>CM036249.1:31571164-32826164 GCA_020698575.1 Bostrychus sinensis | reverse complement strand
GTCTACTCCACTTCTCCAGCCTCCAGTACCTTATCTACAAATAGTGCAATGCCATCTACTCCAGTCTTTTCCACAGCAACACTTCAACACCAAATTGTGAATAACCACCAACCCCATCAGTGGTGGTGATTACAATTTGGTTTCCTGTGTTTTGATTTGGTCAGTATCACAGTCTGGTCCCCTGTGATTCTGACCAAACCAAAACACAGTCTCTCCATCTTCCACTTTAAGTCCACAGCTCCAGTCTCTGCCTGCTTTAAGCTCACAGGAAACAGCTGAGCCTTTTGCTGACAATGAGAAAAACAAACTAAGGTATAAGGTATGGGTTTGTTTTAATGCAAAATATCAGTAGTCTTTGATTTTGTCTCATATTGTTAACCCTGAACATTTTCTTGTTTACGTTTCAAGCCTTCTGGAAAGGATCTGGAAAATGAAGTTAGCACAAAAGCTGATCTCAGTCATCACTGCCTTTGTCCCATGAGAGCCTGGACACAGAAAGAATGCACAAGTCTTACAGACACACAAGCCATAGTGTATGTACATCAGTAGTAAGTGTAGCTCTAGGTCTGTTCTGTTACAGCTAAAGAAACTTATAACTAACTTTGTCTTGAATGTTGCAGTCTCCACTGGCTCTCTAAAACCAGCAACACCATCAGAGCCGACTGACCGAAAAAAACTCACCTAAAAAGATATGTTCTTATTTACTTTCCTTACATTCAATGATGTTGCCTTTTAGCCTTGTTCTAATACCTTTTTTATTTCCAGATTCATCACCTCTACCATCCACCAAAGCTATCCATTAATCCTCAGAAGCCAAGATGTTCCACACCTTTGTCATCTGCTGGTAGGTTTTATCTTTATCCTGACCTTATATGGCTTTCCTGAAAACATACATTTACTCTCACATTATTTTTTACAATAACCTTAGCAGCAGCTACAGCGATGTCTACAGCCAACCTTCATCCTGCCACAGCTTCAACCTACAGTCGCTCTGAGGTGACATATAATCACATTCAGTAAGTTCAGTGCAGTTTGTAGTTGCAGTGAATAAATGTACTTTCTTTCTTCTCTGGTTTTTAGCCTTCACTCTGTCACAGAGCTCCTGCATCAGCCTCTGGAAAAAGAAGTTACAGCGTACTACCTGTACCAAAACCACCACTGCCACAGACCTGCCATTTACTTCACAGTGAGGCTCAATGAGGAAGTGTGCAAGTTAAAAAGAAAGGTATAGGCTCTTGTTTTTGATGTATACGTAATTGGGTCACAGAGTCTGTAATGTAACAGCATGTAATCTTTTCTGTATTACAGTTATAAGCCTTCAACCACATTGTCATTGCCTGCAACCTCTGATGCCAACATGAAAGCTCCTCTTACCATCCATGGAATCCAGCCTTTCTCCTCCAGAAGCCAAGATGTCCAACTGAACACACTATTCCTGTTAAATTCTGGTAGGTTTTTTCATTTACCTACAGCATCACATCTGGGTGCAAAAATATGATAACTGTTTTGTTGTTTGAATTTTTAGTGAAATGACAAGACCTCCAAGTGCCACTCCAGACCACCAAGACCAAGAAGAAGATAAACGATGTCCCAATGAACACATTATTTATGATAAAGTTTATTATCTGCTGGTAGGTCTTATTGTTGGATCATTTATCCATAGCATCACATCTGGGAGCCAACAACTCATCCTTTTCTATTTCTCTAACCTTTTTTCAGTGGAATGACAAGATCTCCAAGTGCCACGCCAGACCAACAACACCAGAGGAGAGAGAAGAAAGAAGGATGTCTAATGTCATCTGCTGGTAGGTCTTAACTTTGGATCATTGACACATAGCATCACATCTGGGAGCCAACGACTCATCCTTTTCTATTTCTATAATATTTTTTCATTGTAATGACAAGACCTCCAAATGCCGCCGGAAAATACCCAAGTCCAGATGATGGAGAAGAAAGCCAAGAAGAACCAAGAAGAAGAAGGATGTCCACCTGAGCACACTATTTCTCCAGAGTTTTCATCTTTCATCTCTTACTGGTAGGTCTTATCCTGGGATGTTTTAGCGACAGCATCACTGCTGGGAGCCAACTGAAATCTTCTCTTATTTTTCAGTGTAATGACAAGAGCCACCTCAGACCGGCAAGACCAGAAGAAAGAGAACACAGCAGAGAACAAAGAATAAGGAGAAGAAAAAGAAGCACTGCTGAATTAACTGTGATTTTCACGACTATAAGACCTCAATGCAATATATCACAAATAAATTGCCAAAATGATTCATCCTGATTCAGTAAATGTTTTTGAATTTATAAAGAAATTAAAGCAATTACTCTAAAATGGATTTTGCCAGAAGAGGGAGTACTCCAGATGTGTACAGTAAATACTGTTTAAACAAAATCTTATTATTCCAGTAGAAGACTCGAGACTTGGTACATTGAGTCACAGTAAGATAGAAGTATTTCTCGGGGAAAGAAATGCGTCTGAGAAGAGACCCTTCTTGTGTTTCAATTCAATTCAAATTTTATTTATATAGCACATTTAAAACAACCCCAGTTGACCAAAGTGCTGTGCAAAAATTAAATGAAATTAAGATACAAATACTAGTGGTGTCCATGAATACAATAGACCAACAGATACACAATGACAGAAAAAAAAATTAAAATAAAAATAATAATAAAAATAAAAAAAATATATATAGGGGAATAAAAACAACCAAGATATCCTGCCTAATTAGATTTGAACGCCAGAGAGAAGTAGTGGGTTTTCAGACTGGACTTAAACTGGTCCAGGGGCTGGGAGAACCTAACAGAGAGAGGAAGGTTGTTCCAGAGTCTGGGGGCTGCCAATAAAAAGGTTCTATCTCCTCTGGTTCTGAGCCTGGCTTTTGGGCACAACCAACAGGAGCTGGTCTGCAGACCTCAGGGCTCTGGACGCAGTATAAGGCTGTAGAAGCTCAGATAAATAAGGCGGGGCCATACGGTGCAAACATTTAAAAACAATTAGTACAATCTTAAATTGGACTCTAAAAGTAATTGGGAGCCAGTGAAGGGAGGTCAGTACAGGAGTTATGTGCTCGCGTCGCTTCGTTTTTGTCAGGAGGTGGGCTGCAGCATTCTGCACATTTTGCAAACGCTGGAGAGAACCCAGGTCCAACCCTACAGTGAATTACAGCGATCCAATCGTGATGTGACAAATGCATGGATTGCCCTTTCAGAATCAGGGAGATACTGTGTTTATTTTTGAAAGAAGCCTCAGCTGGAAAAAGCTTAATTTAATGACAGAGCTGGTTTGCCTGTCAAACTTGAACATGCAGTCAAAGATCACCCCAAGGTGAGAATAGGAGGACAGTGGACCAATAACACTGCCATGTCCATGCAAAGGGTTTGTTTGGCCAAATACCACAATTTTGGTTTTATTACGGTTTAAATTTAGAAAATTAAAGTCAGTTTCACATGGGGGTGCTGTCATGCTGGGCTGCCGTGCGACACAGGAGTAATTTTCATTTGGCATTTTTAGATTATTTTACTGATAAATAAATGATGTATTACACCACAATGTGTACTGCAGCAAGTTTTTCTTGAACAGAAGACATTTGTTTTGCTTTGTGCGCAGCTGTTTCAGGGCAGTGCTCGGGGGTGTGCTCCTGTCACAGCCGCAGACAGGTGAGGGGCGGGGCTCCTGTCACAGCCGCAGACAGGTGAGGGGCGGGGCGTGTGCCTAAGTGATCTGCTCCACTGCTACTGTCCCGTCTGCCTTTTAGACTGAGAAGTATTTAGCCACTTTGCTCCTTCAAACCTTTCACATGGGCTCGTTTTGGATTTGTTCTTATGAGCAAGTAGTGGACACGCAGTTGTTGCGCGGTGCACCACAGCCCACAGATCTCTGCACAGTGCGCCAGTGTTACCTCTGCATCAGCGAAGGCTGTGCGTAAGAGAAATCATCTTTCGTTTGCATAAAATCTGCTGTGTGCCCTCGCGCTCATTGTTCTAACCTCCTGCTGTCCCTAGGGTCATCCTGACCCCTGAAAAAATCTTTTGTCTTTAAAATATTTATCTTCATTAAATGTCAAATTTGTGGTAGTGTTGGACTGATATAAGGCTACAGGTCTAACACAAAGTTAACTGAATGTTTATGCTATATGTTTTATAAAAGTCAAACCAGGTGGGGTTTTATTGAATCCAGATTTGGGAAGACAGCAGGACGGTTTTAAGGGCAGTGTTCCCTGTGTCACAGCTGCAGACAGGTGAGGGGCGTGCGCTGCTCCACTGGCTACTGTCCTGTCGGACATGCTGTTGCTATAGTAACTTCCACACTTTTCACACAGTATCCTTTCGTGTGGGCTAGTTTTTGGACTTGTTTTTGAGTATGACCATAGTGAAACGTGATCTCTGTCTCTGACGAGCCACTATGTCTCCATATATTTCCATTGCTGATGTGAGACTACCATTTAACGCGGATCAGAAAGCGATTCAAAAGAGACACGCAAAAAGTGAAAAAATGCTTGAGATGGCAGCAAAATGGCACTAAATCTGAGTCGCGTGCTATTCATGGTGCTGAAAAGCAAAAGACAAAAGAAATAAATAAGTAAAAAGATGTAAACTGTTGTGTTGGTGTTTTAATGATGGAAGAGACTTGCAGTTGAACAAGATGAACCTTTATTTAGAAACTAGTGCAGCCGAAAGTACTCTTGAGTTCACATGAGTTAAAGGTGGTTCTCCTTCTGCTCATGTATCACTCAAACAGTGCTAGTCTAAACAGCAGTGACTCCTAGTGGCAAAACCTAGAATAGACACTGATCATAACATAAACTATATACTGTAAACTGTTCGCCTGTATGTCAGCCGCGCCTGCCGCCCTGACAGAGCCTGAGTCAGCGGTGAGAGGCTGCGGTGAGCTGGGGCGCATACTCTCCATGGCCAGGATCATGGCTGTGCGCGGCTGTGCTTAGCGCACGTTCTGCCACATGGGACCAGAACTCCTGAGCAGAAGCTTTGCTTCACCAGCTCAGCCTCATCGTTTCCTCATTTGAGAGGCGGGCAGCAGGGCACTTCTTTTCCTCCCTCGCCCAAGCCCAGCCCACGTCCAAACTCTTAAGTCTAAGTCCTGCGTCCAGTCGAAAGAGCAGGGATTGGGATAAGGCCCCTTTCTGCGCCACTGTCTGATCCAGCTCCTGAGCTAAGATGTGGATGATCCGGCCCATTGTCTTTTGAGACAAAGCTGGAGAACTTTAACACGGTTCAATAACTCAGCAACAACAACAAGGCTTTAAACAGCATTGGAAAATGAATATTTATGACAAATGAAGAGAACATAATTAATCTGAAAATGTGTAATAAAATATAATTTATTATTGTAAACCTTTTGGGGTTGCAGTTACAACGTCCCCAACAGTTGGGGGTGCTGGAATGCTGCCCAGGGAAAGCATGTATAAGGAGAAAAGGACAGGCGCTAAAATGGATCCCTGGGGATCCCCACAGTTGAGGGGAGATCCAGATGAAGAGCAGTGACCCAGACTTACAGAAAAAGTCCTGTTAGTCAAGTAGGATTGAAACCATTTTAGTGCTGTGTCCTTGATGCCTCCACATGTGTCCAAGCGAGTTAGAAGAATGCTGTGGTCTACCATGTCCTGCTGCTGTTTGTAAACAGAACGTCTGCATTCCAAAGACTGGTACAGGAAGTTAGAAAAGACGCTAATCATTTTTAATGGAGCAATTAGCGCTAGAGACAAAACATCGCAAATTAGGAATAATCAAGACAGCTTTGGCAACTGACAACCACTCGACCTCATGTGAGTCATATCAGAGCCTGGTTTAATAACATTAGTGAATATATCAACCTTTAGCCGTTTAATTTAACGTTGCAATTAGTATTTATAATTAGCATATAAGCTAATGCCTACGTAATTTACATTTCTTAATTTCAGTGTTACGCAGGACAAATAGACAGAAAGATGTGTTTCAGAAATGTGGTGGACCACAATTGTTTGGCATTGTATGTTCAGATTTAATTCATCAATCACCACGAATCCTACTTTTATAAGTTCACTTTAGCGACTGGTACTGACACTCAGATCTGGGTTATATTGATTCACAGTATTTATAATAAATATATAAACAACAACTATTCTCTCCTGCAGTTCAAAAACGTCTAAATGAATAATTTTATGTCGCTCCCTCGTGGAAATGAATGGGACAAAACGTTCATCTCGGTTCCAGGCTGCGTGCACCTCATTCCTGGAAGGTCCAGACTGTCTGGATGTTAACAGGTGAGTTGAATTACATTATTGTTCTTTGCGCATTATGTCTCAGCAGCAAATAATTTACAAAAAGACAAAGCTTTAATATTTTTGCGTCACATCGCAGATTAACGTAAATCAAATCTCACGTCGTGGCTGCGTGGTTGCTATGGCGCGTCTCCAGACGCATTGCCTTTTTTAAAATTATTAAACATTCCATCACTTTTCTCGAGTCTCGAGCAAAATCCACATTTCCTGAGTTTCACTCAACGATTTGTTGAACACAAAGACTTCAAGTGACGACTTTTGTGGACTTTCCACCTGTGCACTACCTCCCACTGCGTCTGAGAGACTTCAGCATGGAGCATGTGAGATCTGAGACTTTAGAAACTGTCACGGACTTAGCGCACTTTTCCCATAAGACATGATTAAACACTGGTTTTAGGTAGAGTCTAACAAGGTGAAAGGTTTTACAAATGTTATTTATTAATAGTTATATATGTATGAAATCTTTTTACTAAATTAAATGCTACAAAATCCTCGAAAGTGCTCATGTATTAACTCCAGGCACGCAGGTCAATGTGCAGGGTCCATACTGTATTTGAGACATGTCTAAATAATACTTTTAACGTTTAAAGCTTTATAAATATTATTTAATAAGTACAAACCTAACTTTCTTTCATTAATATTGATATGGTTTGTTGTTTTAACTTTCCCAATACTCAGAAAGGCTGCTCATATTAACCTACATCCTAAGAGGCTTTTGTAGAAACAGTTTTAGAATTAAAATGAACTAAAGCTTCGAATAATTAAATTTACAAGAGCCAAAGATTCTCATTTACCAACACAAAAGCCTATGTTAGCTCATTTATACATACATTTTATTAAATTGGTTTATTATAAATGTAGCCAAAGTGTGCACAAAGAGAAGTGTGTTTTCTTCTGTCTGATCAGTGTATGATGTCCTGTTATACAGACAGATATCTTTATTTCTCTTTTCTCTTTTACTGTCTTGTCTGTATGACGTGTGTGCTGTGTTGTTTCAGTGGCCAGTTCAGCTGCAGGAGCACAACTACTGCAGGAAGAGGAAGAGGCTGCCCAGGAGTCAGGACAAGGCTGAGGGCTACTGGAAGGAGGTAACAGGACACACAACAACAACAACAACAACAACAACAACAACAACAACAACATCAGGTTTATATGAGAGAGGGAGATTCACTTCTAGAGATTTTACTTTAAGGTAGAAATATAGCTTAAGTAACAGAGAGCAATGGTTCATATGAAGTTAATACAGAGATTACAGATCTGACTGACCTTGTGAATAGTTTTTTCATTTGACGTAGCTCTAAGTATAAGAGTCTAAACTGTCCTGAACCCCATCAGGTCCTGAATGGCCCCCTGTCCCGTCAGCCCTCTCCTGACTCTCCTATGGCCAAGTGCAGCTCTCCTCCTCTGCCCAGAGTGTCCTCTGCCCCCAGAGTGACCTCTGACCTGCGAGTCGCTGCTCCCTGCCCTGAACCTGAGCCTCGCAGCAACGCTGCTGAGCTCCCTGCCTTCCTGGGCCTCGCGCCCCGCCCTCAGCCCCCCGCTGAGGCGCGCACCCCCCAGAGCTCTGGTACTGGAGATGAGCCCCAGCTGATCCACGGCTACACGGTGGAGCAGTACCAGAGCATCTACCACTCAGTGGTGGACGACATGCTCATGTAGGTTTCACTCACAGAGACTGTGTCTGCTTCTTTGAGCTCAGAGTGAAATGATCCACTGTCAGCTCAGGATTTTGCAGAACTGTATCTCAGCAGTGTCACATGTGAGACTTAAATCCTTATTGTGTGTATTTCACAGCTTTAAGAGTGGTCGTCCCCGCCCGTACTCTTTGGAGCTCGGGCGCAGGATCAAGCAGAGGTTGTGGGAGGCTCTGAACCGGCCGTGCCTCACCGTGGGGGAGACATCCTCTGGTCTTGTGAGGGTCCAGGAGTCCCGCTCAGACCAGACCTGTCCTCCCCACATTGACGTGGACATCTCCGGAGAGCCCGCCCCCAAGAGACCCCGACTCCACTAAAGTCAGGCACTCTCTTTTGTACATAGTTCTGTTGCTTTGAGCACATTTTACATTGTAGGATTTTAAGATTTATTTAAGATATCTTTTAAACTTTTAACGACTTTTAAATACATGTGTTTTGTGTTTTTAACAACTCTCTGAAAGCCTGTATTTGCAGCAAACCCTTCAGTTCTCCTCCACCACCAGCTCCATCCTCAAACAGCACCATCGTCCTCCTCAAAATCAGACATAACATCAGTCTGCTCTGCCTCAGTCCAGTCCTTCAGCAGCATTTACCACCAGCTGCACCACACCACCAGCCAAACCAAACCTGCCTGTCTCCTAAAGTACACCTGCCTCTGTAACATCAGGCCATGCAGCGTTTTACCATCAAGCTGCACCTCTTGTCTCCTCCTCCATAAAACAGACACTGAACCATCTCTGTGTCCATTCCACCCCAAAGCAACTTCTAACATCAAGTTGCACTTTAACACCACCAGCCTCTGTCCTTCAGCCTCCACCTGCTACAAAACCAGACTAGATCCCACCATCTCCTTGTCTGGGCTGCCTTCTCTTTGCAACATTTAACATCACGTTGCACCTTTAGCCTCCTCCTCAGTCTCCAGCTCCTCCCCCTTTAAATAGATCCCAAATGTCTACTCCACTTCTCCAGCCTCCAGTACCTTATCTACAAATAGTGCAATGCCATCTACTCCAGTCTTTTCCACAGCAACACTTCAACACCAAATTGTGAATAACCACCAACCCCATCAGTGGTGGTGATTACAATTTGGTTTCCTGTGTTTTGATTTGGTCAGTATCACAGTCTGGTCCCCTGTGATTCTGACCAAACCAAAACACAGTCTCTCTATCTTCCACTTTAAGTCCACAGCTCCAGTCTCTGCCTGCTTTAAGCTCACAGGAAACAGCTGAGCCTTTTGCTGACAATGAGAAAAACAAACTAAGGTATAAGGTATGGGTTTGTTTTAATGCAAAATATCAGTAGTCTTTGATTTTGTCTCATATTGTTAACCCTGAACATTTTCTTGTTTACGTTTCAAGCCTTCTGGAAAGGATCTGGAAAATGAAGTTGGCACAAAAGCTGATCTCAGTCATCACTGCCTTTGTCCCATGAGAGCCTGGACACAGAAAGAATGCACAAGTCTTACAGACACACAAGCCATAGTGTATGTACATCAGTAGTAAGTGTAGCTCTAGGTCTGTTCTGTTACAGCTAAAGAAACTTATAACTAACTTTGTCTTGAATGTTGCAGTCTCCACTGGCTCTCTAAAACCAGCAACACCATCAGAGCCGACTGACCGAAAAAAAACTCACCTAAAAAGATATGTTCTTATTTACTTTCCTTACATTCAATGATGTTGCCTTTTAGCCTTGTTCTAATACCTTTTTTATTTCCAGATTCATCACCTCTACCATCCACCAAAGCTATCCATTAATCCTCAGAAGCCAAGATGTTCCACACTTTTGTCATCTGCTGGTAGGTTTTATCTTCATCCTGACCTTATATGGCTTTCCTGAAAACATACATTTACTCTCACATTATTTTTTACAATAACCTTAGCAGCAGCTACAGCGATGTCTACAGCCAACCTTCATCCTGCCACAGCTTCAACCTACAGTCGCTCTGAGGTGACATATAATCACATTCAGTAAGTTCAGTGCAGTTTGTAGTTGCAGTGAATAAATGTACTTTCTTTCTTCTCTGGTTTTTAGCCTTCACTCTGTCACAGAGCTCCTGCATCAGCCTCTGGAAAAAGAAGTTACAGCGTACTACCTGTACCAAAACCAGCACTGCCACAGACCTGCCATTTACTTCACAGTGAGGCTCAATGAGGAAGTGTGCAAGTTAAAAAGAAAGGTATAGGCTTTTGTTTTTGATGTATACGTAATTGGGTCACAGAGTCTGTAATGTAACAGCATGTAATCTTTTCTGTATTACAGTTATAAGCCTTCAACCACATTGTCATTGCCTGCAACCTCTGATGCCAACATGAAAGCTCCTCTTACCATCCATGGAATCCAGCCTTTCTCCTCCAGAAGCCAAGATGTCCAACTGAACACACTATTCCTGTTAAATTCTGGTAGGTCCTACCGTTATTTTTTCATTTACCTACAGCATCACATCTGGGTGCAAAAAAATGATAACTGTTTTGTTGTTTGAATTTTTAGTGAAATGACAAGACCTCCAAGTGCCACTCCAGACCACCAAGACCAAGAAGAAGATAAACGATGTCCCAATGAACACATTATTTATGATAAAGTTTATTATCTGCTGGTAGGTCTTATTGTTGGATCATTTATCCATAGCATCACATCTGGGAGCCAACAACTCATCCTTTTCTATTTCTCTAACCTTTTTTCAGTGGAATGACAAGATCTCCAAGTGCCACTCCAGACCAACAACACCAGAGGAGAGAGAAGAAAGAAGGATGTCTAATGTCATCTGCTGGTAGGTCTTAACTTTGGATCATTGACACATAGCATCACATCTGGGAGCCAACGACTCACCCTTTTCTATTTCTATAATATTTTTTCATTGTAATGACAAGATCTCCATATGAAGCCGGAAAATACCCAGGTCCAGATGATGGAGAAGAAAGCCAAGAAGAACCAAGAAGAAGAAGGATGTCCACCTGAGCACACTATTTCTCCAGAGTTTTCATCTTTCATCTCTTACTGGTAGGTCTTATCCTGGGATGTTTTAGCGACAGCATCACTGCTGGGAGCCAACTGAAATCTTCTCTTATTTTTCAGTGTAATGACAAGAGCCACCTCAGACCGGCAAGACCAGAAGAAAGAGAACACAGCAGAGAACAAAGAATAAGGAGAAGAAAAAGAAGCACTGCTGAATTAACTGTGATTTTCACGACTATAAGACCTCAATGCAATATATCACAAATAAATTGCCAAAATGATTCATCCTGATTCAGTAAATGTTTTTGAATTTATAAAGAAATTAAAGCAATTACTCTAAAATGGATTTTGCCAGAAGAGGAAGTACTCCAGATGTGTACAGTAAATACTGTTAAAACAAAATCTTATTATTCCAGTAGAAGACTCGAGACTTGGTACTTGAGTCACAGTAAGATAGAAGTATTGAGTGTTAAGTTTACTGAGGGTATAAAGTAAGTACTAGTAGGCCTTAAACCCCAAAGATGCAAACAGAAAAAGACAGCATTTTTTATTTATTTATTCATTTATTTACTTTTGATGCATAAATCGTGTTTTTAGATTATTGACATTTTGATGAGTTTTTACAGAAATGTGGTATAGCAACAATAAGACTGAGGGGTGGCAGATTTTTACTAATGTATTTATTATATCTGAACAAGTTCTGAACACATAAATGTTGCCCACAAGTACTGTACCCACACTGTACTGCACTGTACCCTGCAATTACTATACTGCATGATGTTAATAACTGCTCTTATTATATGTAATAATTATTATGTCTTTATTTTATGAACAAAATAATAATAATAATAATAACCTAAACATATCTCACGTTAACCAAGTCACATAGTAATTATTTGTTTATCATGGTTCAAAAGGCAATACTTGTCTCTGAAAAAACGGGAGGATATTGTGTAAACTTGGTGATGGAAGATATTCGTTAGAGACTGTAATTTGTCTTCAGACTCTTTTTCAAATATACTTCAGGAATACATGAGTGAATGATCACATCAGAAATCATATTTACAATGAAAGGAATATGTCAAAGAACAGAAACAGTCTCTTCAGCGTCTGTCACAGTGTATGTGGAGTAGATTTGTTCTGATATTGGCACGTCGTGATGGAGAGTCTTCCAGGCTGAACATTCACTTTAGCTCCATTATAGACGTTAGGCTGATGTACTGATAGGAGCGATTCTGAATTGAAGAAAAACAAATAACCTACATCTTTCATCATAATTTATCATGATTATTGTTAATCTTTAATTCTACACACATTTGCATAACAATGTCTTTTGCCCAATGAAGATTATTGCCTTCCATTTGCCACGACTATGGGCACTTGCACCATCACACCTCTCCCTCTGGCAGCAGCAGATACATATTTGGGTAAAGACTAAATGTGTACTAAAGTAAGGACTAGTCTGTTTCATGAATGATAAGATACAGACAGTTAATACTTTACAAATTTGTAAATGACTAAAACGCTGTGATTGAATTAGAATTTTTGTCACACAAACCTGGCAGGAGGAACATTTTATCCACTGGATATGCAATCCACTGGATTATTATTACAAAAAGAACAACAGGAAGAAGAATGCGTAGGTGAAGAAAGGATGCGTAGGTGATATTGAGCAAAGGGACATCACATGAAACTCACAAAAAGCTGCAGGTGTTTTTTTTTTTGTTTTGTTTTTTATGCCTTTCCTCTGCATAAAAATATCCAATATCCAACTGCAGTTTACATCACAGCAGCGAGCCGTCCTTTTCCAAATAACCAAGGTCACAAAGGAAGTGCTCATGTAGCCTATCTGTGCATAAATCCAGTTTTTAAAATATCCTTTATCCTTATGATGAAGAAGGTTTAGGAGGGCAGGGTACACTCCAGTACAGCACAAATATTTCCCATGGATGAAAGAATGCCGTGCCAAGTCTCCAAAGTGAGTCTGTTTGGTGAGTTCTGCACCATCAGGCGTAGTGGGAGACAGCTGGACCTAGTTCTTGCAGGTTGAACATGTTGAATCAGCCACCTGTGGAATGAACAGGGCCACATAAACAAAACCACAATCGGCCTACATGCAGGTCAGTTTTCTCTTTACGTTACTTTTGCAGGTTAACCTATAGCATAGCATTCTTCTTCTGTTCTTAAATGACTGGATGTAGCACACAACAGAAGAAAAACAGCCTAATAACACAGGCCTAGCCAATGTCATTTTAAAAAGTCCTAATTATTAGAACACAGGTAGGCTATTTTTAATTATATCTAATGCCACTGCCCCTCATATGTTTAAACACAGATTTTGTTAGTTTTTGTAATTCTTACCAATATTTTAAAGAAAAAGATCTAATAACTATATTTTTATCACCTCTAGTAGCCTACTTTTTACCTGTGAATTATAGAAAAGAAAAAAAACCACCACAACAATCACTGCCTGCAAAACCCTGGAGGGACCAGTCATAATTAAAATGCAAACCCATGTTGTGGCACATAAATGTTTCTCCTGCTGTTTGAGGCTAATCACTGTCAGCAACTTAAGTAGTGCAGTAGTTAGTGCCAACACTTTAAATAGTCTTGGTAAAAACACCAGGTGCAGGTATAAGTTTAGAGCTGTGGTTCTCAAATGGTGGGTCAGGGCCCAAAAGGTAGTTGCAGAAAATGTAAATTGTTTTCATATTGCTTTAATTGGATGAAATTAAATCGTGAAAGTTGGATTCAATGGGTTATGAAAATCATTCAACTGTGTTAATGAAACCTAATATTTTCCTTTATTCCTTTACACTCTGGACACCCTTTTTTATAAAAGTCTAGCTCTGCCACTGTCTGGTTTAGACCTGGTTTAGTCCTGCTGGATCTGCTGACACAATGTGGAAACGAATTAGCAGTTGGTGGCAAGTTCTGCCTCCTGCCTGTTCCTCCAAGCCACTGTCTCTGAACATATTATTTTTGCATCGTCCAGTATTAACCAAATCCAGATGTTCCTTTTAAACAAATGTTTTATTGTATACAGTTTACAGAGAAACACCTGTTGTTCACCCAGTTATAAACAAACAAAACAATAGAAACAGACTTAATTTACACAGGCATCCTTTCCACGGTCAGTGGTTCAGCGTCCTGCCTTCAGTAGAGCAGGGGGGAGGGAGGGGGACGGGCTGGGGTCAGGGTGGGGGGGTAGAGACTAGTCTTCTATAGCAGTGGTTCTCAAACTGGGGTACAAGTACAACTGGTGGCACATGGGCTTCTTTAGGTGGTACTCAGGAGTGTTTTGCAGATCAAGTTTTATTTAGTTTAATTTTTTAGTTTTAGTTCTGCTTTTGGGGTTAGTCCTGGTTTATTCCTGGTTTAGATCTGTTTTTTTTTTTCCTGGTTAAGACCTGGTTTAGTCTCTGATTTGTCCAGAAGTCATTTGTAGTTCCAGTCTTTATTTAGTTTAATTTAGAGCCATTTTTATTTGTTTTAGTCTAGTTTTGGGATTATTCCTGATTTAGAGCTTGTTAAAACCTGTTTTAGTCCTGGTGTAGTCCTGGATTAGATGCGGTTTAGACCTGGTTAAGACCTGGTTTAATTTTGGTTAAGACTTGGTTTAGTCCTTGATTTGTCCTGATTTAGACCTGGCTTGGAATTGGTTTAGTCCTGATTTGGACCTAATTAGTATTTGATTTGTGCTGGTTTAGACCTGATGTAGACCTTGTTTAGTCCCGTGTTAGTCCTGGCTTAGTCTTAGTTTAGTGCTGGTTTAGTCCTGGATTAGACCTAGCATAGTCCTGATGTAGACCTGGTATAGACCTTGTTTAGGCCTGGTTTAGTCTTGGTTTAGACATGTTAGTGCTGGTTTAGTCCTTGATTTGTTCTGGTTTAGGGTTGGTTTAGTCTCAGTTTCCTCCTGTGTTAGTCCTGCATTAGTCCCAGTTTAGACCTAGTTTAAACCTGGTTTAGTCCTTGTTTAGACCTGACTTAGTCCTTGATTTCTTTTCGATCTCTTCTAGTCCTTGATTTGTCCTGGTTTTGTCCCGTGTTAGTCCTTAGTCCAATACGGATCGTACTTGTAAAGTCAAATATTTTCTAAGTTGTATATAAAGTTGCAGTATAAAGTTTGAGAACCACTGCTGTATATTGTTGTTTGGCCGGGACTCAATTCAAATGGCCTTTTTTGTGCTGATAATATCACATAGTAACATTCGCTTGTTCCACATATATTAAATGGATTCACATTTTGCATAAAGAAATCAAAATAACCACTGCCTTTCATTATTATTATCATCATCATCATCATCATCATCATCATCATCATCATCATCATCAACATCATCATATAGTGAATAAAACAGGTCCTGCCTCGGATTCATAGATTAAACAAAACAAATGCATCTTTTTCATTTTTCTCTTTAGCTTTTTTAAAACACAATACTGCGCGACTGTGATGCCATTTGGGAGCTCACGTTATGAATGGAAACATCGGCATCCACAAGGACATGGGATGTGGTGGGTAAAATATTTAGCCAATTTCTTCTCCCTCCTTCTTTGTCACTATGGGGACCAGTTTCACAAAGTTTTTAATGTGTAAACACAAATAATTTATAGTGATCATGAATGTCGATGTACGTAATAACCTTTCTATAAGAGTTTGTACACAGATCGACGTGCGTTCCAAAGAATGGTGCCATTAGCTTAGCATACCACAGTGCATTTCTATAGAGGAGTTAGCATTAGCCACTCAAGCCAAACATAGCTTTGGCTTCTCTTAATTGGCTTCTCTGTACTTTCATTTTTTTTTGACTGACCCACTAAGTAACCAAGTTCCAAGCAAAGTAACTAGATATTTTTACTCAGGTCATTTACAAGTAAGACTTTGTACCATTTGTAGCACTACTTAGCCCTATATACTTTTACTTGAGTAATATTATTTCACTCAAATAATTTATTATTTAGTAACAATACTTTTTAAATTTGAGTACAGATTTTGACTACTACCAAGTTTAAAAGAGAATTAACTCAGTAATTATAAATATTGATTGGGAGAATAATTACAGTAAATTACGAGTTTGAGTGCTGCAGAATGCTGCTATTTACCTTGGGAACTATTTTACTTCAGAATGGGCACTACTTCAAATTTCTAACCCAAATGACAAGTGTTATACGAGTTGTGGGCAAACAAAAGCATTAATAGTGAGCTCGAGACTATAGAGTGAAGCTAGCAATCCAAATAGTCAAACCACAGCAGGGAAATTAATATTTCCTGCTTACAATTAATGCTATTAACAACCTTGTGTTCATCTTTCAAGGCCCAACTTCTACAATAAGCATCGAGTTGATTAAGAGAATAAATATATATTATACAACATATATAATATACTCTTTTGTAATAAACAACATTGTACTTTTTGATCAATAGTTTGGTAAGACTTTACAGTAACTCACAATTATAAAGCAGTAATAAAGGATTAATGAATATGTAATTAATAATACTTTAATAAATAAACAGTCTATAGATTCTAATGTTTCTAATCCTGCACTGATTGAAAGGAGATTAATACTCATGAACATTAATAACAATATAATAAATTTTGAAGTAATGCTTTGTAAATAATCTGTTAACTGGTTACTAATCCTTAACTAAAGCTTTATAGTGTGAGTTATTCTAAAGTGATACCCTAAAAAAAGGGTGGCCACACATGTGCTAAAATATATGGGATCTAAAATAAAGCAATTTCAGAGACTCTTGAACCTTTAACAGAAAAAGGTGCTCCACAAGGCTCCAGCTTTGGGTCATGGGAGTTTTATATAAATATTCTATATGGTATAGAAAAAGTGATGTTTAACTAGGATGGATTGCAACATAATAAACGAAAAACAAAAGCTACATTTGGAGTCTGACACGTGAGGTAAAAATCTTTGTGAAACTGGCCCTGCATGCTGGCTCGGTAAACACGGGGACAATGGGAGGATATAACGTGACACTTTTAGACATCACATATAGACAAATGGCAATGGGCAATGTTCGTGTGCCATCTGACCCGATATCCTTTTGAATCTGTACAACGAGAAGTTTAATAATCCTGTCCATATTTTCTGTTTTTGCCCATTGTATTGTATTAGAAACCTGTCCTTTTTGCCTGTGAAACCCCAAAAATGGATGTAGATAGATCGGACTACTGTGTATTCTTAACATAATGCCCAAACTGCATAGGGCTCCTCCACTGACACTGCAACACAAAACAAGAAGGTCATAGCCAGGGTTGTGTCTCTTTGGCGTGAGATAGTCCACTTTGTTAAACATGCATGTCCGCACTGGCAGCATTCCCACGACGTACATCACTGGATGAGGAATGGCTTGGTAAACAGCGAAAGGGCAGTGTGAGGAGGTCCTGTTGTTTTTAAAATGGAGGCAGCCGGGGCTCTTGGCAGTGACTTTGGTTGAGTTTTGGGTGAGTTATTGTAGGTGAGTGGGGTGTAGTTGTATAGTTGGGGAGTCCAGACAGAGAATTGTTGTTCATTTGTGTTGTTGATATCGTAGATGAAGTTGGTGCTTTTATGATCGTTTCCTCCTTCCCTCCAGGTTTCTGAAGTTGGACGGCCGGATCTTCATTTCGGCGAATTCGATCGAGTGCTCGTGGCCCTTCCAGTGGAACCAATTCACGCCCTGAAAGATGCAGAGGTCAGAGGTGTGTAAATGTAATTCTTCATTGTTAGTCAGTACACAAACACTTAGAGTGTGAGGGGCTGGAGATCATACCAACTGCTTTGGGCATGACATCCAGGACAAATACAGACACTTAACACATATGCTACAACAATCAGTCACTTGCACTTAAAAGCAATTTGCAAACAGAGCTTGAAGAACATGAAGGCAACCTATTTTAAATATATCAGCCCTTTAAACTATGACATAACATGAACACAACCTATAGAAAGAATTAGAAGAACTAATTACTTTTCAAACTAGTTACTCTAAATTATCCATATTGAATGAATGAGACTCAAAACCGAACTGATGCTGATTATCTAGAGTGCACCCTACCTCAGGCCCAAACCAGCTGGGATAAGCTCCAGCACAATAAAAGACATATTGAATAATAACAAAGAAAACTGTCTGTATAGATTTAAGTTATGACCAGTTCATAGAAAAGAGATAGCTTCAGTGCCTATTGTACCTTGCTGTGGCTGTTGTCTCCATATCTGCCCATGAGGTTGACCCTGTGGCAGTTCTTGTACCAGAAGGCTCCCTTATACGACAGGGCACAGTTGGTGACAGCGATGTCATTGTCGTGGTCATATGTGGAGAATGGGCGGCCATGATGGTACGTCATAGAGTCACCTGAAACACAGTACAGCAGAAAAGATTTAGAGAGGTTCAAACCTAATACTGCAAATGTTTTTCTTTATACAGTGTGTCTATTTTATCTCCTAATATTCCAATATATAATCACCATTTAGTTATTAACATTGTTACTACTGTAAATCAATAATAAGATATAAACAATCAGCGGTAATTCAGGATCTATAAACTGTTGAAATTGTTGACAATTGCATATTTATTTCTTTATTACTTAATAGGCATTATTCTAAAGTGTTACCAAATATGAAATGAAAATGTACTAATATGACTCTAATAAGTCAATGTATACAGCCTAACAGCAGCATGTCAATACATTTGAATATTGTAGAAAAGTGATCAAATTAGAACATTACATAATCATCATTATCATCTGAATTAAAATAAGAAAAAGTTTGAAATATGTCACTTTTTGTTGAATGAATCTATATGATATAGAGCATTTCAGTTTCACTTTTTAATTTGACTATTACTGAATAATATACATTTGCCACAATATTCAAATTTATTGACGCGCCTGCAGGTCTTTCTATCAAACTCAATCAAATGTGAGTGTTTTATGAATTTAGCATAAAGTATATCTCTAGAAAAGTTTCTTCTTCTCTGTCAGTACTCAGTTATCAGGCTGTTCTAATACTTGTGTTAATACTATATTCATTCACTGTGTACTATGGACGAGGAACTCTAGTAGTTATTAGCCAGGCAGCACCATGTAAGTATTAAATCTGTGGTTCCCAAACAACTAAACCAGGTCTAAACCAGGACAAAACCAGGTCAAAACCAGGTCTAAACCAGGTCTAAACCAAGACTAGCCCCAACTAAAGCAGGACAAACTGAAAAAAGGCTCTAAATTAAACAAAATAAAGACTTGATCTGGTAAAGACTCCTGAGTACCACCAAAAGAAGCCTGCGTACCACCAGTGGCACCTGTACCACATTTTGAGAACCACTGTATTAAATGATTAGAAGCACACACCTTGCTTTAACACAGGCCACAAGAGATCTGACTTCTTCTGTCAGCATTTTGGTGTTGAATCAGATATACAATTTTGAGTTTACATTTAAATTTCAGCCTGTGTTTAAATATTTACATCTTGTGGGCCTAAGAGTCAAGTAAAAAGTTCAAATATGTGTAGCACAGACTAGTCGAAGTTGTTCAGAGTGCATGTGTAGCTGGAGGCTGTTGATGTTTATACCTGCTGTACCGCTGTATCCTCCCACATGGACCTTGTACCGAGTTCGAGGTTCAGACACGGAGAACTTGTCGTACTGAGCATAGGACGTCTCTCCTTTGTCTCGGAGGTCCACTCTCAGCTCGTACTGACCGCCGGCCGTGATCTTGTGTAGGTTAGACAGACCTGTGCAAAAGAAAAGTACAAAATATAGAATATATCCAGCCTTAAACATAATCCCCAAGCTTAAACTGATTTTTTTTAAAATAACACTGGCTAAACTACACATTTTGAACTTTTGTACTTTATAAGACTTTAGGGTTGGGATTATAATAAAAGCAACATCTAATACAAATTATAGGCTAAACAAATTTACAAAAGGTTCCAAGAGAATGAATTTAGTTAATTAACTGCTGTTAATCTTGATTTAAGAATGCATGCATGGTCGTCATATATATATATATATGTATATATATATATATATATATATATATATATATATATATATATATATATATATATATATATATATATGAACATGTTCTGGATTTATATGCTTAATACTATGGCACCAAATGGACTTAATGATGATTTTAATTTGAAATGTTTTCTGGGATGGCTTGTGGATAAAAACTCTTCTTCAGCCTTTTGTTGCATACATTAATGAGCACAGCCTAAATGTATCCCTATCCTTAGCCAATCTTTCTTCCAATTACTAATAATTTAGCATAATATAAACATACCCAGCCAGAATTCATCGTTCATGTCGCCAAATCCTGCTGTGTAATTCTTCCAATTACGGAAAAACTCCACTCGCCCACTCTGACGTCTCAGGAAAACCTACAAAACAGAAATAATACATCCATGTGTTTAAAAAGTATTAAAACATTGAAAATTGAGTCTTTGAGACCTGTACCATGGCCTTGTTCTAACTCATTTTCAATGACTTTCTCAGCTTAATGCATTTTAAATTCCACAAAACTAAACATTTTTAAGTGCACTATAAACCATACTAAATATAAATGCTTAAATTTAAAGGTGCTATGAGCAGTAAATATTTTTTTATAATTAATAAAAATGACTCATGTGTCCAAAAATATGAAGTAAACATGTTTAAATCAAACATTAGTTTTACTGATAACAATGGTACAGCTGATTTATACACAATGACCAAGATGTTTATGTTTACATTTTTAGTTTTGGTTCTAAAACTGCATTGCCAATTGTCCATTCAGAAAAGCAGAAAGACTGGCAACCCACAGACCATTGTTTTGATTTAGGTTGCAGTCCTGTTTTCAGACCAGTAGAGTGCATTTGCTGCTTACAGTACCTTTAAGTTGCCCTCAAACTATATCCTATGGTACGTAGATTTGAAGTACTCACGATCCATCCGCCTCCGTCTGTGGTCATATCACAGAACACCTGCAGGGGCTGGCTCTCGTCTCCTCCCAAGTAAACAGTGTAGAGGCCTGAGGAGGTGTCCCCGTTGAGTAAAGCCTGCGAGCAGTCTTTGGGATGTCTGTACAGCACTCCAGCTACAGAAACAGACAGAAAATGACTTTGTGGATTATTGGATTAATGGATTTAAGCTCTACAGGAGGTATTAAACTAGTATTTTAAAAACCACATGTTACTTTAACTATTACTTTGTTGTGAGCAGCTCTTTGGTGGTATCTAGTGGTGACATTTCAAATTGTAATTTCACCCCTCACATCCCTTCTCTTTACACCGTGTAATAATCTACTGTATAGTAGGTCTCCAAGGACATGCCACTAGCTATAAAAAAAAATGTAGGTATGACTCAAATTATAAGTTTGTTTTAGAAATTAAATTTGTTTTAAAAAATTTATTGTACATAATTTCTGCAGTTCAAAGTCTTAAAAAGTAGGGGTGGGACAAAATATCGATGATGAACCGATATCAGATATTTTTTTTATGATGTCATGCATAGTAATGGTGCTGCAGCGGTGCACTGCTTTCACAGTCAAATGTGGCCAAAAGTGGTAAAGAACTCTGCCAGGACTGTAGAGGGCAGCACTGCACGTCTAAGCAAACAAATAAAACTATGTCTAAATACTTACTAGCTGATGGTTGATTTATTACATTTGGAAACAGAACTTGTTTTTTTTTTTTGTTTGTTTTTTGTTTACTTTAGTCTATAATTAGTGATGTGTGAATTGATAGTATTGATACCAAAGTATCAATACCAAAGCATTGATACCAAAGTGTTGATACGTTCCATTTTGACCTTCAATTCTTGCAATAGATACCAATATGAAAGTGTTGTGCTGCTCCGGTGGCATAAAGTAGCTATAATATGTAACATGTATGTACATCGCCCTTCATAATTCACAAAAACTCAATTAATACAGACAAGAAAAAACAATGGTTCTTTTTGTCTTTAAAAATACAGTGATATAATGTAGATATATTGTGCAATATATCGATAAACGCAATATCGCCATATCGTGATATTATTGGTATCGGGAGCAATGTATCATGCATCATATCATATTGTGATTCCCAGTCCTAAAGTATGCACTTCCCTGATTGCAGTGCTCAGTTTGTCCGCTGTACACAGTTGTATGAAGGGAAGTAGTGGAAAAAATATTTCCCTTTACTGATTTTTAAGAAGACTTTAGACAACATTACATACACAATTAAAAAGCAATATTTCTGAACCAAGGTGTTCCTAGGGTTCAACTTTCTAATACAAAAAGTTACACAATACACATTTGAAAGCTTTGTCTACAAAGCACTAGACTAGACCTAGAGAAATGTCTCCTATTTGAGTGGTCTTACTGGTGGTGAATCCAGTCATGATGACCTTGCTCCTCTTGGGTCCAGCGATGGCTTGCAGTTTCACAGAGTAAACAGTGGAGGCGCTGAGCTGGGCCATGTTATAGGACACTGCAGTGGGACTCAGGACCACCTCCTAAAAACATACCACATCGTCACATTTATTCAGTTCAGTTCTCCAGTATTGAGTATGCAGAGAAAGCAGCTTGATGTGTTGGGTCCACTCACCCGGATAGAGCCGTCTGTCTCGGACTCGAAGCTCAGGATGTATCCAGGTGATATCGGCTCGAGGAGGTTTCCAGGTCAACAGGGCCGTCTCTGTTTGGATGTTACTGGCCAAGAGGTCATGAGGGGCATCCACATCTAAACCATAATTCCGGTTAAGTTTAGAATAATTTTATTCAAACCAGCATCAGATATTTTTATTTCAGTATGAGCACTAATAACAGAGACAGTTGGAATTCTTTAAAAATGTATATATGTATGTATTTAGCTGTGCAGTAGCCTGAATATTTCAAAGGTAACTGATGCAACTGCATATAAAAACTTATTGTAATTGTAATTTCTACAGACATGACATCTGCCATAGGAAATTTAGTTTCCGCACACTTTTTTTATTTAAGCACTGGCTAAACAGTCTATGTATCCAGAATCTATACATTTACAATAAGAAAATTCAGTTTGAAATGTTTGTTTCAAATAAAGAAAGAATAATATTGTTATTTTTTATTGTTACATTTACCTATACCTATTTGAAATAAATCATATACAGAATTTACCAGTGGTTGCATCATACATCAGTGTACAGATATCAGAGTGTGTGAAGTGGAGCTGACCTGTGGTGAACTCAGTGGTGGTAGCCGCGCTCTTGGCTGTGTCTCTCACTGCGTAGACCTTCACTGTGTAGTGAGTGGCTGGGGTCAGGGAGGACATCTCAAACTCCACCACATTTCCTGAAACTCGCTCCATCACAGGCGGCACTAGGGGCGTACACACACACACACACACAGATACACACAGGACATCAATAAGACAAGGTTTTTCATTCAGTCTGCTTCTCTCTGTTTATTTTATATTGTAACATGGTCTTGTTCCAAATCCTTTTTAATAACTTTGTCAGGTTAATGCATTTTAAATTTCACAAAACAAAAAATTTAGAAGTGCACTGTAAACCATACTGAATATAAATGCTTTGCGCAAAGTTCTAGGTTAAAAGTTGCCATCAACCCAAAAACTACTGACAAAAAGTAATGTTGAGTCCAGGTTACAACAGATGCTAACTGAACATTATAGGTAATAATTTGCACATTCCTTGACCTCTTTTTTGCCTTCATCTCATGTTTCGTGTGGTACCTGTGTCTGCGCTGTAGGTGATGACGTAGCCGTCCACTGTGGCGAATGGCCGGTTGCCATAGCAGCAGAGCCTCGGTGTCTGTGATGTTCACCGCATTCAGGCCACGGGGCTTGTCCAGGGCTGCAAAACATACACACGCTCTTATCACACATTTATATGGCTAATATTATCATTTCTACATTCATCTATTTTGGTTTATTCCTGTTAGAGGTTGCAGGTGGCTGGAGTCTATCCCTGCAACTATGAGCCTTAGACGGAGTACACCCTGGACAATGTTAGGCTACTCTCTGCCACCACAACCAGTCTTAGTAAATGCAGTACTAACCTGTGGTGACGCTGTCTGCTCCTGGCTCACTCTCTCTCTCTCCTTTGATGGCAACCACTGAGACCTCGTAGGTGACCCCCGGAGTCAAGTTCGGCAGCACCGTGTGGGAGTCAAATCCGTCCACTGTCAAGGTCTTTGAATTTCCTGAAAGTCAGAGATGACTAAATTGCTCAAAATATAAAGAAAATAACAGACAGCTAAGTTTACATAAGGCTTTCTCTTTGCATGATACAGCTTACTTTGTGCAACCAGTGATAAAAGACAGTGACCTCTGTAAGTGTTCCTGATCCATGCAGTGATTTCCAGTACAGAATCATGACTGTTTTTAATGCAGTGATGCTTGAGGATATGAAAATCATGATTGGTTTGATTTGGTTAGTTTGGTTGCTCTGTTAACCTAATTAGTTGCAAAATGCCCACTCCAGCTCTTCGGTTTTTGTTGCCTCGTCCCAACTTTAAAAATTAGCTACATTTTTGTCATGAAATTATAACAGTTCTCAGTTTCAACACCTGATATGTTTTTATGTTCTAGTGTGAATACAATTAGGTGTTGTTTTATAGTTTTATTTACATCTTACACAACTTTTTCAGAAATAGCTTTTTGCACCACTATGCTGATGTCTTTGCACAGTTACCATGGTTATTGCTTTCTTGCACATAGATTTTGTCTAGTTTCTATTTAATGTATATTGCATTTGACCTTTAGTGTTATGTATCTAATGTATATCGAAATTCTTGTAGTAGTTTTTGTCTCTATTTTATATTGACATAATTTTATTTTTAGTCTTATTGTTTGTTATTATCTTATATCACATTCTATGCCACCGACAGAAGAGAGTAGAAACATTTCGATTCCCCTGTGTTTGTACATAGAGTGAAATTGACAAAAAAGAATCTTGAATCTTGAATGGCAAAACTACTACAAGTATTACTTTTACTTCTTCAAGTTCAGATATTCCCTAAATTAAACGTATATCTCATAGTAAAGTCAATAAAAAAACAAACAAACAAACAATCACAGATCCTCATATTGAACATATGGCCTGTGACAGTCTTCTACCACATGGGGGCACTGTCAGTCTGCCATATGAGAAAACGGTAAAGAATGTTGTAGAACTGATTGATACAGCAGCAACGCTTTACACCAGTCTGAAGTAATACATGATCTCCATATAAACTCATTACACATAGATAATACATGTTCAACTTTAAAATATTTTAGATAACTTTCTGAAATCAAACTTAAATACATTAAACACACTGAAATTTTCATTTTAAGCCTGGGCATCTCCTCAGTTTCAGGCAAAACATTTCAGACCTTTTCAATGCCACTCATGATTGACTTAATGCTAAATTCATTCATTCATAAGCAAAATACATTTTATTTTTATTGAACATTCAGAACCTAGATAAACAAAATAAATATCTGCCCATGAAATATAACGATTTTATGACCTTGGAGGCTCTGTGAAATGTTTCAAGAGACAAATTATTCAGAGAGCTGTGTTATGAAAACAAATGGTTGCAGCGACTTGCAGAGACTAAAAACCAAGATAAAGTTAACTGGATCACTGTAAAAATACTGTGTTATATTCTGGATGTTGGAGACTTACCTCCATGCGCTGGTATATAGATGACCCTGTAGCGGTCTACTCGAGCTCGAGGCACTGCCCAGTGGACAGTGGCAGAGGTGTCGGTCACATCGGAGAAGCGAACGCCTTTAGGAGCTCCCAGGTCTGGAGTGGAGAGGGGACAGAGAGAGCAGGAGAGGGGCAAAAAGATAGAAGATAAATCAGTAAGTGGATAATTCATAGACTGGTGAGGACTGGGGAGGAACCTTAGGCAGAGGTTGGAAGAGAAAGTCAGAGAAATAGTCATCAGCGTTATTAGTGGCAGAGGTGAGTGTTTTTTTATTTTTTGTTTTGCTATAGCTTTGTATAATATAAATAAATTTAGTTTTGTGTACAGTAAATCAAAATTAATTCAATACTTGAGTGGGCTTTTTAAAAATAACTCAAGTTACTCTCTTACTCAAATAATGGTTTAAAGTGTTTGTTTCTACCTGGGTTAAAGTAATATCACTTGAGTGGTGATTTATGTCAGTGATTCTTAAATGTATCTGCTCCAAAATGAGTGTGACTGGGAGGTTGCATACAGCTTCAGTGTTCAGCTTTTTTTGAAGCCTGAATATTGCAAAAGATTAAACATATTTTAAATACAATTGCCAGAAAGGTGGTAGTAAAATAAATCAGCAAAAATATAAAAAATAACGAGTTCTTTTAAAAGCGGGTCCCTCTAAAATGATCAGTAATAAAAATGGGTCCCACAATCAGACCAGAACCACTGCTCAGTACCTTGCTACACATGTACTGAATTACTGTTGATTTAATAGAATCGCTAAATGAATAAAGACACATAAAAGCCTCCTAAATATTTGCATAATACAAGATACATAATATACAAAAAAAATAAATAAAATAAAAATAAATAACATGTTACTTGCAGAGGCTTAAGTGCAAAATGTTAAATAACAAACTAATTGGAGTTTATAAACTGAAAATTCTGTAACACTTCAGAATAACTATTAAGTATTGATTAAGGATTAGCTAATGATTATTAATCCTTTGATTTTTTTACAAAGCATTACTTCAACCTTTATAAACAACCGTTATAAATGTTTAATTCTTGAGTAGTAAGCTCAGATAAATCAAGGCAAAACTATAAACATCAAGTTAATCCAGTATCTATAAATGTTTTTTTTCTCATTAAAATTATTGTTAATTACATATTTAATGGTTTATTACTGCTTAATAATGGTGAACTGCAATACTTTAGAATAATTCACCACTATTAAGCAGTAATAAAGTATTAATAAATATGTAATAATCAATAATGTATAATCTATATATAGTTTATAGACACTGTATTGACACTGGTGTTTATATTTTTGCACTGATTTACATGAGAACAAGACAAGAATTACCGTGTTATAACAATGTTTAATACTCAACTGTCTTTATTAATGTTTTATAAATATTCAATTACATTACTAACATGTAACTAATGCATGACTAATGCTTTATATTATTATTCTGTGGTACTAAATCTATCAATTTCTTTAAGAGATGCTATAATTTGAATAAATGTAACTAGTTATCCACCCACCTCTGCCAATATGTGTGTCACTGAACATCAATAAATGGACAACTCATTGCATTTCCTCCGCAGTTTAGAAAGCATCCTCACATGATTAGGACAAACACATGTATTCTGTTCCCATTCAAAGCCAACAGAGCAGCAGTAGATTTAGGAGAGAGAGACGCAGACTGGACAAAGGCAGCGGACAGAGGGGAGAGGGCCCTTCACATTGAACTACAGTATCTTTGCGTGACCGACCCCAGGAAATTTACTTGCCCCCGTTGTAGACAAATAGTGAAACACACAAGGCAACAAGAAGTAAAGCCTTGGCCCCAGGGAGGACAAGGGGACACCCATTCAACACCCACCACCACTGTCACCGCCTCCCTCACTGCTCCACAAAAGAACATACATGTGGCCAGGCGGCAAAAGACAACATTGGACTAAATACAAGAGGACAAAGACCATTAAATAGCATAGGAAAGATGTGTGAGAATTGACTGATTCAGGATTTGAATATAGATATTAATTTTAAAGGGTTCACACATATATTTTGAATACTTCTGGATATTATAAGGAAAAAAATAAGAGGCCACTGCAAGATCAGATCAGCCTCTCTAGGAGTCTGACAACCACTCCAGGCCAGTGTCCATTAAAGTCCTTTACACAGCTCACTCAGCTATATCAGCTCACAGACAGTGCTGGTCCAATACATTTGGGGGCCCCAAGCAAAATTTGGGGGGGGGCAAGGTTCTCTCAAGTAAAAATTAGCACAGAATATTAATTAACTTGCAAGATTGCGAGTCGAAAATGAAAGCATTTATAAATAATGCTTTAATTTTTGACTTGCAAACTTTATTAACTCAACAAGAGGGGCCTCAGGTAAAATGTTAAGTGGCATTGGTCCATAGTTTCAGATTAATACAATAAAAAATGGGACAGGGAGTAGCAAATTGAAAAAAAAAATTACATACAAGGCAACAACAACAAAAAATCAAATACAGTTGCAGAATCAAATATGCAGACAATACAAAAATTATGGGGGCACCTTGCAGTGGTCTCTTTTTTTTTTTTTATCTAAAGCTATATAAGAATTAATGTATAAAAATGTGCCCATATAGGTGAAAAAATGAGACATTGAAGTTGACATTTATATTAATAAAAACAACTAGAAACTATGGCCTTTATATGCAACATCTGCATGCATTTCTAGACCTTTAGGCTTTCTTCCACTGTCCAAAAATGTATGCATGTAGATGAACTGTTGAATCTAAATTGCCTCTTGTAAAGGAATGTGAAAGCGAATGGTTGTCAGTGTCTAAGTGTTACCTGTGAGCACTTAGAGACCAAAGTGGCTAAGATACCAATAATGTTAGGGGACTCCTTTACTGGTAATACTCTGTTATTATCAGTAATATATATCTGTATAAAAATGTATTTGTGGGCCATGCAGAGTCTATACAGAAAGGCCATTGCCATTGTATTGTTTGGCAAAATAATAACCATCTGTTAAGTCAACTTTGCACATTTTGCAGGATTTCCATGTTGTGTGAGAAGCCTGGCTTTAACACATGGGTCAAATCTTGAAGGCATAATGGAATACTTTAAGAAGCCAATGGGCTGTAACCACTTCTGATGAAAGAGTTTTGGTGGTGAAACCATACATCAGTCAATTCTCAATAGCAGCGTATATACTGTTGCAGTGGTTCTCAAACTTTTCACTCCAAGTACCCCCACAGAAAATATCTGGGCTTCCAAATACTATCTTTGCCGGACTAAAATGAGACTAAATCAGGAATAAAATAATGTTTTATTATTAAGCATAACTTTTCAAGAATGGTGACATGGTGGCAAAGTGGTTAGCACTAGCGGTTGGTTAGCACTAGCATTTTGTTAGCACTAGCAGTTAGCAACAAAAAATACCTTAACCTTGGGCCAAACAGGGACTAAACTTCTGTTCAAAAAGGACTTAACTGGGCCTAAACCTGGACTAAGCCCTAAACAAAAAGAGCATTTTTATCGTAAAATTCAAGACACTACCTTGTAGTAATAAAAAGAGCTTGTGTAACACAAGTGGTACCTAAACTACAGTTTGAGAACCACTGTACCATTGCAAATTTGACCACTTCTGTTTGGTCGGACCATTCAGGAGACACCAAAGACCCAACATAAAGTAGCTGAGAAAGGACAGAGACACCAACAATTCAATTAAACTATTTCTTATTTGCAGGTTAGTGGACAAAGACCGCTATGCCACACTTGTTAGAACAACCATTTGTTTCAGCACATAGGACAGAGACATCTTCTAGACAGGACAACATGAGCTTTGGTGTCCCATTGACTGTCAGTGTACCTGTTCGTACTCGCTCCGTCACAGACTTGGAGCGCTTTTGCAAAACAAGCCCAAAGAGTTCAACGTTATACTCGGTGTCCTCCGTCAGATAGTTAAAGTCTGCGGTCCGTTCATCACCGCTCAAAACCAGTTCTTGTGGCTGGGATGAACCGTTGCCGTGGCTTATCATTATGACAAAGGTATCAAATGCGTAGTCTTCGGCCTCCCAGGTCAGCCTAAAGCTCTCAGGGGTGACGTCCCACACTTGGAGGTTCTGCACTTCCGGTTCAGTCTCTGGGTAAAGGGAAAAGTCAGTTCTCTATTTTTGTGGAAGTGAGAAAGGCTTTGATTGAAAAGGTAGCAGCAACAGCAAGAGGTTGAGGTTGGAGCAAGAGCCCAGATTTGGTTAAGAAGCATGGAAAGTGTTTATTAAAAAGTGGTAAAAGGTGACACAGCAAGAGGTTGGTTGCAATGTAAAAGATTGAGTTCAATTTCAGGCTTGTTCAGCTTTATGAACACAGGACCATTATAATAAATGAGAAGAAAGCATTTACTCCCAAACTCCAGCCCTCTAACATATATTCACAATATATGTGAAGTTGTTAGTGGTGAAAAATGATTTGAAGTTATTGCATACATTCACCAATGTCTGAGTGCATAAGCTAGCTGTTACAGGCACTGACATATTGCCATCATCTATTGCCAATTAATCTCATATTAACCCCTGGGATAGGCTTTGGCTCCTGCAACACATATACGCAATAAAAATTTGGAAAATAATTCAGCTGAAAGTGGGAATAATCAACTGTATAAGTTCAAGGAAGATTTGTGGCTTTACACCTCCTGCTTTTAGTAAAAAGTTTTTTTTGTTTGTTTTATAACAAGGGACGTACAAACTATGTGGCCCACAGACCATTTTGCAGTGGCCCTCTGGATTTATTCTCAAATGGCCAAAATTACCACAGGCAGTATTCATATTTGTGTGATAGGGACCTAGCATTTTCCTGGCCATATTATGTGCTGGTCCCAATCCCTGATAAATGTGCAGCTGCGTAAGGACATCTGCAGTAAACTAATTCTTTGTTATTTACAAAGGATTTCTTGAACATTAATGAACAGCCTTGAGTTATAAATATTGTTATTAATGTTTAATTCTTGAGTAATTAGCTCATGTAAATCCAGTATCAGTATCTAGTCTATATAATCTTTATTCATTTTTGTTAATTACATATTTATTATTTTTTTATTACTGCTTAATAGCTTAATAGTTACCAATATATCTTTTCTAATTTAAGTATTAATAAAGCCTTATTAACCTGTTAATTTACAAATTATTGTAATTTTTTAGATTGTAGTTATTCACAAATTATTTTTTCAACATTAATAAACACCATAGAGTTATAAACACTATTATTAATGTTTATTCCTTGACTAATAAGCTTATGTAAATCAATGCAAAATCAATAATCTCATGGTTAATTCACTTAATTCAAGTATTTATTTAATAAAATATTGTTACTTGCATATTAATAAATGCCTTATTACCGCTAAATAGTCGTGCTATTCTAGTGTTACCAATATATCTTTTGCAGTACCCATTCTTCGCCCTCTAAATCTGATGCATTTGAAAGCCTGTGCAAACAACAGCTGTTTGTCTCAGAATAGTTCTCACATGCAGTCTCCTGCAGACGTCATAAGGCCCCGTACAGATGCTTGGATTTGAAGAGGTGGTAGCTAAGCAGTCATTAACAGCAGCTAATAATGGCAGTGATAGGAAGAAGAAGGGCTGAGAGGCAGCGGGAGGCTACAGCTGTAGAAAGAGCTAATTAGTCAGGAGAAACTTCCGCTATAGCAGCACAGATGGACACAAGGCTGGACAGACTATATAGAGAAACACGGACTAAACGGGCTTGAGAAATCCTAGGGCTGCTGCTCATTAAAACACCAGACCAATAGCAAGGGTCTCAGGGGGTCCCTGAACTCGCCTGAAACCATCTTTTTTTTTTTTTTTTTTTTTTTTGGGTTGCATGAGGCATTTGTTGTGAGAAGAAGCGGTGGAATAGAGAAGCACACAAATCCCAGGGAGCTGTCACTCTTCATTAGCCGTTGGGCAGGCAGCTTTAGCCGGTCAGCCCAGAGAGAGGAGAGGAGGGGAGGCTAATGTGCTAGTGCGCAACTGATTCCACCCTCCGATATATACAACACCGCTGCTCCCCTTGGACCCCTCCACTCCCACTGCACACAGACCTGAGGGCACACAAGGCTTGTTCACAATGGAGGGTCTGTTACTGTTTGAGCTGACCCAAAGAACAGGGGGGTCTCCTGGAAATGCTACTGTTACAGTCCTGACTTACAACTTTACCGGGGGTCTTGGAGAGGTGAAAAGATGTATCAACACCTCATTATGACTCTGTCACACTTAAAAGTTGTGTAAAATCTTCATCAGTCTAACTTTTTAATTCATTCATTAATATATAGTCACCTAATCTAGCCACAAAGCATCACAAGCCAGTGATAAAGCCTGGATAAATTCATGAGGATGGGCCAGGGAAGGCATCTAGCGTAAAAACAATGCCAAATCAGTATGTGAATCACTGCATATAGGAGGCAGATACTTCCAGTGTTGGGCTCCTTTTGAACACCTTGGGCTGGGAAAAATACCATTGGGCTGGTTTATAAAATTTGGGCTGCTTTTCACAACATTTGGCAAGTTCTTAGAAAATATTCTGGAGAAAATACCAACAAAATAGTTGTCATTTTATGGCAAACAAATTAGAAATACGCATTTCAATGAACTGTTGTGTGCTCCCACTTATATGTCAGTTCATTTGTTTTAAAATCAGTGATTCATGGCTCACATTTTAGTATTTCATTTTCGTTTTGTTTATTTTATTATTTTGACGCACCTGATTGCACTCTTTTTGTCTGTTTATGTTACTTTTTAGTGCTGCTGTTAAGTTTTGTGTTTTTTCGTACATATAACTTTTTCAACATTTAGAGTGATTGTGATTTGGGCTGGCTTTTATTGTATTGGGGGGTTTAAAGTTCTGCTTGGCCTGGAAACTGTCAGTGAGATCTGGCAACACTGGATACTTCCTATAGCTACAGACAAACTGAGCAATGTTTTGGGAGAACCACATTCTCATATTTGAACAGTTTCAAATGACATCTTTTTACATTCATACTGTCTTATGTCCCTGTAGGGCTACTGTAGTTGCTCTAAAACTGAGATATACAAAGTGTGGAGTTGGAATCTGTAATGTTGCTACCAGATCCTGCCATAGGGCTACAGATTGCAATGTTAAAAATGTTTTCTACAAGGACAATAGGGACATTTGAAGATGAATGGGGTGGACCAAGGTAGTTGTGAATGAACCTACCTGAATATCTATCTAGAAATTATGCTCTGCTTTCAGGGACATGTGACCAAACCAACTAGCTTTCCCCTCATCCCATTTGAAGGAAAGGGGATGGTGACAATAACAACTGGCTGGCTGCTTCTAGCCTAGGCATTACCTTTCAAGATGAATGTCTTTTAGAGCAAAACACTAATAACACTGAAGCAGTGTTGTATGTAGTCAATTCACCATTTCATCACCATTTCTCCAGACCAAGTCACTCTCAAGTTCTCATTTGTTTCAGTCCAAGTGCAAGTTGCATAGTACTAGTCCAAGTTGAGTCATCAGCTCTTACAGTGCAAGTCCAAGTCATTAAAATAAAGTCAAAATAGAGTCAAGTCACCAAAAGAACCATCCAAGTCAAGTCCAAGTCAAGTCATTATCACCTGAAAGCAAGTCCAAGTTGCGCCATTAATTATACCAGAATGGAAACCACAAAAAATACAAATGTAGTCACCATTTCAACTTTATTTCTGGAAACAAAATAGCTTCTCATGAACAGGTCTGGATACACAAATCAAGACTATTTTTACCAGTGTTCATGAAGTGTACCCTTCTGTGAACTCCAGTGACTTTCAACTGGCGGTATTTAGGCTCTGACGAACAACTAAAACCACCTTTGAAAAGATAATATATTATGCATAAGGAGATATGCTCTGAATGTGAGTGTGTCTCAAGAGTGGCCTTTCCGATCAAGTCCAAATCTAGGGAGAGTCCATGGTGTGCAAGTACGAGTCTAAGTCCCAGTCATCAGCATCAGCCTTGAGTTGAGTCATAAGTCATTGCCCGTCAGAAAGTCATGAGTCTGAGTCAAGTCACAAGTCACCAAGTTTCCAGCTTTAAGATATAGATATAAATATTAAATCTACAAAAAATATTAATCTTCTAGTAAGTGTTTGAAAAACTACAATGTGTCCCACTAATGGTCAACTTTTCTGTTCAAAAAAGTTATTAGCTAGTGACACTAAACATTTTCTATGTTTAGTGCCTTACAAATCTTAACCAATAGAGACCTGGAATTGTGCCATAACTGATAAACCTACAACATTACTTTTATTCAAGACATTTCTCTAACTCACCAGCAGAGCAACACAATCAACCAAACCTAAGTCACATTAGTCAGCGCTCCTTCACTCTTGTTTATGTATTAAGTGAAGCTAATGGAAAATACTACTATACTATGGCTTGAGCGGCCATTAGCATGCAGACAATGGGTGCGTTGAGTGCATGCCATATTCTGCGTGGCCCCAGAAGCCCCCTGGCACCCCAGCTACAGAGCCCAGGGGCAGCGGCAGCCGGAGAATAGAGACTGGTCTGGGGACGACTGGGGCTGAATACAGACGAGAGGGATCCAAACAAAGTCACAAAAGCCCCTCAGGGTTGTTTTTCCCTCTGTCAGAACTCAGACTCTCATCTGCAGAGCTGATGCTGATCACTGGTTTGTGTCAGACAAGATACAGAGTGACTTTCAAAATATGTTGTGGTGTTAAACAGGGCATCGGGGTCTGCAAGTCGATATATTTATACTAATATTATTCTGAACATGACTTTATGCATTGTAATAGTTCTTAAGGTCTCACAATTAGCTCATTTTGGTTTGTATATAATTATGTGTTCATGTCGTGTCACGTTTGTGTCTGCATGTCCTCCCCATGCTACTATTGTTTTTTTCACCATCCAAAAACATATTGTATATGTATATGAGAATTGGTGATTCTAAATTTCCCCTAGTAAATGAATGTGAGAGTGTGTCTCTGTGTCAGCTCTGTGACTAACTGGCCATTGTTCAGGGCATATCCTGCCCAAGGCCCATAGTTGGTTCTAGTCACCCGCCGCCACCTCTAACCAGAATAAGCAGAGCAAGGTAAAATAACAAATTTTTACAAGACAAGACCGTTTTGGGGCCAAAAAATGCCTTAACAGCTCTTAAATGCTCTTAAATACCACAATGCATGTATGTAAACTTAAGTGCAGACTGTAAATACACTTAACATGTGAACAGCTACAGCAGCCCTGCAGGGAAATTTTGCTGCCTATGAACAAAGTAATAATTCTACTCAGCTGAAACATAACATAAGATTGCTTGCTTGCTTTATGCAAAAATGTGTGTTTTAAAGTAAAATGTATGTCCTTCAGCAGTGCTCAGTTTGTCTGATCTGTGCTGTAGCAGAAATAGGAACAGTAATGTAACCTCCACTGGATTATGTGGCACTCAGTTATGCTTAGAACTGTATATGGTGCAACAGCCACAAGGGGGCAGTGTACTTTTTTGTGCCAGCCCAAAGCCTGGATAAATGGAGAGGGTTGCATCATGTAAAACCTATGCCAAAACAATATGCAGGTCACTGCACACTAGGAGGCAGAAAAGTTGCTGTGGCGACTCCACTTTATACGCTGCAACTTTTTACACACATTAATTTTTTAAGTGCTCAGGAGTTTTACACAAATACAGCTGCATTTGAATTATGATGAGGTTAGAGGTATGTTCTTCTGAGTTCAGATTTAGGTTTCACTGTTACCAGCCATCCTTTTAGCCCTCTAATCACTGCTAATCACTGTGATTGTCGCAGTGGGCGTCCACAGTGGCGCACCTGTACTTCTCCTCTTAAACAACATGCTAACCTGTTTTATGGGTTTCTCACAACAGACCAGGTGCTGCTGCTGGACCCGTGCCAACAAGTCGACTGACAACCTAGAGTCGGATCAGATGCAGATCCACGGCCAGTTCAATATGAAGTGAATGAGGGTTGTGTGTGAGGCACTGTGGTGGAGTCGGCCCGCTTCTCAATCCCTGCATCAAAAGGAGGGATATAGATGTGATGGATGGCTGCTGGCGAAGTTGTTAAGGGATTTTGGATCAAGAGGCGCGTCTGAAGGCAGAGATTTGTTTACCCTGTGAGGAATTACCCAAGCAAATAGGCTCCAAAGCTTCCAGCATTTACCATTATTAGACAGAGCTTATCAAGCGCCCTGTGTTTTTTAGGATGTACAAAAGCTGTTGTGCATACTAATAGATTTTCATGTTTTCATTTTGTCCAGTCCTAGGCCAGGCCAGTGTACTCTTTGTGCCAGTCCAAAGCCTGGATAAATGGACAGGAAGGACATCCAGGGTACACCTAAAACATAATTTTATCATCATTATGTCATAACTGTATACAAAGCCAATGAAAGGCATGAAGTGAAGATTGAAGAACCACAGAGAGCCCCAGAGTTGAGACAGGAAGCCCAACTATTGAACTACTGAAGCAGAGGAAAGAGAGTAAAGCTCCCAGCACTGACGGCACTGATACCTGTGATGGTGTCTGCAAACACGGGGTCTAAGAATGCCCCCCTGTGGAGCCCGTACAGAGTGGCCCTGTACCACGTGGTGGGGCTGAGGCCTGACACACTGAGGCTGCGTGCGTCGCCGGGCACCGTGTGGTTCTGCCACTCTGCGCCCGCCTCCGCGTCGCTCACCTCAACCAGAAACCCCTCGAATGCCCCATCCTCTGCCCACCAGGACAACAGGAAGCTGTCCCAGGACACTTCACTAACGGTGATGTTGGTTATGACGGGCTTCTCCTCCTCTGGACACACACAACATGGAGTTACACACACTCAGACAAACACTGAAGCAATACAGGATTTTTCTTCTGTGTAGGTTTTTCATCATTCAGACCAAGGAGTCCCGAAGTACCTGTAAAGAAATGCGCTGTTTTGATGTAGTTTGACTAAATTAACACAACCCCAGAAGAGTAAGCACAGAATAGATATTCTATAAACACTTCTTCACAACAATTCTGCATAATTCAATTAATCACTTTCTGAGGTTGAAGGGGCTATATACTGCAACATTTACTTTTTTTTTTTTTTTTTAGCTTTCTACCATGTTATGATGTTGTTCCCTCATCAAAAACATACCTGAAGCTGTGTTTTGTTTAATTCACGCATGTTTGAGTAATCCTGTATTCTTTGGAGCTTCTGCAGCCTCAAAAAGCTCAGTTCAGAGAACCTCTAGCTCTGTTTCCACTGATTCCTGACAGCTATGTTTCATTCTGTAGAAAAAGGGGCTATATTATGCTTTTATTTATATTTTAAAACCAATCTTGGTCACCTCTAGAACAGCATTGCACATTTTACAACCTTAAAAAACATTGTGACTAAAGAATAGCATTTCCAATAATTACTTTTCTACTGCCATAAAAAAAAGGCCAGCAGAGGGCAGCAGAGTACAACAGAGTACAGCTCTGTTACAGCCTTTTAAACATACACATAGAAAAATAGTTTTTTATGATGCCATGATAGAAAATAAAAAATGTTTGTGAGGAATCAGTGGAAACAGAGCCGTACATCTTTTTTTGGATAAATGAATGAGAGCAGACTGGATGTAGTGGGCTTGTTGATTGGTCAGTGCTTCCTGGAGTGGGCAGGGGTTTGTGGGAGTGGTGATGGATAAGTGGAACCGAGCATTGTGAGGCCTCAGAAACTCAGTGCCAGAGAATACAGGATTACTCAAACAGGTGTGAATGAAACAAAATACAACTCCAGGTCTGTTTTTGATGAGGAAATAACATTATAACATGGGAGAAAGTTTAAAAAGTAGATTTTGCATAATGCAACCCCTTTAACCAAATATCTAACAACGATTTATGCTGCTGATTTTGTGACATTTTAGGTCCCAGCTACTGCCCCAGCCTTTCTATGACCTATTAAATACACTCTAATGGCTGATAACCTTGGGACAAGCTGGTTGTTTTAGTAATGCCAAATCTAATATTAAAAAACTAATAAATAAAAGGGATCAACCTTACAACACACAAACACACATTTGACAAGCAAGAAAACTTTTCTTTAAAACAAAAAATTTGAAAAAAAAAAAAAAATCTAAACACAAATGACAGATACGTCCTCCTGGACAACTTCAGCTGCAAAAAGAGGTCAGAGCTGCAGCTTTCATTAGAGTTTCAATCATCTCATTTTGCTGTCAAAGAGGAAAAACCCAAAAGGCCGTCACTTTGTCTGGGATGGAAATATTCTCCTATTTCCACTACAAAGACTGGGGCGAACAAACAGCCTCATTATGAGCGGCTGCCTACAGCTCTCGGCTCCATATTATCATATAAGTGTAGACCTATAGAAGCGCGCGCAGACATGCTGATGCAGCGTGTGCACATTAATGGCTGTAAATGAGCCATTAACATTGAAGGTGCAGCGTAGCCCTGCCAGAAAGGCAGAAGTGCGCCGTCCACTTCAAACCTATGGGGAGGCCATGCAGAGCGCCGAGCAGCAGCCTGTAATTGGAGTCCATTGTGTGTGCAGGCATTCAGACGGGAGATTAGAAAAAGACTGGAGAGAGATGTGCAGGTAAACATCAAGGCTCCCATTATCCGCTTTTCACTGTTATCCACAGAGTAAAGAGGGAATGGGACCAAGACAATGGGATGAGATGGAGCCTTGGACCAGATCAGCTGGGCTTTATCTAACAGAGCTGCCAGGGATAAGCTGGTCTTCAGCCTTTTTATAATCCAGTTACATATTTTCACTTTCAACTTTATCGAAATAAAAACAAAATCCTGGAATTTAATAGAAAGATGGATCCACAAGTCTGTTCTCATCCCCAAGGCTAAATACAGTATATGGATATTTGGCAAACAGCTCTTTATGTCACATGTTTACACGCAGGTCGAGGAAACCAAATTATTGCCACACTTTGTGAAAACCCATCTCTTTACAGCTGCGTTCAAATGTGAATCAGCTGTCTGCTTATCTTTGTTTTTGCTTTGTTTGGTTTTGTTTAAACTGTGAAGCATCTTTGAGTATCATGAAAAGCGCTATATAAGTGTTGTGTATTATTATTATTATTATTATTATTATTATTATTACTACTTTTTTTTTTTTGGGGGGGGGGGGGTTAGGCTTTATTGATTTATTATTATTATTACATAGGGAATTGGGGGGGCATTCAGCAAACAATCCACAATTCCAAGGCAGGCTGTAGTTGCCCTGTATATGTGCCGCAGCCGGAGTGAAGCAACTGGATAATGCGGTTCATTGTCGGACCAGTGCTGCATGTATACAGCGAACTCCGATGAAGCTAGGAGAGGCATTCAGCTGCACTTGGTACTACACAGACAGAACCGTCCAGTGTTTAGAGACGTACTTGCACATTTTTAGACTAGCAAAGACTTATGTGTCCCTCCACCGCTTGTGTTTTATTGTATTGCTCCATCAAAAATGAAAGCTTGACTGCCGAAGCTTTGATACGTTATGTATTATGGGGCAGCACAAGACACATTTAGCTTTTAAGGATATGGATTTTTCTCACTTTGCTAAGTTTTAGTTCATAAAGTTAAAATGTTATAATGTATATTAATTGGTAAAACTATAATAAAGCCTAAATTAGCCATGCTTATAAACATTTAGCGCTACTCTCTGCTCCATGTAAATGAGTTCTCTGGAGAAAACCAACTGAAGACAGACTATGAGCCACATAACACATTTGAAAAAAGAGAAAATAGCTGCTTGCAAAACAGTGAACCTTATGCATTAGAGATGTGAATAGTCTTCAGAAACTGAAGAAGAACACCTAACCGCTACTTGGCCAGTTCACATTTTAAGAGCTCAGTTGTGACTTTATATGGACCTTTATTGTGTCTATTAAGCTTTCCATCAAATTATGGGTGGTTTGGACCAGGAGCTATTACTATTACTGTCAAAAAACAATGAACAGAACAGGCGCCACAATTCGTATTATATTAAACCTTATTGGAATGAGACTGGATCCACTATAGGCTTAAATAGACATGTTATCTCATGCAGATGCAAATGTGATGTGCAATGTGTGACAAAATCAAATGGTCCCCCGAGATATCACAGTTCTGATATCTACCATTTGCTGTCCACACATTCACATCTCATCCATACAGCAGGCTCTTATGTTCAGTCCTTTAGTTCGGTGCGGTGCAGATGATTGGCCGTACATGCTGGCCAATGACCTCTCTTCGCTCTCGCCTCCTGTTCTTTATCTAACTGGGGTATCGGTGAAGAGTAAAAGCATCCCTGCAGATCTCATTAGTTACCACGGGGCTGTCATGGCGTCTCTGAGACCACTCTGATAATTGCGGTAGAAGCCACATAACCGTGCATTTATGTGGCTTCTGGGGCAACCTCAGTGAAATGCTTTTCCTCATTTTGTGACACTGTGTTTCATGTGTGTTGTTATGCTGCATACACGAGCTACTTGGATAGTCCTACTTTTGGAGTTCTGAGTTAATCATCTCGATAATGGTAGCTGCCTTTATAGCTGGGGAAAAAAGATGACAAAGGCTGCCTGATCAATGCATTAACATTGCTTACCTCACCTTGATAGCATTGTTTTTTCAATTAGTGAACTTTTTAGAGAAAAGCCCAAAAAACATGCTGAATAATTTAATAGCATTTTTTATAGTTAAAAAAATAATCCAGCCACAGAGGGTCATAAGCCAATGTACTCGTGGCAATTGAACCCTGGATAAATGCAACAGGATGGGCATCTGGCGTAAAGCCTATTCCAAATTTTATGTTTTCACAAAGAAACCCAAGTCAAATTTTCATTGTAGCAATCTCCAGACTCTAACATTGATCCCCTGGACTCTTCCCTCTCTCATCTCACTTTTGTCCTGCAACTCTCTGCACCAATCCTGTCTCCTCTCGCTTCCATCCTGCACTTCTCTGAGCTTCACCTTTCTCCTCTCTGCACACCTCCCTCTCTTGGATCCATCCTAAACCTCTCTGCTCCTCTCTCTCTCATCTCGGGTCAGTCCTGCACCTCTCTGTGCCCCTCCCTCTTTCCTCTCAGGTTTGTCCTGCACCTTTCTGAGTCTCACCTTCTCTCAGGCCCATCTTGCATCTCTCTGTGCCCCTGCCTGTCTCCGCTCATCTCCATCCTGCACCTTTCTATGCTTCTTCTTCTCTTCTGGGGTCAGTACTACACCTCTCTGCACCAATCCTCTCGTTTCCTCTTGCTTCCATCCTGCGCCTCTCTGAACTTCACCTTTCATCTCTCTGCTCCCTTCTCTCTCATCTCAGGTGCATCCTGGACCTCTCTGCGCCCCTCATTTTTTCCTCTGGGGTCCCTCCCTCTCTCAGGTCTGTCCTGCACTTCTCTGTGCCCCTCCCTCTCTCCTCTCAGGTTTGTCCTGCACCTCTGTGTACCCTGCCTCCCTCTCTCCTCTCTGGTCTGTCCTGTTCACCCACTGTTGCGCTCTGTGTCTGGAGATGATAAAGGATTTTAGGGATTGTTCGTGCCATGGATTAGCCTGCTGCTGATTCCCCAAGACAATGTTTAAACAGCCTCTCAGCATGTGGCCCTTTATCTGACGGAGCCAGAGTTCATCTGGGTCAAATCACACAAAAACCAGAGCGGCTCAGGGCTCACGCCAACAATTATCACATGAATGAACATTGTCCTATGGGCACACACATGTCCGTACAACCCCCTCCTATTTCCCCAGGCTCCCACTCACCCTCACAGTCTATCTTTCCATACTAGACACGTGCACACTCCTACATCCACGATAGGGCTGCACAATATATGGCAAATGAATAGTTATCACAATATCAGCAAATGCATTATCCATATTGTAACAAACTAAATGTATTGCAATAATTTCAAACAAAATGTACATTGCTGAAAAAGGTTTGATAAGTTTTGATTAAGCTCCAGTTTTGACCAGTGACTCTTTATGAATTAAACTTGAAATTAATTGTCTGCAGTAATGTGGTCGATGTACCGGTTGGTTATGGTGAAGAAGAAGCTGAGCCAAAAGGCAAAGCTATCAATTTACTGGTTGATCTGCGTTCCTACTCTCACCTATGGCCATGAGCTTTGGGTCAGTTTTTTTTTTTTCAGCTTCACCTCCTATCAAAGGTTAAACCCTTCCAGAGCCGTTCTGACCTAGAGAAAGCTATCCATGCTTTTGTTAGTTCCAGCGTAGATTACTGCAATGCACTCTATGGTACCTGGTCACTGTTTGTAGTCTGTGAAAAATGCTGTGGCCCGCGTGCTAACTAACAGTCAGAGACACAGGCATATCACACCTGTCTTGTACTCCCTGCACTGAAAGGAAGTCTGGGCATCTGTGCTTAGACTCATCTTAGAATGCTGCCTTTGCAACCCGGTCCTGGAAGGTAGTTGAAGATGGATTATGATAAATAAAGCCTTGTCCTTATTCATGGCATCCATGTATCACTATTGCAATATTGAATATAGTTATAGCATATCTTTTTAATATTGTGCAGCCCTAATCCACGCACATTGAAAACCATATTTCTTTTTTGTGGCATGCAGTCCAAACCTACCATCCACCTTAATACCCTTTCCCTAAATGCCATATTGATTTCTGCCATAACCATGCATTTAAGTTGCATAACTGGAAGATTTACTTGTGTAATATTTGGCTCAGGGACATCCTGCTGGCCACAATTGCCTAATTTTTCATTTTCTTGTTTGGGTTTAGAAAAAAAACAGGGGAAACATAGAAAAAATAAACCCACATGCCATAAATGAGGCTTGGGGTGTAGGGAACAGACATAGTGACTTCCATTTAGATGCTAACAATGAGTTCAATTCATTGCCTGGGTTTGGCTGGAGTAGTGAAGGATAAAAAAATGAAGCTATAGAGTTAATGAGAACGGCTCTCATCCTGAAGTATAAAAAAGTGAATGGAAACAGGGCTCAGAGCAGTCTTTGTCTCATACAAGAGATCTGTCTCCAGCGGTGAGTTCGGAAAGATTTCAACAGCAAATGAAACAAAATACAGTTAGTTATTACAATAAATTTCATTATTGTTTTTGCAAGTTGAGCTGTCTGGGGTTTAATACTCAAAACTAAGTGCAGCTGCTTTGGAGAGGAGGCAAAACATGACAGGAACAGGCTTGCCATACTAATTTGCTTTGTATTGTATTAATAGTTTTTGATTCGTATTGGCTTACAGGGTGCACTACCTCTGGGTGCAAATGGATACACATGCAACCAGACATCTACAAAGCCCGCACAGGCTCACAGTTACAGGGGCGGCCCAGTACCCATGCTCCCCAGTATCTATGTCGCCCAGTCCATAGAAACTGGGGAACATAGGCACTGTGGAACATAGGTAACTACAAATTAGTGAAGGTACCTTTGTTTTCCAGTACCTATGTTCCCCAGGTCATAGAAACCAGGAAAGATAAGTACTGGAGATTGTAGGTACTTGATGTTCCCTAACTCTAGCCCAAACCTTAGCCCTAAACTTAATGTTCTCTCATAAACATAAGTACTGGGGAACATGGGGCTCATCCCACTGTAGAATGTTTTCATAAACCATTCTCCACATTCTGGTCAGCCATATGCATTAACTGCTAATTTCAAACTGGATCTCAGGGCAATTTTGTTGGACCAATTGTAAACGTTTATCTTATTTTGCCAATATCTTGCCTTTCCAGATTAAATGTCTGTTCTTGGTCTTGGATTTTGTGCAATCAATTTTTAAATAAATGCGACTTATATGTTTTTTTTCCTCTTCTTGACACATTTTTTGACCGATGCAACTTATAGTCCGGAGTGACTTATAGTCTGGAAAATACGGTAGTTCATTCTGCTTTCATTGGTCTTTGTAAATAATAAAAAAGGAAACAAAAAGAAAAAAAAATAGAAACAATAGCTAGACTGTCAATGCTACTACTTCACAAGGTTGTCAAATTAATGGTGATATCCAAATAAATAAAATTAAACAAATAAACACAAATCCCACTTAATTTCTCAATTCTGCTGACTCTGCTATGCTACCATCATGTTTCCCATGAACCTTTACCCAAATGCATAATGACTGTGTTATTGCTGACCTGTGGGTGCAGAGATAGTGGCTGGAGCGCTTGTCCTGCGGCCTCTTTCGGCTGTGATCTTGATGGTGTAGAGCATGCCAGGAGTCAGGCTCCTAAATGTATGGGACTCAGAGCCGGTCGGTACCAGCGCTTCGTCTTTCTGGCCATCGGCCGACACGTAGACCAGCCTGTAGGAGTCCAGTTTGGCCATGGGACGCTTCCACTGCAGCGTCATGGTGGTCTCGGTCACCTCAGTAACAGCCAGGTCCTTAGGGGCATCCAGGGCTGGAAGGGATATTAAAAAAGGAAGTAATTAGAGAGCCAATAACATTAAACAATGGGTATCATATTTTGTGGTGGTGGTCTTGCAGAAGTTGATGCCAAAACTCATAATCCAAAATCATCAATCAAAGCACAGATTTTAACATACAATTATTTCTGCTGGAGCACAGGGACTTGGAGAATAGTTTCACTGTTGAAATGAAAATTGTGTGGCAGAAAGTCATAGAAAAATAATTTATAATTTTTTTCTAATTTTTTAATTGTAGATCACAATAAAACTATGACAAATGTATCCTGCAAGTAAAGTAATATTACTCAAGTATAAGTAAACCTACTGAACACAATCAAATTTACTTAAGTAAAAGTAAAAAAAAAAATACTGAGAGTAAAAGTTATGTAAGTACAAAGTACTGCTGCTACAACTAATACTGCTACTACTACTACTACTAGCAACTGTTACAACTACTATTACTAGTTCTACTGCTACTACTACTAGTTCTCTTAGAAAAACTGTTATTGCAGCTACTATTATTACTACTAACTAGTGCTAATACTACAACTGCTATTAATACAATTAAAAGTACTATTATTGCTAGTACTATTACTACCTCTACTGCTACTACTACTAACACTTTTAGAACTACTGTTACTGCAACTACTATTAATAGGGCTAACTAGTAATACAACTACTATTACCGCAACTACTATTACTACTTCTACTGCTAGTATTGATATTATTTAGGAAGCCCCCGGCTAAAGCAGCACTATAGTGAAGCTGCTGGCCCACTAACTGGAAGGTTGGCGGATTGATCCCCACTACCAGCATTGAATATTGTCATTGTCTCCTTGGACAAGGCATTTCACCCACCATGCCTCCAGTGTCTGTGGCACTGGTGTATAAATGTGTTAGTGTGTTCTGTTCACACAGAATCCTCACCACCATTAATGTGACTGAGGAGTAAATGAATACACCTAACGCAGGATTTCCACTGCATGCATATCCACTGCACCACAGGCCGCTGCCAAACAACGGTGTACCCCTCACCTGCTGGATATGTTGCCACTCAGCCACGCCAGGCTGCGAAGCCCTGAAAAGCTCGGGAAGAGCATGTGCGGAAGATACAAGTTTGCACCATTAAAGCTATAAATAAAGTCCAAAACAACTGTTTATTCAAAAGCAGAAGGACAGAAAACAACAGTTTAATGTGAGCTCGGTTTGGAGTTCACTTCATCTTCACTTCACATGTTTTTCCTCTCCGACAGAGAAGTGGCCGGGCACAAAAAAGCTATACGAGGGCAATACATGTTTAATCATGTCTGACATTGTTTCTGTAGTACATAAACAGCCTACTAAGAATGACTATCTAAAAGATAATATGAGAAACAATGATTAAATATAAATATTCTGATCATAAACGTTCGTACAGAGTAATATTACTTTGAAATACGGATGTTTCACACTACCAGTTTCCTGTTTGGTGCGATCTGAGCCAAGGAGGTTGATCTGAATGGAGTCCACCATCAAGCAAAATAGACTGGCTGCGTATCTCCGGCGCAGAGCGGAGCAAAGTTGCGTGCAGTGGAAATTGGGGGTAATTGTAAAGTGACTTTGATGTTGAAAGAAGTGCTATATAAGTAGAAGTTTGTCCTCTGCGATTAAAAACACATTCTTCAAAAATTTATAAATGTAAGTAAATCATATGAGTAGAACTTAAGTGTGTAGTTTCCACCTCTGTTAACAGAAATGTCCTACCTGTGACTGCGTTGGTGGTCGCCGGCTGACTCTCCCGTTCGTCCTTCACAGCGGTCACCCCCATCCCATACTCGGTGCCCGGCCTCAGCCCTAGACATCACCAAACATAAATATAAGAGTGAATAAAACTCAATGTCGTGTTTTGTTTGCATAAATCCACTGAAGTGTTACCAAACTGCTGCCTGCGTTCGTGCGACCAGCTGTTTCTCTAATCACAAAAACGCTCTGATGCTCCACAATGGGTCACAGCCTAATTGCATTTCATGGTGAGGAGGATAGCTGTCGTATTTGCATTTGTGTCTCTGGAGGGCACTTGTTGTGGAGCAGCAACATGACTTGCAATGATGGTGTCAATATTATCAATTATGGTGTAGATAAGACATCACTAAATACAACCAAAATGATCCTAAAATAGGTAAAAAAATGTTTACTGTTTTTTTTACACAAAAGAAAACAAAAAGATGAAATGATGTAAATAGCTTGCCAATTAAAGGAGAAGTATATTAAATTATTTTTGGGTAAAGTTAGCATTAAAGTTGCATTAAACATTCATCACATGGCATATACAGTGATTTGGGTTTCCAACAAATAGAAATTGTATTTTGTGGTACCTTGCCCATGTTTATTTAATCAGAAGCAAGAACTTAGCAAATTTCTTTTTTTTTTTTTTTTTTTTTTTTTTTTTTGTGTGTGTGTGTGCATGTGTGTGTGTCTGTTCATACACTTTAAACAGAAGTGGAGCAGGTGAAAAAGTAGCCGCTAGGAGAAAGGTGTATTTTACCAATTACAAAAACAAAAGACACATGTTTAGACAGAATGAATAAATAACTAAGACAAGACGTTGTTCATTTTAGGTAAGGTGAGGTATACTTTATTGTCCCCTTGGGGAAATTTGTCCTCTGCATTTGACCCATCCTTCGGTGCTGCTGGGGCAACCTGTCAGGAGTAGTGGGTGACCCCAATGCAGCACTCAGGCACCCCTCTCCAGATCTTGAGCCAGAATCCTGAGGAGTAATCTTTTGTGGTTGTTTTAGGATTATGAGAGGAAACTCAGAGGAAACCCTCACAGACACAGAGAGAACATACAAACTCCACACAGAAAGGCCCCACACAGTTTGGGAATCGAACTTGACACATTCTTGCTGTCTGCATTTCGCTACTGACAAAGTTGAGTAGTACACTATTTCTCCCGGTGGCTTCTTCAACATTAGCCAATATAAGCAGCATTTTTTTTTCTAGCTAAAAACTTTGTATTCATTAAAAATTTTTTTTTTTTTTTTATTGTTTATGGACATTAAACAGTTATCCCTTCTTTTTGGGGAAAACTGCCTGATATTCCAGTCTGACTGACAGGCATGCTACATCTCATAAGAATACCTTTACCTTTTATACCTGCATACATACCTATATTAAGCAATACATTTCCCATAGGTTTACAGCAGCACAATTACTCACTCTCATAATTGGGTACAAAACTATTTGTTTGATTTATTGCATGTATTTCTAATAAAATCTATAGGTCATTTTGGCAACTTATAATAGCATATTCATATTACAAAATAAGCCATGCTAATTATTGCTGGCACCAAAAATGTGGCTAGTTGTTTAGCAACTGTTGAGTTCATTGGTGTCTTTTATGAAGGGATTTATGAGATCCATCTAGTTCAAACTGGAAAACTGGTAAACCTTCAAAGCAATGCTCTTGCGAGTTTCTACTATTACTTACTACTACTACTGCGTTTGTCACCTACTCTATATCTCCATAAACATAACCGAAAACACCCCAAAAAAGTGCCCAAAAGTAGATTAGTAGTATCTTTTTCTGCTTTAACTCTCTATCCAAGTGGTGGGCCTGTCCCGTGGAAATAAAGCCATGTGTCCATTGTTCTCCCCCCGCTTTCCCCACACACCTCAGTGGTTCTTTCACACCGTTATTATCTATAATTGGCTTCACGCTCGTGGTTTTATTGATAATGAGTTTCCCGCGCATTAGCTGTAATTTCATGCTGCAAGACCCGCATGTGTGATGACCTCTGAGGGACTTAATAAAGGAATTAAAAAAAAAAAAAAAAGGGGGGGGGGGGGGGGGGGGGGGGGGCTGATGGAGAGTCTAATTGTGAAGTCTGGATCGTAGCAAGTCATGTTTCGGTCCTGCGACAAGGGCCCTCAAGAGCTATCAATGCAAATAGAACAGCTATGCTCCACGGGACAGCCATGAAATACAATTAGGCTGCGGCGCACTGGGGAGTCAAGCGATACAATGGTTCCCACACAACGTGGAATAGAGGAGTTAAGGGAAGGTAAAAAGCCTATAGGGGATGTAAAGTAGTTTATTTTATTCAAACTTGGGCTGCAACAAACCATTATTTTGATTATCAGTTAATCTATGCCAAAAAATACCCATATAAATGATTCTCGGTAATAACTCCTGAAGGATTGGGAGCAGCTGAAAAAAACTTTCTTTCTTCATTATTTTTCTTGCAGAAATGTTTTGAATGCATGTCTGAGAGATTTTAACCCTCACCCTCCCTGGCACCCTTTTTAAATGTATTTTTTGCACTCATTTTGGCATTTCTTATGCTAGGGTGATGATATTTGACATAGATGTTCATTTATAATTTTTTTTTTAAATTTCAGAGTCACAACTGAAAAAATAAAAAACAGAATTTTCCACAGTCTAGACAAAAAACTCACCCTCTTGTTTGACTTACATTAAAATCACTTATTTTCACTATACTGCCATTGCAATACAGAAATGTTATATCATGTTAATTCCTCAGTAACCCTGTCAGTCAAAGGCTAAAACATACACAAACAAAAAAAAATTACCCCCAGATCGACCATTTTCTCATTGCATTGTGGGAAATAATTCCATTGTACTTCCTACTATATAACAGTGACTGTAGACCAGCCATTTTAGAGCTTTTACAGGAAGAGTGGGAGTTTGTGCGTTTTTTTTTTTTTTTTTTTTTTTTTTTTTTTTTGTGATGGCACAAAAAGTAAAAAAAATGTATTAAAATCGGTATTAATCAGCGACCTAACAAAAAAAATGTTTGCATTTGTAAATAGTAAATAATTCATGTTTTATTTACATAACATGTGGCCTTATTTAAACAGCATTTAGGGGGTAAAAATATGAAAAATGAATTCACTTTTGCTGTCTATGATGAGGACAGGGCCTTGATGATCAAAAAAACAAAAAAGTTTTTTTCTTCATTTTAAAAAGAGGGCCTGAGGGTTAAACTGGCTTGGCTGATGTCTAATTGTCATCTAAAAGTTCAAAAATTGGGTTCATAATCCTACTTCTTACTTGGCAGTAACTGCACTTTATTTTAGCACACAAGGCTATTCTATCCACCTCTGTTTATTTAAATCTCGAATGCCATACCTCCTGCAGTGTGGTTTCCTATGAAGTAAAATGGGCCGAGAGAAAACAATGGCAGCCTGTTTCAAATAGAGGGATCTTTATGTAAAACTGCCCAAACACTTAGGCCTAAAGAATAAGAAAATAAACCTCTAACATGTGCTTTACATTGAGGATAAACACATTAAACAAGTGTGAAAGTGCTCATGTGTTTGCCTGGTCCAATCGATCCACTGGAGCCTGACTCAGTATTGATTTGAGACTAATTGGTCCGACATGGTCTGTGGGCCCGGGGTCTTAATCAGCTGTACTCTACACAAGGCTTGGTTTCACACAACATTATAAGCACTTTTGTTAAGGAAAGAAAGGAAGTTAGTTGGGCTGTACAGGGTATTGGATAAATTAATGGCAAAATCAACAATCAGAATCACAGTCAGATGCAACTGTAATATTCATTTTGCATGAAAGTGTTCATATGCCACATCTAAAATTATGATATTCCTTGTGGTGGACATTTAACTCACTTTGCCTTCTAAAAATGAATCAAAACTGTTCAATCAATTTTTAGTCCATGGCATCAGAGCAACCCATTTAAGATAGTCTTGTATTTTATCACAATCTTTCAACTTCACTATTGCAGGCTTTCTTAATATTGTGGCGCCCTGTCTGTGAATGCCTAACAAGAGTGTGCTGATGCAAAGATTCCCTTCATCAATAAATCTGCTTATTGGTTTTCCTCTAGGCCTTCTGTCTGGCGGCTCTAACCTCAGCATCCTTCTACCTTTATATTCACTATCCCTCCTCTGCACGTGCCCAAACCATCTCAGTCTGGCCTCTCTGAATTTGTCTCCAAAACATCTAAGATGAGCTGATGTACTGATACTGCATTCAAGACAGATTACACAACTTTAAAAAGCTGGCATCCGAATAACATCTGTTCATGAGATAAGTTCAGACAACAAACAGTGTTTACATTTCTATGTTGTCTTCTAGGATACCAAAAACAACAGGATTAGAACTGCTCTGTGTGGTAGGGAGTTCTATCAGGGGATGTTTCTATTTCTGGTTTAGTAATTTTGTAATAAATGCAGATTTGTAGCGCTGATAACTTAATTATATTGTACATAGGTATTATTTGCATACAAGTAGAAATCTCTTGTTAAAAAAAAACTATTTCAGGGTTAGGGAAAGAGTCAAGAGTATCCATGGTTGTGACGTCAACTTGGGTAATTCAAAGACCAATGCTTCCACACAAGTTTCTGAGCAAAAATCCCAACCTGAGTTTGTGCTCAAGGGTGTTTTTCCTAGTCGGAAGTCAGAATTTCCAAGATTACAATGTATCATATGAATCAATGCAGCATCATTCTTGATCATATCCATTCTCGTCACTTCCTAAGAGAACCTTAGCATCTTCAGCTCTGCAACCACCAGCTCTCACTCCTGTCTTTTCCATACAACATTTTTTGGTCTCTCCACTGTTTTGTACACCTTTCCTTTCATTCTTTCTAAAACTCTATTATCACACAACACATCTGACACTTTTCTTCACCCATTCCAAGCTGCTGCACACACCTCTTTATCCCTTTTCAACAATCTTTGCTGATCTTAAATGCTTGAAATCCTTCCTAAATATTCCCAGCATATCCAGACAACAGATGAATTAAATCACACTTATGGGACAAGAAGCTGACATAACAAATCTCTAAGTCTGTCAAAGATTATTATAACTATACTTTGGGATTAGCATCATAATGTCAGAAGCTGAATAAGCCACACTTCATGTCATTTGCATAGATGCGGCAGCTGTCAAAACACTTAAGGCTATTGTGTTGAATTAATGCTTCCATAGGAGAAGGAAGTGTTTTCTTCTGAATAAAACATCTCTAAAGTGATGAAAAAATATATCTGTCATTGGGATGGTCAGTACATACATCATAAACAGCAAGATGTTTTCAGTAGACTTAAGACCATACGCTATCTGCAGGCATTTTAAGAGTGAAATCTTGTGGAAATAAAGGAAAAAGTCAGAATCCAATAACTCACTACTACAGGCACAATGTTTTCTCAGCACTTCAGCACCATACTGAGTAATATTGATTGGGCAAAAAAAGCTGTAAATATATAATTCTGATGGTGAAGAAACTAGGTCAGCCATAGGTGCTGTAAAACTTAGTTGAAGAATTGTTTATAGACTTTAACAGAAAAAAGTTTGAGAAAGAAAGAAGACAAACCCACAACAGGGATTTTAAACAATAAAATGAATAAGGACTAAACCAGGACAAGTCCAGGACTAAAGCAAACTAAACCAGGCTTTTATCAGGTCCAATCCAGAAGAACAACAAGTCAACAAGTCAAGACTAAACACAATAGGCCACAACTAAACCAGGACTATACCAAGTCTAAATCAGAACTAAAACAGACTAAATCAAGGCTAAACAGCGCAAAACTAGAATTTAACCAGGTCTAATACAGGACTAAACAAAGACTAAAGCAGAAGTAAACCAGACTAAACTAGGACAAAAACAGGACAAAACAAGAAATAAAACAAGTCTAAACCAGAATTAAACCAGGGCAAGTCCAGGACCAAACCAGAACTAAATCAGGCTGAATGAGAACTACACCAGGACTAAACCAGGTCTAAACCAGAACAAAACCAGACTAACTACCATGACCAATCTAGGAATAAACCAGGGCTACATAGGAAAAAACTAGAACTACACCAAGTCTAAATCAAGAAAATCCATGGCTGAACAGTGCCCAAACAGTGCCTGAACAGTGACTAAAATCAGAGGTAAACCAAACAAAACCAGGACAAAATCAGGACTAAACCAGAACTAAACCAGGACTAAATCATGCTAAGCCAGAACTATACCAGGACTAAATCGAGACAAATTCTTGGCCAAGCTGTCCTTAAACAAGGACTAAACAGTGGTCTAAATTTCAAATTTAAGTTCCACCAGAGCAGGGCTAAAACAGAAATAAAGCTGTCTCTAAATTAAACTACATCAGGACTTGAACTGCAAAAATAATCCCGAGTACCACCAGAAGAAGTTGAATGAAAGGTCCACATTACCGGTGATCTTGGCCTGAGTGGTGTCCTTTGGTCCTGGGGTAAAAAGCAGCTCTCCGTGCTCTCCTCCGGACAGTGGGCCATATTTAATGCGGTAGTTGTCAACGCGAGCCTGACTGTTCTTCCACTGCAGAGTGATGCTCTCATCAGTCACATCCACCGTCTGCAGGTCCTTTGGTGCGTCCAAGTCTGAAAACAAATATACAGTATTTGTACAAATATTGTACAAGAGCATTAAAACTAACATCCGTACTCCTGTTGCACAACAAAGACCAACAATCTCTCAGTATGCAGTTGATATGTTCTTCCCTGTGTCAAAAGTGGGTACTCTCTGGCTTTCTCCCATGACTCAGACAAACCAATGACTTTGACTTTTTTTAAGTTTGTTATGAAATAGGTAGGTTTATACAAAACTAACACCCCACTCTGCTAATATTGGTCACTCAACTTGGACTCGGATTCAGTTCATTTGGACTGCACTTGAACCAATCTTAAGTGACTAGGATTTGGACTAATAACTCAATTTCTACTTGACTTAAAATAGTCTTAAGTGACTTGGACTTAGACTAAAAACTCAACTTAGACTCGAAACAGACCAGTCTTAAGCGACTCGGACTTGGACTAAACTCGACTTGGACTTGAATACTGAGGACTCGAGAGTGACACCATGAAGTTCCTTAATATTTTTCACCTCAGATTTGTTTTTGCATTTGCATAAACAGAAATACAAAAAAAAAAAAAAAAAAAAAAAAAAAAAAAAACCAACAACCACTACTTCTATTTTAAACCAGGTATTTCTTCTTGCCGACACCATCAATAATATGTCTTAAGCCCTTACATAGAGCTTTGACTACCCCCCAGGTCGAGTTTGAGACTAGACTGGATTAAGGAGCCGGGCCCTAACTGTGGAGGATTCCAATGATTAGTGAATACTTTGATGCCTGTGCGCTCACCAGCGGGGGCTGTCCTCATAAACACCCATGATTAAAGAACAGCATTCAAACAGTCAGTGTGGTCTGTCCCTCCGGCATCAGACAGTTAAACCTGCTCTTCATTACTTCTTCCTGTTCAAGTTCCTGCCTTTTTTGAGAGATTGTTTTCTGAGGCATTTTGGACATGTTTCAGTTAAAGGTTCTATATTATGCTTTTTTCAGGCTTTTTGAAATTAATTTAACACCTTTGCATTAGTATTTCATGTTGTATAACTTTAAATAATGTATATGTATGAACAATGTCCTCTTTGGGGTGCTGTTACGTTCAATTTGCAGGTAATGCTTGGATTAGTGTCTGTTGCCCCCTGCTGGTAACAATGTAGAAATGGATAGAGCATAAAATGGCTACTTAGCATGGCTACTAGCAACATGACACTAACAGATAGATAAACGACCTGACTGCTTCGTAATGAAGGCAATTTAAGCACTGAAATTATTGTCTGGTGACGGTGTATGAGCTTTAGAAATGTGCAAGAGTACTTCCTGGTTTCATGTGTTTATGTAAAGCTGTGACACCGAGTGTTTTCAGCTCAAGAAAGAGGCAGCCTCAGCATACAGGATTACAAAAACTTGTGAATGAAACAGAATATTACTCCAGTTATGTTTTCAAGGTGGGAACCAGATTATAACAAGATTAAAAGCTCAAAAGTTGAAGAACTGCTCCAACCCAGTACTCAAGTAAAAGTACTATAACTTCAAATAATGTTTACTTTATTTTACATTATTATTACTAGTATTAAAAGTTTTAAAAAGTATGTAGTGTAAAGGTATTGAAGTAGAAGGTACTTACTACCACCACTACATGTTCTAATACCATAATTGCAACCACTATTATTACAACTACTACTATTTGTACTACTATGACCAGTACTAACGCTGCTGCTACTTTTACTTCTACTGCTACTACCACTGCTATTATTGCTAATATCACTACCCATTTATTGTACTCTTCTAGAGATTCTTGAGCAAAAGTAATGTCAGAATGTATTGTATATCATAAAGAAATGTCACGTATTTTGGTTAAGACAGCAATATTTAGGTGCTTGTTCTGGGACGTTATTATGTTTTTTTGTTATGTTCAAGCAAGCCCCAATAGTTGGTATACAGGTGTGTTTCCAACAGAAATGCATAACAGGACGCATGTGTCATTGCTCCTGTCTGCTTCTCCAAACTGACAGTTACTGGCAAATATTCATACTGTAAGAAATAATGGGCCAAAATCCTAATGTCAATCCTTTACAACAGTGTTTCACAACCAGGGTTATGGGGAATCCTAGGGATACGTGAGCACTTTGCAGGGGGTACTTGGGAATTTTTACAGAATTTATTTTCAAGATGATAACAAAATATTTGTGAAACTGCAACAGAATATTATTTGAAAATTATATATATTTTTTTATATGATTTTTAGGTATAATAGCTTGTTTCAATTAATGGGAAGTAATTCAAATTATTTAATTTTTTTGTAGTAAAGTCATAAGTTAAACATATATTTTAAACTTATAATATTTAGTAAAATAAGTAAATACACTTATAGAATTTATTTTTATATTTTTATTTTAAACGGCAGGTTATTCCTTTTATTGGTTTATTTTGAATTTGAATTTGAAAGAAAACTGCAGGGGATTTGGTATTAAATGTCTTTGTCCAAATAAATACAAACAATTTATATTTTTGAAGAATCACCAACACGTATGAGTGAGGGGGTATTGGTATGACACAAAAGCCCAAGGAGGTACACGAGATAAAAAAGGTTGGGAGCAACTGCTTTACTAGCCAATTCAATATTTCAAGTCTAAGTCTCTACTTTTTCTGTACATTTTTATTGACATAACTCTCTCACTTTATCCAGGCTTAGGATTGGCACAAATAGTACATTGGCTGCTTTGTGGCTAGATTCTACTGTATTTGGTTACAACAGAATCTAAAAAGAAATGCTGAGATTTACCTGTGAGGAAGGATTCATAAACGGGGATGCTGGCGTGCTCTCCCCTCCTGGCTGTCAGGGAGACCTCGTAGTGGGTGTCCGGGACCAGACCTCCGAGGTGGTACTGGGTGTCTGTGGAGGGCAGCTGCATCACGGTCCGGTCCGAGGGGTCCGAGCTGGGGCCAAAGGTCACCGTGACACCATCTATAGAGGCTACGGGCTGGAACCAGTTCACCAGTGCTGTGGTGTCGGTCACATCACGGACATCCACCTGAGTCGGGGCATCAATCACTGAGGAGGCAGAACAGCAGGAGACAAGATGAGTTTTCTACTATAGTATATGGACAAGAATTTAAAGCTACACTGAAAGCTCTTTGAGGCAACTCTTGTTGTTCATGATTTGACTTTGACTTTATTTCCTGCTTACAGTTAAAAAAATAAATAAATTAATAAAAAAAAATATATATATATATATATATATATATATATATATATATATATATATATATAATATATATATATAATATATATAATATAATATATATATAATAGTATTGCAATGCATTTTATTGTAGTGCTGTATAGATTCTTTGATTGTTGAGTAGATTGTTTGAGTCTGGTGTCACACTGATAGTGTGAAATGTTGCTCCTAGAGTACCAAACATGGTTTGGCATGGCTTTGCGTGGAGGTTCAATGCTGCTGACGAGCTTCTTACACCTCTCAACTGGAATCTTTGCCCATTTTTCAAGTGCAAAGGCCTCAGTGATGTTTGATGGCCTCTGTGCTGCAACTGCCTTCTTTAAATCCCATCAAAGATTTTCAGTCAGATTTAAATCTGGAGAATAAGAAGGCCACACCCGGACATCCTAGGATCTTTTTGTCTTCTTGAAATTTTTTTGCTTGATAAATCCTTAAAATCTTTGGGGGGTTGAATATTTCTGATTGCAGCTGTATGTCACATCTTACAGTAATTCTTCTAAAACGATTCATTTCTACTTGAGTACAGTGTTGAGCTCTGAACTGTACATTTGTATGAGGACATCCTACAGCTTTCTTAACAACCCTGTAACATCTAAAGGCCTCCATACACCAAGGCGACGATCGCCCATCTGAAGCCATCTTAACGGTTCTTCCACGTCGCTCATTTCCGTCCTTTTGATATGTATGCGCTGTCTGCCCCCATCGCTCCAGGACGGAGGCCGTCTGACCAGTTTTCTGCCGATTGGCCTTGTTGAATCAGCGTCTTTGGTCTTTGGCACGAAGCGCTCTGATAGGCCTAGCACTACAGCTGCCGCGCCAATCAGCTCACGGGAATTTTAGCGGAAGTGACGGAGTGACGAGAGGTGAAAACCGCTGTGGCAGCGTACTGTCACCATTTTTGCATTTTTCGCAATTCTGTGCGGAAAGTTATCTTCCTCAAGTAACAGAGCAGCGGCACCTAATCCACACAAAACAATGTCCAAACCGGCCATTATCACGCTTCTCAAATGTTCAAACAAGCTGAGAACAGTGGCAGACCAAGGCGCGCTACATGCATATGTACTCCGCAAACATTGTGTCACTTCCGTTTATCTTTGTTCACTGGCTAGCGCCATCTGCCGCTTTGGGGGGGTAATTACATCACGCGCATGCGCAAGACACGGTCTTTAGGTCGGTTGTCACTTCAGTGTATGAAGAGGGAAAAAGGTCATCCGACGTGAGGAAACGGGAGGGAACGAGAGGAGACGGGAAGAGACGAACTGTCGCTCCGTGTTTTCAGTGGCAGTCTGGGAGTTGCCTTGGTGTATCGAGGCCTTAATCAAACACAGGCCATCAACATAAGAGCTCTTAAGTTCAACAATGCTGCCGCATAGACTGTAGGTTATATTACATTCTATATGTATCAATCTGCAAATAATTTCCTCTGAGCTTTCAATAAAATGTAAGTGACTGCCCTTAGTGTGACCTGAAAAAACATGTCTAGAACCTTGGGTTTCTCGATACTAAATGCATACACTAATCTTGTAAATCATTTCATCTTTGTGCCTTCACTCTGACCTACTCCCTGAGAGAGAGGTTATCACCACAGGGAGCTTCGTGCATGATTGAGGTTGTTTACACAGCAGCAGGTGTTGAAATATGTGACAGCCTTCTTCAATTTACAAGCCCTTTTCTGACTATTTACAGTTCACAAACTCGTGCCATCAAGAACGTCTTTTCTAACAGCACAAAAATTGATTTGCCACACGTAGGCAACTTCGGAAAAGTCAGGTCTCTGTCGCAGCCTGATAACATGAGGAATCTGCACTGCAGCTTAAGACAGATTTGTGGTGGAAACGAGCCGAGCGCGTGGCGTTGTTGGTGTCACCAGACTCCTCTCCTGGGACCGCTCTGAGCCTGATGGACTGCTGCAAGTAAAGACTTTTCACAATTAAGACCCTCAGTGGGACAATCCCTGAGTATTTAAAGCAGGAAAGAGGAGTCGCTCCAGGAAACTGAAACCAAGATGTACAGGGCAGGATAGACTTATGTGTGCAAAAGTCAATCTGAATTTAAGTTTTAATTTCAAATATGAAAAACAATGACATTCCACTATGCTCTAGAGCAGCGGTTTCCAAAAGGTGGATCAGGACCCCAGAATGTGTCATGGGAAGGTTGAAGTTTTGATGTTTATATTTAAATATGTAAAGATGTACATTGTTGTAACGACATTAAATGGTGATACAGATTTGAAAATACATGTGCCATAAAGGCTGTAGTACAACTGTAAAATAATTTTGAAAAATATTGGGTCTATACAAATGTGACACAGGCCCAAGGTGTACCCACCTCAGGCCCAAAGTTGCTGGGATAGGCTCCAGCTAGAAGATGTGGGCTTCTTCTAGTGGTACTCAGGAGTTTTGCAGTTCAAGTTTTGATTTAGGTTAATCTAGTGAAGTGTAGACCACTGCTTGATTAAGTCCTGGTTTAGACCTGTTTTATTACTGGTTTAGACCCAGTTTATCACTGGTTTAGTCCTGGTTTAGACTTAGTTTAGAGCTAGTGTAATCCTGGTTTAGTCTGGGTTTAGACCAGGTTTAGTTCAAGTTTATTAGGCCTGGTTTAGTCCAAAATATTATTATTGGAACTTCATTACAATGTCACTGTCAGTCCAAAATATTAACTTGATTATCTTATGAATATATTTTGACTGCTCCGGCTCTTCTCAGTCAGTCTCAGCAGTAGAAGTTTCACTGCTGTTCTGGCCAGAGTCTAAGTAGCCCAGGTCTAAGTTGCAGGTTAACAGCTTAGACGCCTGAGGTGGTGCAAGCAAAGAAAAGAAAATGATTGGTCTTAAATTGCATTTCCAGCCGTACTTCTGTTTATTCTGGAGCTGTCCCACCATTCTGAGGCCATAAATAATCTCACGCCGGGACTGACCCACCGCTGGATAGAGCTGTCAATTATTACTCTCGCTGCTGAACAAACATTAAGTCCTACTTTGTTGAAAGAAAAATCTCCCAGAGGTGGCTGCACACTTCGAGAGTGGACTTAAATTACAATTTCTGAGTCTTGCGCGGCTTAAATAAAACATACATTTAACAGTTTCGGCAGGAGTGGAAGCAGCCATCCTTCAGGTCAACAGACTTTGGAAATAAACTTGTTTGTTTTTGGCCACACTGTTGAACTCTCACTTCGACCATTTTCTAAGTATATATTGACCCGTTGCCAGAGCACCTGCGAGTTTTACAAACCAGTGGATTTTATCGTCGCAAGAAGATTGAGCTACGGTCCTATCTCTCCGCACAGGCCCAGGAATCCATATCTGCATTTACTGCCTTTTAAATCACAACAGTGCAATGAAATATAATGAGCTAATCAGTCAACGTTGACGTGGAGGGACGTGTTTCCATACCCACTCTGCTGGGGGCCGCACTGTGGTTTTTTCAGATGCAAAAGAAACCAATGATCCAGCACAACTCAGTGAAGGTAAGAACTTGTGTTAGAAATTAACTCTGACAAGGCTCTTTGATATTGCATTGTCTTATGTATTGTGACCATGGAAAATTTGACCTGTAACGGTTACAAAATTGCTTTGGAAAGATTCTGGCCTTTTCTTCAATATGAAAGGCTGATATTGAAAAATGCACTATTTTATACTGTAATGGCAGTGAAATTAAAAAATGTGGAATAGAAGTCACAGGGACATTTTTCTCCAGTCAGGTGAAAATGCAATGAAATTCATGCACATGTAGGAGCATGAATTTCATTGCGATGCTACACAAAAACTAATAATGCACCAAAGCCAATATTTCAGTTAATCTCCCCCCTACTCAAGGCACATTTTAAAAAATTGCCATGACCCCCCCAACATCTGTTGGAGGGGTCATGGATCTGAGGGGGGGGGGGGGGGGGGGGGAAGTTTTTTCTGTTTTTTGTTTGTTTGTTTGTTTGTTTTATTATTTATTTAAAAAAAAACAGTGACTTTGTGTTTTCAAGATTTGGCTGAGGTTGTAATAACTTATGCAGAAAAAAAGCAGAAAGTGAACATATAAGGGCACAAGAGTATAGTAAATTTGTTTTACAGTGTTCTAATGTTCTATTAGAAAAAAAAAAAAAAAGGGGGTTCTAAACTTTGTCAAAAGAAAGCCTTTCTTACAGAAATTTGTGCCATTAGCATTAACACAGCTAAAATGATGGTCAGTCAAAGACGGGAAAAACTACCAACATTGACAAAGTTGCATTACAATTAGGCGTAATATTCATTCAGTCCTCAGTCACATTCAGTGGGGCAGACTGAGGGAGACGTGGCAGCCATTCTGCACCTATGGCCTGTCCGAGCACCACCATTCACACAATGACACAAACACATTCATACACCAGTGCCACAGACACTGGGGGCAAGGTGGGTGAAGTGTCTTTCCCAAGGACACAATGGCAGTATATTGAGCCATCAACCTTCCAGTTATTGCGTGAACAGCTACTTCTTGAGCTACTGCCACTTCTAGTAACACATCTTTTTCTGGCACATTTTTAAGGCACACTCTGTTACCAAAAACTACAGCTGCTAAATTACCGGTAATTGTAAAAAGACCTTATCAACATAAAAGTGAAGACTCACTTGTGACGACGTTTTTGGAGGCAGGTGGTCCTCTCTTGTTGTTCTTCACCACCTCCAGCTTGACCTCGTACTCTTGGCCTGGGCCCAATCCTGACTGCTCAAAGGTGGTCTCAGGACGTCCCAGAGCGTTCAGAATCTCACCGTCTTCCTCTTTCTGCTCAAAAAACACCAAAAACGCTGGTCATTTGCCACTACAAAGACTATTCCTGGCATTGCGTGTGCAGCGAGAGGAAAGAGAAACAGCCAAATCATACATAATGGTGGTGTCTGGACTGGACTAGGGGTTAATAGACTAAGGTTGTGTAAATCCCAGTAGCACAGTTTGTAAAGGATTCTGTAAGCACTTTAAAAGGAAAAACAAGTGTTAAACAGACATTCACTGCGCCTGCTGGCTGTTAGTAAAAAGAAAACACAAGTTGCTAACAGTTTTTACTGCAGTGTTTGCATATTCTGGTTCAGATGGGCTATTTTTCCACAGGAGACTCCGCCAGACCCTTGTGTAGGCACATTGGGAAATCACTGCCTTTAAATAAATGAGAAAGGGTCTATAGGCTGAGGGAAAAGAATTATAAGCCCATTTTACATAGAAATGCCAGCATATTTGCAGCTGTGTCTGCATATGCCCCATGTACACAGAAGGGGAGAAAAGAGCAAAAACATCACTAGTAATACAAGGATTTATGAGCAGTACCAGTTTTGTGCCAATCATCTACAATGATAAATAAACAAATAGTTTTGGCAGGATTTTTGAAGCATTAATCACTTGGTTGTACTTGAGAACCTGAAGGACTTTGACACTTTTTAAAAGGGGAAAAAAATAAGAAGTTCAAAATCAACAGAAGAGTCTGGTAGCACCTAATAAGAGTGATTCTCTCCAAGTAACATCTTTAAAGGCCCATATTATGCTTTTTTTTAGGCTTTTTGAAATATTTTTGGACAGCTTTGCATCAGTATTTCATGTTTTATAACTTAAAATAATGCATAAGTACAGAAAATGTCTTCTTTTGGAGAGCTGTTTCACTTTGTTGGAAACGGTGAGGGATGGACAGAGCATAAAATGGTTATTTATCTCAACTTTTAGCAACATGACACTACTACAGGTATGTTTTAAAAGTGCAAACAACATTATAACATGATTTAAAGCTAAAAAAAAAAAAGTTGTCTTTAATGGATTAGAATTGGCCTAAATCTGTGACTAAAACCAGACTAAACCAGGTCTAAACCAGGACTAAACAAGGACTAATCCTGGAATAAAACTGGCTTTAAATCAGAAATTGAACTGCTAAAGACACCTGAAGAAGCCCACATCCTCTCAGTGGCTCCCCGTCCACAGTTTGAGAACCTCTGACCTATTAGATATATAAAAATATTGTTTGTGTTTATTGTTTATGTACTGTTATTTAATGTTATTTGTTGTTGTTTATTTGAAAAGTTGTTTATTATTCTGGATAGGTCACAGTGTATAGTGTCATGTTTTTACCATAAAAAATCTTACACTAGTATTTACTTTACTTCCCTTGTGCCAAAGGGATGTCTGTGGTCATGGATGGTCTACATATGTGCAGTATTGTTGTGAAAACACTAAAAATATCCAGTTTACCTAAGTGTTTTCAGCCATGTATAAATCTTCCATGTTTTTGCCCATCAAACCAAGCAAAATCATCTACAGGCCTACAGTCTTGCATCTGGTCCTTTCTTTCTGTTGTGGTAAAATATGACCTTAATATGTAAAAAAGACAGAAAGCCCTTCTCATAAGCACTAACACATAAGTAGTTCCAGGACTCACCGTATTTCTGAAGATGAGGTTCCAGCCGTCGAAGGGGACGTTCAGAGGATCCCACTGCACTTCCACTGACGTCTCTCGCACAGACTTGAACTTCAGTCCCTCAGGCTCAGGAAGGTCTGGGAGGATAGTTGTGTTTAGTCAATAAAACCCTTAGAAGTACAAGTTCATTATACATCAGCCATTAACATTATGAACACCTAATTGCATGTCTTTTGTCTCATTTGTACCAGAAGCACAAGTTACTAGTTTAACAAGCAAGACAATTAAAGTACAGATCTTTAAAATGTTTCCCAAATTTTTGTAATTTAACATCTTCACCGTAGTCACGCCTCTCATGTTCTCTCCAGATATGACACAGCCCCAAAATTCTATCGCAACACTATCATTAGGGTCCGGAGCCCTCCCCTGAGCACCCCTATGAATGTGTTAAAATTCAAAACATTTTTTAAATTTTCCTAATAAGTCTTTCATACAGTGGTAGGTAATGGGCCTAATATTAGGGCTGCACAATATATTGCAAAATTATCGTTATCGTTAATTATCATTATCGCAACATCAGCAAACTCAATATCCATGTCGCGAGAATCTAAATATATCGCAGTAATGCTATAGTCTTCCATCTGACAGGGATTTATACTGTCAGAATCATTTTCCTATCCCTAAAAAAATTGACGTGACCAAATAAAAATGTTTAAAAACTCCAGTTTTAGTGATAATTTCCTTAATTTATTCACAATTTAGGCTTGTTTTATTTCTGGTTTAGTCTGTTAAGTTTTGATTTTGGGCTTTCATGAACAGAGAACCCAGCAGGACTTACGTGTCTCCACTCTGGCGCTGACAGGGATGCTCTTCTTGTTGTTGAGAATGGCATAAACGCTGATCAGGTACTCTATTCCTGGTTCCAACTCACGGATCGTAGCCTTCTTTTGGTCTCCAGGGACTCTCAGGTCCATCTCCAGACCTCCGATGGCCGTGGGCATATAGGTGATCAAGTACTCCGTCACGCGCATCTCGTTCTCCCAGGAAAGGTCCACCGTCTCTGTGTTTACCTCCACCACGGTCAGGTCCTTGGGTGGAGACACTATTGAGGGATAAGATATTAGGAAATAGCTGTTGACATTATACTTGCAAACAATTATTGCTGCTGTAAAACCCATTTAGTAGAAAGTAATGTTTGTGGGTTTTCATATGAGCAGCCTGGGATGATTACAAATGTCCACTGGGTGCAATTCCTGCCTCTCATCCAAGACATTTCCAAAGAGAAGCTTTTAAAATCAGCTAAATTACTATTTTTCCATTTGATTTTGCAGAAATGGCCGAACCCTATATCCATATAAATCCTATCATCAATCCTCTATAAAGTCAGTGGTAATTGGAAATAACATACTCATCAGTCACTATTACATACATACAATGAGCAACATTTGTCATTCTTGCCACAGATCTCAATATAGTGCCAGTTTAACCATAAAATAATATGTTTAGAATAGGATTTATTACATGTTCTGTTCATTCTACACAAACATGTTGGAGCCTAAAGCATAATGTATACATAAAATGTATTAATACTTAACAGTGGTTCTCAAACTGGAATGGGTACCACTGGTGGCAAATGGACTTCTTTGTTTTTTTCATTTGAGTCTTGATTTAGTTTAATTTAAAGAACAGTTTTACTCCTGGTGTGGTTGGAGATTATATTTGAAGTTTGGACCACTCCTGGTTTAGACTTAGTTCAATTTTGGTTCCTTTATTAGTCCTAGTTTACACCTGGTTTAGTCCTGGATTAGTTCTTGTTTTGTCCAGGTTTAGTCGTAGTTTAGTCCGGGATTAGTCCTGTTTTAGTCCTCCTGTTTTAGTCCTCATGGCTTAGTCCTGGTTTATTCTTAGTTTAGTTCTAGATTAGTCCTGATTTAGTCCCAGTTTAGTCCTGGATTAGTCCTGATGTAAGTAGTAGTAGTAGTCAAGATTTAGGCTGATTTTAGTTGGTACTTTGAAAGCCATTTTAAAAAAATACTTTTTATATACTTATACTTAGTATGAAAAGTTTCAGATTTATTGGTTTACTGTACTAATGCCAAATTTAAATAAATTTGTGTCTGAGGTTTTGTCCAGAAGCTAACAACAGCTACAGCAAAGGCTATTCATTAACTTTTCCATACATTTTAGAACTACAAATTTTGCAGTCTAGCTAAACCTTTTCTTGTCCTCATTAATATTTTGTGAGTGAAATTGAAAAATCTACTTACATTCAGGAAAAGGTCAATATTAACTGTAATGTAGTTTACACTGCACAGCATTTGTAAATGATAATCTTTCTAGCATTTTGGCTACTTAGTTAGCACAAGACATCAAAGGCTTTTTATAATACAACCACCTGGCAATTTGATTAGCCTAACAATAGTCCTATGTGTGTTTCTTCACTGCACAGGTGTTCCCATTTAAATATTAATCGGTTTGACAAAAGATTGCAATCTAATACACGGTGCAAATTGTACACTGTGAAGTTTACAGTGGCAGAAATGATTCTAGTTAGCTAGTGCTAATGCTAAACCTCTGCATGATCACAAAGGCACTACTGCTAATTGCTAAATGTTTAAATGACTTTTAATCCCTAATATTCATAACATTTACCAATGACTCACCTTAATTTGCGTTTATGTGTAGCTATGAACTGAAGTTTACACTGACTACTCCCCTTTGTTTTGAACTCTATAAATCATGGTAGCCTCAGAGGGTCAAAGCTTACAGTGTTGCTTTGTTTATAACAGAAACCCAAATATGCATCAACACATCCTTGGAAAACACAAAGGCAAAATTAGAGTAAAATTTTTTCACAACACATTAGGATTCTGGGATTGTATAGGCTACATTTTTTTAAAAGATGAAAAACTCCCTACATTAACCCCTAGTGTTAAAATAAGGCAAGGGAAGCCTATGATATCATTATTTGTTTTATTTGTAAGTTAAAATAAATAAATAAATAAATAAATAAATAAATAAATAAATAAATAAATAAATAAATTTGGGCATGCTTTCTTTTTGCTGGACAAAAAGAACGTCCTTATAATGGGGTTGGTTGGATATTATGCAACATTTGACCTAGACCAGTAATTCCCAAACTATGGTATTGGTGCCACTGGCTTCTTCTAGGAGTCTTGCAGTTCAAGTCCTTATTTATTTTAATTTAGAATCAGGTTTATATCTTTTTTTAGTCTTGCTTTGGGGCTAGTTCTAGTTTAGTTCTGATTTTGTCCTGGTTTAGACCTGATTTAGACCTATTTTGGTGCTTGTTTTGACCTGGTTTAGTCCTAAATTAACCCTGGTTTAGTTCTGGTTTAGTCCCACATGTGTTTTCTTTACCAGATTTTTACTGTTTAAAAAGTTATATTTGACGTCCTTACCTTCAGAGCAGTCCTCTCCAATGAAGCCCTCATCACAGATACACACTCCGTTCTCACAGCGCCCCTGGCTCTGGCAGTCTCCGGGACAGGTCAGTACAGAGCAATCGTGTCCCGTGAACCCTTCGAAACACACGCAGGTCCCATCCACACAGTACCCTCTGTCCAGGCAGTTATTGGGACAGGTCTTCTCACTGCAGTCCTCCCCGGCGAACCCCTTATGGCAAACGCATTGTCCATTGACACAGCGCCCACGATCATTGCAGTTATTTGGACAAGTCAGCTCACCACAGTCTTTACCAGTGAAGCCTATGAAGCATACGCACTTGCCATCTACGCAGTCCCCACGTCCTAGGCAGTCTTTAGGACAAGTTTTGACGCTGCAGTCCTCCCCAGCGTAGCCCTTGTCGCATACGCATTGCCCATTGACACAGCGACCGCGTTCTTGGCAATTGTTGGGGCAAGAGATCTCACTGCAGTCTTCACCTTCATATCCGAAATCGCATACACACTCCCCATTGATGCATTGCCCCCTGTTGCTGCAGTTGTCAGGGCAGGACAAGACCGAGCAATCTTCGCCTTCGAAACCTGGATCGCAGATGCACTTTCCATTAAAGCAATGACCCCTTTCGTTGCAGTTGTTGGGACAGGTAAGTTTTGAGCAGTCCTCTCCGCTGTAGCCGGTTTGGCAAATGCATTGGCCATTGACGCACATGCCACGGTTGTTACAGTTGCCAGGGCAAGTTAGTTCGCCACAGTCCTCCCCGGTGAAGCCCTCATCGCAGATGCATGTCCCGTTAACGCAGCGTCCCCGGTCATAGCAATCATTGGGACAGATGAGCTCAGAGCAATCGAAGCCAGTCCAAGGTTCATCGCAAACGCATTCTTCGTCGACGCATTTTCCACGACCCAGGCAGTTGTTGAGGCAATTGGTCTGGGAGCAGTCTTCACCAATGAAGCCTTCCTCGCAAAGGCAGGAGCCGTCGACGCAGTGGCCATAGTCTCCACAGTCCAAGAGACAAAGCTCGATGCTGCAGTCGTCCCCTCCGAAACCGTCGAAGCATTCGCACTTGCCATCCACACATCGGCCTTGGTCTTGGCAGTCGTTGGGACATTCGGGTTCGCTGCAGTTGGGACCCCTCCAGCCTGGTTCGCAGATGCAGCTGCAAGTCTCAGCGCTCCAGTTCCCACGGCCGTTACAGTACGGCTTTGTGGACACCTCACCTAGACAAGGACAAAAAAGGAGAAACATTTAAAAAGGGCAATCAGGGTATAAATTAGTATGCACTGGTATCAAATGACACAAAAAGAACGTCCAGATAATGGGGTTGGAGCTTATGTAAACTGGTTTTCTAAGGAAAATGAAAGTCCCCCTTGCTGCAACAAATGATTTAGATGTGATCATTTTACAAATGTATTTGTTCAACAATAAATCCTTCCCAGTGCTTGTAAAAGAGCCTTTTGTCCCATCAGTGTTTTCTGTCCTGGACTTTGAAAGCCAATTGGAAACCTGAACTTCCAGTGGACTGGTTTGAGGCCCTGTTAAACATAAATGCCCATGAGCCAGACAAAAGGAAGCCTAATTGGTTTTCATTTCATTGACATTTATGAGTACAAAACAAACATAGGCCACTTGTTGCTAGTTAAAATGACAACATGAGATGAACAATCATAAGATGCAGTGGCAAAGTCAATTTACTTCAAACAATATAGATAAAAAATTAAATAATATAAAGTTACAGTGGTCATGCTTTTTATGAAAATTCTACAGAGATTTAGCACTAAAATGACATACTCTGAAGTGACAAAAAGGGATGGATTTGGACAAAACCAAGGTACACTTTGTTGTGTTAAACACATTTATTAATGGTCCAAATCTCTACAAAAGTGGTGGCAAAAAAATTACATGGGAAATTATTATCATTGGGAAGAAGCTATAGTAGTGATTAGCATCTATTTGCAAGTTAAAAAGCATGCACTATGACCTATAAAATGCCATGCGGAGGGCTCATTTCACTTTGCAGACTTTGCAAAACTGGAAAAGACAGTGCCCTTATTTTCTATGTAGCAAGTGAGAATACAGTAGATTCACAATCATTTCTAAAGGGATTCATATGGGGTCAAATGAAGCTTAAATTAACAAATAAAATCATTAGGCCTTAACTGTCATCATTCAATAAGTAGAAGTATCGCAGAAAAGTTGTTAAAGCTTGAGTTGATGATTGGCTATTCTAGAGCCAGCCGTATCACTGGTATTCCAATTTTGCCCATGTTATTTTCCTTCCCAAAAAAGTACAAAAATGTCTAGACAAGGAGTTTGGGAGTGCAGCTGGTCCAAGTCTATGAAGCTGGTTCAGTAAGCCTGAGGCAGTACCATAAGAAACAATGCAGAGAGGTATATTCCATTCAAACTATAGACTGAAAAAGATAACCTTAAGTGACAATAACCAATAATATGGTTTCAAACATACAAACAAGAAGAAAAAGTGGTTTGGTGGCTTTGTTTAGTGCATGTACTTTCTATGTTTTTCAGACTGTGTTGAATGTTGCTTAAATTAACAGATAAATCCATCAAGCCTAAACTTGAGTAAAATGAAGTAGTAATACATCAGAACATTTAGGACTTCAGTTCATAAATACCCACCTTAGTGACTTTTGATTCACATATAATAGCACGCATTAGTTCTTTTTATTTTATTGTAACAGTTCAATCTGTTATTAGCAGGGGCAACAGTAGCTCAGTAGGTAGAGCCCTTGAAATAGCAGAAATTTGAGCGAGGGGACCTTTGTAATGGGTTCAATGAACAGCAAAAACCTCAACCAAAGCTCATTTCTGATGCTAATGCATGCAAAAAGGTAACATTTTGATGGGTACCTGTAACAGGAGCTCCACAGCAGCCTGCCCCACTGCCGCACTGCTCCCTCAGGGCGGACAGTTCGGACTCCAACATCTCCAGCCGACTCATGATGTCCTTGATGTCCGGCAGGTGGTTGTCGCAGCCGCACGCCTGTTTGGGGATGTTGATGCGGTGAGTGAAAACGATTTGATTCTCTCCGTCCAGCGTGTGGTCCATGTGCTCCGTGTTCTGCATAACATCCATGGGCCCACTCTTGTGCTTGGGCTCCGTCCCGCCAGGAGTGTCCAGGTCTACGGAGCAGAGAGACGTGGATGGGACATTGATGTTGTAGACGTGGTTGAACACTACGGGCTGGTCTGGGTTGGGTAGAGTCAGGTTTTCTTGGGTTTTCTTGGGCATCAAAGTCTCTCGGCGGTGACGGATGACCTGTTTAACCAGGCCGGCATCAGAGAACTGGTAGCAGAAGTGCCGTGGTTAAACAGGCTAATAGAAACATTTTCACGCCCATGATGGCACCCTTGGGTTGGGTCTTCTCAGGAAGTTGGCAGAGGGAGACTGTGTTAACAAATCTGAAGTTCTTGTCTTGATTTCTGAAAAAACAAAAGAGATTTTGGTAAGTAAAGTACCCTAACACTATTACTCAGACCACTGTGAGACTTTGGTCGTGAGTGGAACCATCGAGTGTCAAGGCTAAGACAAGACAAGTTCACGCTATATTTTGAAGAAAACAGATCTGTATTATGCAACATTTGCTGGCAAACTATGTAGACTGCAATTTCAAAGATTTTCTTTTAGAGCATGTTAACAGCTATGGTAGACCTGCAGGGACATGCTGTTGCCTATCAAAAAATACAGTTGAAATAGGTCTGATGGTGATTTCACTATCTAAAAATACTGCATTACAAATTTTGTCCAGTCATGCAGAAATGTGTTCAAGAATCATGAGTGTGCTTCCCATCCAGCACTGCTCAGTTTGCCACTGTTTCAGTTGAGACAACAGGAAAAAACAAAATGGTCATTCAATTTGGTTCTACAGAGCTGGATATGCTACTCTAAGACATAGAGTAGTAAGGTAACACGGTAGCAAAGTGATTGGTAAGAAGGTCATGAGTTCAATTCCCAGACTGGAAATTGGGGCTTTTTTGTGTGGAGTTTACATGCACAATAGGCTAATCCTCCAGCTAGGTAGTCCTGACCAGGATTCTGCCTCAAGACTTCAAGAAGGGTCCATGGGCACTGCATTGTGGTCACCCACTGCTTCCTGACATCTTGCTCCAGCAGCACTGAAGGACGGGTCAAATGCAGACAACAATTTTCCCAATGGGGACAACAAAGTATACCCCTACCTTACTATTTTTGTTGACATCCTCTTGACAGCATAGTTGTTGACCTACATTTCCCATTTAAAATTATATACAGTACTTCACTTCACGCAATAGATAGACCTTCAGAAAGTTGTCTCATGCTCGGCCTCTGCTACCACCAACGGTCCCATACACAGCAATACATCCGTCTCTTCTTTGCCCTTGCATTTGGGGGTTGATTCAGCAACATGGTCCCAACACGCTGTGAACACGGCTGCAGTGAAATATAATAGTATCTCACTATAAAAGCAATTAACCTTCTTGTGTTGCACTGAACAAAAGAACACCTCCACCCTTGTCGCTGTTTCTGGCCCATTTTTCTCTTCTCTCGCCGGCTCTGGGAGGTGGAAGAGACACACACTTAGCAGATGACATTGGGAGCATTCTTTTCACAAGTCCTCCGAGGTTGACGACCAGCAATTACCGCAGGCCAGAGTGCGACCTTGGGCATCGAAAAGCATTATTTTCTGTGAACCAGGTTGAGGCAGGTTGCGGCAAAAAAAAAAAAAAAAACGACCAGAAACACCTGCACAGAAAGTCAGGGATCCTCTCTTTCGCACGGCGCGGACCACAAACCACAATGACAGATTAATACTGGTCTATGGTTAGGCCATCTGTGGGCTTCCCGTAAAGCCATAAGGTCTGCAGAAACTTCCCCCTGTAAACTTGCACGTCAGCATTCCTGCCTTTTCCGACAACCTTCACAACTCCTTCTAGTTCGGTAACATGACTCTTATTGCTTTCACCGATACATGATTCTTTTAAAAGGTCTCTGCTGCAAAATGTGCTGAGGTGGTGCCATTGAAAGAAACCTTCAAACATTACGGTTTCAAGTGGTTTTTGATTGTAGCATCAAGTTACATTATGACGCTCGTGGCTGTAATTCAGGGCTGGGACAGAGAGGAGCTTTTGAAGTGGTAAAATTGTCTGTGCCAATCATTTTTGGCACACGGTTCAATGAAAGGAACTAGTCTAAAACTTTACTGAAATACTAAGCCAAGACATTATTGTATAGCATTGCAGTCATACTTTCTGAAAACTGTTCTTCACATACAGTAAATTTCATTGTAAAGTTAATTCATTCTTTTTATACAGGAAAAGATTAAAAGTGTAACTACAGTTAATAAGGTCTGACTCAGTTAAAAAATATTTTCCAGCAGGTTCCTGTTCTGCAGCAAAAGGACAGACACACCATTCAAAACAAGTTCACATATGCACAGAAACCTCACATTTTTTCACACCAAATTTTCACACAAATTCACACATAATCCAGTATATATTGTTTGAATATTTTTACTAGGACCAGGAATCGATTAAAAAAATTAACTAATTATAAAAATCTGAAAAAAATTAATCGCGATTAATTAGTTAATTTTTGTTTATTTTTAGTTAATTTTTCGTATTATGACTTCATGTACAAACAAAAAATTGTAAATTTAGAATATTTATTTTGAATTAACCTTCACATACTTTACTGTAAACTTGTGCAATGCAAACAAAACTTGCAAAGAAAATAAATGAATAGTCTCTTTGAGACCTGTAACTCAGACAAAGTTTGCCTAAATAAGGTACAACCAACAAATACACAAAACTTAGCTAAAAAAGCATGTGTAATCTCTTTTAGAACTTTAACAAAAATAAGTTTAATTCTTCAATTAATAACAATTGTTGTAGTTCACAACAGTGTAAATACTATGAACTGTGTTACTTCAGTGGTAATTGAACTCATCCTTGCATAGACTGCACATAACTTTTGTTTTGTCTATATTGCTGTCTGGTGATGATTTGAAGCAGAATTGTCCATTTAGCAAAGTGTCTTTTTGGTCACTCATGTTGCTTTAGCTCGTTCACTTGTTGCATTAGGCTCGTTCCAGATGAACTGAGCCTCGCCTGGATTGTGAACGAGAGTGCACAGCCGCAATGAGAGGAGGGGAAATACGCCTGTACTGAAGTCGGACAGTTTGTGGCTCAGATCACGCACCATCACGCCCAAAATCCACTTCTCGAGTGTGTTGGTTTATCCAGGTTAAAACTGTAACTTTAGTCTGTATTTTTTTTTAAAAGAGGCAGGGAAGAAGGAGAGGAGGGCAGTGAAGTGTCGTGCGTTACGTTTCTGATCAGCACTAAACTCAGATCCAATCACCTGTCCGTTCACCACTGACAGGTGTGTGTTTCTCATCATGCACTGAGCCAAGCAGCCTCCGCAGTTGCTCCTGATGAACTGCTACTACTTGGATCTCACGGTGACCGTCGCACTTGTGGCATCAGAGCAAGTCGGGAACAAGTTGGACACAAATCTAACTGGCGTGCACTACGCACAGACCGTCTGGCTCATCTCGAACGCCTGATGGATGGAAACGGAAATGTATCGTCTTCTATGCTCACGCGGTGCATTTCTTTCCCGCTGGAAAACCCGTGGCGTGTTGCTGCCTCTGTCAGTGTTGTCGTAATATTTTTGTTGTGATCAATTTAATCGATTAAATCAATAAATTAACACGCTGCGTTAACGCCATAGATTTCCCAGCCCTAATTTTTAGTAGTATACACATTTATTAATCTTTTGCCTATTCCGATTAGGAGTAGTGGAGGGCTGGAGTCTAACTCCAGCAACTATGGGCCTTGGGTGGGGTACACTCGGGAGAGTGTCCAGTTAGTCGCAGGGCTGGCACAGAAACATACACAGACAGATAACCACTCATGGAATTTAAATGAGTCAGTTCCTCTATACATGCATGTTGAAAGAAGGAGGACATGCAGGCTACACTCAAAGAGATTGTTCTTGCTTTAAGGCTGGAGCACTAACCACTCTGCCAGTGTGCATTTTTGTTATTAGAAGTAGTATCTCTTTTTGTTTTGAAATTTGGTGGGTTGAGCCTTAAAAATCCTGGCTCAAGATCTGGACTTTTACAAACCAAATAGAGCAGTTTACATTACAATTATTAGCATTTATTTCATGATAAAATGAGTTGTGTCTAATTGTGCATAAAAAAATACAAAGGAATCAAGTTGTTTCTTGTGCTGCTTACATAGCACGTTTCTCAGTGGCGGATGAGCACAAAGAACTATATCCTGTTTCATTTTAGACCATTCAAAAGACTTTAAGACTAATTATTATAAAGTGGAGTAATCCACTCGCAATAAGAATGGTATTTGTCAGATAACCATAAAAGGTCATGCAGCCCACAACCAAACACAACAATGACCATTAAACAAACCAGTGCCTCTAATATCCTTTAGTATCAAACACTGATATTCAGTAGCACTTTACATTCGATAATTTCACAGTAATAGGATAGTAATAAGATGGTAATACATATAGAGTAATGAAGTAAATATGGGTCATTACCAGGTAGACATACTACTAACATAATAATCTGAAAGGCGGCACAAAAAAGTTAATTTGTGCTGAAAAGAATTACATTTATTGACACAATTTCTCAAACACAGTCATTCCATTTATGTCCATAATTCAGTCTTTTCTAAGCCCCCCTTTTTTTGCACATACATCTGTCAGCTCTAACTGGACTAATTCCTCCAACACTTCTCGCCTAATTATCCGCTTTCCACTTGTTTATATGCCAGCGCCTGTCAGCTTGTGAATTTACTGTACATATATATAGATTTCACACACTGCAACAGAGCACCATTTTCTGGCTGAGAGTGTCTGGCTAAGGCGGAGGCAGCGGCTTATATAACCGGCCTTTTTACCCCACCTTGTCAAAGATGCTGACAGTAATCATTTCCTACCTGCGATATGAAAACCAGAGCGTAGCTTGGCTTGGCTGCTTTAAAGGTTAATTCCCAGCAGTTGAAAAAACTCTACATAAGCAGACGGGGAAATGCACAGTTGCAAGTAATGCATTGCGGCTCAATGGGAGGATATATTTTCTGATTTCATCTCGTCTGCTTCCTGAATTAGTCGCAGTGTGATGGTGTGTAGGGGGGACAGTGAAGGCATCCTATTTCCATGTGTGTAGGAAGCGGATGGTCTCTAGGTGATATGGGAGGAGGAAGGGTTGGCTGTCTTCTGTCCTCGGTTAGGTGGCGTGTGATTATGGCGAGCTGACAGATGAGCTGGAGCTTGTGGGAATCCAGCCGTCCACCCCCCACCCCCTGCAGACCGGGACAGGTAGACAGGCAGGGATAAGTGTCTCCATGGAGGATGATGGGGGACTGCAAAAAATGGCTTTTCTATATTCTGCCTTAGTACTTAGATACTACAGCAGTTTTCAGACAGGTTAATATATACTTTGTGTAAGGTATATACTCAATGTTCATGTTCTTCCCTGTCTTACTGTGGGTTTCTTCTGGGTATTCTGGCTTCTTCCCACCAATTAAAAGACATGCATGTGTAATAAAATAAAATAAAATAAAAGTGAACTACTTTTGTATGGAGGACTGTGAGCGCCATGTGAAAAGGAATAATGCTTTTATTAAAAGAGTTTTTAAAAGTTTATTTAATAATGAGATTACTAAATACTTTTATTCAAAGAGTTTTTAAAAGAGTTTTTAATAAATGGATTACTAAATGGTTTTATTAAACGAGTGTTTAAAAGAGCATTTAATAATTGGATTACTAAATGGTTTTATTAAATGAGTTTTTAAAAGAGGATTTAATATATGGATTGCTAAATGGTTTTAATAAAAGAAGGATTTAAAAGAAGGATTAATAGTGTTATTCATTAATCCATTTAGAAAACCGATTTCTAAATGTATTTACAAACTACTTCCGCATACGGTTAAATGGAATGATCCACTTCCGGTCACAGCTTGTAAGCGAGCAGCCGGACAAGGGCGGTTTAAAAAAACATATTTATGTCGTACACATTGCAAAATAAAATGACCAAACTAACGCTGCAATGGACTAACGCAGTTTTATCCTTCAAACAAGGGTTTTAGCATTTGTGTGTTAAATATTTAACTAATGAGCGCGGATGCAGGATATTGTATCAATTAACTAAAGCCATCACCCGGCGCACTTTATTTCAGTGGACGAAGACGTGATTGTAAGTCACAACTTTACTCTGCTATGGGCACGTAGCTCATTTTAACCGGTTTTATGAACAATAATATAGTTGGTTACAATGAAGATAATCTGAAATGAAAATATGTGCTCATATCAGCAACATATTTGATAGAACTTTCAAATTGTCTGGCCAATGAGAGCGCGAGTAGGTCTGACCAATCACAGAGCTCGTTACATCCCTTTGCTTTTTATTTTATTTAACTTTAGCCAGGAGGACCAGGAACGCCACGGAAAAGCTAAAAGGAGAAGCTAATCGGAGAAGCTAATACATTTTGCAAAATAAATACATTTAGAAATCGGTTTCCTAAATTGATTAATGAATAACACTGTTAATCCTTCTTTTATTAAAACCGTTTAGTAATCTGTTTATTAAAGGCTCTTTTAAAAACTTTTAATGAAAGCATTTAGTAATTCAATTATTAAAGGCTCTTTTAAAAGCTCTTTTAATAAAAGTATTGTTCCTTTTCGCGTGGCGCTCACGGTCCTCCATACTTTTGTAGGCACAGCTGCCCTGGGGCAGAATGACAGAGACGTGGCTGCCATTGTACGCCTATGGCCTCTCCAACCACCACCAAACACACAATCACACTGACATATTCATACAGGCAAGATGGGTGAAGTGTCTTGCACAAAGACACACTGCTGGCAGCGGGGATTGAACCAACAACCTTCAGTGAGTGCCTGAACAGCTCTACCTACTGAGCTACTGCTGCCCCCAAGATGAATCGGTGATTCCTTATTTCTATTTCACCAAACTTCTTATTCTTAGACCAGCAAACTTGTTATTCCCAGTTGTACGGATTTAAAGTTTATATTTAGTTGTATTTATTGATAAAAGTAGATATAAAATGCACCTGTGAATTTCAAAACTTTTGTTGATTCAGCTATTTTTGACAGTGTAAATTGCCCTTAGTGAATGAATGTGAGAGCTAACGGACCACTGTCCAGGGTGTTCCCCACCTAAGGCCTATAGTTGCTGGGATAGGCTTAAGTCACCCATGGGGACCCTAACAAGAATAAGCAGAAGCTGAATGAATATACTCAAAAATGTATTCTTAGTCTTGACCATAGGTTCTTCCATGTCATACCAGCAATTTTTCTATTGAGGCTGCACCATGTCCATTGTATTCTTTGTACAAAAATAAAAACATAAAAATGCTGGTTTGTCCCAATATATATATATATATATATATATATATATATATATATATATATATATATATATATATATATGTATATAATATATATAAGGGTGCAGGTAAAAACAATAAACCAGTGGTTCTCAAACTGTGGCATAGGAACCACTGGTGGCACATGGGCTCCTTATGGTGGTATTCAGGAAACCTTTGAGGTCCAAGCCCTGCTTTTTTTTTTTTTTTACTCAAACCTATTTCCAGGTTTAGTTCTCCATATTCAGATGATATCTACCCACTCAGCGACAGCACACTCAGGTAGACAGATTGTTTTTTCCCTAATGTACAATAATGATCTGGGTCCAGGTTGTTTACCATCATCAAATACCGCACACAACCACATTTCTTTAGCAACTGATCAGGCAGACAAACATGAGCATTTTCATCATGGCTGACCATAAATCTGCTAATGTAGCTTGCAGAATATCTCCTGGACCTTAAGGAGGATGCTTTCGTCTCACTATGAAACAGACTGTTTTGTAGATCCACCCACAAATGGAGTCTCCGCTGAGCACAGGCATCACTAACTAAGAATTAAATCAACAAAATGGGCAGAAAATTGCTCTGAGTGGATGCTAAGGTTTTCGTTCTAGGCGGGCGGTTGGCTTTCTTTACTCCGAGGCTGGCTGCTCTCCACATGGACCTCTCGCAATGAGAAGAGACTAAAGAAGGCTTTGTGTGGAAAATCTGTGGCTTTGGCAAAACTCGGCTTGATTCAGAAATAGATGAAGGGAACAAATATGCTCTGGTTCCGGAAATATTTTTGATTCAGTCTTTTTATGATGCACTGCTATTTTTTCAACATGCAGCTGACTAACTTTGTCAGATTCTCTCTATGATGATTTTGGTCGTTCAGGTAATCGGACTAGTCTTTGTCCCTTGTAGGACATTTTCTAGCTCTATGGGGGCCCATGCAAGTTGCTGTTTGGGTGCCCCTAGTTTGCCAAACTAGATTCCTAATCTCTTGGATGATCCATAAACATAAGAAGCTGCTAAGTTTGCTTATAGGCTGCTACAGTCATGATAACCTCTCATATTAAAATTAAGTTGGAGCCATTGAAATAAGATAACTTACAAATACAAGGAAACCAAGCAGGCGCTCTGAGTCCTTAATAAAGTTTGATTGAATGAATGAATGAACAAGGGAGGCTGCAACTAACTTGACTTAGTTGAGTTAGCAATTAACCTCACAATAACGCATAGCCACAAAAGTCTAAAATCATCAACAATATACCTAATATTTATTAGTCACTTAATAAATCAGTAGCACACTTTTAAATGTTTAAAATTTCACTTTTATTTAACCATAAAAATCCTACTGAGAGTCCTCGCCCCAGAGGGCAAAGGAAGGAAAGAAACCTACACAGTCAAGGGGAGAACATGCAAATGCCACATAGAAAGGTCCCACATGGTCTGGGATTCAAACGGGACCTTCTTACTGTGAGGCAGAAGTGTTAACCACTTTGCCACTGTGCTGCCCAATAATAAATAAGTAAGTAATGTCAAATATCTGAGAAACAACATGACATAGCAGATATCGGCACAACAACAACGCTTCTCTTAAGATTATGCTGAATGTTCAGCTTTGGGGCCCCCTAGTGGCTTGTGGGGCCCTATTTATATGTATTCTTCATATATAGCTAGACACAGCCCTGTTTTTTTTTTTTTTTTTTTTTTTTGCAAATTCATTTCAGTCATAGGAAAAAAATATTCAATGCAATGTGTTTTTTAACAGTGGACAATTGATGGTTCAGTTTGGAAAAAAACATTTCTGGAAGGTAAAGGTTGTGTTGATAAATCCATCTGGTATTTTTCTTGTAGTCACCTCCAGGGTTAGTTAAGGCTTCAGCTGTCAGTGACTATGGCAATAATTTTACAATCTGTCACTGAACATTTGTGGATTGCCGTTAAGTGACATTTTGTGGCTGCCATTTGAATAAAAAGGTTACTTTGATTGTGAACAGACCCTCAAACCTGCGACGTGACAACTTTGCTTAAAAACAGGACTTGAATAAAGCAATGTTCTCAAAGTTTTCACAAGTACCGGTCTAATCTGGGCTTAACTAAGACTAACACAGAACTAAACTGGGACTAAATTACAGCTAAACCAGTTCTAAACCAAGTCTAAACCAGAACAAAACCAGGACTAATCCAAGACTAAACCAGGACTAAATCAGAAATAAAGCAGAATTAAACCAAGACAAACACAGAACTAAACTAGGACTAAACTGGGAACAAACCAGGTCTAAACCAGGACTAAACCAAGACTAACACAGAATTAAACTGGGACTAAATCACAGCTAAACCAGGTCTAAACCAAGCCTAAACCAGGACTAATCCAGGACGAAACCAGACCTAAAAGAGGACTAAACCAAGACTAACACAGGATTAAACTAAAACTAAATCACAGCTAAACTAGGTCTAAACCAGGGATAAACTAGGACTAAATCACAGCTAATCCAGGTCTAAACCAGGACTAAACCAGGACTAATCCAAGACTAAATCACAGCTAAACCAGGACTAAATCAGGATTAAATCACGGCTAAACATGGACCAATCCAAGACTAAACCAAGACTAAGACAAAACCAAGTATAAACCAGGACTAGCCCCAACTAAGGCAGGACTACACCAGGATTAAAACTGGCTCTATATAAATAAATCAAGACTTGAACTGGAAAGACCCCTGACTACCACCGTAAGATGTTTGCCTACCACCAGGGGTTAGGTCCAGACCCACCAGTTGAAATCCTCACCACCTTCGCTCCATGTGAGTCACAAACGCTCCTTCACAACAGACATATTTAGCCGGTTGCCCCAAACCTGAGAGTGCCAATGGGTTTCTTCTGCTCAAAATCTGCCTCCCATTCACCCAACAGCTTTGTTACATTCGAGAGACTAACTACAGAGGAAGACCAGGCGGCTGTAACAAAGCCGCAGCAGTCAGATTGTATCGAGTCTGGGGTGTAGTGCCAGACCGGTGCATTAACACGGTGCCAGGGCCATAGTGCTCCGATGGGACGGGTGCTGAAGGGAGTCCAAACCGGGATCAGCTCTGTTTCTCACCCACCAGGCTCATTCTGTTGTTGGCGTCATCCTGCTGCATAGTGCCACATTGTACTACAAAGGGGAACTTGGTGGCAATTTTATTGCAGGATATTTTTTAACTTTTATTATTTTACTTTTATTTATTTATTTTTTTTAATGATTTTATTTGTATTTTTATTTGGGGTGACAGTGGCACAGTGGGTTAAGCATCCACTCAATAACTGGAGGGTAGCTGGTTCTAAACTCAGCCAACTGTCTTTGTGTCCCTGGGCAGGACACTTCACCCAAACTGCCATCTCTAGTCACTGTATGTGTGTATGTGTCACTTGTTGCAACAGGGAGGGCATCTGGTGCAAAAACTCTGCCAAATCACCGTGCGACTGGTTCACTGTGGCAACCCCGAGTAAAAGGGAAATCTTCTATTGTGGTTACATACTCAGACATACCCTACATGTAAAACTTCCATAAGAAATTCCTTAAGACAAAAAGCAAACAATGACGGGACATGGGAGAGAGAGAGAGATGGGGAATGACATTGGGCAAATCCGCTCGAGCTGAGTATGTGAACCATCAACCAGGTGAGCCATCAAGGCGCCCTACCTCATCTTTTTGAACAAGCTTGCACCAATTTTTAACGGCATGCTACATTTCCTTCAACATCACCATAATATTGTTGTTGCAGACCATTTTGCCTGTCCCTTTTCATACAGGGGTCGCCACAGCAAATCATCCGCACAGGTAATTTGACAGATTTTTACACCAGATGCCCTTCCATATGCAGCAAGTAGCATTGCTGTATATGTAAATGCTCATATCCATCTAGTATATTGGGCTATTAGCTAAAATGTTCCATTTCGAAAAAGAAACAAATGCACAGAAGAAGAACTTATTCAACTTATGCAGCCTCAGCATTTGCAGCATCACAGATATTACAACGCACTTACGACACACTTCAACACTACTTACAGAGCTGGTGTTCAGTAAAATGCATTCCGCAGCAACATTAATTCCCAAAGACAACCCTCATTCCTCTCTTGCTGTTCTAAGATGCTCTCTCGGGGTCCAACAGAGCTTACTGCACATATCTCCTCTCCATCACACGCCGCTGATTTTCCCATCAGCCTAATGTCAAAACCAGCACAAGCACCCACTGAACTGGAGCAGCCTGCCTCTCTGGTACATGGATAGGCCGTTCCCGGGGCGTCCTGATGTAGCCACGTCGCATAAATCTAGCAACTTTAATCCTTGGGCAAATGAGATGCATCATGGTAAGAGTTAAACCAGGACAGTTCAGCGAGTACAAATCCACATAAGCTACTGGATACTACAAGTAGAGAGTAATGAGATACTTTTTCTCTTTTCTCAAGTACATTTTCAGTAAAATACTTTCACTTCAGTAAATTCTAGGGGTGAAGATGTCAGTGTTACTCAAGAAAAGTTTCTAAATGAGTTAAAATATTTGGTGTGTATCCTAATGACAGAGGGTAGCATGCTAAAAGTAGTACTTACAGTAGTAGTAGTTGTAGTAATAGTGGGTTTAGTTGTGCACTTAAAAAATCCTTCAAAAAAAATCTCTAAATGAGTAAAAGTATTTGGTGTGTATGTCAAAGAGGTGTAATAGTAGTATTCGCAGTAGGAGTACTAGTTGTAGTAGAAGTAGCAGTTGCAACTGTAGAGGAACTTAACAAAATGTTACATTCAGTGCTTTTTTTGTACTTTTATGTGAAATTTTAGAACCTTTAAATGAGAAAAGTATTTGGTGTGTATCTTGTATTAAAAGGACCATAGCATGCTCAATAGTGTAATAGTATTACTTGCAGTCGCAGTAGTAGTAGCAACAGTTGCAGCTTTAGTAGCAGCAGTAGCAGTCGTAGTAAAAGTAGGTTTTGTTGCGCACCTATCTTACAAAAAACCTTTTAAAAAATTTATAAATTAGTAAACGTATTTGGTGTGTATCATATATAGCAAAGAGGATAGCACCCCCAGGTGTAGTAGTAATAGTAGTACTGTAATAGTAGCAGTAGGAGTACCAGTAGTGGTAGAAGTGGCAGTTGCAACTGTATTAGTAACAGTGCCAGTAGTAGAAGTTGTAGTAATGGTGGGTTTTGTTGTGCACTTACATATGGGTAAAAGTACTTGGTGTGTATAAGGTGTAATAGTAGTACTTACAATACTAGTACTTGTAGTAGAGTTGCTGTAGTAGTAGTTGTTGTTGTAGTTGTAGTAATAGTGGAGGTTGTGCATTTACTACAAAATCCTTCTAAAGTACTTTCTTTTTAAGTAAACTTTACATTCAGTACTAGTTGTAGAAAAAATCTCTAAATGAGTAAAAGTATTTGGTGAGTATCTTGTAAGAAAGGAGGTTAGAATGCTCACAAGTGTAATAAAAGTACTTGCAGTAGCATTACTACAAGATAGATATAGTAGTAGGTAGGTATAGTAATAGCAGCAGTTGAAGTAGTAGTAGTCGCAGTAATAGTGGGTTTGGTTGTTTCCTTCTTATAAATTCTTTCAGAAATCTTTATGTTCAATACTAGCTGTATTAGTAGTAGTAGTAGTAGTAGTAGTAGTAGCAGTAGTAATAACAGCAACAGTAGTAGTCTTAGTAAAAGTAGATTTTGTTGTGCACTTACTTCTGACAGTTACAAATAGTTGTTTTTTACTTTTACCAAATTAATTAAGTCTCTAAATTAGAAAAAAAAAAAAAAAAAAGTATTTGGTGTTTGTCTTTTGTATGGCTAAGAGGGTAAGTAGTACTTGCAGTAGCATTGATAGTAGTAGACAGTGTAGTTATAGCAGTAGTTATAGTAGTGGAAGTTGCGGTAGTAGTTGTAGTAACAATAGGTTTTTTGTTGTACCTTACAAAGTCTTTTAAAAGTACTTCTTATGTTCACATTGAGCACTTTGTCTTACTTTCATTCAAGTTCATTTTAAGTATGTAAATTAGTAAAAATATTTGGTGTGCATTCTAGTATTCTCAAAGGTTTTAAGTGGTACTTGCAGATGAAGTACTAGTTGTAGCTTTAGTAGCAACAGCAGCAGCAGTAGTCGTAGTAGTAGTAGTAATGGATTTTTGTTTGTTGCGCTTACTACCGAAAGTTTTTTCTTTCATTCAAGTAATCATTTTATTGAATACATTTACTACAACTTAAGTGATACTTTTTTTTTTTTTTTTTACAGAAACACTTTTACTCAAGTACAGGACAAACCAAAATCCTCCTTGCCTTTATTGTTTAGCCTTGATGTTGAATGTATTTGAACAGACATAATCCCTTTAGGATGATGACTTTTCCATCAATATCATCTCCTCAAACGGTCTCCTGTACGTTAGATGGGACTTTTACGGCTTCTGCAGATTCTCTGGTCCTCTCTGAGCTCTGGGAGGACAGCACAAGTCGGGATTTCTTTTAAACCGGGCCAAGGCTCTGAAGCTGAAAATTCTCACCGTCAGTGTGGTTCACCTTTGCCGAGACTCTCCCATATGGCAAGTGCGAGATAAATCAGGACAGACTGTTTCTCTGCAAACTATAAATAGGAAAAGTATATGGAGGAGAAAATGCACTTTGCAGGATCATAAAAGGCTATTTTAAAGGCGTGCTCTCTGTTTAGGTGTCAGTCTAAACCCATAGCAATACCTTCTTTCTTTTATTTTATTAAAAAGTAAATCTGTCCAAACTTTTTTTTTTTTTTTTTAATGATGGCCACATACTGTAAAATATCTGCTGAGGAGAGCCACTCACTACAGATGACATTTTGCACTTCACCAAAAAAAGAAAGTTCCATTTAGCTGTTCTCCTTCCTTCAGGGGTCTCCACATGGAAATCATTCGCAAGGATACTTTTGCATTGGGTTGAATCTAGATGCCTTTCTGCAACCCAATATTTATTTAGGCTTGGGACTGGCACATAATATGGCTGAGTGGCTGAAATTATTTGGGCTCCACCATCCATTTATTTCCATTTTCCAAAGGTCTAAAAATTATTATCTGTGGCAATTTGAGGCAAGTGACCATAAAGCGTGTGGGCAAATGGTCCATGGGCTGCAATTGGCCCCCATTTCCCACATTTACTGTAGCTCTGCATCATTAAACATCTTGTGAATGCAAAAGTTTTATTTTTTCCTTTTTTTTTCCTTTTGTCTTTTTGTGCCATTGATATTGTTGCCAAGTGGTGGTAGACCATTGGTTTTAAAACAGGTCTGATCTAAATTCTTTCCTGATCACTTCCCTGATTACTTTTTACAGAATTATGTTTTTTTAATATTTTACTACTATCTTTATGGTACATCAGTTTTAAAATCTAAATACAAATTCATGTAATTACAAATCCTATGCTTCAAAGAGATGAACAGTGCCGGGCCGTGGCATAAGTGTTACAGTATAGGCAAATACTATGGGCAGGCCCGTCGACAGGTTTGCTGGGGCAAGTGGCAAGAAGAATTCACATGGGCCAATTAGAATAAAAAATATAAGAAGAGGGACTATTTCTGGGCTCCTCTGACCCTGAGGCCCGGGACAACAGACCCCTTTGACCCTAAGCAACATGAACCATAAGTTCAGAGGTCCAGCCTGTAGTGTTTTTTTGGAGCCTCTATCCACAGCCCAGTGTGATGACTCCATGAGTGTAGCTGTGTTCCAGAGCAGGGGTGGAGTAGGGCAGACTCAGGGGCAAAAGGTCAGCTGGGGCTGTAAATTTTATCCATAGCCTATTTTTACTGCAACATACAAAAGTAAAATATATTGTAGGGCCGGCTCTGGATATGAACATTGAAGCTATATTCAACCTCTCTGAGAGTGAACAACTATGTCTGATAGCAAACCAGTCTCAAGAGCCATTATAAACTTCTTTGTGTGCTGTTCTTTTATTGTTGTAATTGTATGTTTTTGTTTTTTTAATGTATTGCCTTGGGACTATATGGATGTAAGTAGAATTTTAGAATCTGGCATGTTTACAAAAGTTCAAACAATACAAATCCACATAAGCCACTGGATACTGGACATAATGTGTAACTAAATACTTAATAATGAGCAAATGAATAAATAAATGTAAAACCAACCAATAAAAATAAAGTAATTCTTATAATAGAGTGTGTTTTTAAAGTTTTTTTTATTTTATTTTTTATCACAATATGATGCTTAAGATGCAATAAGATCCTTAGACATTTTTACTCAAATAGAAGAAAAAAGCACGCTCTAAGCAGTGGAGGGGATGCAATTTCCACAGTCAATTTTAAAACAACACAAACACAAAATATAAAAGGAAAAACGCAATTTGCTAAATGTCAAACTGTGCAACCCGACCGAGCCGGCATCTTTGTGTTAACTCGACAACAAACACGCTGAATAATGTAGCAGCCTGCCCCACTTGGTGTGTGTGAAAGCTGTAAATATTCAATGCCAACTACAACTCTGGTCTCAAGACGGCACATTAACCAGGTCTGATAGGAAGCTCTTCTGTTTAATTGTGAAAAATTTATCAAGCGTGTCCCGTTTTGTAGGTCAGCCATGACAAAAACTCAGCATGTCTTTGGTCGTCTACAGAATCCGAATGTGGGTCAGTTCTGTATGGATTCAGTCAAGGGTTATTGTCTGTGGGAAAGCTTTCACCTTGAAACGCTGTCAATGTAACAGAGAAAATGACCTGGCAAAGTCTCTGACCCTCATCCACTATGGCACTATTGATCTTTGGAAAACTGTGCAATTGTCTCCAAGAAGATTACTCGCAGAAGTGTATCTGATTTGACTTTACTTGATAACTTTTCCTTCCGAAACTATAAACTGTTACAAAATGTGTGTTTAAACTTTCAAAAAATGTGTGATTTGTGAACATTTAAATTTGCATTAAACACGTTCATTAACATCAGCATCATCTACCATTTGTGCAAAGCCATCTGAAAACAAACTGCTACCAATCTGGACCATCTTAGTAAGGAGGTTGTGGGTTTGATCCTCAGGCCAGCTGACACACAATGTTTCTGGGTAGAGTGTGCATACCTGTGGGTTCTCTCCGGGTACGCTAGCTTCCTTCCACCGTCCAAAGACATGCATGTTTTGGTGTATTTGGTGACTCTAACTTGCCCCTAGTGAATCAATATGAGAGTGAATCTCTGTATGTCTCTGTGTCAGCCCTGCCACTGTCCAGAGTGTACCCTGCCTAAGGCCCACTGGGATAGGCTGGGGTACCCATGACCCCTAACAGGAATAAGTGAAAGAAGATGAATGTATGAATTGTAAAGTAGAATATGGATGGCAGACACAAAACTCTTCTACATTCTGCCTTTATGAATGTCAGACCTCCACCGATTGGCTGTATTCTTTTTCTGTTTTAAGTTGAGAAAGCTGAGCAACAGTGTCAACAGTAGCTGGCACTACTTTATATTAAAATTGCCCACATTACTACCATATTACTACTCTAAGACTAAGGCAGATAGGTAGGTAGTTTATTGTCCCCGTAGGGAAATTGGTCTGCAGCGAGCTAAAACATGCAACACATAAAAAAAAAAAATCAGAAACACTCACATGCACACAACATACAATAAATGCAACCTATATCAGTTAAAAAAATAAAAAAAAAATAATAATAAAAAAAAAATAAAAACTCTGACCAGGCCACACAGTTACTAAAAGCAACCTCAAGATCCCCTGCTGTACATTTCATACAAGACTTGGCTTACTAAAAAAAAAAAAAAAAAAAAAAAAAAAAAAAAAAAAAAAATAGGCAGATAGGAGAGTAGATAGGTATTTTTTCCACTGGTAGTTGTGGAAATAAGAAGCCCCCTGGCCAGGCATCTTAAGTAACTTTCTAGTCTGTACCATAAAGTTGTCTGGTTCATGTGTATTCAAGTTGGATTTCTAGGAGATTGGAAAACTGGACTAAACTCTATTGAACCAATACACAAAACATAACCAAAAATCCAATCAGTATCGTGTGAGCCATTTATAATAAAGGGTTATGTTTGGCCACTTAGGATTTGTGTATGAAAACTATTTGCATGTGAGGGGTTCTTCACTCAAAATAGGGATGCCTCTGGTTGTCTAGGTGTTAAACTGCTAATCAATTATATAAAAAAAAGGACTAAGCCAGAGCTAAACCAGGTCTAAACCAGGACAAAAAGGAGATAAATCAGGATTAAACCAGGTCTAAACCAGGATTAAACCCATAACAAAACTGTCTCTGTTTTAAACCAAATCAGAACATGAAATGCAAAGGACTTTTGAGTACCATCAACTGAAGCCTGTGTACCACCAGTATTATCTTTACCACTGTTTGAGAACCACTGTCTTAAATCATTGAAACCTGCTGATAATCATACTCCTTACAGGGAAGAATGGTCTGGTTTAGATAGAGCAGGTGAATATTGATTTACGTCCAAGGTCAGAACCTGAGAGACAGTGACTCGCTGATGGCAGCACTATACGGCCCTGAGTTATAATCATCAAACACAGAAATGAATTTCCAGGAAAAGGCATAACGCCGGTCGACAGCTCAGTGCTATAGATCGATGGTCCAGTTGTCTCGCAGATAAGGATTTTCACATTTTATCACTGCGCACTTCAGTAGACACACTGCATCTTTATGAGCAGTGTCTACGCTCGGTTTGTGCTGAGCAGCAGAAAACATGGGGCTATAAGAAATAAGTGCACGTAGAGAAATTGTGGCTTTCAAAATGACTTGTTCAAGGTTGAAATGTGGCCGAGATGTGGTCAGGTCAAGGCATTTCAACCCTGCAAACTGGCTGAAGACAAGTTGCAGAGTTGTTGCAGAGTGAATAAAGCTCCTACAGATATATCTTGGCAAAAAACAGCCTTGCAAGAAAGGGAAAACTGACCAAGTGTCTTTAAAGTCTCAGGGCTCATGAGAAAGCAATGCATCCTGGTTAGTCATAACAAGCGAGCAATGGCTTTATTTCTTCAATTTTTGTCATGGGCCAAAAGTCATGAAAAACCTCAGTCAGGCTGAGGGAGGGGTCACACAACTAACTATGCAAATAACTATGCAATTTTTTTTTTACCTTAATTAAACATCTTCAAAGTCAGCGTGATTACTTAAAAAGTTGGATATAAAGACCCCTGTAACTTCCCCAAGGCTTGCAAGACTGGAATCACCAACCCAGTGTCCGTGAAGTCACTGGTCAAGCGAGAAAGAAACATATCCCAGTTAGCCATAACAACAAGCCAGCAATGGCTTTATTTGGTCATGGCAGAAAAAAAAACCCTACAAAGAGGATATACAGTACAAGAGTCAAGCCGAGTGAAGGGTCACATAGGAGTCAACCAGACTCCTGAGTGTTTACGAGTGCTTTAATTCAACATTCAGCTTCATGGAGAAAAATGTGACCAAAACATCAAAGAAATGAGCCAAGTTATGTGGTTCCCTTATACTGGCGATTATTCACTCCAAGCTCCAGGGATATTCTCCAGTCCATTATGATTAGTAAAGTTTTTGAGCCCCTCTTTCTGAGCCCATTCAGATCTGATTGGCTGGATGTGTAAAGGTTTCTGCTAAGTTCCACTTTAGCATGATATTGTTCTTTAGCATTACTATGGCACTGCAGGCTTGCTCCCCTTTACGCTGAACTATGGCATGGAGGCCAAATGCATTTTTTACATTTTATTTTTTGTGGCCCCCAGACTTTTTAATTCTTCTTGTTTGGCCCACAGGTAGTACTTTTTACCGAAGTAAAAAAAAAAAAAGAAAAAAAAAAGCTTAATATTTGTGTATAGTATATAGGCAATACACAACCATACTACATTAACCTCAAAAAAATCACATGGAAAGATGTTTGGTGCCACGTGATAAAGGTTAAAAATGCTAATTTCCACCTATAGTAGACAAGATACATCTAGCATCATGAACGAAAAAATGGAAATTAGTTGTTGGTGGCACCAAAAAATTGGACGGTTCCAAGCCCAGATAAATGTGTGGTTGTAGAAGGCCAACTAAAGAAAAACCTATGCCAAAGAAAGTATCCATGTGAATGATTCACTGGGAGACAGAGCAACCGAATAGGACTTAAGGCGAAATTTGAGCCTAAAAATTGTACAATACTGCTAATAGCATCAACTTCGACAGAGGTAACACTAAATATATATTTTCTCTGAGCCTGACCAAAGTGACCCCATACTCTCCCAGCAAATCCCTGCCTGACGCTGCTGACATCAAATCAATAAGGCAATATTTTTCATGACTAGACCGTGCTATCATTATCTCCAAAGCAATACTATAAAACACATATTATTCGACTTGCTAAACAGAAGTCGAATTGTGAATATAGAACATTTCTGTCGGGTGAAAGACGGTGGCTGCTCTGATTGGTTCTCAGCTGTGACCCCGTTGGTTCAGATGACACAGATAAAGGGGGAGTGGCGGGGGCTTGTGTGTTCTCCGCTGATAAGACTGAATTGGAGAAACACTTATCTCGATACTCAAGGAGAAGTGTGTGCTGCCAAAGAATGAGTGCTATCACCTCAGAGGCGATACAGAGCCAGAGTTTGTCATGTCTGTCTGATACCAACCCCCAAAAAGACTGTTTCTAACAACCCAAAAACCAATTTACGACTTTGACACTTAAGATATGCCTAAAACGGATGCTCACAGCTGAACCAGATAATGCCCAATTTAAACTGGGACAATGAATGTTTGAAAAATAATGTCATAAAAAGCAAAATACCGATTTGCACAAGGACAAAGAGGTTGGATCAGCCATAAGAGTGTAGTACTTAAAAGCGTGCACAACATCTGTTACCAAGGTGCATAGCGTCTAGACTCCAGAACAGCAATATTTTCTTTTTCTGACACTTTTTCCTCCCATCTGTACTCCATTTTGTCAAACTGAAATAGCTTTTGCACATCAAAAACATTGTTCATACACATTTGGCTTGTTTAGTAGCAGTAGCTTTTCATGGTAGTAGTAGCAGATTAGTATATGAACAAAAAGGTTATCTGAGTTGTTGTTAGAAGTAGAAGTGTTAGTAATAGTAGTAGTAGCAGTAGTAGATGTAAGCTATTGGTAGTAATAGTTATAGTAGTTTACCACATAATTTGTAAATAAACACCCACTGGTTTGGACCATGGACTTACTATGGACATTAGAGGTCATTTACCTTTAGCAATGTTTCTGACTATTCCAAGTTGCTAGTTGTGACCAGGCCCATCAGCAGGTTTGTTGGGGCCCGGGGCAAGAAGGCTTCACATGGGCCCCCTTATAATAGAAAATAAAAGAAGAGGGACCATTTCTGGACCCCTCTGACCCTGAGGTCAGGGACAAACTTTTGACCCCTATAATGGCTGTAGTGTGGTAATATTACAATTTTAGTTCATCATGTAGATTGTAAATGCAAATTTGTTAATGTAAATTTGTTAAGGCTTGATTGAACCATAGCTCAACCTTAACAGTCTGCCGAGGCAACACACAGCGTTAGCGTGGCTCATTCAGTTAACTCGGCCTGTATGAGCTCAGACTAGTCTTTATGGATCAGCTTTAGCCCCAACTTCTATATTTACACTAAATCTTGGTAGAAGTCAGACCATAAGGCACACTTTTATGTGCATGTTTTATGGGACAGCCCTCGGCCCCCAACTTAATGCACTATACTTGAATACAAAAATGTTTTGTCCTACTGGACAAAATTGTCAATTGTGTAGACCAGAAAGGACTTCCGGGAGGAAGGAAGGAGCCGGGTCCATGTCGATTAGAGTTCGATTTACAAGGAGTACAACTAATACACACAGATACACACACAATTACTATCCATGATTGCAATAAAATAGAAAAATGTAAATATTTACTGTACTGCATTCCAGTGGTTCTCAAACTGTGCTACGGGTACCACTGGTGGTACACTCTACGCAGGCTTCTTCTGGTTGTCTTTTCATTCATTTTGTTAAATTGAGAGCCAGTTTGAGGCAAAGCCAATTTGTTTTAGTCCTGTTTTAGATTGGGCTGGTTGAGATTTGTTTAAGTCTTAATTTAGACCTGTGCTTAGTCCTGATTTAGTTTTGATTTAGTCCCATGCTAGTCCCGTGTTTGTCAAGACTAAGTCTTATTTTAGTCCATTAAAGATGGTACTTGGAAAGACAAATACTTTTTCTATAGTGGTAGGTGCCTTAGTGTGAATAGTTTGAGAACCACTTCCTTAATTTGTGTTTTTTATTTACCAGACAATGACAATAGAACTTAAAGAGACATAAATGATTCACTAGACTGCATGAATTTGCATAATTATCTGGAGAATGTTGTATTGTTTTGAAGATGGCTGTTAGTGTTTCTACAGTGGCCTATTAGAAGTCGCACGGGATTCTAGTTTGGGCCATAAACCTTAATTGTTCCTTTCTGTATGTGCATTGTCAGTGAATTTAGTTTATTGTCATTGCTTTATTTGTTCTGAGACAAATAAAGATGTCCCAGTGGTTAAACTGTTCAGCAGGCATTCAAATCTCAATTCACTTTTTTTTTTCTTTTACCACATTGTCATTTGACTTGTGGCCTATCCATATTCTTTATGGCTCTCGGGGGTTGAACCGGTGCCTCTGCCTCACACTGCTGTTCCCACTGGGTCCAGATGGAGAGGGTGCATGCTTGTCATTGTTCAGGCGCTTTTTAACATGCTGGCTGCTGGTGACCTAATGTTTATTGGTCTCACCCCTCGGTGCGTGGATTCCCATGTGAAGACTTTACACCATATACACCTGCTGGTATTTTCCAGACGCTTGTAAGGGCCCATATACTTCCTACATACTTCCTTTAGCTTGGGTGCTTCTCTGCAATTACTATAAAATTCTGGCTATAGCTTGTTTGCATCTCGCTTAGTACACAGAGGTATAGGGAACTGGTTCTCAACTGGTGGTACGCAGGCTTTTTCTGCTGGCACTTAGGAGTCTTTTGCAGTTCAATAAGTTTCATTTAGAACCAGTTGTAGTTCTGCTTTAGTTGAGGCTTAAATTTGAAGTTTCTATCAAAGCTTAGTCCTGGTTTACACATGGTTTGTACCTGGCTTAGCTCTGTTTTAGACCTTGTGTACTCCTGGTTAATACCTAGCATAGCAGACCGTAACACATTTTCTATGGCAGAATTAGCATTAGCCACCAAGCATGACAAAGTTAGAAAACATTAGCGAGTGTATTAACATTTTGCTTTTTTATTTAAAGGGGTTATATTATGCAAAATCTACTTTTTTCCACTTTCTACCATGTTATAACTGTTCCCTCATCAAAAACATAGCAGAAGATTGTGTTTTGTTTCATTCACGCCTATTTCAATAATCTCATGTTTGCTCAGTTCCACACACCCCCTACCTCTCCAACTAACCCCCACCCACTCCAGGAAGCACTGACCAATCAACAAGCCCTCTACATCCCGTCTGCTCTCATTCATTTATCCAAAAAACAGTGTACAGCTCTGTTTCCACTGATTCCTCACAGCTATTTTTCATTTTGTAGTAAAATGGCTTCATACAAAAAGTTTAAGGAAGTAAATAGCTTTTTTCCACACTTTTTTTTAAAACAGCACAGCATTAATGCCCTCGGCTGGTCTCTTCACCTGTTTTTTTTTTTTTTTTATTTATTTTTTTATGGCAGTAGTAAAGTATTTATTGGAAATGTTTATTTTTAGTTGCATAATATAAAAATAAAAGCATGATAATTTCCTTTAATGTCGCAATTAGCATATCAAGTGTCTTAATTTTTATTGTTATGCTGGACAAGTAGCTACAGACTGATTGGCAAACCTCAAAATTGTATGCATTGATTGTATGCACCAGAAATTCTACTTTTAGCAAACTGAGCTGACTTTTGTATCTGGGTGCTAATAACTCAAAGTCAATTTTAACAACTATATTTTTGCCATTTTAAAACATAATTTAATGTTTTAATTTGCTCTTGTAAAAATCAATATGAAAGAATGCTACTCTTGTCTCCAAACTCTGCACTCATCTGAATATGTCACTGTTGGAAGCATCTATTGGTGTCAACATGTGCGAGCCGTATAATCTTACTGTGAAACTAACACCTTCCCGTAAGGTAATCGGGTGCAAGAGGAGTCTGTGTGACCACTTCATCAGGCTCAAAGCTCTTCCAAATGGGTTATTTTTGCAAGATTTCAACCTTTGCTAAGCTTTTGAATATGTAATGGCTGCTACAGTGTGAGTTTGGCAGCAGGCACTTCCAGTCAGCAGGACTTCTACAAACTTTGAGATGCTATCTTTGAACACAGCAAACTGACACAAATCTGTCTGCTTGAACTTTCATGAACTGTCGCAGTCGTAGCAGGAATCAAGTCTGAATCGATATTTAAAACTTTTCTGAATGCTATATAAGGAGCAGTCTGGGAAAGCTAGTAAAGTTTGCAGATTTTAGTGATTTTTTTTGTAGGAAAACTGATTAAACAACATTATTAAATCAGTTTGAGAAGAAATGACTTAACTATCAAAGATTTTTATAAATGACGGCTATTGTTGCAGAGAACATTTGGATTAGGTGTCTGTCGGTCCCTGCTGGCAACGATGGGGAATTGACAGAGCATAAAATGGCTATTTAGCATGGCTGTTAGCGACATGATCCTAAAAAATGAGCGTGCTGCTTCCGAAGTGACTGCAATTTAAGCGCTGAAATTGCTGAAGTGAGTTCAGTGACAGTGTATAGGCTTTAGAAACGCACAGGAGCACTTTCTGGTTTCATGTGTCTATGTAGAGCGGTGAGACAGAGCATTTCCAGCTCTGCAAGGCGATGACTAAGCATTTACAGGACTAATCAAACAAGTGTGAATGAAACAAAAGAGTACTCTAGGCACGTACATGGTTTAAAAAGTTGATTTAGCAGAACAGGGGATGTTTAATGTTCACCCTGAAGCCAAACTTGTAACATCATAACTGTAGGTTTAATTATGATCACATTATTTTTGCTACACTGAGGTCCATCATGGTTCATCTTGGTTTAGTCCTTTTTTAGACCTGGTTTCATCCTGGTTAGGCTCGGTTTATTCCTGGTTAAGTCCTTTGTAAGTCCTGGTTTAGACCTGGTTTATTCCTGGTTTAGACCTGGTTTATTCCTGGTTTCCCGGTGACCATGGTGTGTAGAGCCGTGGCTGGATTATACTGTGTTTAGCACAACAGTCATTATCTTAGTACATTTTGTGATGCATTAGTTCATTTAAATACATTACTAGCTCTTCTTCCACTTTACCTAACAGCAGCTAGCCTCTCCGTGTGTGAGTTTAAGGCAGACTACATTCAGACATCAAAGTGAAACATGTCTGAAGTCCGGTAAAGCGCTGAGTAAACATGTTAAGGAGCTCTTCGCCTGTGAGAGACTGCATATTTCAGCACTTTACACTCCGGCTTTATTGGTTACTTCCATTCACACGAGCCGAGACAGACTTTTTTTTTTTTTTCCTCCTATTCTCCTCAAATGGAAGCGGCGTGTTGGCTCTGATACCGGGACATCTGTTTGTCCTTGTCTGTGCTGAATGGCCCGGAGCGTGTTGCGTGTCCAAATTGGGATTGCCTTCCATTGAAACACTTGTATAAGCCCGATGACCCCGCTCTACCAGGTCACCTCTTCATTGGCTTTCTCAGTTTTTTTTTTTTGTTTTGTTTTTTTGTTTTTTTGTTTTTTTGGGGACCATTTTGCCAGATTTTAATCGTCTGCCCCTCTCTCCAAAGTTGCATGGGCCCCCTTTTTACCCCTTCTCCAAGAGCATTATGGCTCATGCATTCCAATGTGTGGAGGGGGTGACTGTCGAAAGGCATGGTGTCAGCCCAAAGTGTCTACCACATGTGTGCGTCTATTGGCTGCGTTCGATGGAGAGGGGCCCAATACAAAGGCCAACCCGGATCCCACTACAGCTTCGGGACGTTCACTCCTCTTCCACCACACACACATTAGCATCGGAGCGGCATTAAAAACCATCTGGGAACCCTAAAACCAGTAGATTTATTTGATGGGGGGGTCCTTTTTTTCTAAGATGAATAATTGTACTACTGACTGGAAAATGTAAAAAGACTGTTGTTGACTCATTAGCGTAGTATCCTTGGTTGAATTTCAATTAGCATTCTAGGAACTTTGTGAAAAGTAAAGTTCAACAAAGTATTGTCAGGTTATACTAAAAATAGTGAATATCTGAGCCTGAAGAACAATTATTTAAACCAGTGGGTTCCCAAACAGTGGGGCAGGGCCCAAAAGTGGGTTACAGGGAGGATGAATATAGTTTTAGTGTTCAAGATCTTTGAAGCCTATAAATATTAAGTTACATGTAAAGGTGTAACAGATTTTTAAAGGCCATTGTAAAATAATGTAGCTAAATAATGTTGATAATGATAATGTTAAGTCAAGACCTCTTACATAGACCAAATCAAGCCATATCTCCTTGTGACATACCTCCTTGTGACTCTGCTATTGGATGGTCAGTCTACAAGGCTTGTCATCATTAAATAAGTGGCTGAACCTCATGCTGGGAAGGTGACTAGTCCAACGCCAAATACATCTGCTTACAAAGTGAAATAAGCATAATTATTGGCTATGTACTTACATATATGATGGTGATAATTGCAGAAAGTCTAATCCAAATTTAATTACAGTATGATGCCCCATAAAAAGATGAAAAGGTGGAAGGCTAGGATCCAAGTGACAGTAATAAAACTATATTTAATGGTCCCTATTCTGCTAAATTGATCATAATTTTTAACTCATTTTACAGCCAACTTACTATCCATTGTTCAAAAAAAAAGTTCTTAAATTAAATTTAAAAAAAAAAGTTTTTATTGTGGTCAAATAATAAAACTTTTTCTGAATAATGGATACTCTGTTTGCTGTAAGATGAGTTTAAAAAAAAGTAATGATAGTGAGTAAAACTGAAAATTGAAAGTTTTTAAACATAAGACCGTTAACTTGAAAAAAAGAAAAAAAAATTGAAAACTTTAGATTTTAAGTTGGCCCCAAAACTCCAAAATCGTGAGGGATCCCGTTGCCTTGAGTTTTTTTTTTTTTTTTTTTTTTTTTTTTTTTTTTTAACAGTGCAATTTAACATGGCATTCATTAAACCAAACCAAAACAAGTCTCCAGAGCCAGCCTGGGTCATCATCGTGAATGGCTCCCATTATTTTGCGTCCTCTGTCACCAGTGGAGGAGCTAAGTGGGGTTAAAGACAGTCACCCTCTGAGTATAGCGCTCTTTGTAAAAGACAGAGCTCTGTGTAGCGTCGGGAGCTAACAGCTGTCCAAACAAAAGCACGTTTCCCACTACTCATCTTTATGCCGAGTGTCACTGTCATGTCATAAAACATTCATGCCCCCAGACTTCCACTGCACACTGCCACATCTATGAGCAAGGGGGACCGCATCTGCCACACCGAGATAATCAGTATGTAGCCTCATGTTTCATGTGTGGTTGTAATCAAGAAAATTGTCTGAAGAGAAAAAAAAAAAAAAAAAAAGCTGATAAAAATTTCATTGTGCTTGGCGCACACTTCGTCAAACGTGTCAACATCAAGTCAGAGCCGTCCCGGTGTTGAGTGGGTTCACCTCTCTGTCAGTGCTTATCTCTCTGCCCACACTGTCTGTCTCCTCAGCATGTTCCTAAATATCTATATATCTGCAACCTATATAAATACACAATGCTCAAAAACATAGTTGGGGGTGGGGAATAATCTACTTCTAGGCTTTATTGAGCACAAGGGGTCACGAGCTAATGTATACTTTGTGTGAGTCCCAAGCCTTGATAAATGGAGTAGGTTGCATCAGGCATAAAATCAATGCCAAATCTATAGACCCCAGAACTGAAAAGCCAGAAGGAAAGAAGAATGCATGTATAGTTAGAATTAGCAAAAGATACAATAGTTTCCAATAAAATAAAATAAAATAAAATACAATTAAATTAAATTAAATTAAATTAAATTAAATTGTGCCTGCTTTCTGTTTAGGTTGGACACATTGAAATTGATAATACAACCACATTTTTTGCATGCATTATGAAGAAGTATGCAGTTCTTATTACCTCTGCCAAGGCGGGGTTTATGTTTTCAGCGGTGTTGGTTTATCTGTCTGTCCGTCTGTCTGTCTGTCTGTTTGTTAGGAGTGGATTTTTTTTATTATTATTACGCAAACCAGCAAAATCAATAACATGTTACTTAAGGAGAAACCCACTTCATCAGCACCTTCTCTGTACTTCTCATCACCTGAAGTCTGCAGACAGTGCAGCACTGCTGTGTGTCTTTTCTGACAGCTGATTGGTTCATAAGTGACATGCGGCTTTCCATCTGATCAAAACATTCGGTAATTCTTGCCGCCACACCGCTAATACAGAGGAAAACATCATGTACAGCAGGAGTAAACCAGCTCATTTATGATTCTCCAAATTGAAATTCAAGTGGACATCAGCAGTAGCAGAGGTGAAGCAGTCACAGATGTTATCATGGACTTTAGAAGAAGAGACGCTGCCAACTGCCAGTACAAAATAAAAAAACAACAGTGCCTCGTTGATATGTTTAGCAGATGATGACGGGACAGGGGGTTGTAGTGATGGTGAATTCGAGGCCTCATGATGCAATGAACCACTTTGACACTGCTGGCTCAAGAATAACACACTGGTCAAAGCATTTAATACAGACTGAATAGTGACATCTGTTGGCTGTCTATGAGAACTGCACCCCATTGGAGTGCATGAGAAAAAACACGAAACGAGGCTTCACTCGCTCAAGATCTTAAGCAGGGCTCGAATCCTGCTTGTCGTTGCCCCATTTGTTCAGGAAGCACAAGTACTTTTGCGCATGTGCAAACACAATTACTTCCGCAAAACAAGTACTTTTGAAGTCTTTTTTTAAGTTTACGTTTGATATTGTTGGGCAAAAATGTAATATTAATTTTGCATTATCACTAAATTTTGTTAAAAGAAAAGCCCAGCTACCATTAGCGATATTACTATTTATTGCCTGTTCAAGCTAATGGTGGCTAACGGCTAATGGGTGAAGCAGCCGCCCTCAGTGGATGTGTTCACTCAAACGTGAAATTGCCAACATTTAAGGAAAATCAGTGTTTACATTACATCACTTGTTAAAACATATGGTTGACTTGTATTTGTTTTACAATGGCAAGAAAAACAATGTTGTCTACATTTTCTCAGTATGTAAATTTTTATTTATTCCACGGATCATAAGATAACAAACTGGAAAAAATAATCATATTTATTTCATCTATAAAAATAAAAGCAACTTGTCTCACTCGTTAAAATCATAGATGGTTTATAAAAATAAGTCAATAAGCATTTGTGTCTACGCATGCGCAAATGTACTCGCTGGACAAATCGTGCTTCCTAAACAAATAGGGCAATGACACCTGTCCAGCTCACACCTCCCCCGCAGCAACCACCCAAACCCACCGTGGACTGCACCATGAAGGGGCGTGACAGCAGCTGGGCCTAGAGCTCTTAAAGTGACAGAGACCTAATCTGAGCGTTTCTCACAAACAATGTCAAACAATGAGTTTCATCAAATAGGCTTTTTTCAATAATTATTGTGTTTTCTGACCAACAAAACATAAGATGCTGATCTAGAGATGTCCAAAATTAATTTAAAATACACAAAAAAAACAGCATAATATGGGCCCTTTAAATGTGCAGGCTTTTTGAAATAGTGTTGGACACCTTTGCATTAGTACTTCATGTTTTATAACTTTAAATGATATATATGTATTGTTTGTTTTGGGGAGCTGTTACTTTGACTTTGCAGAAAAATCTTGGATCAGGTGTCTGTTGCCCCCTGCTGGCAACGGCAGGGAATAGATAGAACAAAAATGGCTACTTAGCAACATGACGCTAACAGATAAATGAGCTGACTGCTTTGTGGTGATGGCAGTTTAAGTGCTGAAATGATCAGAATGAGTCCAGTGATATTTTATAGGTGCAAGAGCACTTCCTGGAGTGGTAAGACCGAGCGTTTTCAGCTCTTGAGAGGGGGATGTCCTCAGCATAGGATTACTCAGACATGCGTGAATGAAACAAAACAACAACTAGGTACAAACGGCATTATACTTAGATTAAATGTTCAAAAATATTGAGACTTGAAAGACACATTTTGGCAGCCTGGTCAAGTCAGGTTATTAATTAATTTATTCCTTTATTTTCTAACTCATTTTCCCATTTGCAGGGGCCTGGAAATTCACCCAGCTACTTTGGGCATGAGGCTGGATACACCTTCAACAATGACCAGTTGACCAGACATACATTATCACATAATACATCACTGTCACATTTATTTTTCAAGTCACATTTAGCTTCAACAGTTCACTTATACATGCCTTTAGATGGTGGAAGGAAGTCGGCAAATACCCAAAGGTATTTAACCCAGGAAGGACAGGCAGACTCCACACAGGGAGAGATCAATGGTGACTGCCCAAGGTATTGAACACATGATCTTCTTTCTTTGAGTCAGGATTGTTAACACTCTGTCACTGTGCATCCCCAGTTTTAATGTGAAGCATTCCAATGCAACTGGCATACAGTTGATGACCAAATGAACATATTAGCCAAGCGTTGAATGTATCTCCAGAGAGTCATGCAAACTTAAGAGAAGCTTTTTTTTTTTTTTTTTTTTATCTAAATCCATGCAACATGTAGCTATCAGCCAAGATAGACATTACTAAAAATACAGGAACAGTATGTAACTATTTTAAACTATCATTAGGCTCCATATGACCCACTTTTAGGCCCTGACCCACCTATTAGGAAACACTGACCAAGGTTTTTTCATCACACACACTCAGTCATTGATTAAAATGTGGCAGCAAGCTTTGACCAATCACCTGCTTGCATACAAATAGGTTTTGTAAAAAGGGACTTTGCTATTGTTCGGTCAGTCTACAAGGCTTGTCAACAAGACTCCCTGGCAGAAGAGATAATGTATCTCAATGAGACCTTCCTGATGAATGAAATAAAAGGTCCAAACCAGGATTAACATGGGACTAAACTGGGACTAAACCATAACTGAAGTAAAATAAAACTAAATAAAATAAAATAAATATTGTAATTAATGTATCTGTAAAACCTCAAAAAAGCAGTCCTAAAATAGATTAATATGCAAAAATACACAATTTAAAAAGTAACAAGTAATCTATAGCAGTAATCTCAGACTTTTGACACAGAGTACCACTAATAAATTATATTTGGGTTTCTAAGCATCAGCTTTAATGGACTAAAATGAGCTTAAATCTGGAAAAAAACAGATCTAATCCAGGACAAAACCTTGACTAAACCAGGATAGATCACGGACTGAACCAGGACTAAATCAAAGCTAAACCAGATCTAAACCAAGGCTAAGCCAGAATTTAGGTGTAAACCAGGATTAACATGGGACTAAACCATAACTGAACTAGGACTAAACTAGGTCTAAACCAGAACTAAACCAGAACTAAACCAAGTCTAAACCAGGATTAAACCAGAATATAGTCAGGTCTAAATCATGATTAACATGGGCCTAAACCAGGACTAAACCAAGTGTAAACCAGGACTAAAGCAGGAATAAAACATAAATTAATCAGGTCTAAACTAGGATTAGCATGGGACTAAACCATAACATAACTAGGACTAAACCAATACTAAACCAGAACTAAATCTTGTTTAAACCAGGATTAATCCAAAGCTAAATCAAAACTAAACCAAAACCAAACCAGGACTAAACCAGGGATTAAACCTTGACTAAAGCAGGAATAATCAAGGACTAAACCAGCACGAAAATACAAGAGAATAAAATAAAATAAATAAAATAGGCCTCCCTCCTCTCTGCACTGAGCCCTGTTTGCACCCAGTAGCCGCGCTGACCCACAAACTGCTGTAGCCTGCGCCGCGCTCACACCAGCTGTATGTATGTGTGTCAGTGAGGTGCCAGCTCACAGCCAGCAGCAGCAGCAGCAGCAACGCTCACTGGAGACCTGACTGGAGAGGAACCAAACGGCAGCCTCTGACACACACACAGCATCTGTCTGCCTCTGCCTCCCCGCCTCACACCAGCCTACAGTCTGCTGGCAGCCAACAGCACTTTCACACACTCTGTAACCGACAATATGAGCACTGCTTATGCCAGTGGAATTAACACTTAGACCAATGGTTATTAGGTGAAGAACTGGTGGAACGCAGGAGTCTTTTGCAGTTCTGTATAGTTTAATTTAGAGCTAGTTTTATTCTTGATTTAAATTCAAAGTCTAGACCACTTCATCTTAGTTTGGGTTTGGTTTTGGCATGGTTTGGTCTAGATTTAGCTCCTGCTTTAGACCTAGCTTAGTCCTGGTTTAGTCCTGGTTTAGAAATGGTATAGACCTGGTTTAGTCCTAGTTTGTCCCTGGTATAATCCTGTTATATACCTTGTTTAGTCCTAGTTTAGCCTATAGATCTGGTTAAGCCCTGGTTAAAACCTGGTTTAAACCTGGTTTAGCACTAGTTTAGATCTGGTTTAGTCCTGTATTAGCCCCAGTTTAGATCTGATATGGACCTGGTATAGACCTGGTTTAGTCCACATTTTTCTTTGTTTAGACCTGATTTATACACCTGGTTTAAACCTGGTTTAGTCCTGGTATATTCCTGATTTAGTCCTGGTTTAGACCTGGCAAAGACCTGGTTTAGACCTATATTAGGCCTGGTTTAGATCCGATATACGTATAGACCTGGTTTAGCCCTGGTTTAGACCTGGTACAGACCTGGTTTAGTTCTTGTTTAGTCCTAGTTAAGCCTTAGTTTTGACCTGTGTTAGCCCTGGTTTAGTAAGTTTTTCTTTACTTAGTTATACATTTTTCTGTGTTAATCCCTATTTCAGTCATTGGTTTAGCCCTGGGTTAGTCCATTTTAGCCTCAGTTTAGTCCTTCAAAGATGACATATTGAAAGCCATATACTTTCTGAGATGGTACTTATTTTAAAATGTTTGAAAACCACTGACTTGGACAAAGCATTTCCACACATTTTTTGGGGCAGGAAAGAGAAAAAGAGCCAGCAAGCGGAAAAGTTGCACAGTAAAAAACATAATTGGCATCCAGGTGTTAGCAGTAAAGAGGAGAATTAGAGCAGACTCTGAAGCCAGTGCCAGTAAAACATTAGGCTGGATCACAACAGCGGCTTTGATGAATGAAAGTGATGTTTTAAAAAAAAGGAACATTAGTGAGAGTAGCATGGACAGCAGCTTTGGTAACAGATCACATAGTAGCACATCAGACAACCAATCAGAAGCTCAGAAATGATCAGAATTTCACAATAAAAGTCCAAATAAATTACACATAATGCCAGTAATATTAGGCACAAGACCATGATTTAGATCTGTATGCAATACATCTGTAAAACTCAAGAAAGGTAGCTCTAAAATAGATGAATATGCAAAAATATACAATTTGACTCCTAAAAAAATACAACCAGACACCAAAGCAGTGATTCTTGAACTTTTTAGCACTACCTATACACTATATCTGGCTTTTTATCAGCTTTAATGGACTAAAATGAAATTAAGTCTGGACAAAACAAGAACTAAACCAGGTCTAATCCAGAACTAAACCAGGGACTAAACCAGGATTAATCCAGGACTAAACCAGAACTAAACCAGGTCTAAAACACAATTTAACCAAAATGTAACTAGGTCTTAACCAGGAATGGTACTAAACTGGGACTAAACCATAACTGAACTAGGACTAAATCATAATTAAACCAGGGCTAAACCTGGGACTAAACCTTGACTGAACCAGGACTAAAGCAGAAATAATCCAGGACTAAACTAAAATTAAACCAGGACTAAACAACATTAAACTAGGTCCATACCAGGATTAGCATGAAACTAAACAGGGACTAAACCAGGATTAAATCAATTCCAAACCAGAAATAATATTGGAATAAACCTAGACGATACCAGGATGAATCCAGGACCGGAACTAAATCAGAACTAAACCAGAACCAAACTATGACAAAAATAGAACAAAACAGGTCTGAACCAGGATTAACATGGGACTAAACCAAAACTAAACCAGGACCAATCCAGGGACTAAACCTTGACTGAACCAGGACTAAAGCAGAAATAATCCAGGACTAAACTAAAATTAAACCAGGACTAAACAACATTAAACTAGGTCCATACCAGGATTAGCATGAAACTAAACAGGGACTAAACCAGGATTAAATCAATTCCAAACCAGAAATAATATTGGAATAAACCTAGACGATACCAGGATGAATCCAGGACCGGGACTAAATCAGAACTAAACCAGAACCAAACTATGACAAAAATAGAACAAAACAGGTCTGAACCAGGATTAACATGGGACTAAACCAAAACTAAACCAGGACCAATCCAGGGACTAAACCTCAACTGAACCATGATTAATCCAGGTCTAAACCAGTACTAAACCAGAACTAAACCAGGAACTAATCTAGAACCAACCAATATTAAACCAGGTCTAAACCAGTACAATCTCCAACTAAAGAAGAAGCCAGTGCACCGCACGTGGTTCATGTACCACAGCTTGAGAACCACTGCGTTTGACACACATTTGCAACCAGCCAGTGTCTAGTAACAAGTGCCACCGATTCTAATGCAAAACAGCTTTGTCGTCCAAAATCACAACCATATCTATGCACTTATGAATACATTGACAAGTATATACTCCAAAGTACATTCAAAGCCACACTTTGTATAAAATTAACCTGGAATTCAAATTAATACAGTATATACGTAGCCTTAAAGTAATTCTGATGCTTTTTTTGACATGGAAAAAGAGAATATCTTGTTAGTACTTTCCATCCTGCAGCATTCATTTTAAGTATTGTAGTTGCTCCCATAGACTGTTAAGGGTGCAAATATAGAAAAAAGTTACATAGTGTTGCTTTAAAATAAAACTAGCATCCTAAACTAAGTGGTAATAAACCAACAACCTCACAGCATCAAGTCTTGCAAAGAATAAGATCCTGTCAATGCTTTGTTATACTAAAAGTCCATTCATTCTATCTCCATTCATTCCTTAAACAGGTAAAAAAAACTCACCTTGGTCCAAACACAAAGCTGCTGTGATGAGACGCTGTAGCAAGCCTTATCACTTCGTCTCGGTCTCGATCCTCTCTCAGTGCGCTGACAGCTCAGTCATCCTGCCTCCTGCCTGTGTGTGTCTCTTCTCTCTCCGAGCGTAAACTCCTCTGGTCTGGAGCGCTTCTGCCTCCTGCCTCTGTCGTCTCTGCTGCTGCTGCTGCTGCTGCGAGAGCGAGTGAGCGAGAGAGAGACGGCACCAAGAAGAAGGAGGAAAGGAGAGAGGAGAGTCAGTCCCCCCTTTTCTATCAACTGTGTGGTCAAAAACTCCCACCTACCCCGTTCTCACTCTCTCTCTCTCTATCACTCTCTCTCTGTGGTAATACCCCCCCCTTACCACCACCCATTCATTCATTCATTCACCCTGGCCCTCTGCACACAGCATTGTGACTCAAAAAAAAAAAAAAAAAAAAAAAAAAAAGTGGTAGTGAAATGGGACGCCTTCAGGCTGGGGAGACTGACAGAAAGAAAGAGAGAAAGGGAGAGAGAGAGAGAGAGAGAGAGAGAAACAGAGAGAGAGAGAGAGAGAGAGAGAGAGAAACAGAGAGAGAGAGAGAGAGAGAGAGAGTAGGAGGGAGGGAGGGGAGGGGTGAGGGGGTAAGAGGGGTAGGGGGGTTGGATCATTAGCTGCAAATTGCGAGCAGGGAAGCCAATGGCGATGGAGATATGAGAGAATGTAAAAGGGCCAGCATTAACATAGCATTTAGAAAAGTTGAAAGTAGTTAACAAAAGCTGGAATATGAGGGAGGAATATGATGACACCAGGAAATGGAAAATAGACTAATGTCAGGACTCTGTGATCAGGCTAGACAGCATTTTTCTGGAAGTTCTGTAGCCTTTTAGCCACAGCCACACACATTAAGTCTATTCATTTAATGAATTTGATGAATGTCTAAACCAGGAATAAATCACGCCTAAACCATTTCTAAACCAGATCTAAACCAGGTCTAAACTGTGTCTAAACCAGATCTAAATCAGGTCTAAACCAGAGATAAACCAGGTTTAAGCCATGTCTAAAGCAGGAATAAACCAGGTCTAAACCAGGAATAAATCACACCTAAACCATTTCTAAACCAGATCTAAACCAGGTCTAAACTGTGTCTAAACCAGATCTAAATCAGGTCTAAACCATGTCTAAACCAGGAATAAACCATGTCTAAACCAGGGCTAAACAATGACAACGATGGCCAGGAAAACATAACAGTCATGCTGATTCGCATTTACACACAAACACATTGAGGTGTGAAGGAAACAAGAGTTAGTTTGAATAAACTGTAGTACTCATAATTGTCCAGCAAATGCTGCTGTGCAAATGCTCTACACCACACAGCGATTAAACAGCAGAGGAAATCATAGTTTGAGTCTGCAACTTACCAATTAATTTAAGATCTTGCGGTTTTCTGGAGCAATTCTCATAAAGTCTTCAGTAAAGTACATGTACAGATATTACTGACAGTTACTTGGCTAATTATGAACATATGAGACAGAAAAGCCTTGTAGTTTGCGATCGTGGGTCAGATGACATGCAGCTGGCAGATTCAAAAACGAAAACCCTGTCCTTGTGTAAACAAAAGGACAAAACATGATCAAACCTTTCGGCAAAACACGTTGTCATCTAAATGGCTCCTAATAAATCAGGTCTAAACCAGGACAAAACCAGGTACAGTAAACCTAAACCAACTGGGGGTGGAGGGGGTTGGATGGCTGGCTCTATGAAGAAAAATTATGACACGAGGAAACAGAGAGTAGACTAATGTCAGTGTAGCCCACAGAGACACAAAAGATAGTAATGGATTATAATTGGTAGTTGTAGTCAGATTTTTACTATGGCAAAATGGTGTTTCTTAGCAGCATATCTTCTTTCAATCTCTGAAACCTGACAGAATTACATATTTTTTAGCAGATGATTGAGATGTGTACAGACAAGACACAAGAAAAGAGTACTACTGATAATGTTGGAGGTTGTGAAGAAGCAGAAAATCTTATTAAAGGAGATCTATTATGCTTTTATTTATATTTTATATATTATTATTCTAAAATCTTGGTCACCTCTATGTTTTACAACCTTTAAAAACATTATCTGACCAAAAAAAAAAAAAAAAAAGTTTCATTTAATATGTACTCTATAAAGAATCAGGTGAAAAGACCAGCAGACGGCAGGGCTGTTACGGTATTTTGAACATAACCATAGAAAAAGAGCTTTTTACTCCCCTAAACTTTTTTGTGTGGTGCAATTTTACTACAAAATGAAAAATGTCTGTGAGGAATCAGTGGAAACAGAGCTGTACACTGTTTTTTTGGATAAATGAATGAGAGCAGACTGAATGTAGAGGGCTTGTTGATTGGACAGCGCTTCCTGGAGTGGGCGGGGATTTGTGGGAGAGGCGGGGTTACGTGAAACAGAACGCAACTCCAGGTTTGTTTTTGATGAGAGAACATTATAACATTAAAACAAAGCTCAGAAAAGTCAATTTAGTAGAATATATCCTCTTTAAGGTTTCTCATATAGTCCTTAGCTATAGTAGAGTAGGCTAAGCTCCTGTCCCCCTGAGCAATTTTAAAAATTGTTAACCAGTCACAACCAGTCATCTGTTGCATGTCACATTATGCTACAGATAAGTGAGTTGTAGGCTCTGATTCAACAGTGATTAAATAAATAGAATCATCAACCAGTCCAAGTTTGTGGTTTAGAAAAAAATAACTTTTGTAGCCAATGCAAAGACAGATTTGTCTGCATGTCCTCCAAATGTTACTATGGGTTTTCTTCATGCACTCCAAGTTCCTCCCACTCTCCAAATGGAAGAACTGAAATGAAGTAAGTAATTGTCTACCAATGTATTAAGTGTCAGCCCGGTGACTAACTGGCCATTGTTCAGTATGTACCCCACCTCAGACGCAAAGAAGCTGGAATAGATATCTTAGGTTGTGCACCTCTCAGATGGGTTATCTTTAATCATGTCACAATGGCCACCCATTTAGAGCTATTGCTTATTGTAACATACTTATGAACTATAGACCAGTGGTTCTCAACTGATCTGGCTTCGGGACCCATCATCACTCTATAATGACAAGCCACGACGCAAATAAAAAAGATATTGAAGAAAAATTAAGCGATACTGAGAAAAAACAAGAGATATTTCTGAAAAATTAGAATTTATTGAGGAAAATTAAAAAATATTTCTGAAAAATTAGAAGATATTGAGGAAAATTAAGAGATATTGAGAAAAACTAAGATATATTTCAGGAAAATCAGAAGATATTGAAGAAAATTAAGAAATAGTTCTGAAAAATGGGAAGATATTGAGGAAAATTAAGAGATATTTCAGGAAAACTAAAAGCTCTGACAGTTCTGTGACCCACTTTTGAATCCCGACCCACCAGTTGAGAACCACTGGTACAGACTGTTGATTGGCCTTTTTTTTATTATCAAAATCTAGATTCAGAAACAAGATTGGACCCTGAAAAAGCTTTTAGGCATTGCATGTTATTACTGAGACAACTATGGCTTCTAGGACCAACAATCATTTGTTAAAAATTCCTTGACTGCGTATCAAGACACTACTGGTGTTAGAATATGTGAATGACTTTTGATTTATCTATCCGACCTTCAAAGAACACCACCAGAGTTGAAAAGCAACACACGACTGCATTAAACATTTGTATGTGTAACCTCTTCTTGATTAGAGCCTCTCGTTGCTGCCATATGCTGCTGGTTGCAATTACCTTCGGTTCTGCTCTCGGTAACGTGATGTAAACATGCACAACTGTCTCAAATAAACACTAAAATACAAAGAGCTGGGGAGGATTCAGCACCACACGGATTCTATCCACTGGATCCTTTCAAAGCAGACTTCAAACGACAGGAGAAGCCCGATCAGAGGCAGCTTGGAGCCTGGTGTGTGACCCCCAGACCGCCCTAAAAGCCTTTGGAGCTAATCATGAAGCCATCACGTATAAGGAATCAATGAATTATAATGTCCTGCTAGGTAGGTCATCCAACAGCTGCACAGCGATCCACAGCTATAACCTTGAGAAGAGTATTGTATTCTGGTACATACTAACCAGAGACCAAGCAACAGAATAAAAATAGCAAGACAAGAAGAAAAAGAAATTGAGACCAAGCCAAAATGTTAAACAAGTCTAGAAGAAGAAGATGGAAAAATCAAGTTTATCAGGAAAATACAGAAAAATAGTACTCTGGATCATCTGGAAATGTACATGAGCAAGTTTGCTACAGCTAAAGCTTCAAATATCGATTTAAACTAACTGTTATAAAGCTTTTCAGAGAGAATAAAAAAAAAAATCTATGTACATACTGTAGGAAGGTCTAAGAAGTTTGTTAAAATGTTTGAAGGGTGAAAATTAGTGTGGTAGTGCTGTAAACCAGTCTTAGTCTTGAGACAGGTCTTGAGCCAGTTTTTTTTTTTTTTACAGTTTTGGTCTCGCCTTGGTCTTGGGTGCAGTTTTACTCGGTCTCAAATCCAATTATCTCTCGGTCTTGTCTCAGTCTCAGATGTGGTGGTCTCTGCGATTTTATTAACCAAACATTGTAAGAAAATACTCATTCACTCATCAAACAATAATTTTGGAGTAACTTTCACATTAGAAGAGCTGGGAAAATGTTCTGTTCTCCACTTGATTGTTTGTGGAGTTTGTTGCATTAGATCAATAAAACAATTAATAATGTATTTGAACTACTTTTTTAAAAATTTCATTTAGTGTTAGTTCAGGGTATGGTCTCGAACTGGTCTTGGTTTGTCTTGGTCTCAGTCTCAACTTGATCTCAGTCCTTAAAAGTCTTGGTCTCAACTCGGACTCAAACCCTGGAAGTTTCGGACTTGTCTTGGTCTTGGTCTTGATTATGACGGTATTGACTCCACCAGCAGTATACATCCAAAATCCAAATCAAAATGGCTAACTTCCCATTGGTTAGGCGGCATTGGTGAAATCTAAGTTTATGTTCACCATAATTTAAAATTCAGTTAAATTTGTGAAATATTTCTCTAGACCTGAATTTTGCCCATATTTTTAATGAGTTTTTATAAACATTCAGGTGATCATTATTGGCGTTATAGCTGTAGACTTCACACACTACCATTCCAATAGTTTTGACCGCCAGTGTATGTCTAATGTACATTCTGTAACATTACACTGTGGACTATGTGGACTAAGGGAAACTGAAACTGTATTTTATACTATTCCATCTGTATATTTATGCTCTAAAAATAATATTAATAATAATGCAATTCTACCACCACCCATCACACAGTCACACTGACACATTCATGCAGCCAAGATAAATTAACTGTCTTGCCCAAGGACACAACAACAGTAATGCAATGCCAGCAGCGGGGATCGCGCTATCAACCTTCAGGTTAGTGGGCAAATGTCTGTATTGTTTCTTGTATTGCACTGTGTAATATATGTTTGCATGTGTTTGTGTGTCTCTCTAAATAAACTAAACTAAAAAGGTTCTTTGACATGGAGTCTGAAAATGTGCACAGTCGTCTCTTAGTCAGGACCAAATGAAGCAGATAACAAGACATGTAGCATTAAATATTGAACACAAATGCCTTCTGCACTTTGTCTTTTCCATCAAACCTCAAACATTGAAGAGCTGCCATCATCTCTGCCACATAGACAGACACAAGCAAATGCATTTTTGTCTTAATATGGCCCAACACTGTGCCAGCACTATGTCTCCATTCATTACAATAACCCACTCCACAACAGCTGCACCGAAAATCCTCCATTACTTCCTAAAGCGACGCAAAAACAATTTCAAGTTGGGAAAATTCATCACTGACTTATATAAACGAGCCTTTGGGGAAATTTCCAATCTAAAGCGCTGCTCGCGTTAATAAAGACGAGGCTGTGTTTGCGAAGAGGAAGATCCATAACGCGGGTGGAGAAGGCAGTTTGGAGAAGTCATTCTCAGCGGGGGTAAAAATGATCCTCGCCGTGTTTCTGAGAGCCAGTATCCAGTCAGGCAGAAAAGATCTTCTCTAATCCTATACGCGGCACAATGGCACACATGTAGCACGGCTATCGGGTGATAAAAAAGCAAATTCAATGACTGGAGGGGCCCTAAATTCATTTTCTGTCCTCACTCCCCGGGGAGATACCGAATATCTTTATAGAGGGAAAAAAGGGGGAAAAGTGTGGCTCTGATGACTTCTGGTTGTAATGATATCATACAGATGAGTTGATGGTCTGAAAGCAACTGTATATATATGCAAAGAGCAACCCTCAATACATTTTCAATGGATGAATTAGTTTTACCCTCCACTTACAGCAAAATATGATGCTGAAGCTCACAGAGAGCAAAGACATTGGTCATTTACACTAGTGAAGCTTCCAGTTCAGGGATAAATGCTCTATGCAACAAACCATATATGAGCCCTTGTATTGTACGTTACACTGAAAATTCCTAGATCCAGGCGGAGAGCCAGAAGCACACACAAAAAAGTTGTATTCCTATCCTGTTTTCCTTTTATAACTAAATAAGTTTAGAAGTCTAGAAATCCCTTCCTTAGAATTTTATTTCCATGGGAGGAGCAATCACAAGAAAACAAAGGGTATCCAAACAAACATGATGCTTATGAAGAAATTTTGCCCTTTCTGCCATAAAACACCAGAATTCACTGTGAGCAACTATGTACATATTTCTAAACAGGTACAGGAGCAAAAGCCAGATTGTGATAACTTTAGCAATGAGTTGCTAACGTTATATCAATCTGGAATGGCTCCCATTGAATGCATTTGTAAAGGTGTGTTACTTTCAGTAGAATACTTGAAGGTTTTTGGATAGAGTTTAGCTACATGGCTAAGCAACAAACCGCTACATTAGAAAAACAACACAATAAAGTTTTTTTTGCTGTTTTTGCAAATGTATAGCAGCACGTTACAATTTTCCACATTGCCATGTTGATAAATGATGCTAAAAGTATTTGTTGCTGTCGGCAAACCAAAAACCTGCCCACTGAGTTTGTCATTGAATGTCAACAGGCGAAGACAAAGAAAGAAAATCCCACTGAACAACAACGCAGACTTCAGCAGAACCAACAGGTGATGAAGGAAAGCACTAAATGCTGTTAATCAGGTCAGAGAAGTTATTAAATTCACTCTGTATAACCAATATCATCTTGTTTTTTTTTATATATAGATTATCTTTTGTATTTGTAAGATCTGCTGCAGAAAAACAGCTGTCATAGGCTGGTATCCACCAAGTCAATTGGAAACAGCACTCTATGACTGGGGAAATCTAACCCCTGCTTTCAAAAAGAAAGGAGAAAGGGGTGGCTGGCCAGGCTAGTGTTTCTGATCCATACCAACAAAATGTATTCTTGACCCATTCCTAAACTTTTCATCCAAACCTGACCATTACATTCTGGGTTATTTTGCTAAGACACAAACCATCAACCCAACCAACACCAGAGACAACATTTCCACCTTACTGTAGGTAATGGTAACAAGATCATTTTAACAACGAGACACCAAGATATGTGTAATGTCAGTGCCTAGGTAGAGAACATTAGCAAGTATACCAGAACCAGTCGCACCGTGATTTGGCAGGTTTTTATGTGATGTCCCTCCTGTCACAGCCTGCAACTGGAGTAGGCAATGTGGGTGAAGTGTCTGTCCTAGGTACACAGCTATGCTCTTAAAGCAAGGTTCAAACCGCTGACCCTGGTGGGCGAATGCTGAACCCACTGTGCTACTGTCACCTTATACAACCATATCCACCACTACCAGCACGTCTTGTCATCCTAAAAAAATATTTTTTTTAATGTTTTAATTTGCTTCTAAAGATGAGGAATGAGAAATGGGAGTGGCTTCTTTGACTACTAGGAAAGGATCTATGTATAGTTTAAACCCTGGTAAACATAGCCTCCCTGCATCTGTTCCTATTCGCACCTTTTCTGTCGCTCTCTCTCACTTGTCTTCACAGTCTCCACAGGCTTCAGGGGGAATTGCTATGGGACCTCCCCTCCCTCCCTCTTTTGCCAAAGCACATATATACCTGTACTGCTGACTTTTCAGAGCAACTCAACCGAATGCCTCTGATTTCCCACAAGACGTCCGTGAGAACGAACGCGCATCTTCCACTTGTCATCCAATCTCTGCCGTCAACGGAGCCAGGCGGACCGCTGGAGGGGAGCCATTTTATTTCCATTAGAGCAAAACAATGTTCACTTTTATCGGCTGTCATTTAACATGTACACACTGGCAGGCGGAAGGCTGCGAAAACATGCCAGGTGGAAAGAGAAAACGTGATTTCACTCCACACCTCAGTGATACTGCAAACAAAAACTATTTTCATTACACCGTCCTTCAAATTGAATGTATTTGCAGAAAAGTGCATATGTAAAATAATAAAGAACCAAATAGTAAAGGCTGGGTGTTATGTTAATATTAAATTGTAGACTATTTGAAAGTGTTCCAAGTGTTTCAAGTTGGAGAGATTGTTGCATCATGATACAGCATATGCCACAGCTTCTCTCCTGAGATGGCTGTGGAGTTGCCACCATTTACAAAAATGTAATTCCATGCAGCTCTTGACATATGACAAATGACAAAAAATATCAGACATCATACTAATAATCCTAAAGCAAAAAGTTCACTCATTAATTTGAAAAGAAAAAGTAATTACTGCTTCTATCCCTACCACTACTTCTGATTCTACCATTACTATTACTGCTGTTACAATTCTAATGTTACTGCCTCTACTATTAATACTATTATTGCCAACTTTACCACTGATGTCAAAAATAGTTCTACTACTCATAAAAAATGTACTTGCATAAAAGTAACCTATCTGTAAAATGTACACATGGTTGTAGTGATGTTGTTAAATCAATCTCAAGTTGCTGTGAAGAAAAGGGATTCCAAACCTATTTCCAAGAAATGAAGAGTTTAATGCCCAATTTGAATGAAGTTAACGGGAAACTCCAAGAACACCTAGAAAGTCCTAGAATTTGTGGCCTATCCACTATTCCAACCTTTGACCTGCCATAACATCATGTCAAGATTTGAGGGGAAAAAAAGGATATTCAAATTCAGGAGCTTGGAGTAGAGCCGCTGCTTCTTCACATCGGGAGGAGCCAGTTCAGGTGGCTCGGGCATCTGTTTTCAAATGCCTCCTGGACGCTTCCCTTGGGAGGTGTTCCAGGGATGTCCCCTGAGGCGGAGACCTCTGGGGAAGGGCTAGGGCATGCTGGAGGGTCTATGTCTTTCAGGTGACCTTGGGATGCCATTGGTAAAGCTGAAGGAAGCATCTGGTGTGAGGGAAGTTGGGGAACATTTGCTTACACTCAACCTCAAATGAGCAGATGGATGGAATCTTGCAAGAAAATCTCACAAGAAACTGCTGCACAATGTAAATTCATTAGGTCTAGTCCAACTAAAGAACACCCAAAACACAAACTTGTCAGTACAGGCAATCAATATGATGGTTTTGGCAAATGGAAACCAACTGACTTCATGTGTGTAATGTCAGTGCTTGGTTAGAGAACATTAGCAAGTGTTTTGATACAGCATTTAGCCATTTTAGCTTTGACAGGGAAGAGATGAATTTTGTAAAATCAGAAACGTCACAAGAAGAATCCAACCATTGCACAAAGTAAATACATTTGCTCTGGAGATACATCTGTTCTAGTAAAAACCTAAAAATCTAACTTGTCCTCAAAACATCACAAACTGCAAAGAAAGTGCCCACAGCTTTTCAAGATAGCAATATGTAAAATCCCATTTATAAGCACAGCCAAATCAATTATGAATCAATATGCAGTAAGATGATTATGTTTGTAGTATCACAGTCACTGCTGGAAAATTTAATCTAGTGGCAGAGGGAAGCAAAGTGAGCCGAAGGTAGCCCGAAGCACGTATAATAAGATCTCGGTATAATTGGTGGCGTCTGTAACTTGAAGGAAAGAGAAAAGGGACTCAGTGGATGTCAATGACAGTGAGACCTAATTATGCTGTGGAGCCCCCTGGAGTCATGGAGGATGTCAAAGCGGGCAGAGATAAGGTGCAGGGAAGTGCACACTGTAAAACCCGACAAGTTAACACAACTCCTACAGCACTGAGGTGAAACTGTAGAGCTCTGGCGACAACATGCATGCTTCTGTGATGTGTCTTCCTCAACGTATCATGACAGACACGTTGGGAGTAAATTGGATGCTACTTTTTTTAGCTAATATTGTGTGTGTTAGTGAGAAAAAATAACAGTAACAATCTCACTTAAAACGAGAAATTGTGCTTAAGTTTTAGGCCAGTCATTCTCAAACTTTTCACACCAAGTACCACCTCAGAAAATATTTGGATTTTTCAAGCACCATCTTGACTAGATTAAAATGAGCCTAACATCTTGACTAAACTAAGTCTAACTAGGACTAATCCAGAACTAAACCATAAACAACCCAGGTCTAAACAGGGACAAAACCAGGGGTAATCCAGGATTTATCCAGATCCAAACCAGGACTAAAGTGGGACTAAACTAGTTCTAACCAGGACTAATCCAGGAATAGACCAAAAAAATAAAAAAATAAAATAAAAACTAGGTCTAAACCATGAATGACTAAACCAGGTCTAAACCAGGACTAAACCAAGACCAAACCAGGTCTAAACCAGGACTAAACCAAGACTAAACCAGGTCTAAACCAGATCATACCAGCACTAAACCGGGACTGAACCAAAGCTAATCCAAGAATAAAGTGGGCCAAAACCAGGGCCAAACCAAGTCCAACCAGGACTAAACCAGGACCAAACAGGACTAAACTTAGACTAAACCAGCACTAAACCAGGTCTAGTACAAACTAAAGCAGGACTAAACAGGAAATGGCTTTTACATTAAACTAAATAAGGACTTAAAGAGAAGAAGTCAACATACTACCAGTGGTACCCATACCAGAGTTTGAGAACCACTGTTTTAGCCAATTTAATTGCATAGTGTGAGTGGATGTTTAATTTGAAACATTCTAAAATTGCAGAATGACCATGTCCTTGACCATGTCTCCGGACAGAAATACCAATAACTTTTGGTAAGATTTTGTTTTACAGTGCAGTGAGGACAGAGCAGCCGCCACTGGGCTCATAGGTGACCCGGGAAGACCTGTTTACCTCATTAAAAATATATCAGAAGGTAATAAGGACCAGCTCTCCTCCCCCCTCCATGTCTGCGCTTCATCCATTATGCAGCACTCAAGCAGGACGGCGCGGGTTAAGTCCTTAGGGAGGGTCAGCTTGGACATAGACCCAGCCCGGCTACACCTCTGTAAAGCCACCCAAAGCCCCCTTATACTTCTTTAAATTAAATAATGAGACAATATCATGGCTGAAGTGTTAGGAGTATGGGTATGATAGGTAGACGTCAGCGATAACCTCCATAGCGCACGGTAAGTTAAACAGCAGAGGAACAGCCTATTAGCGGTGATCCATAATTCATAATGCAGGGAATAGGCTCCGTCCCGTGATAGCGCTCGGAAGACACCGGGGCATGCTGGGAGATCATTGTGCTCACTTGGTTTTGATGAGGCTGTTTGGAGAGGAAATTGGAAAATTAAAAGGAGAAAAGGAACTATATTAGACACAAGACCAGACGGTTATAACTCTATAGTGATAGAGACTGGAAGCAGGTCAGAAGTGACTAGATGACATGCAAATTGATAATATTGTCCTTGGTCACTTGATGAAATAATACCATAGTCATAGCCAACTTTGACTATAGATATATAGTGTTTTAGATGGGCCCTATAGTATTTTAGACATTGAGCATATTTGTAGTGCACATCTTGTCAGCATAATATTAATACTAAACCAATACTTGCAATTGAGGTAGGAATTGTGCAGCAGTAACCAATAGAGGTTTATTGTGTTTAAAACATATAATTTACATCAGCATCGTTACAAACCTTTAAAACCCAATATTTTAAATGCAAATATGTGTAAACAAACCTAACCAGCAAAATCTCCCAGGTTAAATGAACACTGGGTGAATGGGGGAATTCTATGGAGCAGTGGTTCTCAAACTCTGGTATGTGTAAAGTTGAAGTAGAATTACTGATGTAGATAATTTTTCTGGAGTAAAAACTTTTACTTTAAAGTGAAGTGAACCAGGACACAGGGGAACAGTGTCCTTCATGACCTCATGTCCAAGTAATGGCTGCGGCTTAGTGCACTCACTCGCACCATGATCTGTGTGAATGGGCAGTGATTAAATCTTGGCTCTTTTGTTGGATAGTTCAATAGTTGTATTGCTGGTGTAGTGTATAAGATGAATTGGTATTTCAAATCAATTTCAAAAAAAGGTGGTTTAAAAAATATATATATATATAAATTTTATATATATATATATATATATATATATATATATATATATATATATATATATACATCACTCATGGTCCAACCATGACTCAGAGGAACAATGACACACATGACATTTATATTTCCTTCTATACTGTGCAGTTCAACCAGTTGTCATAGCTGAAGAAAATGTTCTTCATTTTTAAACATTAATGCATGTTTTTACAAACTTAATATTAGTATTAATATTTCTCTCACCCTGTCCTCAAAAATGTTTCAGACTTAAATGTAATGTAAAAGTGTCCCAGGACACTGAGAGAAATAATGCATTTTATCATAAGAACATAAGACTGCATCCCTACTTCCAGTATGTTGATGTCACTCATGGATCTGATCCTTTCAAAACAATGTGACAACATTTAAACACTTAAAAATGTTAAGACACTAAGGTGTAAAATAAACACTTCTCATCGCTGACACTTATATACTGTATACACTATTTCAGTTAATTTAACACAGCACAATCTGCTGGGCGCCCTTATGTTCTATCCTTTCACATGAGTGGAAGTAAATGTGATAAAAAAAGGACCAATATTAGATGGATATAAATTATTAAACCTTCATTCTTTATGCAGGCTGCACCATTATCTGTTAGTCCCATAAAAGGCATTGCTATTCCAAGTGGAAACACCATAGGCTAACAACATGGACAAAGTAGCATTGTTGCTAATCATCTATTCAGAAACACAGGTATCAGAATTCATGGCTAAAACGCTGCATAATGCATAAAGGACAGTTTTGAATAGCCCTCCAGGTGGTAATGTAATGGTTTACATTGGTAATAATTGATTTTCCATTACAATGTGGTTACTTGTATTTTTTTATTTCTTTATTTTTTGCATATATTTTAGGAACTCCAGAAAGCTCCATACATTTAGACCTACCACACTCTAGTTAGTAAAAGCCTTGACAATAGGTAATAGGCCACCCACAGACACGACTGCTGCGCCCGTCCGTATAAAACACCAATAAATGTCCCGAACAACACGTCCAAGCCTTGTATCTGTCCTGTGGCCTTGTGACCTTTGACCCTATAATCGCTCTGCAGACACTTTTTGTGTTGCTACAGTTGTTAGCTCGTTACCGCTTCCTCTTGCACTTGACAACTGTTCACTCGCTAACGGACCACAGGAGACACTTAGCATCTGCTTCATACAAGACAGTGTAGAAGCCAACTAAATAATACAACAGATACCAAAGACTGATATTCATCCAAGTAATTAATTAACATGGACAGACAACAAGTATCTCCAAGTCATACAATAGTCTACAATATATAAAGTTGAAGCTGTAAACTCGTAAAGTTGTAATTACTTTGCATACAAAGCTAAATTAGTAGGACAGCAACAACTACTGCTATAGTTTTTTCTGCTATTGGTTATTACACAGCAATGTCATCTGTACTGTGTATATAGACAAAAATAATTTACAAAAGTATTCAGCAAATGTAAAGGAGTGATGGACAATACCACACTTGTAAGATTCAATACAATATTAAAGACTTTTTAGGGGAAATTTAATTGATTTTCGGTGATTTTTTTTTTTTTTTTTTTTTTTAATCAAAGAATTATTACCCTTACAGACAAATTACATGACTAACACTGGCCATTTAACAACTTTAATGTGCACAGTAAAAAATAAATAACTTAAGTGTGCACAGCAGTGAGTTGTTGCTAGTAGGATAAACAAAACAGCTAACTTCCTGTTACATGGATGAACCGGTCCAATATGCTGCTGGGTGGGGCTGACACAAAATAAGTTACCCCAAAACATTTGGAATTAATACATGCAGTTTTATTTCAAGTTATTAATTCATAACAATAATGTATTCAAGTAATCAATATCCACGAGTATCACATGAGTATCCAATACCTCAGTATCAATCTGCCCATCAGAAGAATGGTGCATAATGTGTATATGTGAAGCAAAAACCACCTATGCTTTGCAAAAAATACATTATTTTTGCACACCACCTTGCTTCATTTTCCCTCTAGAGTGAAACTTTTTGCTTTCATGTTTGACATTTCATGATGAAGAAAATAGGTTCATTGACGTAGTATTGCTCTTGGTGGCTACTCCAAGCTCTTGAAAGTAACAAACTTTCATTAGGAAAATAATCTCAGTTTAAAATGTTGAGTATCTGATATTGTTTCTGAGTAACTGACCAAAATATACACACTCAGCAATTTAACATATGGATTGGAACTGTGGCTGTAACTGTGAAACATCCATCTACATGACTGTGAACTTGGCCTTATTAACGAGACACAATAATCACCTACTGTTCCAACATACCCCACTCTACCACAAAGTATGATGTATATTTTCATTTTGACGATAAATGGCTTATGTTTTAGCCAAGAACACCAGCACTGCCGCTGTTTAAACAAACAGAAGTCCTGCAGAACATGGTGAAAACAAGCAAACGTTTCCTCCTGTCCACAGAGCAGGGTCCTGAGGGAGAGATAACCCACTGTGAATGAGACTTTTATTACCAAGACCAAACTGGACTGCATGAGGTCAATTTTTACTGTTATATAATGAAGCACTGCGGTTTATGGGTGATTGGTTTATCTTTCTGTTTTCCTTTCAAACTTTTCCTTCGCCACAGCCTTTTAGTGTGCAGTGATTTGCATATTAATTTGGCACAGGTTTTACACCAGATGCCCTCACAACCTTCTCCATTTATCCAGGCTCAGGACTGGCACAAAAAGTATTCTGGTATCCCTTGTGGCTGGATTGTTCATTGCTTAACTTTAATAGGCCTATATACTATTTTGACTTTCAAAATACATGTCTTGTAAGCTTACTGTAGTTATGTGTACAAAAGAGAAGTACTCAGAATTTGTAGTAAAGGGAAAGAACTCACAGAGTAATAGTGTTTAGAGTAAAGTTTACTTAAGTACAAATGCTCTTTTAAGTATATGCTACCACTGCTACTACTACTACTACTACTATGGGCCGGATCTTCCGCATCTTAGCGCAGGAGGTGGACCAGACAGTGGCCTTATCCCAATCCCTGCTCTTCAGATTGGATACAAAACCTGGACTTAAGAGGTTGGATGTGGGCTGGGCTTGGACTGAAAAGGCTGAACTTGAACTGGCACAAATCTAAGCTGGGCAACAGTTGTTCATTTGGGAAAAGGTTAGATTTGAGTGTGTTTCAAGCAATTAACAAATCAGAGAGAAGGTGCTGCTTTTAAAGGCACGTGGAGCCCCAGTCCTGCAATCATGTTCTTAGCAGGAAAATAAGTCAAAAACGTTCATCCAAAGATTAATTTTAGTAGTACAACACATTGAGTTCTTTGGCATGCAGTCAAGACCACTATTACTACTACTAACAGCAGTATAAAAAACTGGTAGAGAGCATGACTCAGGAAAGCTGTGGTTACAAATAAGCGTTATTTCACCAAATATGTATTTCTTATGTTCTTTAGTCAAAACATTGTGACCATTTTAGTTAAAGCTTTTTTGAAATAAATTTGGACACCTTTGCTTCCATCAACTTTTCATGTATTATAACTTGAAAAACATCTTCTTTTGGAGAGCTTTTACTTTCACTTTGCAGAAAAGGCTTGGATTAGGTGTTTGTCGCTTTAAAGCCAACTCTCTCCTCACCCCACTCAGTCTGTCAGCTCTCAGCTCTGAGCCCAGTGCAAACACTGCAGTTTATATCAGGGCTGCTGCAGTCAAGAACCGCAGGGCTAAGACCTTCCTCTGACTAAAGCCCTCTACAAACACTAATGCCTCTTGTTCATCTTCTCTGAGTTCACATGTGAAAGAAGTTGGGAGGATCTGAGTAAGACATGAGAAGAGCATTTCTGAGTCCTTGTACTGAATGGTGGTGATGATGTAATGGCTAATTAGCATGGCTATTAGCAACTGAGCTGACTGCCACGTAGTGGCCACGATTTAAGCACTGAAATTGTCAGAATGTGTTGGTGACAGTGTATGAGTTTAAAATCGCACTTCCTGGAGAGGGCAGGGTTTCATGTAGAGCTGTGAGACCAAGCGTTTTTGGCTCTTGAGAAGGGGACAGCCTCAGCATACAGGATTACTTAAACATGCATGAATGATGCAAATTACTGTACTTGATGTATATTTTTAGAAAGGAACCAACATTATTACATGGTTAAAAGCAAGAAAGAAAGGAAGGACAAACAAGAAATAGTTACACTGAGGAAAAGACGAGAAGGCAGCTTGAACTTAAGACGTTGAGGTTCTCTTTGTGACTGATGACGATAGAATTAGGAATGAGTACATGAGAGACAGCTCATCTTATGGTCCTGCCAGGTAAGAGGCCTAGAGAAAGACTAGGAGAAGATTTATGGATGTAGTTAAAGAGAACACAGATTTAGTTGGTGTGAAAGAGGAGGATGCAGAGATAGATGGAGGCAGATGTTTCTCTGTGGAGACCGCAGACAGGAACAGCCGCAAGGTAAAGAAGAGGATTATTGAACCGTATAAACCAAAATAAAACGACTCCTCCATTTTCCTATAGTTATATATCATCAGTTTCTGGATGCATGTTGTCAGCTTGAATCCTGCGACTTTCACTTTCAGCCACACATCACATCATATTCCAACTGTAAGCTGTATCTTTGCGGCTTAAGCTTTTTCTCCCGACTCAGGGAGAAGAGTCTGAACTCCCCCGACGTGTTAATCTACAAATCCTGACATATACATTGGCTGCATCTCCACCTGCATGATGCAAATATGGGTGCGCAGGTTCAGCCACGAGCCAATGGGTGGGAGCTGCCATATTCCATCTATAGGAGCTCGTCTGCGAGGGCTTAAAATAGACCAGATAAGGCTGTGTGCGCACATATAGCATTCAGTGTGGTGTTACGGCGTGGAAATAAGGCGCACAGCTTTGTAAGCAGAAAAAGATGAGATATCCATTATCTGCCATAGATTGGAGGCAGAGGCATAAACAGCATAACTCAAATAGAAGGAGGCCGTAGCATTTTATGATACTAGAGATTATTATCAGTGTGTTTACAACAGGGATCCGACTCAGGCACACAGGAATTGTTATGCTCCTAAAGAGCTTAGTGTAAATGAACAATGCGTGAATGTCTGTCAGTAGAGCAGTAAGCCATCTGGAGCTACCCAAAATCAAATGTATATGTGAGGTTTCTACAAAATACATGCTGATCTGCTGGTATATGCAGCATAGCACAAGCACTTACTGCATTGAGGAAAAAGACGGAAGGCAGAGCTGAAGGTAGCTTAAAGTTCTCCTATCAGTAGTATTTTGTTTCATGTTTCAGTAATCCTGCATGCTGAGGCCGACCCCTTCTCAAAAGCTGAAAACACTCTCAGCCTCCTGGCTCTACCTAGACACATGAAGCCAGGAAGTTTCTAAAGTCCATACACCCTCGCAAGATTCATTCTAGGGTTATTTTAGCACTTAAATTGCTGTCACTACAAAGCTCATTTATCAATCTGTTAGAATCATGCTGCTAATAACTGTGCTAATTAGCCATTTTATGCTTTGCCCGTTCCCCACCATTGCCAGCAGGGGGCAACAGGCATTTAATCCAAAGTCAAAGTCATCTGCTATAGTAGGAATGTAACAGTACTGGCGATAACAACAACAACATTGCGATAGCAAAAGTCTCTCGATATCGCCGTGGACTCCTACAATATCAAACGGCAGACTCCCCAAGTGAAAATGCATAGTTTTGTTACAGTGGCATGGTAAAAAGCAGACAGAACTACATAGACCATGATCCTTTGCTCCATTAATGGTGCTTTCAAGTGCATGTTGGACAGTTTGAATGGTTGTTCTCTCCGAGGGCGGAACTCGTTTACATGACTTGCACACGTTCACATACTTTTTGGTCAGACGGTGGAAACCTGGAAATGTCATAATAGAGTTTATAGGGTTCACATCAGTTTGTGACTTCTGCTTATGTACCACAAACACATTAGAAGTTGCTATCAGTACCTTAATGATAATGTAGAAGCTTTTAATTACCTAAATATGAAGTCTGGTGTAGCACAAAACAGACATTTCCATAACATTATCAAACTTCAAAAAATATAATTCTATGTTTCACTTTAGTTCATTAAACTCTCCCAAAAAAAATTAACTTAAACATTTTACCATTCACAACACGCTTTTAATTTCCACCAATGACAAGTGACTACGTCAGAACTCAGGCAGTTTGTGTTGCTTCTACAACTCTGATGGACCCAACTTGATCAGGTGACTTGGTGGTCAGGTGTTCATATGCTCTTTCATGTCAGAAACCTGTAATAGCCCATGTTTTTAGTAGCAATAGCAAGATAAACTAAATTAACTCCAGTGTGCTGCACAAAAGGGATGTGAGCAGGAGTTTGTTTGTTTTAAAATCAAACGGTGAGCATCTCTGTCCTTGCTGACTCCTGAGCAGTGCTGTCTGAGAGACATGCTGTTTGTTTACAACAGCCTCATGGCACCTGTTTGAGCTGCTGTCTAAAGCTTTTTATTGTTAGATGAAACTAATGTGATCCAGATGGAAACTTAGTTAACTGTCACACTTTATAGAGCAGATAAAACATGAAATATGGCTATAATTATTGCACCAAGGTCTTGGCAGGGCATTTTTATATAATGTATGTTATTATCGTGAGCCTCCCCACCATAAATATTGTACCATGAAGTAAATACCGTGATAATACCGTACACAATTTGGATATTGTTACGTCCCTAAATTTTTTTAATTTTATTATTAAACATGCAATATATGTGAAAATTACAGCATGACAGTAGCCCAGATAATTTGCTACCCCCACTAACGTTCACTCAACATTGTTCTCTTTTGGAACCACTGCAATCTACTGAAGCAGCATTGATATCATTTACTTCAATCCCAAGTGACCTTTAAGCTTATCACAACACTCTTATGCCTACTTTTTGAAAAAAAATGTTACTATTACCATAGAAATGCACATAAAACAGGATACAATAGCCCTTCTCATGGTGCTGGGGGTCCTGGTGGCCCGTTGTAACCCCCCTGGTGCTGAAAGATGAGTGTGGTGTGTGGTGGGTTCCTATATGTTTTTTTTTTTTTTTTAGGACAGAGCTAAGGTCAGGTCTCCGGGGGTCACTTCACCAGGAGGTCCTCTACTCTCACTGCATGCATTCCAATCTTCCAGTCTGGGCCGGGCTGTCATGGGCATGGCTGGCTGCTGAACACTATTCAAATTTGATTGATTATACAGCTCTGGAAAACAAGCAAACCACTGCCAAATAATGAGGTTTTATTATTAAGGTGCAATATGTTGAGCTGAACACTGCTTTATTTTGTGACCTGTTGCCAAAATTTCTCAGATTTTCCAATATTTCTTCTATAATCCTGCATGCTGAGGCACTGCCCTTCTCAGGACCTGAAAACTCTTGCCTTCACGGCTCTATGTAGACACACGAAACCCCATCTTCTCCAGGAAGTGCTCCTGTGTCTTTCTAAAGCACATACATCACTGGACTCGTTCAGATTATTTCAAAGCAGTCAGCTCATTTATCAATCTGTTAGCTTCAGGTTGTTAATAGCCATGCTAATTAGCCCTGATATTATGCTTTGTTTGTCCCCTACCTTTCAGTACAAGCAATTGGAGATTCTCCTCTCATGTCTGAACTCAAATCATCTTTGTTTATTTTGAAATGGGACATCAATCTGAACAGCCAAAGTCACATTTATCCGACCTTTACATCATTGAAAGGGGACAGTCGCCACAACAACACAAGGAGGCGAGAGCTGGCAGGAAAAAATAGCAACAGGTATGGCAGACAATAGTGATGGAATTGAAAGTTGTCAGTGGAAGAAAGCAAGGTTTGGTTTTAGAATGAATAAATATTTGGGGTGACAGTTCTATGGAAGCCAAACTGCAGGGGTCATATCAAAACCAGGCAACCATATTTGAAAGTATTTCGAAATAATTAGCCAAGCGAAAGTTCAGACAAAAGTGGATACTGTGTCAAAGGAAAGTGAAGAGCCTCCAAGCGAAATTATGTGGTTGAGTCACCCGCCCGTTTGGTGACTGAGTGTTTGATGTCATATGTTATGCTTGTACTATTTATTAATGCAAAAGCCAAAGCTAGCTAGCTGTTGCTTCTGTTTAACTTAACTTTGATTGAAAGCTCTTTTGGCCAATCAAGGCTCATGTTTTCTCTGACACAGGAATAAGAACTAAATCATATGACCAGCAGGCAAAGGACACTTGCCATCATTGTCCACACGTATCTATATTTTCATTCTAGGGTTGACTTCCATGGTAAATATATATTGTATTTACACATCTTTTATCATCTAACAAGATTTATAGCATTTAAAATAAATTCTTGTCTTGTGGCTCTGTCTACCACTCCAAACCAGCTCTTCACACCAAACTCTTTAAACCCCTTTAAATGTCTGGGTCTTGTACTAAAATTCCTCCGTGTAGCAGTCTTCCCCCTCTTTCTGTCAGCGTCTGTACTCAAAGCTGTACCCCATCTCCACGCATTTCTTTCTGGCTGCTTTAGCACAGTCTGTCTGGCCAATAAAAAGGGGGTGTCCGCCTGTGTCTTTTCCTCCTTTTGTCTGCTCTCCTGGGGGGACATGAATGGGAGACTGGGGCCCAAACAAAAGGCAGATCATGGGTCTATTGCGGGGGGACAAATGAGCTTAGTTACCCCAAAGCAGAGGGAGGTGTGTGGAAGTATTGAGAGCCTCACCTAGGACCGGATAGAGAGTGGATAGAGGGTGGTGGTGGGGGCAGTTTCCCCGGGGACGAAAACAGCTGAGAGGTCCCTTCCCATGATGCAATGCTCCGTCACTATTCCACAACAACAAGAGGCATGGTTACAGGCTGGGGGGCAGAGGGGGCACCAGCTGATCGCGTGGTTCTCTATGGCAACGATTAACACGTTGCAGTGATGTTGTTTGAATGAATGGAAGAAGGGCTGGGACCGGTTGGCTACTCGTCAGCTCAAACTCAAGACATGTGTGACTAAGTTGCATTTTGTAGATTTATACTCTGCTTTTAGCTTTTCAAAACACACGGATTCATTCTTTTGACACACACGCAAAAAGTTGCGAAAACTCAAAAACACAAGACAACAGGATCCCACAAGATTTTGGAGATTTTTGGGGCCAACTCAACTTCACCAAAGTTTAACCCATCTAAGAGCCAACCTTCTGTCCATTGTTCAGAAAAAAAAAAAATTGTTAAAATTTTAAAATAGTTTTGTTAAATTTAGTTAATTAAGTTTTTTATTATTATCAATTATAATACTTTTTTCTGAACAATGGATAGTAAGTTGGCTGTAAAATGAGTTTAAAAAACAATGATAGTGAGTAAAACTTAAAATTGAAAGTTTTTAGACATATGACCGTTAAATTGGACAAAAAAAAAAAAAAGATTGAAATGTGAGTTTTTGTGTTGGCCCCTAAAACTCAAAAATCTTGAGGAATATTGCTGCCTTGAGTTTTTGATTATTATTTTTTTTTACAATGCTGAGACAAGAAAATGTGCAGATATCCTTGAAAAAATGCAGGCAACATGAGACATAGGTTGAAGCATGAGTAGTATAAGTAGAAAAATCACAAGTTATTTAAAGCAAAACTCAGTAACTCCGCTTGTTTCTTCCCCATACATTTTGGAGTAAAGCACTATCGTAAATACTCACAAGCCCGGTTGAGTCCCATGTGATCCCTCTCTCAGCTTTACTTTCGTTTTTTCCTCTTTGTATCCATACAAAGTCTTTTTCTGCCATTTGGCTGCTCTGCCATAACTGTTGTTTTTAGTAAAAAAAATTGCTTAACCAGACAAACCCAAATAAAAATTATTATGAACTTGAAAAAGGAATAAGCTATTGTCTGCTGCATAAAAGATCTGTGTTCAAAGATTTTTTTACCCACGTAGCACTCCCCATCATATTTTCATTGCTACAAAAATATTTATTGTTCATTTATTTATTCATTGATTAATTTATATATTCATTTTTTAAGCCAAAATTAGCTAAACAAGGCAAAGCCATTCACTTCTTACAAAGCAAACTGGGTCTGGCACTCCTCTCTCTCTCATACAGAAGTGAACATAGACTAGTCAATTTCTATAGTGTACACAAGACAATTCTCAAAATATCGTGGTTGTCCCCAAAGCCTTTTTTTTTTCCTACTGTTTTTCTATTCTTTCTAAAGTTGCCTCAGTGGCTTAAATTCAGCTTGTGTCTTGAATCCTCAGGCCCCAGGTCAGTTTTGACCAGCCACATCATCCAGGCTGATCATTCAGCAAGCCTTTTCAGGAAATTGGCGAAAAATATGCAGAGAGATTTTATATGAAATTTGATAGTGCATTGCTAATACAATAGCGATTTGTCTACTGTTGCTTTCTACCCTGAAAGTAAAGTATTGACTGCATTGTCCATAAAACAGTTTAAATATGAATAATAGTTCTTCTTATCGACAATAGTATATAGTCCTCAAATGGCAATGCACTGCGTCTGTCACTGATACTTTTATAAAGCAATTTTTTTTTTCTTCTAGCATCAAGATAAGACATTTTCATTCAGTGGAGATTGAGCTGAGATTTTTCTAAATGTCACCTTATCACAAATGCCATTTCACTTCCTCTCCTCCATTCTCTCCGTTGCTGTTGTGCACGATTCTTTTTCTCTTAAGGAAACATTTCTGTGTGGCCCCTGTAACCTTAGCCCACCCCCTCCATCCAGCGCTCTCCTCACTGTGTCTATGAACTCCCAGGTGGTTTAAGACATGTTTGCTCCTGGTGTTAGCTCATTACAAGGGAGTAGGTTTTGTGTCAGCTTTGGAGATACCCCAACCAACACCTCCTGCCCATTTTCAACACACTGCTATTCAGTCAGACCTACAATTATAAGTTGGGGAAAGTAAGATTTCTTTGCTAATCTTGAGTTTTTTACTATAGCTTTGTAAAGGCATCATGTATCTCAGCTCCACAGGCATGCTTCTGGTATTTATATGCTCATGGAAAAAAAATACTATGTCATAATAAAGATTGGACAATGTATGTTTGCTACATACAAATATGAAACTGGGCATATTTTTTATCTTAAAAGATGTTATTTCCTGTATGCTGCTTGTAGTGTAAGTTATAAGATTATTAATAAAATGTGTGAATTAGCCAGCCCACAATCAAATTCATAGGCTTTAAAACTTAAAAAAAAAAAAAAAAAAAAACAGAACAAAAGTGATGGATAATGCAAATGTAGGGCCTGACTACATCCAAAATAAGTCTGTGTAATTGACCTGAACTGTCATTACAACTGCCTTTAATAGCACCAAAATGTACATTTATAAACATGAATCCTCACAGAGAGAAGACCGAATGAGTGAAAACCCTAGCCTTACCTTAACAGAGACTGTAGTGTGGACAGAACCAACCCTGTCCTCTCCAGGAGCTTCATTAGCTTGCTGTTTAGCTTTAGCTCATCTTTACAGGGAATGCCTCTCCTCTGAGCCACTGCTCATTGTTGACCTGACAGCAAACATGACACAGCTGTTTTATTTACAATATTTTGTTTATAACATGCCTTTTCCTGATAATCTTTTCCATATTTTTTTCACTTAGAGACTTACATTTTCATCAAAGTGCTACAACATGCAGTTTGCAGACTCTCTCTCTTCTCTCTTTAGTCTTCAGCACTCAGATTTTACTCATGTTTAGTGTCCAACACATGGTTTAAAGCTTTATAGTTTGTTCGTATATGTTCATAGTTGTCAGACTCTTATCACACTCTGTTAACACAGTCTGTTCCTCTCTGTCTCACATTAAAGTAGTGCTCGCAGCCCTGCACTCCCTCCCTCTTTCCACTCTAAGCCAATCGCACGGGAGCTGAACAAAAGCAACCAATAACTGAGCGAGTGAGAGCATCCAAGAAGCATATAAGATTAAACTTATTTTAATATTGTAGCATTTCAAAGTGTGGTGTTTTAGTAAAGAACAAATATTTTAACCTGGCAAAAGTCAGAAGGTTGGCAAATAGTTGCTAACATTATATCAATCTGGAATGGCTCTAATTAAAAATGTTTGTGAAGGGGTGGGACATTCAGTAGAATACTTGAAGGTGATTGGATAAAGCGCCAGCTCCGTAGCTAAACAACAAACTGCTATGATGGTAAAACAACACAATAAAGACGTTAGCGGATTTTTGCTGTTTTGTAAATGTAGAGCAGCATACTTTGCTAACTACTCACCATGTTGTTAACAAGCATTGCTAAAAGTGCTTGTTGTTGTCGGCAAACCTAAAACCCGCCCACTCACGGCAGTACTGCCACACCATTGGCCTGGGCCGCCACCGACTCAGACCCAAGCAGATCAGCGGGAGCAGGACAAGATTTTTTGCAAATATTACAGTCACACCACAGGACATTTCACAGTTTAATGTTAAAATACAAAAAAATAGCACACTTTTTTTTTTAACTTAAAAAATTTACACCAAGCGTATGTCGATCATGACCCTCTGTTTTGCTGACTTTTTACTTATCGTCAAAAACCAAAGTTGTGAGCCCCATGTCTTTGCCTTTTTTTTTCCCTTTTTTTTCTTCTTGTGCTTAAAATGGGAGATTGGTATCGTAAATCCACCAAAAGAAGTAACTCCTCATCATCCATGGTTCAATGTTGACTGAACATACACTATATTTCCAAAAGTGTTTGCTCACCTGTTTTTGCACACATATGAACTTAAGTGACATCCCATTCATAATCCATAGTGTTTAATATGACGTCGGCCCACCCTTTGCATCTATAACAGCTTCAACCTATCTGGGAAAGCTTTCCCTAAGGTTTAGAAGTGTTTACAGGAATTTTTGACCATTGGCAAGGCCTGGCTCGCAGTCTTTGCTCTAATTCATTCAGGTGTTCTATTGGGTTGAGGTCAAGGACTCTGTGCAAGCCAGTCGAGTTCTTCCACACCAAACTCACTCATCCATGTCTTTATGGACCTTGCTTTGTGCACTGGTGCAGTCATGTTGGAACAGGAAGTCACCATCCCAAAACTTTTCCACAAAGTTTACCACAAAGCTGCATGCCGAGGTGCTTGATGTTATTCACCTGTGGCCATGGAAGTGATTGGAACACCTGAATTCAGTTATTTTCGTAGGTAAGCAAATACTTTTGGCAATATAGTGTAAACAGCAAGCAGTGGTCCGTGATCAATGTACCTGCAACACTTCAAAAAGCAGTGAGACAACAACCACTCTGAGCAAACAGCACAGGTAGACAGTAAACAACTACTTCAAATTCTATACATTTGACCGCATACTGATAAGAGGATTCTCTGTTTTCTTTCCTCAAAGGCTGCCTTCTGTCGAGTTCGAACAGTTGTGGACAATAAAACCAAATTAGCTGAAACACATTTGATCTGCACATAGAAGACTCTTCAGCAGCTGACTTCAGCCTCTGCCTCTGTGACCGTGTGACCAGGACACAATGAGGCTTGATCATAGGAAGCATCAACAAACACAAATCAGGCATATTCAGAATGATCTATATAGGATAATTAGTACTCTTGCTGATAATGTTGTACATTAGCCTGTCAGTGCACAAGAGAGCAGAATACATTAAATCTATTGGCTAACATGGTTATGCTTGTGTCCCTTGTTCTACTTTTTGTCCTCTGAGTCACAAGAGTTCCCCAGTTTCTAAGGACCAGGGAACATAGGTACCTGCCCATTTGTACTGGGGAACATAGGGACCCTGGGTACATTGGTAATGGGGAAGGTAGGTACAATGGAACGAAAGTACTGGGAAACATTGGTACTGGGGAACATAGGAACTGGGGAACAAACTAGGTGCTGGGGCACATAGGTACTGGGAAACATAGTTAGTGGGGAAGATAGTATTTTATATTATCTATTTTGTTCTTCAGGAGCCATGATAATAATGATAATAATTCCCTTACCCAGTTTAGTGAAAATGCTGGAGAAGTATAAACTTTGGAGTTAGTTAAATGGATGAATGCTTTGCTCAGAGGCACACACTCCCTTGGGCTGCTGCTAGGTGATTATTCTGGACAGACAGCCGTAAATAACACCAAGCTTTGAAATCCCAGAGTCTGGCTGGGGCCTGCGTTTTAGCCGCTGCTTGACAAAGGACGCAGACAGGTAAAAAGGGATTTGAGAAGAAAGATGAGGCGTGTGTATTTGTGAAAACCATCTCTGTCTCGGCTCTGTCCGCCTGCAGCCGTAGCTCACCGCTGGGTAACATAAACAGCACCGATAAGCTATAAAAGTTAACATCCCCGCGCCGCCGCTCCTATTAGAAAACACCTCTTTCTGTGCATCTCTAAAAGAATGGGCTTCATTAAAATTCATTGCACCACAGATATCTTCACCGACTTTTAATGGATCCGCAAAACAGTGCCATTTTTTTACGCCCTCGCCGGTATATTGAAGGAAGTTGTTGTGACAGCTGTGGCATTGTGACATGACCAAAAGAAACAAGTATTCAGAGACCACCAAAGTCCTATCAGGGAGCGTCCCCCGTGGAGGGCATCAATCACAGTGGGGACGTCCCATATGTGTTAGCTCATCTGAAGGTGGGGGGACAGGAAAAGGGTTGCGACACAAGCCTATTATTCAGCACTGATCCACGTGTCACCGGTCAGCCCCGAGGTCATCGCTGGTCATTCGTCTCCATACACCCACTTCAGGAACACATCATTATGGAGAGGTCCATAATCGCTTTAACAAAGTGCTATTAGGTGTCACTTTGTGGGCGACGGACAGTAAGTGAGTATCAGATGACAAGAGAGGGGACAACTGGAGAATAAGGACATTCAATTAAATACAAGAGAACAGACTGAGAGCGAACCAAGTGAAGCCTGAATGTTGTTTCAAATGGTCAATGATGAGGATCTCTGGGTTTTTTTTTTTTTTATTTTATTTTTTTTATTCAGTTTGAGAAATTTTGTGCTGACATCCAACTTTGCATATCTGTGAGACAGTTAAAAAGACAGAAAGTATATCTGAGTGTCGTCTGCATAAAAATGAAATGCTGTAAATTAGTAATGTGTCTCTGGTCAACAAAAACAAAATAGGTCCCAGTACTGACCCCTGTGGTGTTTTACATGTCAACAGTGAATGAGGCAAGGCATGATCTCCAATATAAACATAAATTTTCTGTCAGGAAGTCAAGATAAGAGCAGAACCACTTTAGTGCTGTTTAGGATGTAGAGCACTTTATTGCATTGAACTTAACATAGTGTGTTCATCATAGTTGTGAGGGAAGTATTATCTAGTGTAGAATAAGTTCACCTGGAATTTTATTGGATATATATTTTGGGACCACATCTAATCAAATAGAATGGGCCTCTTAATTTGACTTGACTTGCACAATAGGTTGCGTTCACGTTCTAGAATTTGATGATGTCAAAACCTCAGATGGAGGGAAAAAAAGGCTGTATAATGTAAGTGAAAAGAAACGTTCAAAAAGAAAATCTACATTTATTATTAGCAACTGGGTCCACAACCACAGCATCATAGTCTTGTGGCTTAATGCCAATACTACATCTGTAGTGTGTGAATAATATCACCACTATTTGATGCTATAATGCAGAAATAACTTTAGGTCATTTGTCCTGACAGATAAGACTTTGGACTTTTTGACAGTTCTTGTTTCAGGTCAGTAAATCCAGTAATTGCAAAGATATTAACCATAAACCACACCAAGACATCTGCATTTTGTATCTTTAGCAGCAGATTCTACTATAGAATTCTGACCTGCCTCCAGCTCAATTTTAAACTATAGGTCCTTTAGAATTCTATGACATCACATGAACACAATGCCACTGTTGGCTGGATTTTAGATTTTAGTATTTTAAACCATCCTCAGTTTATGAGACTGGGTGACAAATATTCTGATACAATCCTAATGAAAACAGGCACTCCTCAGGGCTCCATTTTAGCTCCTTTTTTATTTACTGTCCTGACCAACTATAGACAGTTATGCAGTCAGTCAGATGCAAACATTTTTTGAGCTGCCACTTTTTTACAGCTAAATGTTGGCAAAACACAAGAACTGATTATTGATTTTAGAAAGAAAAAGGGAACAGTCCCTCCTGTGGTTGTCAAAGGCCATGCTGTTGACGTTGTTGAAATCTTACATATACCTTGGAGTGCATCTTGACAATAAACTGATCTGGAAGAAGAATAGTGAGACTATCTTAGATCTTCCAAAAAGGTTCATTTAAGAGAGATTTTCTTTTTTTAAACAGACCAGTACTGTGTTTTGTATCTATCTATCTATTAAGCATTTTTGGAGTTAGGAGTTCTGCAGCCTTTGAGCATTTAAGTCCAAAGTTGTAATTATAAAATCACATCCTATAGTTAGTGACTTGTGCTTTGTAGAACATGGTATTACATATAATAGGTAACCATAGAATGTGATCAGGTGCGAGCCATAGCTGATGCCTATAAAAAGTGTGCATCCATCATACGGTGGTAGCAGCTGGTGATGGATAGATTGAGAGGTTTAAGGTCAGCAGAGAGCAGAAGGTCTGCCGGACAATGGACCGGACAATGGACTGGAGAGCGCTGCCTTAAAAGCTCAATTGCATTAGGCAGCTGTGAGGAAGCGCCGCTCTATAGTCTATTATATTTTCTCAATCAGCTTCAAGGATGAGCCATTAGCGCCCCATTCGAGATGCTGTCAACACAGTCCGCAGAAGAAAACACCAAAGGGATGCTCTCTGAACGGCTGTAATTAAGCTTTTATGCGGTCAGTCGTTACAAAATGCATACATTGTCACGCTAAAGATATTCAATTTTTCGTCTTAATTGGCTGGATGTTCATCACAAGTTCAATTTCTTTTTCCATTAAGTGAACGTTTTTGCAGTAAATACATTGGATAGATGGCAAAAAGCAATTTTCCACAACTCATGCTGTGTTACCCACAAGTAGTTTTCCTGCTACATGCCAAAATGATTTTCATACAGATGTGCTGCAGCAGTTTCAGATGGGATTATGGCTCTTAAAGGTCACAGCTTACATCCACAGCCCCAGAGAGTGCTGGGTCTATATCTTATTCGGTGTAGTGTGTTCTCTGATATTGCCTTTTCCTCACAATGAAAAGACCATAATACTGTCACTAAGACTTCAATACTGACCAGAGATTCCACAGTCCTTTTGAAGAGCAGATATGTAACAACACTACAATGACATATATGTAAATGAGAGCATTCTGAAAGAGGGCTATTTTATGCAAAGTCGACTTTTCTGAGCTATCTACCATGTTATAATATTGTTCCCTTATCAAAAACATACCTGGAGTTGTGTTTTGCTTCATTCATGCATGTTTGAGTAATCCTAGTCTTTGGCATGGCTGTTCTAAGGCTTCAGAACACTCTAAGGAAGTGAAGTGCTTTTTTCTTTGATTATGTTTAAAAGACCACAACCTTATCCATTCTGCTACTGCCCTCTGCTGGTCTCTTCACCTTTTTCTTTGTGGAACCAGCTACTAATAAAAATAATAATAATTTTAGTCAAATAATGTTTTAAAGGCTGTAAAATGTGCAGCTGTTCTAAAGGTGACCAAGATTAGATTAAAAATTTTAATAAATGCATTATATATCCCCTTTAAACAATTGTATCAATTAAAGGTTTTTACCCTGGAGTGGCCTTCTCTGTCACCGGATTTAAATCAGATTGAAAATCTTTGGTAGGATTTAAAGAAGGCAGTGGCCATCAAACAAAACTTCACTGAGCTAGAGGCTTTTGCAGGTGAAGAATGGGCAAAGATTCCAGTCGAGCGGTTTAATAAACTTGTTAGCCATTCCTCAGAACATTTGTTAGAAGTTATTAAGGTTAAAGGTTATTTCACAAAGTACTGAAGCTACAGAGTGAATAATACTGCCCAATGTCTTTTGAGGTGAGGGGGCTGAACAATTCTATTTGACCTTCTTGTACAAGGCAACATACTAAGTAACGCTGGAGTTTTAACACTGTATAATCGACTGCCTGACCATTAGATTAAGTGTAAGAGCATTGCGTTTGATCCATTGCTGGTCCAGTTAATGGTGATGTGGCAGTACCAAAGATTACAGACAGGTTCGATTTAGTGACAATGGATTTGGTGGGTGAAAGTGTCCCAAGTGTGTAAGTGATTAAGCATGAATGGCAGTGTTATCTACCACCACCACCATCAAGACAACAATAAGAAAAAGTTTTAAACCTCTACGATCGCATACATACATTAATTCATCCAAATGAGTCTTAGTCATTGTTGCACTAAAAATAATGCATTTATTGTTGGACTTTTCTAGCTTTAGGCACATGCATCAATAAAGCACTTTATAATTCATCTTTTCCTGTGCAGTATATACAGAATGAATAAAGAATGGAGGAAGTGTGCAGTACTAAGTGTGTATTAATGATAAAGCAGCCGGAAAAACTCCACTGTCATCTCCTGAGGTGGAGGCTGTTTATTCTCTAAAACCTGTCGGCCATTCTCCACACAGAGGAAATGTATGTGTTGCCTGCTGGGCCCACTTACGGAGCACAGCAAATGTCTCACAAACATGAATTAAAGCCAAATTTAGCCCAAAGCCCTTCTTTAATGATGCCAGCTCTGTTTGAATCCTAATGACTTTAAATGATAGACAAATATGCAGAGAGAATAACGAGCGTGCAGGCTTCCTGTGTTAAATTAAATCAGCTTGAAAATACAGTGCAGCTATTGTCTTATACCTGTGATTGTGTAACATATAAGACACATATTCTGCTGTTTTTTAAGCTTCCTGAAATAAATTTGGACAACGTTGCATTAGCATATCATGTTTTATAACTTAAAATAATTCATATTTATTGAAAATGTCTTCATTTGGGAAGCTGAATTCACTTTGCTAAAACGCTTGAATTAGGTGCCTGGCCCTTTAAGGCTCTGCTGGCCACGCCCACTTCATTCCATCAGCTCAAACCCATTGCATACACCGTCAATTATAGCTTGTTCAACCTCAGTCTATATTATGGCCCTCAATGTTAATCAGGGATTTGGCCATGACTCAGAGGAACACTGTCACATCTGACTCTGGCAGCAAATGGAACATCGCATTTATCTGCTATTGTGTGCGTTTCATCACAAAACACCATATTTTTCATGTGGACCACTATTTTTGTGTCTATGACTGAAATGTACATCTCCTAATGTATCCTAGTATACCTCAGGAGACACTGTCAGAGATGTATCAAAAAACATTCAACACATCTTTGGACAGTGAGAGGACAATAATAACACAGAGAGATCATCTGATGGCCCATAAAGATGGATCTCACAGCCTTCTTGCTGGGAGGCAGGGGCTTTAACCGCTCTGCCACCGTCCACTCTTACCATATTAAATATTTCCATAACAGACCAAATCCCTATCTCCATCATGTAGAGATGTCACTCATGGTTTCTGATTCTTTCAGCTGTCACTTATGAAACACTTTTGAGAAGTTACCAGTTGAACGGTCTACAGTAAAGTCTATATAGACGCTGCTGATTTTGCTGTTCTTACTAAAGGTTTTAGGACATTTATGAACGGGCAAAAACCTATTTTCTTAATTTGTTTCCATACCAGTATGTCCCTTAAAGGTCCTTTAAATTTTTTTTAGACTTTATGAAATAGTTTTGGACATTTTTGCATTAGTACTTCACGTTTCATAACTTTAAATAATGAATATGTATGGAAAACGTTTTCTTTTGGGGAGCTGTTACTTTGACTTTGTTGAGATGGCTTGGATTAGGTGTCTGCTGCCCCCTGCTGGCAACAATGGGGAATGGACATATGATAAATTTGCTAATTAGCATGGCTATTAGCCCCATTATGCTAACAGACAGAAAAATGAGCCTTGTAGTGACAGCAATTTAAGCGCTAAAATTATCTAAATGTTATGAATATTCCTGGTTTCATGTGTCTATGTAGAGCCATGAGACTCGAGCAAGAGACAGCCTCAACATACAGGATTACTCAAACATGCTTGCTTGAAACAAAATACTACTCCAGGTATGTTTTTGATGCGCAAACAACATTATAGCATTGTTAACAACTCAAAGCCTATTTAGCAGAATATGGGACCTTTAAAGGCTACCATAGCTGTTCACATGCTCAAAGCAGTATAAGCCGTGGACTAATATCAGCACTTTCACTACTGGATGCAAAAAATACCAAGAACTATGCACCAATATTTATAGCTCTAAGTAACCTGTTTGCCTTGGACTAACAAATGTCTATAAGAGTGTCATTTTTGCAGTATTTTAACTTCAGACCTGCCCCATATTATCCAGTGTATTCCGTTCACTGTGCCCTTAAAAGTCATAATAATAACCTCTTCTTAGCCAGCAAGCTTTAGACTACAAGAACAAGCCTAAAGTCGTCTATTAGGCCTCACCATTTGACTACTAACTAAAGGCCATTAACAGGTAGCAGTGATGAGTAATGGGCCTGTCCACTGCAGTGCTTCTCCCTAATGCTGCTGTTAATGCGGTTTCCATCACTCCAGCTTTGTGCATTTGGTTCCAAACATAAATCAGGATGTGATTATGGGACTACCATGAAAACCAGCGGGAAAGTCATTTCTGATCCAGAGTAATGATGATGACCTTTAAACAAGAAACTAATAAATACAAACATATGTTACAACTATGTGGGGTTCTCTCCTAGGGGAATATTTTTGTACATGTAAGGCACGTTACCCAAAATACCCTTTATCAGTCCTTCCCAACAACAGCAGAGCAGCTCCTTCTACTATTTTATTTAAAGAGTAACACTGGAACATCTGCCAGTACATAATGCTAATAACGTATGGTACGGCAGCACAGTGCGGGCACTCCTTGGTAAAGGGGTCCAGCTCTGGAATCACTATGGACCACTTTGTAAAAGGTGGAGCTACGCACTGCTGTGAGTTGATTGGATGAGAATGAATCCACACTCAGGCAAAAACAAGCCAAAAAAACAGAAATACAAGCAGGTTTTGGGGCTACCTATACCAACAGTATACTGACAGTACGTCATGTTGTTCACTGGAAATGCGACAATAGAAGATCATTAAACTTAAATTTAGAGCTTAGCTAAAACTTCTAGCTCTGAGTTCAGCCTCATAACATGATGTCTTGCATCAATGCATTATTACCCCCAATTTCCACTGCAAGTGTGAGCGCTGCGCGGCGGTTCCGGATGGAGAGTGTGTGGCGCTTCATTGGAGATACATCACAGTTCTATTTTCCTATGATGGCGCTCTCAGTTCTTGGTAATCTACACAGATTGGATCACACCAAACCAGATACTGAACAGTACTATACAACATAGGCTATATATTTGCATACGTGTTTAAATATGTTATGTATGTATATTTCTCATTAAAATGTCTTATCCACACACGCAGTTCAATTCAGATTTATTCCATCAATCATTAGTCTTAATTGATAAGTTCACTTTAGTGAATTAAGCTCGTACGCTGTGTAAATCTCTATTGACGCTGAGCTTCGATGGAGTCCTATGAGACTGCTCAGAGCGTTTTTTTGTTTTTTTTTTCATAGCAAAAATGCAAGACACTGATTGGATAAATGCTTCAAAATCGTCCAACCTGTGGACGCTGAGTGTCTCTGGGAGTGAATGGAGCAGTGGGCGGGCCGTGATGCTGGCTGAGTGTGCGCCTATAGTGCCCTGCTGTTCACCGACTTCACAGCATGCAATGAATTGGAGCAACAGAGGAGACAGACGTGAGCTGAAGGATCCATATGGAGTTTAAGGTGAAGTGATTTACTTAATTTTCACTGTTTGTACAGACTACACAATAAATAAACAACAGTTATAGCGCTGTTGAGTTTGCAACTTGTTTTAGTTTTGTTCGTTCGTTCATTCAGTACCATTGTAGGGAGACTAGCTGCTAGTTAGGATCAATTGTTTTCAGCTTCTGTTTCAAAGACCAGCAGCTGCCACTGATGCCAGTACCCTAGTTTTACTTTTCTAATGACATCGTCAGTGGAGTGAACATACTTCAAATGTAAAAACCTGTATTGTTTTATTCTGTTCACAGCTCACCCTTGTCTGACCTGCAGATCTCGGCAGCCTTTCTGCACATCTGTATGCCATCGGCAGTATCAGGTCCAAACACGGAGCTCTGCACACCGGCGGGGAGCTGCACAGAGACTCGCTGAGGCCCCGTGTGCTGCTCACTCAGTAATAATGCAGTCTATGGAACAGTAGCAGGAATGTAATGGCTTCCATATGTATGTTTGACATGGGCCTCTGCCACTGTCAGCTCTGATCTGATGTGTTAAAGTCAAGACCACACTAGGCCAAGACCAAGTCAAGACCACACTAGGCCAAGACCAAGTCAAGACCACACTAGGCCAAGACCAAGTCAAGACCACACTACACTGTGTGCACAATTATTAGGCAAGTGAGTATTTTGATCATATCATAATTTTTATTCATATTTTCCAACTCCAAGCTTTATAAACTTGAGTGAGATTCTATTTGAGCACATCAGGTGATTTGTATTTGTGTGATAAGAGAGGGTGTGGCCTAAGGAGATCAACACCCTATATCAAGGTGTGCATAATTAACAGGCAGATTCTTTCTCTCTGGCAAAATGGGCCAAAAAAGGGATTTGACTGACTCTGAAAAGTCAAAAATTGTCAAATATCTTGCAGAGGGATGCAGCACTCTTGAAATTGCAAAGATATTGGGGCGTGATCACAGAACCATCAAATGTTTTGTTGCAAAAAGTCAACAGGGTCGAAAGAAACGAGTTGAGCAAAAAAGACGCAAATTAACTGCCAGAGATTTACGGAAAATCAAGCGTGAAGCTACTAAAAATCCATTGTCCTCCAGTGCTGGCATATTCCAGAACTGTAACCTACCTGGAGTACCCAGAAGTACAAGGTGTTCAGTTCTCAGAGACATGGCCATGGTAAGGAAGGCTGAAATAAAACCACCATTAAACAAGACACATAAGTTGAAACGTCTAGACTGGGCCAAGAAATACCTAAAGATAGATTTTTCAAAGGTTTTATGGACTGATGAGATGAGAGTGACTCTTGATGGACCAGATGGATGGGCCCGTGGCTGGATCAGTAATGGGCACAAACCACATCGATTCAGACGCCAGCAAGGTGGAGGTGGGGTTCTGGTATGGGCTGGTGTCATTAAAGATGAGCTAGTTGGACCTTTTCGGGTTGAAGATGGACTTAAAATCAACTCCCAGAACTACTGCCAGTTTTTAGAGGACACTTTCTTCAAGCAGTGGTACAGAAAAAAGCCCGCATCTTTCAAGAAGACCATGATTCTTATGCAAGACAATGCTCCATCACATGCATCAAAGTTCACCACTGCATGGCTTGCCAGTAAAGGCCTTAAAGATGACAAGAAAATGACATGGCCCCCTTCGTCACCTGATTTAAACCCTATTGGGAACTTGTGGGCTCTTCTTAAACAGGAGGTTTACCAGATGGGAAAACAGCACACCTCTCTGAACAGTGTCTGGGAGGCTGTGGTTGCTGCTGCACAAAAAGTTGATCGTTATCAGATAAAGAAATTGACAGAGTCCATGGACGGAAGGCTTGTGACTGTTATTGAAAGGAAGGGTGGCTATATTGGTCACTAATTTTCTTTTTTTGAAATGTTTGAAATTTGTGTTTGTAAATTTTCAGTTGTTTGCGTTATTTTCACTTTAACAGATGAAAATAAACAAGTGAGATGGGAGAATATTTGTTCTTCATTTAGTTGCCTTAAAAATTCTGCGCACTAATATCTGCCAAATAATTGGGCACACTGAGATATTCTCTTAAGAAGACAAAATCCTACTTTTACTTTCTTAAATATTTAAGTTTGAGCTTTATTAACATATTGGGTTGTGTGAGAGTGCTGAACTTGTCCAAAAATAAAATTTGTCCTCAAAAATACAACTTGCCTAATAATTGTGCACACAGTGTAGACCAGGACCAAACCAGGACCAACACAAATACATAGGACTCAGACCTGGTCAAAATAAAAAATAAAAAAGTAACTTATGCCATAATCATATGCTAAGCCATCTAACTGGACATCTGTCATGCCAAGTTTACATGACAACGTAAATGTAGCAATAGCCCAAGAGCCCAACTATGAATCACATTGTCCAGGTGTGTTACAGACTAAAAAAAAACCTGATGCCAAACATATATTTACATGCATTTTCAAAGCCATAACACAGTATTAAAGCTGGACTGTGGAGTGACAGTGGTGTAGTGGTAAGCGTTGGCCCTCCAACCTGAGAGTCTGCAGTTTGTTTCGAACCTTGCTTGAAGCACATACTGTAGTTGTGTCCCTGAGCAAGACACTTCACTTACATTGCCACACATCCGTGTGGTTGGTTGCAACAGGAAGGGCATCTGGTGTAGTGATGAGCAGTCTGGCTCTTTTCAAAAATTTGGCACTTTTGGCTCGGCTCCCTGACAAAAGCCGGCTCTTATGGCTCTCATTTAGTATCATTTGGAACATTTTATTTAGGCCTATGTGAGTGATTATGAATGGTTAACTTTTTTTTTTTATCAATGTTTTCGTAAAAGCCTTCTCTTTATGCAGTTTGAAAGGCCAAAATACAATTACAAAATTCTGTACTCATCTTTGCTGCCAGATGCTGAATCATTTTGGTTTTTGCTACTTTCATTACTGTACTCTATGGAAATCAACTCGTGAATAACCCATCACTAATTCCGGTGTAAAAACCTGCCAAACCACTGTGTGACTGGTTTGCTGTGGCAACCCCTTATGGAAAAGGGAACAGCCAAAGGAACAAATATATACATGCAGTACCAGTCAAACGTTTGGACTAAATACTGGACTAGACCAGGTTTAAGGCAGGAATAAATTCCTAATCAGGGCTGAACCAGGGCTAATTTGGGGGTAAATCAGGACTAATACTTGACTAAAACAGGACTAAACCGTGGCCTACAGAAGTGTAATCTCCAGAGAAGAACTCAAACAGAAATTAAATAAGAAATTTTAATTGCAATAGATTCATTTTTTAATTAGTTTTTTAGTCACCTACCTGCTGCAGTGGCGTAAAGTGGTGATGAGGGCGCCCAGTACAAGTTCTCAACAGGGACGCTAGAGTTTTGAAGCATATTTAGTAAATCTATATGCCCATACACAGTATGTTACTTTAAGGTAATAAAAAGTGCACTAGTCAACTAATACTTTATTTAAAATAGTGAGTGCAAAAAAAAAATAAAAAATAAAAATGAAGCATGAAGCATTAGATAAATATTGTGAAGAAATTATGCATACCATACTTTTTTTTTTTAATCTTTTTTAATCTTAAGAAAAATCTGATTCTTACATGGGGTCATGTCTGCTGTGTAATTTATAGCCCAGACTCTACATAACCCACTAATGTTGACTATAGTTAAGGACTCTCAAAGGGCTTCCCTCATGTCCTGGGCCCCAGAGCAGCTGCTCTGGCTAATGTTACGCTTCTGTGTAACCTGCATGTAACCACACTCACTGAAAAGAGTTTATCTTCAATTGACAAATATCTGAAATGAGCATTTGAAGACATAATAATAAAATGTTGGAAGATAAAGTGTGATTGTTTAGATGGTATTTCAAACTTAGCACAAAGACCAAGCTATATTTTTCCTCAAAATTTATTCTCACAAATATATAATACAATATGTGCATGTGATACATCCATAGTTGCTTCAGATTCCCCCACAGCCCCAGCCTCTGTGTGTGTGGAAATATTACTGTTTCTTACACAAGTCTGGTCTTCAGAGAGGCACCGCGTCAGAGCAACAGCCTATAATTACCTTCAGCTCCAGTGTGAGTGCACCAGGCCTGCTGCGTAATTACCACTAAGAGCACAGAGGAAGTACGGCTCCTTTAGGTCCAGCACTTATTCCGACGGAGCAACCAAAGCCCTTCCAGATATCGAGTAGGTTAAAAAATAAACTCCAGCATATGAGGCTGATTGCATCTAAGTGGCAGAAAATAATACCTGTACAAGTCGTGCGTGGTTAATGACACCTAATGATAGATTCAGATTGTCTGAAAGCACAGATTGTCATGACAACATCTATAGATATAATGGTAATATTCAACACAATTAAGACAAGAGGCTTTTTATACTTGGGAGTTCATTATAGAATACTTATAAAAGTCAATGGGTTCAGTACGCCACAGATTAACTTACCACAAACTTATACAAATTCAGTGAGTAACAGTGTGCTTAAAAGACACAAACAATGGTAAAGTCGCAGTATTTTCAGTTTTAGTTTTTAATATATTATCTACCTCACCCCACTCCTGGATGAATCCTTACAGATATGAACTATAATACTATAGATGAGCTAATGGACTAACAGTCCTAGATACACTGCCTGTTCGTCCTGGGAGAAGGATCTCTCCTTCAATATGGGCTCCATAAGGTTTCTTCTTTTTTTTCCACAGCAGGAGTTTTTTTAGGAGTTTTTCCTAACCGAGAAGGAGGGTCTAAAGACAGGAGTGTCCTGGGTCTGTTTAGTTTAATGTAGTTATTGTTGGTGTTGACTGTGTGTTATGTCTGATTGTGTGTTTATGTTTGATCAACTGTTTGTGAAGCCCTTTGAAGTGATACTGAGGTGTTGTTGTGATACTGGGCTATACAAATAAAACTGAAGTTAATTTAATTGAATCTACATGGTATTTCGGGCATACCAAAATACATACTTATATTTTTGAAAAAAGAAGAAACATTATGAAGAACCATAAGGTGTCCATGTTTTTTCACTGCAGCTGGGTTTTTAGGAGTTTTTCCTTACCGAGAAGTCGGGTCCTGGGATTGTTTAGTTTAGGTTTTGTTTATCATTGATTGTGCGTTTATGTTTAATTTTGTCTTTATGTTTGTTTGTGTCTTTAGTAGTGATGTGTGATACCAGCTTTCTCACCTTCGATTCGATACCAATCAATACCAAGCCTGGTCTCGACCATACCTACACCGATCCCAATACCACCCCTTACAATCTCAACCATTGTTTTTTTTTGTTTGTTTGTTTGTTTTTTTCTATAGTAATTGAATTTTTTTTCTATAGTAATTGATTTTTTGCATACACGTTACGAGTGATGGCTTTTTCATGCCACTGGAGCAGCAGAAGACAGTGGATTGGGTTGGACCTGCCATTGTAGATCACACGTGGATCCAGTTGAATTTGAATTGAATTATACAAATAACATTGTCATTACTACTAAAAGTATCAGTATTTTCAGATTGGTATTGATACTGCAATGAAATCATGGTAATTGAAGGTATCGATACTTTTGGTATCGATTTGCACATCCCTAGTCTTTATGTTTAATTGTGTGTCTTGAAACTGAAAGTACACTCTTGCACCTAATCCAAGTGTTCTCTGCAAAGTCACAGCTCCCCAGAAGAAGTACTTTTTCATATATACATTATTTTAAGTTATAAAACATGAAATACTAATGTAAAGGTGTCCAAATTATATAAAAAAAACTAACAAAAGCTTAATACAGGACCTTTAAACAGCTTGAAAGTAAAATTCTCCAAAGTAGTTTTTTTTGTTTTACCATGCACTTTGCACACCACTCACTTTTGGGCCCTGACCCACAAGTTGAGAACCCCTACATATACCCCAATTTAAATGTCCTAGAAAGCTGACTGATTTTGTTGTGGTTGGGACATACAACATTACCACAAGAGACCTGAATTTGAGTCAGGATAAGATTTTACATTTTGAAAATACATAAGGGTACTGAGGTTAAAACACAACCCAGTTTCCCTCTCTGTAATGCTGTGGGCCATTTTCTGTACTACAGAAAAATATAGGCCAATGATCATACATTAAGGTTTCTTAATATGTGAAAAAAACACATCTTAAATGGACACCAAAAAGATAAAATGAACATTCACGAGGTCTATCTTCATACAAATGGCACTATTATATTGTGCATAGCTGTCCCATTTCTTCTGCTTTGGAACATAGTGAATGCATTTTCTTCTGACCCCTTTTATCCAGAAGAGAAAATTCAGCTAAGAGCCTGTGTGTGCTGTGTTCAAAGGGTTCAAGCCAAGGGAGCAGGTGAAAACAAAGTGAGATGCTTTTGACTCTACAGCAGCCCAAACTACTGCTGCCTTTGAACACATACTATTATAAATACTATAAAACTGACAGAAAGTTAGCTTCACAGTAGGAAGCTGTGATCTGACATAGGGCTGCAGCTTTCAGTTATTTTGGTAATGGACAAATCTAGTGATTATTTTGTGTGATCAAATAAGAGATACTCTTGCATCTCTAAATATTTTTAAGAAGTAACATATTTGAATTCACATCTGCAAATGTGAGTCCATTTACCATTGAAATGTGTTTCTCACATTGCAAATAGCCAGTTTTATTATTATATTTTATGATGTAGCCTACTAATTATATGCTTAGCCTATTATTATTATACTAATTATATATTTTGTCAAAAATAATGTAGATTTAAAAACAATACAAAAGCTGCAGCAGTGTGCATTCCCCTCACAGTTCAAAAAGTCTTATAGTTATAACCCTCTCTGCTTCTAAAGATTACATCTATTGTACACCATAGAGGCCTGTTAAAAGACACTAAACGCCATTGAGTGCACATAGCTAATTAGCATACATAAAACAACAACAAAGTACGCAAGGTTTATTTTTACCAGTTTGTTGCCAGCTGCTAAATGATTGTGTTTTTTAGTGGCTGCAGAGTTTACACAGTCAGTATTTAAACTCATCTGGGCACTAGCAGTAGCATTAGCCACAACACAAGGAACAGTGTTGCACTTGGAGGACGCTATTTTCTCTCAAATCACTTTCACAATGGGTCTGTTTTCTGCATAGTTTATGTATAAATTTAAAAGGCAAATTACCAGTGAAATTAATTCAATTTATAGCCTAACCCCAGTCCTACTCACGCTAGTGTTTTGTACATTAACCGTGTGGAAACATTCCACGCATACAAAGTTCCCAGCGCTGCATGGCAATGTTGATTACATTAATTATACGAAGGTTTGATGCAAAAAATTTTAATCAAAGCTTTTGATTTATCGAATTACTCAATTAACACAATAAATCGCAGCCTCTCCCATGCTCTGTCCCCGTCCAAAGACATGCATGTATGGAGATCAACAGTGTCCACCCATCTGATTCTAGAAGTAAATTTTCCCATTCTTTTCAAAAAAAAAAATTCAAAAATGTCAATTTCGGTTGTACTTTTGCCTTTTTAGAAAACAATTTGATCAAAATGAAATGTGTATCTTTCTGGTCATTGTCCAGGTTGTACCCCACCTCAGGCCCATAGTTGCTGGGATAGGTTCCTTCCACCTACTTCTAACACAAATAAGTTAAAGAAAATTATTATTTTATTATTATTGACCCAGTTACATTAATGGTCACCCTTTCCCTCCACACATCATAAGCCAAACACCAAAGGTTATATATCCGCTCTTCCTTTTTGCTGTGGCCTCTTCAAAGCATGCTGGACATTTAATTACAGCGGACACAGTCTTTCACACAAGCCAAGGCAGGCCAGTAAAATTGAACCCATCGTAGTAGGACCCCAGTAAATGCCAAACAGAACTGATGCTATGTCTCACAATACAGTATATAAATTATTAGAATATTTGGTATATTTTTGAGGTTTGTTGAACTGGCCAATGTACCTTTTCAATAATAAAAAATAGAGAGATAAATAAATGTGAAAAAATATATGTGAATAAATGTACATAAGAATAAACAAATAAATAAATAAATAAATAAATAAATAAATAGTGTCTGGTACACTGAAATTTTTGAGAAGCTCCGAAAATGAAAAAGCATTGTATAGAAGTATAGTAGAGCATGGTACTGGGTTTATACAGCATTGGCCATTATACTGTACCTATAAAAATAATAACTATCTAAAAGCTATTAATATGCTCTATAAACAATAGAATAAAATGAGCCATTATAAAAGATTTTGGTCATTTTACCAAATATATAGATATAGATATAGACAGACAGACAGAGGCCCAGATGTACCATACAAGACAAGACCCCAGGTGCAGACTGTCCAAAGAGGCCCCTGAGATGATCTAGCACATAACTGCAGGCTGTAAGATGCTGGCAGGGAAAGCATACATGGAGCGTCATAACCAAGTGGCTGCTATAGTGTACAGGAACATCTGTGCAGAATACAGTCTGGAAGTCAAGGTCAAGGTGGGAAACACCTCGGAAGGTGATGGAGAACGACTGAGCTAAGATCCTGTGGGTCTTCCAGATCCAGACAGACAAAATGGTAGTGGCGAACCAACCGGACATTGTGGTGATGGACAAACAGCAGAGGAAAGCCACTGTGGTTGACATCGCAATACCAAGCGATTGTAACATCAGGAAAAAGAAAAAAAAAAACACCATAAATACCAAGGCCTCAAAGAAGAATTGGAGAAGGCCTGGAAAGTGAAGGCAACAGTGGTGCCCGGGGTCATCGGAGCGTTCGGGGCAGTAACCCCCAAACTGGAAGAGTGGCTACAGCAGATCCCAGGAAAAAACATCAGACATCTCAGTCCAGAAGAACGCAGTCCTAGGAACAGCAAAGATACTGCGCAGAACCCTCAAGCTCCCAGGACCGAGCTTGGATGGATGAGACCGCCCACGGAGGGCGAGGGGACAATTTATTTTTTTATATTTATATACTGTAAATAAAAATGCCTTGTTCACTAATAGTGTTACACAGTCATGATAATTCACTTCCTTCTCAGAGAAACCATTACTATAAGAGAAAAATATAGATAAATGCATAATATAACATCATAAAATAATATTACTAAATAATAAAAACAAATTATATGTTATTATTTTCAGATCTGCCAGATGTTCTAATAATTTTTGCCAGCTCTGTACAACCATCTTGAACCTGTCACTGTGATGCACTTGAGAGGCCAAGAAAGGGAAAAAAAATTAAAACATGAAGCAACATCACAGCCATCTTTAATGTGTACTATGGGGTTTTTATACAGCATAGATCAGATGCAAGGCGTCTGAGCTGAAATAGGTCATGTTGGATGGGGCTCCTCTGATACCAGCGTTTCCTTTTGAGGATTCTTCTGTGCTGCTAAAGAGGTCATGTACTGTATAGGAGCAATGTAAATAAAAGGAAGCACAAACTGTAGTTCAGGCGTTTCAAAGTTAATGAAAATTATAGCTTTGATTCTGAGGGTATTGTGAGGAACATGTATTTGAATCCACAGTGTGTATTATACAAGACCTAGTTAATGAAAATGTATATTATTTCTTCTTATTTTTTTCCTTTATAATTCTCTGTAGTCTATCCCAGCTACTTCAGGCATGACTTTGCACACTTTGCACAATTGCTAATCATGGGGCTCTTAACTCTCACATGCATTCATTATGAGCAATTTAGAGTCAGCAATTCACAATGCATGCATGACTTTAGGTAATGGTAAATGGCTCAAAAAACTACAGTATTAAGGTGTAAGAAAACTTTGACAGCACGAAGGGAAAAAGCAGGTATCAAACTGCCAACCTTTGAGTTATTGGACACCTGCTCTACCTCCTGAACCACCTGAGAAATACAGGAGATAGGTTTACTTAATTTTAGATTTATGAAGTTAAATTCATTAATGTATTTAAAAATATTTTTGACCTCTAGTAGTTGCAGTAATAATCATAGTAGTAACAATAGTAGTAGAAATAATAGCAGTAGTAGTGATGATGCGAGCATGCCGTCATAAGAAAGGAATTTACATGCTATCTTAGCAAATCCTAATGCCCAATACCAAATAACATTTTCAGCATTAAATAACAATTTCAACTTTAAAACTGTGCATAAATATGGACTCAATTAATGCTATACAGCAGTGGTTCTCAAACTGTGGTACTGGCTTTATTTGTGTATTAGTCCTGCTTTAGTTAGGGCTTTAGACCTAGTTTAGACCTGGTTTTAGAGCACAATCTGTGAGTATACTCCTACTGTATTTTTTAATCATACTGAGGTCTGTTTTTGTCTTCCACTCATGGTTGTGCTTGTTCTGCGTGTTTACATGCCTGTCACTTCCTGGATTTGTTGTGAAAGTACATACTATTGCAAAACATGCTTTGAAACTATTACAAACAAAGATCGAGACCACCTCTTTTTGATGAACCAGAGAGCAGCAGTTTGGTCCAAAACCACAGTCCGCAGGAACTTTCAGACCTGAGGATTTGGTCTGAACCAAACAGGAAAGTCAGAAAGTCTGGACCAAACAACGCAGATGTGAAAGCAGCCTGGATCTGGGTTAGTCCTTGATTTGTACTGGTTTAGCTCTGGTTTAGAACTGCTTTAAACCTGGTATAGATTTGGTTTAGTCTTGGTTTAGGAACTGAATTTTTTGACCAACCACACGCTCAGAACAAACGGGGTTGGTCCTACTCAGATCAGGGAAACTTTTACTTTAATTTTTCCTGTTTAAAACTTGGTTTAGACCTGGTTTAGTCCTTGATTTTTGCAGGTTTACTTGGTTGATTTAGGGCTGGTTTAGTCCAAATATATTCTACATTTCATACCAAGAAATGTATTTTTTTGGTATGAAATGTTTGAGAATCACTGCTGTACAGAATTTAGTCATGGTTAAGTTTGGTTACATTAAAACAGTTAGCTCCAAATTCCACTAGCGTTAGCTTACCATCAAAGATACAAAACCATAAGATCTTCCCTGACTCTTACAGTTTCCTGTTTTCTCATCCAGGAGTTTCCATTTGACCAGAGCACCAGCTATGCACCACCAACACACCAGGTGGACATCTCTTGGGTGCTCATTTACTGCAGAAACAGCCAGGTATGTTGGCTTTGTGCTGTTTAGAGAAACCCCATTGAGAGAGGCACCCTTATATAATAATACACAACAGAACCCCTCCCTGTGATGTTCTGACCCAACTACATTTAAGGAGCAAAAATAAACTTGTAGAACCGTACCTGTAGGTAACACTGATTGGCTGGCTCTGGTTCAGGAGAATGAGAACCACTGGGCCAATTTTCTCCTAATTGACCCATCATGTCCTGGATCACACTACATATTTAGTACTATACATATATATATTATGGTAGAACAGCCATAAATACAGTTTTAAAGAAGTTTTAACAAAGCTATATAGCCATCACATACAACCATGCAGATCAGTCTTATCAGTACCCTGACTGTAAAACTAAACGTTCAACAATAAAAACACAACTGGATTCTGATTCTGACTTTTCCACCCTTTGTTCTTTTCTAGGCTTTGGACCAGCACCAAGAGTACAATAGCTTGTGACCCCTCATGACTAGATACTCTTTGGGGCCCAAACACACTGCATACATAGTTTTTCTGCAGACCACTGTTGCATGGAAGTTCTGTTAGAGTGCACAAACCTACAACTTCTGCATGTTGTCTTTGTAAAATGGCTTCTTGATGTCGCAAATTGCATTATATTTCTCTTTCTCAAGAATTTACTTCTTAATGTTGTTCAATGGTTACATTACCGCTGTTTGAGTAAGCCTTTATTTTAAAAGAGTAGTGGAAGTTTAGTCTGACACCTGGAGCTTGTTTCCTGTGTTTCCTTGTCTCTAGCAGCACAACGTTTGTGTTACGCACCTGTGCTGTCGCCAGTGAGAATTGCCTGACTGATTACACAGAAAACAGTTCATATGCGACCGACCTGACACTGACGTGATGCTGACATGATGCTGTTGTTCCACACTGCTGCTGCTTCTGGTGTAAATTGGGGGTTAAACATTTAAAAAAACACATTAGAACTATGTAGTGCTGATATTAGTTATAAAAATCTACACCAGGGGTCTCTAACCTGTAGCTCAGGAGCTACCAGGAGCTCTCAACTACTTTCCCAGTAGCTCATCAAAGGCTTCATAAGCTTCATTAGTCAAATCTGATTTATACACCAACTTGTGTATGTATCCAATCAAATTCATTGGTTCCTGCCTCCTTTGTTTGTTTCTATTTGTTTCAAAGGACATAACTAAATATGTTTATTGTTTTAATGGAAAATGTGAGTTATGGACACCAACATTTTGTAAATGTTCAGGTAAATATTAAGGGAAAACAAAATTAATTTTCTTGAAGTTGAAATAGTCCTGCGACTAAATATCCACAACTGCAATCCTTAAAGGGAACAAGCAGAAGAAGATAAATGAAACAGTGTTATAAAGCATGAGTAGTTCTCCACCGTTTTCATTTTGTAAAAGTAGAGACCCCTGATCTGCACAGTATGTAGCTGGTTGTGACAGGAACACAGCATAAAAAACTTGCCAAATCACTGTGCGATTAATTTGCTGTTGTGACCGCGTTAGTGAGCAGCCTCAAGACACAAACATGTCAAAGATGAAAAGGTAATAGACCTATGATCTGACTTATTCGTCTCTGTTTGTGCTGTTTCTTCGTCGTGGTGTCACTATCAACATTATGTTATGAGTCTGAACATACAGTATTACTCATGCAAACCCACAGGAGCATTCCAAAGTATGGCTCATACTTCCAAACTCAATGTGCACTTTCCAAACTTACCTAAGGATAAGCCAGCTCACAAATTCAAGATATAACTGTGACCTGGGTTTGCACTCTCTGTATCGATACCTCACTCACTTCGAGCCTGTGGACATTGCTTCAGAAAACCACTGAGCTGAAGCAGAATTGTGTATACAGCATCAAACCAGCGGGGTTATGTTGAATATAAACATTTGATTTCAGTAAAGTGTGAGCAGGGGGCTTTGGAGGCTCACAGTAGGATCTCATCCCACTGGGCCACAGCAAAAGTTAAAAGCACAAACTTCTGTAAACAAAAAACACAGCATTTCCCCCAACACAATAACTCCTGCATGTCAATGGGGGCTTTTTAAAGCTCTAATGATCAGGCTCAAATCATGTCAGCATTTTTGTTCAACTAAAATGAATGTATTTCTAAAATCAAATTTAAGTTCAGTGTTTACACATTATGCTGCTGACTCTCTAAACATAGCATGTAACATAACATTTCTAAAGGTTAAATTGCTGAACTAGCTGCAGGGGCTAGTTTTAATCAATCAGAAGAGACAACTCCTTAAAGCTACATATCCCCAAACTTCTCCCCTCTCACTCCCACCCTCACCAACAACAGAGCAAACTTTCCTGCTTTTATTTAACCTTAAAAGGTCCCTTATTAGGCATTTTTCAGGCTTTTTGAAATAGTTTTAGACAACTACTGAGCCCCTTTCAAGTCTTTTAAACCAAGAGAATTTAGTTTCAGTCTAAACTTCTCCTTCCTAGAAGCATAAAATCCAAATCTCTTGCCAGTTCAGTTTGAGAATTGAGAAAGCCTCTTGGATAAGAGGTGAAACATCCAGAAGACTTCTTTTTTAAACCTTTTTGTTGTTCACATTTTATAACTGGACAGAGCATAAAATGGCTAATTAGTACAACTATTAGCAACATGACGCTAACAGATAGAAAGTCTGGTGATGGTGTATGGGATTTAGAAAGATAAAGGGGTACTTGCTCTAAAATGAAAAATTTCTGACCATAAAATACATTGCATTGCCATAAACTTCAACCCAAACTGTTCAACCCAAGCTAAAATAGAGCATTTTTTGTACTATTTTCAGCCACCCATTGACAAGCTGTGTAAACCATCCAACCAATGGGAGAAATTACTTACAATGATTGTGATCATTATCTTTAAATCCTCAATAATAAAACCTAGATGACATCTTTAGGTCTGCAATGTATTTGTGTTGCTGGATGATTGGATGGCTGTTAACTCGCTAGAATAGTTGGGTTGCTGATTGTTTTTGTATTTATTTTGGTACAGTATTGGTCAAAGGTTACGACACATCTTCCTATAACAGTAGTTCTCAAACTGTGGTACAGGTACCATTGGTGGTACACAGATGGTACTTGGAGGAGTCTTTTGCAGTTTAAGTTCCTGACTTAGTTCAATGTAGATAGAGTGTGTGTGTGTGTGAGGGGAGGGGGGGGGGGGGGGGGGGGGGGGTTGGTGTGAATAGGAATCTTTTGACTGGTAGAGTATATGCTTTCAAATCCTGTGTAAGTAATCAAACAGTCATAGCAAATCTTCAATATAAAAACATATTTAGCATTTAGCTCCTTTAAGCAAGTTAGAGCCTTTGTCTAAACATAATTGAAAAGTTGGAAAAGTTGGAAAAAAGTGAACCAGCAATGTATCCACATTTCTGTAACAATACTACTTTGCATTCAGTTTGGTCTCTTTGACAGAAACACATAAATTCAAATGTTATTAGTTTGAGCTGAGACAGAGGCGAATAGCTTCAGTCTGTTTGTTTTTTCCACTGGGTGTATGGTAAAAGCACAGACAATAATAGCTTAAGGGATGTAATAGCTGGATGTGCGCAGTGTTATTGCAGTGTGTCAGTCCAGAGGGAGTTTTCTGTACAAATGTGTCTGCAGCTTCTCAGGCTGCCTCCTCCATCACTCCTCTGTCAGGACCAATCCTCACTGAAAAAAAAAAAAAAAATGAGCAGGTGTGGGAAGGAAGCAGAATTATGTACCATAATATTGTATCTACATCATATAATATATTTTTAATAGTCAATTTGTAAGTAATTGTGTTAATAATTGTTTTAGACTTTTTAAAATTATCCACACCTTGTTAAAAACTGCATGGTTAAGCATTTTGCTTTTCCTTTTTCTATTTATGCTTTTGTATTTTCTGCTGTTTCTCTGTATAGCTAGACGTGGATAGTGCTGAATTAGACACTTTTCCCTGTATTATATTACCATTCAATGTAGTGTTGCATACAGTGGCCCTAAAGGACAAGTGACACCAACAAAATCAAAAACACATAAACACAAACTAAAACATGCACACACATTTGGAAACACACACAAATTCAGAAACGCGCACATAAATTTAAAAACACACAAATTTGGAAGCATGCACACAAATGCAAAAACAGGCACATAAACTCTTAAAATCGCACAAAACCTCTGAAACACACACATACATTTGGAAACATGCACACAACTTTGGAAACACAAATTCTGAAATATGTACACAAATTCAGAAACACGCACACAATTTCTGAAACAAGCACACAAATTTGAAAACAGGCACACAAATTTGGAAACATAGATGCAAATTTAGAAACACACAAGTTCAGAAACGCACAAATTCAAAAACAGGCACACAAATTCAGAAGCATGCACATAAATTCTGAAACACGCACACATATTCTGAAACAAGCATGAAAGTCCAACAGTTTCATTTGCTGTAGTGTTTCTGAATTTGTGTGCGTGTTTCCAAATTTCTGTGTTTTCGTACTTGTGTGCATTTCTGGATTTGCATGCGTGTTTTCAACCTTTTGTGGATGTTTCCAAATTTGTGTGCGTGTTTTTCTATTTGTTAATATGACTTTCCCTTCAGGGCCACCGTAGTATTAGATGGGGTACTCAATGGAAATTTGCTAAAGCTGGGGACACACTACACGATTTTCTCAGTTGTTACAGATTCTGTAAAGACTAGGAGCACACACTAACAGAATGATTTCAGCAGATTTAGTTCTGATGACTGAAAGACTGGGGCTCACACACTACAAGATCTGTAACCGCAACTGACGCCAACCAAACACAGCAAACTCTGGCGGGGAACTAAATGGTAAACAAACATGGACGCTACCTGGGTCGCTGTTGCCATTGTGTGCGCAGCTATTTGTTTGGAAAAAAGGAAAGAGAAAAAAATGGATCCATGTGTCCAGTTTCGCTTGGGTAGCGCTCAACTTTCTTCGGTGTTTGCCATGGTTGTTTATGTTTTCTTCTTCAAATTTCCGCTTATATTTTCCCGCCGCTTCCTGTTGCTTCGTCTGCGTCCTGACACTATTTCCTGTGTCCCATCAACTGTTTTTCATTGGCCGCTGGACACCATGAATTCCCAGTTGGATCTGTAAACAGCCCACACTACAGGAGTGTGGTCCAGAAACATTCAAACATGTTTGATTGCTTGCAACTGACATCAGGTTGGGTTTTTGCGCCGATTAGAGTCTTTGAACATCACACACTAACGAATTTCAGGGCCGACTGGTGATTACGATTCCCTGCAACTAGTGTTGACTGGTAAAGACTCAGCACAACTGTGAATCGTTATAAAATTGGGCAAAAAAATTGTGTAGTGTGTCCCCAGCTTAAGAAAGACTAGATTCCCTTTCATATATCTTTGCTTGGGACTGGCACAATTGGATTGTTATCCTCTGTGGCAGGATTTCCTCTCACCGTGGTAATATATCAGATTTCCATAATGCGTAAATAAAAAATGCATACTTTCACTTTAATTTATGGTTAGCAAGAAATTCAAGTCAACTCAACTGAACAAAGTATTAACATGCAACCTTTAATGCAACAGTTTGAGGTCCTAGTCAGCAGATTAGCCATTTTTTTTCCCACTTTTTTCAGGTGATCCATCAAGTCTCCAGGACATGTCATCACTGTGGGCCGGCCCCAAAAGAAGGCCCTCCATTTAGACCCAGGTCGCTCAATCAGTCTATGGCCCAGTGCTCACACCGGTCATATGCCCCTGACTATGGTCTTGTAGTCACTAATGTTCTCTGGGTTTAGGTTTGGTTCCTTTGTAGAGGGAGCTACACAATGAGTTTTTTACATCCAACTGACATAAGATCCTGACAACCACAATGCAATTTTTTAAAATATGTTTTCTACAAAGCTTTTATGGATTTCAGATCTTGCAATAATAACCAAAATGCATTAACAATTTTTCCACCATGCATCATTTATTATTATTATACCTAATTTATACAACCATATCAACAGAAAAGGTAGTGTATGTCATAGTTTGTAATTTTAGTTTTCAGGAATGAGCAAAAGTAATGACAAAAATAAGTGTTTTAGTTATTGCATTAGCATTTTGCTCGCATTTACCTGCAGCTCGTAGAGGACAAGAACAATAAGCCCTCCCCTGTACTTTATAGTAGCTTTACAGTTGCTTTAAATTTCCTTATAAAACTGCTTAATCCCCTTTTAGCATATTGTAAAAGATTCTCAGATTCTATAATATCATCTACAGATTTTATTGACAAGAATTTTAATAAATGAGAATGGTCAACGCATCCTGGCACGACTCGGCCAATCAGATGGGTTAGGGATCATTCCATCGGCTGTTAGTCCACATGAATGAATGGCTACAGATAATACAGAGAAAATATCAAGTCTCAACACTGGTTGCATCTTCTTGTGCAAAAAAAAACAAAAAACAAAAAAACACGAAAGCACGAAAACATAAATAGAGGAAAAGGAAGCCAAATAGAAGCAGATTTATACTATCAGTGCATTCACTCCATGTTTAAGGTAAGGTTTAAACTTTGTCTCCACTGGTCACTGCAAAAAATGGCTACAGAACGACCAGGGCGACCTAGATCAGACAAGTCCAAAGTACGGCCCGGGAATCATTTGTGGCACAGGTCGAGGATTCATATGGCCCCCAGCCTCCATGAAAAATGTATTACTTATGTCCCACCAGCACTTTCGTACAGTGTGTCTATGTCTTTATCTGTACATTCGCACATCTCATCTACTTTCCTCTCCCTTGTGTTTTCTATGTGTAGTATGTTTTAATCCGGCCCGCTTCGGAAAAAGTTTGGACGCCCCTGACCTAGATCAATGATATAGCAGCTTAATGTCAATTGAGAGCTTTATAATAACACCAATTCTGTATGTTCAATCAGCCAAAACTAGGTCCAACTGTCTCCCACTACGTCCGATGGTGCAGAACACACCAAACAGATTCACATCACCGACCGTGTCAAACTGTCCGGCCATGCCAGACAGGTTGAAAAATAGTTCAGTAAGACTTTTTCTTTAAATAAAATAAAGGTAGCTATAATATTGTTGGGGAGTGAAGGGTCAGATAGCAATGATGATGAAAGGCATTTTCTAGGTAATTCAAGTCTTGTTATACACTCATCACAGAATCCTCAAGTCTACCTCAAAAATGGAAATCCACAGTATGAATAAGCATCATTGTTTTTTTTGGAAGACTTGGAGGTTGTGCCAGGTCAGAGAGTTACATAATTCACTTCATCATCAAGTGTGCTTTCGCTAAATCCTCCGTCTTTGGCACCAGAGACATAACAGGAATCTCCAAATCTCCCCCCAAAATCCTAAGCCCTTTCATCATCCCCTGTTTGGGTTTTTACAGAAAGCTACTGTATACTGCCCCATCACTCCTGTCTGGCTTTTCTACACCTCCACACTCGAACACTGGTGCCTTTGTACGGCCCACAGAAGGGGACACGACAGAGAGGAAACCCAGTGCCACCCCCCACCACCATCACTACAACCTCAGTGTTCTCCATCCCGGGACAGCGCTGGCATACCCATGTACACGGCGTCTTGTGTAGGCCGCGGCAGATCGGAGCAGTCAGCCATGCAATGAGATTACAAAAAGAGAAAGTGGCTGTCAATCTAACAACAGGAGGTGCGGTGATGCACAGCTCTCCTGGGTTAGGAGTGCACGGAAAAAATAGATTTATACGTAATACCAATGCATCTAGAGAATAGTGCAAATAATGATACAATACACAGTTATTTCTTATAAAAATGGATACCACAATTGGTCCACTGATATCATATGTTTGTGTACCTCAAGAAATTAATAAAAACAAATGGGATATCTCAAATAAGTTAGCTTTTTTAAATATATTTTTTGCCTCTTGTACACATTTCTGTTATTTTTGTTCAACAAAATGGACACATTGAAGACTGTGAAGACTAATTATACTAAATCACCCCAAGGACCACTTTTGGGTGTCAACCCATCAGCTAAGAATGAGAATCGGTGAGTACAGTTTTTATTGTTGTTGCATGACATTTTGGGCCATATTTACAAAGACAGGTGCAAAATTGTGGCTGCAGATTGAAAAATTAACTTTAGCTATTTGTGATATTGTTACTTCTGTCAGTCTACCCCAGGGGAAACTGTGACTACAAAACGTAGCTCACCACCACTGACTATGGAGTGAATGAAATAACCCTTCCCTTCTGTGTAAAGTGCTTTGTGTGACTTGTGTCATAGGTAAAACGCTATATAAATACCTTTCCCCTTTCCCCTTTCAGAGAGGAAGCGCAGCTTCCACCCAGTGGTCTGTCAATCAACTCAGATGAAGAGATGGATGTTTGAGAGTCTTGACAGAGACTCTCAGTTTTAACAGTGACACACTGTATCAGGGAAGGAGAGAGAAGAGTGTCTTGCATCTTCTAGAAGCGATAGGCTTTGAAGTGGGACAAGACAACTTTAAGTGGGCCAGACTCAGGAAGCGCATGACTCAACGGACATCGGGGAGACAACAGGATAAAAACACATGGACTAACACCGCAACACTGTCATAACACATACGTCATATTTAAAGACTCCTCAGTCTGCCTGTAGGGACTGTTTAAAAAGATGAGAAAAAGACTCAGTGTTAAAGACCGCTGCAGTTCAGTGGAATACAAGTGAAAGTGGTAAAGTTTGCCTTTTTGTTTCAAGTCAACATATTATTGTTGTATCTTTGTAAATTAGCCCTTTTAAAGCATTTTATTTTATTTTATTTTCAATGCCTCATGTGCACACATATCAGCAGTCGTTGCTCCACAAATGGTTTACATCTGCTCCTCTAAAGTGCTAAATGTTACAAGAAGTTTTAGCTCCCATACTTGTGATAAATCAAACAGCAATCGCTAAACAATTTCATTTGCATTTTCTCCGTGTTCTGGCACTCATTTTGCACCTATGAGAAATGCTAACCTCAGTGTTTTCTCCTATTTTAGCACATCCTATTTATTTAGCGTGCATGTAAACCTTGCAAACTAAGGGGTTGTTTAGACAACAACACAATTTACCAAAAACGCAATGATTTGATTGCGGATTGGCCTTTTGTTTAGACAAAAATGTTCCATTTTTTGAATATGCTGGAAGAGGTGTTTTTGTTTCAGGGGTCCTAGCTGAGACAGGAAATTGGCGTCCTCAGTAAAAACAATGACGCAACAGCCCCATCTTAGTCTGCTCAATCAGTCACAAAATGTGGTCATTTCAGTAATACATGTATAAACCCTTACAGCTTTAGAGTTTATCAGCTCTTTCCCAGGAGGACCACATCCTTCCATCTTGGGCCATCATGTCATAGGAGTCCAAATAAATACATTTTACCTTGCAGTCAAGCTATGCAGTCAAGTCACGAACTGTCTCATGTTTTATCTTATGTTCTTCTTCCAGACTTTAAACTAAAATGGTTGATTGACAGCTGCGTCCACCAATTGCTGTTCACAACTGCAATCTTTTCTAAAACCCTATACCAAGAACTCCACCCCACTCATCCTCTGTGTTTTCTGATGAAAGAGCAGTCAGCCCTAAATTTCACTTTTGTGGAGCCAGAACCGTCTTTAAAATAGATTGCACCCCGGGAGACGTGTTACTGAGAACTGATCAGAAACTCCTCCTTAAGGCAAAATCATTAGACTATATGACACACTGTGAGTCCATAAACCAAACAGGATTAAAGAGCTTTCAGTGACTTCTGCTGTAAGTTACACTCAGCTGATGTTATGTTGTAGGCATGTGGAGAAATACGACCAGCTACTGCAGCCATTACATCATGTTTTACTACAGATGACACAATCTTTTGGACTTAACAGGGTTCCCACAAGTCCTGCAAAACCAGCAATCTTAACCAAAGTATATAGTAATAGTGAATGATCTGGTTTATTGTCTGCTTACAACTTGGTCCACAATAAAGAAAATCATTTTTAGTTATCCCTGAGTTGTTGCTATGGCAAGCACTAAATGAGCAATAGGAAGATAATGGTTTCATATATAAGCCTGCAAGCAATCATTATTCCTTTCATATTGTTGGATTAGAGTTATGGGGCTATCACACCTACTCGTTTGGTCCTAACTTTCAGACTTTACTCTACACCCAACCCTTCGTACCAAATTATCAGGTGTGAAAGCTCCAATGGACAGTGGTTTGCACAAAACAGCTGGAACAGTCTGATTATTATATTTATTTAAACTCTAAAATGACCTGCTGAAGTGACTACATGTTCATCACGTTCAGGCTAAGTCCTTCCATGAGTGACGTATTTAGATAAGTTGCACACGTAGCATTTTTAAGTATTAATTTTTACGAGGAAGCAATTTATGAAAGGTATTAGGGAGCTTGATTATAAATATATCTTTTTGCAATAATACTTGAAATTTCCCCCATTGACCAGTAGCAGGCTATTAAATAGGGGTATTAGAAAAAACAATTTATATTAAGAAACAATGGACTCTGTAGGACCTGAAAAATCTCAGACAATCGTTTTTGTATAGTGATCATAAACCATTTGTCCATCGACTTTGACGATACGTGCGCCTGTGCATGTGTACACAGTATGTTTATGTAGCCTAGTGTTTGAATACTGGTAGCTCTGCTGGCCTGACTTCAAAATACAAAATGGCTGAGGAAAACCAGGTGGTCGTAAATGGAAAACTGTTTCTGAGGTGTCTGGGAAGTGGAGAAAAAACACAGAAAAGCAAAATAAACCTCATGTGGTTCTTAATGATTCTTTTAAATAATGGCATGTGCTGAAGGAACAGAATGGACTTCAGACCAATGAACTGGTCGCCAAGTTTCTGCTGGACAAGTAACTTTATCTTATCATTTTGTGAAAATAGGCCTTTTTGCTGAAGCTACTGAAACCTTTTAAACTTATATTGTGACACTGTAAAGAAACCGGCAGTTTGCTAAGTCTAACTGTAGAGGAGTACAGCTATTTTTGTGTTTATTACACTACACGTACCAGGCCACTCTGTTAAAACAATGAAAATAGAATGGAAGATGTTTCTGTATATGTACACATTATGGCAAATTTTATATTATTGTTCACACAGGAATGCTCACATTTAGGAACTTTATGAGGAACTCGGTCAAAGGTTGAGCAAACAACCATTGCAGGGAGCGTGAATGTCCCATCGCTGTTGTTGGAAGTTATAAAATGCTGATCGGAGACATAAATTCTCCTGTCTTTTCAGCTGTAGTCAGTGAGTTTCAGCTGATGCTGGCTGTAAACAAACAAGCTTATATGCTAATTACATATGCTAATTGCTACATTCAGTAAAACAGCTAAGCGTTGACAGACTCATTAATGTTTTCCAACAGGCTCTGATATACATACATGTAGCAGATTGGTCTTCAGTTGCTAAAATTATCTTGATTATTCATAATTTGTGATCATTTGTGGCTAATGCTAAATCCTCCATAGAAAATTGTTTTCTCTGGAATGCAGCTGTTCTGTTTACAAACACTAAAAGGGTCTACAATGTGGATGCTAATGTTGCTAACTTTTTGTAGTGTGAAACCAAATGTTAGCAAATCAAACAAATGTAACTGAACAACCTGTGACTTTTAAGTGCGGAGCTTGGTGTGGACTTTAAGTGGTTAAAACTCCCTTTGATTTTTATTGGGACGAACAAATGGACACAGATTAAAATGGAAGTGGTTATGAATAATGGATTTTGGTTTCAATAAGAGAGGTTCCAAACCCATCTCACTTCAGTTAATGGGTCTGTCTGGCCATACTGCATCATATAAGTACTATACACAGTTGATATTTCAATATATAATTCCAAATTCAGAGGGCAAGAGTTTCCTAACAGCACTTTGAGCTTCTCCACATGTCCAAATACAGTACCTCATAAGATTTAGTAGCAGGTTTAGATTTTAGAGATGACTCAGTGGTAGTGGACACATCTGTATCTCATCTGAATAAACCGCGCCATTGTCTCTACAGGAGCCAGACCTGATCTCACTGGCTAAGTTTGGATTATAGAGTGTTTAATAACTTCTGCCAAGTGTTTCAGGATTCACAGACTCTGAATGTGTTGTCTGGGCCCAGGGGCTACCAGGCTAAATCGCGTTAGCATACGGCCTGACCTGTCACAGCAATTAAACAGCCTGAGAGCATAATGACCTCATCAGTGGGTCTGCCAAAGTGAAATCCTATTTGGACTTCGGAGCCGACCAGGAGCTGATGACTTACTACTTGGGAGTGGGGTACTTGCACTAATTTAATTTAATGTATCCTCTTTTGAAACATTGGCTATTTGATTCACAGTACATAGTGTGGGGCAAGATGGTAGAGTGGTTAGCAGCACGCCTGTGGTCAAGATCTCCCTGTGTGACTCCAAATTGCCATTATAATGAATGAATGTGAGAGTTAATGGTTGTCTGCAGCGCTGGCCCTGAGCATTTAGGGACCCCAAGCAGGATAGGCTTTGAGGGATCATTTTTGAGACCATTTAATTTTTACTAAATGACATTTTAATTTCTTTAAAACACTTACTATTTTTCTATGGGGATGAACACTTTGAGACATTTTTTTATTTTAATTCTCAGACTTAGCAAGGGGGGCCCAGGTAAACAGGGACTAAAACACAATAATGTATATACAGTACATTACATTGGGCCCCACTTTCAGATGGACCCTCTCAAAAATGACAGCAGGATATTATAACCAGAATCTATTTATCAAATAGAGTTAACAAATTAATCATCAGCAAATAACAGATAAACCTGGGGGCCCACTAACGTCTGCGGGGCCCTGTGCAGCAGCTTAGTTTGCCTATAGGAAGGGCAGGCCCTGGTTGTCTGTCAGCGTGTGTCTCTTAGTGTCAGCCACTTTTGGAGATGCTCTGACCCAGTCATCTATAGCCGTCACAATCTGGCCCTTGTCAAACTCGCTCCTTAATCCTAGCTTCTCACACATCAACTTTGAAGACAAAATGTTCACTTGCAGCCTAATGCATCGCAAATAACAGCAGCCATGATGAAGAGATAATCTGTGTTATTCACTTCATCTGTCAGTTGTCATAATGCTATGGCTGATTGGTGTATATGCCAGGAGCTCAACCACTTTCAAAAACAGAGTAAACCTAAAACAGACTTTTACTGAACTCATTATTGCTGAAAGGAATATGGATCTAAGTTCACATACTGTTTGATGAAACTTTATTTGTACAGCCCTTTTCATACAGGGCAGGGGGACTAAGACCATTAAGAGTTTTATAGACAAGTAAAAGCAACTCCAGAGACTCCAGAATTGGTGTAATATGCTCTCTCTTTCAGTCTTTGTAAGCAGACAGGTTGCTGAGTTTATATTTTTAAGTCTCCCTTTAAAGCTGAACAACCTGATTTTACAAATTACAACCTAAAACATTTCCAACTCACCACCAACAAGAGTATAGCTTCTTTCCTTTTCTTTTATTGAAATATGTAAAACTCATCCAATTTGCCACCTCAAAATACTGATAAATGACATCAAACTGAAATTTGGAGCTTAAAGGAGCTATATGTTGCAAAGATGACTTTTCTGAGCTTTCTTCCATGTTATAATGGTGTTCCCTCATTAAAAACATACCTGGAGTTTTGCTTCATTCACACCTGTTTGAATAATCTTGTATTCTCTGGCTCAGTCATTCTTATGTCTCAAAATGAACCTCTGTCTGTCCCACAAAACTCTAGGAAGCATTGACCAATCAACAAGCCCTCTACATCCAGTCCAAAACAGTGTACAGCTCTGTGTCCACTGATTCTTCACAGCTATTTTTCATTTTGTAGTCAACTGGCATCAGACAAAAATTTTAAGGAAGTGAAGTGCTCTTTTTCTTTGATTATATGTTCAAAGGTTTACAACACACTGCTGCCCTCTGCTGGTCTCTTAACCTGTTTCTTTATGGCACCAGAAGAGTACTTATTATTGATATGTGCCAGCAGATGTCAATTCTTAATAATAAATCCTATATGACCTCATGAAGCCTATATATTTTCAGATGATTTTTATTACCTAGGTTTCCTCCTTTGCAAGAAAAAAAGTTCCTGTTTAAGTCTATGTAAATGTATTCAGTGCCCATATAAGTGAAGGATCTGGCAGACTAGCCCCCAGACACTTGCATAGCAGCATATATTGTCCCTTTGAGCTTCCATACATCATCGCTTGGCCATTAGCCGAGTGGACACGACCGAGGAGGCTGGCCTTACCAGCCACTTAAGTGCGGCCACTATGTAAACACATTTATCCTGTGAAGTGTGGACAAATCTCCTTTAGTGGGACATAGACACTTTACAACACTCTTTAAGCATCATCAGTGTCTGGTAAACTGAGAGAAAAAAAGCCTCCCACGCTCACTTGGACTCCGAAAGTGATCCGCTGGCATCCATTCGGGAACATGCTTTCGAGTTTGCTCAGCTAAGTAGCACTCAAAACATATCTCCAAACAGTAAACATATCGTTGTTGTTTTGTTTTTTTAAGCGAGTAGCCGGGCAGTCTGGCAGAATGATAGGAGATCCTTTTTAACCAAGATGGCAGCCTAAATAATGCAGCGTTTGTTGGGCTGGAATGAAAAGGGAGTTGGCAGAAGGGTGAGCTCCTCTGGCAGATGATCCGGAGTGCCGCCCTCTCTCACATTGAGAGCATAGAGACTCTCACAAACCATCTTCATAGAAATTCAAGGCAACAGGGACAAGTACCAGACATTGCGGCAGTGGCAGGTTGCAAGGTTAAGGGGACATGTTTTTGAAATAACAAGGAATAAATCGCTCTATATCCAAACATGTCATGTCATTACTGAGTCAGAGCTGCCAGTCTGTAACATGGTAGAAATTGGAAAATGCATCGTGAGGTGTCCTGGGGCATATGCAAAAAGTCTGCCATGATCAGCATTCAAACATATGGGAACCTGTTCAAGACTAGCATGTATTTAAAATAAGGCATTTGGATGTTTTTTTGGCTACGGAAAAGTTAATATTAATGATTATAAAGTAAAGAAAGTTCCTGAGATGTCAGAGAATCAAGGCTTTAAAAGGAACTGTACTGTCACTGAAATGGGTGTCCTCAACTCTGTAACAAGAGAGGACTGGGACAAGAGCATAAGAGCATAGTGACATGGAAGCACTATACTTTATATCACTATGGTCTATGATCTCTTCAGTGAGAGTAGCCACTGTTTAACCCCCCACAAAATGCAGAGGTGGCAAAAGTACTAGCATTCTGTTCTTAAATGTCCTATATTGTGCTTTTTTTAATACCTTTTGACACCTTTGCATTATTATTTCACTCTTTATAACTTAAAATAGTATATATGTATGGAAAATGTCTTCTTTGGAGAGCTATTACTTTCAATTTGTATGCTTGGATTAGCTGTCTGTCGCCCCTTGCTGGCAACAGTGGGGAAATGGACAGAGCATAAAATGGCTAATTGGCATGGCTGGTAGCAATATGATGCTAACATATAGATAAATGAGCTGACTGCTTTGTAGTGACGTAAATTTAAGCACTGAAATGATCAGAATGAGTCCAGTGACGGTGTATGGGCTTTAGAAACACATAGGAGCACTTTCTGGTTTCGCATGTCTATGTGCGCACGTACATGTCTAGCTGTGAGACTGTGCGTTTATGGGTTGTTAGAGGAGGACGGGCTCAACAAACAGGATTACTCAAACAAGCGTGAATGAAACAAAATAGGGGACCTTTAGGTTGAAGTACTGACTCAGCTACTTTACTCAAAATAAAAATGAAGTTTTGCTCTCAGTGATACACATTCTGTACAGAAAACACACACCATACAAAATAATAATATCCTTGGAATCTGAAGTCTGTGTTGTTGAATCCTCTAGGTGATTTTTCTTTTTGACTTGTTTCTATTTTCTATATATAAGTCCCACTGACGTCCAATGTAATGACGACTTTCAGACAAACTGAGTCTTTGTACAACTGGCTCTTGCTGCTGTCCACATTCAGAAATATGTGCAGAGTTGCTAATAATCACCCACAATTCTTGTATAGAATAAGAAAAGAATTAGTCTTTGTTACTTCCCACCTCTGACAAAATGTGGAATTTAAATCATCTGTACTAAAATGTCAAAAATAACAATGAACAGCTTTTTATTAAGCTTGCACAGCTTATCCGCTCCAAAAGGGTTTTTTAGAGTTACTCTTTAATGTCTGATGATTAATGAGTGACGTTATTTTAGTAGTTCTATATAAAGTGAAACATGCATATGATATAGATCCAGTACACACAGAGAGATATTCTATCTTAATGAGTTCTCGCATATGTTGAGTTTTGTTTTCAAAATGATGACCTGATGCAGCATTGATTTTCATTTATAATCAATGCTAATGATTAAGGATAGGCATTGAAACCCGGTTCTTCGCGAGAACCGGTTCTAATTTTTCCAATCCATCAGAATTGTGTAATACAGTATGGAAGGGAGCGAGCGATAGAAAGAGAGAGAAATCTCTGTAGAAAATGCTGAATCCTGTCCCACCTGTCTGACGCTGATGTAGTAACAGTAACAGTATCACAGACTGTTAGTTTACTGTTTAGTTTAATAAGTTTAATGAGCAGTTTATTCAGTTTATTCATAATAAACTGTATGGCCACAAATCTAGTTAATCTAATCTTAATCTATATTAGAAAGAATAAAGAATCGGATAAGCAGAAGCGACAATGGTATTGACATTGATAAAATCTTATCAGTTCCCTTTCCTACTATTGACTGATCCCACTTTTGTTGAATAATAACTGCAAAAATTGACAGAAAATGACTGAGGCAACGTTCACACTGCATGTTTTGATGCTCAATGTAGATTTTTTGCTAAAATCTGATTTTTTTGCATGGTTATTAACATTATAATTTGAATGCAACTGCCACCAGTCTCATGTCTGAGCCGTCTACAGCCCTGAAGTGTCCCGCACGCTCAGAAGAAGACGCGACAGAGCCAGGAGTGGTGGATTTCGGACGCGAGAGGCTTCATCCACATCTATAATTCATGCATAATTTCAGGATGTCAAGAAAAAGGTTTGTATACATCTGTTAGCACCTCTCCTCTGTTCTAAATTCCTTAATATTTTCCATCTTATTTCTCCTCAGGACGGCCCAGTTACGATAAAAGTCTGACAAAATGCTATTTCAGATGGACTGTATTTGATTTAAGAGCACATAATATTAATCAAAAGTAATAGGAGCTACTGCAAAAATGTACCTACATCAAATTGTGAGGTCTGGCTATCTCTTATAATCATTTTCTTGCCTAAACATCCAATCTTGAGACCTTACAGAATCCTGAGCCTGAGAAAAAAGCTGTACACAGTGCTTCTCTGTAACCTCCTTTCCCCTCTTTTCACCGCTAACATTAATGAGTTGCCAGCAGCACTTGACTGTAGCGAGTTGAATCCTCCTCTCGGCAGGTCTTTAAGCTCAAGTCCAGAGTAAAACCAAAGCCAGACCCACAGAGAGCTTGTGCCAAATCTCCGCGCCAAGCCGTCAGGGAGCAGTATCATTTGCATTGAGCGTGATTAGAACGGCCGTTATGTGTCACACAGGACCGGGCCTAATCTCACTTTTCTTTGGAGTTCTGTTCGAGGCGTCGCGTTCTTTTTTTTTTTTTTTTTAAGAAAAGGAAATGATTTCTTCCATTATAGTGAGATGGAGAAGACAGGGAGGTTTGCTGCTAACTAGGTCAGTGTGTTATTCAAGTCCAGCAGGAGACGGGGGAAGGCTACAGAGGGCTGCCTGTGAAAACTCCCCCTCACCCACGGCTGGAGATCCAGTTAAAGACCAGAAGAAGAAAAATAAGACACCATTTTCACTCAGAACAAACGTGGTTGACTCAAAATGTGGATGCTACATTTACAAAGATAAATGTTCAAAACTATGATGGTAAAAAGTACAGGAGGCTTGTTTGGCCTTCTGATCTGGGAACAATAACCAGCAAAAAAATACATACAGCACCTTCATTTAAGTTCTTGAGTGATGAATCTTATTACCAAACAATCATCCAGTAATACAGCATTATGTCCCTTTGACTATGGCCACACAGATCTCAATTGTTTTGTACTGTAGCTGGCCATTTATCCTTGGTGCAGTCTGGGATCCCTTCGCTTAAATTTTGTTTATATGGGTGGAATCATAGGCAGAGTAGCAATAGGCAATAGCCGTATTATGAGCAGCTATCTACTTTTTTTCTGAACAAGGACAGTAGCAGAAGCCAGTTGTTCAAAGAGTTGTGGAAAACGTCTGTTTGTTTGAATGTGGTTGTTACGTCAGAGGTAATCAGGACTTTACTGTTGATTAAAATGTCAACAAGACAAAGAAAAAAAGGACTGAACAACAAACGTGGACTTCAGCAGAACCAAAAGGTGATGAAGGAAAGCACTAAATGCCACTAATCAGATGAGAGAAGTTATAAAATTCACTCGGGAGCCAGTGCTACCTTGGTTAGCTTCCATATTTGTAAGGCGCGCTGCAGATAAACAGTTGTGATAGGCAGGGCTTAATTTGAGCCGGATCTTGCCGGAACTGGATCCGGAAACTCCCTTATTTTGACACGGTCAGATCGGGCAACTGTTTGCTTGGATCCACTAACTCAGGCACAACTCAGAACAAAGTGTTGACTACATTTGACTCTTCTGACCTCCTTTTTTTTCTTTTTTTTCCTATTTTAAGCATGTAAAGTGCAAAACGTTAACATCCATAACCTGTATCTTGGTCCGGTGTCCATATTTATCGCTCCTCCACTGAAGGTAATACGCTGCGGATGAATCATTCCGCGGATTGTGGATCATTGAATAGATGTCTGGTGCCATCCACAGTTATCGCAAGCTTGGCCGGATATAGCAAGCCGTACAACATTCCAGCATTGCGAAGCTTGGCTTTGACCTGGTTAAAAGCTGCCCATTGTCGTCCCACCTCCGGATTCATATCCGTGACAGAGACATTACCTTTTCTTTCATAGCGTAATAATGAAGAAGGGCGATTATGGCACGGGGACATTCTCCAGTGCACGGCTTTGGTGCGAGGCTCTGATGGGCTCTGTCAACAACAATTTCACCTTCGAAGTTCTCTTCTCTCAGTACCACTGCCAGAAACCTGGCCACAAAGTTAGCAGTGTTGCCGTTTTCCGCGCCCTCTTTGACTCCTACAATTCGGATATTTTGCCTGCGGCTTCTATTTTCTAGGTCAATGCACTTATCGTATAGTTTTTCACTCACAAGCGAATGCTGTTCCTTTTCAAGAGTTACCAATCTGTCGGTTGTGTCACTGAGTGACTTTTCCATGTCTTTCTGTGTATTTGCCGTGTTCGTCTGCATAGCTGAAAGTTTGTCCACTTGTTCGGTCAGCTCGTCACGTATAGTTTTAATGTCTGCTTTAGTCTGATCTCGGAGAGCGGCGATATCATCTCTTATTTCTTTACAGTGAGTTTCTATCTCCATTTAAATGTCCCCTCTCGTGACTTCCCGGTACATTTCAAACTGCGCTCGCAGTTCTGCACGCAGCATCCCCAGGGAAATGGATCCTTCCTCATCTGCATTACTGGGGTTAGCATTAGCTTTAGCCATTTCACTCTTGTCACTGGTGGAGTGCGATTCCACATCTATGGTTGTCTGTGTGTACTTTTTTCCTTTCCTGGTATCCATACTTAGTTTTCAGTAACGTTTTGGCACAACACGAAAATGAATTAGAGTTTGGGAGGCAAGTATATGAAATTAACGTGCGGAGCTGGTTATCCACGCTGTCTACTCCATGCCACCGGAAGCGGAAGTCGACTCTTCTGACCTCCTAAACCTGTGTTGAAGATTGGAGGTGTACTTACACAGAAATGCATATGTTTTAAACATAAAAGCCACGCTTGAGCCCTTCACAATAATGCGCTTCAACACAGACTGTCCCTGCGCTGTAATTGGTGTCTATAGAGTGTACAGGGAATCTGGTGGAAAAGACCTTCACGTCAAACTGAAATAGAAGGTAGCTTATGCTGCTAAACATATAGAAAAACAGCAAAAATCTTCTAAAGTTTTTTTTTGTTGTTTTACTATCGTAGCGGTTTGTTGTTTAGGTTTACGTTCCTTGGGTGTCATCCAATCACCTCTAAATATTCTATTGAATGTCCCTCCGTTTACAAACTTTTTCAACAGTAGGAATTCCAGATTGATATAACGTTAGAACTCTGTGCTAATGTATATCATTCTGCTTTTTGCCAGGTTACATTTATCCACAAATAGATCAAATGGTCACTGGGGCACCAAAGGATCCCATTTTATACAGGGAAAAGAGTCCATTGGTTATTGAGCTTTATTTGCTTCTTTTAACTTATTTTATTTCATCATTTGTTGTTGTTACTTCAGATGGCAGTGCCCCACCCCCCTCCCCTGACCGCACCTCATTGCTGTTTAATGATAGTGCAATGTTTTCAGTATAAGTTTTTTTTTTTTTTTTTTTTTTTTTTTCCACATTTAAGTAATTACATACAATTATGCAGCTGGAAACTGTTTACATACATTCAGGGTTCTATAATACTCAGTTTATTGAGGACATTTTGTTTCTGAGAGGACAAAATGAGCACAGCTGAAGGAGTAAAACACGTGGGTGCATAAAATTTGGGTCCTGTAAGGTGCACTTGTTCTTTCAGTATGTGTTAAAATGCGGTGTCTATTGCTAAAAGTATTGACACTTAGAATACCAGTGGTTCTTTGCGCAGAATAGTTATTTTTCACTCTCTTTTGTGCTACACGTATGCACCTGTATGCTCCCATCTGGACTCTGAAAACCAGAATCATCTTGGTCTTAGCACTTATCATCAAAGCCCTGTTTCAAAGCCCATTTTCCCAGAACCAGCTCTTCTCTTTACACCCTCAGATCCTCAGGTGTGAAGTGTTGGCGGCTCTAAAGGAAAAACCTTGAATCGCCTGTAATAAGCTCCTCTCGTGTTAAACGTCTGTCTCGATGACTTCTCCAGTGATCGCTTTACCTCCGCTAAGACATGAGGTTAAAATGTGGACCTTTCTGGTGCACCTGCACAGCTATTAAACTTTCAAATTGGCTCAGAGGACAAGGACAACGCTCAAGAGTACATGTATTTCACTATAAGCCTGTATAGTTTCCTCCATGTTTCTTGCAAAGGGGTGGAATCTATATCTGTCCTGAGCTGACAGTGAATTTCAATAGATGGTGGACTATTAAATATTTACTATGAAGGTATGGCAGAGCAAGATGTCTCAATATGAGATACAAACATCAACTTTTACCACTCGCATTGTGGTTTTCTGCATTAGGTATTGATCTATATTTTATACAGCACTGACCTAAAAGATTGTCAACTTTTATTGAGAAAGTAGACACTATACTGGTAAAGTAATTCATTTTTTACTTGCAACATTTTGAATTATCCATCGGTTCTTGGCATTTTATTTCACTTGATGACAAAGGTGAGTCACCTCTGAGGAATGGTTACAAGAAAAACTTGAGAATACTTTATACTTTATACAACTTTGAGAGAACTTTTTCACAACCCAAGCTCAGGACAGAACCCTGAATCAAATCCAGTTTTAACCAAAATACTGACTTTTCAGTTTAGTTACTTGTATCATGGATTATTTGTAGCATGCCTTTGAGGTATGAGAACTTTTTGCAATTTTTATTTTATTTTATTTTTTTCAGTTTTGCAAATTCCAGCACTCACTTTCACACACTCCTCTTTTATTTCTAATAAAACACAATATAAAATAAAACAATGGCACAGACAACCAGTTTCACATTGGTTTGCAAGTGCATTCCTGAACTGAATGACTTTGGTACTTTGGGTTTAAACTTAAGAATTTTTATTTAAATTTCAGCATTTTGCCTTAGAAAGCATTTACGCAGTCACATTTGAAAAAAAAAAAGAGAGAGAGAAAACTAGTTCAGATTTGCTATATCATTTATGGAAAAGCTAATATAGTTGCATGTTTTTCCTCTAAACTGGAACAGTAATGCAGTCCCCACTCTTTAAGCTCCAAATACTCCATAGTTCTGAGCATTTAAACATCTTACAATGTTGTTTCTACCTTCAAAAACATATTTGGAGTAGTATTTTGTTTCATTCACTGGTGTTTGAAAAGCCCTGTTTACTGAGACCATCCCCTCCTCAAGAGCTGAAAAGGCTTGGGTCTCACAGCTCTATGTAAACCAGGAAGCCCATTCACTGTCACAGACTCATTCTGATCATTTCAGTGCTAAAAAATTGCACTCCAAGTGAGTAAAATACTGTCCAAAATTATTTCAAAAAGCCTGAAAAAACACAATATGGCTGTTTAAGAAACCTGCTGTATGGTAACTAGTCAGCCATTTTGCAAATTCTGATCATGGTCACTTCCTACTGCAAAAGAATATTTCTTTCTAATAGACCACAAAAATAAAATGTAAAATAAAATATTTGCACACTCAACCATTCCAAGTTGTTTTGAAAAGTGCATTCCTAAATTCAATGAGCTTGGTACTTTGAGTTTCAACTCAAGTATTTTAAAATTTACATAAAAATGCTAATACAGTTGCATGTTTTTTCTTCAAACAGGGACTGGTAAGTGGCCGTTTAAACGCTGGCCGGGAAATGCAAAAGTCATGTCGTTTTCAATTCGTGTCTACATGGAAAAGCTTGAGGTCTGAAAAATCTGTAGGTGTGAATATCTGTAAGCCCTTGACACCAACAAATGGCACTGTTTATCCTGATCAACTCTGGGGCACTATTAAGGATTTTTACATAGACTACTAAGAGTAAGTTGTTAAAAAATGATCGTATGTGTAAGTGTAAAATGACTATATTTTGGGATTTGGACGAGGCTGTTATATCACCGTTTTTAGTGAGGACTCGTTTTTCCAGTTTATGTGAGTCCTCAGCGACTTCCTGATGTGGGACAAAAACACTTCTTCCAGAGGTTTCAAGATTACGGATTTAGAAAACAGAAATCTCATTCTTGTGTAAATGAAAGGCTAAAATGCAATGCAATCCAATCATGGCATTGTCATCTAAACAGCCTCTAATGTACCTAAAGCAACCCTCCTCCTCCTGTTGTTAGTTTCATTTAATGCAAAAGTAATTCCAACCACACACTTGACTGCAAACTTTATACAGTAGTTAGACCTCAAATCATTCTTCGTTTAAGTACTTCCTCTCCAGCAGCTTCTCAAACTTCACCTCATTCGATAAAAGACACACATTCTGAAGTTCATCACAATCCTCTATGGAAACACAATGCTGGCTAATGCTTCCCTGCCTTTTTTTAAGCCAACAGAACCTCCCTGAAGCCAACCTCATTCACAAGTAGATTGTCGCCCAGGGCCAGGCCAAAGTAAATGTGGGGGATATTTTCCAATTAAATATCTGGAAGGCTTGTGTTTTAGCTTCCTCCGCCTGCAGCTCTCTTTCTCTCTGTTTGTCTGTGTGCATCTTTGTTCTTGGCGTTATCTTTGGCGACAGATAATCCTGGATGTGTGGCTGCGGATCACAGGAATCACCCGCTCGGGCTCCTCACGCATCGCTTAAACTCATCACGTATTCAAAGGGGAGGGCTAAATCTGCCGCACGCTGGAGGGATCGGTCCATGCGCACGCCTCACTAACAGCGTTTTTCACCCCCCATTTAACCTTCACATCTCAGCCCCAGCCCCCCCTCGGTTTACAGACACTGGAGCTGAAAAGTCTCTCAGCCTGACTCTGTGTGTTCTTGTTGGAGCTAAATGAGGAGCTGTTGACAGCTGAGTTTGAGGGAACGGCAGAGGTTGGTGGTGGTACTCACTCATAAGACTGATGGTTTAGTCTGTGAGTCAAGCACAGATACACATATATTTGCTTACGGTTTAAGAGCTGGCTTCAAGATATACAGGAGGCAGGATGTTGGTTCTGTAAATTCAATCAAACATTGATTAGATCACGGGGCTTTATGTGGAGCTCACTTCACTCGCATCTAGAGACGCATATGCATCATCAATTAGCCTCCGGATCATCTTATCCGACTAGCTAGACATTGTTCAGGGTGTTGACATACACTCTAACCACCCGCTGTCCACACACAGGTTGTAAAATGTGAAATATAAATGCAAAGTTGTCCAAAATGATTTCAAGCAGCATAAAAAAACTAATGTACAAGGCTTTACATTTACTTTTTTGCTCTCTGGCCACCATTTCTAGTATTTATCAAAAGTTCAACCGGCCAAAGTGGCTAGTGGAGTAGTAGTATTTTGGTGTTTCGAGCCAAAATAACAATCTACCTGCCTTTGGCCGGTTATCTAGTGTTAATGTCAAGCCATGCTAATATTTTAACGTAAAAACATCTTCGGAGCTGTTATTTTGACTTTGCAGAGAATGCTATGGATTCGATGCCTATCATGCCCTGCTGCCAAGGGCAGAGAAAGGAAAGAGCAAAAAATTGCTATATTAGCATGGCTATTAGCAACATGATGCTAACAGATAGATAAATCAGCTGGCTGCTTCATAGTGAAGGCAATTTAAGCACTGAAATGAGAGAGCGTTTCAGAACGAGTCCAGTGACCGTGTAAAAATGGTGTAGACATGTGTAGGAGAACTTCCTGTTTTCATGTTGTAGAGCAGTGAGACCAGAGTGTTTTCAGCTCTTGAGAAGTGCAGTGCCTCAGCATACAGAAAAAAAAAATACTACTCCAATTTTTTTTTTAGAGGTGGAAACAGCATTATAACAATACCAAGAATTAGCAAACTAGTCCTGTTCCTATGCAGGTCTTTCCATACACCCTACATTGTTCGTAGTATTGCATAGCAGTCTTCAGTCCTTGAGAACTGGGTCAGTGTGGTCTTCAGTCCAACACTAGTAATAGTAGCAGGCTCAGACTGACAGCGCGGTGTGGCATATGAGGAGACAAATGGACAGATGGAAGTAACTGATCGCACAGAGGTCAAAGGTTAAACCCTCTGAAACCTGGGGTCATATATTGCTCAACGGTTTGTGAAAATGCAAACTAAAAATATGGTGCCTTGAATGTTATTTCAGAGATCACGTTACGACACGGATGGGCAATTTATCATTCACAAGCTGATATTAGAACAGGAAGATCTTCTTTCAACATCAATGTTTTTTCACATTTGAAGACAAAAGCTTTAAAAACGAGCCTTATAGACAGCATCAATGCACAAAGAATCAGTAAAGTTATTAAACAGAGTGTTATTGAAAATTTTATGAAATGGATGCTATTACTGCTTCTACTACTACAGTACACTAGCTGACTAGTTTTTACTTTATTCATTAACCTTTTTGTTGAGGCAAAAATAAACAATGATTTGTTCATTAAAATGGCTTAATCTGTTACTACTACGACTACTACTACTACTGCTGCTGCTCTTATTACTATAGTACACAAGCTGACTTGTGCTTACTAAATTCATTAACCTTTTTGTTGAGGCAAAATAAACAATGACGTTTTGAAATTATTACTATTAATAATACTACTACTTCTGCTATTTACTACTGCAGTACACAAGCTGATTAGTTCTTATGGAATTAATTTCCTTTTTTATTAAGGCAAAATAATCCATGACATTTCTACAGACTTCTATAATTGAAACATCTTTATATATTTCTACTAGTACTACTACTTCTTCTTCTACTACTACTACTACTACAACAACTACTACTACTACTACTACTACTACTACCACTATAGTACATAAGCTGACAAGTGCTGACAAAATTAATGTACTCTAACTGCGGAGACACAGTATTTTAGTATTCAATATTTTCTCTGAGATACACATAGGTAACTTATTCACTTGAGTAAATTGGCACACCTTCAGTTTGGAGGAGCAGACAGGAGCTATGGCATGGGTTATGTATGGCTTCTAATGGACCCTTGGATTTTTTTATAGTTAAACTGCCTGATTTTACTTGCAACTACTTCCTACTTCCTCAACTTAAAAATCTCTTCAGTGGACCTCTCATTTGAATGGACACAAGCAGGTTCAGTAATTGTATTGCTCCTGTCTGCTTCTCCAAACTGAAAATGTGCCTATAATGTACTTAATGGACCATTAGGAATACATTTACAATCCAAAAGTATGTTCTGTAAATACATTTTCAAAAATACTGAGCTATCCCTTTAAGTCAACATAATGCATTCATAATTCATTACAAACAGACCCAATAGAACATGCTGTGCGCTCCCATGTTGCCTACACAGATAATTAACCCCATTAGCTAATAAAAACCTAATTAATTAACTCCCAAACCTTTAATATTCTGGCTAGTCCTGCACCAAGTCCATTAACACACTCTGCCAAAACCCTGTCTGCAATTGGATAAGGCCAGTGCATCTCCTGTATCCCATCTGCATAATGACTCCACATCCTGGGCTATCTTATTTGTGTTTCTAAACAGGAGGATAAGCGCTAATCTGGGCTTTCGGACCCACAAAATGTTAATGAAATGGACCTCCTCTAAAGGGCCATAAATCTTTACACCGCGCCATATGGAAAAGTCTATTGGATTAAACAGCAAAGTAGAGTTCGCATCAGAATCAAGTCAGTTAAAAGGATCAAATATGTCTTATGTTTTATCCAATCTGTGTGTTTATATGTAAAGGGATCATAGTTTTTCATAGGTCAGTAATTTATATTCTGATATCTGTAGTATGGGATTAAACAGGACACCGATGTGCGCTGGACACGTGTGGGACTGTGTGTTGGGTAAATTAGGCCTCTTCATAATGCCCTTGTTTGCGTGTGGACTCAGCCCCCAGCCGCTGATCTGAGTCCCAGTCGTCACCTCCGGGACGCCCCCCTAATCCTGTCCCCAGACAGGCCTAACGCACCCCGTCTCCTCCAGTATAAGCCCACAGCCTGGGATCAGCCCACATAAGGCACAAGGGGGAGTGTTTTGTGTGTCAAGGTATAGGACACTAAAGTCATTTTACATTATTGATTTTATACAAAGCTTCTGTTGAAAATGTCACTTTCTAAACATTAAACACCACGCTTTATATATTAGACAAAAAAATGCCACTTTGTAAGTCTTTCATTTCATTTACTGTATTATTTTTTTTACAGTGTAAGACATTTTGACAGATGATAAATGGGTGGACGTCAATGTTATGTCAGCCCACTTTTTACCACTTTTATTGTAAGAGATATGAGCTCTTTTTTTTTTTTTTTTTTTCTTTTTTTTAACTTGTAACTGATGGCAAACTATGAACATCCTCATTGTTACTAAAACATCATTTCTACATATGTCTTCTTTATTTCATTAGAATACAAGGTTGCCAAGCTAAACACTAGTATTATGGTGCATTCCAGTTGTCTACAGAAGTTGGAATTTCTGAGTTCCGAGTTGTAAAAGCCAATTGGAACACCAGCCCGATCTTGGATGTCCAACTCGGAAACACAGGCGAACTCCAACAACCCCAAGTTAGAAATTTTAGTATGGCTGAATGCTCTGTAATGCTCTGTTAATGACAATCCTGCTAACAACTACACCAAGCCAACATTATCATGAGCCAATTTCCTTTTATACATCTTGTAAGTGAATATATTTAGTACATGTCACATTTCGTATGATAATATTATCTTCACAGTGATTATATTTGTATTTATCATTATTGTCATTATTGTTTCCGACTTAACAAATGGAACTCGGTAACTCAGAAATAATGTCACTCTGAGAGTCCGAGATATAAAGAGCAGGAAATCCCATCTCTACCTCTGAGGTTAACTGGAAGGCAGCATTATGCAGCGTTCAGGTGGTTTTCAGAAACTCGAGCCTGCTGCACAACTTTCCTACTTGACATCATATGCTACTGAGCAGTAAAGTTGCTGTTTTTGCATTTTATTGATCATCTTTTTGACTAAATGTTGTTAATAATATGAGTTTAATATAAGCTGATGCTTGCATAATTGTGTTAGAAATGCCAATTATTACCACTAATTTGTTATTTCATCCCTAACTGTCAAGCTCTTAAGCTAAATATATATTTGCTAAACTTATGAACATTCAGCTTTTCATTAATAAGAAGTTGAATGTTAAATCTGATTAAATAGCTGTGTTAAACACTATTTTACTGACCAGTAACTCTGTTGGTCAGTCTGTCTCTGTTGGTTTGTTGCTCCATAATACAACAGATACATATATTTTTCACAGTGCTAATAACCTTGTGCTATGTCACCTCATTATGATGTCTAATGATAGGAAAATTATAAAAACAGTCCTGCCACAGGGGGTCACAAGTCAGTGCACTGTTTGTGGTGGTAAATGTAGAAGGTTGCGTCAAGAAGGGCACCTGGCATAGACATTACTGACCAATAACTCTGTTGGTCTATAAATAGTGACCTCAATATCCAGACATTCTGAGGTTAGAGCACATGAAGTCCAAATCAGAGGACTATATAAATTCAGCATTATACACATCAGCAAATTGACGCTAAGTACTTAGTCAGCCTCATTGTAATGTATTTTAGCACGTCTAATCAAGTAACTTTGAGGCTCTGAGTTTTGAAAACAGTAAAAGAATTAAATGGCAACATGAGTAAGCAGATAACTTTATGCAAGCAAAGCTGGGGACACACTACACGATTTTTTTGCCCGATTTTATAAAGATTCACAGTTGCGCCGAGTCTGTACCAGTCAACACTAGTTGCAGGGAATCGTAATCACCAGTCGGCCCTGAAATCCGTTAGTGTGTGATGGTCAAAGACTTGAATCGGCAAGTGTGTGCGGCGCAAAAACCCCGCCTGACATCAGTCACAAGCAATCAAACATGTTTGAATTTTTAAGCCAACTCTGGACGCACACTCCTGTAGTGTGGGCTGTTTACAGATCCATCTGGGAATTCATGGTGTCCAGCGGCCAATGAAAAACAGTTGGCGGGACACAGGAAATAGCGTCAGAGAACGAACAGGAAGCGGCAGGAAAATATAAGCGGAAATTTGAAGAAGAAAAAAACATAAACAATCATGGCAAACACTGACAAAAGTTGAAAGCTACCCAAGCGAAACTGGACACAGCCGGTTTTTCTTTTTCCATTTTTCCAAACAGAGAGCTGTGGACACAACAGCAACAGCGACCCAGGTAGCGGCCATATTTGTTTACCATTTAGTTCTCGCAAGTTCCCCGTGAGAGTTTGCTGCATTTGGTTGGCGTCAGTTGCAGTTATAGATCTTGTAGTGTATGAGGCGCAGTCGTTAAATGTGTGAGCTCCAGTCTTTCAATCGTCAGAACTAAATCTGCTGAAACCAGTTGTTAGTGTGTGCTCCTAGTCTTTTCAGAATCTGTAACGACTGAGAAAATCATGTAGTGTGTCCCCAGCTTAAGTTATTAAAGCGGAACTCTTTATTTCTTTACTGTTTTACCTTATTTTCCTCTATAGAGCTCCCCCTACAGTGAGTTCGGAGTAAAGCACTATTGTAAATACTCACAAGCCCAGTTGACTGCTATTGTGACTCCTCGCTCATCTTTACTTTCATTATCCCCTCTACGTAAATGTACAATTTTTTTTTTTTTTCTTCTGCAATTTGGTCACTCTGCCTCCAGCTTGTTGTTGCGTTAACAGTGATGTGACGCTTTCTCACGAGACTTGAGACTTCATTGACACCATGTTGGCGACACTTATACTCACAAGTGTCATTTTCAGCCCAGAGACACCAGGGGGAGATATCGGACACTTTATTTATTCCACAACAACTCATTTAGCCATCATACGGACACTGTTTAAGGTAAAAAAAAAGTTACTGAGTTCTGCTTTAATGTAAGAATATTAACCAAAATGTCTATGCTTACGTTCTTATCTCTCAGTGCTTGTAGTTCACTGGAGGACACATCACCACCAAAAACTGAAACTGTAAACTAGAAACAACATCCTTGGTCTATTGTTTCTTAGATCAGCAGGCTGTATGGCATATTGGAGCAGAATGCACACTTTTTATTGTGGAACATAGCAACACCTAGATTTAAAAACATGAGTTACAGTTGCTTTCTCAAATAGAATCACACACTTAAAAATAGTTCAGAACTTGGCAAGATTTTGTGCCTCTGAGCCACAACAGAAAACTGATTTTACAAAAATGGCGCCACTCCTGATCACAACACATTTTATTTTATCTCAAGCCTTCTACAACAGCAGTTTAACTAACTTTTCCATTCACCCTCCAGCCATACCACCACACACAAACCAGCATTTTCTTCCATCTCTTCCATCAGATCGGGCCCCGCTAAATCCGACCCCATGCCTCCACACCTGAGAGACACCTGAGTCTGCCAAAACACACGGCGGCGTGGAAAGCGGAGAATCAATTTCACCTCCTGACATTCAGTTTTTACAGGCACTTATTGGCTGAGGACAGATAAGCGGCGCTGGCAGGAGACAGTGGAGTGTGTGAGCTGAATTAAATTAATGTAAGGGACTCTGGAGCCAAAAAGAGACCGCAGAATACCCTGAAGCAGCTTGATCTACCAAATTCAATTTATCCATGTAATGTTTGTCCAAAAGTGTGATAAGGCTAAACGTTATAAGGGAAAGTTATGTATGTATTGTGTTGATATTACAGTTACAGTCACGCAAAGAAGCATAGACATCTGGATAGGTTTAGCTTCTAATACATGGGCATATGTCAACATTAAAGTGTTATGCTCATGAAATCCATGGAAATTTCACTCATTAATATACGGTGGAAAAAGCCTTGTGTCCCATTTATGCTCAACAGGTGACAGCAAAAACATGGACCAGTCTCCACTTGATGATCATGATGCAAAAGATACATGTATTTTTACAGTGCCAACATCCTTTTGTCACCTCAATTTGATTTGACCACCCAGCGACAGGGTAACAATACAGTAGGGGTGTCACAATGCAGATCTTTTTTTTTTCTGATGGTAACTGGCGTCAAACAGCAGTGAAATAATAGCACATGCATAACTACATCCACATCAGCTTTTAAAGTTCTTAAGGTTATCCTGCTTCTTCATTTATAATAGTATAATCGGTTTATCGTGACAACCCTACAATACAGTCCCCTCTTTGTGCCAGTTCCAAGCCCAGATAAATAGAGAGAAGCACTTCCTGGTTTCACATGTCTATGTAGAGCCGTGAAAGCCATTATAACATTATTAAAAGCTCAAAAAAGTCAATTTAGCAGAATAGGGGACTTTTAAAACTACTCGGACAAGTTGAAGATAAACGTAGTATTTCTAAATCAATGCTGGTGTTACTTGTGGCTGTCTTTGGGAATAGTGGGTTGACCAAAGCCAGTACGAGCAAATCTCCTATATCCTCCTCAGAGCTCATTAAAATCCCTTTAGAGCAAAGATCAGAAAAAAATCTGCTCATTTGTTATTTTTAAAACCAAATGTCTCAGTCCTCTTCATCTCTGGCTTGACTTTGAATACTTAAATGTGCTCCTCTTCTGTCCCCGTCTTACTAGGGACCCAGAAATAGGTCAAATTGAAGCGATAAGATGACAATTTTTTTCTCCCTTCTTTTTCATTTTACAAACGCATATGGACTGGGGCTCTCTGTCACCCGAGTGCGTGCTCGGAATTTCTATGAGCTAACGCTGTCCGCCGTATCTCCTGCCACCTTCACACTTGCCATTATGTCGTCCAGGAATAATCCACTGTGCACAAGCAGATCAATGCTCGATTAAGGCGCACCATTGGGAAAAGCCAGAGGATACTGTCTGTCATTGACTCTTGCATTCACTGTTATAGGCTACGCACTCGTTCACCTTTACACTTGCAGACTCCAGACAGAAACTGCCATCTTAAAACACATAATATGTCATATTATTGTCCTCATTTTTTTCTTCAACATGCACAAGAATAAGTTCAATGGCTACTAAAGCTACAGTAAGTTTGCTTTAGTGGAACAAATAGAAGAACTTGAAGTACTAAAATCAAAACAATTTCTAATAATAAACTGCTACTCAGCAAGGAGGTGATGGGAGGCTGTGGGTTCGATCCTCAGGCCAGCCAACTACAGCGAGTTCCAGTGGTGGAAGAAGTACTTTTTATTAGTTAAGTATAAGTATAGTATAGGAGCAAATATGTACTCAAGTGAAAGTAAATTTATCTCATTAAAATTTCTACTTAAGTAAATGTACTTACTTTCAAATGTACTTGTAAGAAAAACAGGAAAAGTATTTTGCACAGATTCAAAAACTATTTAATATGTTAAATGGGAGGGATTTCACTGAAAAACTGTGCTGAAAACTAAAGCTTAACAGTGCAGCAGAAGAGATTGAATGTGTGAGGTTTTTCTGCATCTTTTATACGAATGTACTGTGTCTACACTGACAACACGGCAAAAATTAATGATTTTAAACCAAACTCAAAATAATTTTTACAAACCAATTCAAAAAAGTAGTGGAGTACAAAGTACAGATACTTGCTCTAAAATGTAGTGAAGTAAAAGTAAGTAAAGTGCAGATAGATGAAAATTGTACTTAAGTAAAGTAACTAAGTACTTTTGCTTAATTACATTCCACCACTGGCAGGTTCTCTCTAGCTCCCTCCTATCATACAAAAACATGCAGTTGTTTGATGAGTTGGTGACTCTAAATTGCCCCTAATGAGTGAATGAATGTGAGAGTGAAGGGTGGTCTGTTAGCGTATGTCTCTGTCACTGCCCCCCCAAGGCCCATAGTTGGTTGGATGGTCTACAGTGCCCCATGACCGCAGGGAAAAGGAAAAGAATATGTGGAAGATGAAGAAGACATTGGCACCATAGCAGTTAATAAAGCACAATATTACTTTACTACACCTTCTACCTCTTACCTTGAGGTGCAAGATTTGTGATTTCAAAAACTCACCAAAAAACATCTTGTCAGGTTCTTGCTCTCTATTTCTTTAGGTCCACACCACTGCAGGTGCTGACAAATGGTGTGGCAGTATTACAGCGAGTGGGCAGGGTTTAGGTTTGCTTATAGTTACAAGCCACTTAATGATACTTGTTAACAACTTGGCGACATATGCTGCAAAACATTTACAATATATTTATATTATTTTTGCAAATTTTTTTATTACATTGTTTTTGGTGTTTAGCTATGTCATATCAGTTGTTGCTATGATTGGTTTAAAAGAATTATGGCAGACAGTTTGATCTAATCACTTCACAGGGGCTACATAATGCAAAATTGATTTGTTTAGCATTGTACCATGTTATGTTATTCCTTCATAAAAAAAAAAAAAAAAAACACACAATTTAGAGAGGTTGTATTTTATTTCATTCACATGTTTGAGTAATCCTGTTGTCTCTAGAGCTGCCAGGAAGCACTAATCAAGAAGCCTTCTACATCCAGTCTGCTCTCATTCCTTTATATTCTTCTGTTTCCACTGATTCCTCACAGCTATTTTCCATTTTGTAGTAAAATGGCTTAATACAAAAAAAATAAGGAAGTAAACAGCTTTTTTTCTCTGTTTCTGTTCAAAAGATTGCAACAGCTCTGCACTCTGTTGGTCTCTTCACCTGTTTTCTTACAAAAAAATCTAGGTTAATCTGCCAAAATTATGCCCTTTAATGTTTAAATGTCTTGTCCAGGTCTCTGTCAAAATAGACATTTTATCTCAAGGGACTTTCTGGTAAAATAAAGGTAAAATAAAAATTTTTAAAAAGTCACCATTGTTGTCCTCTCCTTTTGCACAATTCATTATGGAAAGACACATTTTACTAGACATTACGAACATCTAGGTTGCTGCAAAACAATGTACTATCCCCTTACCTTCACACTTGCAATGGCATTGTATTGTTTATGGCCCATTGATTGAGAAGTGCACAAGAAATCAATGACCAATTACCAGCGAATAGTCTGTCTCTAGTGTGGAGGCATGTCTAAGATTTTAGAAGAGAAAATGATACAATAAATGCTGCGGTTTGAGAGGAGCAAAAGGATACACAAAATACTACAAACTCTTCTAAAATGCAGGATCGATAGCGGGCCCGGCGGGTTGGTCTTGTCACTTTGATTGGATCCAGGAGAAAGTGGGTTGATGAGTAAACATGACAGCATCAATATTGCATGAGACCAAACATCCAACGCTTCCCTTCTTTAATGTCTTCCAGATCTGGGTCGAATCCTCTTAATGCCAAGACATGAAACACGTTTTTTTTTTTTTTTTTTTTTTTTTTTTTCCCTTCATGGATTAAGCTGCTACACTGAGGAGAAATATCACAGCGAGTCAGTTTGTAGAAGAAATAGGACGCTTCTTTGCTAAACCAAACACAAGTACAAATGCTGCTCCTTTATCTTTCAAAGTCTAAAAAAGCAGAGAGTTCAGCAGCGAAAACCAAGCCTTTGCAAGAAATCAACTTTTAAAAGAAGTGGGTCTCATATTGATATTTCAGTGTAATATCATTGCAGTATTATTTTATGCAAGCATACCTTTTCCATCCAATTTAGTAATACAGCATCACAGAAAAATAACCAGCTTCTCTGAACTCAATCTTTGACATGAAATTGCATCTTTAAAGGGGATATATTCTGCAAAATCAACTTTTCTGAGCTTTCTACAATGTTATAATATTGTTCACTTATCAAAAACTTACCTGGACTTCTGTTTTGTTTCATTCACGCCTGTTTAAGTAATCCCGTATTCTCTGGCATGGCCGCTTGAAGGTCTCAAAATGCTCAGTTCAACAAACTTCTCACTAACCCCCGCCCACTCCAGGAAGCACTGACCAATCAACAAGCCCTCTACATCCAGTCTGCTCTCATAGCCACTTTTAGCTACAGCATTGGAAATACACAGAGCTTCTAAATAAAACATCTTGGCCACAACAGCAGCGTGTTAGGCACCAACAGCCATGCCTTTGCAAGAAATCAAGTTTGACAAAAAACATTAAGAGACATTTTCATAAAAGATCATCACAATATCCAGAGGCGTAGCCACGTGGTGGCCTGGGGTGGCCACGGCCCCTGTTGGTCAGACCTTGGCACTGTAATGTTTCTGTTAACAGCAATCGACTACCCCTTGTGATCCTTCAAAATAAAACTTCATCCTTTTCCAGCAGCTGAAACAACTTTATTGTGGTAGGAAAGGAAAGGCATTAGCGCTGCACGAGAAACTGACAGGAGCTGAAAGTACAGACTGAAAGTCTTGGACAGCCATGAAAAGTTTTGATGTAGACAAAGTTGTTAGTTAGTAAGTTATTGTAAATTTCTTAAAGCAAAAATATCGAACACATTACACTAATTAACAACAACACTTTAAAATGCACCAGGATACAGCAAATATTGTCTGTTATATTGATTTTTTTCCCTGGGGGAGGACCCCCAGACCCCCCTGTAAATTTGTTACATACTTAACCTTTGTGAATCACAACTTGCTCTTCTGTGAGCTGCACACATCAGGGCTCAGCTCCTAACTTCCTCAAACCATCCAAATAACTGGCTTCAGAACAGAAGATAGAAGATAATTCACATTTTTTGTATTAATCCTATAATAATAATAATGATCTGCCATGTGCCACCACAGTAAAATGACAGGACCCGGCTGGCCCCCCCTGTAAAAAAATCCTGGCTACGCCTCTGACAATATCATAAAACACAACTCGTTTTTCCATTTCATTTTGCATAGTATGTATCATACAAATAGAACCGGCAAATGCTAACTTCGTCTTAAAATCAGATTTCATCAGGCTACAAATCTTAGTATATTTTAAGAAAATTAAGTAAACTATTAATCCAAAACTATATCAAAATTCTAAATATCACTTCATTATCATAAAATACATATCCTTAAATCAATCCAGTTTAATTCAATGTTTTTTATATAGCCCATTATCACCACAACCGCTTTAAATGCTTTACAAACAGTTAATCAAAAATAAACACACAATCAGACTTAACACACAATCAAACATAAACAATACATTAAACTAAACAGATCCAGGACACTCCTGTCCTTAAACCCCCATTGGTAAGGAAAAACTCCTAAAAAAAAACCCAGCTGAAGACAATTACTAAAATAGTATATTAAAATTCTGATAAATGTTGATAAATTATACTTTTTATAGGCAAGGTGCACTTGGTTTGACAGACCCTGGTTTCACTATGTAACATTTAGACACCTGCATGGTATAATCTTGTGAGAACACATAACTGTATCCTGCTATTACCCATCAACACACATTACTGTGATCTCGTATAAGACGGAAAGCCAAAAGCATCATGTATTTCTGAATAGACATCATAAAATGTATCATTATCATTATGTATCATTATATCATTTCCATAAATAAAATATTCCACAATGTTATTTTAATCCTGTATAGTCTAAAATCTGACCGCTTTTAACCATAAATACAAATATATAAAATAGCTATGGTAATAAAAAATGAAAGCTGTGCATCACTACATATTTTTTGGTTCCCATCATGAAAAAATAATGAGAATGTGGCATAAGCTGGATTGTTAAAATTATTATCATTATTATTATTATTATTATTATCATTATTATTTTGATACCAGTATTATGAAAACAATTTAGGAATTTGGCTAAAACTAAAATTATTTAAAAAAAAAATCCTAATCTAAAAGGGTGAAAATCAAATCTACACTTACTGTAACTGGTATTAAAAAAATTGCCAGACTAAATCTAAATTCATGAGAAATTCTTGCACTAGAGTGTACTGTATGTCACTGTTTGTTGTAAAAACAAAGAAAACTACCCAGCAAAGAAAATTAGCAAAAGCAACCACTAGAAATAATGCAAAAAAAAAAAAGCCCACACAGCAACATTAGCCTTCAAAACCAAATGTCCGTACCTTGTTCACGTGGAGCGGGGGCACCTCAGTGGCATTGTTGTGAATGTCGTCGCTGCAGGAAGCTTGTGTTTCCCACTGAACTCTAGCAGACACCTGCTACGCTCTGCATCCTCCTCCCCCTTTACTACTACTACTACTACTACTGCTACTGCCACCACCACATGACCCCTCCCGATCTGACCCAAAATACCCTCACCCCCCCCTGACATGCCATTGTCTTATCCTGGGATTTGCAAACTCATTAGGATTTTTTGCCACATTGCGCACATAACAAGTCACACAATTCAGGGTATGGTTTTCTAAGATGACAGAAGCAGCAAACTGAAGTGTAGCTAGATTTATATGGAAGCAACTTGTTTCATCAGATTTTAAATGTCTATGAATTTCTACCACTAAATTTTATATCACTGGAAAAAAAAAAGGCTAATTTTTTTATTTTTATTTATTTCTTGCCCTGAATTTCAGTCACTGAAATTTCAGTGTCTAATTTTCACTGTATTTTTTCAGTGATCAAAGTTTCAGAATAAAGAAATTCACCTTTTAAAAATTTGATTTGTGTATTTTCGAGTCCTCAAATTCAACTGGCCAAATTCAGTCTAAAATACGCTATCAAAAATTTGGCATAAACCATCTGTGTGACTTGTATTTTTGTTATTAATTGTGATTTTTACTTATTTAAATAAGCTGTACCTAATTTAAAAAGTGAGACAATAAAAATACATATATTTAAAATGTTCTTATGTAATGGCAACGAGTGCTTCCAGTACAAATGGGGCACGTAATACGAACGTTTCATGCAAATTTTTTGATGGTGTATTTTAGACTCTGAATTTGCCCAATCGTATCTGAGGACTCAAAATTATATGCATAGAATTTTTAAAAGGCAAATCTTTGATCATTGAAATTTTGATCATTGAAAAAATACTGTGAAATTTAGATACTGAAATTTCACTGACTGAAATTTGGAGACAAAAAACAGTGTTAAAAAAATTCAGTGGTAGAAATTCAAAGACATTTAAAATTCATAATCTTAGGGAAAAAGTTTGCTTCCATAGTTTTTCAAGTTCACAAACTCACAAAAATCCATCTTGAGGTTCGGACCAATGGCGTGACAGTATTGCTGCAAGTGGACGGGTTTTAGGTTTGCCAAAAAACAACCAGACTATTAGTGATACTTGTAACCAACATGCTGATGCTGAAAAAACCGTAACGTATGTTGCTATACATTTACAAAAATCCTCCAATAACATTTTTATTACAGTGTTTATCAGCATTTAGGCTTGCTGTCTATCTCATATGAATTGTTACTGTGACTGGCTAAAACAAAGCATGGTAGAAGGTCACTAGCTGGCCCTTCATCCAATCATCCTTCAAGTATTCTACTGTGAAGTCCCTCCCCTTTAAAAATGTTTTTGACTGGAGGAGAATGTTCAAAGTTGAAAATATGATTGCTTTGCATTACTATTTTACATTTTATAACTTAAAATAATGTATATGTATGCTCCTGTATATGGCAGCTCCAGGTTTTGTCAAGTAAAATTTTAAAACTTTTTAAGACTATTTAATGCTATTTAGAATTAAATTTAATAAATCAAAATAGTCAACAATCAAACAACAAACAACATCAACAATAACAATAATTAAATGTAAAGTATAGATTAAAATTTAATGATATCATTTCTCAAAAAGTACAGTGTTGACACTGCTTTTGTGGTAATTGTACTTTTAAAATATATCTATATATTATCAAAATTTGACAACTTTAATCTGTGGTTGAACAAAATTTAATCACTTTCTGATTAGATAAAATACTTTTACGGCTTTGATTTTGACAACATCAAATTTAATGCCTTTTCAATCATTTTAAGACATTGGGGCTACCCTGAGGAACATGTCTTCTTTTGGGGAGCTTTTACTTTGACTTTTTAGAGAATGCTTGGATTAGGTGTCTGTTGGCCCCTGCTGTGGGGAATGGGCAGTACATAAAATGGCTATTTAGCATGGCTATTAGCAACATGACGCTGACTGCTTTGTAGTGACGCCAATTTAAGCACTGAAATTTTTAGAACAAGTCCGGTGACGATTGTATGAGCTTTAGTAACACACAGGAGCACTTCCTGGTTTCACGTGTCTATGAAGAGTTGCAAGACTGAGCGTTTTCAGCTCTTGAGAAAGTATACAGAATTACTCAACATGCATGACTGGAACAAAATACTACTCCAGGTGTTTTTAAGGTGGAAACATGATTAAAACCTCAAAAAAGTCGTACATTTAAGTCAGAATTTGTTTCGTAGTTTTCTAAGACGAAGATATGTTTATAGTTGAAATATGACTGATTTGCTGAAAAGACCTAAATTAGTGGTAAACATTCAATATAGTCTAAGAGGCTTACAGACTGTACTAGGGTTGGTGTTGTGGGAGGGGGTGGACTCGTGAGCTGGTAGTAATGACTAGCCATCTGTCAGCAATGTTTCATGTGGCATCGATGCCTGTTTGATGGATTGACAGTTGTGTAATCCAGTCTTTGCTGTTTAAAGTCATGTGGGTTAGCAGCGGCTGTGGAATCACGCACGCACCAGAGAGGGAGAAGGAAAAAGAAGTGTCCCGAAGTGTTGTGTAACTTGTTGGACGGTCCGCACTTGTGCATGGGGACCATAGGTTAGAGTTTAATCAGAGCAGGCTCAGCAAAGACACGAAGAATAGTGACCTACATCTGACTGACAGATGTCCGCACTGTCTTTGCAGAGGAGTACTGTAGTAGCGTGTAGTAGTAGTATGTAGTACTCACTCTTTGGCGATTACTGTCTCACGCCACATGAGGTGAAAAGCTGAATGTGGGTGTAATACCTGTGCTGTGCAAAGAATATTTCCTTTTGACTTTTCCGCCTCAGGAAATCATCTGCCTCCTAGTATGAAGTAACTTGGATTTTAATTTGGCATAGGTTTTACACCAGATGCCCTTCCTGACGCAGCCCACTCCATTTATATGGGCTCGGGACTGCCACAAATAATAGCAGAATAATTAACTAGATAACAAAATAAGTAACCCATCATAGCTATAAATAACTGACCTATATTTTACAGTTTATGAAAGGAGCTCTATTATTTTGCATAATATAGCACAATAAATAGATTTGTTATAATGTTCCCTTATCAACAACAGACCTGGAGTTGTGTTTTGTTTCATTCACACCTGTCTGAGTAATCCTGTATTCCCTGGCTTCAGAACACTCGGCCCCGCCTCTCCCACAAACCCCCGCCCACTCCAGGAAGCACTGACCAATCAACAAGCCCACTACATCCAGTCAGTATAAATAGCTGTATTATAATAAAAGAAGATGTTTTCCACATATAGAGTACATTATTTTAAGTTATAAAAGCTGAAATACTAATGCAAATATTAAAAAAAAAAAAAAAAAGCCAGAAAAAAGCATAATATGGCCCCATCTTAGACTTGTAGACCTCATCTCAGTGTGGTGCCACCTTTGGAAACTGAAATGTAACATTTATTTTTAATATACAGTGCTTAATTTGTAAAGCAGAGAACACATAGAGGAGTTTTTCTGAGCATGTTCCATACTGAATATTGCTATGAAGCCTACAAAATATTTACAGTATATTTTGCGACTTTTTTGAAAATTAATTTTACTTTTGTAAAAGTTTATATTGTCAGTATAGTCCCTTTAATCTATTGTAAACATATTCTGGTAATAATGATACTGTAAATCAATTGAAATCCATACTTAATTTGGGAGGTGAGTTCCCCATTAAATTAACCACAGCTTTTATTGTATTTTTATTCATTATCTTGGATTATATTCAAATAAATTAAACATGTTAACTGCTTCTGGTGACTGACACATATAGCCTAATTTACCATGCCCCAGTCTGGGTCTTGAGTAGGTATCTGTCCTAAAATGGTCAGGATCTTAGAAAGTCAGTCCAGCACATTACTGTAATATCAGACAATTGTTCCATTTTACGCTTGCAATTTATCATCCTAGAAGCATAAAACTCTTCCTAAACCACAATAAAGGTTAACTATCTGTATCCTATTGTCAGAGAACAATGTGTCTGGACTTTAGATGTGGCTCAGCTCCTGTTTGTTCCTTTGTGAGCCGGGCTTTGGTCTCGAGTAAACCTAACGTCTTTCTTTTTATACTTTGACATGAAAAATGGCCACAGTCGCTCATTCATCTTTGGGCTCATTACAGCAGAATGTGGCCGGGTCTAAGGCCTGGTTAATCCGTGGGCGTTCTGGTAAGACGAACACATCTATCAGCTTACACACCTGTGCTCGGTAAGCCAGGCTCAGGTTTCACCAAAACCACACTGGGAGGCTGATTTATTTACCTGCTTTAAGGTCAAATATAAGGAAGGGGGGTTTACTGAGCATTTAAAACAGCTGAGATGCACAACTGAGCAATTTAACCAGTGTCCAGTTCTGGAAGATATTTTGTGATGTTACAAAAAAAAATTATGGATGTGTTTTGAGGACATGTTGCAGTATTTTACATTTCTGATGCACCCTTTTCTATTTATCCAGGCAACACAAGTAAAGATGTTTTAGGCACACAAAAAATGACTGGTTCTTGTACTGTAAATATGGTTGTATAAATAAACACAACACTCAGTATAGGATTAGATGTCTTTCATTGCACAATCCCAATCCATTTATCCAGGCTTAGTTCCAGGCTATGTTCCCACAGCCCTGTTCCCACATTTCTAAGAATTCTTTCAAAATTAGGTTCTATGTTCCCACAGATCTATATTTCCACATCCCTGTGTTCTCACAGGCCTACAGACCTATGTTTCCACAGCCCTAACATTTCTAAGATTTGGGGTTTAAGGTTAAGTGTTACAGTAGGGAATATTTTTTTGTTTTTGTTTTTTTGTTTTGTTTTTTTGTTTGTTTTTTGCCCTTTGTTCTCATAACTCTATGTTCCCACATTTGGGTTAAGGTAAAGGGTTATGGTATGGAATGGTTAGGTGCGAGGGGGCTGGGGGAAAACTGTCATGGAAATGTGGGAACATGGAGCTGTGGGAACATGGACACGCTCCAAAATTAGGTTAAGATTTGCAGTCTTCAATGGATAAACAAGAACCAAAACCATAAATAAAAAGGTTAAATACCAACACTGAATGTTCTCTAGAGAGACACTGACATTACAACTATCTATCTTTTTTTTTTCACTATTAGCAAGTTTTGGTGGTAAATGCTGATATGAGTTCTGAAAGGCATCCTCTACTACTTACAATAGAGCAATAAAATTGCCAAGATGAATCCACTGCAGGTTAGTAAGGAAAATGAGCATAAGTTTGTAATATATTTTTACATAAATACATTTGGCATTTAGCTTTATTCTGACAGCTACAAACTGGAAAGTGTGCGTTAGAAAGCAGTGTAATGACACAGAGATGATAGACCACTTTCAAACCTGTTCTGTATTATGTGGTACAAGCTCTCCAAAGTTGGCCCAGAGGCAGACCAAAGAACAACAATTTAAAATATTTTTGGAATTTTCTTTCTGAAATCAATAACCTTTTTAAATTTGATACATGTGCACTGTTTTTCATTTTACACACTTCCCCAAACCACAATGTCAAAATGTTTTTAGTACAACAGGATACATTCTGCTTCAAAATGGCCAAGCATTGTTCTTTTTATTGCTGCCTTTCATAATACCGTTCACTGAAGGATAACGTCTCTGAACACATCAGTCCAACTGGTTTGGGGCTGAATACAATAGTGGTTTGACAGACAATGGATTATTGACAGCTAAAAATACTGAGTGATTTGAGCATCTACAGAATATGCATGTTGGCTTTCTCTTTAAGTTTTCTACAGACTTTGACACAGTATCAGTAAGGAGTGCTCTGTGTAACTTTTTTTAAAATTAAATAAACAATCTTTTTTGCCTCAATAGCAATACATACCTAGACATTATGGACACTATGGAGAGTTTTGAGTCCATAGATGTGTTCTGCACTTGTCAAGCTTTAAATCACTTTTCATTTGATGACAATCGACCTCTTATTCATGAAGATATGAGCATAAATAGCTAGTGAAATAATATGTGCAGTAATGAAAGACACGATCTGAGGCATAAGCAACATAAAACATTAGTCCAGACATTCTGACAAAAGCTTCTGTAGCCTGTAGTGTTCTATGGAGACTCTGTCCAGACTCAGTGATGAGACTGAACACTCTGTGCTGCAGGGGTGGAGCAGAGCTGGGGGCCCCACTGGGAACCACTAACAGAGGATTTTAACACAAGTAATAAGGATCTTGTGTGAAACAACAAAAAACTAAAGTAAAGAAGCTCATGTGAGAGTCGTTATAAGAAACAATGTTTTGTCTTGAAACTTGAAGAGAAGTAAAATCATAATTTCTGTTTAGCTACAGGACCATCTCAAGACACGCAATCTGTTTGAAAAATTTCAGTCTGGTTTTCGGTCTGCACACAGTACAGAGACAGCCCTGGTCAGGGTCACCAATGACCTGATGAAGCTGCTGACCAGGGCTCTCCATCATTCTTTATCCTCCTGGACCTCACAGCTGCCTTTGATACAGTTAATCACACTATTCTCCTTCACCATCTTCAGCACTTAGCTGGGATCTCTTGCACTGCCCTGAAATGGTTCAGGTCCTATCTCACTGATAGATCTGAGTATGTGGCCCTGGGGGATGCCAAATTGAGGCCTCACACTGTCACCTGTGGGGTCCCACAAGGTTCAGTCCTAGGTCCCACCCTTTTTAACATCCACATGCTCCCCCTGGGCCATGTTATCGGCGAGCATGGCGTGTCCTTCCACTGCTATGCCGATGACACTCAGCTCTATGTGAGATTGGACCCAACCTACCCCACACTTCCATCAGCTCTCACCTCCTGCCTGGAGGAGATAAAGACGTGGATGTCGAATAATTTTCTCCAACTAAACAGCAACAAAACTGAAGCCCTTTTAATTGGCACTCTCCATCAACCCTGTTCCTCACACGTTCACTGCATCTCCTTTTCCGGCCACAACATTTCCCTCTCTTCCTCTGTTGCCAAACTTGGGGTCAAGTTTGACTCCCACCTCACATTTGACACACATGTCCATTGTCTCTGTAAAATTGCATTCTTTCATCTGAAAAATATAGCTAAACTGATGCTGAAAGGTTGATTCCCGCCTTTGTCTCCTCCAGACTCAACTACTGTAATGCGCTCCTCTTCAGGATCCCTGACAGAAGCCTTCAAAAGCTTCAATACAGCCAAAATAGTGCTGCCCAGGTCCTGATGGGGGTGCGCAAGAATGATCATATCACACCCATTTTCCCTTCACTGGCTTCCCATCCACCTGCCTTATTGAATATAAACTCTGTCTACTTACCCACCAATGTATCCACAGCGCTCCACGCCTTTGGAACGCCCTACCAGAAGACCTAAGGGCACTACAGACTGTGGACTGTTTCAAAAAGCACCTTAAGACTTTTCTATTTAAAAAGCATTCTAAGGAGACTTCATCTTCATCTTTCCTCCTGTATTCCTTTCTGATTGTGTGTGTGTGTGTGTTTTTAAACTGCTCTGTTGCACTTTGAGATTTTATTGCACTTTATAAAAAAAACTACTACAAAATACATCAGGGCAGAATTCAAGGGGGTGGCACAAACAAGATGTTAATGCTTAGTAGAGTCCTTGCAAATGTAGCCATTCTGTTTTTAGTTATGGGTGTGGGGATGGGGTAAAATTGTGCCTAGGGCGCCAGAAGGGCTACGGCCGGCTCTGAACCAAGCTTTCTTTAATCACTCTCTCAGGCTTGCATACTGAAGAGTTGCTTCCATTTAAAAAATAAGTGGGGGGTGGAGCAGTGGATTGTGGAATATCTCTACCACTTGATAAGGAACGTCCTGAGCTTCCTATGTTGGAGCTATGAACAAAAACAATGAAGCTTCTTTCCCTACCTCCTTCTAGCCTGGGCTGCCAAAAGCAGGAGGGTCTGGTTCCTCAGCCATAGAGAGCCATTTTCAAGCTTGATACAGGCCTATCCCAGACATTCTTCTGCAGCTCGTTTTACAAAAGCGGAAAATTATCTTCTTTCAAAAATAACCAAGATGATGCATACTGACTTAATTTTATTAAGTCTCTTGTTGTTCACTCGGGTTTTTTTTTTTTTTTCCTTGCCTCGCAGGCATTTTAACAGTAAAGACTTGTTGGCGTCCGACATAATGACCACATTCCAACAAACTTACTTTTCCACAAGTCTTTGTACAACTGGCTTTTGTCGCTGACCCTGTTCAAAAACAACATACGGTTTTATGGCAAAACCGGCAACAGTTCTTCATAAGCTTCATGTTTGTTTGGGTTACAGGTCAGGGGCGCACTGCTTAGAGGGGAAGGATCCCTTCCTTTCTCTGATTGGTTACTCCACCTGTGATTGTTCTACCCATAAAAATGAAACACAAGCCAAGGGATACCAGACTTACTTCTTTGTATAGAATAGGAAAAGAGTGGCTGGACAGGCTAACCTTCTTTACAGAGAAGATAATTCGGACTGTCCTTATCATGGTGGAAGATGACGTACATCTGGTTATAGGTAAAGGAGCTATTAAGATTCAAGGCAACTTAATGACTAACCCTGACACAGTTAGTCCAATGCAGAACTCAGACCCATAGAAGTTTAAGATAAGCCTGTTATTGTAGTATTTTTGGTGGTCTCTTCTTATGTGGTTTTACTTTTTTGTAATAGCATAAAAGTAGGTCACTAAACTGTTGTAGGGAGGGAACTCTTTTTTTTTCAAAGTCATTATTTTGAAATGATATTGAACTCCTGACTGTCTAGCAGCAAACATATGACCTACAGTCGGCCTATTCACAACTACAGTGTGTCCAACTTTACTTACATGTTGCACTAAACACCTTTAAGTGCTCCATAATAAATCTGTTCCTTATGTAAAACCCACATAAAAAGATGGAAACTAATCATTTCTTCAGGCACAGTTTGACTCCACTCCAACTTCTGTCACACAAACCGCTATTACTGTCTACATAATGTGACTGTGGTGTAAATGATCCATCCAGAATAAACTGCCATCAAACACTATGAGGCCACTGAACATTTTTAATAGTGTAAGTCATACCCTCCATCAAACCCGGCGCCCTTTCACTCAGAATCTTCCCGTGGTTTGGAGCAGACTGGATATCTGCCCAAATGGATTTGAACTTCAGTTTTATGAAGGCGTCCTGTGTTACATCATGGTAAGAGTGTTTGTTCAATTCAAGGGCAATGCTACCCCTGGGATAGTCTTTTTATTTAAGGCATTTTAGTTTTCACTTTTTGGTGTTGAAAATTGGAATAGTCATGCAGCATTGTGGGGGGAAATGTAATTTTTTTTGGGTTTTATTGCAAAGGGGATAAACCCAAAACAAAACAATAGTTACATGTACCTATATTGACAAATTAGTCAAGTTTATTATGGCATGTGTTCAAGTGTTCAAGGTGTTTATGTTTACATTCTTTAGTTTTGGTTCTACACCCTGCATTGCCAATCATCCAATCAAAAAGACTGGCAACCCACAGACTATTGTTTTGACTTAAACTGCAGTACCATTTTCAGACCAATAGAGTGCATATGCTGCTTCCAGTACCTTTAAGCCTGGTATACACTGCACACTTTCAGCCTTCTCAGACAAAAGAGTCTTCCATCATAGCTTAAAAATAATTGTCGTGCATCAATTAGTGAGATAGTAAGGGACAAAGATCACAGATCTTCACAGAAGATAAATCTTACATCCAAAGACCAACTGCAATAGATATCAGGCAGTGTCAGATATTTTGGAAGATTTGTAGCAGACTGTGTCAGCCTGTGGCTGGAGATATGATCTCTGTCAGACATCTGACCAAACCTTCTATCTTTGTTTGACATGTGACCAAGAGATAAATAACAGAGCATCCTTGTAGTAACAACAACAAAGCCTGGCCATAAACATGACCACCTTCTCTCTTTTGATGTCTTTACTTTTTTACACACATAAATACCGCCATAGCAAGCAGCGCTAGCTTCTGGTGCTACAATGATGTAAACACCTGCCTGAAATTTGCTATGGCTGCCTCTTGTTTATCCAAGTCATAAAACACCATAGTGTATTAATAGTAGTAGTCTATCTATGAGTGCAGTGATTTGCACATTCATTTGGCCTAAGTTTTATTATGTCCAACACAATCAGCTTCAAATCAGCTGACAAGGTCACAGCAACATCATGTGACTCTTCTGAGGAGGACTGCAGGAAGTGAGCAGCTGAAACATGTCAAGGTATGAAAACACTACTCTGGTCTGTTAAAGGGAAACTTAATCAAAGTAGGTTTGACTGTGATTTATCAGAGCTTGGGACCAGCATGAACACTGGCTTGTGACCTCTTGTGGTTGAGGTTGTAGTAGTCCTATACTAGTTCAGATTTATTCAGTACTTGAACCTCTGTAAATCACCTTCAGGACACTGTAATGTAGTGTCAATATAAGAGTACACAATCCTAGTGACAAAAGAGGCCAAACACTGCTTACTATTCTTATCATGTTATCTATATTTAACTTATTTTTCCTGCAAATATTACCTTCAATTACACAAGGCCATGTTACTGAAAAAGCGTGGATCCTTCTGCTGTTAGGTGCTAAGAGGTCACTATTTTAAATGTGCTTGTTTGGGTCACTCAGATGATGTGATCAGTCATGACAGATACCAGGCTCTCGACACCGGTGAACACCTCCATCTGTGGCCCACATGCACCTCATACCTGCAGCTGTAAACACACACAGACATATGCCCTTGTAGCACATACTTCAAACTACTTTTTCTCTCCACTCCATTAGCTCACATAAATAAAGCCCTTGAAAGTTGGATGTAAAACTGTAACATAGGCAAATGTCTGGTTTTTACTGTTTTGTTACGATGAGGAATCCATCTTTGCTGTTGAACCTGAGTCTCTGGGTCAACAGTGTCCTGGGCCTCAGTGGTCAAACAGATGGTCGTTTGTTGAAGTAAATTAGCCATCATGCATCATGCAGGCACAGAAGGGTGACAGACAGAGTTCAATGAGAAACCTGTTAAAAATGTGATGTGACATGAATATTTTTTCTGTATTAAAGTAGAATTTGAAATGTTTTAAGTGGTTTCGTCTTTCTTTGTTGTTATTTAAAGGGGATCTATTATGCAAAATTGACTTTTCTGAGGTTTCTACCATGTTATAATGTGGTTCCCTCATCAAAAACATACCTGGAGTTGTGTTTTGCTTCATCCACGCATGCTTAAATAATCCTCTATTCTCTGGCATGGTTGTTCTGAACCCTCAAAATGCTCGATTGCACAAACCCCCACCCACTCCAGGAAGTACTGACCAATCTACATCCAGTCTGCTCTCATTCATTTAACTGAAAAATGATGTACAGCTCTGTTTCCACTGATTCCTCCCAGCTCTCTTTCATTTTTGTAGTAAAAAGGCATCATACAAAAAGTTTAGGGAAGTGATGTGCTCTTTTTCTATGATTATATGTTCAAAAGACTCACTCTGCTGCCCTCTGCTGGTCTCTTTAAATGTTTCTTTATGGCATCAATAGAGTACTTATTAAAAATGTTTTCTATTAGTCAGATACTGTTTTAAAATGTTCAGTACTGTTTTAGAAGTGACCAAGATTGGTTTCAAAATGGTAAAATAGAAGCATAATATAGCCCCCTTAATGAAAGTAACAGATCACAGAGATAAATTTAAAAAAAAATGAAGGCATGGCATGTTGTTTTGTTTTGTTTTTTTTTAGTTTTTTTTTGCATATCACTTTCTGCAGGGAAAATCAAAGTCATTCACAGAAAAAAATACAAGTTAAAAGTGCATAGACAAGAAATACAATTAAGTTCAAAGAGTGCAGATAAAACACGTTCGGTTCAGTCATATGCTTTATGGAGTATGTGAAGAACTATGGTGGTCCTGCAGGGACATTTTGATTTCATCAATCAAACTTACTGGAATATTTTTTTAGTCAAACAGAACCAAAATGTATTTACTTCATAAGTGCCCTAAATTTTTAAGCAAGAATATATGCTAATGTGTTTTTCTCTTTCAGCAGTGCTCTCAGTGTCCTCTCAGTGCAGCTAGGAACATATAAATGAAGTTAATGAACCAAAATGGCTCTTTCCTCTAGTTCTATAGAGATTTCCATCTTTCCATTATAGACAAATGTAAAGTGTGTTTTATGTGATTGCGCTGTTGTAAAGTTTGTAGGACAGCAGTACATTTTTCACATTTATTCATTCATCTTTTACATATTCCAGGTAGGGGTTGTGTGTGGCTGGAGCCTATCTCTGCAACTATGGTCCTTAGACAGGGTACACAGTCTGTTCTATGCTTTTGTTTATCAGTTGCTTTAAAAATCAACCATACAGAATTACACTTGTGTATTTGTCCAGCCATTTCCATTTCCTTCATTCTTTTACATACATGTTGTAATTCTTCTACAGCAGTAACAACCAGAGAACAGACCGAGTGATTGGATCCAAATGTGTCCCAGTAAAACCCCTGCCAAGTGTGTCACGGTTTATCAACCTCGTCTGTGAGAGCAACCTTACCTGAATATAAACCTTCAAAGACTTATACCTAAACACTTTTACAATGGGCATGGTTTAGGTTAAAATGTACTAACTGGAGTGAAACCAATCCCACTATGTCCGAATGTGAACTGCTAGCTCACCTTTATAGCCTTGCCTTTTCATTGATAGCAGTAAAAAGAGGCTCTACATAAAAGCTTTGCAGGTAAAGTCCTATGTTACATATGGAAAGTGGTCAAAGTCACTCAGCATCACTGTCTAGCTTTGGGGTTTATATTGTTGAAGTCTATCCAACATTTACATGCACAGTGTTGTCATTTTGGTCAACTACTGTCTATGAAGACTCTCAGTCATCCAGACGGTCACAATCAAAACAAACAAGGTAAAAAGTAGAAATCTGAACGTGGTTGTAAGACTTTAACACTTTTTTTTTTTTTTTTTTTTTATCTCATCTAAGAGACAATTGTGAATTAAAGTGGTTAGAGAGCTGAGCTTTATATTTCTGGGAGGTAGAGTTTTGACCTGAAACCTAATTTTATTGGACTATAGTGGATGAAAGACTTAGACTGGCTTTAGTTGACTAACTATACATGTGTTTACTGTTTTTGTAGGCTGGTCATTGCAAACGCAAACCTTTTTACAAGTAAGTGTGAAAATTCACTCTCCATCAGAGCCATTCATCTTTTAAATGTAAAAAAAAAAATACATCAGGTATGTGAAGTGCTAGTGGTAATTTTAAAAAATATAACAATGGACTTTGGCTGAAAAACGAGTCCCAGTGTGAGCTTTTCTGAGCCTTTATTTGTGATTTTAGAGTTCCTCATGAAAACGCTTTTTTATTTATTGCAATTGTCTATGGCTGTACCTTGAGCCTCTTACACTACTGCCATGTATTCATTTCTTTTTCTAGGTAATGGCAGTCTGTCTGAATTTTAATATTTCATACATTTCACCTTCTTTGAGGATATTTAAATCACTCTTTTCCACAATATCACTTGACCACACTGACCAGGACTAACCATTAAATTAAGACATAAGGATATTTTTGGACATTTTAAAGCTAAATTTAAGCCAAAATGGTGAATGCTTTTTATTGTTTGTTGAGCTCTGCACCTGCAGAACAATGAGGCAATAACTTTAGGATATTTGTTCACTATATCTGTACACTGTACTGTAGGTTTAACATGAGTTACTGCCAGCACAATGTGGGCCAAGTTAAAGTAACTCTTTATGTTGATCATTTTAATTTAGTTAGTGGTCACAAGAATGTATACTCTTTGTGCCCATCCCAAGCGTGGATAAAAGGGGAGGGATATGGCATTATTATTATCTTTTTTTTTCTTTTTTTTTTCTTTTTTTGCGCACCTTAACAAATGTACTTTTAAAATGCTTTTAATAGATTATTTAGGAATAAATTCCAATAAATTCCAATGGTGGCCACAGATTGCGTCTGTAATTGGCCTGTAAAATATAGACACATATGTTTGCTGTAATCACCTAAAATGTCTGGACATTCAATTAACATCAGTATTTATGGTTTTTCCACATAAAATAAACATTAGCAGGTACTAAAGGTTGATGCCAGAGACTCTCACTTAGTTAAACTTATAATAGAACTATTAGCAGACTAAGAGAAATATTGAAGAACAAGAATGCAATAAATGTGATTCTGTCCTTATTGCCTTTTAAATGAGGTGAAATAATATTGAAAAGAAAATGCAGCCATTCCCCAAGCATTTCCAAACAAGGTGAGAATAAATGAACACTGACACAGGAGGACCATCCCAAACTCATTAAAATGAATGAGGAGACACAGACTGGGTCAGATGTTTTTATCTGAAGCCAATGGGAATTTTAAATTGATTGAACACACTCGGTGAACGGCAGGTCCAAATGGAAAGTATTGGCATTTTGCACCTTTGATAGAGAGGTCCCTGCTGTTGGCTCTGCTGACGCTGGAAATGTCACTTTTATTCACAGATATTAAATTGTGTGTTGAATATTCATGACCCAAAAGAGCAGGAATTTAATTTAAAACAGTGTTATATATGAGTTTGATAATGGACATTTTCAGTTATATGTATAGTGTTTTGCCTATAATAGTCGTTCTTAGTTGCTAATAGGACCACATAATAGATCAAATCATTGTTGCATTTGCTAGAAGCACTGAAAGAGTGCAAACCACTGCCAAGGCATTGCCCCTATCTCACAATGGTACAGAATTTTAGACATTTCCTTATCCAGACGTCTGTGTAGGTTGTCAGTCATCAAAGATTATTCAAGAAAAAAGTTAAACAAGAAGCTCAACTGGACAAGGTTTGCTTTTAGAAGACATTTGTCCTTTATTCAAAGGACTTAGTAACTTCTGCTTTCTCAGTAGAAATGATTAAGTCCCTTGGATAAAGGGGACAAAACGTCTTTTAAAATCAAGCCTTGTTCAGATGACTTTTATCTTCCTCCATACATCGATCCACAGCCACACCTAAAAGCTACTTTTCCTTACTGACCAGTAACTTTTTTTTTTTTTATCTTGCTAACAGGCAAACAAGCCAAAAATAACAATAAATGCCAGCAAAAGATAATTATAATGTACTAAGGGTGTGATAAGACACAAATCCCATGAGACAAGACACGAGATTGGGTTAACAAGACAAGACGAGATTTTTACACTAGTGAAATATGTATTTTACACAAAAGAAAAATTTAATTTTTTTCATCTAAAATTCATAAAATGCAAAACCATTAAGGTGCAATTGTAAAATCAACTTGTAATGACTGGTATTTACTTCTATATATATTGAACATACAGTATATACTGCTAAATGTTTGACCACAAACGTCTAGCTTCTCCCCTGTAAAAAAGTCCAAACAGAAGCTAATCAGGAAATCACAAGACCGTTTTTTACAGTCACAAGAATCTTGCAACATTTTGACCTTGTGCGATCACCAGATTGCGAGATCTTACGCGTTGATTTTATTTCTTAAAATCTGTCCAATCAGAAACTTTAATTACATGGTTACTGAATAGCTCTGATATTATGGCCAACAATGGAAGACATCTATGATTTTGTTTTTTGTTTTTTTTTATCTTTTGGCTTCTCCTTTTATTTATTCAGGATTGCCACAGCCCGTTATGCATATTTGGCAGGTTTTTACACCAGATGCCCTTCCTGTTGCAATCATCCACATACTATGGATGGAAAAAGCAATGTGGGTGAAGCCACACAAAAGACACCTACTGTAACTGATGAATTTTTCAATTAACCACTGTTACTTTGACTTTGCAGAGAACATTTGGATCAGATGCACAGCAGGAGTACTTCTTGGTTTCATGTATCTATGTTGAGCCCTGAGACTGATTTTCACCCCTTAAGGAAAGAGACAGCATAGAAGAAGACCAAAGAGGAGATTTATGAATGTTGGGAAAGAGGACATGAAGTTAGTTGGTGAGAGAGAAGAGGATGCAGAGACATGGTTTGATAGAAGCAGATTATTCACCGGGGCACCTTTTGAAAATAACAACCCAAGACAAGATTTAACCTAATACTGTCTTCATTTAATAATATATGAATACTTTATGCTTTTAAATAAAATAGCAGAACGTAGCAGCGGTTATTACCTGACAGACGGCTGTGATATGTGTGTGGGGGGGTGAGTCATCCATTAACACTGCAAAGAGAGTATGTCTATAGTCCCAAAATAGTATACGAGATGTGGAGATGTTTCCAAATTTAGGTTAGTGGGACACAGACAGCCATCTTGTCTGATCGCTGTGGTCTCCTGGGTCCTGTATCTTTCAACATCAAAGCAGTACATCTCTGAGTTTCAGATGAGTATAGACAGTTAATGCACAGTTTGGAGACTGTTTATTAATCAGACCAGCCAACAGCATCAAAGGATTAACGCTAAGGCTGACTTCCTTTAATTATGTTCTCCTACAGACTCTATACATCATCTTTGATTTTCCTTCTCTTGATATTGTAATAACTCTCTGTCTTCTTGACTCATGTAGCTGTAGTGTGAATGCATTGTATTATGATCAGTAACCATAAATTTGCATGTAAAATTCAGTCTCGCTAAGCAGACCAATCACCTTGCCTATTTAAACAATAAAACACATAAAAGTCAAAGCTTGGAAACTGTGCCATTAACATTAGACAGTACCTTCTTCTTCTGATTTCCATTAAATCTAGTGATGAGCAGTCTGGCTCTTTTCAAAGATTCAGTTTTTTTGGCTTGGCTCCCTAAGCAGAGCCGGCTCCCAAATGGCTCTTCATTTAGTATCGCTCCAACCATTGTATTTAGGCCTAACTCAGCCTAATTATGAATAGTGTGTGCTGGTAAACCATTTGTAATTAGTGTTTTTTTTTTTTAAAGTCTCATTTTTATGCAGGTTGCAAGCACAAAATACAGTTACAAATTTCTGTACTCATCTTTGCTGTCTCCAGTTTAATCAAAATTGCTGTCTTTGAGTTGTTATCATATCTTGGGACCTTGCATGGGTCATTTTTATGAAATATAAGAAATATATAATGCTCCTAGCACCTTGAAAAAAGGACAAAAGTCAAGAGTAATGAGTCAGGAGTTATTTTTTATAGATTTTTTTGTGTTTTTAGTGTTTAATTGGAAAAAAAAAACACATCAAAAACCCTCCCATGCACAAAGTAACAAAAGAAAAGACCATAAATGGATAGCCCAAGAGAGAATAAGGACGAGGGACAGGCTAGAGGCTCATTAAACTCTACATTAGATATGCATTATGTACGGATGGATCATTCTGTTCGTCCTCTGCTTTCATTCTGTGGTATGTTTCATTTTGCCAGAGATGGCAGATACAGACGAACGGAGCACTACATGCGTTGACTGTTGGGGGCGCTAGTGAACACATTTCAACAGTCACAGCTGATAAAATGACTGAACTTTTTACGAGTGACTAGAGCTAAAGTTCGTCACGGTATATTCAAAGACTGCACAGACCTACCGCTAGTTTAGCCTCATTTTCTTGAATTTTTTAAATAAATGTCATGTAAAAACCTTCACCAGGACCATCATGTTTGTTTACTGTAGCTTTCTTCCATCATGGTAAAATCTTTGACTGTCGTCGATCGCCCCCTACTGGCTATTTATCTTAACATACATGTTGACGTAGAAAAGAAGTAGAAGTAGAAGTAAAAATGAGCCTTAACACTGTACAGGTCCATATGAGCTGACACCGCACCACTACCCATACACTATAACGCAAAACCAGCCACAGCCACAAACTAATGCCTAAGTAAAAGAAAAACAAAAAAAGGCTAACAAACGCAAGGCAAGAGGAGCTCAGGAACATGAGCTGATGGAAGCAAGCACTAGTGTCAGGTGAAATAGAGATAAAGAAAGATCACAAAGAGGAGTGCCAGCTCCTGTAACAGTAGATTAGAAAACATGAAGGATTATTAGCTGGATTATGTCCCAATTTTTTTACTACCGCACAAGGTCACAAGCCTGGATAAACAGAAAGGGATAGGCATCCAGCTTAAAACCTAGTGTCAGAACAAAATGTGAATCACTGCACGCTATGAGAACTAATATTTGCTGAGGGGACCACAAAATTGAAGCTCAAGGTGATGGTTAAATGCACAGATCTAATTTTCTAGTTGTATGCTTGGTATACAGGTTACATTATTGTAAAATCCATCAAAGCTGCACTGTTTCATTTCTCTCTTCAGTCTTCCTGTGATTCTGGTCAGATCTCCCAGACACCTGAACGTATTGAGAAGTGATGTATGAGAGCTGACGGCACCCTTTGAGTCACACACAATAGATACGTTCAACCACAGTTCAGTTCAGGTTCTTAATAATTTATGAATACAGTCTCTGCACGCTGAGGGCCCGTGTCAGGAAATGTCTGCCACACTACATATTTCTGTCCTATAATGACAGGTTTTCTTGTCATGAACTGGTAAGAAGTGAATAACATAATCCTCCAGAGTGGAACTGATAAAGCTTATGTCCAACAGCTTTCAGTCAGTGTTACCTACAGCAGTGACAGCAGTGAAGAGAAGAAAGGAAGAAGTCACTGTCATGTTCTGGACTGTTTATTTCTCATCTTCTGTGTGATTAGTCCAGTGATGCAAAATAACTACTTTTACTCAAGTAACTGATTACTATTTTTCTGGAGGATATGTACGCGTGTGAAGGAAAAATAAGTAAAAACATTGGTACCTATGTTCCCCAGACCATAGAAACCAGGGAAGTTATGTACAGGAGAATGTATACTTGCATATTCTGGTAAGTCCTGATGTTTCAGAACTCTAGCCCTAACCTTGATGTTCCCTGGGGAACATAGGTAACAGGGAACATTGGTAGTGGGGCACATAGATATTGGGGAACATATAGGTTCTGTTGAACATAGGTACTGGTGAACTGGGCTGACTCCTGGGGAACATAGGAGTATATGATAGGACCTGGGGAACATAGGTACCAGGAAATGTACAGCAAGTACCTGGGAACATAGGTGTGCAGATTTTACAAAGTACATATGTTCCCTGGTATTATGGAGGAGTGGAAATGTTGTCTCTGTGATCAGAATATTGATATAATGCACTTTTTCTGTTTGTTGAACCACAATCTACAGAGTCAGCTGTTCTGGTAAGTGTCTCATGTTTATTTAAGTCTAATGTGTTTCATTTTTAGTTGATATTCTCTAGGCTATATTTTGACCCAAACAATAAATGTCTGATGTTTTCTGTTTTAAGTTTTAGAGTTAGTTCATTTAATTTCAACTCATAAAGTCAGCAGTGGAAACCTGTTTCTGTTCAAATATGCCCTCAGAGTATAAAACACTGCTAACAAGTCACTTTGAAACAAAAAATTTTTAAGTGAATAAATATTATTTTACCCATAAATGTCATTTGTCTTCCTGTTTAATTAACTTTAAATATCATTGCCAAGGGTATAGACGCCATTCTCACTGATTTACTACATAACCTTAAGCCTGTTTAAACTCAGGGACAGTGTTTCCGCCGCCACATAATGTCAGGAGGCCTCATATGGTTTTCTCATTTCAAACGCCCACCTGCCGAAAAGTGCAAAGGGAAGACTTCAGCCAGCGAGCCAGAGCGGAAAGTCCTGGGACAGACACTGGAAAGGTCCCGGAGAGGCCGTCATCCCGGGGTTATACCACTGTGAACATAAGTCTGGGCCTGACACACAGAGGCTGATTAAAGCCAGAGCGAGAGAAAGAAAGGAAGCAGGGCACAGCCAACTGGAGCCCGACAGGAAAAGACTGAGGCAGAGCTGTGGAACCTGTGAGAATAAGTCATTCAGAGGCAGATAATGGGACAGTTTGTGTGGAGGTGGAAATATGAAAGTGATTGATGCGTGTTCGAAGTGGAGAGAAATAACAAAAAAATGTCATGTAGATGTCTTTAACAGTTTATGAAGTCGACAGGAGTTAAAATATAGCGATGTGATTTAATGCATGTAATTTCTACTTAATTTTCCAGGATTTTTTTCAAGATATTATAATTTTTCATGCAAAGAATACTCCACAAATAGCCCACAAGAACATTCAACCTCTCCCGCATAAATTGGCCCTATATTGCAATGGTACAGGGCCAGGTCACAGGAGCAGGAGTGACACGCAGACTGTCCTATCACTTCCAGTTCCTCAGAGGGAATCACGAGGCATTCCCAGGCCAGCCAAGAAACATAGGGCTTCGTTCTGTCACAGGCCGGTTCGTAGCCCATGACAGGAATGAAAGGAGTCAGACAAAGATGGGGCCAAATCAAAATTTTTTTCACAAGAGGAACCACCTCTGCTGCCAGAGGAATGGTCATGATAGTAAACCCCTTCTCATCTGAGCATGCAGCTCCTGTGGCTGCATCAACACCGCCCTCCTCCATTGATGTGGAGGAGTAGTGGCTCTATTTCACCACATTTGAAGAAACTCATTCAGGCCACTTGTTTCCGAGGTATTGTCCTTTCAGCTGTGACCCACAGCTCACAACCATATGAGAATAGGAACATAAATCGAGAGCTTTGTCTTAGCTCCTTCTTTATTACAATAAACCGGTACATCAACTGCTTTGCTGCAGGTGCTGAACTAATTGTCCTCCTTCACCTCCTCCATTCTTTCATTACCTGTGAACAAGACCCTGAGATACTCCAGAACTTCTCCACTTGAGGCAGGAAGACAAGCCACCTTTTTTCGGCTGAGAACCATGGCCTCAGACTTGGAGGATTCAATCATATTAGGGGTGTCACAATACATTTTTGATACGATTCAAGAGCAATATTGGCTAATTTAGAATGATGCAATTATGATTAAACACCATCTACATAATTGATACAGCAACTTTTTGCCCCAAATCATGAAAGTTTACTCTCAATTGTAGCACCCTGAGCAGGTCTGTATCATTACACTCCTAAATAAAATCCTTCCAATTAATCCTGTAAGGGGTTGGGGTGGCTATAAGTCCTTAGGTGGGGAACACCCTAAACAATGGCCAAGACACAAAAAAACATTTCCCATTCATTTACTCACAAATAAGTCTTCCTGTGTCCTTCTCTGTGCCTCCAAAGGTGTAACTCATCTGACCTTACTCTAATAGTGTCCATTTTTCTAGCTGACCTCGCAATGTTCCGACATGTGTGCAAGTGTAACTAATGCCTGGCACCAGACTTTCCGAATTCAGAGGATGTAAAGACATTTGGGTTTTACACCTTGAGTTTCTGCTCTGTTTGATAGATTGCAGGAGAGCGGTGAACATCTGGCTTCGGGACAGAGGGCAGTGGAGACGTGTGTGCCGGGTCACACAGAAGCTGCAAATCATACTGTTTGTTTGAATACGCCGTCACTGCCATATGGGCCGGGGTTTGAGACCTCTAGAGACTTACAGGTTAAGCTTTAATGAAACAATCTGCTGAATTAAACTACTCTGAAGTGTTGGCACTGACCTAGAAGTTTCAGAGACGAGAAGAAAAGTTTGTTAAATGTTTGTTTCATTCACTGGAGAAGTTTGGTTTGATTTTTTTCCCATATTGCTGGTTTCAATTCTATAACTTTTAAAAGCCTATTTGACCAGTCTACATTTTCAACCAAAGATATTGATAAGGCAATGGGTGTTACTTAAAATTAGGCTTTTTTGCATTGGCATTATCAGCATGTACTACAATTGTGTGTCAAAAAAGCTAAGGGACAAAATCGGGACTCTTGACCTCTAACAACCAGCACTGTCTTTTTAAAATGCTACCAAGGTTTTATCTAGTGCAGAAAGCCTAGTAATGTTTTAGTAAAAACCATACAAATCAAGACCAAGACCAGAGTTGAGACCAAGATCAAGGCAAACCGAGGCCAGGTCAAGATAAAACCCTGTGAACTAATACCAAATAAAGGGGAAAAGAAACATAAACTAGTGGCTCAAATATGATTTCTGATAAATACACGTTAATATGCGTAAAGCCACAAATTTCTTCTGAGCAAAACGGGACAGAACTCACTAGTCTACCTTTAGAGCATAAGATTTCACACCTCCAGAGCTAAGTTACAACATGAGTTAATCTTTTAGAAGCAGGGCCAGTCATTAAACAAATAAAATAAAAACAAATTCTTTAAGTATTTTCTAAAAGTATTTTCTTTTAATCTCAGAGGTCGCCACATTTGGGACTGAGACGGATCAAAGTTGGATTTGAGACCAAGACCAAGACTGTGTAAAAAACCCATTTGAAACCAGGATGAGGCCCAGTCCACAAAAAAATTGCCTCAAGACCAGCGCCAGAGCTCCCATAATGTGCATCACGCGCTGTGCGTAGGGCGCCAGCAGCTGGAGGGGGCATCAAACTTTGCTGGTGTGATTGAATGAGATTGAGTCTTTGCGCAGCTGTATTTTCAGAACTCACAACACATAGAGATATGCAGTAAACCTGTGCTGATAGAGAAGATTTTAAACTTTCTGACAGTTTTTGTTTCAGGAATCTACATGCAGAGATTGCAAAGATATCATGTTAGTTAAAGTACCAAGCAGTTTTTCTGCTTAGGTCACCCAAATGGCTAGCAGCTTCCCTGCTTGAGACTGATCTCAAGACCAAGACCTAGAAAACTAAAGAATAGATAAGGGCCTATGTATGTAGTGCATTACTCAATATGTCCAAAAACAACTTTGCAGATGTAAAAAAAAAGTTACAATCTACAACTATCTGACTTTGCTGAAATACAGGACATTATATGTTCACTTGAAAATAAATGAGAAACAATAATGCATGCACTGAAGTGGAACCATGTAACTTTACTTGTTTCTTTGCTGTTGTAACTGCATTTTTCTCCACAGAGCTCTACATTTAGGAATGAACTATTGTAAAAACTCATGAGTTCAGTTGATTCCTGTGTGACCCCTCACTCAGCTTGACTCTCATTTTCTCCTCCTCGTATCTGAACAAAGGTTTCTGCTGCTTTTTTGGCCACTGTGACAAACATATGTAAAACTATCGTCTTGTTGTTATGGCTAACTGGGACGTGTCACTTTCTTGTGACCTAAGACTTCTGGGATTGATGCTCCCAATCTTCACCAATAGAGGTGCAGGGGGCTTCATTCACCCTGCAACAACTCATTAAGCCATCACACCAACCCCAAAGCTGTTTAATTAAGGTAGAAAAAAAGTGAAATGGTAAAGGGTCACATTTATACAGCGCTTTTCTACCTCTGCTGAAGGACACAATGGCAGTATGCAACAGAGGGAGCAGGGTTTGAACCGCCAACTTTATAGTTAATAGACAAATAGCTCAACCAATTGAGCTACTACTGCCCCAGTAGAACAAAAGTTGCATTGTTCCCTATTTGTTGGTTTATTCAAAAAGAAATGTGTGCAGCGCTCTTTGTGCTTTGTATTATATTGTAGAAATAGGATATAAAGGAACTAATAACTTCTTATGAGTTCTATTCTGTAACAAATGTCATGTTTTGTAATACAGACAAATACCAAGATTGTAAATAGAGTATATGGATCTATGTCTTCCATTTTGTTCAGCTATATACTACAATATTTTACACAGTGCACTTCAAACATGTCTCCTGATAACTGAAAGAACTGCATTTCAAAAGGTGTGCTGGATCTATGTTACACAAAACATCTGTCACAGCTGATCTGAAGCACACATTGACTCTCTTTGCACATAGTTCTATATTTAAACCTGCTTTTTAGTCAGCAGCCTGTAATCACACTACTGTCTCACTACTGAAGAGGCAACATGGAGTGAACTGAGAAAACTGAGATCAACACAAGCCCAGCTCTGACACAGGCAGGGCCCACGGAGATCCCACCGGGAACCAGTGTCCTTTAGATCTGTGGTTCTCAAACTGTTCACACCAAGTACCACTAAATATTAAAGAGTAAATATTTGGCTTTTAGTGTACCATCTATAATGAACTAAACCAGGACTAAACCAAGGTGAAATCCAGGACTAAACCAGGACAAAATCAATGGCTAAACCAGGATGAATTTCAAGACTAAACCAAAATGAAATCCAGCACTAAAACAGGACAAAATCCAGGACTAAACCAGGAGTAAACTAAGACACAATTCAAGACTATACCAGGACAAAACCAAAATGAAATCCGGCACTAAACCAGGATGAAATCCAGGACTAATCTAGGACTAAATCCAGGACTAAAACCAAGATAAAATCCAGGACTAAAACCAAGATAAAATCCAGGACTAAACTAGGATGCAATCTAGGACTAATCAAGCATAAAATCCAGGACTAAACTAAGATGAAATTTGTGACTAAACCAGGACTAAACCAATGGGAAATTTAGGACTAAACCAAGATGAAATCTAGCACTAATCCAGGACTAAACCAGGACAAAATCCAGGACTAAACCAGGAGTAAACTAAGATAAAATTCAAGACTACACCAGGACAAAACCAAAATGAAATCCAGCACTAAACCAGGATGAAATCCAGGACAAAATCCAAGACTAAACCAAGATGAAATCCAGGACTAATCTAGGACTAAACAAGGACAAAATCCAGGACTATACCAAGATAAAATCCAAGACTGTACTAGGATAAAATCCATGACTAAAACAGGACAAAATCCAGAATTATGCAATAGAAAGAACTTAAAATGTAAGCCCCAACCAGATCAAGACTAAAACAGGAATCAAACTGGTTAAAGTAAAGTAAAATATATTGAAGTATCTGAACTACAGAGGAAGCCTGTAAAGCACCCGTGGACCCATACGGCTGCTTCAGAGGAAGATGGCAAACATCAACTGTCTCTGCTCTAATGCTCTTTAAACTAACTTTTCCCTCCCTCTGAGCCCACCCATCTGAATATCGCAGTTGGCAAAAGACAGGATTTTTGTCTCATTACATTTCCTTCCCTTTTCCTTGCTGCCAATGTCTAGTATACTGTATTTATATAAAATTCTTTCTTAGACGATATCCATGCTTGCTCTGCACTCCTGCCCGATTCTTCAATGTCCTCTAATCCGTCAGATTTGAGAATTTCGAGGCTTTGTCATAATCTTTCATTTGTCATTCTGATACAGTGGTGAAGGAAGGGATTAGTGTAACCCGATTAGTGACATGTGCCGCATCTGTAGCAGAGGTTTTCATACTAATATACTGTAGTGTATAATTAGTACAAGGCCCCAGAGGTTCTTCCTTCTGTTGATACCAAAAGCAAAAGGTGATGCTTTGAACTGGGATTAAAACCACTGCAATGAAGCTGAACAAATATGTTGTTATTGAGAGCCTCTGTTGATAAACCATATTAAATAATGTACAGAGGGTGCATGGTGCTACAGCCGTTCTGCCTCGCTGCAAGAAGTTAATGGGATCTCTGCGCCAACTAGTCTGCATGAGGTTGTAAGCATCGTTGAGGTTATTCATTCATTTATCTCTGCAACTAGAGGAAGAGTAAACCCTCACCAATGGCCAGTTGGTTGCAGAACTGACACTTAGACCAACAGACACCCCCATATTCATTCATTCTAGAAGCAATTTAGATTCATGATTTAATCAAAGACATGCATGGTTTGGATAAGAGGAAGCCAGAGAGAACCAGTGGCCGATTCCATTCAGAGAGATGGTGAGTTGGCCTGCCCAGGGATCAAATCCACAATCTCCTTGCTGAGAGACAGGAGCACTATGTACTCCGCCATCATGCCCATCGTTGAAATCTGGTCGTCAAAACTGGTAATATCTACACTTCAGAGAGCTTTGGAAAGACCTGAAATTTGCAAGTACAGTACAATTGTTTCAAGGATACTTACCATGGACTCAATTGCCATAAAAAAAGAATGTTGAAGCTCATTTAAGGTTTGCTGTACAACATTAAGAGAAGCCTGTGAAATACTTAACATGTTTTCATCAGCAATGGAGTCTTCTGTGAGCATGACTAATATTGCAGTGAGTGCAGTTGAGTGCATTACTTCACTTCTTTAAAACAACTGTACCTGCTAACTCCAGGTCTTTCTGAAGCTCTCCATAGGTGGTTCTTAATTCTTGGACAACATTTCTGACCATTATTTTCACTCCTCTGTCAGAAATATTGCAAATTTCAACAGGTCATGGGAGATTTATGGTGAAATGATGTGTTTTCCATTTTCAGATTATGGCTCTAACAGTGCTCACTGGAAGTTTAAAAATTCTTCTGTGACCAATGGCATCAATAAATTTTGCTACATTAAGGTTGCAAATGTCTTGAGAGAGAACTTTGCTTTTACCCATCTTGAGATGTTTCTTATGTGACACCTTGGTAGTGGTATAGGCCATCAGTTGAGACTGAACCAGTAGATATTAATTTCCACTGACTAGGGCCAAAAGAGCTTTCTAATCAATCAATCAATCAATTGACAATTTATCAATTGTGTTCAATACTTATTTTATCATAGGCGTGCCATGAGGGCAAGCAAGGCAAGCAGTGCCTGACCAATCAAATCTAAAAAACACACAGATTAAAACTGTAACGAAATGAAATAGCTCTCTCCAAACATTTCATTTTGCCATTCACTTCCATAGAGAATCAGTTTATTACCTGCTTCCAGTCACTGTGTACTTTCCTGCCCCTGCTGGCCACTCCAGGTACTGTCAAGACAAGCTAGGTTGCCTTTCTGTCATTCATTTCTGTCATTTTCTCCTCCGTGGAGGTGGAGTCATGGTGCACTGTTTCTGCCTGGAGCTTGTCAAGCAGAGGACCAGCAGCTTGTTTTGGAGGCTCGCGCATGCGTGCTGTGGTCAGTCTCAGGCTCAGTGACAGAGATCTCTGGCTGATAGCAGCGGGCGTTAAGCAGCGCACTGTGCAGCTTACGGCCCCATACATTACAGTGCGCATGTGCCGCGTTAGACAACAAAACTTTCCACAAGTATCCGCAGCTAGCAAAGTGTCTAACAGCGTTTCTACAGATAAGTCATAGTTTGTAGCTTAAACCCTGTTCACGTTTCTCATGAGTACATGCTGCTGCATAAAACTGCGTGTCATATAAATGATAGCCTCATGTACCTTGTAAAATGTCAGACATGTTCGTAAGAAGTGGAGCTGGAGGAGTGGAGGGGGAGCTAGTGTCAATGAACATGAATATTACAGAACTGTGAATGAACTGGGCTCTGGTTATTGTGGACAAACTCAGCTGTAGGAAATACAGGATGTTTCTTCAAAAAAGTAACATGGACTGGATTTGCAGTTTGAGTAGAGAGGTGAGTGTCAGCGAGGCAGTGTTTTTAAATGGAAGTTTTGAGGTTTTATTACAGTGAAGCAGCATTAACAGTGCCCTAGTCTAGTGTCAATCTCAGTGTGTGTGCTGATGTACAGGCCTCCCTCATCTGTAAGGCTGTAACCTCACTCATCTATCCATCCATCTTTGTTTTAGTGCTTATGAATGAAAAGTTAAAACAAAAACTTAGGGTACATTCCTTGATAAGGCGACAGAGAAGGCCAGCTTTGTGGAAAAAATGTTGTAATGACATTGTTTTGTATACAAACAGAGCTGTTACTAATAGTAAATATATAGGAAGAGTGTGAGATAGTTTGAAACAGCCTACTACACAAATAATGATGGGATTACCCAAGTGATTTTTAAGTAAATTTAAATTAAATAAAAATGTTGTCATATAAAACTTAATGAAGTCAAGGTGTCTGCTTGCTAGCTTGAAAAAGTCACAGCACGCTACTGTATTTTATATGTGTAAATATTCAACTTTAGGCCATTATTATGTTAAATTAATTCCATTGTACTCATAAGAGAATGTACTCTCAGCATTCAGTGCCACTAAAAATTGAGGAACAGAGGTGATGAGCTACAATTGACTTAGGCTTTTCAGTTTTCATAAAGCTATATTCCTATAATTGCTAAGCAGCCACACCCAATAACTGCACTAAAAACTATAAAACTACAAGCCATAAAACTTCTTGGCACACATATTGTCATCTCATACTGTGGGCCGGTTGAGAAAATGAATGAATACATGAGAACAGCATGTATTTTGATAGTAGCCTGCTGCCTTGAGGAGAAAGTATGGGAAACATATTCAGCATAGATAAGTACAGAACAAGGACAGGCTGTTGGAGATGGGAACACGGCCTGAAGTGATGAGCAAACATGATGCAGAACAGGAAGGAAGGGCTTTTATGTCACTCACCAGCCGCATCTCCCACAAACACAGATGTTCAGATTCCACGCAGAACGAGGATACATGTGCTGTTAACTCTTTTGTGTCCGGTGAAGAGAATTATGAAATAGATTTGGCAAAAGTAAGGCACCGTCTTATTAAAAGCACAATAAAATGCAGCAATGGCAGGTCTAATGGCACATATGCAAATTATTTTTAAAGACATGTATACTGTATAGATGAATGGGTGAACCTAAACCGCCCATACTGAATGAATGTGAAAGTTAATCGTTGTTTTTGGAGTATGTCTCCTATCTGGCCATTCTCGAGAGGGTACCCGCCTCAGGCCCAGACCTAATGGGAATAGGCAGTATAAAATGAGTAAAGTAAAAGATTAATTGCTGGGTTTCAGTCATGTGAGTGATGCATGAGAGTGTGTGCAACAAACAATAGATGGACCTGCACAGAGTAGGCTAGATATTAGCAAAGGATCACTAAATACATTTGGTGTGAACTGTACAGTTTACCAAAAAGGGACTCATGCCACAATTTGGACAATTTATCCAAAGTTTATTTAATGGATATCACAAACTACCCTGTCCTACAGTACTATACGGATAGTCAAATGAAATCTTACAAAAGTTTAGAAGCTTACAGCTATTTTGTGTGAGGATGGGTCAATAGACAGATGAAAAGCAGCACTAAATAGCTTTGTCCAGTTTTTTTTTGTTTGTTTGTTTGTTTTTGTTTTGTTTTTTTGTTTTGTTTTGTTTTGTTTTTTTGGGGGGGCTACTATGTTTTTGAATTCTAATTTGATATCAGTGGACACAGCTAATGGTAGCGCCATCTGGAACTATATTCCATCTTTTACTTTCATGTGAGATGTCCCGAGAAATGCCATTAAAAACATGTGTTGTGGCCTAGACAATGTCGGGAAGTAGAAAGGTCTCTTACAGTGTACTGCACATGAGTCTGCTCCTTCAAACTTTAGATGGAGATTTTTAATCCAAGACTGATGCAGTTTTTCTGTGAGAGTAGCCATTTTCTGGATGCAAAAAAGCTTTATCTTTCTACTAATTTGATCGGTTTCAACACCCGTAAGCCACACGAGACTTGGGCATTTTGATAGCATTTGTGTCCTTGAGCAAGCGACTTCACACACATTGCCATCTCCAGTCACAGTATGTGGCTGGTTGCAACAGGAGGGGTATCTTACATCTTATAATACTGCCCATGTCCATGTCTTAAAAGAGTCACATTTTTCATTTGAACTGCAAAGTTAAGTCAAAATAGCTCAGATATGGAACAATAAATAATCTAATCTAATTATCTTTCTTTTACATCATAATGGACTTTTCTGATTGCAACTGTATATAATGTATTTCCTAATTATAATAACAGCACTTAAGTACAGTTACCAAAGGTCCCATGGGGTTTATCTGAAGAGACTTTGTACGCTGCATGTGAATCTAGCTGCTTTGGGTTCACTGAGGACAATTCTATGCCGTGACAGAGAGGTCGGTCGAACGTATAGCCGCCCTTCACGCCTCGCTTCCCCATCACAGCCCTGTTAGCCGTTAGCATTTAGCGCTACATTAGCCAACAGCACAGGGCGGACTACATGACCTTCTTTGACTGCAAGCTAAAGGACGCTTTGTCATATTGTGTGCATTGTCTAGCTTTTCCTATATACCCCACTGTTATCATATCCTACATTAAAAAGTGATTTAGCACCACTGGAGTCTATAGGTTTAGCAGCTTGGTCTTTGTTTGAAAGCCCCATAATTCCTCCGTCACTGGGGCCATGGGGAAGATGATGAAACACTGCATTATTTTGATAGATAATCAAGAAATAAATTGTGGGGACTCCAAGCGACCCCCTGCCTGTCATTTAGACTAATCCCCTGTCACTATTGGGAAAGTGAAATGGACTGCTATTCTCTGCAGCATCCCGTAAAGCAATATTGGTGGTGTAAAAGACTCAGAAGCCCTAAATCTCTTCCATTTTTGTACTATTAATCATATTATGTTGCCTATGCTGGTCTTTTTTGAGGTGGCATATTACGAGCCAGCGTGTTAAATTAATAAAGATTATATGTAAAATGGTAGTGCTGCTGTACAAAGGGAGCCACGTCATCATAATCCGCTGATAGCTGAAATCCCATTAGCCACGGGTCCGTGACTTACAATGCCGAGGGTCAGATTATTACTGCGATCCTGTATCAAAAGACGTCGATGTGCGTCTGCTGTGAATTTTGCTGCCCTCTGCTGCACTGTGTTCACCAGAGAGTGTCCCATAGATTATAAAGGGACTGTGTCGATATCTGTGTTGGACTGGGCAAGGACCAAGCCAGTAAGGGGTTGTCACAGTGAATTATCTGCCTTAGTTAAGCTCAACCTCTTTTCTCACACCAACTGATCATCTCCTCTTTGGTCTTCCTCTTCCTCCTGCCTGGCAGCTCTAACTTCAGCATCACTTCTCTATCCCTCCTCTGTAGATCTCCAAACCATCTAAATCTGACCTCTCAGACAAATATTAGCCTATGTCAACTCATTTGAAAAAGCAATCTCTTATGTTGACCTGTAATCTATATATCGTTGTCACCAGTTTCAAATATCACCTACCTAAAAGTAATTTGATTGCTGTTCCATTTGAAACACAAAAAAACAAACTTTGTTCACATTGTTGAGAGACTATGAGTCTTAAATAGGGGTCCAGTCTTTGCATTAAGTATTGTGAATGTTTTACTTTCAGATTTTTTAATTCAAAAATGTGATAATGATGAGAAAATTCAATTCTGGAGACACATTTAGAGAGTAGTGATGGTGAATTTGAATCCTCATGAAGCAATGAACCACATTAACACAACTGGCGGGAAATGACACACTGCTCAAAGCATTTAATACAGACTGAATGGGCACATCTGTCGGGATGTGTGAGAACTGCATCTCATTGGAGTACATGAAAAAGTGCCAAAACGAACTGGTCACATGATCTTAAGCAGGGCTTGAATCCTCGTCTCGAAACATTTCTGCTTCAAAAGACCGATATTGTGTTGAGCATAACATCACTTGTGGAGAGTTCTTTATAACAACTTCCAAACTGAGAGCATTAAAATATAGATTTACATTCATATTAGATAATATTACTGGTAATAGTCATGTGTGGCACTGTTCCTCTGAGTCATGGTTGAATTGATGTGTACAGGACCACAATAGAGATTGAGTTGAACAGGGCAGAATAATTTCTACGAGAACATACATGGTAAAGGCTGTGTGCAGTAAAACAAGCTTTTCTGCCCTGTGCAAACCCAGTCTTTACTGTGGACCTGTCTACATCAGCCATGGTCCAACCATGATTCAGAGGACCAGAGTTACACATGACAACAGCTTACCTGATCAAATGTTTCTCCTACATGAAAAATTAACTGTGATAGTGAAACAATCTTCAAAGTGATTCTGATAATTACTGTTTCAGATAATAATTACATTTGCAGAAACACAAACATAAATACAATTTACAGTAAATGGTTATTCAGTAAAATTCTGGCAACCACAGATTCCATTTTTTACCCTAAATTTGACTCATTTTTTTCTTTAAAAAAAACTGCATTTTATTAAAGTGACACTCCTCCCCATCTCAGACTTTTATGACGTAGCCTAATGATCTGTCTCTAAAACATACCTCCATATACTTGTAATGTCATTTACCATGCTGCCATCTGTTTTGTTACTTGAGCTGCTTTTCAACACTCACCACTGCAGGCTGTATTCTGTTTCTGTGTTTTCTGTTTGTTTATAGAACACTTATTGGTAAAACCTCTTCATATTTCCGCTCATTATTAAACATCCATAATTTCTAGCCGTACTCTTCCTTCTCATAGTCCCATTGACCTGCTTATTCCTCAAGCCTGCACCTCTTTTGGTCTTTCCTCATTTCAGTTTGCTGCTGTAAGTGACTGCAAGGGTCTTTGCTACAGACCCTAAAAATCAGTTCATTCATGTCACTCTCTTTTAAAAATGCAATCCAAACAAAAGTTTGTGATCATTGCACTTGTGACCCCTATGTGGTTGGATGCAACACTTGCAACACATGGAACCCTTTAATCCTATACTCTTTACAAGCGATTAGCACTGCAGAGTTATACATTATTACATAACATGAGAAAACTTTGAGATAGTTGTTGGCCACTTGAGTAAAAGCTGGAAGCTCATTAAAAATACATTTCTGGCCGTATCATTGCTCAGTTTGCCATCTGTGCAGTGCGGCGAGTTGCCAGTATCTGCAGGTATAACTTACAGCCAGATACAGTCAGTACACTTACATAAGAGGAGCTCTCCCTCGATGGCTGTCCAACACTTATGCCTCTGACACTGGCTTTGACAGACGGACGTGCAAAGAGTGTTGGATGTGCAGTAGCAGGAACTGGCGCCTACAGAGGCCAAGCAAAATAATATGATTTACATTTGGGCTCTGTTCACTGTGCTGCTGTTGGTGCTGCTGGGATAATAACTGGACCAGACCTCCTGCAGGACCACAGCCAACTGCATCCCTCAACACAGATCGGAGGCAAAAGCAAGGATTTTCTGTACATAACAGTAAGATGAAGTAGCAGTATAAAGTATAGACCAACAAGAGTCCATAGTGGTCCCAGATAAATTATACAAGCAATGCATCAAAAAGACAAGGACAGCGATGCATCACGCAATACTCACCACAGTAAATGTAAGAAGTATTGTATGACCATTGTGGTCATAATATTAATATCTATCCCATCTGAATCCATGGCCTCCTGCAGACCTCGCATTTTGTTCCCTCTACCTGGACACACATGGTTATCTCATCTGCCTGTATTCACATATGGTTTTGAGGCTGCATTACATGAGTTCTCTTTTCTTGATTTTCTCACTTCACATGCAAAACTGGGTTTTTATTGATTTCCATGATGCTGTTAGCATCCCCATCAAAATGCATGCAGTGGGCGAGGGTCAGCATCATCACACGCTGGTGCCACGTGCCGCAGTTCTCACACTTGCAGTGGAAATCCAGGGTTATACTGTGCTCACCAATGCTCTTTGCATGTACTGCTCCATTGGTGCAAGCATCCACAGGCTCTGGAGAAACGGACCAACAAACCAACAGAAGGAATGTAGAAGAGGAATAAACACGCCGTCCACATTCAAATTTAAAAATAGGTGAACAGCTATGTATTTCAACTCACTATAGGCACTACACACAGTACAAACTTAAATATAAAACATATCATCAAGATTAATTAGATAGACAGTATCTCAATCATTTGCTCCCTAAGCAGTTGACCTAGTGCAAGATTAAGAGCTAATTAAAAGCTTTTGCAGTTTCAGTTACAAATTGTATAAAAAATACTTAAATATAATTTGAGCCATTTCGAGTGAACAAGACAATTATTTGAGTATTCTTGATATATAAAGCTATCTCGGGCATCTGATTGCCTGAAGCAGAACCATGCATCTTTGCTTGCTTCTTTGCTGTATGTGCTGCATTTTTCGCCATCTCCCTACATTTCCGAGTGTAACACTATTGTAAAACTCACAAGTCCTGTTGACACCTGTCTGATCCCTCGCCCAGCTTGCTCAGAATTTTTACTCTTTGTATCTGTGCAAAGGTTTCCTCTGCCTTTTGGCCACTCTGCAATGACAAAGATCTAAAAAAAAAAAGTAAGGTTACTTCTCATTTCTGGTAGCTGAGTGACATGTAGGACATGCAGCAGAAGCCCTGGGCTGGATCCAGACTTTATCCTCTGTGGCTTGTGGTATGTACCACAGACCTACCAGGGGGACCTCACTTCAGATCTGAGCTCTGAACTACATGTCCTCTCTTAACTAAAGACACATTCAGGTCTTGGATTTTCACGGATGAATAAACCAAATTTAGGGTTTTGAAAATCAACTCGGAGCCTCAAACTTATGTAACAAAACCTTCCTTAAAACCTTATCTTCTCAGTTTCCATTCCAAAGGCAACAGTGTGGAAAGGTTTGCTGACAGTCAGTGTTGGCTTTTGCGAACCCTGGGGATATGAGCCATAAAACGTTGTGTGCTTTGCCCCACTGCTCTGCTACTCTGTGGATCTCAGCATCCCAGAAACTCAAATGGAGCAGAAGGGATGATATATTTGAGCTTTTTTGAACAGCTTTATTCAAAATGACTATTGCACTGGTACAGGGGGTGATGTACCGGGCACTGAGTACTGTACTCGCTTTTTGGGGGAAAAGAGGTTGCAAGTACACAATATGCCCTTCACATCACACTGGCTGTTATAGGATTTAAAAGAGTTAAAAGTCCACTGAAACGGTCTCACAATGGAGCACAATTAAAATGTGGAGGTTGAGTTCCCATAAAATCCTAAAATGTACATCTTAACTGCAGTAATTAAAACAATATCTGTAATTCTATGAAGTTTTTATTCAAGTAAAGATGTAAGTTCAAAGCTGAAATGTGTAAAGTAGTTAAAAAATAAATGGTATAGTGCTCATGACTCTCAGCAAGGAGGTTGTGGGTTCAATCCTCAGGCTGGCTGACAGCTATCTCTCTGCATGTCCTTCATATATTAACAGAGGTGGAAAGGACACTTTTGCTTGTTAAGGGATCAAAAGATCAAACACAGAATTGGTCTCAGTTAGAGTCACCTTTAAATGTATAAATTGCTGTTTGCTTAAGCAAAAGGTGATATAAAGCTATATAGATTCTTGCAATAACACTTGAACATGAAGTGTATAATTTCTGGCTACACATGTCCTTACCTTAAACCCCTACTTTGTGAGCACCTACGGTAGACAGGCCGTGAAATGCTGTTGTTTTTAAAGGTGATATATTATGCTTTTATTTACAGCATTGCATCTTTTACAATCTTTAAAAACATTATCTGTCTAAAAGAAAATGAATCTATTAATTACTTTACTACTGCCATAAAGAAAAAGGTCCAGCAGAGGACAGCAGAGTTCAACTCTGTTATGGAGTTTTGAACATAACCATAGAAAAAGAGCTTTTTATTTCCTTAAACATTTTGGATGATGCCATTTTACTACAAAATGAAAATCTTCTGTGGGGAATCTGGAAACAGAGCTGTACACCCTTTTTTTTTTTTTTTTTTTTTTTTAGGAGGAAGGGGGTGAATGAGAGCAGATTGGATGTAGAGGGCTTGTTGACTGGTCACTGCTTCCTGGAGTGGAAAAGGCAGAGATTCGTGGAACCAATCATTCTTAGAGCTTTCAAAACTTCCCGCCAGAGAATACAGGATTACTCAAACAGACGTGAATGAAAGAAAACACAACTCCAGGTATGTTTTTGATGAGAGAACAACATTATAACATGGTAGAAAGCTCAAAAAAGTCTATTGAGCATAATATAGCCCTTTTAGTAAAACCCAGTGGAAAGAGGCCTTATTTCATGAGAAAAAATGTATGTACAAGATAACATGTTGAACAAAAGATGAATGTACTTCTCCGTTAACAGTGCTCAGTTTGTTTTCTCTTGGCAGTTCAGATCTTGCTCTGAGTGCCTTCAAACTTCAAATGTCAAAATTAAATATCAAGAGTATTGTTTTAATTCAAGTCTTCTTTCCTTTCAGCTTTTTCTTCTGGAGTCGCCAAAGTCAATCATCTGCCTTCTAGTGTGCAGTGACTTGTATCTTTATTTGGCATAGGTATTATGACGGATGCCCTTCCGGATGCAGCCCTCTCCACTTGTCCAGGCCTGAGAAGAGTACACTGGCTTGTGACACTTTTTCCTCACATTAAAACAACAATCCTTGTGGCCTGTCTTCCAACAAGAATCTCTAGGTTTTTGTATCCGGAAGCCTTGAGACCCTCAGACAGTGGTAATCCCTGTCCCAATCTGAGTACAGTGTCCCGAAGACAATGGTGTCAGTGTGGGTCAGACAGCTGGTTCTCCACCCCCCCTCGCCCCCTCGTCCCCTCTTCCCTCCCCTCTCTGTCCCAGTGAAGGCTTTGTTCCACCAGCTTAGGCCAGGACAGACTCAGGGCTTCCCCGAGCACTTCCCCACGTCCTCTGACATCACTCTACAGCTGATTGGACAAAAAAAGGAGGGACTGCTATTTATACACTGTGAATGAATGGAGCAGTCTTAATGTGCATACAGCCTTCTGGCCACTGGCAGTGACTCTGCAGAGGAGAATAAAGCCTATGCCAGTATGCTAAACACATTTGTGGTCTTTTTTACAGTAAACCAGACTGCTTTAAGAGTGAATAGAAACCAGATTGTAGCTCACTTTTTGTATATATAAAATGTCAAAATACTCTGCTAATAAATGAGACTTATTCCACTTTCTTAAATGTAACCATGTTTTGTGTATTCATTTATTCATCCGTTCATTTAATAATTTTCTGGTCAAGGGGTCGTGGGTGGCTAAAACCCATTGTTACTGGGCAACAGGCAACTTTAGTGTCAGTATTGGATCGATACTAGCTAGATGAGATAAATTAATTTGTTCTATTTTCTCTTGTACATCCATACTTCCAGTTCATTAAAAAGTCAATGTGTTTGTGTAAAGTACTGCTCACTTTAGTGCGTCTGGCCTGCTCATTTTGCTGCTCAGCCCTCCCCACCCTGCAAAATCTCTGTTAACTGTTAATCATTAGTAATGTTAATTTAATCTAATTTCATTTAATATATATATGCATTGTTTTTATTTGCCTAAAACCCCATTTTTCCTTTGGCTTCTCCCTGTCTTTATTCGAGGTTGCCACAGCAAACCAGTTGCACAGTGATTTGAGAATGGGAATGGGTGAAGTGTTTTGCCCAGGGACACAGCGACAGTATGTGTTTTGGGTGAGATTCGAGCCAGATACCCTCCAGCTGCTGAGTGAATGTTTAACCCACTGCACCACTGTTGCCTAAAAAAAACTCATTTAGTGTCCAGAAAAAGTATTCAGATTGAACATAGGATAACACACTGCTTGTCCTAACATGAAAGTGCATAAGCTGCTACAAGTATGGGTATCGATATTAGTGATACTGGCCTGTATTCACGAGATCTGGGATTGATAAAAAAATAAAAATAAAAATTGCACATCCTTAGCATGGGCCTTTAATGAGGTATGCTCTAGACAATGGCAGAATCAGACATACACTGACAGACTACCATTCACTCTCGCATTCATTCACTAAGGACAATTTAGAGTCACCAATTCACCTGACACACTGACTCTCAAACTGAAATTAGCATTATAAAATAAAAACAGGGACTAAATCAGGTCTAAGCAGTGGTGGAAGAAGTACTCAAAAGTACAGATAAAGGAGTGTAAATTTACTCAAGTATCATATGAATATTCCTACTTAAAAGTAATAAAATACTCACTTTCAAATGTGCTTGTAAGTAAAAAAGTAAAAGTATTTCCCATAGATTTGACAACTAATGAATGTGTTAAATGTGAAGGATCATGGTGAGGAAATGTGCTGATTATTAACATTAACAAACCAGTGTAGTATAAGATGGCTGAACCTGTCGGTGGTGTCGTCTGTTTTATTGTTTTGATGTTTCTAATGAATAACTTTCCACCGTCTTTTATATTAAGGTGTTGCATGTCTACAATGATCAAGGGCAAAAACATTATATAAAACTAAACACAAAATAGGAGTAAAAATAACACATGCTTGATACTTGCTTGATGTAGTGAAGTACTTTTACTTTGTTACATTCCACTACTGGTTCTAAGCCAACCAGGACTAAAACAAGTTAATACCAGGACTAAACCAGGTCTAAGTCAGGACTAAACCAGGAATAAGATGTGGTACATTTCAAATTTAATACCCACACTAAAACAGGAATAAAACTGTGAACCATTTGAGAACCACTGTCCCAACACATGCAGGTCTTTGGACTGTGTGAGGACACTGGAGAAAACCCACAGTAACACAGGGAGGACATGCAGACTCCACTCTGAGAGATCTTAGTCGTACGGCCTGGGGATCAAACCCACAACCTGTTTTGCAGATTAGACGTGTACTCCAAAGATTTTATGTTTTAATTGAAAAACCGGGAAAAAGTGAAGGGTAGTGAAAAGAAAGATCTTTCTGACAAACTTGCTTAATTCTCTGCCCTTATATTTTCCTAGTCATCTGTAATGTAAATACACTTTTGTGCCCCTTTGGAATACATGGGTTAAAATGTGTCTTTCCTCTAAATGACAGTACGGCTCTCTCGTCTAACAGCAGACAGTGACGTTACCGAGAGGAGACGTTCTGTTTAGACTCCCTGATAGATTTTCACTTGTGGGGATTGCAGCTTTCCTTTTCTAAGTCTCTGTCTTTTCAATCAAACTCACAGATTAGAGACATGTTTTTTTTTTCCATTTGCTCCTTGGGGGAAAAGGGAAACATTTCTTAGCATCTTCAAACTGAATCATTTTGGGCGACACACTTAGAGGAGATCTTTGCTGCAGGGCAACGTGGAGCCATATTCAAAAGTTTATGGAAAAAATCTTTATGAAGACAGTCTCGGGGGGAGGTACAAGGTTGGTTGAAAAGCAGGTTTGTTTATCTGAAATTCCTTACAGAATAAAGGTGAGAAGTGATCGATAAATTTAATATCTCAGTCTACAGTGCTTCGAGAGACACTGTACTGATGAAATGTCCTGAGACTTAGCTGTGCACTTATCTTTGCTGATATTGACACAAAGCCTGTCAAATAAATGATGTATTTAGTGAACCCAAGAATGCTTGGGTATAGTAATATCCATCATAATTATTTTATTCATCAATTTTCAGCCAAATAAGGGCTCAAGGGCTGGATGCTAAGGACATGAAGCAAGATATTGCAAGCAATTACAACATCCTTTTCTAAAAGCAATTTAGATTCTTAAAGAGGACACATGGCTAGCCAGACCAATGCACTTTCCTAACAAAATGAACTAGGTTTGAAACCCCTCCCATTCAACCCTATTTCTACCAAACAAAGTGGCACAAGGCTTTCTGTAATCTTTTGTTTATTAGATTGGTTGTATTTTTATTGTTGGTACTGCCCCCTGTTTTTGATTTGTTGTATTTCAGTCCAGATGAATTCTGAGATAGTTTATTGTGTGTATGTTTGTGAGCTGATAAAACTCTGCTAACTACACACATCTGATGTGACATAAATTGCCCCAAAAAGATTTGTTTAATATTGTAGGTAACTGAGCATTGTATAAGTGAGTTAATCAACTAGAAGGCCTGCAGTATGTGGTTTAAAAAAATAAAAAAATAAAAAATAAGTAGTTGACTAGCTTTTGGTTTTAACAGATGTGGGAAATGATGACAAAATTGGTAGAAACATCTTGGTCTTTGGGACTCCCACATGCACAAAAATCTTTTTATGGTAATGAATGATTTTTTCCTTTTGGATATTTATCAAGGGATTACCAGTTGCATGATTCAGTAGAGCAAAGACTGTGTGGATTGCTGTAAGGAAAAAACTAGCTCCCAATATTTTCAAAATTAGGCCCTGGTTCCACAGCCCTATTTATAAGATCCAGGGTTAGATTTGGGTTAGGGTTAAACATGCACCATTTATAGGAAAATAATTTTAGAAATGTGGAAACACTGAGCTGTGAGAACATAGTGCTGTGGGAACATGGAGCTGTGGAACATTGAGATATGGGAACACAGGGCTGTGGTAGGATGGAGCTGTGGGAACATAGAGCACTGGGAACATAGACACGCTCCCAAAAGTTGTGAATTGTGTTACGTTTGTGAAGGCTTTACCATTTTAAATAAGTACTTTTCTATATCTTTATACATGGTTGCTTTGTTCTACTTAACTGAACAATAAATCTATTGTAATCGAGAACTTCATCTTGAATCATTCTCATTTTAACATCTACATTACTGATTTTGCCTACACCTACGAATGATTGTATCTATCAGACATTATCTACAAATGCAGTGAGTCCTTATCATGCCTAATTAAACAGACATATGGTAATTATTACACATTAGTATCTCCCATCAGTGCACTGGGGCTAATTGGTAAGGTCTGCTTCGGCCATTACTGCTTGATAGGCTGTACCTTTTGCAAAGCCTGATTTATGCTAACGTATTATCCACTCTGGGACAGCGCCGGGACCGGTCTCAAAGTCCCCTGGTCCGCTCTATAAAGACTCCAACCCTGATTGATTCATTTGGCCTCTACTTCTTTTCATGTATTTAATTGCACCATTAATCAAAATTAAACCTCCCCCATGCACCAATGAGCCGGACCATAAGGCCTTGGCGTGTCGTTTTGCCGCTCACCTACGGAGACCACAGCTTGGGTTTTCCTTTACTTTGCATGTAATTGTTCCCAAAGGGTGCAGTCCAAGTGTTGGGTTAAGGGTACAAAGAGATGAAGTCATGTGTTTGCTTTGTTCTGCAGAGGTCAGACTGTTGTGGAGAGACTATAGGGGGCTGAAGTGATGTCTAAAAATTGTAACTTAACCCAGCAGCCTGTCGGTCTCCCCACGACTACAATGAAATTTCTGAGCCAAGTGAAAGGGAGATGGATTTATGGCTGCCTGCTTTTTTGAGCATGTCACAAAAATGTCTTGAAAAGTAATAAAACGACTGGACCGGCTAATAACTACTGCTACAGGTGACTTCAGTGAAAAGTTGCTGTACAAGGTTGAACAAAGTGGAACATAGGTCAAAATTATGGTTTCACATGTGAAACTGTCTAATTTCCTCAAACTGAGAAACTTTGCATTTGTCTATGCTGAAAAATAATAGAGATTTGTATGCCCCAGAGCAGTGCCTAGATAGGAGCTGTGGTATTGTATGAGGGAGTCTGGAAGGGCAGAGAAGAAGTTAGAGTGATGTAGGACATGTGTAGGACATAATGGTACGCTCACACCGGACGCGAATCAGACGTCAGGCATGAGTGATTACCATGTTAAGTCTATGGAAAGCCGCATTCAGGCGCAAACAAGCATCCTGCGGCGCGAATGACACGAATGGTGCGACGCAAATCAAGCGAATCGTGCGAATAGCGTGGGGCGAATGACGCTAATTGAGCATTTTACGGGCGAGTCCCGCGAATAGGTGAAGACGCGAATCGGCAGACGAAGCGAACAACGCAGATTCGCTCAAGCAACAGGATACCAGACTAACTTCTTTGTATAGAAAAGGTAAAGCGTAAGTCTGACTGGCCAGGCTGGTTAGCCACCTGAGAGAGTGAGACCCCAGTGGAGTGGTGAGGTTACATGGTGTGGAGGTAAAGAATGTGCAGGATTTTACAGTTTTTCCTCATTCACTTTAGCTCATTTATTGAAACCCGTTTCCAGTCGATCTTCCTCTTCAAACCCGTATTTCAATAGAATTCTCTGTTTGCAAATCATTCCGAACATTTCTCATCATTTCACTCAAACTCTTCCTCATAACTCTTCACACAGCTAGCTCTCCTACAGAGAGGCACAGCTTCACTGAACTCACTTTGTTTGGCCAATATAATAGTCTTATTCTCACATGGGAAAGGATTTTGAGATTAATGAGTTGAAAAGATAGTAAATATGTAGAGTTGACAGACAGGAGGCCTAGAGGAGAACCAAAGTGGAGATTTATGGATGTAGTGAAGAAGCACATGAAGTGAGTTGGTGTGAGAGAAGAAGATGCAGAGGATAGAGTGCGATGGATGCAGATGAATCACTCTGGCGATCCTTTAAAGACAACAGCTGAAAAAAGGCGATTTGTAATATAGACCATTCACGGACAAGGCATGCAATGTTTTTAATAGATACTGAGACAACTGACAAAAAGCATAAATACGGGACTTCCTTTTAAACAGACACATATGGGCTCCCTAATCAAGTTACCATCCCCTCTAATGAGAACTTGATGTATTTGTATAGAAAACAGTTGACAGTAGCAGTGATTTCATAGGAAAATATAGACTCAACATCTTCGTGACATGGACTCGGCAGCGCTTTGAACAAAAAAAAAACTCTCGAAATCAGCATAAATCTGTGTGGCATCAGTGCTTAGAGAAGATTAGCCCACGCTCCTCTGGGGGAACTCCTGACGCAATGGTAAAATATGCTCACGTTTACAGCCATACATCTATCATCAGGCGGCCTCTGTGTGGCTTTTACCATTTCCTTCATGTCCTCATCACAAAGACATGAAGCCAGCCAGAGGTCACCACACACGACCTTTGGAGAGCTCCACAGACTCTTAATCAACCACGTCATAGTTAAAAAGAAGCATAGTTTTACTGTGATGTCAGCCCACAACTTGAATATGAGGTCATTGGTGGGTAATGTTTTTTTCTGGCTTGGGAAAGTAGGGTGAGTAAAGAAAGCAGTAACGTCTGGTGAAAATGAGTTCATGTTGGAAAGGTAAGTGAGTGTGTGAGAGACGCTGACAGTCAGTAGCTGAATGGAAGGAGCACATGTATGAGGCTGTTCTACTAATTTCAGTTTAATTGCAATGTTATATGCAAGTAAACAAGCAGAGAAAATAAAGCAATCAATGTAGATAAACCTAAACAGTTGAGAATATATAACTAACTGAATACTGCTTAAGTTACATGTAGTAAGTAAGAAACTGTGTGTATGCATAGTGTTTTTTAACTTAAAAGCAGAATTTTTTTGTGAAAATTTTACCTTAAATAAGCCATTATAGAGTCAGTGTGATGGTTAAATGAGTTGTTGTGTGGTACATAAAGCGTCCTGCATCTCTCCCTGTCTCTGATCTGAAAGCAGTGCATCGAGGTTAGCCAAAAAAGCTAACGGAGGAGAAAACTAAAGTAAAGCCAAGAGAGGGATCACATAGGAGTCAATTGAACTTGAAAAATGAGGCAAAAATAGTGGAGAAATGAGAAAAAGTTACTGAGTACTGCTTTAAAGCACTTTGAACTATGCAACTTGGTTAGTTTCATCACTGTTTTGGTCGCATTTTTCTCCACACAGCTCCCTCTACCTTTCAGAGTAAAGCATAATTGTAAAACCTCATGAGGTTGACTCTTCTGCTTGACTCTCGTTTTCTCCTCCTCTACCATCATCTATGCATTAGCTTCCTGTAATGTTCAGGGTCAGAAGGGAGTAAACAACCATTAACCTCACATTTCAAAATGAGTGTCCAACCCAATTACTTTGCAAGGTGAAATGAGGTTTATATTTGGCGAGGAATCTAGCCACAGGGATTCACAAACCAGTGTACTTCTTGTGCCAGTCCCAAGCCTGGATAAATTGAGGATGGGCAAGGATGGGTATCCTTACGCTGACCGTAAAAAAAACGGAAAGAAGATATAATTTTTTAAAATCTAAAACAGGGGATTTTATATGCAGTGTTTGTTTGTCTTAGTTATGTTTTACCAAAGGTTTTATTAGCAGTTTATTCTTGTCTTGGTGGAAATCCAACTGTAAACCACATTTTAAATGCAAAAATAAATAAACATACATGCAATACAAATTGCAATTTAAAGAAAATATACATTTTTTTTACCATCTTTATTGCCTTAACCACAATTATATTGTGCTTTTCAACCTCCAGTATGCAACAGTGGGAGTAGAGTTTGAACCACCAACCCTCTGGTTAGGGGATGAACAGCTCTACCAACTGAGCCACTGCTGCCCAGCCATACTAGACTGGGACAGTAGACAAGAAATGTGGATGTGGCCCATATTGCAAATTGCACATGAATACAAAACTCATCTCATCAAATGATTTTAACTAAAACTTGCTAAACTCCTTCTCTTTAAGTTCCAAATGCTGACTCGTGCGTCTTGTTCACACAGGTAGGTCTGTCTACTGACCTTGAAGTTGGTCAGTCAGTTTTTCTGTGGACAGCTTTGCAGTTATTGCTAAGAAAAAGGCAAGTCTTAGTCATCTTCGCTTCAGTCCATCGCTGTTTTGTTTTTTTTTCCCCAGAAGGCCGAGCGATGAGTTGTCCACAGTAAACCTCGAAGCTGCTTGTTCATGTCTCCTTCTCTGACACTTTATTTGCAGCAGTGACCCATGAGTGTGACAGGACTGGGAACTTTGCCAAAGGAGAGTTCAAAGGTCACAGTTTTATGTTTGTGACAGTGGATCCCTGACAGTGTTGGGTACTTGTGAGTAATTTGAGGCAATCTTAAACAAACTGTGAGTATAGTGCCCCCTCTCTTCAACTAAAATGTCTTTGGACATTTTTATGTTTGATTGGGTCCTGCTGCAGTTCAAAATGAGCACAAATTCCAGGCAATTTGTGAAAAGCTACCTGATAATCCATCTGTATAGATCTGAGTTGGATATTCATGGGACAGTGCCGACAAATGCAAAATAAACAGCCTTGGGACATAACTGGATACAGGTCAGAGGATTTCACATGAGCAGAAGCTGTTATTGGGAACCCATTTCACATTGAGGGAGTTTAGATAAAGGCCATAGATAAGATATATGCCCTTTCCAATCCCGCTCCCTGCTCTTGCACCCTATGCACTTCCGCTCAATTGCCACATCAAGGGCTGTCCGAAACAAAACAAGTGTCGAGGGCAAGTGGTGCATTAGCTCCTCCACAGCGAGTGTGGTCCTGGTGCAGACTGTGGAGATGTGTGTAACACTGCACTTCAGCTCCACATGGAAGACGCTTCATACAAGGAAAGTTCCCTCTTTATGTCAAAGCGTAAACTTCTCAACTTAGACATTTAATACTGTCATACAGTGATGGGCGAAGTACTCAAAGAAGAAGTAGAAGTACTTAGCAACATTTTTTCTTTTTCATCATCTTCTTCTTCTTCTTGAGTGAGTTTCGAACCTAGAACCTTCTGACTGCAAGTTAGGTATACCTACTGCATCACAGAGGGAAAAAATATTATGACACATTATGACACATTTATGAATTAAGGAGAAAATGTTACTAAGACCAAAAATATATTTATTGGTTCTGAAAATCACCTTACATGCAAGATTAACATGCATTTCCTTGACTTTATCATTCTTTAGCTGAACAACAGTCAGTCACTCAAAGAAAGAATTAAACAGTCTGTTTCGTTCACTGGTTGCCACAGTGAATCATTCACATGGGTAGCTTACTTTGGCATACTATGTTTTAATGCCAGATGCCCTTCCTGACACAACCCTATTTATTCATCCAGGGCCTGGACCGGCACAAACTGTGGCTGGATTATTTAGGTGGTCTGTGAGGAAATCAAACCCCACACCTGGAATGGGGAATAACAAGACAGTGGTGGAAAGTAACAAAGTAAGTACATTTTTCATGTATCTTTACTTTACTTGAGTAAATTTTACAAGGGATATTTTTACTTTTATTTCACTACATTTTTGAGCAAGTATCTGTACTTTTACTCCTCTACATTTACTGTATGACTTGTTTTGAAATATTTTGAGTTTTGGTTTAAAATTATGTGTTTTTGTCACACCCTGTTTTAGACACACAGCACCTAAATGTAAAAGATGCAGTAAAGTAGTACTCCTTTAGAAACATCAGAATAATAAAGACAGAAGACCTCAGCGACAGATTCAGTCTCTTCTACTGCACCAGTTTGTTCATTTCATCTGGAAACAGCACAATTTTTCATTTCCATTTAACACATTCATGAGTTGTCGACTGTGCAAAATACTTTTACTTTTTTACTTGCAAGTACATTTAAAAGTAAGCACTTTTATACTTTTACTTAAGTAGAAATTTTAAGGTGATACTTTTACTTTTTCTGGAGTACATTTTTGCTCCTTTATCTGTACTTTTACTTGAGTAAAGAAATTGAGTACTCCTTCCACCGCTGAAAGCAGAACTATGCAATTTGGCTAATTTCTTTCGTTTCGGTTGGATTTTCCTCTGCAGAGCTTCCCCTATATTTCAGAGTTTTCTTTGCCTTTTGACTGCTCCACCATCACATAATTTGCCTATTAACATTGCTTACCTATACATATATGTACTGTGAAACAAGCCTTCTGACCACTGACTTCAACCCGGCTTGGTAGAGATATAGTTAACTGGTCTTCATGATTGCTGATTTCCACACAGTATGGCATGTTCACGGTTAGCGGGCCCTCAGCGGAGAACAGAGAGCCTCTGTCTAAATCTCTCTGACCTGCCGCCTCTGGTGGCTAACCACACTATTAAAGGCAGTCATGTACCAGTTACACAAGAGCTGAGTTCATGGATACTGGCACTCACTCGTATATTTATCAAAGTAACGTGCCATACCACCACTTTCAGATCCTGCAGAACCAAATCAAGCATGTGTTATCATAATATTTAACATGCCTAATAACGCATATGAAATCCCAAAATGTATGCCAAAATGTACTTTCTGTTTTGATTCACGTACTGGCCACAAGCACAGCTGCACAATGGGAAAAGGCTGATGCAGCATACACCTCAGTATGTGAATGTAAAACAGCATTTGATTAAGGAGCTCTGGAAGTCCTTTGGGAAAACATTATTAACTCAGGTGTGGAATGGACATTTTACACTGTATGTTTCATCTTTTGTGGAGGTTTTAAGGTGAACCAATGGGGGGACCAGGTTAAGCTTTTTTTTTCTAAAGACAGTAGTGACATGAACTTTTTACAGCAATTACCACCTCAGAAGATATTTGGCACACGGGAATGTCACCAGCATAAGTGTGACGTGTCGCTGTGCAGGAGGGAGACTTGTAGTCATCGAATGATTGATACTGTATATCATGCTTCTTTGAGGTTCATTACAAACTGTAAGATGTCCACTCACCACTGTGAATTATACTCTCGAGTGGGATGGCCTGCTCTGGCCACTCGGAGGACTAGTCACTGGTACACTTTCATTTATATTGCAATATTGCCGTACATTTGCACCCTAATTGCTCTGAGAAATGCTGAATCGTATTCTCTTCGTTCACAAGACTATTTGTTGCTTTCTGTTCCTTGCAGAATTGGGTAAAAAGGCATTTGTTTACTCTGCACCTTTTACATGGAATATGCTACAGAAACTAACTGATTTAATTTCTTTGAGCACTTTTAAATCCAAACTGAGAGCTTTTGAGACCAATTCCACAATCTGCACTTGTTTTTCATAATGTTTTTAAAGTTTTATGTCTTATCTGTGTAAATATGTAACTGTGTTTTGTGTTTGCTGCTGCCTCTTGGCCAGGACTCCCTTGAAAAAGAGGTTCTTAATCTCAATGGGATATTTCCTGGTTAAATAAAGGTCAAATAGAAAATAAAATAAAAAATCGCCTCATCGGTCAGCCTCCATTGGAAACAAATAAAGGAGCGACGTCACCTCCTATGTCTCAAACCCATAACCCAGGTCTAAAATAAGACATGAATTAGGGATTACCCCTGAAAATGAATTACTAAAGATTACCAACTCTAACCAGGACAAACCCAGGTTTAAACCAGGTCTAAACCAGAACTAAACCAGGTCTAAATCAGGTCGAAACCCAGTCTAAACAAGGACTAAACTAGGATTTAAGTGATTTATACTTCTCCACTGGGCCAAAATACTCTAAATCAGAACTTAAACTGCAAAAGATAAGGCCTGCATACCACCAGTGATACCTGTTCCACAGTTTGAGAACCACTGCATTGCTGGTTGAGGGTAGAGAATGTATGATCAACCCACAAGAAATACTGCAGTGACATAAAAATCAATCATTGTTGCAAACAATCAAACAAATCATTTTTGCAACCTAATGTGTTTCTTATAGGCCAGACACACTCAACAAGGTGCATCAGAGCAAAGCCATGTTGTTTACATTAGTGACAGTAAAATGGTTGCCTCTTCAGCAAACCTAATTCACAGCCATAATTAGATTTTTTTTTTTTTTTTTTTTTTGGTAGGTCAAACCAGAGCACCCGGAGGAAACCTACGAAGAGGCAAACTCCACACAGAAAGGCCCCATACGGTCCAGGAATCAAATCAGGGACCTTATTGTGGGGCAGGAGTGCTAACGACTTTGCCATCATGCCGCCAAAACACCAGTAACCATTAGAACTCCTGCGCAGTTGGTTGAACGAGCTGCAGTTTGCCCTGAGTAGGACAATCTAGTTACCATTATAGTAATATGGGACCTACATTTTATAGCAACCAAACAAGATTTTTCAAAAGCAAATATCCAACCTTGTTTTTTCCAATGTCATTTTGACCTAAGATTACAGCCAAACCCTATGTAGTCACATTTCTCAGTTGCTATTTGACTAATATGGTATCAAACAGTATCAAGTAATTTCCCTGATGAAGACCTAGTACCAAAAAGGCCTAGCATGTTACCATCTGAAACAAGCTTTACTTTACAGAGTAAATTTAAGTAAGGCAAGTAAGAAGAACAATTTTCACATTTGACATATAAAGGCCCAGATAAATGGATCTGGCATAAAATATATGCCAAAGTGATAAGCAAATCACTAAGAAAGCAGACTCAGATTGAAAAGCTGAAAGAAAAGCTTTACATTTGACACACAGTAGGCACTATCCATTTTACAACAGACCCAGGACATCTTGATTAACAGTAACACACTTTAATTTGAGGAATGCATTTAACAATGACAACATCATCGTTTGTACCTGGTCTTTATTGCACTGTCCATGTTTCATCTGTGTCTCTCCGGGGGCTGTCAGAGGGTCTCACCCCAATAAAGCCCATTCACTCCAAGGGTCAGTGTCAAACGTCTTTTAATTATGGGCCTAAAGCTTCCCCCTCCCTGAAATATGTTTCCCTTTTCACACAGAGCTGGTAAATGTGATCAGCTGGAGCTGCTATGACTTTACCGCTGCTGTAAAAAGATGGAAAAAGCTATAGCAGTGGTTCTCAAACTGTGGTACGGGTTCCAGAGGTGGTACGTGGACTTCTTCTGGTGGTCAGGAGTCTGTTCTGATTTAGTTCATTTAGAGATAGTTTTATTCCTGTTTTAAGTTCAGTTTAGTTCTGGTTTAGTCCAAGATTAATCCTGGTTTGGTCCTATAGATTAGTCTTTGTTTAGTTCTGGTATAGTCCTGGCTTAGTCCAGGTTTAGTCCTTGCCTAGTCTAGGTTTAGTCCTGATTTAGTCCTAGTTTAGTGGATGTTTTGGCCTCAGTCAGTAAGGCTCATTTTAGTCCAATAAAGGTGATACTTGGAAGTGGTACTTGAGGCCCAGTTTGGTCCCTAGATTTAGTCCTGATGCAGGCCTTTTGAAATAAAGTTTAGTCCTTACTTGTTTAGTCCTGGTTTATTTCCATATTGTTCTAGTTTAGATTCAGTTTAGTCCTGGATTTTGTCCTTGTGGAGGCCATTTGGAACAGAAGTTTAGTCCTGGTTTTGTTTAACTTTTATTCTGGTTTAGGCCTCAGTTTACTCCTGATATAGCCATGCTTCTTATTGTAATCTTGGTTTAGACCTGGGTTAGTCCCCATTTTTGTCCATTAAAGCTGGAACTTGGAAAGCTATTTATTTTCTTTGGTGGTACTTGTATAGTGAAATGTTTGAGAACCACTGACCTAGAGAAAAACTGACATCCTGGTTGCACAAGAAAGTGAGATGGTACCTGAATGTTTGCCACTAATATCTTCTGCATAGCTCCGACTGCATCAGAGTTAGATTGAACTCCAGACGTGAGGTTTTGGAGGATTTGGAAAACCACAAAACAAAACTGTCCAGGTTTTGACTTGGAGACCTGCTACTGTTTGTTTGGTCAGGTGGGTTTCCATAGACACTGAGACCCTCTGTGGGTTTCTGTCAGGGTTTAGACCAACATGAATTACAGAAGAGCCAGGCAGTCAGTCTTGAGTAAAGATGAGTAAGACATTGCAACGTGTTTGCCAAAAGATTGAAATGTTCTGCTCTAAAATGCACAGTAGTTAGAGGCAACAGTGCCAGTAAATAAAGTGCTTTATCAATCTTAAATGACATATTTTATGTGGTTCTTGTCAGTGTGGCTGCGGTACTGATGTATTGCGGGCTTTATTTCTACTTTAGCTGTAGTAATGACAATGTTGAAAATGATGAATATTAATCAATCCAAAATAATCAAATTTTATTCAACTAAACAGCCACTGTCTATGGTATACCCTGCCTAAGGCCCATACTTGCTGGAATAGGCTCAAGTCATCAGCGATCCCTAATAGGGAATAAGCGGGAAAAAAATAAATGAATAAGATGCGGCTGCTATTCTGTGCAAACAGTCTCTCCGACCATCACCAAACACACAATCACACTAATACATTTATACAGGCAAGGTGAGTGAAGAGTCTTGCCCAAGGACACAATGGCAGTAGCTGTTAGTCTTAAGTGAGCGAATATCTCTACCGACTGATTTATAAGTACTTAAAGCGAACAAACTTAGCACTGAAGAAGATCTAGCCACAAATGCGTCCCTAACTACTGTACTTTATACACCTCTGGTCAGAAGCCTGGATAAATGAATCAATATTTTTAAAAAAAGACTTGAAAAAACATTTTTGATATTAAAGGTTTTCCTTTTTCTTAACAATTTATTGTTAGTATTATAAATAAGTTACCATCAGCTCATCTGAAAACTTAACTATGCTACTGGATCAATAAACTTGATGGTTTTGTTTCAAAATGGAATCTTGTCTCATGCTTTCTCAGTAGAAAAACCTGTGTGTCCTTTACAACATACAATTCATTCATTCATCTTCTTCCCCTTATTCATGTTTGGTTATGTATACAGTATAAAGAAAATGCACTGACAAGACTGCTGTGCAATATCCATGTCCTGCTGTGCTTCACCTTGACTGTAACATGGATTTTTTTGTATAACCTAATGGCCACCTTCACTGCCCATTCCACTGCAGCACTGGCCTCTCAACCAGCAGCAGGTGAATATAATCACTGTCATTATCATTTCTGCCACATAGCTGCACCTTGTAAACCACAGCCAACTTCCAGGTGCTCTCAGGTCCGCCGGCTTTGAAAGTGAGCCATCAAAGCCTTTAAGGGGAGGACAGCGAATGCTCAAAATACTGCCCAGCGCTATGGTAAGGAGCCCCTAAACCTGGTCTTTGCAGCACAGAGAGGTAAAAGTTAGCTATTGGTGCTAATGAGTAGCTGTAGTGGTGGAAAGCTGGGTATCATCCAGGCATCTTTAGTGAAGGTTGAGCAGTGATTTAGAGAAACTCTGAAAGGGAACCACTCTTTTTTTTAGCCCTTACGGTTCTCAGATGTCCTGTAAAAGGCATTTGAGTGGAGTTTACAAGGAGTTGGGCATTTACAGGTTGTTTGTACAGGAAGGCGTGGTGATGTATGGTTTTAAAGTCAACACTGTTTCTGACAAGACATTTTCACAATCAGTCAAACAAAATAAAAATTCCATCTTAAAAATTCCACCTAATTATGCTTTTTCTCTGGCTTTTTGAAATAATTTTGGACACCTTTGCATTAGTATTTAATATTTTATAACTTAAAACAATGTATATGTATGGAAAATGTTTTCTTTTGGAGAGCCGTTACTTTCAATTTGCAGCAAACACTTGGATTAGCTGCCTTTTAGCCCCCTGCTGGCAATGGTGGGAATGGAGAGAACATAAGGTGGAATGTTTTAAGTCTTGTCTTAAGACTCATTTTTATTCTCTGGCTTTTAACTCGACATGAATTGTGTGGTCCTCTGTTGTCTTTTATTGTGTTTTATTGTTTTGTTTTTATTATTTAATTCTTGGCATTTATTTATTGTTATTTTATTGTATTACTTTTATTTGGTTTTACTGGTTCTTATTATTTAATGGGGACTGGTGGAGCTGAATGGAGTAATTTATTGTTATTTAGTGTTCTATGTGCAGCACTTTGGAAAATGTGCTTTACAAATAAAGTGGATTGGATTGGATTGATAAAATGGCTAATTAGCATGGCTATAAGCAACATGACGCTAAATAAAGTTAAATAAAATAAAGATAAATAAATGAGCTGACTGCTTCATAGTGATTGCAGTTTAATGGTGTATGGGCTTTATGAACACAAATACAGGAGGATTTCCTGTATTCACGTTTCTATGTACAGCTGTGAGACTGGACGTTTTCAGCTCTTGTGAAGGGCAGTGCCTCAGCATACAGGATACAGGATGAATAACTCAAGCGTGAATGAAGCAAAAAACAAATCCAGATATGGTACTGAGGTGGAAGCAGCATTATAACATGGTTAAAAGCTCAAAAAACTAAATTTAGCAGAATAGGGAACCTTTAAATAACAAAGCTTGCCATATCAAACTACAAATACATTACAAATTTAAAGTTTGCCTTTAACTCCTGGTCTTGAGAATTAGACAATGTGATCAGTAAATTACTTTGACTGTGTTTTACTGTGTAGATAGACACAGTGATTGCTGGACTAGCCAATTCCCCAGAAAGTTTTTGTGCCAGTATTGATCCAAATTTGAGAAGCAGACCAAGCAGTAAATGGAGCAGACCCCCTCTTATGCAATGATGAACTTTTTTTTTTTATCTGTCTTTTAAATTTTGTTTTATTCTCAATAAAATAAATAACTATTACTTTAAAATGACTCGACAAATTCCTTATGTGACATTCAGGTTATTGCTCCTTTTGTAAAAAATAACCTGTCTTGGTATTGTTCAACCAAGACACACTGTATTTTGACTCCAGGGCCTTCTTGAGTCCAGAGCATTTCTGTTCATGAATGTGAATGTAAATCAGTGGACAATAAACAGTCAAAACTTTGGATGCATGATGGCAGAGTGGTTAGCAGTGCTGCTTTACTGTATTAAGAGCTTGATCCCTTCACTGAACAGCTATGACCCTGAGTAAAATCTGCATGTTGTCCCCATATTACTTTACCTGGCAAATGTCTGCCTGATAGTGTTATATCAATCTGAAATGTCTCCCATTGAAATCGTTTGTAAAGAGGAGGGACTTTCAGCAGAGTATTTGGAGCTGATTGGATTAAGCGCAATTCATTTTAGCTAATCATCGCAATGACTGATATAACCTAGCTAAACAACAAACGCTATGATAATATAACAATGTAGTAGTTAGTAACGTTACAGGTTTTGCTGTTTTTGTACATTTATACTTTACATACTTTACATTTTTGTCATTGCTATGTTGTTAGCTATGTTGTTATTGCCAAATCTGTGGGAGCCTGACAAGATAGATTTTTGTGAGTTTACATTCACAACATAAGTTACTGTAGTCCTGTCCTTCTCTTTATAGACAGGCACGCATGTACATAGAGCTAAAAGTCAATTGTTTGTCAGTGTGAGCCTGAAGGTGCCTTTAAACCTTGCAACTAACCGTCTCTTGTCCAGACTGGATTCTATTTTATGTCCAAAGCACAAGCAATGAAGAACTGGTTGTATATGAATGTAAAACACAAAATCTACATTTACATTGTGGGTGCTCATTTTATTTAAAAAAGCACATCACTGTTCTCTGCTCTTAACTACTGTATGTTGAATGTTTTGTGGCTGTATTATGATGTGAAGTGGACTAAACCAAAGCTACTGTGGAAGATGTTTATGAGCCATTTCCTCCAAACCTCAATGAAGACATCTCCATCCGTCTTCATTTCTTCAAACCAGCGACACACATCTGCAGGAGATTAAAGGCAGTGTTGTGGCATAGTAGGACCACTTTCAAATTACATGAGCTAAAGCTATACACCAGCCAAATTTTTCTTCTGTCCCACTCTAGCCCAGATTGTGGTGCTATATACATTTATCTTAGCTTCCCTTTTGTCTCTTTTTGTTCTGTTTGCTGTAAGCCGAAGTAGTCGCTGCTAGAATAGACGCTTTCTCTGTTTTTACAGCAGGGATTAAGTCAGTGTTGACAAGTGTTGTAGAAAAATAAACAATCCTGCGAGAACTTATATAGAAAAAGGCAACTAGTTTGTAAAATACTGTTGCAAAACTCTCTGATTCTGTTCTGATTACCTGGTAGGCTTAGAGTGGACCCTTTTCTTAGGCCCCTGCTCAAAATATGTCAGCAACTACTTGGTCTACATGAATATTATTGATATCTATAAAAAGGTAACACTTGTGAAATTTCTGTGGGTGTGTAATCAGTATAGGTGTTACTAGGTCAGAATAAATAAAGATAGAACACAGGCAGAAATGAAGATATACAGTATATTTCTGCCTAATAAAAGTTTACAGTTATAGTGTTTATCTCCGTCTTTATCATGAAGCTGAAGCCCAAAACCTCTAGAAACCCACAGCAGAGCATCTGAACCTTACTAGAGCCAAATGTAATGCAGAAAAAGTGAAGCAGGGGAAAGTTAGAGAGGTTTTAGTACAGTATATTTAGGCAGAATTTCCGTTTGGCACAATTTGGCATATTTTACGTGTTTTTGCTGGATGCCGTTTTAGTTACTTGGTGTTGAACCTGTTTGATTTGGGGGGTAAGTGTTTATCATGGGCTTTAACCCTATAACCTCTTCTGGTTACATGCACATGCTGAATGGTTATGTTACCTTACATATTATGGCGAATGTTTACAGTGACAGAACATAAAATGGTTGTTTAGCACAGCTATGAGCAACATCACGCTAACAGATAGATAAATGAGCTGACTGCTTTGTAGTGATGTCAATTTAAGTGCTGACATTATCAGAATGAGTCTGGTGACAGTGTATGGGCTTTAAAAACAGAGCACTTTCTGGTTTCACGTCAACGTAGAGCTGTGAGACTGAGCATTTTCAGTCTTGAGAAGATCAGCAGCTCAGCATACAGTATACTTAAACATGTAAATGAAACAAAATACTACTTCAGATATGTTTTTGAGGTGGAATGAACATAAAATGGTTAAAAGCTCATTCTCAGCAGAATAGAAGACCTTTAAATAAAGTCTATATTATGTAGGTGTTTAAACAGTTTTGCTCAAATACAAGAAAACCCCCTCAAAAACATAATTTAGACAACTCTACAACACATGCAACAGGCTTCCCCTGATCAAAACCAGTCCCATCTGTACTGCAGACCTCTTCAGCCCAAAGCACGGCTCATAAATCGTAGGTTCACTCACTGCGCTAATGAGAAACATACAGAGGTGTTGCATGCTCTCAGTGAACCGCTGCCACTCACCGGGGAAACCTCCTCACCTCGTGCTACTGTAGTACTCTGTCCGAAAACCCAGAGCCTCTTAAGAAAACAGCCGGCGTCGTCAACGAAAACACGGCCCCATAGTGCAAACCCCCAGGAGATTTGGAGGATACCGATTTCAGCAGTGAAAATAAAGTCGGCTGTAAGTCCACACCATGTAGAGACAGACAGACTGAAGCCCCTCACAAGCCTGGACCGCAAGAAGATCTGTGTTAAGAGTGTCCAAAGAATAGAGTCTTTATGGAGAGGTTAGGAGCCAACACAGCAGCAGCAGCACAATATGTACAGTGTGGCTTTAGCAGGTATTTAACCACAGTAAACCTGGATTCAATCAGCTATGGTTCCAAAGATTTAAAGATGACAGTTATTAAATTGAAGCAGAATTAAATGTCCATCTCCATTTTTGGTGCAGGGCAGTGTGCAGAAGTGGATCTAGGGATGTTTTGCCTATTTGCTGTACTGCAAACAATGATTCACACATTCATTCCTTTGCAACCTCTGTTAACAAATAGACCCCATTCTAGTCAATGTGCTGGTTCACACCAGCTGTGTTGTAGTACGTGTCTGTGTCCAGATCTCGGGCAGAAATATGCTAAGAGTCTATTTTTCACGGATGCCACAGCCCTCATGCATAAAGTTGAACAGAGCCAAACAGGAAATCAGACTTGGGACTAATGAAGAGGATTCAGTATATTTAAAAATAAAACACGTGCAAACTCTCAACCACATTGCTATGTAAGTATTGCATTGTAGCCAAAAGAAAGAAAGTTTTTATATATGTAGCTTACTTTCCCATGTTAGAAGCACAAAAGTCATGGAAATAATATCCAAATGAATGGGAGATTGTGGTCAGACAGGCAACCATGGCTTTTGTTTACATGTAGCTCTCTGTATATACACGGTTGTTATTGCACAAACGCACAATTTCCATTGTGAACTCGCTTCTCCCCTGTGAACTTCACTGGCTGTGGTCAGATATGTGCCGCACTTGGTGTGACTTGGAGTGTGCAAGAATACTGTGTCAGAGACATACTGCACATGCAATGCAGTGTGAATTAGGCAGGCTTATTTCTACTCCCATTTTATTTAAATATATCCATCCTTTCCAAGCAGAGCAGAGCCAAGAAAATGAGGCAAAATAGTGGTATAGTCTGCTCAGTCTTGTCACTCCTTAAAAAGTTCAGTTGTTTCTTCTGCTGTGACTGTTGACCTGTGTTCACTAGTGCCACCAATGGTCGGCGCATAATGCTACTTTCATCTGTATCCACAACCTCTAAGAAAACGCAGACCAACGTACGACAGAATGAACACAGAAGACTGACAGAACTCTCTGTCCATATCCAAATGTGTATCTAATGTATAAATGAGCCTTTAGGCATTAAAAATACACTAACATGAAATTTTCTTTATTTGCTCCACAATAGCTAAATTTCTGCTGCAACTGCTTTTTTTTAAGTAAAACTTAACCATTCTGTCTTCACCATTTTGTGACTAATACGCTACATCTTCAGCTGGCCTTGAGTTGAGCAGTAAACATTGTGTCTGCTCCCTTTTTTTCAGGTGTTCACAGCAGGATGCCCTTCCAGACGCAAGCTTCTCCATTTCATTTGCGCTTTGTTGCTGAACAACCCGAGACTTGTTGCTTCCCTTTTCTGTACTGACATATTATGTATTTATGTTTGTGCTGTTTTTTTTGTGCAACTAGACAAAGCCAGGTACTTTCTCTGTATTATCAGCAGCCATTCATTGTTACTAAGTGGTGTGGACCAACAAAAAAAAGCCAAATGATTTTCTTTTTGCACAGATGACTACTATCACAATATTCTATTAGGTAATGCAACAGTTTTCTTCAGATAAAAAAGTGCATACTTTTTTAGTCTCTTTAGTCAGATTTTAGTCCTGCTTCACTTCTGTCTGTTTCTGTCTGTCCATTCTAAAAAAACATTGTACCTAGCACCTCACGGTAAAAGTGTACACTGGGGGATATCTCTGGGGCTCGCCTGCTAGAGCACCTACCACATAATTGAGTGGCATGAGTTTGATTTGAGTTGCTTGTGTTGAGCTGAGCGTTGCATGTGTCTTTGTCTTCTGCTGCCTTTTAACGTGTGCCCCTTGTTTTTTTTTCAGTGTTTTACTAAGCTCTCTCTATATTGTTTTTTGTACTTAATCTTTCTCATAGTATTACCAGTGTGTGTTACATCTGCTTCTAATGGCCTGCATGTTTTAACCATGTTTCTGCTAATGTTATTGCTGCTGCATTTTTACAAGTGTCTTTTACTAACTTAATAGTGTTTCTGCTGCTGCTGTTCACACCAGCTAATCTGACATTTAGCCCTCTTGTGTAATTCTATTGTTATATATGCTTAAATGTTTTACTTCTGTACATCTGGCCAAGCACTACAGATGAAAACTAGCCTCCTGGTTAACTCTAAAATAAATAAATCCACAGCCTTGGCCAGATTGCTCTATGCCAGAAGCCGAAATATAAATCTTCAAAAGTTAACATTACACAAGTGTCAGTTTAGGGCTAGTCCTGTACATTTGGGAGCCCTAAGCAGGATAGGTTTGGGGCCAAGCCTTAGTCGTTTTTTAGACCAGTAAAATTTTACTTTCATAACTTTTATTTATTTAAAACACTGTTTTTCTAGGGAAATGAATGTGTTGATACATTTTGGACTTGCAAACTCTCCAAGAGGGGCCCAAAAAACAGTAGGTTTAACACAGATAGGCCCACTCAGAAATAACAAGCAGAATATTCATTAAATAGAGTTGACAAATTAATAAAATCAGCAAATGATGGCTAAGCCTTGGGGCCCTCTAATGTCTGTGGAATGTCCCCTTGCAGCTGCTTAGCTTGCCTATAGGAATGGCTACTTGTTTGTTGCTGCCTCTGGTCAGAATATGGCTAATGTGTTCACCAGACCAACTTTATGAGCTAACAGAATGTTGTGTTTATGGGGGATTCCTCAGTCACTTCTGCTGCAAGACAAGTCTCTTTGTCAATTTCCATACTATTATCCATCGACCTAGATCACACCTCTAAATCTACATTGACTCCTGTGACTTGAGTAAAAGTAAAAATAAACTTTATATTCTTGGTCTCCACTCAAGCCTAGTATAAATGCCCTATTCATTTCTCAGAGTTGAACCAAAACATCCTCATGTCCAACCCAAACAGGTCTACAGAGTGAGGACTTGGCCTTGGTAACAATCTAAGCTCAAGCAACTCTCTCCAACTGTTTTATTGACGGAAACTTTAAATTCAATATTCTAAATTGTATTACGGAATTGAAATGCTGACCTTGCATTGTGTGAAATGTTGGATAGAATAGTTTGTATCTGTTCCCATAGCTGGACAGAGTGGATAAACCGGAGAAGCATGCAAATGTTTTTGAGCATTTTTGCTGAAATTTGTTACAAGCTGTTCACATGTCCTAGAGAAGAGGAGTGTGACTGTGATCTGTAGACCAAATTTACATTAAAAATAATTATTCTTTCAGTGGAAATAATTGGGTGTAGGGAAATATTGTACACCAAGATTAGGTAAAGCCCTTTTTGCACGGGATAAACATTACCCCTGAACCTCTGTGATTTGGGAATAACCCCCCCCCGACGTCAGTGTTTTTGGTTGGGCATTTACACAAGTGATGTCTGTAATTTACTCGATTTTACTGACTTTATTCTGGATATGACATTTTGACAATCACACAACATAAGATAAAAATCCCCTAATTCCTTTATGTTGCTAGGTCTGTATGTTAAGCTACTATCTTTTATGTTGCTTTACTTTACTGACAAAAAACAATCTTTCCCATATGCCATGACGCATGTCATCCATTATCTTTTGAGATTTCTCTCTTCTTAAACAGCAGCCGCTCCTCTCTCTTAACCCATTCACTAAGGTACAACTCTCTTCATCAAAATTTGGCATAACATTAGTAAATTAACTGGCAAAAAAAACTGAACATGGTAAAGAACTAGAACTACAAATAAATAATGAACTTGTTAAAGATCCTGTTACCGTGGCAACCGAATGTAATATTTTTTTTAAAAACTCAGTCCAAGAAATTTCAAAGCTTTTTCCCTCATGTGAAAATGTATCCTACCCAGTTAATGAGTCTTTGCCTATCTTTACGAGAGCTGAAATTAGTGATTTAGATGTAGCTTCCATTATATGTGAATTAAAAAGTTCAAAAGCTAAGGATGCATATGGTCTGGACACAAGTTTTATAAAGTTACACAAAGACTCCTTGATACATCCAATAACACATTTGATAAATCTGTCAAGTAGACATTCACATGTTCCTGCAGCTTGGAAAGTGGCCACGATCACTCCAATTTTCACATCTGGTAATAAAGCAGACATTAAATATTACAGACCAATCAGCATACTGCCTATTATATCTAAAATAATTGAAAAATGGGTCATTAAACAATTAATAAAACATTTAAATATGGGTTATACCCCACTGCATGCTATGCAGTTTGGTTTTAGTGCAAATTATTCAACTGAAACCGCAATAAATGTTTTTCTTGAAAAGATTACATTTTCCATAGATACTCATCATTTTGTTGGTGCAGTTTTCCTTGATTTGAAAAGGGCTTTTGATACGGTTGACCACCAAACATTATTAACTAGGTTAACAAAATAAATTTTTTCTGAACAGGCTATCCTTTGGATGAAGTCGTACTTGTCAAACCAAACCCATTGTGTGTGTGTCAGCGGTATCAAATCCCCATATCTTGATTGTCAGGTTGGAGTACCACAAGGCTCCATACTCGGACTGATTTTATTTTTATTATATATTATTGATCTGCCAAATGTTTGTAAAGATCTTAATGTCGTGTCATATGCAGATTTTGCTGTCATTTTTACAAAAGCGAAATCTGTCATAGAAGCCTCAGAGAAGTTAACATCAGCAATCACCTGTATGGATAAGTGGCTGACCAAGTCATGTCTCTTATTGAATTCTAAAAAAACTGTCTGCATGCTATTTTCCAAACCATCAAAGTCCTGCTTAAATGTGTTACTGAAACGAGAGGAGCTCCAGTTTGTACAGGAATTCAAATATCTTGGTGTTATCTTGGACTCGACTCTATCTTTTAAAAAACATGTAAAAAATATATCAAAAATTGTTAATTTTAATATTCACAATTTTAAGCAAATTAGATCATCATTGCCAGAAAATGCAGCTAAAATGTTTCTCCACAGCATGATTTTTTCTCACATTGAATACTGCATTACTAACTGGTCATTGACAAGCATGACAACCTTAAAAGCAATAGAATCACTTTTTAAAAAAGCTTTAAAATATTTGATAGAAAATCTATATCTTTTCATCATTGTCTCATACTTCAGAAATATAATATTTTAAGTTTTGCAAATTTTAGAAAATTTAAACTAGCCTGTTCAGTATATAAGGTCTTAAATGGACTCGCTCCACCACCCTTGGGTGAGTTCATTATGGCCAAAACCAGTACAAGAGGTAGGGTAACAAGAGCCTCTACCAGAGGTGACTGTGTAATACCTTATAGATGAACTACATTCAGTCAGCAGTGTTATCAGTCAAGGGTACAGAAATCTGGAATAACATCCCCGCTGTAATAAGAGACTCTACCACATTCAATGCATTTAAAACTAATCTGAAACGATGGCTCAAGAGGAACCAGATTTGTGATCATTAATGTTATGCTACTATGTAAATTCAGTGTTTTATGTTATATTTGTGTTTTATTGTGCTGTTTCACCCATGTCTGTTTTATGAATTGTCATTGACAATCTGTTCTTATGTCTATTGTATGAACTTGTAGTTTCTTGTTGTTTCTATCTCTTTAACCTGTCAGGGACTACAGATGTAAAGTAGCCTTCGGGCTAAATCTGGCATATTTACATTTATATGTTCATGAATATGCATTGTCCCATTTAAATAAATAAATCTAACAATTGCCCAAACTTCATCCAAACTTTCCAAAAGAGCCTCACGTTGCTTCAAATGCCTGGTTTAACATTCTCATAATAACAGGGGTTGTGCTTCCAGGTCACGTCTTCACCGTAGTTTGTTTTCCCCCTTTTTGTTTTTAATTGTAAAAAACTTGATTCGGAGCAGGACAAAAAGAGACATGCTATTATTAATATAGTTTAGAGACAGATGTAAATTAGAGCATTTAAAAACAAATTATCTGCTGACAAAAACATCCTGAATCACAGCCATGCGGATTTGGGGAAATATGGTGGTACTTAACAAATCACAGACGTGGCAGTTTCACACGGGATAAAAACCACAGATGACCTGAGCGATTATTATAAATTACTCATGGTACCTTGGTAATACTAGTCCCCTGGAAATAGGGCTTAATACAGAAAAAAATTGTGCTTGGCCTCGTCTACTCTCAAAGAGCTGACGTTGTGACTCAATTCAATTCAATTCAATTCAGTTTTATTTGTATAGCCCAGTATCACAACAAAAGTCACCTCAAAGGGCTTTACAACAGTTGATCAAACATAAACACACAATAAACACAAACAATAACTACACTAAACAGACCCAGGACACTCCTGTCCTTAGACCCTCCTTCTCGGTAAGGAAAAACTCCTAAAAAAAACAGCTGTGGGGAAAAAAGAAGAAACCTTATGGAGCCCAACTGAAGGAGAGATCCTCTCCCAGGACGGACAGGCAATGTGTCTAGGACTGTTAGTTCATTAGCTCATCTATAGGATCATAGATCAGCTCTGTAAGGATTCATCCAGGGAGTGGGTGAGGTAGGTTGAGGAAGTCCATAGGATGCAGCAGATGGGCCTCATCCAGACAGGTGAGTGGACGAGATAGGTTCGGGAAATCCAGGATGCAGCAGGGGCCTCATCCAGACAACTCTAACTTGTGAACCAAAGACTTGGATTTGGACAACGTGGCTGTGTGGGGTCAGCAATACTGTAAGCTGCACCCAGCATGATGAGCCTGGTCCATCACAGTAAATAAACTCAGGGTTCAATTCAAGTAAATCAAGGACATAGATGTGTTCTACACTTAACAAACTTCAAATCAGTCTTTGATGACAACTTATTCACGGTAAAATGATCATTAGTAACTCACAGAAATAAGATGGGCAGTTACAGACAATGTAATTGTAACTGATTAACTGGTCGCTCAGCGCTATTGACAACATTTTCTCCCCAAGCGAGGTACCGGGGGAACCTACCTCCCCGGACGGGACCTTCGGTGCATGTGGCGCCTGGACCAGCTGGCAATGTCGTGTGCCTGGAAGTCCGGTCCATGGAAGGATGTGGATTTATTCATATTTGGAATTTTTGATAGCGGGGTTCCTTTTTTGGCCCTGGGACTGCCCTGACCTATCGGAAGATTTGTAAGACAGCTGCCAGCAAGTTCACCCAGCCGCGGTCTGTGGAAATTAAAGGGTGCTTCGGGGATGTGAGTGACTGAAAGTATTACATCAGAGAGGGTCACAGACTGAGGACTGTACCGTGACATCTCAGCCCAGACTGTGGAGGAGACTGGACACCATCGGGGGTCAGACTGGTGAACTGTTACTGGACTGACCATGAAGCAAAATCACTCCATCAACCGGATGTACGCCAGTGACGCTGAGGTCCAGAAATGATTGATTGATTATGATCCGGACAAATTAACCGAAGATCAGCTTAAATGGATTAAAAAATTGTACCTTCTCCCTATATCTCCTCCCTCAGTTCAGGGGTCTTCATATCTCTCCCTGTGCACTGCCATATCTCCCTTCAAGGACAAGCCACAGAACTGAACTTGTAAACATCTAAGTTAAGGCTCCAATTTCTCAAAACATAAGCTCAGACTCTTACTGCATCATACACACCCCTCCCCATCCCAGCCCCCTCTACATCCGTCTGCCACCTCCTTTTTTTTCCCTCTCCCCCTCACCCAAGTCCAAACAAAAATTCCATCAAGTGACCACGTGTACTGTGTCTTGTTATGTTGTATTACTGTTGTGTTTGTGTATGTATGCCTTTGCAAACTGTATTTAACTTTCTGGAGAGCGTGTGGCGGCGCTGACAAATAGCTGCGGCCTGGAGGCTTGCTCCAAACACAATTTCACTGTACTTTTTTTGTGCATGTGACAATAAACTTATCTATCTATCTATCTAATCAGAAGTGTGGCACCAAGGTGAAGCACAACCTATTTCTCTCATTATTATATCTGTATTATTATTAAAACACAGAAAACTCAAGTTCAGACATCCTGACAAACAATGTTGTAGGCTTTGGAGTTTTCTGGAGCCTGCTCGGTCCACAGCCCAGTGTGATGAGACTCATAGGGCACCAACACAGCCAGAGCCAGCTCTGCTCCCATGAACCGTAGTTCAGACCAAACAGCTGCTCTTTGGTTTGGCAAAAAGAGGTGGTCTTGGTCCGGATCAAGGTCAGGTTTAAGGGTAAAACTAAAGTGTGTTTTGCAATTGCTCAGACTTTCTGACAAAATCCAGGACGTGACAGTGTTACAGCAGCTGGCGCATGTGCAGCTCTGTTTCCTAATGAGTGATTTTAGCAATTTAAAATGCGCCTCAAACAGTGAATTAGATGTCTGTACTGTTTGTTTTAATGGTATATTAATAATAGCATGTCTTTATTGTGTCTATATCAGTCTAATCATCATATTTCTCACCCCCATTGTCATGATGAAGGTAATGAATGCCTCAGGGAAAATTTGATAAGTGCCCTAAAACTGCTGACTCAAACACTGACGCAGTCTATTACAAGATTAAATCAAATTGGGAAGCCTACCAATTTATCAGCCATACAACTTTTACCTTTCTTTTACCCAAAACTGTAAGTTAACTTCATTAGTATTAATATGCAGTGTAAAACTTGGTCCTTCAACTTGTGAAAAATGTGGTAGAAAAACTAGAAAGTTCTCAAAAGGCGCTTTTCCACTAGGGCAGAACAGTTTGGGACGGGTCGGTTTGGGGGGTGTTTCCATTTCCTAAAGCGTTTTAAAGTGTTCCCAAAAAGCTTTCCATACTGTTCTATATTTGGCACTCCTCCCCAATGGGGTCCAGCTCGGTTAAGCGTCTGAAGCGGTTAGAGGTGGACACTGCTGCGAGCTGATTGGACGAGAGAGAATCCTCACTCAATCATAAACAACAAGCCAAAGGACAGAAATAAAAGCGAAAATTTATTTATTTATTTTTTAATTGGTTTATTTGACAGGGACTGTGTACATTAATAGCATTGCTGCAAATGCACCAGAATTAGCCAAAAGGCTATTTTTGCATAGTGATTGAATGGGTTTTAGCGTTGTTTTGTTTGCCTGTGACCATGTTGTAAGACAATATGTTATGTGAGAAAAGACCATAGCATGCATGAACATTTTAGCTGCCTACAGTGATAAATGTGACCTAATGAATCTGAAATTGGACAAGTTAAACTTTACACGGTTGCATACTTTTTTGATTTGTGATTTAAATGTTCGTTTTGAATCAATTAGGACCCCAAGATATTTTAATTCTGATACAACTTGTATTTTTTCTCCTGCCACAAAAACATCTGCCTGATTACTAGTACCTGTAATGTCTGATTTAGAGAAGAACATTGCTACTGTTTTATTTACACTGAGCTTTAAGGTGGACTGATTTAACCATTCTGACACATGGACCATGGAAATGTTAAATCAAACATGTACTTGTTCTTGTGATAAACAGCCATATTCCAAGAGAGGACTAGCTAATGTTGAGGCCTATATTTACAGCTCTCCGGTTTAGTGGAGTATGGCTCTGAGGATCTAAAGAATCTAAACGTTTAATTTTTAGTTTAGACTGGATTAAACACACATATGGTCAGATGTTAAAATGTGTTAAAGTGGAGCAGAGAAGAGAGTTTATTGCACAGAAAGCTGGAGGTAAACCTGAAGTAGTCTCCTGTTTACTGAAGCTAATACAGCTTTAGCTCCAGCCTCACACAGACACACACCAGCCTCACACAGACACACCCCAGCCTCACACTGACACACCCCAGCCTCACACTGACACACCCCAGCCTCACACTGACACACACCAGCCTCACACAGACACACACCATCCTCACACAGACACACCCCAGCCTCACACTGACACACACCAGCCTCACACTGACACACACCAGCCTCACACAGACACACCAGCCTGACACTGACACACACCAGCCTCACACAGACACACACCATCCTCACACAGACACACACCAGCCTGACACTGACACACACCAGCCTCACATAGACACACACCAGCCTCACACAGACACACACCATCCTCACAGAGACAAACCCCAGCCTCACACAGACACACCCCAGCCTCACACTGACACACACCAGCCTCACACTGACACACACCAGCCTCACAGAGACACACCCCAGCCTCACACAGACACACCCCAGCCTCACACTGACACACACCAGCCTCACACTGACACACACCAGCCTCACATAGACACACACCAGCCTCACACAGACACACCCCAGCCTCACACTGACACACCCCAGCCTCACACTGACACACACCAGCCTCACACAGACACACCCCAGCCTCACACAGACACACCCCAGCCTCACACTGACACACACCTGCCTCACACAGACACACACCAGCCTCACACAGACACACGCCTGCCTCACACAGACACACACCAGCCTCACACAGACACACGTCAGCCTCACACAGACACACACCAGCCTCACACAGACACATGCCAGGATTTATTGTCTTTTTATTAAATGTTTCCAGTGCCTTTATGTTTTAAAAGTGAGTTTCAAACACATTTTTTAACTCATTTATTACCACAACATTGTTGAACTTTGTTGAACTGTTGAACTTGAGTGACGTCAGTGTTTCTGTAACAGACCTGGGTCTCCTGGAAACAGAGTCATGGAAACGCCAGCAGGTTTTGAGCTAGCCGTTCTAAGGCATCCCATACTGACACGTCCCGTATCGTTCTGCCTACTGGAACACCGCCTAAAATGACTTATCTATGACATATCTCAAAATAACTTTATATACTCTAGATAATTCATTGATCCCAAAAGACATCCAGGAACGTCCAAAATAAAGTACTTTTTTGATGAGATGTTGATTTAATGTATGTTTTGCCTGTCAATCAGCACTGTCCAAGTATTTTAAAGTCATCTAATTTCAAACTAGAATACTTGCTATCAGCTGTTACCTATATCTGCACTAACACACTCTGGAGATGGTTCCTTGTTATAAATGAAAAATGGCTTCTTCCCAGTTTCCTTAGACAGCTGCTTCATCATCCTGGATCCCCGGAGAAGTCCTGCCTTTATCACACTCCAACCAACTTCTGTCTCTGAAGTACTCTGTAGACAACTGTGTCCAAAGGCATCAGGACCCACCGGTGAGAAGTAACTGGATACTCTACTTAACTAAATACTTAAGTACATTTTCTGATGCATACTTTTATTTTTATTCATATTTAAATGTATAGTGAAATACTTTCTGACATCAGTGGGTAAACAGTGGGTAAAATTAGTAGTAATTGTAGTAATAGTAGTTGTAGCAGTAGTGGCAGCAACAGTATATAATAGGAGTGGTGGAAATACTGTAGTAGTAGTTGTCATAAAAGTACTTTCTGCTTAAGTAGTATGGTAGTAGTGGAAGTAGTACAAAGAGTAGTACATGTGTATCTTTAAATGAGTGAATTTGTATTGGTTGAAGTAGCAGCGGCTGTAGTAACTTATCTTTATCTAGTAGTAATACTTTCTCTACTTAAGTAGTCTGGTCAGAGTACAAATAGTTATAGTGGTAGAAGTAGTAGTAGTTATAGTTGTAGTAGTAGTGGTGGTAGTAGTAGCAATAGTAGTGGTAGTAATAATAGTTGTGGCTGAAACAGTACCAGTTGTAGCAGCAGTACTTTCTAAAGTCACAGCGGTAGTAGTAGGTATGGAAGTGGTAGTAATAGTAGTAACAGTAGCAGTTGTCATAGTAGTAGTAATAGTACTAGCCATGACTGAGCAGTTGTAGTACTTTCTAATTAAGTATCAGTGGTAGTAGCAGAAAAAGTTATAATGGTAAAAGTAGTAGAACTAATGGTAGTAGTAGTAGTAATAGTGGTAACAGTAGCAGTTGTAATAGTAGTAGTGGCGGGAGTAGTATACAATAGCAGTGGTGAAAATACTGTAGTAGTTGTCATACAGGTATTTTTTACTTAAGTAGCATGGTAGTAGTAGAAATGATGGAAGAAGTAGTACAAATTGTAGTGGTAGTAGTAATACTTTTACTCAAGTACATGTGTATTGTTAAATGAGTGAAATACGTTTTTGGGTAAAAGTGGGTAAATTACTAGTTGTAATTGTAGTAGTAGTAATAGTAGTTGTCGCGTGTTAATACTATTGGTTGAAGTAGCAGCGGCTGTAGTAACTTATCTTTAACTAGTAGCAATACTTTCTCTACTTAAGTAGCCTGGTAGGAGTACAAATATTATAGTTATAGTGGTAGAAGTAGTAGTAGTTATAGTTGTAGTAGTAGCAATAATAGTAGTAATAGTTGTGGTGAGAGGAGTAGTAGTAGTAGTATTTTGTGTACTTTCACTTCAGTACAGATTTGGAGATTTGGAGTTCTTCCATCCCACCAGTGGTTCGGTACTACACATCTGCACAGTATTTTGGACCTGAGCTATTGATAGTACTACACATACTTTACTGTCTTGTCTTTTCCATGTTGGGGCATCCCACTTTGACCCTGACCCAGTGCTGCACCATCTGGTCCCCACATTCCTCCAGCCTGAGGTCACCCCCTGCCCCGCCACATACTGGACATCAACAACTTCTGAAGTGTTCGTGACCAGAGTGAAACAAAGTAAATATATTTCTGTCATGGGTGGTCCTATCTGGAATCTGCTGTTATCATTCTGTGGCCCTGAAGCATGCACAAAACCTGAGTCATGTGACCGTCCATCATATTTTGAAAATGAAAACATTTAACTCATACTTAGAAAGAAAAAACAAAATCATTTTGACAATGTATAAATCTAAAAATGATATGTAAAAAAAAAATCCAAATAATTATCTTTAGCAGTTTCACCTCCTTTTTATCATTGTCATTGAGAAATTTGAGTTTACTTGTCTTTCATAAGTTTCAATAGTTCAATATGATAATTTAAAAAATTGCAAATATAGTGCTGCATAGTGCCCGCGTACCCCTAGGGGTCCCTGTACCCTGGGTTGGGAAACACTGCCCTAGGGGTATGTAAGCATGTTGCATGGGGTACTTGGGATTATTTGATCATTTATTAACAAAATGATAAGAAAATATTAGCATTATTTTTTTATAGAAATGTTGAAACTTATAAAAGATGAAAGCGAGGCAAAACTATTAGTATATTATAATATTATTGATGATTATTTTTTGTTAGGTGTAATAGTTTGTTTCAAATGGGAATTATTTTACAGAGTGAAGTAAATGTATTAAGTTTAAGATTATCTTTTTTTGTTTTTAAGTTTATTTTGAACATAAAATATACAGTAAAATAAGTAAATGTAAAAGGAATTCCTAAGGCAAGGAGAATTTTTATTTAATTTTTTTTAATTTTTTTTTTATGTGAAATTTGAGTTCAAAAGAAAAAAAAAGCAGGATAATTAGTATTTACAATAAAGTAAGTAAAAAAAATGTTTTATTAAAGAATCACATGGGGGTACTCATGGTACCTCATTAGACCCAATATTTTTGTATGTTTCTAGACACTCAACCATCACAAAGCACACAGCAACCGTTACATTCACACATTTATACAGGCAAGATAGGTGAAGTGTCTTGCCCAAGGACACAATAGCAGTGTGCAATCAGTAGGAGTCAGTCAGTCAGTCAACCTTGTGATTAGTTGGCGAATGGCTCTACCTACTGAAAAAGCACACTATTAAGATTCAATTCAGATACTACATAAAGATAAATGAAAGAAAATGAATTACAATTAAGTATTTATTTAAAAATATCACTTTAGAAAAAAAATGTAGCCAACAGTCTGTGTTTTTCTAATGTTTTTGTATAGAAATCTATGTGGAAAAACATGACAAAGACTTCTGAATATAGTAAAGTTTCATTGGGGGTCTGCAAGGGATTGTCTGATTTTTAAGGGGGACACAATGCTCTTGACTTTGGGAAAGGCTTATTTAAATGATTATTTCATTTCAGTCATTTTGAGTGATAGACTGGCTTGAGGAAAAGTTCTTGTTTGTCTTGTTTGTCTTGTTGTCTGAGCTCAAAGGCCTCTCAGACCTGAGGGAGTGGAATAATGTGCTGGATGAGTGGAATCGCGCATGATACTTGCTGCTCTGGTTTTGCATCTGATGGTACAGATGTCCTCCAAAGAAGGAAAACTCCTGCCAGTGATTTAGTAGGATAAACAAAACAGCTAACTCCCTGTTATTGGCTGGACCAGTCCAATATGGTGCTTTGTGGGAGTGTTAGGCACATAACACAGGGGAAAGTTACATCTAGAAGTCATGCATACTGATTAGTATTGATACTTTTTTCAATTAATCAATACCAAAATTTGTATGATTTGAGCATTGATATATCAATACTGCAGGATCGACCCTCCCATCACTACTTTCCTCTAGAGTCAGGCTCTCCCAAACAAAGACCAGTGTCCTGCTTATGTTGTTCAGGCTTGGAATAGCCCTTTCTTTGTGTTATCATCAGCCATCAATGTAATGTTGACAGGTTGTGCAGACCAAAAACCAATAGGAATGTCTGTTATTATAGCACCTGCCAAAGTGTAATGTCCTGGATGATAAACCTTAGGAAGTTAAATAAACTATTGTTTTTTTTTCTTAGATAATTCATTTTAGAATATGTTATCAGGTGATTGAAAGTCCTCAAGAAGAAAGTTTGAAAGTGGGCTACATAATTTCATAATGAGCAAAATGCACCAACAAACTCAATGGAAGATGCACAAAAAATGTATAAATTTGATGCAGCTCTCCTGATTTGTCTGTTTGGGGCTTGTAACGCATGACCAACTGTAAACAACCTTCTTCTTCTACTGTTTATTGTAGTGGTATATACAGTGCACCCTATAGCTCCAGCCTCTGACATCACAACACAGACGTTTATGCCCCTGTTTGTAGTTCATAATATTGTACCTAATCTGTAGTAACATGGAAAAAACAACTTGTGATGTGACTCAAAATGTTTTCTTCATCTCATGGAGGTATGACAGAAACCTAAACAAACACAGAGTTTGTCAGCCTGCATCCAGATGTTTCAATGTTTATGGAAAATTGTCATCCACTGTGGATCCTCAGTGCCCCCAGTCTACAAGAGTTACATTTACATACATTTAAATACAACAGATGCCGTACTCTGTGTGAATATTAATGTAATTCTTGACCATATGATTTCATGTTTTGTTTTTCCATTTAAAGGAGGTATATTTTATGCTTTTATTAATCTTTTTAAACCAGCGTTTAAGCCAGACAGTGTGCATTTTACAGCCTTTAAAAAGATTTTCTGACTAAAATTAAATGTTTCCAATAAATCATTTAATGGTGCTTGTTGATTGGTCAGTGCTTCCTGGAGTGGACGGGGGTTTGTGGGGCCGAGCGTTCTGGGGCCCCAGAACTTCAACACTAGAGGCCACAGGATTTCTCAACTGGCGTGAATTGAAAAAAAACACAACTCCAGGTATGTTTTTGATGAGGGAACATTATAACATGGAAGAAAGCTCAGAAAAGTCCATTTTGCAGAGTACTGCTCCTTAAGAGTTAAGCTTTAGCCCAGTATAATCCTGCTACTGCCTCTTCTCTTGTGACTACATTATGCAGTATACACTTTAACTTAGTGTTTGTTTTGTCTCTCCAATTATTGTGTCCTTGGGCAAGACGCTTCATCCACCTTGCCTGTATGAGTGTGTTAGTTTGACTGTGTGTTTGGTTTTGGTAGGAAGGCCACAGAATGGCCATGTTTCCGTCAGTGTGCCCCAGGAGAGTGTGGATGAATAATGCACCAAATTGTGAAGCAACTTTAAGTGTCCGGAAAAGGGCTGTCTAAGGACTGATGCATTATTAATATTATGTTTTTTACTTCTATTGATTTAATGTAGAGACAAACATGCAATGGGGAATTAACCCTCTCACGTGAACATATGATCAGCCAAAGCATAACCATCTATTAAAATGCAAATCCATCCATTTGATGATATCAAAAACTCAGATTGAGGACAGTGACTAGTATCACTGTATAGGTTAGACACTGTTTTTAAAACAAATATTCAAATAGAAAATCCACAAATGTTGAACCTGATCATCTTATGTTAGGGATTAACTCAACAAACTTATTCAAACTATATTCATCTTGTGGCTTAACACCCTGTCTACTGACAAAAGTTACGTCCCTGAGATTGAATAATATCACCACTTTTGAATGCTCTAATGCAAAAACAATTTCACCTTGGCTAATATGTGCTGATAGAGAAGATGTTGAATGGTGTGTTTCATGTGAACCCAGTAATCATAGAGATATTAGTGTTGTGGAATTTGTGAGTTCACAAATTCATGAAATCCATCTTGTCCTGAGTGCCCCAGGCCAATGGTGTGGCAGTATTGCTGTAAGTGGGTGGGTTTTAGGTTTGCCAACAACAGCAAGCACGTTTAGCGATACTTGTTAAGAACATGGCCACACAGAAAAACGTATGCTGCTATACATTTACAAAAACTGCAAAAATCTTCTAACGTCTTTATTGTGTTGTTTTACTGTTGTAGCAGTTTGTTGTTTAGCTACAAAGCTGGTTTTATCCAATCACCTCCAAGTATTCTACTGAATGTCCCGCCCTTGCACAAATCTTTACAACGGGAGCCATTCCAGATTGATATAACATTAGCAACTCCTTGCTATCATTATATCTATCTGGCTTTTGCCAGGTTGCACCAACACATCTTCAGTTCAATTCAATTCAGTTTTATTTGTATAGCCCAGTATCACAACAAAAGTCACCTCAAAGGGCTTCACAAACAGTTAATCAAACATAAACACACAATCAGACTTAACGCAAACAATAACTACACTAAATTAAACAGACCCAGGACACTCCTGTCCTTAGATCCTCCTTCGCGGTAAGGAAAAAAAAAAACAGCTGTGGGAAAAAAAGAAGAAACCTTATGGAGCCCAACTGAAGGAGAGATCCTCTCCCAGGACAGACAGGCAATGTGTCTAGGACTGTTAGTTCATTAGCTCATCTATAGGATCATAGATCAGCTCTGTAAGGATTCATCCAGATGGGAGCGGGGGTGATGCATTTTGAATCTTTAGCAGCAAATTCTACCATAGCTATATCCCATAAGCTATAGGTCATCCAATGCAGCTGAATTGAAAAACAACTTTATTTTATTGACCATTCTCATCACTTAAACTGTCAAACTGCCCTTTTACTTTTTTTTCTTAATGACAAGGTTCAGAAAATTAAACATGCTACAAACTCCACAACACAGATAACAACCCTGCAGCTATGCAGACACTCAGAGCTGACACACTTCACCCCTGTCACTGACAAAACAGTCCAAGAGATCATCTCCAGTCTGAGTTCATCCACTGCTGCCTCGATGTGGTAGCCATTAGATTTCTAAAATCTGTGCTGAGCAGTTTGTTACCTCAGCTTTCTCATTTAGTTAACATCTCACTGCAGTCTGGAACATTTACAAGGGCCTTGAAAACTGCTGTCATCAAGCCTCTCCTAAAGAAGAGCAGTCTTGATGCCAGAGTACTTGACTCATATCAAACCTGACGTTTTTAGGTAAAGTCCTTGAGAAAGTTGCATACCAACAACTTACTGACTTTCTTCTGCGGAACAACTGCTTTGATGATTTTCAGTCAGGTTTTAGGCCCCATCACAGCACTGAGACTGCTCTTATCAAGGTGACTAATGATGACTGCTCAGGGCCTGACTAAAACCAGGAAGTACGACCATATTAGTCCTGTCCTCAGGTCTCTGCACTGGCTTCCTGTTGCTGAGAGAATAGACTTTAAAACAGCTCTGCTTGTGTACAAGTCTCTCCATGGCTTAGCACCAAAGTACATCTCTGACCTGTTGGTCCCATATGAACCATCTGGGACTCTGAGAACCTCAGGGACAGGTCTCTGCTGGTGCCCAGAGTCAGGACTAAACTCAGTGAAGCAGCGTTTCAGTTTTCTGCAGCTAAACTCTGGAACAGTCTTCCTGACGATGTTAGACAGACCTCTACTCTGACAATGTTTAAGTCTAGCGTTAAAACGGTTCTTTTTAGCTGTGCATATGACAACTGAATGTGTTTTATCTGCATTCTTCTTTTTTAATTTAATTTTAAATTGATTCTTAATTATAATTTTTAAATTTGATTTTATTGTTTTAATTGTAATTCTTGTCTTTGTACTTTTAAACCTTTTTTTTAAACCTTTTTTTCTGTAAAGCACTTTGAATTACTCTGTGTATGAATTGTGCTATACACATAAACTTGCCTTGCCACTATGTTAAACAAGTCTGCATCTATTTTATTAGTACATTTTGTACTAAACAATCTAAATCCTTGAAGTCAGGTAGCCCTGGTGTTACCATGGCTCCTCTAAACAGATGGTTTGGCTCAGCAGATTCAGGGAGGTGTGGACGACGCCCGGTCTCCCATCACGTCTAGTTTATTCCATTCCTACTGCGGGCATCTGTTTCAAAGTATGCCTTTCTTTGCAAGGACTAACCAAGGGCATTGTAGGAAATTGTGTGTTCGCCGCATGAGGCAGGGGCTGGAAGTGAGCTCAGGCCGTTTGAATGTGGCCTACACTGGTTAAGACGCCACATGAAAGGCTCTAAGGCTGGAGTTTTGTGGGAAGCCGTGATTTTTCCCTTCGCCGCGGGAGATTTCCAGCCAGGGGCCCGCTGTTAATGGTGGGATAACGTGTTGGTGAGTGACACAGTGACATGGAAACTGCTGGGCTACTGTGGGGTATGTGCTTCACAGTGACTACATCCCATAATGATGTGGTTGAGTGATTGATAAGCGTGCGATGAGCCTTACCAGCCTATTAGAGTCCAAACGAGGTGTGCACGGAGGTCTGTCAGCGCAGATGCAGGTTTGGCTTCCTGACCCAAGGGAATTGTATCTGACCAATATTTTGGCCCGAATGACGGTGATACTTAAAACTGACATTAAAAGAACATCCACGTCTTTTTGTATGATGTACGAGTGCTTCTCAATAGATACAAGGAAATGATGTCACACTAAAGCACACATAATTCATTTTCCTTGTATTGGAAGAAAACAAATTATTCAGTCAACACCAGCCTAATAATAGAAGTCATCTCAGAAAACAATGAGACTCTGAGACTTCACCTGGGCTTTATTATTAAGCATTTTTGACAGAGGGAGAACTAGAGCAGGGACTGAATTTTTTGGACCAATCACATGCTCAGAATAATGAGGGGGTGGTCTCATGTGCATCAGGGACACTTTCATCGGTTGAGTCCAAGCTTGTGCATGTCTTTGCACTGGAGTTTAAGCGGCAGCAGATCATACTGGAAAGACACAATTCCAGAGCTGATTATTACTGCTTAAGGCTCATTTATTCTCACTGGTGCCCTCAATGGTCAACACATGTACTGCTCTGGAAAAAAACGGACCAATGTACAAACACAATGAGCACAGAACACAGACAAAGCGCTTTGTCTTTAGCTGAATGCATATCTAACGTAGAGTATAAATGAGCCTTTATACCACAAGACAGCAGAAAAAAAGCACAAATCTATAAAACACAAATATAAAGGGAGGAGGGGACATTTTTTTAAACTTTAACCTTTTTTTACACATTCTCAAAAACACAGGTGGTGGGGCTTTAAGCAAAGACATAAGAGTAACAAAACACTTTCCCCATGGCCCCGATTTGAACTTTACCTTCAACGTCTTGCTCTGAGTTGAGTGTTAGACTGTGATTCCCATACAGTATTCACTTTACTTTCTTTTATCTTTGCTTGGTTTCCCTGTGTCATAGCCAGTACAGATTTGGACCAACAGTTAATGGGACTGCCCTTTATTCAAATGTACATTCTCAGGGATCATTTTGAAGACTGAACGTGTACCAATAGACCTTCACAATAGCAAAATTACAACATTGTATCACAAGAATAATGAGGACAAATAAATCAGTTGTATCGTTTATCCTGGGACAAAGAGAGTTAAAATGAGACAGTAAGTGCAAGACAAAAATTTGGAAAAAAAAAAAGTTGTCTTCAGATGTCCTAAGTCCATGAGTTGTCTGGAAATGGTGGCCAAGCAATTCTTGCACTGGCCTCTGTTAATCCTCAGGGCAGCTGTCACATGATCTCTGAGTAGCGTCTGCTTATCCTCCCTTTGTTATTGTGGGTTCTCTCCGGCATCATTCCACTGCCCAAAGACATCCTCTTGTAGGTGAGTTGGAGACTCAATTGCCCATATAGTCAATGCCAATGAATGTGAGTTAATGTCTATCAGTGTACGTTTCTGTGCCAGCCCTGCGACTAACTGTCCACTCTCCAGGGTGTATACCCCACTTGTGGCCCATATTTGCTGGGATAGGCTCCAGCGGAAGAAGGTGAATGAATGTGGTTCATTTCCAGTATTGCACAACTCAGTAGCATGCGGTGACAGGCAAGCAGACACCTTGACTTCATTAAGTTTTATATGACAGCATTTGAATTAAATGTTGTTATATAGCCTACATTTAATTAGGAAACTGCCACTTAGGTAACTACAGTCCTATACATGTTTGTGTAGTAGGCTGTTTCAAACTATTTCACATTCTTCCAATTTGGCTGCATATGGTGGCAGAGTGGTTAGTGTTCTCATCTTCTAGTAAAGAGATTGTGGGTTCAAGCCCCAGGCCAACCAACACACCATCACATGAAATCTCTGGGTGGAATTTGCATGTCCTCCCCAACATTTTTTCCCAGAAAACTGGTCTTCTCTGTTACTTTATCATAGAATATGCACTCAGTTTTGTTATAACTATAATTCATAAGTGCTAAAACGAGGATGGTTAGATGAATGATGTTACAGCCTTACAAATGAGAGAGTAGGCCCATGCGCACACCGTCACAGTCATCCTATAACCGGAAGGTTGGCAGTTCAAATCCCATTCTCCCCAGTTTATACTGTCGTTGTGTCCTTGGCCAAGACAGTTATATGAATACCATATCAACTTTATTTGTAAAGCACTTTAAAAACTATTACAGTTGGCCAAAGTGCTGTACACAGGCGCTAAAACAAATTAGACCAAATAAACACACTATAGACAATAAAAACACAACAGGAAAATACTCATGTTAAATAATAAATGCAAAAATTTAATAAGTAAAATGGCACTGTGTTAAAAGCCAAAAGGTGCATTTTTAAAAGTGATTTCAACATAGGTAGAGACTGAGGGTGTGTTCATACTTGCTGGTCTGCAGGACTCGGTGCGCTCTGGGGCAAAAGTCCACACCTGTGTCGATGATGTCATTGGTCTGTTTCGAATTCACATTGAGCTCTGTCAAATGAACTGAACTGACTGAATGAGCAGTAACAAACCTCGCCTGTAGGGGGCAGCACGTCAGTATTTACTGAGAGAAACTTGGGAAGAAAAAACCCTGCTCATCTGTTGGTCAAAAGTCCACCTCTTCAGCTCCATATATCCCAGTAATATCATACAGCGCACTTTAATTAATATTTAATGAAGTGTTATGTTTAGAGCAGTGATCTTGGCTAAACACAGCTATGGATTCTCTCTGTGATTAATATGAAATCTGTGTTGTTTTAGCAGTGTTTTTACATTTGTTTGCTAATGTTAGCAACCTTTTAAATATGTTTTATTTACAGTATATATGTATTTTAGTAACATTAGATGCACGTATGTTTTTATGTCCTTGGTAGACAGTGCTGTAGTCCTACTCCCTGGTGTTAGTCCAAAGTTTGGTCCTTGTTACGTTCACACTTCACCAGGACCACACCAGGACCACACCAGGACCACACCAGGAGCGCACCAAGGCTCAAAGCACCCAGCCCTGAGACCTCTGATTTCATGCAGACCAGAGTTCACCTGTTTGGTGCGCACCTCAGTCTGATTGTGCTTCCCAGAAAGTGCACAAGGATTCAGTTGAAGCGAACCACACACAGCAAGTGTGAACACACCCTGAGAGTGTCTATTCTCTAATGGCAGCTCATTTCAGAGTTTTGGCATGAACACCATACAGTATATGAATTTGTGATTAGTGGTGGTCAGAGGCACATAATGGCAGCCAGGTCTCTGTCAGTGTGTAATTACAGAAGTAGTTCACCATCATCGTGTGTGACTGAGGATTATTATTAGTATGATTATTATTGCTTTATAGTGTGTTACTTTAATTGCCAGTGTTATTCTCAGACGAATGTTTTAAACTGTGAATCCTGCTCTGAAACGTCTGCCATGTTTTCCTTTTATCCTAAACAATGATTTTTCTCCTGACATTTCTTCACAGAAACCCTGAGACAGTTGATTCAGAGGTCTGTGTTCCTGACCCCGGGCTACAGCAGTGAATTATGTGAAGTGTCTGTATTGAGTCAGAGCTAAAAAGAGACCAACCCTTACAACTTTTTCCAACTCATGTGGTAAACACTCCACTGTTACGGGCATATCTCTGTTCTGCTCTCAGCATGGACACTCTACCTGCCCCGGGACGTTTTAATAGGCCGCACTTTCCTGTAATGACCGACAACTTCAGACGTCAGAGAGCCTAAAGCCATCTCCTGATGATACTTACTCTTTCCAACAGCCAGGTAAAAATGCTGACAAATACATCCAACAATACTATATCTATATATCGCAAGGTCTTCTCAGAGGCCCCTGAAGGCAATAACAGGAAGTAACTAGATACTTTTATTAAAATATAAGCATATTTTTGAAGAAGGATCAACCATCTAGTACATTTTCTCTAAAAGAATTATATTATATTTGAACGTTTTGGGCAAAAACATTTGAAAAGTATTTTTTTTTATGTTAATGGCAAATGGATAGTTCACCTAGTATTAGTAGTAGTAATAGTATTAGTAATAATAGTAGAAGTAGTAGAAGTAATACCTGCAGTAGTGGTTGCATTGGAAGTTGTAGTAGCAGTAGTAGAAGAAGAAGTAATAGCAGTAGTATTAGTCGAATTAGTGATTGTAGTAATAATAGTTGTAGTAGTATAGTGACAGCAGTTGCAGTGGTAGTAGCAGAACTAACAGTGGTAGTAGTAGGCTCTGGGAGTAATAATAGCAGCAACAGAAACAGTAGTAGTCGTCTCAGTAGTAGCAGCAGAACGAATAGATGTAGAGCAATAGTGGTAGTAATACTGGTAGTAGAAGTAGTAGTAGTGGTCGCATTAGCAGTTGAAGTAGGAATAGTAGTAGGAGTGTAGTTGTAGCAGTTGTAGTAGCAGCAGTGGAAGTAGTGGTACTAACAGTGGTAGTTGTACTAGCAGCGGTGGCACAGACCTGTGTAGTAGTAGTAGCAGCAGCAGCATGTGTATAGTAGTAGTAGCAGTAGTACCAGAAGGTTAGTAGAAGTAGTGGTAATACAGTAGTAGTCACATTAGTAGTTGCAGTAGTAATACTATTATTATAGTAGTTGTAGTAGCAGTAATACTGTAGCAGTTGTAGTAAAAGTTGTAGTACTAGCACTGGTAGTAGTAGTAGGTCCCAGGAGTAGTAGTAGCAGGAGTAGGTGTAGTGGTTGTAACAGTAGCAGCTGCTGCCTTAGCAGTTGTATAGTAGTAGTAGCAGCAGTGGTAGTGGCAGGCAGTAGTAGTAGTGCTGGTGGTAGTATATGGGTAGTAATATTGGCAACAGGAGCAGCAGTTGTAGTAGCTTTAGTACTGTAGTAGTAGCAGTGGTAGTTGTAGCAGCTGTCAAAGTATCAGTGCTAGCAGTAAAAGTAGAAGGTTTTAGAAGTAGTAGTAGGTCTTAGAAGTAGTAGTAGTAGTAGCAGCAGTAGTAGTTGTATAGTAGTAGCAGTGGTAGTAGTAGCCGCAGCAGTTGTAGTAGTACCAATACTGTAGTAGAAGCAATAGTAGTTTGTGTAGCAGTAGTAGAAGTATTAATACTAGCAATAAAAGTAGGAGTAGGCCCTTGAAGTAGTAGGAGCTGCAGTAGTAGTAGTGTTAGTAGACGTAGTACTATAGTAATAGCAGCTGCAGTAGTAGTTTTATAGCAGTAGAAGTATTTTTACTCAAGTAATTTTTAATTTTTACTTCTTTACTTTTTGATGTTGATGGCAAGGCGGGTAATGTGAAGTAGTAGTAGTAGTAGTAGTAGTAGCAGTAATGGTAGTCACTGTAGAAGAAGTCACATTAGTAGTACTCTTGTTGTAATAGTGGTAGTAGCAGTAATAGTAAGCCCTAGGAGTATAGTAGCAGCAGTAGGTGTACAATAGTGACTATAATAGTAGCTGCTGCTGCAGTCGCAGTTGCATCTTAGTAGTAGCAGTAGTAGTTGCTTGCAGGCAGTAGTGTAGTAGTAGTAGCTGTAGTAGAAGTCACATTAGTAGGTATCTTGTTGTAACAGTGGTAGTAGCAGTTTTAGTAGCCTCTAGTTATAGTAGTAGCAGCATGAACCATGGTAGTTATATAGTAACAGCAGTGTTCTTGGTCGCAACAGCAGTTTTCATAGCAGTTCTTTTACTCAAATAATCATTCTATCATCTTCCATCGTTACTCCATCTTGCAGTAAAATGGCTGACAAATACTTCCAAGAATGCATATCACAAAGTTTTCTTCACAGGCCACTAGAGGGGATAACAGTAAGTGATCTAAGACAGACATAAACTGAACAAAGTCTGGTATATTTCAAAATGGACGCCTATGGGACAGAGCTACTAAACTCCACATCTACAGCTATAAAAGAAAAGCGGTCTCCAGATAAACTTGGTATAATTCAGAGTTTGAGATAGAATGTCCTGGGAAAGACTTCAGAGTGGGTTTATTTATCATTACTTTTGCCCCAGGAGGCTACACATCATTTGAAGAGACTATTGATTCTGAGGCTGAGGTGGTAGTTTTCAGAGATAGCACAGGAACAAAATATTAGGCTGAAGAGAGAAGAGGGGGAAAGTAAAAGGAATCAAGCTGAGGGTTTGTGGTCACAGCACAAGAGTTTTTATGTGGAGGAATAACTTTTACTACAAGAATGATGAAGCAGTAAAACCAGCACTAAACCAGGAAAAAATCAGGACTAAAACCAGGACTAAACCAGGAGTAAACAGGACTAAAATCAAAATGAAACCAGGAGTAAAACAAGGAGTAAACCAGGACCTAATCCAGGACTAAATGCAGAAGTAAACCAGGTCTAAACCAGGTCTAAACAGTCTTAACAAGGACTAAAGCCAGCACTTAACCAGGAATAAATAAGGACTAAAACAAGCACTAAATCCAAAAGTAAACCAGGTCTAAACCAGGACTAAACAAAGTCTTAACTAGGACTAAAACCTGCACTAAACCAGGACTAAAACTTGCACTAGATCAGGAATAAATTAGGACTAAACCCATGAGTAAACCAGGACAAAAACTTAGACTAAAATTGGAACTAAAACCAGGACTAACCTAGGCCTAAAACCAGGATTGAACCAAAACAAAACCAGGACTACAGATGAACTGCAAAAACACTCCTGAGTACCACTAAAAAAAGCTTGCGCACCACATTTTGAGAACCACTGCTAGTAGAGAGTTAGGCTATTATAAACAGACATTTAATCCCAAAGCATGTTTTTCCATTTTGTGTTGACATTCATATTCATATTCATACTCTAGCCACAAAAAGGTACAGCCCCAAACCTGGATAAATATAAAGGGCTGTGTTTTTGTAGTAGCAGGTATATAAAGTCATCTCCTGAAAGGCATTTTCCCACAGTGTATCTGAGGAGCAGGTGACAGCAGACAGACAGAGATGTGTAGATTCTGTGATGGATGGATGTGGTGTAGGACATTCATCATCCTGGTCACCTGTCAGTCCCTGTATTTCCACTCTGTATATCCCATAATAAAACACTCAGGGGAGGGATGAATCACTTACTCTGTCTCTGGAGGTCCCCAATGATAACTATGTACTAAAACACTGTTGTTAATTGGTATTAGTAAAGGCTTTCTCAACACAAACACATTAACCATACTATATTATGGTCAAAGTGTTGGAGTGAAATCTGGAGCAAGGGCGCCCTCCACTGTTGAGCAAGCCTCAGTTCAATTGTACAGTACAGCTGAACTATATGCTGCACTTGTGTAGACTTTGTTTTGGTCCTGGTTTTAGTCCTGGTTTACTCTTGGTTTTAGTCCTGGTTTACTCCTGGTTTTTGTCCTGGTTTAGTCTTGGTTTTAGTCCTGGTTTACTCCTGGTTTTTGTCCTGGTTTAGTCTTGGTTTTAGTCCTGGTTTACTCTTGGTTTTTGTCCTGGTTTACTCTTGGTTTACACTTGTTTTTAGTCCTGGTTTACTCATGGTTTTACTCCTGGTTTACTCTTGGTTTTAGTCCTGGTTTACTCTTGGTTTTAGTCCTGGTTTACTCTTGCTTTTTGTCCTGGTTTACTCTTGGTTTTAGTCCTGGTTTACTCTTGGTTTTAGTCCTGGTTTACTCTTGCTTTTTGTCCTGGTTTACTCTTGGTTTTAGTCCTGGTTTACTCTTGGTTTTAGTCCTGGTTTACTCTTGCTTTTTGTCCTGGTTTACTCTTGTTTTAGTCCTGGTTTACTCTTGGTTTTAGTCCTGGTTTACTCTTGCTTGTTGTCTTGGTTTACTCTTGGTTTTAGTCCTGGTTTACTCTTGTTTTAGTCCTGGTTTACTCTTGGTTTTAGTCCTGGTTTACTCTTGGTTTTAGTCCTGGTTTACTCTTGCTTGTTGTCCTGGTTTACTCTTGGTTTTAGTCCTGGTTTACTCTTGTTTTAGTCCTGGTTTACTCTTGGTTTTAGTCCTGGTTTACTCTTGGTTTTAGTCCTGGTTTACTCTTGCTTGTTGTCCTGGTTTACTCTTGCTTTTTGTCCTGGTTTAGTCTTGGTTTACACTTGTTTTTAGTCCTGGTTTACTCTTGGTTTTAGTCCTGGTTTACTCTTGCTTGTTGTCCTGGTTTACTCTTGGTTTTTGTCCTGGTTTACTCTTGGTTTTAGTCCTGGTTTACTCTTGCTTGTTGTCCTGGTTTACTCTTGGTTTTTGTCCTGGTTTACTCTTGGTTTTAGTCCTGGTTTATTCTTATCTTTTGCCCTGGTTTACTCTAGGGTTTAGTGCTGGTTTATTCTTGTTTTTTGTCCTGGTTTATCTTGGTTTTAGTCCTGGTTATGAGCTGGCTTGCTAGCTAGCTCATTTGACTGATTACTGTCTGTTTTAGTATTCTATTCTAGACAAATACAAAACTAAAAGTTATGTGATATTATTTAGTCCTATATATATTGTCCTAAATATATAGTTATATACTAGTTATATACTGTTGCCCATAAAGTTGGAATCAATTTGTTTTCGGACACAATTTTCCCAATAATCCTATTTCCTATCCATGCTTAAAAAATTTTTGGCAATATATAGTAAGAAGTAAAACATATTTTATCCCATATATATGTATATATATTTCATATACACTGTTGCCCCTAAGGCATATTTTCCGAGCATTTATTTATTTATTTATTTATTTTTTAGCATATAATAACATTTTTACCAATGTCAGCCATGTCAATACAATGACAGGATTGTCATTTAAAGTTTAACAAAGAAACAAACACATGAAGCCATTTTCCCATTTTTACATTTTATAAGGTTACACCACAGTCTGAATGATGTTATTAAAGGCTCAACATATTATGATCCTCAAACTCACTCAGCTCAACTTGCTCTAATAGTGCCACTTGAGTAAGCTATGCCTCTTCCTAATAGGAATTGATATTCAGAAGTGTTCTTAATGTGGGTTATACTGGCTATAATGTGCTCTACTCCCTGGGACAGCCTTTTCTTAAATCTCTTTGCAGCTGTTGTATCCTGTAAGGCCAAATATGGAGCACACACATGTATAACAGCTGACTATAATGGCAGGTAATGTTTCCTTATTTTAAAGACAAACTGAGTGCCTGTCGCTGGTCATTTCCTCGCTGCCGTTTGCTCCGGGACACTTGCCATGAGGTCTTTGAAGTTATGCATTCAGGAGCATTTCCAATACGTCAGCAGAGAATAGCAGAAAGCAGGTCTTTGTAAAGGTAATGTCTGAACAATGCTGCTTTATTCCAGATGGTGGGAGATATGTAATGCTTCATAGTTGGTCATGTGTAAAGTGTAGTGTTGGAGTAAAAGGCACTTTAACCTATAAGAAGACCAGAGTCTGTGTCTAGATCAAGACTTTTGAGGCCTACTGCAAGTGGTGCTGAAATTGTAAGCTTTACTTTTGCTCCATTCCTTTTACAGGAGCTCTGATAGACAATTGTGTATGAACAAATAAAATGTAGTGCAGTTACGAAACGTCTTTGGACTTCATGTTTGGTTGCGCTTTTCCACTAGTAGAGCTCAGTAGTGTTTGTCATGAGTTTTAAATGTAGTTTTCCCCCAAGATAAAAGCCCAGTAATCAGCTGTGGCAAATTTGTTGCATTTGGTCCAAGTCTGTCACATATACAGTCGTAGACTAATGGAGCTCAACAGTGACTGCCCATCTCCGGAATTAAAGTTACCATTTATATTTCACATTGAAGTGGAACTCAGTAACTCTGATCATTTCTTTGTTCTTTTTACCTTATTTTCCACTATAAAGCTCCCCCTACAGTTTGGAGTAAAGCACAATAGCAAATACTCACAAGCCCAGTTGACTTCTGGGTGACCCCTCACTCATCTTTACTTTTGTTTTCCCCTCCATGTATCTGTACAAAGTTTTTTCTGCCATCTTGGCATTCTGGCATGACAAAAATCAAGAAATAAAGCTATCTCTAGCTTGTTGTTCTGCTAAATGATGAGCGCGAAATGATGTGCCGCTTTCTTGCGAGACTCGAGACTTTTGTGACACCAGGTCAACGGTGCCCAGTGTTGCAAGTGTCAGTTTTGGCCCAGAGACACCAGGAGGAGATGCGGTATGCTTCATTTACCCCACAACAACTCATTTAACCATCACCTGGACTCCAAAACAGTTTATGTAAGGTAAAAAAGTTACTGAGTTCTGCTTTAATAGTTTAGCAGCTTGACTGAGGCTAAACAGCTATGGGCTAACTTATGACCATAATATCAATCAACAACATATCAAAAAGATTAATTGAAACTTGAAAATTCCACAAATGCATTTTGTAAATTTACCTTTTATCAAGTTTCAGATAAGTATTAATAGAGAAATGGATCGTCCTATGGTCAGGAGGTAGCCCATAGCTGATTAGCCTCCCTTGAGCTGTTAAACTCTTCATATGTTATATTTAAGTCAATGGGAAAAATTAATAAGAAATTTACTTCCAGAACTGGAGGTGCGTGGTCACAGTTGAGCTCCATTAGTTTGGACAAATATGCTACAGGCTTGAACCAAATTAAAGATGCAGCCTGGTGGTAAAAAAAAAAAAAAAAAACTGAACTCACAAGCTTGCACTCCATGTCTTGTGACATTTTGATTTTACAAGATCTCATGGCACATGTCACAGCCCTAGACATAAGACATGTAAAACTATATGCAACCCAGTAAAAATACCCTTAACCTCCTGTTTTTGGAAGTTAACAACAGGGTGGGTGGTCATTGTTGAGCTCCATATACACAACAAACCGACAACTAACTGGGCATTCTCCAAGTTTCATAGTTGCTCAATTCCAAAAAAGTTGGGACATCATGTAAAATGTAAATTATATATTTTTTTAAAAATCCATAAAATCATAGTTTTTGTTCATAACAGAACATGAACATGTGTATAAATAGATTTCTAAGTGTCTAACAAGCAGACACTACTTTAGTACTGCTTGATGTGGATGAATGAACAAGAAAACTGTCAATATCCTGAACTAAAGAAGCTGGTGACTGACAAGCTTCTATCAAGTATGTGCCTTGTCCCACACTGTAGTAAATAGAAAAGATGCCCACTTAGAAGTCTGCAGCCCAATCTTCAATCACACACCCAGGAGGAAGTCTGGACATATAGGAGGACTATAGCAGATGTCTTTGGACGCCACCAGCGTTTTGTTCCAGAAAAAAATGGCATGAAGAGGAGCCACTGATGCATGTCCTGACTTTGAAATGAAGGAAACAGACTTTTATGAGCATAAACCCAGTCTGGTATATCCACTAAAACAACAGATAAAACAAAAATCCTAATAAAAGCCGTTATAAAATAGTTCCAGTGAGTTTGACGTATAAAGGCTTTTTAAATGTAACCATATGTTTCATTATTATTCTTGTTGAGTGATTTTTACAGCCACAGACCTTATCATTTATGTTGTGCCACCTCATCATCCCAGTATAAAATGGAAACTCACATTATTACATTCAACATGACAACAATTCAACATTAGCGATTTGTCTATGGGGCTTTTTGCTTTATTGCAGCCTGCAAAAATGGACAATTCAAGGACGACCAGTTTTCATTCTCTTTTTGCTGACATTGGAAAAGTGCTTGGACAGATCTTTTTATACCTTTGGGAAATGGTATGGATTGATGGCATGCAAGTAATTATAATGGCCACATCATGGATTGCAATGGACAGTTTGGATGATAAGCTTTTATTCTTCTGGGTGAACTGCAATAATATTGAAAAACGACTTGATCAACATTTTGCAATTAATTACTTCACTGACAAAGTTTTAATAAGATGTCTGGGTATAGAATTTTAGGATGTTTTAGATCTTCAGGTCCTCACTGCATTAAAGACAAAAAAAGATTCTGTACTGGATGTTCTGTTCTTCACTGCATGGATCAGAACACTTCCAGAAGTCATTGCTTGTGAACACAGTTTGCATAAATATAAATACATTTTTTGTCTGTAATTCACAGGTAAAAGTAGGCTCCTGGAGGTGAGAAAAATAGACTGTTATTAGATCTTTTTCTTTAAAATATTAAAATATTAAAAATATTATTAAATATTAAAATATTTAAAATATTATTAACAAAATCAAAAACAAAAATGCTGTCTTTTTCTGTTTGCATCTTTGGGGTTTAAGGCCTACTAGTACTTATTTTATAGCCTAAGTAAACTTAACACTCAATACTTCTATCTTACTGTGACTCATGTACCAAGTCTCGAGTCTTCTACTGGAATAATAAGATTTTGTTTTAACAGTATTTACTGTACACATCTGGAGTACTCCCTCTTCTGGCAAAGTCCATTTTAGAGTAATTGCTTTAATTTCTTTATAAATTCAAAAACATTTACTGAATCAGGATGAATCATGTTGGCAATTTATTTGTGATATATTTGCATTGAGGTCTTATAGTCGTGAAAATCACAGTTAATTATAGAGTAGTGCTTCTTTTTCTTCTCCTTATTCTTTGTTCTCTGCTGTGTTCTCTTTCTTCTGGTCTTGCCGGTCTGAGGTGGCTCTTGTCATTACACTGAAAAATAAGAGAAGATTTCAGTTGGCTCCCAGCAGTGATGCTGTCGCTAAAACATCCCAGGATAAGACCTACCAGTAAGAGATGAAAGATGAAAACTCTGGAGAAATAGTGTGCTCAGGTGGACATCCTTCTTCTTCTTGGTTCTTCTTGGCTTTCTTCTCCATCATCTGGACCTGGGTATTTTCCGGCGGCATTTGGAGATCTTGTCATTACAATGAAAAAATATTATAGAAATAGAAAAGGATGAGTCGTTGGCTCCCAGATGTGATGCTATGTGTCAATGATCCAAAGTTAAGACCTACCAGCAGATGACATTAGACATCCTTCTTTCTTCTCTCTCCTCTGGTGTTGTTGGTCTGGAGTGGCACTTGGAGATCTTGTCATTCCACTGAAAAAAGGTTAGAGAAATAGAAAAGGATGAGTTGTTGGCTCCCAGATGTGATGCTATAGATAAATGATCCAACAATAAGACCTACCAGCAGATAATAAACTTTATCATAAATAATGTGTTCATTGGGACATTGTTTATCTTCTTCTTGGTCTTGGTGGTCTGGAGTGGCACTTGGAGGTCTTGTCATTTCACTAAAAATTCAAACAACAAAACAGTTATCATTTTTTTGCACCCAGATGTGATGCTGTAGGTAAATGAAAAAATAACAGGTAGGACCTACCAGAATTTAACAGGAATAGTGTGTTCAGTTGGACATCTTGGCTTCTGGAGGAGAAAGGCTGGATTCCATGGATGGTAAGAGGAGCTTTCATGTTGGCATCAGAGGTTGCAGGCAATGACAATGTGGCTGAAGGCTTATAACTGTAATACAGAAAAGATTACATGCTGTTACATTACAGACGCTGTGACCCAATTACGTATACATCAAAAACAAAAGCCTATACCTTTCTTTTTAACTTGCACACTTCCTCATTGAGCCTCACTGTGAAGTAAATGGCAGGTCTGTGGCAGTGGTGGTTTTGGTACAGGTAGTACGCTGTAACTTCTTTTTCCAGAGGCTGATGCAGGAGCTCTGTGACAGAGTGAAGGCTAAAAACCAGAGAAGAAAGAAAGTACATTTATTCACTGCAACTACAAACTGCACTGAACTTACTGAATGTGATTATATGTCACCTCAGAGCGACTGTAGGTTGAAGCTGTGGCAGGATGAAGGTTGGCTGTAGACATCGCTGTGGCTGCTGCTAAGGTTATTGTAAAAAATAATGTGAGAGTAAATGTATGTTTTCAGGAAAGCCATATAAGGTCAGGATAAAGATAAAACCTACCAGCAGATGACAAAAGTGTGGAACATCTTGGCTTCTGAGGATTAATGGATGGCTTTGGTGGATGGTAGAGGTGATGAATCTGGAAATAAAAAAGGTATTAGAACAAGGCTAAAAGGCAACATCATTGAATGTAAGGAAAGTAAATAAGAACATATCTTTTTAGGTGAGTTTTTTCAGTCAGTCGGCTCTGATGGTGTTGCTGGTTTTAGAGAGCCAGTGGAGACTGCAACATTCAAGACAAAGTTAGTTATAAGTTTCTTTAGCTGTAACAGAACAGACCTAGAGCTACACTTACTACTGATGTACATACACTATGGCTTGTGTGTCTGTAAGACTTGTGCATTCTTTCTGTGTCCAGGCTCTCATGGGACAAAGGCAGTGATGACTGAGATCAGCTTTTGTGCCAACTTCATTTTCCAGATCCTTTCCAGAAGGCTTGAAACGTAAACAAGAAAATGTTCAGGGTTAACAATATGAGACAAAATCAAAGACTACTGATATTTTGCATTAAAACAAACCCATACCTTATACCTTAGTTTGTTTTTCTCATTGTCAGCAAAAGGCTCAGATGTTTCCTGTGAGCTTAAAGCAGGCAGAGACTGGAGCTGTGGACTTAAAGTGGAAGATGGAGAGACTGTGTTTTGGTTTGGTCAGAATCACAGGGGACCAGACTGTGATACTGACCAAATCAAAACACAGGAAACCAAATTGTAATCACCACCACTGATGGAGTTGGTGGTTATTCACAATTTGTTTTGAAGTGCTGATGTGGGTGGTGATATAGTTCCATATTATTGCACTATTTGTAGATAAGGTGCGACTTGATGGAGGTACTGGAGGCTGGAGAAGTGAAGAAGACATTTTGGATGGTACAATGTCATGTGAGACTGAGGAGAAGGCTAAAGATGCAACGTGATGTTAAATGTTGCAAAGAGAAGGCAGCCCAGACAAGGAGATGGTGGGATCTAGTCTGGTTTTGTAGCAGGTGGAGGCTGAAGGACAGAGGCTGGTGGTGTTAAAGCGCAACTTGATGTTAGAAGTTGCTTTGGGGTGGAATGGACACAGAGATGGTTCAGTGTCTGTTTTATGGAGGAGGAGGCAAGAGGTGCAGCTTGATGGTAAAACGCTGCATGGCCTGATGTTACAGAGGCAGGTGTACTTTAGGAGACAGGCAGGTTTGGTTTGGCTGGTGGTGTGGTGCAGCTGGTGGTAAATGCTGCTGAAGGACTGGACTGAGGCAGAGCAGACTGATGTTATGTCTGATTCTGAGGAGGACGATGGTGCTGTTTGAGGATGGAGCTGGTGGTGGAGGAGAACTGAAGGGTTTGCTGCAAATACAGGCTTTCAGAGAGTTGTTAAAAACACAAAACACATGTATTTAAAAGTCGTTAAAAGTTTAAAAGATATCTTAAATAAATCTTAAAATCCTACAATGTAAAATGTGCTCAAAGCAACAGAACTATGTACAAAAGAGAGTGCCTGACTTTAGTGGAGTCGGGGTCTCTTGGGGGCGGGCTCTCCGGAGATGTCCACGTCAATGTGGGGAGGACAGGTCTGGTCTGAGCGGGACTCCTGGACCCTCACAAGACCAGAGGATGTCTCCCCCACGGTGAGGCACGGCCGGTTCAGAGCCTCCCACAACCTCTGCTTGATCCTGCGCCCGAGCTCCAAAGAGTACGGGCGGGGACGACCACTCTTAAAGCTGTGAAATGCACACAATAAGGATTTAAGTCTCACATGTGACACTGCTGAGATACAGTTCTGCAAAATCCTGAGCTGACAGTGGATCATTTCACTCTGAGCTCAAAAAAGCAGACACAGTCTCTGTGAGTGAAACCTACATGAGCATGTCGTCCACCACTGAGTGGTAGATGCTCTGGTACTGCTCCACCGTGTAGCCGTGGATCAGCTGGGGCTCATCTCCAGTACCAGAGCTCTGGGGGGTGCGCGCCTCAGCGGGGGGCTGAGGGCGGGGCGCGAGGCCTAGGAAGGCAGGGAGCTCAGCAGCGTTGCTGTGAGGCTCAGGTTCAGGGCAGGGAGCAGCGACTCGCAGGTCAGAGGTCACTCTGGGGGCAGAGGACACTCTGGGCAGAGGAAGAGAGCTGCACTTGGCCATAGGAGAGTCAGGAGAGGGCTGACGGGACAGGGGGCCATTCAGGACCTGATGGGGTTCAGGACAGTTTAGACTCTTATACTTAGAGCTACGTCAAATGAAAAAACTATTCACAAGGTCAGTCAGATCTGTAATCTCTGTATTAACTTCATATGAACCATTGCTCTCTGTTACTCAAGCTATATTTCTACCTTAAAGTAAAAGCTCTAGAAGTGAATCTCCCTCTCTCAAATAAACCTGATGTTGTTATTGTTGTTGTTGTTGTTGTTGTTGTTGTTGTTGTTGTTGATGTGTGTGTGTGTCCTGTTACCTCCTTCCAGTAGCCCTCAGCCTTGTCCTGACTCCTGGGCAGCCTCTTCCTCTTCCTGCAGTAGTTGTGCTCCTGCAGCTGAACTGGCCACTGAAACAACACAGCACACACGTCATACAGACAAGACGGTAAAAGAGAAAAGAGAAATAAAGATATCTGTCTGTATAACAGGACATCATACACTGATCAGACAGAAGAAAACACACTTCTCTTTGTGCACACTTTGGCTACATTTATAATAAACCAATTTAATAAAATGTATGTATAAATGAGCTAACATAGGCTTTTGTGTTGTTAAATGAGAATATCTGGCTCTTGTGAATTTTAATTATTCAAAGCTTTAGTTCATTTTAATTCTAAAACTGTCTCTACAAAAGCCTCTTAGGATGTAGGTTAATATGAGCAGCCTTTCTGAGTATTGGGAAAGTTAAAACAACAAACCATATCAATATTAATGAAAGAAAGTTAGGTTTGAACTTATTAAATAATATTTATAAAGCTTTAAACGTTAAAAGTATTATTTAGACATGTCTCAAATACAGTATGGACCCTGCACATTGACCTGCGTGCCTGGAGTTAATACATGAGCACTTTCGAGGATTTTGTAGCATTTAATTAAGTAAAAGGATTTCATACATATATAACTATTAATAAATAACATTTGTAAAACCTTTCACCTTGTTAGACTCTACCTAAAACCAGTGTTTAATCATGTCTTATGGGAAAAGTGCGCTAAGTCCGTGACAGTTTCTAAAGTCTCAGATCTCACATGCTCCATGCTGAAGTCTCTCAGACGCAGTGGGAGGTAGTGCACAGGTGGAAAGTCCACAAAAGTCGTCACTTGAAGTCTTTGTGTTCAACAAATCGTTGAGTGAAACTCAGGAAATGTGGATTTTGCTCGAGACTCGAGAAAAGTGATGGAATGTTTAATAATTTTAAAAAAGGCAATGCGTCTGGAGACGCGCCATAGCAACCACGCAGCCACGACGTGAGATTTGATTTACGTTAATCTGCGATGTGACGCAAAATATTAAAGCTTTGTCTTTTTGTAAATTATTTGCTGCTGAGACATAATGCGCAAAGAACAATAATGTAATTCAACTCACCTGTTAACATCCAGACAGTCTGGACCTTCCAGGAATGAGGTGCACGCAGCCTGGAACCGAGATGAACGTTTTGTCCCATTCATTTCCACGAGGGAGCGACATAAAATTATTCATTTAGACGTTTTTGAACTGCAGGAGAGAATAGTTGTTGTTTATATATTTATTATAAATACTGTGAATCAATATAACCCAGATCTGAGTGTCAGTACCAGTCGCTAAAGTGAACTTATAAAAGTAGGATTCGTGGTGATTGATGAATTAAATCTGAACATACAATGCCAAACAATTGTGGTCCACCACATTTCTGAAACACATCTTTCTGTCTATTTGTCCTGCGTAACACTGAAATTAAGAAATGTAAATTACGTAGGCATTAGCTTATATGCTAATTATAAATACTAATTGCAACGTTAAATTAAACGGCTAAAGGTTGATATATTCACTAATGTTATTAAACCAGGCTCTGATATGACTCACATGAGGTCGAGTGGTTGTCAGTTGCCAAAGCTGTCTTGATTATTCCTAATTTGCGATGTTTTGTCTCTAGCGCTAATTGCTCCATTAAAAATGATTAGCGTCTTTTCTAACTTCCTGTACCAGTCTTTGGAATGCAGACGTTCTGTTTACAAACAGCAGCAGGACACGGTAGACCACAGCATTCTTCTAACTCGCTTGGACACATGTGTAGGCATCAAGGACACAGCACTAAAATGGTTTCAATCCTACTTGACTAACAGGACTTTTTCTGTAAGTCTGGGTCACTGCTCTTCATCTGGATCTCCCCTCAACTGTGGGGATCCCCAGGGATCCATTTTAGCGCCTGTCCTTTTCTCCTTATACATGCTTTCCCTGGGCAGCATTCCAGCACCCCCAACTGTTGGGGACGTTGTAACTGCAACCCCAAAAGGTTTACAATAATAAATTATATTTTATTACACATTTTCAGATGAATTATGTTCTCTTCATTTGTCATAAATATTCATTTTCCAACGCTGTTTAAAGCCTTGTTGTTGTTGCTGAGTTATTGAACCGTGTTAAAGTTCTCCAGCTTTGTTTCAAAAGACAATGGGCCGGATCATCCACATCTTAGCTCAGGAGCTGGATCAGACAGTGGCGCAGAAAGGGGCCTTATCCCAATCCCTGCTCTTTCGACTGGACGCAGGATTTAGTCTTAAGAGTTTGGACGTGGGCTGGGCTTGGGCGAGGGAGGAAAAGAAGTGCCCTGCTGCCCGCCTCTCAAATGAGGAAACGATGAGGCTGAGCTGGTGAAGCAAAGCTTCTGCTCAGGAGTTCTGGTCCCATGTGGCAGAACGTGCGCTAAGCACAGCCGCGCACAGCCATGATCCTGGCCATGGAGAGTATGCGCCCCAGCTCACCGCAGCCTCTCACCGCTGACTCAGGCTCTGTCAGGGCGCCAGGCGCGGCTGACATACAGGCGAACAGTTTACAGTATATAGTTTATGTTATGATCAGTGGCTATTCTAGGTTTTGCCACTAGGAGTCACTGCTGTTTAGACTAGCACTGTTTGAGTGATACATGAGCAGAAGGAGAACCACCTTTAACTCATGTGAACTCAAGAGTACTTTCGGCTGCACTAGTTTCTAAATAAAGGTTCATCTTGTTCAACTGCAAGTCTCCTCCATCATTAAAACACCAACACAACAGTTTACATCTTTTTACTTATTTATTTCTTTTGTCTTTTGCTTTTCAACACCACGGAAAAGCACGACAGTGCGTGTAAATAGCACACGACTCAGATTTAGTGCCATTTTGCTGCCATCTCAACGCATTTTTTCGCTTTTTGCGTGTCTCTTTTGAATCGCTTTCTGATCCGCGTTAAATGGTAGTGTTAACCTTTCCTGCTTTGGTCTCCTAACCGTGGTTGGGGGACGCAGGGGAGATCCGTAGTCTTCTCCAGGGCCGAAGGCGTTCATCCTCCGGGGTTAACTCCCTTAACTTAACGCTATTTAAGTAGCGGGGCACACAACAGACCACTCCGTCTTTGACTGAAGAGTTTGGGCTTTATTGCTGCACTGCACATTAATAACACTGTACATTTGAGCCTGTACTTAACTAACTAGCCCCGGTCGCCGTCTCTGTCAGCTCAGGTACACATCCGCTTCGCGGGCTCATCCGTAGAACAGCGCGCATCGGCCACGCGCACGCATTCACTCACCCACCACGCTCACACTACACACTGAGCTACAATGCACATAGGAGTAAGGCAATTCCCGTAACACTACCCCCACCCTGGATGGCAATTACACACTAATTCCACTCCAGCAAATTAACGCAGCAACTGGTACATAATCCCTATAAGCATAAAAAAAACAAACAAACAGGTAGACGTGTCCATTAGCATACCAGGTGAGGAATAGTAAACAATGCCACTCAGTAACAATACAAGCTCATTGAGGATGTGCGTGCGTGTGAAAAACAAAACACAATGCAATGTAATTGCCTCCAACTTAGACATTACACTTAGCTGTAATTACCCTGTGGCGACCGGGAATAATAAAAAAACTGATCCTCCGAGAAACAACATACAAAGTGAAGAAAGTGCACGTAGATAAGCCACAGTCTCTTCAATATCTCTTTTTTTTTTTTTAAACAAAAGAACTGTGAAAAACAACCTTCCTTAACAATGCATCCCAACGTGGAGGCAAACTAGAGTCTGAAAATGTAAACAAGAGTCCATAGTGTCACCCTGAACCTGTCATAGTAGACAACCTCACTGAGTGAACCAGTCACCATACCAGTCTGGTGCTCTGCGCTGACGCCTGGGCCATCGAACCTGCTGGCCCTGATGGTGTGGCCCTCCCATCTCACCCCCACCATTGTCAAGTTCAACATGGGAAGGGGAGGATGGAAGAGGCCCAACCACACTGGGATCAGCTGCAGCGGGGACTGACAGCAGGGAGTGGCTGGAGTTATCACTGGATATGGTGGAGAATAGGCTATGCAGACCAAGGTCTTGATCTGACGGGTCACTGTCCAAAGCTGGCGGTGAGACCTCAGTAGGTGTTCAATTGCGTGCATGGTCCAGGACCCAGGTGTTGTCCAGAGGCTCACGGCAGTGGTAGTGCTTCAGTTGGTCATGATGAACAACTTTCACCTTCGTCCTGGGGCTCTTCTGGATACGATAAACCAGATCATCCAACTGTCCCAGCACAAAGAAGGGTCCTTCATAGGATGGGAGGAACTTTTTGACCTTATTCTTGACATGACGTGTTCCTTTGATGAGGTACCACACAGCATCACCAATCTTGTACTGTGTTCTGCAACAGTTCTTATCATATTGTCTCTTTGCACGTGTGACTGACTCACCCAGAGCATCTCTGGCGATGAGATGAGCCAGCTCCAGCCGCTCGCGCATTTGCTGCACATACTCTGGGGCTGAAGGTGCACGGTCAGGATCAGGAGGCAGACCAGCGACAAGGTCCACAGGCTCACTAATTTCTCTTCCAAACATCATGAAGTTCGGGGTGAAACCAGTAGTACTGTGCTTGGTTGCCCTGTAGGCCATAACAGCATATGGGATCATCAGGTCCCAGTCCCAGTGGCAACGTTCTGCTGTGGAGGCCAGAATCTTTTGGAGAGTGGCATTGAATCGTTCGACTTGACCGTCCGACTGTGGTCTGAATGGCGTAGTATGGGTTTTGTCAATGCCAAACAAGCTGCACATCTCTTGGAACACCTCAGATTCAAAATTGCGTCCCTGGTCACTGTGCAGAGAGTGAGGTATTCCATAGCGGCACACCCATTCTGATGCAACAACTTCTGCCACTGTTACAGCTCGCTCATCTGGGATAGGGAATGCTTCAGTCCACTTTGTAAAGTAGTCCTGTATTACGAGCACATAGCGATTTTTACGCTCTGTCTCACTGAGTGGGCCCATAATGTCTAGTGCAATGCGCTCCATAGGGGCACCCAACCTAACAGTTCCCATAGGAGCTTGAGGTGTTTTGTGGGGTCTGACCCTGGATGCACAGCTGGTACAAGTGCGGCACCAAAGGGCCACGTCTTCTCTCATGTGGTACCAGTAGTATCTGGTCTGTAGTCTAGCCACGGTACGTTCCACACCAAAATGTCCGCCCACAGGCCCCTCATGCATTTGGCTCATAACATCGGGCTGTAGTTTGCGTGGCAGCACGATTTGGGGATAAAATTGGTTGTCATCCAAACAGTAGAAGCGACGGACCAGGATTCCATTTTTGAAATACAGTCTTTTCCACTGACTCCAATATGTTTTAGTGGCTGGGCTGCATGGTGAAACAGTTATCCATGGGGGGCGTTCACTGCTAGCCTCCATCCAAGTGCGTATGGGTGCAATGTCTGTATCAGTGTCTTGAGCTTGGCGCAGCTCCTCCATGGTCCAGCCAGGGAACAATGTGGTGTCACTGGTCCTTGTGATAAGAATATTCTCAGTTAGCTTCAAAGTATCTGGATTAATTGGGGTGTTTTCACTTACCCCCACTGGACTCACGGCTGCTGCCGTAGCTAGACGTCTCTCCACCCCCACCGGACTCAACGCCAGTGAGCCGATGTCAGAGTCCATATCACATTGAACTGCCTGATGATTGGTGTCCACGGGATGAGAGGATGGGTCCTGCACCATACAAGGACATGACTGGCGGCAGGGTCTCCTGGAGAGACTATCAGCATTAGTGTGTGTGCGGCCTGGGCGGTGAATGATTTCGAACTCGTACTCCGCCAGCTTCTCAAGCCATCGGGCCAACTGTCCTTCTGGCTCTTTCATTCTCGTCAGCCAGCGCAGGCTGCTGTGGTCGGTACGTACTTTAAAAGGCCGGCCGAGGAGGTACTGCCGAAAATGTGACGTGAAATCCACAATGGCCAGCAACTCCCGCCTTGTAGTGCAGTAGTTCTGTTCAGCCTTGGCCAACTTGCGGCTTCCGTACGCCAACACACGTTCTGTGCCCTGCTGCATTTGTGAAAGTACGGCACCAATGCCTGTGTCACTGGCATCAGTGTCCAATATCATTTCACCATGGTCCAGTGGATAGCCCAGGACAGGGGCTGTTGTAAGCCGGTGCTTGAGCTCAGTGAAAGCGGCTTGATGTTCAGCATGCCACAGGAAACAGGCATTTTTCTTGGTCAGGTTGTGCAAGGGTTCGGCAATAGAGGCAAAGTCTTTCACAAACCTGCGATAGTATGAGGCGAGGCCAATGAAACGTCTGACCTCCTGGATTGATGTGGGAGTGGGCCACGTCTGCACTTTGTGGACTTTGTCGGGGTCTGTGGCCACACCATTCTCAGACACAATGTGACCAAGATAGGCAACTTGCCGACGAAAGAGGCAACATTTAGCAGGTTTCAGTTTTAGATTAGCTTGTTGGAGTCTGCAAAACACTTGGCTCAGCCGCTGAAGCATCTCAGACACATCCCTGGCCAGCACGATAATGTCATCCAGGTAGACGAGGCAGGTCTCCCAATGCATGCCAGCCAGGACCCGGTCCATTAGACGCTGGAATGTCGCCGGGGCATTGCACAGTCCGAACGGCATGACATTCCACTCAAAGAGTCCAGTTCTAGTACAAAAAGCGGCTGCACGACGGGCCCTTGGTGTTAGTTCAACTTGCCAGTAACCTGAAGCAAGGTCCAATGTGCTGAACCACCTGGCAGTAGCGAGAGTGTCTAGTGTGTCTTGGATGCGAGGCAGCGGGTATGCGTCCTTTATGGTGCGGTCGTTGAGAGCTCTGTAATCTATACAAAGACGGTACGTCCCATCCTTTTTACGCACCATAACGATGGGTGAGGCCCAGCTGCTGTGGCTGCGGAGGGCGAGGCCACTCTGCAGGCTCTCCCGAATTTGTTGGTCTGCGTGCTGTTGCTTTTCCCGGGCCATCCGTCGAGGGGGCTGCTTAACAGGGGCCCCAGGCCGGGTTATGATGTCATGCTGTACAAGGCTAGTTCGGCCCAGATCACCAGGCCCCGTGGAGAAGATGCTTCCATAGGTGCACAACAGGTCAGACAGCTGCAGCTTTTCATTGTCATTAAGGTCTGTGGAACTCTGGGCATAGAGCTCCTGGAGGTGTGGTGGAACAACATGGGTGCTGGCAAGAGAGTGGGCAGCCGGGGAGACACTGGATGGTTGCAGGGCTTCAGCGGGCTGGAGGAGGCCTGCAATAGCACCTTCTTTGATGGTTACGGCCTTATTGCCAGGGTTAAGGAGGCGCAGCGGGACAACTTTTGAGGGCTGCGCATTAACTAGGACTCTGGCAATGAGTACTTTGTGCTTTTCAACAAAACCTTTTGTGGGGCTAAGCATCATGTCTCCTTGAACTGCCCCACCAAGATGCACTGCACCCCTCACCAAATATTCTTGTCCAGGTTCTACCACTACAGTTCTGGCTATTCTCACTGCATGTGACTTTGGGCTAGTCCCGGCCTGGAAGTAGGGCACTTCTTCACCGAATAGGACAATGCGGTGTCTCCCAAAATCAAGACGGGCCTCGGCTTGGGTGAGGAATGGGTGACCGAGCAGCACCTCGTTGCCCGCTATATCAGCCACTAGAAAATCCACTTCCACTTGACGGTTGTTAATATTGACAGGTATTTGGGCCTCGCCAAGCACGGGTACATCTCCAGGTCCCACGCCGAGCAAAGTCTCAACAATAGATGACTGTAGTGGGGGTCTTATGTCTGGGTGAATGGCATTGTAATGGTGCAGGGGCAACACGCTCCTCCGAGCCCCACTATCCAAAACAGCGCACACCTCCAGTTCATAAATGTGCATCTGGATACTCATCTCACGGCTTTGGCTCTTAAAGTGGAGCACTGTGGGCTGTGGGCCTTGCTGCGGGGTGGTCAACATTAGAGTTTTGACAGTTCTGCGAGGAGAAGAGCACTGATTTTGTTTATGACCCCAACCATTACAGTTATGGCAGCGGATTTCACCCTTTTTAAAGTTTTTGCGATACTTTGGCGTTGCTGACTGCGTGTGCAGGACAACCCGATTGGGTGAGGGACTAGCTGCTGCTGTAGCAATAGTCAAAGTCTCATTTTTGTCTCTTTCTCGGACGACAGCAGCCCGGGACCTCTGTTCAGGTAGGTTACGGGCTCCCGGCTGCATGATGCTGGTGACATACGATGCAGCTCTCTTGGTGGTTTCATAACGGTGAGCTATTTCATATGCCTGTGCTAGTGTGGCAGGGTGTTTTTCTAAGAGTTTTTGGACAATTTCTGCATCACCAAGGCCATTTGTGAAGACTTCAACAGCTATGGCATCTTGTTCAGCCTCTGCCCTGTCACCGTAAGCCACAGCTACTTTTCCATAAATGTCATCTCTAAATACGTGCAGGGCCTCACCGGGTTTGCGTACTCGCTGTCTAAGTTCTACTGCTACAGCAGCTGCATGGTCTGAAGAAGGGCCGTATGCAGTTTCGAGCTCCTCCACCAGGCGGCGGTAGTCCCATTTGGATGAGCGGGGGTTCCTGTGGACGATGGCTCCTGCAGCTCCAACCAGGCAGAATTTCAGCTGAATGGCCATTGTCTTCTCTGACCAGTAATTAGCTTCAGCACAGCTCTCAAACCTGTGCAGGTATTCCCTCCATGGCGTGCCGCCATCGTACTGGCCTGGACGTAAAGTGGGGATTCTCTCTTTAGAATCACTGTCCTCTTCACTGTCAGATGGAGACTGGCGAAGCACACACCGAGTCTTACGTGGATTCGGATGGGGCTGATATTTGGGAGGGGCTGGCGTACTTTGTACAAAACTTCCCATGTGAGCAGTGGAAAAAGGATTTGTGTCTGGGTATTGTATTTTTAATGGTAGAGTGGAAACTGGACAATGGTGCACGTAGCTGCCTGTGCTACCCTCACAGCCATAACTTTGACTTTCGGCTTCAACAAAGGGGTTTGTGCAGAAAAACTTCGGCTGAGCTGGGCTGCTGGGCGGCGCGAACAAGTCTTCTCCATTGCTAGGTGTGTTAGCACCTGTGTCATCACATAGAAATGGGTTATAATGTCCACATGTTGCCACAGTCCGGCTCACGTGAGCTTCCACAGTACACTGCCCACTGTTCTCAACATTAGTTAGCGACATGAATGGGTTGGAATAGTTTGTTTCAAGTCCGTAAACATCGCGGGGATAGCGAGCGGCGGCCATTTTGAGTTAGCTTAGCTCCGTAGGCTAATGCAGTTTCATTTACAGTCAGTATGTTGTTATTGTCCGTTTTATTTTTCTGTGCTCACCACTCCTTCAATAGCGTGAGAAAGTCGTCCCTTCGTGGTCGCCAGTGTTAACCTTTCCTGCTTTGGTCTCCTAACCGTGGTTGGGGGACGCAGGGGAGATCCGTAGTCTTCTCCAGGGCCGAAGGCGTTCGTCCTCCGGGGTTAACTCCCTTAACTTAACGCTATTTAAGTAGCGGGGCACACAACAGACCACTCCGTCTTTGACTGAAGAGTTTGGGCTTTATTGCTGCACTGCACATTAATAACACTGTACATTTGAGCCTGTACTTAACTAACTAGCCCCGGTCGCCGTCTCTGTCAGCTCAGGTACACATCCGCTTCGCGGGCTCATCCGTAGAACAGCGCGCATCGGCCGCGCGCACGCATTCACTCACCCACCACGCTCACACTACACACTGAGCTACAATGCACATAGGAGTAAGGCAATTCCCGTAACAGTAGTCTCACATCAGCAATGGAAATATATGGGGACATAGTGGCTCGTCAGAGACAGAGATCACGTTTCACTATGGTCATACTCAAAAAGAAGTCCAAAAACTAGCCCACACGAAAGGATACTGTGTGAAAAGTGTGGAAGTTACTATAGCAATAGCATGTCCGACAGGACAGTAGCCAGTGGAGCAGCGCACGCCCCTCACCTGTCTGCAGCTGTGACACAGGGAACACTGTCCTTAAAACCGTCCTGCTGTCTTCCCAAATCTGGATTCAATAAAACCCCACCTGGTTTGACTTTTATAAAACATATAGCATAAACATTCAGTTAACTTTGTGTTAGACCTGTAGCCTTATATCAGTCCAACACTACCACAAATTTGACATTTAATGAAGATAAATATTTTGAAGGCAAAAGATTTTTTCAGGGGTCAGGATGACCCTAGGGACAGCAGGAGGTTAGAACAATGAGCGCGAGGGCACACAGCAGATTTTATGCAAACGAAAGATGATTTCTCTTACGCACAGCCTTCGCCGATGCAGAGGTAACACTGGCGCACTGTGCAGAGATCTGTGGGCTGTGGCGCACCGCGCAACAACTGCGTGGCCACTACTTGCTCATAAGAACAAATCCAAAATGAGCCCATGTGAAAGGTTTGAGTGCAAAGTGTGCAACTGGCTAAATACTTCTCAGTCTAAAAGGCAGACAGGACAGTAGCAGTGGAGCTGATCACTTAGGCACACGCCCCGCCCCTCACCTGTCTGCAGCTGTGACAGGAGCCCCGCCCCTCACCTGTCTGCGGCTGTGACAGGAGCCCCGCCCCTCACCTGTCTGCGGCTGTGACAGGAGCCCCGCCCCTCACCTGTCTGCAGCTGTGACAGGAGCCCCGCCCCTCACCTGTCTGTAGCTGTGACAGGAGCACACCGCCTGAGCACTGCCCTGAAACAGCTGCGCACAAAGCAAAACAAATGTCTTCTGTTCAAGAAAAACTTGCTGCAGTACACATTGTGGTGTAATACATCATTTATTTATCAGTAAAATAATCTAAAAATGCCAAATGAAAATTACTCCTGTGTCGCACGCAGCCCAGCATGACAGCACCCCCATGTGAAACTGACTTTAATTTTCTAAATTTAAACCGTAATAAAACCAAAATTGTGGTATTTGGCCAAACAAACCCTTTGCATGGACATGGCAGTGTTATTGGTCCACTGTCCTCTTATTCTCACCTTGGGGTGATCTTTGACTGCATGTTCAAGTTTGACAGGCAAACCAGCTCTGTCATTAAATCAAGCTTTTTCCAGCTGAGGCTTCTTTCAAAAATAAACACAGTATCTCCCTGATTCTGAAAGGGCAATCCATGCATTTGTCACATCACGATTGGATCGCTGTAATTCACTGTAGGGTTGGACCTGGGTTCTCTCCAGCGTTTGCAAAATGTGCAGAATGCTGCAGCCCGCCTCCTGACAAAAACGAAGCGACGCGAGCACATAACTCCTGTACTGACCTCCCTTCACTGGCTCCCAATTACTTTTAGAGTCCAATTTAAGATTGTACTAATTGTTTTTTAAATGTTTGCACCGTATGGCCCCGCCTTATTTATCTGAGCTTCTACAGCCTTATACTGCGTCCAGAGCCCTGAGGTCTGCAGACCAGCTCCTGTTGGTTGTGCCCAAAAGCCAGGCTCAGAACCAGAGGAGATAGAACCTTTTTATTGGCAGCCCCCAGACTCTGGAACAACCTTCCTCTCTCTGTTAGGTTCTCCCAGCCCCTGGACCAGTTTAAGTCCAGTCTGAAAACCCACTACTTCTCTCTGGCGTTCAAATCTAGTTAGGCAGGATATCTTGTTGTTTTTATTCCCCTATTTATGTATTTATATATGTTTTAATTTTTCTTTCTGTCATTGTGTATCTGTTGGTCTATTGTATTCATGGACACCACTAGTATTTGTATCTTAATTTCATTTAATTTTTGCACAGCACTTTGGTCAACTGGGGTTGTTTTAAATGTGCTAAATAAATAAAATTTGAATTGAATTGAAACACAAGAAGGGTCTCTTCTCAGACGCATTTCTTTCCCCGAGAAAATCCTCATGTGCAAACATGAAAATAAAATAGGGTGCACATGCGCCTCCAGACCATTCTTCTTCTTCTTCTTCTTCTTCTTCTTCTTCTTCTTCTTCTTCTTCTTCTTCTTCTTCTTCTTCTTATTATTATTATTATTATTATTATTATTATTATTATTATTATTATTATTATTATTATTACTAAAAGAGACTGTTACAGTAATATAATGTGTGATTGAGATCTGAAACAGAATCTGCAGTGTTTCAGTAGCCTACATCAGTAATAGCAGTCCCAGTAGTGGTAGCCTTAACCAGATCGAAATCAGGTCTTAAGCAGGACCGACTCAGGACTAAACCAGGTTTAAACAAGGTCCAAACCAGGACTTAACCAGGACTAAACCTGCACAAATAAAGTAAGCCAGGACTGACACGGGTCTAAAATAGGACTAAACCAGAATGAAACCAGGACAAATCAAGGACTAATCCACTGTTTTAGATACTTATGTAAATTACTCGAAGTAAAAGTATCTAGTCCACTGCATGTAATCTGACAGAATACAGTAGCCTATTATTGTATCCCACCAAAAGTTCCCCTCCTTAACCAGACGGTGGCAGCATTTCTTCACGTATTCTTCTCCATCAGTGCAAGAAGAAGCCGCTTTGCAAATTGCGTACATACTGCAGGTGTGGAGTGGTGGGATGTCTGGAGGGGATTGAATAACCACATGAGAGGAGCAGGTCCGTGTCCCACGGAGGGTGTGAGGGGGGAGCTAACAACACAAAGCTAACAGAGAAATGAGCCGAGTCCTTTGCAGTGATAGAGGTTTCCGTGCTGATATTATCACTTCGTTTACTCGATCTAACAAGAAGCTTAACTATACAGAGACAAGTTTACACAATATCCTCCCGTTTTTTCAGAGACAAGTATTGCCTTTTGAACCATGATAAACAAATAATTACTATGTGACTTGGTTAACGTGTGATATATTTAGGTTAATATTATTATTTATTATTATTATTATTATTATTTTGTTCATAAAATAAAGGCATAATAATTATTACATATAATAAGAGCAGTTATTAACATCATGCAGTATAGTAATTGCAGGGTACAGTGCAGTACAGTGTGGGTACAGTACTTGTGGGCAACATTTATGTGTTCAGAACTTATTCAGATATAATAAATACATTAGTGAAATTCTGCCACCCCTCAGTCTTATTGTTGCTATACCACATTTCTGTAAAAACTCATCAAAATGTCAACAATCTAAAGACACAATGATTTATGCATCAAAAGTAAATAAATGAATAAATAAATAAAAAATGCTGTCTTTTTCTATGTTTGCATCTTTGGGGTTTAAGGCCTACTAGTACTTACTTTATACCCTCAGTAAACTTAACACTCAATACTTCTATCTTACTGTGACTCATGTACCAAGTCTCGAGTCTTCTACTGGAATAATAAGATTTTGTTTTAACAGTATTTACTGTACACATCTGGAGTACTCCCTCTTCAAAATCCATTTTAGAGTAATTGCTTTAATTTCATTATAAATTCAAAAACATTTACTGAATCAGGATGAATCATTTTGGCAATTTATTTGTGATATATTGCATTGAGGTCTTATAGTCATGAAAATCACAGTTAATTCAGCAGTGCTTCTTTTTCTTCTCCTTATTCTTTGTTCTCTGCGGTGTTCTCTTTCTTCTGGTCTTGCCGGTCTGAGGTGGCTCTTGTCATTACACTGAAAAATAAGAGAAGATTTCAGTTGGCTCCCAGCAGTGATGCTGTCGCTAAAACATCCCAGGATAAGACCTACCAGTAAGAGATGAAAGATGAAAACTCTGGAGAAATAGTGTGCCCAGGTGGACATCCTTCTTCTTCTTGGTTCTTCTTGGCTTTCTTCTCCATCATCTGGACCTGGGTATTTTCCGGCTTCATATGGAGATCTTGTCATTACAATGAAAAAATATTATAGAAATAGAAAAAGATGAGTCGTTGGCTCCCAGATGTGATGCTATGTGTCAATGATCCAAAGTTAAGACCTACCAGCAGATGACATTAGACATCCTTCTTTCTTCTCTCTCCTCTGGTCTTGTTGGTCTGGCGTGGCACTTGGAGATCTTGTCATTCCACTGAAAAAAGGTTAGAGAAATAGAAAAGGATGAGTTGTTGGCTCCCAGATGTGATGCTATGGATAAATGATCCAACAATAAGACCTACCAGCAGATAATAAACTTTATCATAAATAATGTGTTCATTGGGACATTGTTTATCTTCTTCTTGGTCTTGGTGGTCTGGAGTGGCACTTGGAGGTCTTGTCATTTCACTAAAAATTCAAACAACAAAACAGTTATCATTTTTTGGCACCCAGATGTGATGCTGTAGGTAAATGAAAAAATAACAGTAGGACCTACCAGAATTTAACAGGAATAGTGTGTTCAGTTGGACATCTTGGCTTCTGGAGGAGAAAGGCTGGATTCCATGGATGGTAAGAGGAGCTTTCATGTTGGCATCAGAGGTTGCAGGCAATGACAATGTGGCTGAAGGCTTATAACTGTAATACAGAAAAGATTACATGCTGTTACATTACAGACGCTGTGACCCAATTACGTATACATCAAAAACAAAAGCCTATACCTTTCTTTTTAACTTGCACACTTCCTCATTGAGCCTCACTGTGAAGTAAATAGCAGGTCTGTGGCAGTGGTGGTTTTGGTACAGGTAGTACGCTGTAACTTCTTTTTCCAGAGGCTGATGCAGGAGCTCTGTGACAGAGTGAAGGCTAAAAACCAGAGAAGAAAGAAAGTACATTTATTCACTGCAACTACAAACTGCACTGAACTTACTGAATGTGATTATATGTCACCTCAGAGCGACTGTAGGTTGAAGCTGTGGCAGGATGAAGGTTGGCTGTAGACATCGCTGTAGCTGCTGCTAAGGTTATTGTAAAAAATAATGTGAGAGTAAATGTATGTTTTCAGGAAAGCCATATAAGGTCAGGATAAAGATAAAACCTACCAGTAGATGACAAAGGTGTGGAACATCTTGGCTTCTGAGGATTAATGGATGGCTTTGGTGGATGGTAGAGGTGATGAATCTGGAAATAAAAAAGGTATTAGAACAAGGCTAAAAGGCAACATCATTGAATGTAAGGAAAGTAAATAAGAACATATCTTTTTAGGTGAGTTTTTTCAGTCAGTCGGCTCTGATGGTGTTGCTGGTTTTAGAGAGCCAGTGGAGACTGCAACATTCAAGACAAAGTTAGTTATAAGTTTCTTTAGCTGTAACAGAACAGACCTAGAGCTACACTTACTACTGATGTACATACACTATGGCTTGTGTGTCTGTAAGACTTGTGCATTCTTTCTGTGTCCAGGCTCTCATGGGACAAAGGCAGTGATGACTGAGATCAGCTTTTGTGCCAACTTCATTTTCCAGATCCTTTCCAGAAGGCTTGAAACGTAAACAAGAAAATGTTCAGGGTTAACAATATGAGACAAAATCAAAGACTACTGATATTTTGCATTAAAACAAACCCATACCTTATACCTTAGTTTGTTTTTCTCATTGTCAGCAAAAGGCTCAGATGTTTCCTGTGAGCTTAAAGCAGGCAGAGACTGGAGCTGTGGACTTAAAGTGGAAGATGGAGAGACTGTGTTTTGGTTTGGTCAGAATCACAGGGGACCAGACTGTGATACTGACCAAATCAAAACACAGGAAACCAAATTGTAATCACCACCACTGATGGAGTTGGTGGTTATTCACAATTTGTTTTGAAGTGCTGATGTGGGTGGTGATATAGTTCCATATTATTGCACTATTTGTAGATAAGGTGCGACTTGATGGAGGTACTGGAGGCTGGAGAAGTGAAGAAGACATTTTGGATGGTACAATGTCATGTGAGACTGAGGAGAAGGCTAAAGATGCAACGTGATGTTAAATGTTGCAAAGAGAAGGCAGCCCAGACAAGGAGATGGTGGGATCTAGTCTGGTTTTGTAGCAGGTGGAGGCTGAAGGACAGAGGCTGGTGGTGTTAAAGCGCAACTTGATGTTAGAAGTTGCTTTGGGGTGGAATGGACACAGAGATGGTTCAGTGTCTGTTTTATGGAGGAGGAGGCAAGAGGTGCAGCTTGATGGTAAAACGCTGCATGGCCTGATGTTACAGAGGCAGGTGTACTTTAGGAGACAGGCAGGTTTGGTTTGGCTGGTGGTGTGGTGCAGCTGGTGGTAAATGCTGCTGAAGGACTGGACTGAGGCAGAGCAGACTGATGTTATGTCTGATTCTGAGGAGGACGATGGTGCTGTTTGAGGATGGAGCTGGTGGTGGAGGAGAACTGAAGGGTTTGCTGCAAATACAGGCTTTTAGAGAGTTGTTAAAAACACAAAACACATGTATTTAAAAGTCGTTAAAAGTTTAAAAGATATCTTAAATAAATCTTAAAATCCTACAATGTAAAATGTGCTCAAAGCAACAGAACTATGTACAAAAGAGAGTGCCTGACTTTAGTGGAGTCGGGGTCTCTTGGGGGCGGGCTCTCCGGAGATGTCCACGTCAATGTGGGGAGGACAGGTCTGGTCTGAGCGGGACTCCTGGACCCTCACAAGACCAGAGGATGTCTCCCCCACGGTGAGGCACGGCCGGTTCAGAGCCTCCCACAATCTCTGCTTGATCCTGCGCCCGAGCTCCAAAGAGTACGGGCGGGGACGACCACTCTTAAAGCTGTGAAATGCACACAATAAGGATTTAAGTCTCACATGTGACACTGCTGAGATACAGTTCTGCAAAATCCTGAGCTGACAGTGGATCATTTCACTCTGAGCTCAAAAAAGCAGACACAGTCTCTGTGAGTGAAACCTACAGTGAGCATGTCGTCCACCACTGAGTGGTAGATGCTCTGGTACTGCTCCACCGTGTAGCCGTGGATCAGCTGGGGCTCATCTCCAGTACCAGAGCTCTGGGGGGTGCGCGCCTCAGCGGGGGGCTGAGGGCGGGGCGCGAGGCCCAGGAAGGCAGGGAGCTCAGCAGCGTTGCTGTGAGGCTCAGGTTCAGGGCAGGGAGCAGGGACTCGCAGGTCAGAGGTCACTCTGGGGGCAGAGGACGCTCTGGGCAGAGGAGGAGAGCTGCACTTGGCCATAGGAGAGTCAGGAGAGGGCTGACGGGACAGGGGGCCATTCAGGACCTGATGGGGTTCAGGACAGTTTAGACTCTTATACTTAGAGCTACGTCAAATGAAAAAACTATTCACAAGGTCAGTCAGATCTGTAATCTCTGTATTATCTTCATATGAACCATTGCTCTCTGTTACTTAAGCTATATTTCTACCTTAAAGTAAAATCTCTAGAAGTGAATCTCCCTCTCTCATATAAACCTGATGTTGTTATTGTTGTTGTTGTTGTTGTTGTTGTGTGTCCTGTTACCTCCTTCCAGTAGCCCTCAGCCTTGTCCTGACTCCTGGGCAGCCTCTTCCTCTTCCTGCAGTAGTTGTGCTCCTGCAGCTGAACTGGCCACTGAAACAACACAGCACACACGTCATACAGACAAGACAGTAAAAGAGAAAAGAGAAATAAAGATATCTGTCTGTATAACAGGACATCATACACTGATCAGACAGAAGAAAACACACTTCTCTTTGTGCACACTTTGGCTACATTTATAATAAATCAATTTAATAAAATGTATGTATAAATGAGCTAACATAGGCTTTTGTGTTGGTAAATGAGAATCTTTGGCTCTTGTAAATTTTAATTATTCAAAGCTTTAGTTCATTTTAATTCTAAAACTGTTTCTACAAAAGCCTCTTAGGATGTAGGTTAATATGAGCAGCCTTTCTGAGTATTGGGAAAGTTAAAACAACAAACCATATCAATATTAATGAAAGAAGGTTAGGTTTGTACACAAGGGTGGATCTAAGGGGGTGGTACAGGATGGCAGCTGCCATCTATAAAAGAGCCCTTGCCACCCCACCTGGTCAAGGCATATGTGAAAATACAAATTTTATCATGAGTCAGACATTTATGAGGAAAACTCATAAATGTATTGTATTGTAAATATTTTTAAATAATTAAAAGATAAACTTCATACCGGAAATGTACTTCAGTGAGTAACAATAACCAATGATACATTTGCTGCCCTGGTGAAATGCAGTTTCTGGACAATTATAATGTGTTGCATGACTTATTTAAGATATGCAAAATAGCAGTTGTATTACCAGTTAGTAGTGCCAGTTTTAAATCTCTAGACTTATTGTATTAAGTCGCCTGTTATTTATGCACCATTAGTACTGACAACAGTCTTATAAAATGAGTCTTTAATCAATATTGAATATAAACGTAGTAAAGCTTTAGCTCTGAACATGTTTGTGAGACGTTTTGCTGAATGTTATGTTAATTATTGCATTAGCTGTAATGAACAAAGCTGCCATTTTAGACACTTGCACATTTTTTTAACATTGTGTAAAGACTGTTGAAAATTAAGTTAATTAAATGGGTGTAACCTGTCCTGTGCTGAGTTGTATAGCCACAAATAGTACTTTTTTCAAGTATACTCTTTTGTTCAAACGTTGGCAGTAGATATAACGTATTAATACATTTGCCACCCCTAAATTATCCATTATCCTCATTACCACCCTGTGTTTTTTTCTCTAGATCCGCCCGTTTATACATAATAAATCATCATAATAAAGTGTTAAACATTCACAATAATATTTAACTTAGACACTGACTCAAACAAACCCTGGGCCTTGCGTATTGACCTGGATGGACGTAGTCGCCCACTTTCGAGGATTTTGTAGCATTTAATTTAGTAAAAGGATTTCATACATATATAACTATTAATAAATAACATTTGTAAAACCTTTCACCTTGTTAGACTCTACCTAAAACCAGTGTTTAATCATGTCTTATGGGAAAAGTGCGCTAAGTCCGTGACAGTTTCTAAAGTCTCAGATCTCACATGCTCCATGCTGAAGTCTCTCAGACGCAGTGGGAGGTAGTGCACAGGTGGAAAGTCCACAAAAGTCGTCACTTGAAGTCTTTGTGTTCAACAAATCGTTGAGTGAAACTCAGGAAATGTGGATTTTGCTCGAGACTCGAGAAAAGTGATGGAATGTTTAATAATTTTAAAAATGGCAATGCATCTGGAGACGCGCCATAGCAACCACGCAGCCACGACGTGAGATTTGCTTTACGTTAATCTGCGATGTGACGCAAAATATTAAAGCTTTGTCTTTTTGTAAATTATTTGCTACTGAGACATAATGCGGTAAGAACAATCTGAAACAGAATCTGCAGTGTTCAGTACACCAGAAATAATAGTCCCAGTAGTGGTCGTGGCCAGGGGTGGACTGATAATCTGGCATACCGGGCAAAATCCCGGTGGCCTGAAGGCCCGGTGTCCTGACGGTCCACCAATTTTTATTTTTTTTATTTACTTATTTTTAGGGTGTACTCACACCAGGCCAATTGAACCGTGCCCAAGTCCAGAACGCCCCTAAAGCACGGCACGGTTGCCTAATGTGAGTGCTCCAAACCGCGCCCAGGCGCAGTACCTTCAGGACTTTGGCACGGCTGGAGGAGGTGGGCCACGGCCCGGCACAGGTTGCTCATGCATGCGCGCGCACACTACCAGCTCTATCATGTACAACTGTTTTTTTCTCAGTTAAAAGTGGATAAACTCCATTATCAACACTCCTAACAATGCCACTGACTTGCGCTCACCTTTGTGAAGAAGAGCACAGCGGCAGTAGTTCTGAAGCCTCTCTCATCTATCTGCAGATGCCTTCACTGCTCTTATATGGTTTATTCCAAAACCTGTGACAGAAGACCGCGTCTCACGAAAGAGACTCAAAGCAGAATCACAATAGCACAGATACTTCATGCTGCTGGTCTCACGTTTTCCACTACACCGGTTTTAAAAGTGTTAGCGGCTCGCTCGACTTGTAAACAAACCGCGCACCATGATGACGTAGCAGTCTGTCGCCCTCAGAGCTGATCACGTAACCGGGTCACGGCACGGATCGTTTGTGTCGGGTGCAGGTGCAAGTCGAGCAAGCCGCTAACACTTTTAAAACCGGTGTAGTGGAAAACGTGAGACCAGCTGGCATGAAGTATCTGTGCTCTTGTGATTCTGCTTTGAGTCTCGTTCGTGAGACGCGGTCTTCTGTCACAGGTTTTGGAATAAGCCACATACGAGCAGCAGCGAAGGCACCGCAGACGATGAGAGAGGCTTCAGAACTACTGCCTGCTGTCTGTTCTCTTCTTCCTAAAGGTGAGCGCAAGGAAGTGGCGTTGCAAGTGTTGATAACGGAGTTTATTCACTTTTTACTGAGAGAAGAACAGTTGCGTACATGACAGAGCTCGTAGTCTGCGTGCGCGCATGTATGAGCAACCGCGCCGTGGCCCACCTCCTCCAACTGTGCCAAAGTCCTGAAGCGTACCGCGCCTGGGCGCGCTGCGGAGCACTCACATTAGGCAACCGTGCCGTGCTTTAGGGGCGTTCCGGACTCCCGCCAGTTTCCATAGTGTTGAGCGTGGAAAGATGGAGAAATCAAAGTGGAAAGGGGGTGCGGAGAGGTTGCGAGAAAAGAAGTTAAAGAATCTCACAGCAGATGCTGCAAAATGTGCCAAAATTCGCACTGATTCACTGGAGGGGCTGCTGTAGCCCCCACGGCCTGTGTGATGGCGCAGGTTGAAGGTGAAGCCAGCAGCAGCAGTGGACAGGGAGAGGAGCAGCCAGGGATTTTTGAAAGGGAACCGAGGGACAGAGTGAGCTGGGAAGTGTAGCACAGCAGGTAAGCAGCCAGGGAGGACATAAATTAGTAGTAGGTTGTGCTCCGGTAATTATGAGTGGCCTGTCTAAGCCAAAAATGCCCGGCCCGTTTTTTGTCCCAGTCCAGCCCTGGTCGTGGCCATCCCAAAAAGGTGAAATTGAATTTGATAATGATATAGGCTAATTACATTTTCGACCCAATTAATGTATAACATTTTGGCAAAAATAATCTAAATACAAGATTTTGCACAACAAATAATTCTGAAATTGGCTCCTACAACTATAATTAACGAGTAGAGGTGCTGCAGTAGGCTAACTACCCTTAATAAATGAATATGACTGTGCCATTCTCTAAATATTTTTTAAGAGAAAACTACATAAAACAAAATGTACTGTATTGCAAAGAAATAGTTATCAGCAGCATTTATTACATTTTCAAATTTCCCCATCCAATAACATTAAACATAATGTGTTAATGTCTCACATATTATTACATTATTATTAAATGATTACATTATTGGTGTTATTACATTTTCAGTTGGCCAAAGTTATTACTTTATTGACAGGTATTACATTATTGGCCATTATTACATTATTGGTTGCTACATACCTGTGAAAGTAATTTATCTTCACTCTTCTCTTAATTTAATAAAAAACTGATTCTTAATTCTATTTTTAAAATATTATTTGATTTTACTGTTTTATTGTAATTCAGTCTACTTGCCTCGCCTTTTCTGGGGAACAGCTTATTAAAAATGGAAAAATTGTAATACTGTTTTGTGGTAGATAAATCAAAATTTTAAAACTAAACTAAATCAAAGCACGAGTCAAATTCATCTTCACACATTTTTAAAACTTGTTTCACGTACACTCCCTGCAAACGAACAGCTTTAACCTGAGTCTCAATAAGCATCATGACCTTTTAGTGTTTTTGTATTTGCCTTGAGCTCCCCCATGTGGTCAAACATTGGTCACTACTTTACTTCACAACTTGAAATAAAAAAAAAAAACACCAAGGCTTTTGGACTTCTTAAAACCTTTATTAAACCAAAAATTAATCCAAGTATGAAACAAACTTCTCATGGTACAAAGATTTCACCAACACACACACGTCACTATGCACACAACGTGGCAGAGAGAACGACAAGGACTGCAGTTTAAATGGCATTGCTACAAATGAAATGCTTTTTTGTTTTTAATCTCAACAAGGGCTTCTTCAGGAGTCCCCAAACAGGAGCAGGTATTACACACATCACATTAATAAATATCATTTATTCTGTTGCGCTAAAAGTCGAGGCAGCGTGGCATTTTCTACAAGTGTCTCTGATATGGCGTTAATATTCAGTCCAATCCTTACGACGTGTGACACTGAGCACGTGGGAATGACATGTAAAAGCCCTTTGTCATGGAAAATATTCAAATCCCACACCATACATTTACAATAAACAAAATAAAACATCCATATGGTAAACAGTATATTTGAGGCTGTGCATGCAAATGTATAGCAGTTTTGTTTTGTTTTTTTGTATTAAAGAGAACTAGATAATGCAAGGGTGTCCAAACTATGGCAAGCCAAATGTGGAACGCTGACAACTTTTTATTATCTCATGGGCTTCATTCTCAATTGGCGCAACTTGCCACAGGTAGTACTTACAGCACCTTTGTACCTAGTGCCACAAATAAAAAAATAAAAAAAAAGCAGGTAAAAAGGTCCATATAACTGACATCAATAGCTTCACAAGCACTTTAGTGTGAGATGACCCTGGCATTAGAGGGGCTATATTATGGAAAATCTACTTTTTGGAGCTTTCTACCATGTTATAATGTTCCCTCATCAAAACCATACCTGAATTTGTATTTTCATTCAAGCCTGTTTAAGTAATCCTGTATCCTCTGGGTATGCCTTTCTGAGGCCTACAAACACTGTGTTCCACAAACCTCTGCATGTCCCATGAAGCCCCGCCTACCCCAGGAAGCACTGACCAATCAACAAGCCCTCTACATCCAGTCTGCTGTCATTCATTTACCCTGTTTCCACTGACTCCTCACAGCTATTTTTCAATTTGTATTAAAATGACATCATACAAAACAATTAAGGAAGTGAAAAGCTTTTTTTCTCTGTTTCTGTTAAAAATACCTTAACAGAGCTTGGCCCTCTGCTGGTCTTTTTCTCTGTTTATTTATGGCAGTGGTAAAGTAATTATTAGGTTATTAGAAACACCTTCTTTTAGTCAGATAATGTTTTTAAAGGTTGTAACACGAGGAATGTTGATCTAGAGGTAAACAAGATTTTTAGTTTAAAAAGACAAATGAAAAACATAATATAGCCCCCTTTGCAGATGAAAAATAGAAATTGGTTATAGCTGGTGCCAAATGAATTTCCGACATTTTTTGACAGTTCCAAACCTGGATGAAGGTAGCGTTGCTTAAGGGCATCTGGAGTAAAACACCACAAACTCACAATGGAGACACAGCGGGAACAGGAGCAGTCAGATTGGACTTGTTGAGTGGCCCTCCTCCCCATTTATTTTCCTCAATTTAAAAAATAAAAATACAAATTTGGACACCCCTGAAATAAAGTAAGGCAAAATGATTAGGGAAAAAAAGAAAAACATTTTAGTAGAGTCGACCAGCATGTTTTTAAATTTAAAAAATATTATTTAAATGAAAGTATACTTATGCATTTGTTATTTATACGCCTTCAGCAGTGCAGTGACTTTTAAGGATGTCCCAGTACCATGTTTTTTAGAGTACTGAAGTGCATAACTGAAACTTTACATGGATTGCAGTACCACGTTGATTTTCAGCTTTATCTAGTTACATGCATTTAACCCTGTTCATATTACCCTGTTTGGCTGATTTTGACATTTTAGTTAAATATTTGGATTTTGCCGCCATCTTTGGGACAAGTAAGACACATCCAAATTTGGCATTGCAATTGGAACATCCCTATACCTCCTGGGCCCATATCCAAAATAGTATACTATTGTTTTCATGTAGTTGTAATGATTGTTACATTTTTTAAGCTAGTACTATTATTAATTACTACAGATTTAAAATGAAAGATTCAGAAGATTTACATTTAAGTAGATATAGTAGTATTTTTTCTATGTATACAAGCCCAGGAGACTATCACTCACAGGTACCTTACTTTATATATTAATCATAACATAAATGAATACAAAAATTAAATGCTGGACTATAATAGCCAGTGTGTTTATGTATAGACTCCTCCTGAAACATGTCATGCACAGAGATGTTTCAGTGTGGAGTTTTAAAAAAAACATGCTGGTTGTGGAAATACAGAGATAAACATTATCTTTATAAATGAGAAAATAATATACAAAAGACATTCAGAGTCACAAATATTTGTTCACAAAAGTTAAAGTAAAATGTTTTAAGATCATGAAAAAGTTTAAAATAATTCACATCAGAGAGTACTGCTTTGTATAAGACATTGCCACAGTCAGTGGGCTCATTAACTTAAAAAAGTACAGGCACTTCATTTTGTGTAAAAAGTAGGTCAGTTCAAGCTGTAAGGAAATCTAAAAATAGCAAATACAATAACACCATCCGCTTCCTTTTAACTCCTCAGCTCTGCTCTGAAACTGAGGCTAGACCCAGATGGAAATATAACTTTTCTTAGTAAAAGGCATTCACAATAGTCTGGGCTGGTGCAAAAATATGGTCAGTATGTTTCAATGACTACAATCTGAGTTTTAATGCACACAGTATTTGTAAATTGACTGAAAAGCAGCAAGTTAATAATACACGGGGACTGTTACATTTCTTAATAAATGTTAAATTTAGTTAATTGTTACTTAAACCAATCTGGATGTCCATACAGAATTACGAATAAAGACAGACAATTTTATTTCTACCTAGACTATTCCAAGGCTGCAATCTGACTTTATTAGAATATAAGTTAAAAGTTATGTCTATGGTCACATAATATTTACAAAGCGTATTGATGTAAATACTTCCAATAATAAAATTATGGGTTAGTGGTACGTAACCTGGCCCAATGGCTGTTGACAAGAGTGTGCAGTAGTACTGTAGTCAAGTGAATAGTAATTGAGACCAGGACCTGTTTGAGACCACAGTGTCCCAAGACCAGACCAACCCTGTTAGAGACCAAAATCCCTTAAAATCACACCGTAATGAAGATCACAACGATGGTGAATAGACAAACTGTTGTGGTCTGGGTTTAAGTCTGCCATTTCTGAGACTGAGAATAAATGTGTCCAGACTTTAAAGACTTTAAAGGGGATATGTATGCAAAATCAACTTTTCTGAGCTTTCTACAATGTTATATTGTCTGTGAATACTCTCACTCATCCAGGTTAATGGAATCACAACAAAAAGAAGTAAAAAAAAAAGTAATCTGGACTTGGTAGAAGACGTTTCACCTGTTATGCAATAGGCTTTCTCAATTCTGGGATTGTGAAAGCGGTGAAATGTCTTCTACTTTGGAAAAAATAAGTCCAGATGACTTCTTTTAACCTTTTGTTGTGACCATGTTATAATGTTGTTCCCTCATCAAAAACATACCTGGAGTTGTGTTTTGATTCATTCACTCATGTTTTAGTAATCCTTTCTGAGGCCTTGGTTCCACAAACCTCTGTCTCTACCTCTCCCACGAAAATCTATTTTATTTAAAATATAAATAAAAGCATAATATATCCCCTTCAAATCGTGGTCTTAAGACTGGTCCCAAAAACTACAGTAGTAGTGTAAAGTAGTCAAACTTGTGCCAAGGTTGAAACTATTTAAGACTATAACAGGTGTTTCAGAATGTGGCCGAATACAACCACAGTACAGTTTATTGTTGAATATAATTAATGAAAAGATGTCTACTTTCGGGATAGAGGTTTGCATAACTATTGCACAATTATATCAGTGATATTGGCCTTTTCATACTGAAACATACACTGAACTGTTAATATACGTATGGTGCACAAAACAAATGGTGTAAAACAGTAAGGTCTAATATCAAAAGATAATTTAATATATCCAAAACTTGTATGAAATATATGATTTATTTCTCACAAAATAGGTCATATTTCCATTTGGGCAGATCGGCTGTAACACTATCACCATCTTCCATTGATCCAACATGCAACAAACACTTTAACAACATAAGGAAACAGTCACACAAAACCATTCGAACTCAAATACTGCACTCAGAATTCACTGAATTCAAGCAATGTCCACTACCACGAATGATCACCAATGAACACGGACTTGAGAGGCATGTTAGCCAATGGTAAACAGCTTTGAGAAACTACTGCACTTTTTACATGTGCAATCCTCAGCGGCCCTCTGAAGGCGACACAATCATGTGTTTTTTTTTAATAAATGCTCTAAAATGAAATGTCAAGCAGTGCACACAGACAGTGACAAGTGTCTAGACCTACTTGATCTATCACTGGGTTAGTAACTAATGCTAGACAGATAGAGTTGGTGGAACAAGGCTCATTATTTTCAGTTTTTGTTTAAAAACACTCATGCTTGATGCAAAACACATTACAAGGTCCGGGGTGAAAATTGCATAACCCTTGGCGTTTTTTGGTCAGTATTTTGAACAGTTTGGCAAACTCTTATAAATTCTGCACAACGAGAAAATCTAATTAAAAAGGTTTCATGTTATGATGACATTCACAGATTAGAAATTTTTATGAATTTAGCTGCTATTTTGTTATTTAAACTGTGCAGCGGGCTTTCACCAGCCGCTCTGGGACCTTACTGCCCTACACAAAAATGTTTACCCTATAATGTGCGGAGAACTTTTTATGTGTTTCCCAATGGAGAATTGCCTGGCGTCGGCTGCAGAGGTCATGCTTGACACTGGCCATAAGAGTTCTAAATGTGTTGGATGATGGCTGTGTTGTACGCAATCGAACTATGGGGGAGTTTAAGGAGTAATTAAAAACTAAATCTGGAGATAATTGTTTTGTGCATTTTCCACATTCATATGGTTTATAATTTCGTATTGTTGTTGCTGTTTGTTCCAACGGTCATAGGATCATGGAACTTTTAAAAGAATAAAAAAAAATAAATAAATTGGCCAGTAAATGTAAACAGAAATTTGTGTGATAAAAAAAAGTCTTTGATTAGCAAATATGGGCCTTAGGCGTAGTGTACCCTGGGGTCAATGGCCAGTCATCTACTACAGGCAATTTAAGACTCACCCATTGACTTAACACATGGACTTTTTGGGATGGAAGAAGGAAGTCTGAGAGAACCCACAGAAACACATGGAGGGCATGCAGACTCCACTCCAGATCGTAGTCAAACGCACAACCTCCGTTCTAAGAGGCAGGAGTGCTAACTACAGGGGTTATACACTTTTTACCCAGAATTTTCCATGACTTTTCCAAACTTTTTGACTAAATTTCCAAAAGCCAAATGACTGAAATGACTTCTAAACAGTATTCAAAATGTCCAGTGTAGGTACAGTAGAAACTTTTTCTGCGATTTAATTTGTCAAAATTACAAAAAGAGGTTAAAGACGTTTCACTTCTTATCCAAGAGGTTTTCTCAATTCTGTAACTGAACTGGTAAGAGAGCTGGTTTATATTCTTCTAGGAAGGAGGAGTCTTAGACCTAAGACTAACTTCTAAAACTCCTCCTTCCAAGGAGCATATAACCAGCTCTCTTACCAGTTCAATTTCAGAACTGAGAAAGCCTCCTGGATAAGAGGTGAAACGTCTTCAACTTGAAAAACCAAATCCAGATGACTGCTTTTTAACAACCTTTTGTTACGATGCAATTACCCTGGATGAGTGAGAGTTTTTAGAGATTTGTCAAAATTGGAAATTAGTCAGTTGGGGAAAAAAAAAAAACAACTTTTGGGCTCTTCCCCCTGAAATATAATATTCCACTAATTTTACTGACTTATAGCCTACACACCAGTGATTAAAAGATAATTATGCTTCGTAAGTTGGTTCAGAATGCATTTTTACAAAGTAAATTAAGATATAAAGTAATCATCTAGGCAGGCTGGTGCGGGTTTAACTAGTATTGGTCAAATGTTACTCAGACTGTTTAAATTTCCAAAACCTTTCCAGGGCCTGGAAATTGCAAACTACGCGAATTACGAACTCTGTAACTACTCTGCCTCGGTGCACCTTTTATTGGTTTGCTTTTATAGGTAATTATTATTCCTTACTGTTCTACATCAGCTGCTTCCTAAACTCCATCCATGTGCAAATATGGACAATTCTGGCTCTAAATGAATATTATTTACAATTTGACCAGATGTTACAAACTGCTTAGGACAGTATGTATGTATGTATGTATGTATGCATGTACGTATGAAAAATGGGTCAGCAGCAAGGCCATGGAATATGCCTATTTTGTCAGTATAAAAAATAGATACCTAAAAATAAACTGAACATGATGAGCCTTATTCAAATCAAACTAATTCAGAGATAACTGTATTTGGCTTTTGCAATAACATTAGTTTTTTTTTTTTTTTTACAAACTCTCCCAGTCCCTTTGGTCAATAGATTTTCTTCAATTAAAACTTACTTCGATGGTAGCAGTAGTAGCTCTTCTTATGTTCTTGCATCTTATTCATATCAAAAAGAAATGCACTCGACTCCTATACAATGCCGTGACAACGTTGTATCTCAGACCTATTCAGTGAAACAGGTTTGAGACAAAATGGCGGCACGGTAACGTTACCTAGAGGCCCGTCAGGTCTACAATGGCCTTGATGAAGATGGTGTCATCCCGTATGTAGGAGTTCTTAGAGTCCAGTTTGGCCAGAGGACAGAAGAGGGGACAGCCGCTGGCGATGTTCATGTCGCTGACGGGACGCTGGAAAGACGAGGAGGAGATGTCGGGTCGAAAGGCGTCGATGATGTGCTCTCTGTTGTTCTGGTCCAGCAGCATCAGAGTGACCTGGGGGAGGCAGTAACAGACAGTAAACTAATGATTGCTAATGGGAATTGAAAATAGAGCAACTAGCCTAAACAGTGTTGTATATGACCCCTTCAGACCAGACATTGAAATCTGTCCGATGTTGATTGATCTAATGGTAACCTTAATGCAAAGTGCCAATAAGCTAAATGCATTCTGATAAACCCTATTTGAGGATACTTTCTGGAGGCCTGTGTTGCATGTTTTTGCAATTTATCTCTGTAAATGTATGAAGAGACACGTGTCCTACGTTCTTCTAGCCAATGCTATTAGCTATTGTAATTAGCATTTCTTGTTGTTGCTATTTTTAAAGGTCCCCTATTATGCTATATCAACTTTTTTGAGCTTTTAACCATGTTATAATTCTGTTTCCACCTTTAAAACATACCTGGAGTAGTGTGTATTTTATATTCATAATGCTACATGTTTTTGCTTTTTAGACTTTTTTTGTAAACAATTTAGATTTTACTTTTTGTTTTTGATGCATGCTCACTTTATTGTCTTGCTTTCTAATAAAGTTCAATCTTATCCAATCTAATTTTGATTCATTCACACTTGTTTGAGTAATCGTGTTTGCTAAGGCCATCCCTTCTGAAGAGGTGGAAACTGATCTATATGCATGTTTCTAAAGCCCATACACCGTCACCGGACTCATTCTGATCATTTCAGCGCTTAAATTGCTGTCACTACGAAGCAGTCAGCTTGTTTATCTATCTGTTAGCGTCATGTTGCTCATAGCTGTGCTAAATAGTAATTTTATTCATTGTCCATTCCCCACTGTTGCCAGGAGAGGGCATCAGACACCTTATCCAAGCCTTCACTGCCAAGTCAAAATATCAGCCTCCAACAGAAGACGTTTTCCATACATATACATTATTTTTACATACATATTGTTACAAAACGTTAAATACTAATGCAAAGGTGTCCAAAATTTTACAAAAAGCCTGAAAAAAGCACAATATGGGACTTTTAATATATTCAGCTGTCTTTTTACCTTCTGGTTAAAAGGCCACTTGAGGAGTGCGTCGCTGTGTCCTCTCATCACAACAAAGAAGAGTGAAAGATGGGTGCCACGGCCTGTCCCGTCACCGTTCAGGTAGATCCGTAAGCACATCTTGTAGCCATATTTACTGGTATAAAAGGCTGGAAAATATCACACATCAGTGCAGTGTTTGTTATTTAGCAGATCAAGTGAAAACCTGACCACAGTATCTTATGTTGATCAAGTGTTTACCAGGGGAGAACATGGCGGGGGCTCGTCCGGCCACAGCATCCTGCCTCTTTTTAGTGAAATCTGAGATCTTCCAGACAAACACACCATCGTATGTGGCCGCAGCCATTTCTCTCATCTTTCCCTCCATCTCCACGATGGACAGGTCTCTGAGGCTCACCGTCCTCTCCAGCTGACGAACCTGAGAACACAGTCTCTTGGTCAACAATGAGTCTAGGACCAGTTATAAATATATACAGTAAATACAGTAAAACATGAATGAAATAGCCATACCAATTCAATTTCATTAAGTCACCTTATTGTTGAGGATCTCGATCTTGTCCTGGTCCAGGCGGTGTTGGCGGTTGTAGGCCTCCATGGTGGTGCAGGACCTCTCCATCTCTCGGTTCAGCACACAAACGATGTTCTCAAACGTACTGACTTTGAGCTCCAGGTCCTGGACTCGACGGCTCAGCTCGGCCACTTTGGTCTTCTCGCTCTGCAGCTGTAGCTCCAGAGCAGCACCCATGGCGCTGGGCAGAGGGGTGAAGGAGGTGGCCAGAGCCGGGGCACACACTCCCTGCACGGGGGGGACCGGCCCGGAGCCCAGCTGGGACATTTTGGTCTCCAGCTCCCTCAGAGACTGGTGCAGCTCCTGCAGTTTGTGACTGGCCACCTCCAGACTCTGGGGCTGTAGACTCTCCAGACTCACTTTAATGCCCATTATAAAGTGTAGCAGCAGGTTTAGATGCTCGTATGAACACTGGCGCTCGTGGTCATGGATCTTCTCTTTCTCTACCTTTGATAAAACATATTAAAGTGATTATATTATACCTAGTAGAACTTGTAGTAGTACTAAGTAGTATCTTAGTTCTGCTAAAGCAGCACAAAAATATTCTATTAGTCATATTCTTGTTGAATATTGTAATGATCATATAACATTTATAAAGGGTCCTTAGTGTTCCCTACATCAGTGGTTTTCAAACTGTGGTAAGAGTATCACTGGTGGTACTCAGGAGTCTTTTGCAGTTCAAATCCTGATTTAGTTTAATTTCATAGCCAGTGTTATTGCTGTTTTAGTTGGAGTTAGTCCGGTATCTGTGCTGGTTACATCCTTGTTTAGTCTTACTTTGGCTAAGCCAGCTATTGCTGAGCAAGTTTTTGCTCTGACAACTACTGGCCCCTCAACTACATTTCATTCTGTACAGATGCAGAGATAAAACATGCTGTTTTATTACATAATATGACTTAAAATAGGTTATCTCAATTTACACAAATGAGCATGTTTTCATTAATAAAACATCGCCATCAATTTCACTATGAGCCAAAATCGACAGTAAATATATAAACTACAGCTCTGTGCTGTGTTAGAATTCATTTGAGACATTTTCAGTCTAACAGACCTAAATACTACACTGTTTATCTGCTGTCACCGTTAGTTAGTTAATGCTAATTGTTGATTGCATTTAAGCTTGCTTCTATACTTTCCTCAATAATTGTGAACAAATTCTTCATGAAAAAATGTATAGCCTAAGCTTGGTTAAAACACTCGCTCCATTATGCGTATGCCAAGTGCTAACACGTTGTGTCATTAACTCCGCTTTTTGTGAAAAAGGTCCATTGGTCAAAAGTTTGCCTCTTCAGTTCAATATGTTTTTATATCATTATACATCGCACTTTCTCAAATATTTAATGTAGCATCAACTGAACACTGTGGACACGCACCGGTAAGTAATATGGAATCTGTGTTGTCCTAGCTGTGTCCTTACATCTGTTAGCTATGTTAGCAAACCATTTTCAAATAGCCTACACTTTATTTAGGTTACTGTAGATATAAACAGGGCTTGACATTAACTTTTTCACCCACTGTGACCAATGTGTCTTTTTCAAAAGTTACTAGCTGGCTAAGTTTTTTTCTGGCCACAGTTTAGTTAGTTGAAATGTTGAAATGTGTTTATTGTACAGTAGGCTTTATGATAAGCGAAAAGCCAAGTAAAAATTAATTTTTCAATATTTTACAGTCAACTAGTTAACATACATACACAGAATAAGTGTTTGTCTTTTTGCGTGTATTGAAACATCCTCACATCTATTAGACTGAAACATCTTAATGCATTGTTTCTGTGACTTAAGGCACTTGCTTTTTTCCTAATCATGATGAATTACTACATATTCAATTACGGAAACACTTAACCCTAACCACAGAAATTCCTACATTTGTAATAAAAAAGATATAAAATATAGATAAACTCCAACCAGCCAGAGTGGCTAGTGGAAGTCAATGTGTTACTAGCCTAAATGGAAGTCTGCCCGCATTTGGCCCATTGCTTAGTGTATGGATGTATTCACACTTGCTGGTCCACAGGACTCAGTGTGCTTTGGGACAAAAGTCCGCACCTATGTCGATGATGTCATTGGTCTGGTTCCAGTTCACATTGAGCTCTGTTAAACGAACTGAATTGACTGTGGGAGCAGTAACATCCCTTGCCTGTAGAGGGCAGCGCGTCAGTATTTACTGAGAGAAACTTGGGAAGAAGTCAAAAGTCCACCTCTTCAGCTCAGTATTTTGTTTTCACGACCCAGGTTTAACTGTGCTTTAGTCCAATGCCTGCTGTTAGTCCATAGTTTGGTCTACATTGCGTTCACCAGGATTACACCAGGAGCGCTCCAGAGCTCAAAACGCTCCGGAACATAGCTCACTTGTTTGGTCCACATTCACACTTCCCCAAACAAACTGGACTTTCCCAGGAAACACAAGTGTGGCAAGTTTGAAGACTCCCTTAGTGATATGGAGATTGCACATGTTGATATTCAGAGCAGCACTCACATGTACAAATATATATTCACAAACGCAGTGACAGACAAAATGTGTTGGATTAGTAAACAGCATATTACTGATGCATAATGGGTTAACAGTATATATACATACACACTTACATGTTCTTTTTCCTGCTATTATTACACAGTATCTTCAGTATTTTAACTTACTTTGATAGTTAGCCTTCTTCTAGTTTTTTTTTTTTACCTATAGGTACATAGGGTATTGTATGTATATATGATGCAAAATGGTCCAAAAGTGATCACTGCACAAAGGCATGCCACTTGTAATAACTGATGGAAAAAATAATAGCTCGGCAAAATGAAGAAACAACTATGAATTTGGCTTGAATTGCATGAAATTACTTTCTTTAGTTTTTGCCAAGATATCACAATATCCAGCAGTCACCACAACAGCCACGGAAAACATTTAGCAAATTATGACAAAAATGTCTACTTACAGACGTATCGCAGCCAACAACATGAAATCTGCATGGTGCTTTAAATTTACTGCAGAACTTAATATGGTCCACATACTGCAAAAAAAATGAAAGAAGCTAATGATCTGCAGGGTCTCAGCCAAGAGAATGGGTAAATGAGAGTCTAACAGAGTTGTGACACGTTCCTAAAGGTCAAAGGTTACAACAGCCTCACCTTTTCTCTGGGGATCTTTTTCTTCGCGCAGCCCTCACAGATCATCGGGTACTTGGGACAGATCTCATCGTGGGCCTTGAAGACATGCATGATAAAAAAAATTATAATATAAATGTACTTACTCTGAGATAAAGATGGCAGGTTTTTAAGATTTGGGGCCTAAGATTAAAGGGGCTATATTCTTTTATTTATATTTTTAAGCCAGTCTTGGTCACTTCTAGAACAGCACTGCACCATACACAGCCTTTGAAAGCACTTCTAATAATGGCTATACCACTGCCATAAAGAAACAGGTGAAGAGACCAGCAGAAGCCAGCAGAGTGCAGCTTTTTGAACACAAACAACAAGAAAAAGTTTTTTACTTCTTTAAACCTTTTTGTATGGTGCCATTTTACTACAAAATAAAAAAATGTCTGTTTGCTAGAAACAGAGCTGTGCACCACTTTTAGATAAATGAATGAGTGCAGATTGAATGTAGAGGTCTTATTGATTGGTCTGTGCTTCCTGGAGTGGCTGGAGGTTCGCGGGAGAGGCGGGGTTTCGTAAAAGTGAGCATTCTGAGGCCTCAGAAACGCATGTATGTATGTTTTTGATGAGGGAACAACATTATAACATGGTGGAAAGCTCAGAAAAGTTAATTTTGTATAATATAGCCCCTTTAACACCTAACCTGAGACATTTATTGTAAGTAAAACAAGTAATCGTGAAGTAAGTGTAATCATGACTGACAACTTAAAATCATAGTTTAACTTTTTATTTTATTGCACATTAAATCTATTTTATTATGACTGCTGACAGTAAATCTGCAGCAGACTGGACATACAAGCAGTGTTGTCAGATTGGGCTGGTTTCCACCCAACTGAGCTTCTTTTGAACACCTTGGGCTGAATAACAGTTTTAATAACAGTTTAACATTTAGAGTTATTGTGATTTGAGTTTTTTTTTTCTTTTTTTTTTGTGTTAGGCAGGTTTTGAGTCCTGTCTGGACTGGAGTCAGTCAGATCTGGCAACCCTGCATACAACTGAGTGAAGTCTGACAGTGATACACTGTCACAAAGAAAGACTATTATGTAATGTAATGTAAAAGGTTATATCAGGTTACTTGCCCGAAGCACCATTGCACAAGTACTGTATAAGAACAAGTGGAAGAGTTGCAGCAGTTTATATGGATTCTGTCATTCTTGATGCTTACATGTTATTAAAATAATTATCAGTAAAGAGCGCTAAAATAAGACCACTACAAATATAGACTTCCATGTTTCTGAGAAAATGGTGTGATTTAAATTGTTCAGATTTTTTAAAAAGCGCCCTCTGAGCTTTTTGACGCCGTGGTTTCACCTCCACACCAGCGCCATGTTGGCACAGGCAAGGGATGCTTATAATATCGCAGAGACCTCACCTTGATGTTCTTCAGGAGGAATGGCTCTTTGCAGTATTTACAGTTGAGGGTCCTCTCTGGACATTCACGTTCGTTATGGCGCTCCTGTTCGTTAGCCCTCATCAGCTCTTTACAGGAAGGACACAGGATGATCATGAAGTCGCAGTGGCCTTCATGGTTTGCCTAAAACAAGAGAAATACATCTTGTAGCAAAGTCTGATTGGTCTCCTTTTTATTGTCTGCATGTTGCACTAGAACAACAGATGGCACCTAACAGTGAGAAGATTTAACTCTGTTGTACTTGTTCTGATCTAAGTGCACAATAAAAACATACTCAAATGTTGCAAACAGACAATAAGAAAAAAAAACTCTCCAAAGAACAATAATAGTGCTGGAATAACACAACATCTGTGTTTGCAATAACACAGCTTGTACGTCAATAAGCAGGCTTTCCAGTTGGTCATCAGAAAAAATCCAACTTGGCTTTTCTTTAAACTGTACTGAAGTCTTGCTTTTTTTCTACTGTGAGCTCCAACAAATTTAATGAGATTTCACAGCTGTACATCAGAGTTGAACAACAACTGACTCTACAGAAATGTCATTTGAGTGGGTATTTTTCTGGTGCTTTGGCCAACTGTATTGCCTTTTTATCTATAGTGAAACACAGAGGTGAAAAAGAAACTAAATAATTTTACTTAATTTACTTTATGTTTAATTGAGTACTTTTTACTTAACATACTTTTACTTGAAAGTATTTGAGGCAGAAATGCTACTTTGACTCAAATCTAAAAGACTATAAATGAGTAAACATACTTTTGACACTAGTAATAGTTGTAGTAGAATTAGAAATAGTAGTAGTAACTGTAGTAATATTTGAACCATTAGTAGTATCTTGGGGTAATCATGGACTCTGCCTTGAACTTCAGCAGTCACATTAAATCTATAACATCATCAGCATTTTACCATCTCAAAAACATTGCCAGAATCAAAGGTATACTGTCTAAACCAGACCTAGAGAGACTTATTCATGCATTCATCTCCAGCAGGTTAGACTACTGTAACGGTCTGCTCACTGGACTCACTAAACCAGCTGTAAGACAGCTGCAGGACGTCCAGAACACTGCTGCTGCTCAGATCCTGGCTATAATCAGGAAGTACGACCATATTAGTCCTGTCCTCAGGTCTCTGCACTGGCTTCCTGTCACTCAGAGAATAGACTTTAAAACATCTCTGCTTGTGTACAAGTCTCCCCATGGCTTAGCACCAAAGTACATCTCTGACCTGTTGGTCCCATATGAACCATCTGGGACTCTGAGAACCTCAGGGACAGGACTCTGCTGGGGCCCAGAGTCAGGACTAAACTCAGTGAAGCAGCGTTTCAGTTTTCTGCAGCTAAACTCTGGAACAGTCTCCCTGACGATGTTAGACAGACCTCTACTCTGACAATGTTTAAGAAACTGTTCTTTTTAACTGTGCATATGTCAACTGAAAGTGTTTTATCTGCAATCTTCTTTTTAATTTCATTTTAAATTGATTCTTAATTATACTTTTTAAATTTGATTTTATTGTTTTAATTGTGTTTTGTACTTTTAAATTTGCCTTTTTTTTCTGTAAAGCACTTTGAATTGCTCTGTGTATGAATTGTGCTATGCAAATAAACTTGCCTTGCCTTGCCTATTAATAGTAGTCGTTTTTGGTGTGCAATTGCACCAAATTTTTAAAAATGGTTAAAGTATATAATAAGCATTAAGTAAGACTTAGTTAAGGGTTAGTAAGCAGTTAATTTATTATTTACAAAGTAGAGGTGTAACAATACGTTTTTACAACGATACAATACGTATCAATTAAAATTGTTTTGATACAATTCAAGAACGATATTGGCTAATTTGGAATGATATGATTCGATACGATTCAGCACCTTCATATCAATAATTAATACAGAAACTTTTTGCCAAAAATCATAAAAGTTTACTTCCGAATGCAGCACCATGGCCAGGGTTGATTATGTCCAGCAGACAGAGAGTGGAGAATGGTTAAATCTAACTTTTTTTTTCATTAAAAACACAAAAATTACATTCAAAAAGCCGTATCTGGTTTTATTTTAACATGCAAATTTCTAACATTGATTATTCTGTTATTATCGATCAATATTTCATGTATATCGATACACATTTCCTAGAAAACAATTCAATACATGGTGATGTGTATCGATATAGTTGTATTGTAGGAAAAAAAATCGCTACATCAATATAGTTACTGTATCTTTACACTCCATTACAAAGTATTGAACATTGAACATTAATAAAACCCCACTGAGTAATAAACGTTGTTAATCTTTGATAACACGTTGAGTAACAGGCTCATGCTAAACAATGTAAAAAAATATAAACATCTGTGGCAATACTATTTATAATTTATTCATTTAAGTATTGTTAATTACAAATTTTGTTAATGCTTTATTCAGGGTTTCTGCCAGGTTCAACAAGTTGAACTGAAGACTTTTTTAGACCTTTTTAAGACCATTGTTCAAGAAAATTAAGACCTATATCATCTTCATTTGGTTTTATGGTACTCAGCGTTCCCTAATGTCCCCTCTATAATTTATTAATAATAAAAATAGTAGTAGTAAATTTGTTCAATAAACTTATTTTAAGAATTTTAATAAAGTAAGACCTATTTCATAAGCACGCAGAGTACAAAAAGCTGATTCAAAAACCAGGGTGCGTCATTTAATTCTGTCCATTTGCGACAGCAATGCCGTAAAGCATTTTGGTCTTGTTAGAAAAATGACATAAGAAAAATTTCTCATATCTGTGACGATAATAAGCCTTTGAGCATTTAGAAAAAGGTAGTGAATGCAGCTATTTGCCACAAATGTACAAGACATATTTAAGACCAGCTTAAATGTAAGACCTAATACTCTGCATTTTGGCAAATTTTAAACTTTTAAAGGCCTTAAATTCTGATTTTTAAATGTAAGGAGACATTTTTAGACGTTTTAAGACCTTGCAGAACAGAACAGTTTACCACTGCTTAATAGTGGTGGGCTATTCTAATAATTATTAGATTACATTTTTATAATTAAATATTCTAATATCTAGTTTTCATGAGTAAACTTTACATTCAGTATTTTGCCACTTTTACTCAAGTAATACTTTTGTTCAGTACTTTAACTTCTTCTTAAGTTGTATTATTTTGAAGTAATGGAGTAAGTACTTTTATTACAGATTTTGAGTACTTATCTGGAGAAATACAAATCAAATTAATTGAGCAAATTTTTGAAATTGTTTTTCATTGAATGTGTGTGCACCTCAAACTCTTTGATAGTCCCGGTCCAGGTGCAGCCTTCGTTGGGGCAGACAGCGGCCAGCGCCTCCACTTCTCTCCGCGCCGCGTTGTCTGGAAACGCCTGTGTCCACAAACACACCATGTCAGCGTCTTTAGTTTCAATCTGAGGGCTTGAGTTTCAGCATCGGTTTACTGAGGATCTCCTGTCCCTCTGGCTCCATATGGCGCTGTGGGACTAAGGCTAAATTTGCTCTGTCTGTTGTCTGAGCTGGCAGCAGTTGTGTGCAAAACCTTTGTTGTTCTGTTGGCTCTAAGCTCTGAGTCACTGGACACAAAATCACAGCGTTATATAAGGTCATATTTTGGCATTTTCATTCAACACCAGAGCAAATACCAACATCTCCACTACGCTAACACTTATTTAACACTTAATACTTACATTAATAAAAGTTTTGTTTAGATTTGATTAGATTGTTTAGATTTTTAATAGGAAAAAAGTCACACATGTGTTTTTGGCTCCACCTTTTTTGGCCATTTCTTAATAGAATGGTAAAGCAGTTATATGCACTTGCGCCCTTTTGGCACTGACTACATCCTATATTCAGAGATAGCTGTGTGGTGTTTGGTCAGTAACACTCAATTAAATAGTAATATTCATTCATCCTCTTCAGCTCACTCCCGTCAGGGGTTGGGGTATCGGGCCTATCCAGGGGCGTAACATCAGGTAGTGCAGCTGAACTGGGGCCCAGGACATTAGGGGGCCCCATAGAGGGTCCTATTATTGTGGGTTATGTTGAGTCTGGGCAGTACACAGCAGGCATGACTCCATTTAAAAACAAGCTTTTCTTATGATTAAAAAACATTAAAATATATGCATATTTTTTTCTTGATGTTTACAAAGTTTAGTTAAACAAAAATAGACATCAATTTTTTTTTTATATTTTAAAGAAAGTATTAGTCGACTTTAAGAATGTACAGTGCACTTTTTGTAACTTAAAAGCATTATATAAGTTTTTAAAATCTGCACTGGGGCCCCTTACTACCACCTTATACCACTGAGCCTATCCCAGTAACTTAGGCGGGGCACACCCTGGACAGTGGCTAGCCAGTCAGAGGGCTGGCACAGAGACATACACAAACAGACAAGCATTTGTTCCAGTTCATGTTGGCCAGCTCAAGGACCAAACCCACAACCTCTTTGGTGGGAGGTAAGAGCACTTAACGCTCTGCCATTGTGCCTCCCAAAATGAAAATATAATTCTAATAATTTGACATTAATCCATAAGCATACATTATATACTGTATGTCTCTATATCTCCAAAATGTCATTCTCATCATTTGTTATGTTCTACATTTACTTGGGACACCAGTTATGCTATTTAAGTAGAATGAAAAATACAAAATACACTAATAAAATTATACCTAACTCCTAAATCTGGGAATCATGTTACACATCTACAATAATATTACAGACAGCGTATTACAAGGCAGGATTAGGAAGCTGGCTAACTTCAGCTAACTCTGAGTTTTGAAGTTGGTTCATTTAGGTTTGTATAAGGGAAGATCTCCATGGCTGAACCTGTTCCACAGCAAGTTTCCAGCAACAAACAGGTTGAGTTCACATGATGTCACAGAATTCTCAAGGGCCAATACTTTAAAACTGAGCTGGAGGTAGGTAAGAATTCTGTGGTGGAATCTGCTGCTAAAGATTCAAAATGCAGATGTCTTGGTGTGGTTTATGGCTACTATCTCTGTAAGTACTGGGTTTATTGACAAGAAACAAAAACTGACACAAGATTCAAAGTCTTATCTGCCAGTACAACTGACTTAAAGTGAAGTTATTTCTTCACTATAGCGTCACAAAATGGTGATATTATTCAAACATACAGGCGTGATTGCTGTCAGTCGACTTAAGCCACAAGATTATTATGGAGTGGTTGTAGACCTAGTCGCAAACAAAAAATTATGAAATTCAATATTTGTATTTGTTGATTTTCTGTTTGGATTTTTCTTTTAAAAATAGTGCCTCACCTATACATTTATACAGGCCCCTGGCCTCCATCTGATATTTTGACATCATCAACTTCTAGAATGTGAACACAACCTAGCTAGAGGTGGAGTAAAAAAACTGCAGAGTGAAATTTTATAAAGTACTTACACCCCCCTGCTTCAGGATAGACGTGGGCTCCTCAAACAGGTCCTCTTTTATGCAAGCATTACACTTCTGTGGGCCAGAACTAAGAGAAAAAAAAAGTATTAGTTATATTATTGACTAACCACATTTATTTTGTAATATCTGCAATTATACACAGGCTGACACTTTTCCTGTTATATATGTGATCACATTCAGAGTCGGTACATGTTACTACTGTTCAAAAATATCCTGTAATACTATCATTTGTTTTGTTGTGTACAGTACTACAGTATATAACAGAGATGATGTCAGTAGTGCAAATGTATTGTCTAACTTTTAACGTATGAAGAAATAGCTCTGATTATGTGTAACAGGGCTTTACATTAATACTAGCCACTCTGCCAACTGCTGGTAGATGTCTATTTTGGCTAGAAAGACTTTTAGTCTTACTAGCCACTTTGGCCGATTGAATAGTATGCATACCTACGTATATTTATGTTAGAGGTTAGGTTGGAATTTAAGTTGCTCTACTTGAGTCTACCCCATTATGTACACAATATATAGCAGTAAATTTATCATGATGAAGAAAAGAAAACTATTAATTTAAACAAATTAAATGTTTTAAAATATGTGACACCACATAGACAGAGGTACAGTTTATTCTGCCTCAGGTAGATTCAATAATTTATCATTGTTATGAATAACATCAAAAGTACCAAATGCAATTTCATAAAGGTAAACCAATTTTTTAGTATGTGATCAAGCCCTGCCCATACGCTACATAAAACCAATTTTTACATTTCTTATTGTATGCTCTAAAATATACGCAAAAACTAATTACATTGTAGCTAGTAAAAACACTAACTGGCTAGTAACTTCTGACATAGACTAGCCACAAAGCCCAGAGAACAAAAAAGTAAATGTCAAGCCCTGCTCTTATACAATATGAAACAACAGTATTTGACATGATTAAAGCACTAACTGCAGGCTTGTGCACGCTAAAGCCTCCTCTTTTACACCTACACTGAAGCTAATCTTAGAAAATGCTGGAACTTTGCAGTCTCTGCTGGGTAAAGGCTGCATGCATGACTGTGTGCAACCTGATGCTAGGAATGGAACTGACTTCCAGCAACACTGTGGCTCATTATGAAACCGAAACTAAAATGTGTAGGGACTTGTCCTTTACACCCTTGGTTATGGACAAGCCCAGTAGTAGTTCACTTGTTCTGGGATGGCATTACCAGATGTTTTGGAGAGCCAGAGATAAGCCATCACCACACTGATCTCATTAATCCTATTGGTGCATCACTGCTAAGGCTAATCTGACCACCATCCCTGACAGAATATTAGAGCATAAGATCTGCTGCATCTGTGTCATATAGCTGTAATTAGCCTTAAAAGTAGTGATGCTGGATGAAGTCAGAGCTAGCTCCTCGGTAGCCACAGCGCCAGGGGCTCACCTCACTATTTTGTTGAAGCAGAAGGAGCAGAAACGATGTCCGCACTGGGCTTGCAGCGGCCTCCTCAGGATCTTCTGGCACGAATTACACAAATGCTTGTCCTCGTGGTTGTTGGCCAGGATTTTTTTCGGGAAGCCCGGCTTGTTGCCTTCCAGGGAAGATGGTGGAGACGGCTCCTGCGCGGCCATTATTCCCCCCCTCAAACAATATCGGGGTACGATCGGCGGGGTGTGTTCGCTCAGCTCAGTGCGCCCACGGGAGCGCTAAACAACCCGTGCCATCGGCTTGTCTCCATGTCTCCCGTTTTTTGTTTTTGTCTTCCTGGTTTACATAAAGGTCGCGTAAAGGTAGGACATGTTACAGTTTTGGGATAGAGGATGCGTCCATGTGCGGACAGCGGAGGATGGTAGTTGTGGTTCCCGAAGTCTGCCGCTTGGTGGAGAGTGTGAGCAGAAGCAGGGCGTCCAGAGAGAGTCAGGAAGCAGGCTGCGCTTCATTGGATGGAGCTGACCATAAGTGCGCCAAGTTAACAGCATTTAGATACAGCAAGAGAGAGGAAGTGGCACCGTGATGGCTTCAAAAGAAAATAGAGATTGACGTGAGAAATAAAACTGATTGGTTAGTTGGTCTGCAGTGGTGGAATGTAACAAATTAAAAGTACTGAGTTATTTTATTTAAGTATAGTTTCAATGTATCTGTACTTTACTTGAGTAAATTTTACAAGAGGTGCTTTTATTTCATTACATTTTAGAGAAAGTATCTGTACTTTTTACTCCACTACATTTATGAGTTGGTTTAAAGTAAAAAGTATTTCTGAGTTTTGGTTTAAAATCATTCATTTTTGCCGTGCCCTTATTGTAGAAACACAGTACTTAAATATAAAAGATGCAGTAAAGTATTACTGCTTTAGAAACATCAGAATAATAAAGACAGAGGACCTCAGCCACAGATTCAGTTTCTTATACTGCAAGTTTGTTATCACAACATAATACAAAATGCTTTACTTTAATAAAAGAACAGGTGAAAGGCTACTGATTGCAATTCTTTAATACATTGAATTAAAATATATATATTTAAAAAAAGAAGGAGGACACTTTTTCAGCTAAAATTCTCAGAGTTGAGACTTTCTCTGCTTCTTGCTGCATATAACTGAATCGCTGCTTCACCGAGTTTAGTCCTGAGTCTGGGCACCAACAAGGCCTGTCCCTGAGGTTTTCAAAGTCCGAGACGGTGCATATACCAACATATCAGAGATGTTATTTGGTGCTAAGCCATGGAGAGACTTATACAGCAATGCTGTTTTAAAGTCTCTGAGTGACAGGATGTAGCGTTCTGGATGTAGGCTACTGCAGCTGTCTTGTTTTAGGAGCCCTAACAATAATCTAACCCTAATGGAGATTTTTTTTTTAAATGGATCTGGAAGACTGGTTTAGAAATGATCCCTTTAATTCTGTGTTTTTGGTGATTAAATTGATTCTTCAAGTTCTTTTTCAAGTCTGAGACCATGAGTAGCCTACTGCCAAATTTCTAACATGATTAGATTAGACTGAAGAAAATGAGACTTCAGGTGAAAGTGGCAGTTTACAATTGTTTTTGTCTAGCAATCACGTTCTCTTCTTAGGAAAACATAAAACAGTAAAATAGGTACTGCAATGAAAAAAGTTGAATGAAAAACTAGTGGCTATTAAATAACTGTTATAAAGGCCAACATGTTTAGACCTGAAAAGTACATCTTTAGTTGGGCTCTCTGTAGGGTCACATTTTGGGTTTGACTCTACCTATGTACTGGCCCCGCATGGCTTTGGACAGAGGCAAGAAGGTTGTGGGTTCAATCCCTAGGCTGGCCAGTAATATCTTTTCTGTGAAGATCTGTGCATGTCTCCTCCATCCTACCTTGGCTTCAGACCAGGCCCGCTGTTTCTTTCAACCATTACACTTAAACAAGTGGAATAAATAAATTAATAAGGCAATATTATTTATGAATGATCAAAATGCAACCAAATATGCCAAATATTTAAATGCATAATCTAAATAAATGCATAATATAAATATTTTACATGAATGCCTTGCTGTACGCACCATGGAGGTCACAGAGGTCAGAACCTTGCTAGACTAAACCAGATCTAAACCAGGATAAAACCAGGTCTAAACAAGGACTAAACCAGAGCTCAGCAAGGACCAATCAAGGACTAAAGCAGGACTAAACCAGGATAAAAAAACAAACAAAAACAAAAAACTCTAAATTAGGACTTATTTAGGGAAAAGACAGTACTAAACCAAGACTAAACCAGGTCTAAATAGGGCCTAAACCTGCGCTAAACAAGGACTAAACCAGGTCTAAATAGGGCCTAAACCTGCGCTAAACAAGGACTAAACCAGGTCTAAATAGGGCCTAAACCTGGGCTAAACAAGGACCAAACCAGAAATGAACCAGGAGTTTACCAGGTATAGTACAAGGATAAAAAACAAAACAAAAAAAACTCTACATCAGGACTTATCTAGGGAAAAGACAGTACTTAACCAAGACTATACCAGGACTAAATAAGGACTAAACCACAACTAACAAGAACTAAACTGTCCATCAACATGACGGACCTCAGTACTTCTAAAATCCTGTGTACAGTCCTGCTTTCAGGACAGGACACATGGCTTGCACATGACTGGCACAGATTATAAAAATCTTTCTTTTATATTGAAGAGGTAAACCGGACCCAGTTGGTTGCACGCGTCTCTCTTCACAGCTGATTTTGGTGAAGCTGTTGTAGCTGTCTGCTTTCATTGCAAAGGAATGTCGCTGCTATTTGTCTGTGGAGCTGGAGGGCTGACAGATGATCTGAGTGGGAGATGTCACGTCTGCTGTGTCCAATCTTATTAAATTACCGTGAGTATTTCAAACCAAATAGTACTCCGCAGAAATACCCCCTGGCTAGCCGCTGTCCAAATGCCATTAAACGTAGACTGGGCAAAAGAAGCTAGGCTAAGCTAACTAGCCTCCTGTCAAAGGATAGCGTTACCTTCTCAGGTAGGATAGGTAACACACCGGGCTACCTCATCACTGTCTAAAGCCTCCAGTTACTTTGACGAGGGCTTTACGGCATTGTTTTCACCATAATTAAATGTATTAAGGATATGTTTGTAACGGAAGTTATGAAATAGACACAAAAGTGGGAAGCTAGGAGATGCTAGCTTGATGTTGGTAAAGCATTTTAATGAATTGCATTACACTGATCCAGCCAGCACTGATCTCCTGCCTCCTAACACTATACATGTATAAACCTCGCAGTTTTATTCTTGTATTCATTTGATCGTAAGTAATAAAATATCTTGATAGTGATGAGTTTTCATTTAAAAGAAGAAAGATAATAAATCAGAGTGGCTGACAAGCCAGGCTTATTTATTTAACCTAAATAATGTTGTTCTAGTAATGTTAGCATTAAACAGGTGAAGCTGAGTTTTTGTATCCAACCCGATTTAAGGGTTATCTGTTATGCAATGCAAACCTCACATTTAAAATAGTATAGTGATTTGAAATGTGACATGTGAGCTAAGGACTACAGCTAAAATAGATGTTTCCCATGGAAATATAGACATCTATGTTGAGTGACCTGAATAAAAATTTTGGATATATAAAAATAAGGTATAGTTTACATTGGTTGTGTATTATAATAATGTGTTATTAAAGGGGCTATATGCAGAATCGATTTTTCTGTGTTTTCTACCATGTGATGATGTTGATCCTCATCAAAAACATACCCGGGGTTGTTTTGTTTCATTCATACCTGCTTGAGTAATCCTGTAGTTTCTGGCACTGAATTTTTGAGACTTCAGAATGCTCCATTCACTCCCTCACCTATTTGAGGAAGCACTGACCAATCAACAAGCCCTCTACCTCCAGTCTGCTCTCATTTATTTATTTATTTTTTACCAAAACATGGTGTACAGCTCTGTTTCCACTGATTCCTCACAGCATCGTACAAAAAGTGAAAGAAAGTAAAAAGCTTTATTTCTCTGTTTCTGTTAAAAAGCGCATAACAGAGCTGCCCTCAGGTGGTCTTGTCACCTGTGTTTTTATAGCAGTAAAGTAGGGATGCACTGATACTGATACCAGTATTGGGTATCGGTACCGATACCATGTGCAAGTACTCGTACTTGTATTCATAAAAGTGGGCTGATACCAGCAACCGATAGCACTTTACAGCGCCGTCATGTGACATTCACCTCTCAGCTGAGCAGTGAGAAACGTGTGGAAGGATTTCAAAGTGAGCTGTATAGAGATAAAAGCAAAGCTGACTCTACATTATGCTCATGTAGACATCCCAAATCATATGAGTCCTAAAACTTAAGCAGTTGTCCTTCTGTTGTCCTAATTGTCCCAAAAATGAATGAAAATCAAATGATGATGAGGATGAAGCAGTTGTTGTCTGATAAAACATAAGGAGTACCCCTGCTAATTGTGTTAGCTGCTGTGGGTCCTTGCAAATCTCCTCTGGTTATGCTTAGATGCTCAGTCTGTCTTTAACATGATTTTAGTGACTGAATAGTGGTGAATCTAAGCTTTAAAATGAGGTATAACATGTCCATGACAGGTATAGACAGCAAAAAGACAACAGGTATGGGATGAATGAGATATAGTAGTGTGTATAACTGTATAAAGTAATCCCTTTATAAGTACTTGTATCAATGCTCAGTATCGGCAAGTAATCAAATGGAAGTATTCGTAGCAGTTTGAAAAAAAGTGGTATCAGTGCATCCCTAATACTAGTATGGGCTGAATCTGGCCCACTAACAAACTGATTTCTCCCAAATTCTGCAGTTAGATGCACCTGACTGTGATTTTAAAAATTAATTTGACATTGTAAGACACTTGCAGTTAATTGCCATGTTTGTGGAGACGGTGCCATTGTAAATTAATACAAATGTCATAAAGGTGATTGTATTAAACAGTGTTTTCTACTTCTCTTTACAGATGCTCCAGACAAACATGGTTCTTTCCTCCGCTCCTGACTGTCCAGCAAGATCATCTAACCATCTATAACTGCTGCTGAGTCAATATTTAGACATTCAAGCTCTTACTTTTGGACAGCATGCAGTCCTAACTTCTACAACCATTTGGATACTGGACTGCATTTTTTTGCTTTTAGTTTAGTGTGACAAATTGCCAAGGGATTTCCACTGTACTATCAGGTCCACGAGGTGAATCCTTGTCAAAATGTTTTCGGCGTTGAAGAAGCTGGTGGGATCAGAGCCAGGGCAGCTCAGGGACAAGAATATTCCTGCTGGTCTTCAGTCGATGAACCAAAGTTTGCAAAGACGCTTCGCTAAAGGGGTGCAATATAATAGTAAGTAAACTGCAATCTATACTTTGTTAATAGATAAATTTTATATTCTACTAAAATACATTACCTTTTGTATGGAGTTCAGTTTTAAGTTCCTTTGTAACAGGATACACTTTTGGTATCCTATCCTTTGTTTTTTACAATAGAGAAATAGTCTTCTAGCACACAAACCAGGGTATTCTGTATACCAGTGTCAAGCCCAGATTAATGTAGAGGATAGTGTCAGAAAGGGCATCTGGTTTAACACCACCACCACCAAATCGGTATGTGATTCCTGTGGCCACCCCGCAAGGAGAAAGCAAAAGAAGTAGTCATATAGGTATTTGTTTACTTAGGTCAGTAGGTTCGTTTGTTGGTAGCAAATTATTTTTATTAGATGTGCTTGTTTTAGGTTAAATTTAGCCTGGCCAGAATACAGACCCACCCACTTTCTTTTCGAAAGCAGGAGGGTCTTGTTCCTCTGCCTTAGAAAGTCTTTTTCAATTGCTTGAGTTGGCTATGACCTATCACAGACATATAAAAAATTGGATGATCTCCTATCAAAGAGAACAAAGATGGTGCCGGATTAATACAGAGTTAAACTCTTCTGTTGGATGGCGTTTATGTGCTTTTCTTTGTCGCCTGTCTTCTGTGTAATTTTTTTATTTTTATTTTATTTATTTATTTATTTTTTTTTGTCCTGTTGCCATTTTAACAACAGTAAAGTAGTTGACGCCGAGCTGCATTCAAATAAACCAACTCTCTCTGCAAGTCTTAAAACAGGGTTCGTAAAGTCATGGAAAATCTGGAAAAGTTTTGGAATTTTATATTTTGGTGTAAAATTTTGGACAAATTTTGGAAATTTAAACCGAGTAACATTCGGCCACTACTATTTAACCTGCGGCAGCTAGAAAAAAAAATCTGACCTATATTTTTTGTCAGAATATTTAAACTAAATGATTTTTCGCTGGTCTTTGGCTTTTGGTTTTGGTAATGCTTTGAAACAGGATAGATAATTACTTTATATCTTTATTTACTTTTTTTTTTTTTTAAATATGTTCTGAACCAACTTACCAAGCATAATTATATTTTAATCAGTGGTGTGTAGGCTAAAAGTCAGTAAAATTAGTGAAATAACATACTGTATTTGTGGAGGAAGAGCCCCAACTGTATTTTTTTTCTTTCAAGTGACTAATTTCCACTTTTAACAAATAAACTTGCAACAAAAATGTGTTTCTAATGTACCTTGTTAGGCATTTTGAATACTATTCATCAATGGGTAGGTTATCTTACCGTTTTGGAAATTTTGTCAAAAGTTTTGTAAAAGTAATGGAAAACCTTTGGTAAAAAAAGTGTATGAAACCTGTTAAAACAACAGATTTTTGCAGCTGTCCCCTTACAGATAAAAGCTTGTTATGGGAAAAACAGCAACAGACATTCTAATGCAACTCTAATACGAGTTTGTGCTATGCTTATGTCACTTCCTGTGTTTCTCTGATTGGTTACTCCGCCTGTAATAGTTCCACCTCTTGGAAAACAAACTCAAACCACGCAGTTCCAGACTAATTCTTTGTATAAAATAGAGAAAGAAGTAGTCTAGGTTAAAATACTTCTGCTATCAATGGCCACCCTGGTAAATTACAAAAAGATTTTTAGAAAATTAGCCATATTTTTTCAACAGCTTGCTTATATTACATCTAATTTACGTTTTCTTTTCTCCCCCAAGTGAAAATCGTCATTCGAGGCGATAGAAATACAGGGAAAAGTACTCTATGGCATCGACTGCAAGGCAAGAAGTTTGTGGAGGAGTACATACCCACTCAGGAGATCCAAGCCACGAGTATTCATTGGAATTATAAAAGTAAGTTTCAACTCATCACAGCTATTAATTGACACCAGCGCAGTTTATTTCTGTTTTGGTAAATATGTGACTTGTACTGTCTATTCCAGTGGCTCCATATCAAGGTAAAGCATAATCTAGATTTAGCTCCCGCTCATCTATTAACAGTGTAGGTCTCCTGTACTCCCATGCCAAAGGAACCTCTGAGTTGTAGTAAAAAAAGAAAAACAGTAGATAGTAGAAATTAATGGGTCAAGGGGCTCACTGGGAAGCTCACGCAAAGAAACTCATGCTACTAATGCATACTATATGAAGTTTAGCATCACTAGCTACAAAGGCTGTAGCTACGGCTAACTTTGAGACAGCCATGCTTTTTCAAATATGGAATTCACATCTGGCTCCATAAAATTTCTCCAGACTTCCCAGTCTTCATAGTCCCTTGGTCCAACTTACAGTATTTGGTATTAAATAATTTAGCTTAATTTTAACATCAACTGAGGTAGTGTGGTATTTTGTAAATGTGGTTCTATCAGATACTTCTGGAGAACTACACTGCTAAAAAAAATAAAGGGAACACTAAAATAACACATCCTAAATCTGAATGAATGAAATATTCTTATTAAATACTTTGTTCTTTACGTAGTTGAATGTGCTGACATCAAAATCACACAAAAATTATCAATGAAAATCAAATTTATTAACCCCTGGAGGTCTGGATTTGGAGTCGCACGCAAATTTAAAGTGGAAAAACACACTACAGGCTGATCCAACTTTGATGTAATGTCCTTAAAACAAGTCAAAATGAGGTTCAGTAGTGTGTGTGGCCTCCTCGTGCCTGTATGACCTCCCTACAACGCCTGGGCATGCTCCTGATGAGGTGGTGGATGGTCTCCTGAGGGATCTCCTCCCAGACCTGGACTAAAGCATCCGCCAACTCCTGGACAGTCTGTGGTGCAACGTGGCGTTGGAGGATGGAGCGAGACATGACGTCCCAGATGTGCTCAGTTGGATTCAGGTCTGGGGAACGGGCGGCCAGTCCATAGCATCAATGCCTTCGTCTTGCAGGAACTGCTGACACACTCCAGCCACATGAGGTCTAGCATTGTCTTGCATTAGGAGGAACCCAGGGCCAACCACACCAGCATATGGTCTCACAAGGGTCTGAGGATCTCATCTCGGTACCTAATGGCAGTCAGGCTACCTCTGGCGAGCACATGGAGGGCTGTGTGGCCCCCCAAAGAAATGCCACCCCACATCATTACTGACCCACTGCCAAACCAGTCATGCTGGAGGATGTTGCAGGCAGTAGAACGTTCTCCACGGCGTCTCCAGACTCTGTCACGTCTGTCACATGTGCTCAGTGTGAACCTGCTTTCATCTGTGAAGAGCACAGGGTGCCAGTGGCGAATTTGCCAATCTTGGTGTTCTGTCCTGCACGGTGTTGGGCTGTAAGCAGAACCCCCACCTGTGGATGTCGGGCCCTCATACCACCCTCATGGAGTCTGTTTCTGACCGTTTGAGCAGACACATGCACATTTGTGGCCTGCTGGAGGTCATTTTGCAGGGACTCTGTCAGTGCTCCTCCTGTTCCTCCTTGCACAAAGGAGGAGGCAGCGGTCCTGCTGCTGGGTTGTTGCCCTCCTACAGCCTCCTCCATGTCTCCTGATGTACTGGCCTGTCTCCTGGTAGCACCTCCATGCTCTGGACACTATGCTGACAGGCACAGCGAACCTTCTTGCCACAGCTCACATTGATGTGCCATCCTGGATGAGCTGCACTACCTGAGCCACTTGTGTGGGTTGTAGACTCCGTCTCATGCTACCACTAGAGTGAAAGCACCGCCAGCATTCAAAAGTGACCAAAACATCAGCCAGAAAGCATAGGAACTGAGAAGTGGTCTGTGGTCACCTCCTGCAGAACCACTCCTTTATTGGAGGTGTCTTGCTAATTGCCTATAATTTCCACCTGTTTTCTGTTCCATTTACACAACAGCAGTGAAACTGATGTCAGTGTTGCTTCCTAAGTGGACAGTTTGAGTTCACAGAAGTGTGATTGACTTGGAGTTACATTGTGTTGTTTAAGTGTTCCCTTTATTTTTTTGAGCAGTGTAATTTATTTTCTGACAAAAGGTAGTCAGCACAGTAGCAGTGTGGAGAAGCAGACAGGAGCAACTCTGAAAGAGCTAAACTGTATTCTACTGTAATGAAAAAATGGCCAAAAATCTAAATGATTTTAAGCACTTAATATTGTCAACATGCATTAAATAAAATGTTGAAATGTTTATTTGAATGTGTGATTAATAGAGGCTGCTTGGAGGAGCCTATCTCAGCAGTTAGGGGTTATAGATGGGGTATACCTTGGATGACGTTAACAGATAATTGAGCCTGTGCAGTGACAGCGGTTTAAGAGCTGAAATTCTCACTACTGTCAATTAGAACAAATGCGCAACTTAAATATATCAAGAAAAGTAAAGCAACAAAAAAGTTGTGTCGCGTAGGCCTCAGCACAGCACACACTCCACTCCCATATACAGATCCACGGCATACAAATCACTTGGCCTCTCTCCCTAGTAGCACCTGGAGAGAACTCTGGGAGGCTGCATGTAGATAGTTCAGATAGTTCAGCAGATAGTTCTCATGATGGTCGACCTGAGGAATCGATCCTAAGACCTCCTTGCTGGGAGTCTAGAGCACTAACTGCTCTGCCACGTGCTTCCATTTTATTCAGTAGTTATTTGTAGAAGACTGTTTATGTGTGTTTTCTATCACCCATTTTGGATTTACACATAACACAAAGCCAGTGTCATTGCTCCTGTCTGCTTTTCCAAACTGGTAGAGTGCTGGCAATTTCTGTACCTTCTGTATGAAATAAGTTGTTTCTAAGAATCTTATAGACTGCATTGTACATAATACTGGATCTTATTTCTGAATTATGTTGCTTTAATATGAAATGATTAACTTTTTTTCTGTTTGTCCTAGCTACTGATGATGTGGTCAAAGTGGAGGTGTGGGATGTTGTCGACAAAGGTGAGGCCAACAAATCCAGTCTTGTCTCAGCCAAGCCTATATTATTTTTAGGAAAACATTTTTCTGTCCTGTCAAGCTTGGTGTTGTCATTTATGAGATCAAACCGGTGCACGATTAGCTGTTTCTCCTTGTCTTCAATGCCTTTTTTTTGTGTGCCTTTGTTACACTCACATTAGGCCAAAAATATCCTCTTCCCGAAGGAGTAGGTGAGCGTCGCCATAGTGTGTAGCTTTTCAAAGCGGCTTGTGTGCTGTGTGTGGGTTTGCCCCGCCTTTTACCTCCGTTATCTGAATGTCAATATTCCCACTGGGTTTGCCTTTCCCGAGTTTGCTGCGTGGCAACATTAGAGAAGTTATGGCTGACATTTGCAGTGTCTAGATCAGTGGTTTTCAAACTGTGGTATGGGCATTACTAGTGGTACGCAGACTTCATCTGGTGGTACTTGAGTGGAGTGTTTTGCAGTTCAAGTCCTGATTTGGTTTCATTTAGAGACCGTATTCCTGTCTTAGTCCTGCTTGGGGTCTTAAATTTGAAGTTTAGTCCTGGTTTAGTCCTGGGTTAGCCTTGAAAGTCCTATTTTAGCCTTATATAGTGCTGGTTTAGTCGTGATATAGTCTAGGTATAATCCTAGTTTATTTCTGTTTTGGCTTTGTTAAGTTCTGGTATAAAAGCCTAATTTAGTTCTGGTTTAAAAGCCTTTTTTAGTCCTGGTTTAGCTTTGTTTAGTCCAGGTTTAAAATCCTTATTTAGTCCTTGTTTAAAAGCCTTATTTAGTCCTGGTTAAGCCTTATTTAGTCCTTGTTTAAAAGCCTTATTTAGTCCTGGTTAAGCCTTATTTAGTCCTGGTTGTGTCTCTGTTTAGTCCTGGTTTTGTCTCTGTTTAGACCTGGTTTAGTCTTGGTATAGTCCTGGTTTAGTCCTTATTTAATCCTGCTTTAGTCCTGGTTGAGTTCTGGTTTTCTCTTGGTATAGTCCTGGTTTAATTCTGGTTTAGTCCTTGTTTAGCCTTATTTAAACCTTGTTTATTCCTGGTTTAGTCCTTCTTTAGTAATGCGCTTTTCTGGGTTCATCCCTGTTATGTTCACTAGTTTAGACCAGGGTTAGTTGTAATTTAGCCTTATTTAGTCCTGGTTTCATCTTGGTTTGGCCTTATTTAGTCCTGGTTTCATTGTGGTTTGGCCTTATTTAGTCCTGGTTTCGTCTTGGTTTGGCCTTATTTAGTCCTGGTTTCGTCTTGGTTTGGCCTTATTTAGTCCTGGTTTCGTCTTGGTCTGGCCTTATTTAGTCCTGGTTTAGTCTTAATACAGTCCTACATTGTGTGAGAAGTTTGTGAATCACTGATCTCAATAAAGCCTGTAATGCCTGCATCCTGCAATTAGTTAATGGCAGCATCACTTAACTTAGACTGCTACAAGGTGCTTTTCCATAAGAAAAGCTGCTTTGATGTTGTGCTCGCTTTCCTCAAACATGTACTGTAATGGACTGACTGCAACAACAGGATTGTGGGTTGTTACTAATTAACACTGCTTTTGTTGTTTCAGGAAAGGGCAAAAAACGCGGAGAGAATTTGAAACTGGAGAATGAGCCACAGGAGGTGATTATCATGTGGCAGCCATGTGATCAGAAAGGGCCTATTGACACAATAGTGTAGTGGGGCAGTGATAGAGTTGTATTTTTAAAAAGATGTCCTTTTAAATCTGTTTTTTGAGTAACATACAGTGGTGTACTAAATATGGTTTGTTTAAAACTATATCATAGTAGCAAAAGTTAAGATTAAGAAAGTTTTAAGAAAATGTAGCACTAAAATGGACTTAAATAACTACAGTATATTGCATCATGTACTGAAGGCGTGTGCAGATTGTTTCCAATACAACATTATGCAATATACTGTAGCTGCCTTTTTGACAACATCTGTTTAAATTGCTATTTCACCCCTCACACAGCCTTTTTTAGAGCATGTGACCATCTACAGAAGCTTTGTAGGGACATGTTGCCAATAAATGGTATGAACAAGCCAAATCGAAATTTTTCTAACAGTATTTTCACCTTAAGAAACAAGTTAATTTTATTTACAAATATCCAAATATTTATGCGCAAATATCTGTTTAAATAGAAACGTAGTGTACCTTGCTTCCAGTAGTGCTCAGTTTGTCTGATCTAGGTAGCTATTACAACAAAAACATTTCTATTTTAAACAGCTAGCAACACGTTTAAATGCAGTGTTATTTTCTTGTAATTATACAAAACATTCTTTTGACTCCCATTTTCCATTTTCTTCAAGTATCTGTAACAGAATATGACTATTGTGTTCATAAACTGGCTTAAATGTCCCCTATTATGCTAAATCAACTTTTTAAAGCTTTTAACCATGTTACAATGTTGTTTCCAACTCAAAAACAAACCTGAGTAGTATTTTGTTTTGTTCACACTTGTTTGAGTAATCCTGTATGCTGAGGCGCTGCTTTTCTCAAGAGCTGAAAATGCTCAGTCTAACAGCTCTTCGTAGACACGAGAAACCAGTAGGTGCTCCTGCAAGTTTCCAAAGCCCATACATCATTTTGATAATTTCAGTGCTTAAATTGTCATCACCACAAGGCAGTCAGTGCATTTATCTATCTGCTAGCGTCATGTTGCTAATAGCTGTGCTAAATAGCCATTTTATGTTCTTTCCTTTCTGTTCCATCGAAGCGTTTGCTGCAAATTGAAAGTAACAGTTCCCAAAAAGAATGCTGTTTCCATACATATATTTTAAGTTATAAAACATGAAATACTAATGCAGAGATGTTCAAAACTATTTCAAAAAGCATAGGAGGCTGAAGAATGGTTTCAAGATGGTGTGTGAAAAATGTATTAGTTTGAAATGTACCTAACCTAATGTTGTTATTACCTAATTAAAAAGTTGTGTGAAATCCTTAATCAACAAGGCATTAATCAACATTAATATAATAAATTGAATATAATTACTATTCAGCTTTGGTAACACTTTTTAATGCATTTTTTGTGGATCTTGTTTTCAGTCGGATGAAGTGGCCCTGGATGCTGAGTTCTTGGATGTGTACAAGAACTGCAACGGCGTCATCATGATGTTTGACATTACCAAACAGTGGTAAGCGTCCAGTCTGTGTGTGACTGTGCTGTCTTCTCTGTGTATACTACAATATGCATGGAGTGATTAGGTTTCAGTCCGTCTGTCTGTATGTGGCAGCCCAGACTACACCATCTAACTTTGTTCTTTACTTTGTCTAGTCCAAAAATTAGCATATTATTCTTGCTTTTAAAATGGCAAACTCCTATTTAAAAAGTGTTTGTTGTAAAGGTATTTGAATGTAGCAACCTTTGTTGTCTTGTCCAAGTGATCAGTTGCTTTCTGTCAGTAATAGTGTCAGTTTCAACCCCTACTTAATTTCCCAGCATGCATTTCTCAGTCTAGGATCCACATACTGTATGGACACCCCAAGTAGACCCTTATTACATCCTTTTTAGGTTCCTTTTCAGGTTGTATAGCAATATATTTGTGATATATTGTGCATCCCTACAACAGGACAATGTTTTTTGCACATCACATTCTTAATTTTTGCCCATAGTCCTGTAACAACCACAGATTCACCACACAAGTTTGGATTTGCATCTACTTGTCATATGCCAGTCTGCAACATTTTTGAAAAGCTGCCAGTTCACACCAATGTGACTAGATTCAACAATGTACCCCACCATACTGTTTCTATAGCAACACCATTCAGTATGTCCATTAAAAACAAAAGCTTTTCACACTTTATGTGACTGGATAATATTGGAGGCATCTTCAGAATAGCTTCATGGAATGCCCTGCAATGGTAATTTGACAGACTTTTCAAAAGCAGAAATAGCTGACTGGACAGATGTTAGCAAATGTCTTGATGCCCTTTTGTTGCCCCACTTGCAAAAATATCACAGTGTTGTAAAATTTTTGACTTCCTCCTTCATGGGACTTGCTAGCACAGAGATACCAAGGATGCTTACAGTAGTAGTAGAACATTAGATGAAGTCAGATTAAGGACAATTCACACAAATAAAAGCACTTTTATACTGCAGAAAAATTTGTAGTTCAGATCAGCTGATGGCCAATAAACATTTTTTGGACCAATATGTTGGACTGATTTTTCTTAATTTTGTTTTAATAATGCTTATTGAAACACAAACAAATGGACAGTGAGAATAGTTAAAGATGAGCTTTTTTGAAAATGACCTAAATTATACCTCCTAGAGATGCAGAAAACCAATAAGGCAATTTCAATGATACTTGCTGTACAGGTAGAGCTTCAAGAGAGCTGCAAAATTCATTTGGATTTTTTTTTTTTGTTCTACCAGGTTCTATGCCAGAGAAATGAGCAAAATTGTTTTGTTGCCATTTGGAACTTTTCAGGCTGAGATAAAGCAATTTTGGATATTTCCTATGAACTGCAGTGTAAGAGCCCAAACAGTTAAAAGATGGTTGGGGAAGTTGGGGTCCTTCAGTCACATGGTTGTCCGGTCATGTGCCTAACCAAAAATTGTCATAAAAGAGCAAGATTTGGCCAATGACTGAAAAATAGGCCCAATATATTGGTCGACGTCTAGTATGTATAATGTAGAGCAAAATATGCCTACATCTTATAGTTAATAATACTTAATATAAATTAATCATTACCACTAAAGATATCCAGTTGAGATCCACTTGTTGAAGTCATTTAAAACAAACATTAAAGATGTCAGAAAAAACACAGCAGGTAAGAGGCTTAAGTCTTAAGAAATACATGTATTTATATACATGTCCTGAGCTTGTTTAATACTGAAATACTATTTTGATTACATAAAATAGAGTGGATAAACAAAGAGTTGATCACATGAGCCTAAGTCCAGTTGAACAAAACAATAAAAAGCCATGCATACATGAATGCAGCATTTATACTTTTGCTGTTTGACAAACCTTGGATTCTCACTTTGTCTCCCTTTTATGACTATTTAAAAGCATATAAAGTATGTGGGCTATGTTACAAATCGTTTACTGACAAGTTACTGACGAGTATCAGCAAGTTGCCTTGCTTAGGTAAAGACTGATAAGCAGTACCACTCAGCCAAAATGTTTAATTTAAAATTATCCAACATCCTCAAAAAATGAGTTTTGTGTGAAGTTAACTAATATGTGTTTGCAGGACATTTAACTACATTATGCGGGAGCTGCCTAAAGTACCCACTCACGTGCCGGTCTGTGTGCTGGGAAACCATAGGGACATGGGCGAGCATCGAGTCATCCTTCCTGATGATATAAGAGAACTGATCGCTAGTTTAAACAGGTACATATTGCCTAAAATTGGTTAGTTGGTTACTTTTGGTCATTTGAATTAAATGTATTTCCAAATTTAAATGATTAAACTTTTCCAGACCAATGGGAGCCTCTTACATCCACTATGCTGAATCCTCAATGAAGAATGGCTTTGGTCTAAAATATCTCCATCGCTTTTTCAACATCCCCTTCCTTCAACTCCAGGTTTGTTTTTGTTGTAAATTTCACTTTCCTTTTTTATAATTAAGTAATCTTGTGTAATTACTGGCCATTTTCTTCATTTCCTGCCCGAGTCTTGATGTAAACTGTGTCTTTGTGCAGAGGGAGACACTCCTAAGACAACTAGAGACCAACCAACTGGACATGGACGCCACACTGGAGGAGCTTTGTGTCCAACAAGAAACAGAGGATCAAAACTATGAAATGTACAGTTTTTCGTTTATTTTATTTTTTATTTTTTGTACATACATAAACATTCAAACTTATATATATGCATTTATCATAAACTTTATAGCGGGAGCCAGTATGCCTGCTTCTTATCATTGAGGCAAATTTAGGTACTTTCCAACAGCTATTTGCCTAATCTGTTATCATTCTGAGCCAAAAGCATTAAGAGTACAAACAATAATTTAGCTTATAACACTAGGAAAAAATAAAACATAAAATAAAACTTTCTCTTTGAGGCTAAATTTTAAGTGTAGACCACAGCTTAGTCTTCCTGGGTTATTCTTTGATTATTTGTGGTTATGTCCTGTTTAGAGCTGGTTTAGTCCTGGCTTAGTCCAGGTGCAGTCAAGGTTTAGTCCTGATTTAGACCCCGTTTTGTCTTTATTTAATAATGCTCATTTTAGTATTTATAGGTAAAAGAAATAAAAAGAGAAGTACATGCTAATTAGTTATTCAGAGGCAGGATGACAAAGTTGTTGCCTAATACCTAAAACACAGTAGAATTGAAGTACTATACTACTATACTATAATAAACTACTGTAAAATTTCCCACAATTCCTGAAAATGTATGTAAAAAATATATATATATATATTGTATTATGTCTTGTCCTAGAAGTTTAAAATTCTGTTTCAAACCTTTACATTTTTTTCAAAATTGAAGTTTAAAGGTACTATAAGCTGCATGCACTCATACTGGTCTAAATCGAAACAGTGGTTTCTTTTCTGATTGGACGATCGGCAATGCAGTTTTAGAAACAAAAAAATGTAAACAAAAACAACATGGCCATAATGTAAAATACATTATTAATTGTGAATAAATTAACTTTACCATTGTTATCAGTAAAACTAATATTTCATTTAAACATGTTTACATCATATTTTGGCAATCGTGGGTTATTTTTGGAAATATAAAAAATATATATACTGCTCATAGCACCTTTAAGCCTGTATATGTTGCAATCTTTCCAGCTAAAGTGTGGCTAAAAGAGTTTGTTGTAGTAGAGTTTGTTAAGAATTGCACCTTTAGGACAGATTAAATTTTTCAAGATTAAGCCTTTAAATTTCTTGCTAAGGTTGAAATCTTTCCAGTTAAAAGTATGGTTATAAGTGTAGTGTTTGGTTTAAAGTGACTAAGTGACTTCATTCTGTACTCAAACTTATCATTTCTTATTCCAACAGCTTTCTTGAAAATCTGGAGTCCCGCAGTAAAGGCTATGGCTCTCCAGGTCCAGCCAATGGTCAAAGTCCATCTTCCGGTTCCCAGTCACCCATCGTTCCTCCAAGTGGGGCGTCCACTGGCAGCTCCAGCCCCAGCACCCCTCAGCAGCCCCCTATACCCCCACAGGTCCTGCCTCAGTCCCCCAGTGTATCGGCCGCTGCCCCAGCTGCCCCAGCTGCCCCTCCCACCCCGGCTGCTGTGGTCAGTGGAGCAGCTTCACCCACAGTAGAGGCCAAACTACAGGTCCAGTCTCCAGAACACTCTGCAGCAGCTGCTCCCCAGAAACGAGGCTTCATGTCCCGCTGGTTCGGCTCATCTCCAGTCCCAGAGACAACCACTCTTGCTACAGGTAGGTTTTTACCTCACAATTGAGTAGACTACTGTTTCTCAAACTGTGATACAGACCCCATTGTGGTACGTGGGCCTCTTCTAGTTGTAGTCAGGAGCCTTTTGCAGTTTAAGTCCTGATTTAGTTTATGCGTGTTTTGATCCAGTACAGAATAGACACCTTAAGTCCTGGTTTATTCCTGGTTTAGTTCTGCTGTAGACTTGCTTTAGTCCTGGTTTAGACCTGCTTTAGTCAAGGGCCTGTACTACAAAACGGGGTTAACCCAGGGTTTTCGGTACTATTAAGCTGGTTCCCTTTCTATCCAAATAGATCTCTATGGAAACATACGCTGAATGACTTTCCTGGTCCGGGGCAGGTTAAGTTCCAGTATTGTATAAGAAGAGTTGTCATATATGAATGACTACTAATCAGTGATGACAAATGAGCTGCCGGTGTGACCATGTGAAGGAGGAGGAGAAAACTGCAGCATGGAGAGTAAAAGGGGAAAACGTGTCACAGCTAACACGAGCATAAGCCTTCTGTGTGCGTTTAGAGGCATTGTAAAGTGACATCTTATCAAGTCGAAACTTTGAACACATTTATTATATAGGCCTATAGAATGACATTGATTCTTTGTATTATATTAAACTGGTTAAACATTAAAACGTAAACTCCTGCACACTTCTGTGTGTTTGTTGAGTCCTTTCCACTACTTGATATAGTCCTGTGTGCCATTCATTCAGAGTTTAGTGCACAGATCTATGATGTAGTATAGTTTGTAGTTGGTATTCAGATTAACTTGTTCAAGGGCAGACTCTGCCTGTTCCATTTGAATGCACTCGCAGCTCCACAGAGAAGCCCAGGGTTAACTCGCCGAGTTGACAACCTGCTGCTGCTTTGTAGTTCTGCTGATCCAGAGACACTCAAGTTTGGTTTGTTTCAGGGACACTTATCTAGGATAAGTTCAACCAGATTTGTAGTACACCAGCTTCAGGTCTGGTTTAGCCCTGATTGAGTCCTCCTTTAGTTTAGCCCTCCTTTAGACTTGGTTTAGACCTACTACAGTCCTGGTTTAGATCAGGTTTAGACCTGGTTCACCCCCAGGTTAATTTTTATTACTAGTAATATACTTGTCTGGGTTAATCCCTATTTTTCCTTGGTTTAGACCTGTAGTTTAGGCTCATTTTATTCCCTTAAAATGGTACCTGGAGAGCCAAATATTTTCCAAGGTGGAACTCTGTGTAAAAATATTTGCAAAATCTCAGTCCCTATCAACCATTAATTTTCATCTTTCATCACGTCTAAAGCACAACTAATAGTGTAAGGTATAAAGTCTTTGAAAATGTGAACAACATGCTCCATTATGTTTGCAGAAGAAATTTGAAAAAGTGTTGTTGGTGCCAGAGCTCAAACGAATCACTTTTCGTATCTCTGTAATTGTGCTGTTACAGTGCATTCCTGCTCATCAGCAGTTCTACTTCTCTGAGTTAGCCACAGTGTCAGTCAATACAAGCCACACATATACTTCATCTACTGTATACAGAGAGTTCTTTCATTTTCTACTTTCAATATCAAAGTGCAGAAATCCATATATTACTTTTACAATTTAAATTATACCTGTTTATTGCACTCATTTGCACTGAATGTTGAGTTTGGGCTGTGACTTTCTGAGGCAGCTGTAACTTAAAAAGGTGACATCTGCAATGAATCTACTAAATCTAATAAACTTGGTAAGGTTGTAAAGTTGGAACCTTTTTCTTCTTTCCCATTTGGCTGTTTTCCATCTAACCAGTTTATTCTTTATTACTTGTATATTTCTCTGGGTTAATGCCTATGTATTCCTTGGTTTAGATCGGTAGTTTAGGTTCATTTTAGTCCCTTGGTACTTGGAGAGCCAAAGGTCTACCAATTAGATCTGATCTGCCTCAGCAATGCTTCAACAGTTTTGTTTTTGTTTAGTTTTTTAGTTTTTTTTTTTGCATTATGTTAATCAAGTGTTATGTTTTGTCTGTCTGAAAATAAGCCAGTATAGTGAGCCGGCATTAAAGTGATCACATGATTCAAGAGTTGGCATCTAAGAAATGTGTTGAAACCATCAAAGACTGGCTGGAATGTCATGTGACTGACTCTTTAGCGCTTTCTGTTCTGATCCTTAGGCCAACACATGATACAGCTCTTTATGGCTGCTCTCAACACAAGCCCTTAGACCCACCTTGTTTATTTAGATTTTTTTTTGTTTTTTCACTACGACATTTTAATTCTTTGACTCCATGTTTTCCTCAGATGAAACACCCGCTCCGGTGTGTCCTACAAAGGTCCAAAGCGTGGATGATTTTGTCCCGGATGAGAGACTGGACAAGAGCTTCCTGGAGGACAGTCTGCCCTCGAAGAATAAGGTCCCTCAGCCCGCACCGGCTGCAGCAGTGGACAGCGACAGGTAAGATTATTATACAAGTCAGTACGGGACAGTTTTCATTCACAAATTGGGTCCAAATCTTGCTGAATAACAAAACCAAACTGTGCTTTTTTGGTAACCTCTAAATGTCAACATAGCAGTCTGCTGGTTCAACAACAGAGCGTCTTTAATTGGCCAAAGATAAGAATAGTCTTTCCTTTTGGCTTTTCCTTCTGCAGTGGCCATAGCAAGTCATCTGCGTCTTAATGTGCAGAGATTTGCATATTGATTTTTTGAAGTTCTACGCCTCCATGTCTGATGCAACACTGTCCATTTATTCATAATTTAGTCATAAGAATAAAAAGATAAAACAAAATACCTTTTTCTAATGAAGTTGTTCTTGTAATTAATCATTGTCCAATAAGCAAGAATGTGAAATGCTTACTTTTTTGTTAGTTGCACTAAACATGACCAAATTGTAGAAAACTTTGAATAATTGAGTTTTCAAGTTTCTGGGAATAACTGCAATTATTGAATGTGTATATTCCCAGCTATTCACTATGCAGTTTACAGTTACCTTTATTTAGCTCAATGGCAATTCAGTTCAAATAAATTCAACTTTTATATCCAAAACTGAAAAGTTTGTTTTGTGTTGTATTTGTTGTACTTGTATTAGGTGAAGCACTTTTCTACACAGCAAAGTGAAAATGCAAAACTTTATAAATTAGAACTTCATGCAAAGGGGAAATTGTGTCCATAGTTCAAATCAAAGTATTTCAAACATTTATTTATTTGTTTTTGTGATGATTATGTAATATTGTAAGTTTATGAGCTGCTCTCATAATCATTACAACTTAAATAAAATGGGCTATATTATACTTTAATTTATATTTTTAAACCAATATTGGTGATCTAGAACAGCGTTGCACATTTTACAACCTTTAAAAACATGTGACTAGAAGAAAGCGTTTTCAATACTTGGAAACAGGAGATGAGACCAGCAGAGGGCAGCAGAGTGCAGCTCTGTTGCTCGTTTTGAACAGAAACCTTTAAAAAAAAAAAAAAAACTTTTTATTTTTTTTTTAAATAATTTAAAAATAGCTGAGTGGAAACAGAGCTATACACTGTTTTTCAGAAAATGCATTTTACTTTGAGTTACTACCAAAAACTACTGAAAGTAAACTTTTTGATGATGTTTTTCATGATGTTCTACTTTATTGAAATCTATCTTTGTATAGGAGGATTTAGTCTGTGATAATATTTTTATGTAATATTGGAATGTTAATGTATTGTTCTGACTTTTTTATGCAGTGATGGTGAAATGAAAGGAAACCCCATGGTCTCAGGTTTCCAGGACGAGTTGGACCCGGACGACTCGGTGCCCAGCCTTCCACAGCCTAAGACCCTTCCCCTGAGTAAAGACATCACGCTAACCAGTGACGAAGAGGAGGGACCAACGGGACCCACCATCATGAAAGACCAGGACCTGGACAGTGAACCAGAGCTCAAGAAGTAAGACTGATTTTTGTCATTTTAATTAATGCCAAACTAACAACAATGAACAGACAGAGACAGACAATATAAAGATAGGACTTCTTTAGTTCTTATGTTGTGACTAGAAAAGAAAAAAGTTAGTAAAGTTATTATTTTGTTATCAGAATATCACTCATAGCCTTGAGTTTATGGAAAGAAACTACCAATTGTCCTGTAATAATTATTTAGTCAGCATAGAAGGTTATTATAATTATATTTTGAAATGTCAAATCATCTGTTTATTTTATGTGTGTTCATTGACTAAAGTTAGTATTATTTTTTTCTCTTCCAGGCCTCAGATCCACATCACCAAACCAAAGGGCTCCTCCAAAGCCCCCGAGTCTAAAGCTCAGAGCGGTGCCCCCATCTCCCTCACCCTGACCCCAGCCACCGAGCAGACGTCCCGGCAGCAGAGCAAGAAGAAGAGCAGTTTGGCCAAAATGGACTCGGACTCAGACCCAGAGGCACCCGTGGCCCAACAGATGCTCTCATTTGTCATGGATGACCCCGACTTTGAGTCTGAGGCATCAGATACTCCAAAAATAACAAAGGTAATGGAGATGTGGGGCCTGCTCTACTACTACTGTGTCAAAATAATAGTAGACTTAATGAGAACTATTTAATGCTCCTTTAAAAACACACTGGAGGTTATATTATCTTCCTCAAGTAGACAAATAGCTTTGCAAAAGTAGAAGTTTATTCTCCTATTTTCTAGGAGTTCTTAATGAGTAGCTATTGTATTGGTCTCTTGTTCCCCCCAGGATATGTTTCCAGTGCGGGATGAGCTCCTGTCTGACCTCTCTGATGATGAGATGCAGTTGGTGAAGGTGTCTGAGCCCATGAAGCCCACTGTGATCTCCTTCAAACACAAAGATGACACGGATCTGTTTGGGCTGGGCTTCCAAGAGGAGACTCCTGTGGTGAAGGACAGCAGCGAGGAGCAGGAAGGCAAGCCATTGAGCTAAATACTTTATATTGGGCTTGATTTAGTTTGGTTTGGTGTGGTCTTAAACTGCCCAGTTTTTAGTGTTGGGATGTGCTTATGACTAGGAAGTGATATTTTGTTTTCCATTTATCTCCATTTATCCTCTGTAGCTATCCTTTACCGACTATTATGGGCCTGATGCAGGATACACCACAATCAAACTGATTTGTTTTGGTATGCCCCGAGGCCGTTTCTTAGCAACAGCAACAAGCCTTTTAGCAAAAGACCAAAAAACGTAATGTATGTGGCCATACATTTACAAAAAGTGCAAACTCCAAAATGTTCCATTATATTGTTTTTTACTGCATATATGGATGACGTTTCTCCAATAGTACAATATTGTGTTTACTGACTCTCCAAAAAATATGTCTAATGTTTTTTTATAGATTTTATAAATAGATTTGTTTTCCATGTTTTTGGTTTTATTGTGGTTTTGGCATTCAATTTGTGTATGTGTGTGTTTCCAGAAAAGGAAAGCAAACACTCCTCCAAAGAAAAGAAGAAAAAGAAGAAGAAAAGCAAAGAGGTGTGTTTTTGGTAAAGGCAGCTCTGAACATGAGCTAAAACTTTTGGCAAGCACTTTATCTTTCTATCCAGAAAGTAAGAGCAGGAAGAAACAAAATCTTTTCTCTTGAGGTGTGGTCAACCTTGTACTTAGGTATGCAGCTGTGTGTGAAAGTGTGAAAATTAACTCAGTCACTTGTCTTCCTTGTTGCGGCCCTTTAAGGTGCAGTGAGTAAGCAGAAAGACATTTATAAGATCTGTTACTCAGCAGAATTCAAGTACAAAAACTACAAGGAATTTGCAAAATTGACTGATGCAAGCATACATGCGCAATATTTAATAAGTTCTACAAAACTATATATACACACCTGATCAAAATTTTAAGACCAGTTGAAAAATTCCAAGAATTTACATTTTCCACTGTTTGATCTTAAAGAAGTTCTAAGTAGAGCTTCAAAATGCAAAAAGAAGAAATGAGAGTGAGACAAAAAAAAAATTGAGTTAGCAGTTTATTGAAAACAGCAATTAAACTGAAATACGCTGTTCATCAGCTCTACTTAGAACTTCCTTAAAAACTTCCTAACATTGGAAAATGTAAATTCTTGCAAAATAGAATACAATTAAAGAAATTAAGTATAAAGGACATTGCAATATGTGTTTAGTTACAATGAGGGCTGCACATTATATACTAAATTGTTATCTTTTATCTTGCAATATCAACAATATCCATATTACAATAAAGTAAATTTATCACAGTATGATTGAATGTACCATGTCAAAACAGATTCCCAAATATCACCAGTAATGTTGTTGAGATATTCAACATTGTTACTGCATATTGCATGTTTTTGTTTTGTTTTTTTGTTTTGTTTTGTTTTTTAATATCCTGAAGTCCGAATTACAATATCTTTAACCTTTCAGGAGGATGAGAAGAGCAAGAAAAAACACAAACACAAGAAAAAGGAGAAAGACGAAGCAGGAGCCGGAGATGAGAAAGACAAGAAGAAGAAGAAATCTCGGACCAAGAAATCTGAAGTGGACGAACTGGAGGACTTCCTGGGCGGCGGGACGGGAGCCGCCAAACGGGATGACGGGGACTATGAAGAGCTTTAAAACGAGCTCTTTAGAAAAAAAAATAGAAAAATAGAAAAATGGGAGGCCTCTTGGTACATTGACTTGTATGTGCATAAAACAGCATCTCCAAGCCATACGCAATACGCAAGGCCACCAACTACACCCAGGTAACAGACCCAAGGACTCTGTCTGTGCTTTTTGAATAAATTTCCCATCATGCACTACAGCTATCACTTCCATTACAACCAATAAGAGGCGACGTGGAGGCCCAAATGTACTGTAGAGAGACTGAAACTTATGGTTGGAGAAGCCACAAGCCCCTTTTAAACTGCTTTTTTTTTTTTTTTTCTTACAAGTCTTGTCCTAATATTTTGTCGTTAGAGGTAATGACTTTTTTTTTTTTACCATTTTCAATATTGGCATAGAAACAAAGTATTCATATTTTTTGTGGTATCAGGACTTCAGGCATCAATGTGCCACCACTGACCATTTTTATATGTTACAAAATGAGCACTACATAATGATCTTGCATAGAACAAAGTAGTCTTTGCTTATAATCAACTTGCCACCCAAGGCCGTGGTGGCAGAGTGGTTAGCGCCCCTGCCTCTGGAGGTTGTGGGTTCAGTTCTAGGACCAGCTGACGGGCAATTTCCCAGAGTGGAGTCTGCATGTCCTCCCTGTGTTGCTGTGGGGTCTCTCCTGCTTGCTCCCACTGTCCAAAGACATGCATGTGTTAGGTGCACTCGTCAATCTAAATTGTCCCAAGTGAATGAATGCCAGAGTGAATTGGTGCCCGCCTAAAGCCCATAGTTACTGGGATAGTCTCCAGTCACTTGTAACCCCTAACAGAAATGAGCGCAAGAAGATCAATGAATTAATCTTTATCATAGCTGAACATTAGGATTCCTGTTAAAGGTACATGAGGGGCAGAAATCTCCTTAAAAGCAATATAAAAGGGGCTTCACTTTGGCTCAGTGCGTCTTGTTTTAAGTTGATCCACTCCTGGTGAGCTGCTGTAAATATGATTACATTTAGTCTGAATGTCGTGTGGTGGGTGCATGCACAAAAGTGACGACTGACTCCATTGTGTTGTTCCTTTACTTTTGTTTTAAGTGGTTAATTGCAGATGTTTGTTAAATTTTAGTCCTGTGTCCGATGAATACTGAATTATTTAAAATATGTATCCCGTCTTAAATGATGGACTAAGTAAAGTACATCCAAACTAAACAGGCTTATTAGAGGAAATACATTTTGGTGATCACCTTCTACACTATTAACTTTACATGCTGTACCTGCTCTACATTGGTTACTGGTTAGATTTTGTAAAGTGTGTCTAGTTCAGATCCTGATTTAGATTTCAAGCCAGTTTTAGTCCTGGTTTTGACTTAAATCTAAAGTTTATACCACAGCTTAGCCTTGGTTTAGACCTAGTATGTATCTGGTTTAGACCTGGTTTAGTCCCTGTTTTAGTAATGCTGTGTTAATCCTATCTAATCCCTATTTTAATATTCCTTGGATTAGAGCTAGGTTAGTCCAGATTTAGGCTCATTTTAGTATATTAAAGATGGTACATGGAAGGCCTAATATTTTCTGGTGTGGTACTTACATACATTTTTATAGTAAGGCTTCCCAAACTTCAAAAACTATTAGTGCAAGCGCAAGTATTTATATGTAAACTTTGGTTTCATTGCCAGCTCTGCTCCACATTATACCCCCATTTCTCAACAACATGGTGTACACTTTCAACCCCATTTAACAGTTAAATTTAACCTAGTGAAAGCAAAGTTAATCAAGAAAATGAAGGAAATGACTTGCAATATTCCTGAAGAACTTAAATGTGGCTTTGAACCAAGATTTAGACAATTTCTTAACATTTATTGTCAAATGTCCTCAACCATCCAAGTTCTTACTTGGCCCTACTCTTTTCAGGCTGAATCAGATCCTGTTTTGTGATTGGTTGCCACTTGAGCGATGTTGGACCTCTTTGTTCTGTTCTATTAAATGGCTGCATTTTGTTCTGAATCTAGCACAACATAGCCAAGTGTAGAGTGTGACCCATAATAAAACTGACCTTCCATCTTGCATTTGAACATTAATCCATATACAATAGTTAAACAGAAGAAGGCTGGACACTCTTTTAGCATTTTAAACTGTTGCCTGTTTAGTTTTGGATGTACTTTTTTTCACATTTTAAACCCAATATCTTCCTGTTTTCAGCTAATGCCTTAAAGGAGATAAAATGCGGGAAAGACGTGTCTCGTGATGAAGCATTAAAAGTGTTCTTACAGTAAACGCGTTTTTAACTGTGATGCTCCTCAAACACAAAAACTGTTGGACGAGTGCAGTGAGTCAATTTAGTTTTATTTGAAGCATCACCTATGTCCTCCAATCAAGTCTCTTTGACCTACCTTTGTCTTATTTATTCTTTATTTTTGTTTTAAGTTGTCAAATGAAATGGTTCTACATCCTGCATTTTGTATGGATTTTGTTTGTTTCTGTTACATCCATAGATTGTGCGTTATTGATAGACACAGTACAGTAAATTAACTTTACAGAATACTACACTAATAGCCTTTTCCTTAACATGGTGATTTGTTTACTTTTATGTATAGTTTATTCTTTTATATATTGTACAGAATTGAGTAGAGTCAGTTGTCAGTTCTACTAGTGGACATTTATTTCAAGTTCATTTAAAGCAACACTTTTCCCCTTATAGGCTGGGACACACCAACCCAACACCTGACCGCTGTTAGAAGAGGCAGAGCGCCTGCTTTGTCTCTTACTCGTCTCCCCTAGTTGTCACAAAAAGTGGCTACAGGCACCAAAGCGACTCAGACCCACTACTGAGCTGTGTTTAGTCTTTGCGCATGGGCAAGACGTAATAACTATTTACAACAGCAGGCAGCGCTAGTCACTCTGCAAATAGTGGGCTTCTGTAAATAAACCTCCACAACACTCAAATGTTTCACTTAAGTATTTATCATTGAATAATAATCTTATATGCTCAGTTAAACATATCTGATCACAGTAATGAATAAAATGGACTGGATTACTGCAGCAGTTTGCCTCAGAGGGAGGCTGTTATATTTATTATCTGCACAGGGCTGCAAGCTAAAGTAAGCTGATTGTAGAACAGTTCTGTTACAGATGTGGGAAACATAATGACAAATTGTTAGAACAAAAGTTCCATATATTTTAATGTTGATATAGAGCTCTGTAACAAATTGTGAATGGGGCAGACGGCCAGTCAGAGTGCTCCTTCGATGCCGATGCATGACAACAATTCAACATTTTGAATGGGCAAAACTAGGTCCACTGTCTCTTACTGCGTCTGATAGTACATTGGCAGACCGTGTTGAATTGTCCAACCATACTAGCCAATGTGAAAGTCCATCAAAACTAGGTAAACCAACCTATTTTGTGTTTCTGTTTTGCTACATTTAATTTTTTTTTACTTTAAGTTGGCTTTGCTTTTTATTGAAACACACCTAACAGATGACTAACTATTTGGCTGATGCATGAAGGACAAAGTTTATATTGTTTGTTGCTCTATATTTACTGCTTTACTCTGGAAATGTTACATCTGTTAAATTGTGGTGGGAAACTTGCTTTATTTTCACTGAGTCCTAGGGGTCGCTGTCACTGTGTCTATCAATAATAACTTTTCTATGGTTACTTTTTTTTATTAGAAGATGCATGTGCTTGATAGGCCTATGTTTCTCAACATTATACTGAAAGACAGAATTTTTCATGAAATCACCTAAATATTTTACATCCTTCAAGTTTGTGCATTTGAGGAGAAAATCCAATGTATTTTTAGACATGTTTTAAAGAAACCCATTTGCATTCCCATAAATAAACACTCTTTTAACAGTTTACAAAGAAGGTGTGTTAAATACTCCAAAGTTGAAACTATGCAGCATTGGTCCTGATACTGTATTTTTGTGTGTCTTTGTCTTGTGATCGAGGATAAATGCTGAAAGCACAGTTTCAAGCAACAGCATGAGGCTTAAATGTACAGTAAGAAAAGAATGTATAGAGTATATAAATAAATATGTTTGAAGAGTTTTAGTCCATAATGTTGGAGAAAATTACAAATTTAATATGGTTTTAAATGAAGGTTAGGATTAGATGTTGCTTTGGACAATTTGGATTAAAACTCTTCATATATTTTTCACCCCATGACATGTTTCATTTTTACACTATGTGTGAGTTTGCCTCTGTTTGGTTTGTCCAATAAACACAAACTTATTTCTTCATACCCAGAGTTTGATATGTCTGTGCTGCTTGTTTGTCTGTAATGTATCTGGTTATTACACTGATCAAGTGTAACATTATGATCACCAGCATTATTTGTGGTCATAGACAAAATATGTGTGAATGTTGATGTAAGAAGCAGGAAGAATGAGCAAGCAATGGGATTTGAGCTAGTCTGACAAGGGCCAACATGGAATGGACCATTTCTTATTCACTTTTATTGTCAAATGTCCTTAACAATTCAAGTTTTTACTTGGTCCTACTCCTCTCAGGCAGCATTTTGGTCACTAATGGTCCTCTTGTCCTGAATCTAGCGTAACAGCCAAGTGTAGTGTGTGACCCAAAATAAAATTGACCTTCTATTGGTCCTGATTGAGAAAAAATAAGTTTTGATGCACTATATCACTGCATCAAAACTTATATCAGTTCAATAGTGTTTTACACAGACAATATTTAAATAAATTTAATGTGTCTGTCTGAACCAAAATATGACCTATTTCTCATCTCAGCAACATACAATTAAATAGGCAGTGGGCGACTTTAATGTTTTAAAAATCAATTATTTAAAATTATTTTCTACTGGCCTTGTTTCCATCAGCACACTGCTCTTGTCTGCTTCTCCAAACTGGGAAATGTATGTTACAAAATACATATCCACGACCACGACCTTACTGACTTTTTATTCTTAAAAAAATGTGTCCGCTATTTTCATAGTATGTTAACATATATTATTATAAACTACAGGGTGTTGGTACTGGATTTTTTCCCCTGTGGCTGTGCTGGGCTTTTACTTTGAAATACAAGACTGAAATTCCCCACGAGAGTAACACTCGCTCTCATTGGTTCTGCTGCAGCCAATCAGAAAAGCCGTTGTTCGCCTCTCTTCCTGTGTCCATGTGAGAATTAGCTACCTCCTGCTACAGAGAAATCATGGTAAGTTAAACATAGATTATAAAGATTACGCCGTCTCTTTGACAGTTTTGTGCGTCGTTACAGACTTAACTTGTATGCCTTTGGCGTTGTATACGCGAAATCCATACTGTTTAGTAAAGAAGACGCTGTGTGCCATGTAAGTGTTCAGGTGAAAAAGTGTCCCAAGAAAACACATGCTTGTTTTAAGTTATATCTAGATCTGCTTAATTATCTAGTTACAAAATGTTAGCGTTTAAGTTGCTGGCTTTTTTGTATGTTCAGTTTCAATGTATTTGTTGCTGCTAGTTGTTTGCCAAGAGCAGTCCTTTATTCAAGACAATTCACTTGACAAAAGAGATCAGACATTTTAGTATTTCATTGGCATCCTATCAGGATACATTTGAGTCTATACAATTTAATTGTGGTACATACAAAGAAACATTTTATTGCGTTATTTTTTCAAATTGATTAAGAAAAAGCTGAAAGTAACTGTGTAGAGGTATGAGTAACAAGTCTTTGCAGTCTCTGCAACCTCATTGCAGTTTGACCCTCAATGTTATACACAGTTGCATTGTTTGTAACAAACTTTGTCACTTGCAAAGCAAAAATGGAGACCCAGGCACTCCAAAACAGTAATGGCACCACGAGGAAGTATACTTTACAAGGCCTTCATTTCAGTGGCCAAATCATTAAAAAGCCAACGTGTTTCAACCTACTAGAGGTTTTTGTCAGGGCTCTGACGAAGTGAAAAGTATACTTCCTTGTGCTGTCATCACTTTTTTTGGAGTGCCTGGGTCTCCAGTTTTGTTTTTGCAGTGCCTGTCCCACCTTCCCAAGAGCACCCTCTAATGTATTTGTTTGTTTGAAAACCAAAAACAACCAGTTACTTTTTTCTCTTTTAACAAACATTGCCACATACTTTGACTTTCAAAGCACAAGGCCGACCAGGCCAAAATTAGACTTTGGTGCAACCATATGTAAACTATATTGAAATCAGAATGCCCAGTTGTATTGAGCCCAACACATTCTTTTCTTATTCATTTTTCAAATCAATTCAATTTAATTTTTTATGTAGCTCAGTATTACAACAACAGTCACCTCAAAGAGCTTCACAAACAGTCAAACATAAACACACAATCAGACATAAACAATAACAACACTAAAATAAACAGACCCAGGACATCCCCTGTCTTTAGACCCTCCTTCTCAGTAAGGAAAAACATCTTTAAAAAAAACTGCTGTATTTGATTTTGTATTGCACTTTACAACATACATTATTATCCTTTAGATTGTTTCACACAGAGATAAGTTATTGCATGTGTATAAGGGATTATAACAGAATTTTGGTGTCTCTAGCTTCGTCGAGAGGTGAGACTGAGGCGAGAATACCTCTACAGGAAAGCCCAGGAAGACCGGCTCCGAACCATCGAGGAAAAGAAGCAGAAATTAAAGGGCGCACTCGATGGTAAGACACAATCAATTTTTAATATTTAGTTATACAGCCATTACTATATTATACTAACAACTTGCTTTCTATTGCAGAAAATCGTCTTCTTCCCACTGAGGTTCGCAAAGATGCTCTGCAGCTACAGAAACTCCTGGAGTATGATGACGAAGGGGCAGAAGGCAAGTGGAATATAGTTTTTAGTCATGAAAAATAGAGAAAAAAATAAACATTCTTCAGAATGTTTTGTTGATAAATAACCCAATAACAAAATGCAGTTAGCAGTGTTTTTTGCATAGCCTGTACTGACAATTGACAAAATTGACTTGCAGTATTTGTTTTATTTTATTTAGGAGGGCACATTATTTCACACATTAATTGTTATCTAAGTTACAGCAATCACATTCTCCTTTTTTTTTCTTTTTTTTTTAAGCATGTTATAATGTTGTGTCTCCTTAAAAACATACCTGGAGTAGTATAGTGTTTCATTCAAGCATGTTTGAGTAATCCTGTATGCTGAGGCTGCCCCCTTCTCAAGAGCTGAAAACCCTCGCTCTACGTAGACACATGAAACATGAAGTGCTTCTGCACATTTCTAAAGCCCATACACTATCACCAGACTGGTTTTGATCATTTCAGCGCTTAAATTGCCATCACCACAAAGCTGTCAGGTCATTTATCTATCTATGCTATTTAGCCATTTTATGCTTTGTCCATCCCCCACCGTTGCCAGCAGGGGGCGTCAAGGGACTTTACCTTAAAGTCAAAGTAACAACTCTCCCAAATAAGACGTTTTCCATACATATATATATTATTTTGAGTTATAAAATGTGAAAGCCTAATGCAAAGTTATTTCAAAAAGCCTGAAAACGCATAATATGGGACTTTTAATGTTAAAATAATTGTCCAGTTTGCGCCTTAAATCTGAAAAACTGGTGCAACAAAATACACAGAGTTGAGTCTGGAGCCCTGCATTTCTGTATTTAAATACATTTTTGAATTCTGATTTTTAAAAAAAAAAAAAAGAATAAAATTTCTTTATCAGGGATCTCACACGTTCAGCCTTAAATGGTTTGCGTTGCTCATGGCAAGTTGTTTAGTCATGGAAAATCAGAGAAAAAAAGAATAGTGCCTTTTAAAAATGTTGTGTTATGCTGAAATGAATCTCACAAACATACAACCAAATTCTACTTTGATCTCATTTTATATTCTTTCCATGGAAATGTAGGTGTCATCTGAATATTTCTTTTCCATTTTGCAGGAGTCAGCTCTCACATGGATGATGAGTATAAATGGGCAGGAGTTGAAGATCCAAAAGTTATGGTCACTACATCCAGAGACCCCAGCTCAAGGCTAAAAATGTTTTCCAAGGTCAGACATTAACTATTCTCTTGACACTCTAAAATTAAGCCATTGGATATATTCTCAAGTCATGCTTGTAGTTAATGATTCTCTTATAAAGCAGCTTTTGTCATATTAAATTAATTATGTTGGTAATTTGAAGCAGTGATATAGTAGTAGTAAGTGCTGTATTAACTTTACTTTTACCAGATAATAGGAAATTGTTTTGAAATCTATTTATTGTAATGCCAAAGAAAGTAAGACGATTTTTTTCTTCTTTAATGCCACAGGAGATAAAGCTAATGTTTCCCGGAGCCCAGCGAATGAACAGAGGAAATCATGAGATCGGTGCACTGGTCAGAGCCTGTAAAGCCAACAATGTCACAGACCTCGTCATTATACATGAAACAAGAGGACAGCCGGGTAAGCTGCTGGGCAGAGTGTTTGACAGTTTCTGTGCTGAGCTGAGCGACCACCTCAGAAATTATTGGGCCCTCTGTGGGACATAGATCTAGACTTATTCAATAATTAATGGTTTGTGCAGCAAACTAATTAATTCCTATATGAAACTATACATTGACTGTTATTTTTTTGTCACTCTATCCAGCAGTAGGTAAGCTCTTAACAATGCACAGAAGTAATTCACATTTATTATGTCAATTATGTGAATCTGTACTTCAGAGACCATTGTTCAAGGTTGCCTCATTGTCACTATTTGTGCATATTATGTATGTATGTAACTTAAGTCCAGAATAGGACACATAAAGCTGCACATTGCAAAATATTCAACCTCATGGTGAAAGGAAGGCAGATGTCATTTGCTTTTTGGGGTGCAAGAAAATATTATATAGCAATATTTTATTTGGCTATACTGTATTGAGATTTTGGCATTTTCTTTTACTGAAAAATATCTTGTAAAAACAGGATCAAACACTGACTATTGACAATATATATATTTTTTTATTTATTCATCTTTTTCTGCTTATTGTCGGGGGTTCGTTGAGGTTTGCGGTACTGGAGCTTATCCCAGTAACTTTAGGCCTTAGGGAAGGTACACCCTTTACAGGCGCCAGCTAGTCACAGGGCTGACACAGAGACACACACTGACAGACCACCATTCACTCTCACATTCAATCACTAGGGGCAATTTAGAGTCACCAATTCACCTAAAGGATGCATGTCTTTGTCGTTGGAAGGAAGCCGAAGTAGAACTGAGAGAGAACCCACGGTAACATGGATAGGACATGCAGACAGTGTCAGCTGGCCCAAGGATCGCTAAGTGCTCTGCCACCATTGCCACAATATTTTTCATATTTCATTAAAAATCTATTCTGGTTCCACTTTTATTTTGTTGCTTTTTTGGACAAAGGCAACATGTTTGTGAAATACAGTAGCACTGTTCTGATTATTAAATAAAATGTATTTCATAAAATGTTGTGCATGTAGCGGAGTATAAGTATACTGGTGAAGTTTTTCGAAATCTTATTGTATATCACCTTTATCGAAGTATTGTGATATATCAGTATACTGTATCATACCACAATGCTTACATCGTCAGATTCTTACCAATACACAGCCCTATTTGCTTTACACACGCCAGAACAACGTTCACTATGTTCTTAGGAGTTATAATTTGAGGTGTAAAGATTGTTTTATTTATTCAAGAAATTCCTGCACATTGCACATTTTTTAAATCCACATTTTTAACAAACTGAAAGCAACAGCAAATCTACATCGAATCTTAGAAAAGCTTTAATATTATTGTCTCAAAGGAACTTGCTTTAAACTGATAAATGTAAAGTTGAATTTTAAGTGCTATACTTTTGTCCTTGCCACTCACAGATGGACTGGTGGTGTGCCACTTGCCATTCGGCCCTACGGCTTATTTCACACTGTACAACGTGGTAATGAGGCACGATGTTCCAGACATAGGCACCATGTCGGAGGCCTATCCGCACCTAATCTTTCACAACTTCACCTCGCGGCTTGGCAAGAGGGTGAGCTACAAGAGCTAACACCGCACAAATGCCACTCATATTCTCTTTCACCGCTTGTTTGTTGTTGTATACTAATCATTAATTCTGCTTGTAGGTATCGAATATCCTCAAGTATCTGTTTCCAGTTCCAAAGGAGGACAGCAGGCGTGTAATTACGTTTGCTAACCAGGAGGACTACATCTCCTTCAGGTCAGGCTTAGAGTAATGGCATTTCTACATTACAGAAAGTGTATACAAGATAAAGAAATATTACTAATAAGCTGTTTTATTTTAGGCATCACACATACAAGAAAACAGACCACAAGAATATAGAGCTAACAGAGGTCGGGCCTAGGTTTGAAATGAAATGTAAGTATACAAAGATTGGGATGCAATCAAGGGCAAGCTTCTTCTTAAGTAACGAAACCATACTTTACATCTTTTAGTGTACATGATCAAATTGGGAACTCTGGAGAACGAGAGCACGGCGGATGTGGAATGGCGACTTCACGCATATACACACACATCAAAGAAAAAGAGGTTCCTCAGTCTGGAATAATAAAGTACAATACTATTAGCTAAGTGTTTTGTGTTTTTTACAGCCATTAAAGATGCAGCAATACCTTGGATTTGTATTTTAAGTCACATTTTCTTGTAATCATAAACAATGGCAAGATCATATACAAAACAGGTGGCAGTTACTATTCAGTGAATGAAGACTTTATTAAATAGTAACATCTACTGTTGTACAGTACTGTATTCTAAGTGTATTTTGTAATAAAACTTAATTGTTTGGTGTAATTTTGTGTGTTTTTGCTACAAAAAAAAAAATCAATTGTAGGCCTACATGTTTTTTAATTAATTGCTGAAGTTTTTTATTTTTTCTGGTTACCACATTAATATCTGAAGTACATATGACAGTCATTTTCATGTATGTAGTAATATATTTTGTTGTCTGAGTTATGTCGTTATCTATAAAGGAATTATAGGCATGAATAGCTCCTAAATTGATGAGTATAGTAATAAACGTTTTAATGACAGCCTTAGACATTTAAAATAGATCAAGTCAGTAAAGAAAATTGATTTTACATGAGTGTACGCTTATAATATAATTCTTTTCAACTTTAACTCTATTTGAATATATTACAAAATGTTTAATAAATGTTCAAATACATGACAAGCCCCTCTTCTCACGTCTCCCACCCTCCGATGTATTCCCCTGATATTAGCCAATCACAGAGCGCCTCCAGGAGAACCAGCCAATCAGGACGCGGGATTTCTAAAGCTTTTCCGCTTTCCCTGAAGTTCTTGACAGATCCGACTTCAGATTGAGAGAATTCAAGATGGCTGACACAGGTAAGAGTTTCCAAAAATCCTAAGTGCACTAAAACAGTTTGCGCGCATTTAAATTGTGCTGTTTTATGGCAAAGATGTAGCGATTATTGCGCCATGTTTCAATGTACATATAAACTATCCTTATCGCTGTTGTAGATTTTTAGGGAGACAGCAGAAGTAGCTGACGCGCTGGTAAACCCCGAGTTGGCTAACGTTAGCTGCTAGCTCCAAAGCTTTAGACAGTACAGTGAGCTAGCGACCGAGTTAGCTACATAATCTCTGTCAGGCGTGCTGCTGTCTTAGATAAACAACTGATCAACAAGACTGATTGAAAAAGCGATGTGTTTGGGATGTAATTAATTATTCCTAAAAGCTAAACTTTATAATTGCAAAGTTGTATAAAGAACGCTGTCACTCTGTGAAGCTCCAGTAATGCGGTTACAGTACTCTTTTCTACACTTTGCTGTAAATTTTCCTTTTACTGGTATTATGTTTTAGTGCATGAAATAGTTGGATATTTGGAAACGTATGTGAAAGCTTTTAAATACAGTAAGTTAGTGTTTAACGCCTCTAAATAGTTTACATGTTCTTCCCAATGCGGGATAAATGGAAAACTATTTAAACGGTCCTAATGTAACGCTGTTTTGTTTTTTGTTTTTTTTATCTTTTGTTTTGTTTTTGTTTTTTAGATTAATACATAAATAGTTAAAATGGTCTCCCTCAAAATAGATATAATTAAAGATATAATTAAACAAATGCCAACCCTCACAAGTGTTTCTTCATTATGCTGTAACGTTACTTGTGCTATCCATACATTTGCTTTAACTGTTTGAATAGTGTTTCATAGGAAGATTATGCTAACAATAATCAATCATCAGAAAAAGTATATATTAAAAAATAAAGTGACATTTTTCGGTGAAGAGCTCAGTCTGTAATGATGTGTGCCCAGGTGGTGTTGCTGTGTACCCCAAATGACAGGTTTTACCCACGCATGCGCAGAACACTTTTAACGCAAATCGGGTAGTGACAATGTTCCCTGCTGTTAGCACTTAGCTACACAGGAACAAGTGTCGCCAGAAAGAATAATTTAACAACGTAGCAGGTTCACACAATATTATCATGCTCCTCATTTGTAAGTGCTGGACTTCTGTTAAAAGTTGTTAAAATTGGTAAAACCAGCATTAAAGCCTCCCCATATATGCAATTTTACAAACTTGGCAGACAAATGCGTATAATGAACTAATAATTGTTGAATTGGGCTTAAAATTTACTGTCAATGTGGATAGAGATGCAGACTTTGGTTTGACAAGTATAGTTATACCATAAAGGCTGAGTAAATATTTGTGTTATGTGAGTCGATTCTAAATGTTAACATGAACAAAAATGACTTATTACAGCTCACTAGGTATTATAATTTGTAGTGTATTGTGCTAAACAAAGTGGGTGTGGTCATATTTCAAAGTCTTGGTGTGATAATATCACAATGCTTACAATTTAAAGTATGCAGTGATAGCACTGCATGATAAGAATGGGAAAATGTTCTGGCAGTTTTCTACAATGTTGATGATTGTTTGATTGATGATTGATGATTTTTTCATTAATGATACTTCTTTATTTATGTGATTTGTCTTTTTATTGATGCAAACTGTTCTAATGCTCTTGATTATAATATTGAACATATTTAGTGACATGACAGCACTTTGTTTTGGTAGAAAAACTTCTCCATTTAATATTTTTTTTTGACTCCCATTTACAGTGTTTTGTTTAGATCATTTAAGGGGTTGTAAATGCGATGTATAAATGACAATAACTTGTTGGTACACAATTTGGAGGGACAGTGAGTTGGTTCGCACCTTAACTGACACATTTTCTGCAGCAAACACTGACTTTACTTCAGCATTTGCATCAGCACAGTACTTTTCAAAAATATCATCATATAGCATTTACCAGTAAAGAATATGTCACCCAAAAATTTGACCTACACATTAAACTTTCCCATTAAAATTTGCAGCTCCTAGTTTTTTTACTAGCACTAAATGTTGCTTTTGTTTTTAGCAGGTTCAAGGTAAAGGGCCCCTCTCTGAACTTGATTTGTACTTCACTGAGGTTGTGGTGTCATAAGCGCTGCCTGTCACCATGTCCTCCACTTCCTCATCCTACTCCTCTTCGGGGGAAACCAGCCCAGAGGACGTCCCCCGTGGTGGGGGCACCATCCGAGTCTACCTCCCCAACAAGCAGAGGACAGTGGTAAGATGACTACGACTACTCATGATAATATGTGTAGTGTTAGTACTCTGACAGAATCTGCCAACGTTCCATCATGGCTCTGAATAAACCTGACAACAGTTGGCCTTAGTTTCGCAGATGGTGCCTTCTAAAAAAACTCCATTTTGTTTGCCTAATGTCATGTTTTCATATTTGGGCAGCATGGTGGTTCTGAGATGAGCTAGCCAAAATAAAGAATCCGAATGAGCAATATCAGTTTGTTTAATAAAAATGGACTATGTGATGTCTATATCATGGTTTAAGTTTTAAACTAAAAACTCTTTAAAATGCCATTATTTTTAGATACTGGAATTGACTTTTTGTGTCAGTTTATCCAATCAAAAGAACTTTGTCTCAAGCCCAATTTTGAAATCCTATCGCCAACAAAAAACACACACTGCTTGCTTACCTGTTCCATCAAACTAAATATTGCTATAATTAATATAAAACGGAAATTGATAGAAATCTTTTCGGCTGATAACTTATGTATGTTTCACTGCCAGCAATAGGTCCACACACTTCACATTGCATAGTTGTTACATAGATGTTGCGTAGTTGTGTAATTTTTAGTTTTTATAAATCTTGTCTGGATTTGGTTAAAAACAAACTTGAAGCAGAAAGACCTCGCAAAACACATTAAAATTGTTCATTCTTCCATCTATAATTATTTGTATGCTTGTCCATGGCCAAGATGCACAGATGCCCAGACTTCCCCCTCCCCAGACTCTTCCTCCAAGCTTCTTAACTTAGCCAATGCACTTTCACCCAGACCCTCTCCTGAAATCTTGAGGTGCAAAATCCCCCGGAGCATGATCCTTTGACGGCCCTAGTGCTATATCTGGAGTGATCAGTTGATTGAATGTGTGAGGAGATGGTCTGGAGGCCAGTTTGCTGATGCGCATGCTGTGTGTCTTTCGGTGTATGTAAAACTTTGTGCACTCCACAGCTTGCTTGTGCTTCACTTTTCTCTGTAAAGTTAAGTTGCCCATTAGATTGAGTAAACGTAGTGATAATATCAGTGCTTAAACAGTAGCCACTGCAAAGGACAGGACTCATTTATCCGTTATCTTTGTGATGCTAGCTCCTCTCATGTGTAAACTGAAACCCTACTGACATTCTGCTGACTTCATCCTCATGTCTGAAGGCACAGGTCAGGATAAAATCAAGAGGCACGCTTCCTGAGATGGTCCGGAGGCACTCTTTGTAAAAGGCTGCTGTCTGAGAGTGCTCAAATCATTGTGCATTTCTAAATTTCATTCAACATGCAGAAATGACAGCATGAAGCAAAAATACCATAATATTTCTCTGCTTATTAATGTGCAGCGGATGCAATATGTGCAAGTAATATCTACAGCCTGAAGTTAGATTTTACCTCAGCATTGTTGGCTGAATCTCCATTTCCATTTTGCTTGAGGCAGCATGTGTTAAAACATGTAATATCAATAGTAGCTCCTGCTTCTGTTTTGTCTAGTCAGCACTTTGCATCTGCTCTTTCTTACTGGAATGACTGACACAAATTGATGTTATTACAAAGAGTCATATGTTTTCTTTGCAGGTTAATGTTCGTCAAGGGCAGACTGTGCACGAGAGTCTAGATAAAGCCCTCAAAGTCAGAGGCCTGACTCAAGAATGCTGTGCTGTATTTCGTCTCCTAGAAGGGTAAGACTGCCCAATTTCCAAGTGTTTATTTTTCTACCAGATATTAAGAGTACTTTATAAAAAACAAAGCATTTATTGTACAATTATTGTTGGACTAATGCAATGATTTGAATTGTACTAGTGATGATGTAATCATCCAAAGCAAACATGACTCATGACAAATGTGCTCCAGCACTTTGGTTCAGCTCTGGGTAAAAAAAAAAAAAGACACCCAGCTGTCATTTTTTCACCTAACACATGCATGTGTTAGTTGAATTGGTAACATGGGGAAGACATGTAGTCCACTCTGAAAAATCGTGTGTGCAAACAAGCTCATAGTACAATTTTAAAGTGAAACTCAGTACATTTTGTATAAATAAACTGTTTCGGAGTCCATTGGTTAAATGAGTTGTTGCGGGGTGAATGAAGCGACTCTTGGAAGTCTTGCAAGAAAGTGGCACATCACAATTAACCAAACAACAAGCTAGAGATGGTGCTTTATTTTTAGATTGTTGTCACAGCAGAGCGGCCAAATGGCAGAACGAACTTTGTACAGATACACGGAGGGGAAAACTAAAGTAAAACCAAGCGAGGGATAATAATGGAGTCTTTCAGACATACATTTATTAGGGTTTCTGCAGTGTCTTAAAAAGTCTTTAATTGTAAACTCTGAATTAAAGGTCTTAAAGTCTTAAATTTGCCGAGTTGTGGATTATCAGGTCATACATTTAAACAGGTCTCAAATATTCATGCACATTAGATGCAGTTAACTAAAATGTCCACTTAAATGCATAAAGGCATTTTACCATCACCGATACGAGAGCTTAGTCCTTTTCTTGCCAAGACCAAAATGCTTTGCAGCACTCATTGTCACAAATGGTCTCAGCTAAAAAGTCTTAAATTTAACTTTTTGAAGCCTGCAGAAACCATGATTTATGATGTGTTTTACGCCCGGAATGTAGTTGGAGCTCCATAGAAAAAACAGCAAAGAAACGAGAAAAGTTACACTTCCACTTAAACTCACATAATGTTGTGGATAGTCCTATTTTAAATGTATTAAACACCCTCTCTAGGCGAAAGAGACTGACAGATTGGGACACAAACATCACTCCTCTGGTCGGAGAGGAGCTTTTAGTCGAGGTCCTAGATGATATTCCTCTTTCAATGCACAATTTTGTAAGTAACTTTTCACTCAGTTCATTTTTTTATTTTTTGGCTATTGTTGACATAGCATTATTTCAGCAGTCTAATTTTGAAATATATTTCTATTTCTTTTCTTTTTCAGGTACGTAAAACCTTTTTCAAGCTGGCTTTCTGTGATTTTTGTCACAAGTTTCTTTTTAATGGCTTTCGGTGTCAGACGTGTGGCTATAAGTTTCACCAACACTGCAGTAGCAAGGTTCCTACTGTGTGTGTAGATATGGACACAGTGACCAAACGGTGAGTCTAGCCCTGGCCACTTTCAGTCACAAAACAGTCATTTCTTATTCTACAATAGCTTTTCCATTTGCTGGCATAACTTGGATAATGAGTTTAGATAATAACGTTTTAGCATCTCATCAGACCTGCTGAGCAACTGCAGCATACTTGTTTATTCTACAAAATGTCGGAAATAATCTTCAGGACATCAGTGAACACCAACCAAAGATTTTTGCCTTGCTGTCTGCAATAGGACTTGAGAAATTTTGGTTCATTCATCGTACAAATTTAGCCATAAATTCTTTTATGTTGTCAAAATCAAGGCCTTAAGAGTATTAAATCTAATTAAATCTAATAAGTAGGTATTTTGTTTATCTATTTCAAGAATATACTTAAGCACTGATGCCTTACTGAAAATACTTTTTTAATTGCAACACTGGAGTTATTTCATCTGTATTTGGCTTTAAAATAAAACCCTTAGATTAGTACGGAAAATTTGTAAGTGTTAATTTCATACAGATTATTGTTCTGTTACTAACAAGGCTGACATAAAATTTCAATCTAAATGGCATCTTAATATTTATTTATTTTTATTTTTGGACAAAATCTGAAGCTACCCTGCACTGACACTTTTTCTACAGCAATTACTAAATCTTGGGTTTTTGTTATTTTAGCAGTATTTTGGCATATAATGTCCAGACTGGTATTATTAAAACCTTTTCCGTTCTTGTGTCTTGTGTTGGTCCAGGTGTGACCCCCACCCCTGTGTAGATGTGTACCCACAGATTCTGCTGCCAGAACATTCCCCTTCACAGAGCAACCTCGCCTTAACCCCAGATCCTTCCGGGTAAGTGCCCACTGAAAGCAATAAGAAGTTGTGTTGTAGTTCTGATTGTAATGGTTGACATTGGGGGGCATGGTGGCAGAGTGATTATGGAAGATTGACTGTATATTTTAACTTTTTTTATTAATTAATTGTTTTGTTTGATAATTCAGCATGGACCTCCTTTCCCCAACCTCGGCCTTTCACTTCCCACTGCCTGGTGCAGAGGGTCAGTCGTTACAAAGGCACCGCTCCACCTCCACGCCCAACGTCCACATGATCAGCACGGTCGGCCCTGTAGCAGCCATAAGAGAGGTTCGAACTTACACTGCACATATATTAATATCATAATTTCCTCACATTATAATCTTGCTCTTGCTATTTTTATAACTCTGAATTTCCCGTTTGTGTTACTAAAAGTGTATTTTATTTTCAGGAAACTCTAAGATACAACAACACAATAGGTACGTCATTATTATTTGTTCTGTTTGTTCACGTTTATTGTTCCTTCTTTATTAACCTGTTTCTAAACATTTGTAGGTCCCGAGCCGTCACCAAAGCTCTCGACCAGTCCGCCCTCCTCTCTGGGCTCTCCAGGGAGGAGACCCCCCAAATCCCCCTCAGAGCACAAGGAGCGCAAGCCATCCTCATCAGACGACAAAAAGAAAGTGGTAAGAAGCCTTTGTTTTTCATTTTTAGCCTTAAATGATCCCCATTTAACATGAATGCATACTTTGTTGTTACATGGCTTCAATAAAGAATATTGTTATACTGTATTTTTGGTATTTCAAGATCTCTCCTAAACCAGATATATGTCTATGACTCTATAGTATTTTCTGGTTTTCTATTTTTTTACTTCTAACCTTAAAGTTAAACTATAGATAACATTTCTATTAACATTTTATAGGCTGCCCTTTAAAGGCTTGCAGCCATTTAGCTAGTGTAGTTTAGATGCTTGTTTACAGAGCAGATAAATATTAAGCCATTTGCTAATGTATTCTACCCAGTCACTGACAACACATACTAAAATCATCCTGTTGATACATAATGTACTATTTCTAGAGGCTAACTGTTGTGTTTATCTTTTAAAAATGCATTGCAGTCAACTTCCTTTTATTGCCAAATGCACACTCAGTTCATTTCTGAAATGATGCATTCTAATTTGGTGAAAATTCATACTTATCTGAAATTACCCATGTCAAACCTAAAGGACTACTGGGGGTCATCTACTAAAACAAAAAAGTTTTTAATTACATTCCTACTTCTCTTCTAGCTTCGAGGAGGCATTAGAGACTCTAGTTACTATTGGGAGGTCCAGTCTCGAGAGGTGACCGTTCAGAAGAGGATAGGGTCCGGCTCATTTGGGACAGTCTACAAAGGAAAGTGGCACGGAGACGTGGCCATTAAGATCCTCAAAGTGACTGCACCAACGCCGGAGCAGCTACAGGCTTTCAAGAATGAAATGCAGGTCCTACGGTAAGTGGCACTAAGGTTTCCTATACATTATTTCAAACGTGGAAAAGACAAAAAACTCAAATGAGTGTTTGAAGCTGTTTTTAAATTAGAGTTTATATTTTCTGCCCAAGTCCGACCCGAACCGCTTATTCAACACATTAACATATGTTAGAAACACTATTATGTGTAATTGTATATTTTATTGAAATGTAATTTGAAACGCTCTTTTCAACTCTGAAAACTAATTGATCATATGTTGGTAGTGAGAGAAATGTATCAACATTGGTTATTATTACATTAAATGATGAGCTCAGTAATGTCCATCATTGTCATGTTTCAGCAGGACATTCACTGCTGATATTTAACTTATTTAATACAGATCAAACGTAGTTATTATACTCTGAGACCGCAGCATTCATGTGCGTGACAACAATATAGACCTGCATTTGATAGGGCTGCCTTTCTTACCATAACACTGGTTGTGTTCAGCACCGTAAAACATTCTTTGTGTATTGTTTAGTTGCCAAATGATCACACTTATGTTTGATGCACCTCATAACTAGTGATGGGAATTGATAAGATTTTATCAATGTCAATGCCATTGTCGATTCTGCTTATCAATCCGATTCTTTATCGATTCTCTTATCTAAGGGTGCTCCGATGGATCGGCTGCGATGAGTGATCGGCCGATCATGGCTAAAAATAGAGTGATTGGTAAAATGGGCCGATCGAATTACAACAAACCTGCGAGGCTCTCACATTTACTGTCTTGCCACTCCGGTTTGATTAAACAGCAGTAGTGTTATTCTAGCAGTGTTTTTAAGTTAAGGCCCAGTTATAACTAACACAAACCTGCCCTGGAGGTGCTGCTTTATGTCCCCGCCTGCTCCTGGAGTGCACGGTACAGAACCGAGGCGCAGCAGTGCGTGTATTTGTAACCACCAACGCAAATAGAGCTAACCTGCTAACATTTACGTTAAAAGCGCGGAGAAAACTGTGCGTTTTGTGGCTTTAACTGCTCCAAATGACTGCTAATGGAAATCGAAAGTAAAAAGGCAACCCATGTGTCTGTGTGTCTGAGATTTAGCACCTTTCATCGTTGACTTTCTCTTGTGCACGTTTTCTTCATTCAGATGTTAAAACTGGCTCAAGAGCTAACTGCTCTTAAATCCACTGTGTTTCAACCTGATTTGGCTGCGTGTTGCGCAGGTGCTGCACCCACAGGCTCGCACTAAAGGCACCAATTAAGCTGCACCAATTAACAGCTGATTTTTACATCAGTGGAGCATTCAAACAAAGCCACACAGACACTTGGGTGCACACATTAAAGGCCAATAATGCAAAAAAAAACTCTTCTAAAACAAAAAAGTAGAATTTTGTTGTACTTTTACATTTACAAAGACTAAAGTATTTTCCTAGTGGAAATAATAATAGCCTGCATACATTACATTACTACATTGAAGACCATGTGATCGGCATCGGCCATGATCAGTATCGGCCGATCACAGCAAAGGGTGATCGGTGGCCTCAAAAATCCTGATTGGAACACCCTTACTCTTATCAATTCCTGCTATATCTGTAAATAAAAATTAACTAGATTTGTGGTCATACAGTTTATTGTTTTATATTATATTATGAAGCAGAAAGAGAAGCTTATTTTTATTTTCATGTATGTGGGCCTATTTTAAACTGGGCTCACTAAACAGAAGTAACATGTATTGAATGGACAGCTGTTAAATTACTGGAAACTTGTACTTTTTAAGTAAACAGGATTGTGGCTTTAATATTAATTTAATAACAATAATACATTTTATTTATAAAAGCGCTTTTCATGACACTCAAAGATGCTGTACAAGGGTAAAACAATAGAAACAAACAACAAAACAAGCAAACAAATATTAAACTTTAAAAGCAGTTCTGAAAAGGTGGGTCTTGAGAAGGTTTTTGAAGGTGGGGAAGTCAGTGCAGTCACAGATGGGTTGTGGGAGTGAATTCCAGAGGGTGGGGGCAGTGACGGAGAAGGCTCTGTCACCCCAGGTTCGGAGCTTGGTCCTGCAGGGGAGGGAGAGAAGGTTGGCAGCAGAGGATCGAAGGGAGCGGGACGGGGCGTGGCGGTGAAGCAGGTCAGAGAGGTAGGAGGGGGCCAGGTTATGGAGGGCTTTGAATGTGTTGGGAGGAGGGGCAGCAGTAGCAGCTTTGCACCTGTCTGGAAAAAAAAGCTCATTAACCTTATTAAACTAAACAGTAGTCTGTGTTACTGTGACAGTGCAAAGCAGGGAGGGGCCACATCAGCATCAGACAGGTGGGACAGGATTCAGCATTTTCTACGGAGCTTTCGCTCTTTTTCTATCGCTCCATACTGTATTTCTTATGCAGGGGAATAAGCTCCTGCTGTTACAGTGCGCAGACATTTAGCTCCTACCTCTGGCTTCACTCTGGCGTGTCCACGCAGTGGGACGCGAGCGCGCCAGGCTCCGTGCGTCTCCACCTTCACGCTGCCGTGTCCTGTGAGTGCGTGTGCATTAATTAGAGAGAGCAGAACGACATGCACTGCATGGTGAGTGCCACGCTTTGTAGGCTACTCATCGAAGACGACTTTTTCAGTGAAGTGAAAGTAAAAAAGTTAGAGGCGCCGCTCGGGAGCGGGGCAGGTCTCGGAGCAAAACCTGTTCACACAAACGCAGCTGCCCAAAGCGACATCTATAAGAGGGATCGTTAACTGCGGAGGCAGACAATTCCAATGGATTGGAAAAATTAGAACTGGTTCTCGGGTAGAACCGGGTTTAGATGCCCATCGCTACTCGTAACCACTGTGGCTCTTGTCCAAGTCCCATTTGCCTCGAGTTTTTGGTTTATAACATCCAAAACGCCTCCAGACAGTAGCCTGTAATGAAGTGGGTGCTGACATTTTAACACATCACGCACAAACAACACATTGGAAAAATTATCATTTTTGCCACCTCTTTTGGCAAAAGAGGCAGTTACTTGATATTGCATAACACAAGTGATACGTTTCTGTTGGCTGGAACTAGATACTGATAATCTTATTATCTTAAACAAATTAAATGTGAACTTTTAGACATTTATTTTGAATTTTTTTATGGTTTTTCTTAGGAAGATTTACAGGCAACAGATACTGGTTGCACAAGTAGTGTCTGCTGAATTTGGTGAGGCTGTGAATCATGAGGCATTTTGAAACTTGGTAAAACACTACACATGACTCAACTAGTTAACAAAGACTTGACCTGTACTACATAATTTTCAACATAGTACACTAAATGACACTGGACCAAGCCTTTCCAGACTGGTTTAGGCCTTAATATTTATCACATTACCTCAGTCGCATGTCTTCTTATGTCATGTCTTTGTGTAATTTAAGATCAGAAGGGTTGTGTTTTTACTGAGGTTGTTTTCTATCAAGAATTTTATTGTATTGTGAAGCTTTTACTAAAGTAGGTGCACTGCCAATAATTACAGATTTATTCCCAGCTTTTGAACTTGGAATTCAGAAACCATCACCAGCTTCCTAAAATCTGACTATGTTATGTCATATACAGTTGCAAGAAAAACTATGTGAACCCTTTGGAATGACTTGGAGTTCTGCATGATTTGGTAAAATGTGATCTGATCTTCATCTTAGTCACAACAATAGACAAACACAGTCTGCTTGAACTAATGCTGCAATGCTGTTTTTATTGAACATTTATGTAAACATTCACAAAATCAAAACAAGAACAAGATGAGCTCAGTTTGAAACATTGCTGACTCATGTTTCTCATTAATTTTCATTTTGCTCTATTGTTTAATCAAAAGATTTCACAACCTTTTAGTCATTGTATGTAAAACCAAATGAATCACCCATGCTCTACACTTGTGTTGGTGCTTGTTGTGACTGAATCTCTCTGACCTAACCCATTTTTCTTCAGTGAAAAAGTATTTTGTGAAAAGCCAAATCATTGCCGTATGAGTGTAAATATAAATCCGATGGTCTTGTTTTATGCCCTTCTGTAGGAAGACCCGCCATGTCAACATCCTGCTGTTCATGGGCTACATGACTAAGCCCAACTTTGCCATCATCACTCAGTGGTGTGAAGGCAGCAGCTTGTACCGCCATCTGCACGTCACAGAGACCAAGTTCGACACCATGCGCCGCATTGATGTGGCCCGACAGACGGCGCAGGGCATGGAGTAAGAGCCGCAGACTGTTTTCTACTATATCCATTACTCATAGTTACTAAAATGAACCATGAGTTACCAAGTCAGAGAGTGAATTCATGAATAATGGGTTACAATATTACTAAATGTTTTATTTGACATGCAATGTTTTTTTTTAATGTTTATTACTGTAGACTATGAATAATTGTCACTTTCTCTTTTAGTTACCTTCATGCAAAGAACATTATTCATCGGGATCTCAAATCAAACAGTATCCTTTCTGGGTGCATCATTGTCCTTTATGGATATTTTGGTTGCACAATTATTAGGACTGTGTTTTATTTTTGTTTTGTTTTTTCTCCAACTGTAGTTTTACATATTGTGTAGACAGATTGAAATCTTGAATTGAAGTTTTGCTGATGCTGAGCATTCACATTATGCATGTTAGAATGGAAATATTTAATTGGAAGTTACAATTTAGTAGCAATATTCAAGCTATATATTCTTCTAAATCCCTTGTGCAAGATACTTGACCATCCTTTGAATTCTATATCTCTGCTCGAGGTTGACCGATATGTTTTTTTGTTTTTTTTATGGCTGATGCCAATACAGATTTCCAAAATTCAGAGCAGCCGATGGCAATAAACACTGCATATTTTTGGGGCCGATATACAGGGCCAAATTTCTTAATTTTATGAAAGAAATTAATTTAATATAGCTGTTTATTTTAGATGATATACTCTATCTATAATGGGCTTTTTTTTGTCATACGTCCTTACTCCTACCATGATTCTTCAAAAAACATCATCATAAAAAAAAATGTGTTGTTTATTAGCACAAGTAACCCTGCCTGTTTTTCTATTAAACTCAATTAAAAATAAAAATAAAAAAGTAAAATAAAACAATACAAACCTCTGTTTGATGTACTTTACTGTACAGTAAATACAGAAGTCAATAAAAATGAATAAATAATAATCTAAATCTTTAGTGAATTGAAATAATTTGAATAACTCTCCTTTGAAACAAGCTATTAAACCTAAAATATGTAAGAAAATCTAATATTCAAATAATATTCTTGAACAGTTTCACCTCCTTTTCATGAGTCAATGAAACATTTGACCTTCTCTTTCATAATTCAAGAGTCCATTATGAAAAGAATATTTTATTTTTAATATATTATGAAATAATTCCAAGTAACCCCTGCAAAGTGCTTGTGTACCCCTGGGGCTCTCCATATCTCTGGTTGGGAAACACTGGCTGATTTTTAAAAAGTATAAACTGAAACCACAAGCAATTATCCATCACAAGTTTACATTAGAGCATATGTAATTAACCCTTTACAGTTGAAGTTGTGCTTTGTAATATTTCCCTCAGCTGTGTGACTAGATATTTTCCTCCACGAAGGCTGGACTGTGAAGATCGGTGACTTTGGTTTGGCCACAGTGAAGTCCCGATGGAGCGGCTCCCAACAGGTCGAGCAGCCCAGTGGGTCCATTCTGTGGATGGTAGGTAGCTTAGATATTTGTTCTGTGTAATAATGACTCACGTGTGATTCTTGGAAAGCAGGTTCAGCACTTTCCCATTAGAATACTGTTGGGTTTCCTCAGAAAAATACCTGTGGGGAAAAAACAGAGTTAGTAGCATGTGCGTTCCTCTCTTCTTTTCGCATTTTACAGTAAGTAGTAATAAAACCTAAAAATGTTCTCATTCCAAATTTATCCTGGGAATATTACACTTAGACCCAAAATGGATCACATACACACACTATATTGGTTGTTGAGGTCAAATGGAAAAAAAAAAAAAAGAAAAATTTCTTTACCAGACTGTAGCTACTCCAACATTGCTTTGTTGCTCACCCAAAGTATTGTTTTTTGTGTTTTTTATGGTTAAATAGCTGAGCTTAGCTAAATTAATAAGGTATTTAACATTTAGGGAAGTCTCAGGGCCTGGCATCATTCAAGGGTTTTTGTGTAAAATGGTCAAGTGAGCCAATATGCATTACCAGGTTTGCACTAGTTTTACTGATTTCTAGAAGAATGCTTTAAAGGTCCGTGAGCTTTAACCATGTTTTAATATAGTTTGCACCTCAAAAACATACCTTGAGTAGTATTTTGTTTCATTCACGCATGTTTGAGTAATCCTGATTACTGAAATTGTCCCTTTCTAAAGAGCTGAAAACACTCTGGTTTCTCAGCTCTATGTAGACAACGTAAAACCAGGAAGTGCTCCTGTGCATTTCTAAAGCCCATACATTGTTGCCAGACTCGTACTTGGTGTCATTACATTGCGGTCAGCTCATTTATTTATTTGTTTGCATCATGTTGCTGATAGCATGCTAATTAAGAATTTTATGCTCTGGCCTTTCCCCACAGTTGCCAGCAGAGAGCGGCAGGCACCTAATCAAAGTGTGAAAAAAAGGAGATGTTTTCAATATATATACATTATTATAAGTTATAAAAAGTGATATACTAATGCAAAAGTGTCTAAAATGATTTCAGAAAGCCTGAAAAAAGCATAATATGACAGGGACTTTATTCCTCTGAGAGCTACTTTTACAAAATGAAAATAGCAAAGAGCTACTCATGTTTTCTTTGTGAAAATGTTACTACAATATAATATATAATACAATAATCACTACCAACTCATCAAGCTTGACTGCAGCGCAGTTGTTTGATTGACAACTAATTGGCAAACATTCATTATGTGCACGAAGGAGGTGGGCATCTATGAATTGGATTGGACTCATACACAAGCTGGTTTGCCAAGAAAGAAATTAAAAAAAATTTGTTTAGTAAATCAAGTTTATGGAGGAGTTGTTAAGACATTAAGAAGCTACTTGGAAAGTGGTTGCTAGCTACTTGTTGGGGACCCCTGCTTTAAAGCAACACTGTGTAGTATTTACTCTTTAAAATACAGTTCCTAATATCTTTTCAGTGGTAGATTAACTCTCAACGAAACAAACTATCCCTCTCCTGACCCCTGAGGCGTTCTCGTTCTCTATCATTATGTAAATTGGGGGGAGCACACTCTACAAAGCGCTAGAAAAAAAAATAAAAAAATGCTAATGCTAACCAAAATACTTCCTCTTTTTGTCATTATTTCAGTTCTTTTCTGAACACTAAAACTACGAACTATGACATTCACTACCTTTTCTGTTGAAATTATTGTATAAAATGAGGGTCTTATCAACCAGAGATGGACCGCAAGAGAGAGCAAAAGTGACATTGTGCTGCCTTAAGTTGTTGGAAGCCGTTTATAGTTGTATATTTTTGACCAATAACAATAAAACATCTTATCTCTTCTCTCCAAAGGCTCCTGAGGTGATCCGGATGCAGGACACTAACCCCTATACGTTCCAGTCGGATGTTTACGGCTACGGTGTGGTGTTGTTTGAGCTCATGTCGGGAACGCTGCCTTACTCCAATATCAACAACAGAGACCAGGTTTCACCACTCTCTTTTTACAACATCTCACTCTCTGCCTATTACCGCCTGTTTTAAACCAATGAAGTCATACAGTTTGGACAAAAACAAGAAACCACTGCAGAGTGATGTGTCTCAGGTTTTATCTTTTATAGGTGCAAAATGGTGAACTGAAGACTTTGCTGTATTTTGTGATCTACTGACTAAATTTCTTCTAACTAACAAATAAAATTATTGTTCTTTAGTCTGTAACTTTAAAAGAAATTGCAGTAAGTCAAAATTAAAGAAAAGATGCAGTCTTTGTTGAACTTAAATAATTTAAAGATTCACAAATTGGTTATAATGTTTTGACTAAAGAATATTTATAAATCAGTATTTTGCTGAATAACCCTGATCTGTAACCACAGCTTTCCTGCGTCTTGCTCTCTACCAGTTCTTCATGTAGCTGTTAGGTAACTTTATACCTCTCTCTCAGCTTTGCTTGTCTGTGAGCTCATAAAGCAGAGTGAGGTGTGTGAAGGAATTTAACAGACACTGGCCAAGAATAAATTGCAATGATCTCTTATTTTGCCAGAGCAGTCTGTGTATGAGTAAACAGGTTCTGTGGAGTGACATTTTTTTCCTCTGTTTTAGATCATTTTCATGGTTGGACGTGGTTACGTGTCGCCAGATCTTAGTAAACTGTATAGTACCTCACCCAAGTCGATGAGGAGGCTGATCGCAGATTGTCTGAAGTTCAAACGTGACGAGAGACCACTGTTTCCACAGGTTAGTTATTATACCTTTATTATTCTATTATTATAGGTTATTTGTAATACCTGACCACTAGAGGGAAGCAAAGTCTTGTGCTTGAATGTCATTTTGTTCTCTTTAGGTTGAAAATGTTTTATATATTAAGATATAAGTACAATGCACAGTTGAATGCATTTTTTGTACCTACAATCAATAGCAAAACAAATTCACACAGCACACGAGATAATTACAGATAAACTGTATACATTATAGATAAAATGTTAAAATTAGAGGAATGGTTCTGGTTATTGAAATAAACTTGGTTCTTTATCATTTAAAGAATAATGTTTTGAATACAGTTTATTTCATCACATCTAGCTGCATTATAATTATGTAATAATACTAAACTAACCCTGAACTCGCTATGTGTATAAGAAATAGGAATTAACTTGGACCATCTTAAACGGATAACAGCAAGACAACATAGTCTAATGCTACTGCGCTAGCTTAAATCTAATACTAGAAGTTTAATGAAAGCATAAACCCTGATGTCGTGTGTTAAGCTTTACCAGCTTTACTTTTTTAATAAAAGGCAAGGCAAGTTTATTTGTATAGCACAATTCATACACAGAGCAATTCAAAGTGCTTTACAGAAAATAAAAGGCAAATTTAGAAGTACAAAATACAATTAAAACAATAAAATCAAATTTAAAGAGTATAATTAAGAATCAATTTAAAATTAAATTAAAAGAGAAGAGTGCAGATAAAACACTTATCAGATGGTATATGCACAGTTAAAAAGAACAGTTTTAAGTCTGGACTTGAACATTGTCAGAGTAGAGGCCTGTCTAACATCGTCAGGGAGACTGTTCCAGAGTTTAGCTGCATAAAACTGAAAGGCTGCTTCACTGAGTTTAGTCCTGACTCTGGGCACCAACAGAGTCCTGTCCCTGAGGTTCTCAGAGTCCCAGATGGTTCATATGGGACCAAGAGGTCAGAGATGTACTTTGGTGCTAAGCCATGGAGAGACTTGTACACAAGCAGAGCTGTTTTAAAGTCTATTCTCTGAGCAACAGGAAGCCAGTGCAGAGACCTGAGGACAGGACTAATATGGTCGTACTTCCTGGTTTTGGTCAGGACCCGAGCAGCAGTGTTCTGGATGTACTGCAGCTGTCTTACAGCTCGCTTAGTGAGTCCAGTGAGCAGACCGTTACAGTAGTCTAATCTGCTGGAGATGAACGCATGAATAAGTCTCTCTAGGTCTGGTTTAGACAGTATACCTTTGATTCTGGCAATGTTTTTGAGATGGTAAAATGCTGATGATGTTATAGATTTAATGTGACTGCTGAAGTTCAAGTCAGAGTCCATGATTACCCCGAGATTTCTAACCTGACTTGTAGGTTTTAGTGAAAGAGACTCGAGGTGACTACAGACACCTTGTCTTTGTTTCTGTGAGCCAAAGATGATTATTTCAGTCTTGTCTGTGTTTAGCTGGAGAAAGTTGTTTCTTATCCACTCATTGATCTGTTGGATGCAGTGACAGTGAATCCACAGGTCCATATTCACCTGCTGTCAGTGAGATGTAAATCTGAGTGTCATCTGCATAGTTATGGTAGGATACGTTATTGCTGCTTATTAATTGGCCTAAATGGAGCATGTAAAGATTGAACAAAAGAGGTCCCAGGATGGACCCCTGGGGCACTCCACAGGTCAGAGCCATTTGGTCTGAAACGCAGTTACCGATTTAAACAAAGTACTTCCTGTCTTCAAGATAGGACTTACACCATTTTAGGGCAGTACCAGAAATACCTACCCAGTCCTCTAATAAAAGAAGGAAAGGTGGCTATTCTTATGTTGAAGCAGTAAATTCTTTATAAAGTAGTATAAAAAAATGTGTTGTCCTTCTTTTTCAGATCCTAGTGGCCATTGAGCAGGTCCAGGACATGCTGCCAAAGATCGAGCGCAGTCGATCGGAGCCCTCTCTGCACCGGGCCGTCCATGCTGAGGACCTGAATCCCCTCCTGTTAAATACTACCAGGTTTTTGGCACTCTAATGTCCCAGCAGCACTGGGCTACGTACAGGCTGCCACTGCATGTCCACAGGACCTGAGAGCAGCCACAGTGGGACGTCCCGACACACACAGTGGTGACCCTATTAGACACCCCTCACCCCATGCACCTGCACAGTCCTGGAGCTAGAGCACTGGGCACACAAACTCTGTAACAAACTGCAAAGTGATTTTATATAATATATATATATATATATATATATATATATATATATATATATATATATATATATATATATATTCAAATGGAGTGAAATGACAAGTTTGCTAAAATGTCAAAAACTATAAAAATCCAACTTTTTTAGGAGCACTGAAGCCCAAGATAGTCCAGCAGAGGGCGCAATTGCGGAGCTGCTAAGTTCAGGGCTAAAGACAAACCATAGCTGCTCTTTGAAATGACTTTGGCCCCCTTCAGACCTGGCATTTAACTTTACATGAACTGTAAAAATGTTGACTTTTTGCAGAGCGCTGAAGCCACCTGAAAAAACCCAAGTTAGTCCAGCAGGGGGCACTATAGTGATGCAGCTAAGTTCGGGGCAAAAGACAAATCATAGCTGCTCTGGCCCCCTTTAGACCTGCTATTAAAATGTTGATATTTGCATCTTCAGTGGACAGCCTTAATGCAAGATGTAAAAAAAAAAAAACAACATGAACTTTTAAGGTTTACTGTTACTGTTAATTTATAAAGGTAAACTATTTAATAAGAAGTACATAGGTATCCAAATGGCAACAGTAGTTCTCTAGTTACCAAAAAACATATACTGTAGAAGTAAGTGGCTGAAAAACCACAGTCTTAATCAAATGCCAGTTTTTAAATTTGCATGAAAGAGTGTCTAAAATGTAATTCTTGGTCTGAAGGGGGCACTAATCTACTGCAAATAGGATTGGGGATCTGAAGTTCAAATGCCTGTCTTGAGAAGCTTTACATCAGAGAAACAGGCAACCAAAATCATACAGTGAGTTTATGATGAGCACAATTTTATAGATTAAATTTTGACTAGCAAGTCTGAAACAAGCCATAAACAAAATAAAACTTGAAGGTGTGTGGCTAATATGTCATTTTGAACTCATCTCTCCAACCATTTGCAGGATTTTTCCACCTTGCATTAACAGTCAGGGCAAATCAGTAGCATGTAATGAATTATTTTACCACCAGCATAAATGACAGCAGTGAACGGGCCAGTACCAGTCCAAGTTTTTTAGGCACCACCACGTCATAATCCTGGTCTGTCTTTATCATAGTGAAGAATAGATTTTTCAAGCATCTGTTATTACTATAGTTAACTGACTTGGTGGGTGTTTCTGTTGATAACTGTACAGTCTTAACGTAAACGGTTAGTTGTTTTGCTGCTATTTGAGAGTGAGTTGTGTTACTTGGTCAACTTCAAGTGTCTCTGTGGGTTAGTCTTAAAAACCATACATTTAATATTAAATCATAATTTGCCGAATTAGTACTGTAGTTGACTGGAGTTCATTGGCATTTAGAAAAAAGGGTTACACGATTAATGAATTTAATTTGTATTACTTTCTGGATTTCTTATCGACAAAGTGTAGACATGAAGTACTGTTTGAAAGTAAGTCTGACATCCCTTGATTTTGCCATTGTTTAGATATTTTCCCTGTCATTCACTTGCTAAAAACACCAGTGTAGTTTTGCTCTCTCAACATGGCGTATCCTGTTGTCACTTGGTTGGAAACTGTAATTTTTATTGTTATTTTGTTTAAACACAGTTTTATGATCATTTGTATGCAGTTTAAAATCATCCAAAAAGCTGCTTTTCTACTATTAAACCAGGTTCACAATAAGAAAATAATAACTAGTAAAACTATTGATGGGATGTTCATAGAGAGCCATGGTAGTTGTGAGTTGGTAACAAGGTATAGTGGCGACATCTGATGGTGAAAGGGCAGTTGCAGTTATGGTGGCTCTGGAGGGACATTATATTGCATGTTAAAGGGGCTATATTATGCTTTTTATATTTTTTAAACTGCTGCATGTTTTACAACTTTTAAAAACATGATCTGACTAAAATAAAAAGTTTTTAACAAGTACTCTACTGGTGCCATAAAGAAGCAGGTAAAGAGACCAGTAGAGGGCAGTAGAGGGCAGCAGAGTTCAGCGTGTGTCTTGAACACAATCAATGAAAAATAAGGCTTCCTTTCCTTAAAGTTTTAGTTTGATGCCATTTTACTACAAAATGAAAAATAGTTGTGAGGAATCAGTGGAAACAGAGCTGTACACTGTTGTTTGTTTGTTTTGTTTGTTTTTTTGTTTGTTTGTTTTTTGATAAATGAATGAGAGCTTACTGGATGTAGAGGGCTTGTTCATTGGTCAGTGCTTCCTGGATTGAGCAGGGGTTTGTGAGAGAGGCAGGGGCTCATGGAACTGAGCATTTTGATGCCTTAAACAGGCATGAATGAAGCAAAAACACAACTCTGGGTTTGTTTTTGTTGAGGCAACAACACAACAAGCCCAGAAAAGTCGGTTTTGTATAATGTAGCCCCTTTAACAAATCAGCAATGTAAAAAATTACAATAAGTAGTGCATACATTTTCAGAGCATTTATGCAAAATTCAATAAAAGTTTTTAATCTGCGTTTCCTCCAGCGGTTTGTCCCCCTCCAGGCAGCTGTATCAACAAAAACTAGAAGTAATGCAATTCCTCATGGTAATACTATTTTTAAAATACGTAAAAGTGCCATTTTGATGCATATACACAATATACATACTATGTAAAAATATATAACCAATATGTTTAATTAATCTCAACTCCCACATTTTTACACAGTGCACATTTAAATGGCAACAGTAATAGAATTTAGGTTGTTATTGAAGTTTAAACTGTATATTTTAATAATACAGTATGAGCTTAACACAAGTCAGAACACTTACAGTCAGGTGAATAGACATATTCTCAAATTTCTCAGAGGAAGTAACCAAGTAGCCATTGTTCTAATAATGACTCCTAACTTTAAACCTAACTTTTAACTCCTTACTTTTATCCAACAGTAGGTAACATTTCAACTTAAAACAGGAAGCCTGGAAATCAATAATAGTACCAGTATATTCACTTTCTCACTTTCCTGATTTAAAACAAGGTGCCTAGTCATTTGTCTGGAACATTTAGCACACTGGGCTTAACAAGTGTGAAAACCGTTTACCCTCTTGACACTTGTTGCTGAATATTTGACTACTTTTGAGAACTTCCTCATTCCAAGATGTGGAAACTACCTTTAATGTTGCTGAATTAGAAAGTGCCCATTACACCAAACATCTAAACTACCCCAGAAATAGACCTTGGTCCTCATTGCAAAACTTTTTAAGAACTGGCCTTTCCCACAAGGTCATTTTTTTTATTTATGAAGCAGTACTTAGTTGCATACTTACCATAATCATGACATAACTGCAGTATATTTCCAAGAGCAAGGAAGTAAAGTAATCAGTAACTGTCATGGCCGGTCAACCATACCTATGCATGACTATCTTTTAATGTGAAATGGGTTTGAAATCCCTTCTCTTCATAGCTATTTCTGTTAGTAGAAATCCTGTTTGACCAATAGTAACTGTTTATCGAAAATGGGGCAGGCTTTATGTTTGCTTTGCTTGTCTGATTGGTTGTAAGTTTATCCACTTGTATCCAGAGTGAGACCAATATGAGAAATATAAATTAGAATACAAAATGTAGATTGGCTGGCCTGGCTTTGTAAATATAACACAAACTGGCCTATAGCTGAGTTTATTGCTCCTCTAAGGCAGGTGACCCTTTTGCTATTACATTAGTTACTATTTCCAATGTTTATAATGACTTTTTAATTTGTGCCCTAAACTAACCAGGCTTTTTTTTTTTTAACTGGCCACATTGCGAAGGTTGCAATAGTTACTGATACAACCAATAAGATATTTAAAAAAACAAAAACAAATGTTTAAATAGGGGCTGGGTACCCTATATCTTATTTGTAATTTCTATGGTTTAATAAAATGGGGTGGGTTTTTTTAAACTTGGATTTCAGCTTTTGTAATTGTTTTCTACAGAGCTTATACGGAAATATTGATGGTACTGTCTGCTCTAAGGATGTCCACTGGGGGCCTTCTTTTTACAGACAAGTAAGCAAAAAAAAAGACAGTTATGAGTTTTTTAAGCATTTGTAAAAGGCTACTGAATGTCTGTCTGTGTCTAAAAAGTTCAATATTGTGAAAAAAAGGGCTTCAATTAAATGCTTTGGTCAGCTAATATGTTCCCTAAAGTTGACAGTAGTCAGCATATTCTTTTGTTTGGAGAAGCAGACAGGAGTAGCGTCACAAAGACCAAACGCTGTACTGCTACAAATAACCATTTTAATTTAAGTACTACAATTTTAGGCTGATTTATACTTCCGTGCACCTCCCCAAAAATGTAGCTACACAGCGAAGTGACATGGACCACAAGCGCTGTGATTGGTTGGTTGGTCTGGTGATGAATTGGAACTACATAAAACAACGCAGTGACGCAGAAGTTTGAAAGGTTTACAGTGGCGCGCCAAGGCAATGGCGTTTGTATGCCGTTAGTTAGACACAGGACTAACACCAGGCTTTACACCGAAAACTAAATACCTATAAAAGCCATTTAAATGTGTTTGCCTTAGAGCATACTTACACAATATACTGTAATATTGGTGAGACACCCATATTGTGGGGTTGTAGCGCTGCTAAATAATTACATGTAAATTAGGGGTGTAATGATAGTTACTATATCGATGTATCATTTTTTTATTCCTACGATACAACTTAATCAATATACATGGGGGGAAAAAATCAATATCAAAATAAAAAATCTGTATGTTAAAATAAAATCAGATATTCTTTTGGATGTAATTTTTGTCTTTTTACAGAAATAAAATGTTATATTCAGGTGTGCTTCGCTCCCCATCTGCTGGACATGTACCACCCCAGCTGCAATGCTATATTTGGAGTGAACTTTTATGATTTTTGACAAAAAGTTGCTGCATTGATTGTATTGATATGAAAGTGTTCAATCGTATCAAATCGTATCGTTCCAAATTAGCCAATATTGCTCTTGAATCGTATCGAAAAAATTCTATAATTGGCCCTGTTGGCAGCCATACATAACACAAAACTGTGGCATTGCTCCTATCTGCTCCTCCAAACTCAGAGTGCACAGACAATTACTTACACAACAGGGAAACATGACCTATATTTGGGTATCACATCAACCTCCTTTTCACAAAATACTGAGCTATCCTTTTACCAGCGAAAATCAATATGGACCCTCTAATGCAGTCATTCACAAGCTTTTTACACCAAGTACCACCTAAGAAAATATTTTGCTCTTCAAGTTTCATGGACTTAAACGAGCCTAAAGCGGAACTAACCCAAATGTACCCAATTTCACAGTTTGAGGAACACTGCTCTAATGATTTGAATGAATGTCCCCAGACCATAGAATGCAAAATCTGACTTGTCTCGTCTCTCTCAAGGTCTAGCGTTTAGTTTCGTAACTCCTCATATAAAACGCCCAAAATGCATGGTCAGCAGTGCTTTACATAATAGGCCCAGACTTCCTGCATCACAAGTCCAACTTCATCTCAATGTTTAGACGCCCTTTTGTAAACTTCCCCAGTACTGACTTACAATAGTTTGCAGTTTTTGTCCTGATGTTGCGCATTCGCAGTAATAGGGACTCACTTTGTTAATACGGACCGATAATAGGGTTTTTTTCTGTCTTTTCATATCTATAGGTGAATTGCAATAATTGTTTCTGAGGTGTCAGGGGTGTTAAAGTTTGCAATAAAAGGTATATTCTGCTGTGTACAGTTTTTTTGTTTTTGTTTTTTAATTGCAACAAAAATTGTACCTGTTTCTATTTTTTGTGTGATGGTTTCGAAAAGAACAAAATTATTTTAAAATGTAAAGGAAATCTTAGTATTTTTTTAGTTTTTTTTGTTTTGTTTTTGTTTTGTTTTCATCTTAAAATATTGATGCAGGATTTATTCTTAAATAAAGAAATTCATCTGTGTTTAACCGTGCTGCTGTTGTCTTTTTATACAGATTGGGCCACAGAGAAATCTGCTGGTCAATTTTGCAATGCGCAATTGGGTTTTGGCCAATGACAGCTGATGGGTGTGCTGTCAGTGAGTGGGTAGAGAACATTAGCAAATGGTTCAGTATTATGTTTAGGGTGTAAAATATGGAGGACCCTGAACGCCATGCGCAAATGAATAAAGCTTTTATTAAAGAGTTTTTAAAAGCGCATTTAATTAACAGATTACTAAGTGCTTTTATTAAAAGAAGAATTAATAGCGTTATTGATTAATTTGTATAGGAAACTGTTTTCTAAATGTATTTACAAACCCTTGTAAAGCATTTGCAAAACGAATTAGCTTCTCCTTTTAGCTTTTCCTAGCGTTCCTGGTCCTCCAAATAATAAGCAGAGCAATGTAACAAACCCTCTCATTGGTCAAATACACGTGCATCAGCATGTAGCCAGCAACAACGCTAGCTTTAGTGACTTTTCAGACTGCTTTAGCAACTAATGAGCTTTGGACATGTGTAGTAAACAGTCACCACTGGACGAAGCAACCATTGTAAAAGGGGGACAGACTCCTACCCGATTTTAAGGATTTTCTTTTGCACTTGTTTTTATTTGGTTTTATTTGATTGTGTTTGTGTTTTTTCTCCTTCACATAATTACAATGTACTGTCTTGTATGTTTTTAGTGTACTTGTGATTTTTATCCATTTGCTTTTTTTAAACCTGTAAAGTGACTAGCGACAAATCTGGAGACATTTTGGGTGACCCTTAATGACTTTAAAAAGTTGTCAGAGAACATGAAGCTGCTAACTGCTGCAAATATTTAAGCTGCAAATTAGCAGTTAAAAAAACACTGCCAAACAGGGCAACAAGCTCTTTTTACATTATTATAAAACTGTAAAACACTTTCATCTGTGGCAGAGGAGGATGAAGCGTTTACTAAATACAGGAATCTCCCTAAAGAATATGTTGTTTTTGCTGAACTTGAATTCTAGTTAAAGGAAGTTGAGTATTTTATAAATATTAGAAATGGTTTATTCTTTCTCTAAGAAAGGATTAAAAAAGAAATCATTTAAATGTTCAGAAATCTGGAATAATACTTGAATCGGTCATTTCAAACAATTTTGTTTAAATGTGGTAAGGTCAAAGGTCAAACTTTATTTATATAGCACATTTACAACAACTACTGTTGCTGTTACTGTTAAAGTTTAGAATTACTATACATTGGCAATCCAAATCAGAAATTGGAGAACAATTTCCTGCATTTCCAGGTCACTGCTTAGTCCTATTTGAAAAATATCCAAGCAGAGGTAAAGGAGCTGTTTAAGCATATTTCATGTTATGTATATCTGAAGTACAATATAAAATGCATTAATGAGATATTTAAAAAATAACATTGATCAAACTTGGAGCACACTTTCAGATACCTCTCAGTTATTCATGTTACTTTGGCACCATGTGCTAATTTATTTATCTGACAAATCCCATTTAAGTGGCAATCTAACTGTCTTGTTTTCATTGACTTTGCAAACGATGAGCCATTTTAAAGCAACTGAAACCGTCCAGCAGCCGGTTGTCTCGAAAAAGGCCAATAGGGTGATTCTGTGATTTCTGGAATACTGCATCTTTACAATAGAATTGGACTGGATGCCTGCTCTGCAGTGATCAAACTTCTGATTGGCAGAAAGAATCCTAAGGCTATGCTGAGGAACATGCTGTCAGGACAGAAGAGAACTGGTCCAAAGTTTACTTTAGTGATGTAACACTAAATAAATGGGGGGAGTCTGAAACTATTCTCTAATTTTGATCAGTGTTCTTTTTCAAATATCCCAATAAAGCGTTTAATATTGTGCTTTTGTGTTTTTATTGTGCTTTTGGAAACTTCTCTTTTACTCCTGCTTGGATATGTTTTACATAAAACTGAACAGTGACCTGGAAATGTCAAATATTAGTTTTACTGATAACAATGGTAAAGCTGATTTATTCACAATTAAAAATGTTTTTACATAATGGCCAATTTGTTTATGTTTACTTTTTTTGTTGTGGTTCTAAAACTGCATCACCAATCGTCCAATCAGAATAGCAGAAAGACTGACAACCCACAGACCATTGTTTGATTTAGACTGCAGTACTGTTTTTAATCCTGCTTACAGGACCTTTCAACTTGTGTCCAACTGATGTGAGTGCTGTCAGTGAGTGGGTAGAGAACATTAGTGAATGGCTTAGTATTATGTTGATGCTTTTTTTTGGGAGTGACAAAGGGACAGCTCATGTTAAGTTGCTTTTTTTTTTTGGGACATTTAGCTTGCGCAAGACAATAAAGGCTGGAGGGACTGTGGGCCCTTGAACATTTTCACATTCTCAAATCTGTCCTGAGAAAAAAATTCGGACGGTGCTGCTCTGTATTACCTCGTGGAACAAAAAATTATTTTTGTGTGCTTGTATGAGAATCTTTGCTCATTTCTAATAAGTGCTGATGCTAAAAAAGGAAGTGGGTGTGGGTTCAGCTTTACCACAGTTTACTGAAGTGAAACTGCTGCAGACCGGAAATGCACACTTTATCTGCCATAAAACATACAACAGACTGTCACTGTAAACAGTACATCGACATTTTATTATTGTCAGTAAAGATTTGGAGAAAACATTACAAGTTAAAGGCATATTAAAGGCATTATTCCAAACCCCAATGATATAGCACAAAAACAACCACAGAATAACAGTATCTTGTATTTACATGGTACCAAAAACACAACTTAGATTAAGAAAGAAAAAATGCAGTCTTTCTCTAATGTTAGGCCAAAGTTTACAGCATTAATTTAGCTGCTTTAAATATATTGAACATAAACTGTATTTTAATAAGGGATTAGTAACAGTGATGGTCTGCACTATGCTGTGGTCTATAACTTGTATCCCAGTCCAGTTCGACTGATGTGGCAGAAGAGTGTCATGGCAAAACACATGCCCAAAACCTGCAGCAAAAACAACAAAAACAACAAAAACATTAGGTAAGTTAAACAGGACCTAGAGGAGAAACTAACCAAAATGTGCAAGTATCTACATTCTCTAGCACTTATCGTTCCTTGTTTCTAAGGACCAGGGAACATAGGTATTTGGGAACATAGATGCTTTCACAAATGTGTAGGCACCTATGTTCCCCGCTCCATATAAACTGGGGAAAGTAGGTACAGGGGAACATAGATGCTTTCACAAATGTGCAGGTATTATTTGTATAATTTTTATTTAACCAGGAAAAATCCACTCTTTATCAAGGATGTCCTGGCTGTCCAAGATGGGAATACCCAGTACCTATGTTCCCCACTCCATACAAATTGGGAAACATAGGTACTTTCACAAATGTGCAGGTAGCCATGTTCCCCACTCCAAAAAAAATTGGGGAATATAGGTACTGGAGAACATAGGTGCTTTAAAAAATGTGTAGGTACTTATTCTCCCCAGTACCTATGTTCCCACTCCATAGAAACTGGGGGAACATAGGTACCAAACTGACCAGCCCTCAGCCCATCTACCCATAAATAATAAATAAATTGCTTAATAGCTGCTATTTCTGAGTATCCCCCAGGTTTAGATGCTTGTCAGATAAAAAAGTTGAGACCAGAACAATTTTCTTATTTACACTAAACCTGAAAGTAGATAGTTGGTAATAAAAATATATATATATCCCAGTAATGGCAGTAACCTTTTTAACAATATATTAAGAGGGACAGCATTACATTAAACTGCTCTCAACTATAGAGACTGAGGTTAGATTCAGTCCATACACTCTGCTCATAATCTTATGGCTGATAGAATAAAATAAAATGGATTAAACCATTGCTCTTTTAGATGCATATATTGAGCCTTATTTGCAGTTTAACGAAAGCTACGTTTTTGAAATAGAAATAATTACCTCAACAATGCAGAGAACAATGACCGTGATCCCAGTGTGAAGGAAGTTCTCCTCGAAAAACTTCTTCAACTTGTTATAACAGCCCTGAAATTAAAGACATATTGCAATTAATAATAATCATGCTACTGCTCCACACAGACGGACCTCTAACCTCTACCGTTCATAAAAACAGATGTTAGTACCTCTTGATAGTAGCTAGGATTCTGTTTGTCACATGATTTGATTGGCAGCAGGAGCTTGGGACATTGCCATCCCAGTCTGACACATTCACCACTCCACAGCACTGAAGCTGAAATATAGGACAAAAAAAAACAAAAAAAAAACACACATTTAGAGACATGCACTGAAAGACAGACGTTCACTCTCACGTTCTGATGTGTTGCATTTACTGAACATCAGTGATTCTCAGACTTTTCACATCAAGTACCTTCGCAGAGAATATCAGGCTTTTTGAAAACCATCCTGGACAAAAATGAGCCTAAATCTAAAATGAGGGATAAAAAAGGAGCTAAAAAAAGGAGCTAAACCAGGTCTGAACCAGGACTAAACCAGGACTAAACCAGGTCTAAACAAGAACTAAACCAGGTCTAAACTAGGACTAAACCAGGTTTAAACCAGGACTAAACTAGAACTAAACTAGGTCTAAACAAGGATTAAACTAGGACTAAACCTGGTCTAAACTAGGACTAAACCAGGACTAAACCTGGTCTAAACTAGGACTAAACTAAGACTAAACCAGGTCTAAACTAGGACTAAACCAGGTCTAAACCAGGATTAAACCAGAACTAAACCAGGTCTAAACTAGGACTAAACCAGGTCTAAACTAGGACTAAACCTGGTCTAAACTAGGACTAAACCAGGACTAAACCTGGTCTAAACTAGGACTAAACCAGGTCTAAACTAGGACTAAACCAGGACTAAACCTGGTCTAAACTAGGACTAAACCAGGACTAAACCAGGTCTAAACTAGGACTAAACCTGGTCTAAACTAGGACTAAACCAGGACTAAACCTGGTCTAAACTAGGACTAAACCAGGACTAAACCTGGTCTAAACTAGGACTAAACTAAGACTAAACCAGGTCTAAACTAGGACTAAACCAGGTCTAAATTAGGTCTAAACCAGGACTAAACTAGGACTAAACCAGGTCTAAACCAGGATTAAACCAGAACTAAACCAGGTCTAAACTAGGACTAAACCAGGTCTAAACTAGGACTAAACTAGGTGTAAACCAGATCTGAACCAGGACTAAACTAGGACTAAACTAGGACTAAACCAGGTCTAAACAAGGACTAAACCAGGTCTAAATTAGGTCTAAACCAGGACTAAACTAGGACTAAACCAGGTCTAAACTAGGACTAAACCAGGACTAAACCAGGTTTAAACCAGAACTAAACCAGGTCTAAACAAGGACTAAACCAGGACTAAACTAGGACTAAACCAGGACTAAACTAGGACTAAACCAGGACTAAATTAGGACTAAACCAGGTCTAAACCAGGACTAAACCAGGTTTAAACAAGGACTAAACCAGGTCTAAACAAGGACTAAACCAGGACTAAACTAGGACTAAACTAGAACTAAACCAGGACTAAACTAGGACTAAACTAGGTCTAAACCAGGTCTAAACCAGGACTAAACTAGGACTAAACCAGGACTAAACCTGGTCTAAACTAGGACTAAACTAAGACTAAACCAGGTCTAAACTAGGACTAAACCAGGTCTAAACCAGGATTAAACCAGAACTAAACCAGGTCTAAACTAGGACTAAACCAGGTCTAAACTAGGACTAAACCTGGTCTAAACTAGGACTAAACCAGGACTAAACCTGGTCTAAACTAGGACTAAACCAGGTCTAAACTAGGACTAAACCAGGACTAAACCTGGTCTAAACTAGGACTAAACCAGGACTAAACCAGGTCTAAACTAGGACTAAACCTGGTCTAAACCAGGACTAAACCTGGTCTAAACTAGGACTAAACCAGGACTAAACCTGGTCTAAACTAGGACTAAACTAAGACTAAACCAGGTCTAAACTAGGACTAAACCAGGTCTAAATTAGGTCTAAACCAGGACTAAACTAGGACTAAACCAGGTCTAAACCAGGATTAAACCAGAACTAAACCAGGTCTAAACTAGGACTAAACCAGGTCTAAACTAGGACTAAACTAGGTGTAAACCAGATCTGAACCAGGACTAAACTAGGACTAAACTAGGACTAAACCAGGTCTAAACAAGGACTAAACCAGGTCTAAATTAGGTCTAAACCAGGACTAAACTAGGACTAAACCAGGTCTAAACTAGGACTAAACCAGGACTAAACCAGGTTTAAACCAGAACTAAACCAGGTCTAAACAAGGACTGAACCAGGACTAAACTAGGACTAAACCAGGACTAAACTAGGACTAAACCAGGACTAAATTAGGACTAAACCAGGTCTAAACCAGGACTAAACCAGGTTTAAACAAGGACTAAACCAGGTCTAAACAAGGACTAAACCAGGACTAAACTAGGACTAAACTAGAACTAAACCAGGACTAAACTAGGACTAAACTAGGTCTAAACCAGGTCTAAACCAGGACTAAACTAGGACTAAACCAGGACTAAACTAGGACTAAACCAGGACTAAATTAGGACTAAACCAGGTCTAAACAAGGACTAAACCAGGTCTAAACTAGGACTAAACCAGGACTAAACCAGAACTAAACCAGGACTTAACCCAAACAAAATAATAAGCATAAAACTGTCTCTAACTGAAACTAATTGAATTGCAAAAGACTCCTGAATACCACCAGGAGAACCCCACATACTACCAGTGGTACCTGTACCACAAATAGTTACAGTATACAGTATATACATCATTTACATTTGATACACATAGAGAGAGCATAATAGAATAATGATTCAATGCATAAAAATTCTCAGATAACACCTCTGTACACTCACTGTCTCCTGAGCCAGGTCCCACTCGCTGAGAATTGTACTATTGTCCATTTTCCCTTTAGCCTTGTTCAAACCATTTTTAAGGTCCTTCTCCAGCCATCCAGAAATCTGAAAAAGGAGGAGATATTATAGTGGCCAAACAGGTCTACTAAGTATAATATGGATAATTCAAGGAATATGTGGTACCTTCTCTTCGTACAGCAGGAGCATACAGGCCGCGATTAACTCCACTACCATCAGGAGGAACAGCAACAAGAAAAACTGAAAAAAAAAAAAAAAAATAATAATAATAATTTTAATTTAGTTCAAGGGCTGTTTGAGTTCAAAACTGGAAGCAGCTTGTCATTATAGAGTGATGGTGGGTCCTGAAGCCAGATCAGTTGAGAACCACTGTATTAGAGGTACTGGACAGGTTTGTACTAGTTTGACAATGGTACTGAAGTCTAAATAAATAAATAAAAAAGATCAGCAATGCAGGGTTTTAAAACCAAAACAAAAAATGTAAACATAAAACAACTTGGGCTTTACCTTCAGTATTTTTTAATTTTGAATAAATCAGCTGTACCATTGTTATCAGTAACACTAATATCTGATTTAAACATGTGTACATCATATCTTGGGACACATGTGGGTCATCTTTATGAAATATAAAAATAAATATACTGCTCATAGCACCTTTAGTAAAAAGTAAATAGTACAAAATAAACAGTACAGAACAAAATCACAAACATTAGTTAAATATTTCTCTTTTATAAGCTGAAAGGTCATGGCATTTATTTATTATTTGCTCCTAAAAGAGTGTCTCATTGTTTTAACTTTTTTTTTCTTATTATTTTTACTTTACTATATTATGCTTTTGGATTATTTGGCTTTTTAAAATAGTTTTGGACACGTTTGCAGTAGTAGCCTATTTTATGTTTTCTAAGCTAAAATAATGTCTATGTATGGGAAACGTCTTCTTTTGGGGGAGCTGTTGCTTTGACTTTGCAGAGAATGCTTTGATTAGATGCCTGATGCCCCCTGCTGGTTACGCTTTTAAATAGACCCAGGATTAAATGGCTAAATAGCATGGCTATTAGCAACATGACGCTAACTGATAGATACAATTGCTGACTGCTTCATAGTGGACTTTAGAAACGCCCAGGAGCATTTCCTGGTTTTGATGTGTCAGTGTGTATGTAGAGCATTCAGACCGAGTGTTTTCAGCTCCTGAGAAGGGCAGCACCTGAGCATACAGGATTTCTCAAACGTGTGAATGAAAATAAAATAGTACTCTAGGTACATTATGTTTTTGGGGTGGAAACAACATTGTGACATGTTTAAAAGCTAAAAGGCTCAGGTAGTTGGAAATTATTCAGCCCTGTCCATATATTGTAAATTAGGATGCACTTCTAGTTTAGCTTTGACTAAATATATTCAGTTATATGTCAGTGGAGAGTACTGAGGGTTCGTGCTTTTATAGCTTTTATTTTATTAAGATTTCCGTCCGAAGTGCTACTTTCTGTTGTGGTTTCTGTATTTCTCAACCATCTAAAATAAAATAGCCCCTCAACTCTGCAAACCATCAGGTTCTTTTCTCTAACCACACAGTGACCAGAAAACTTTTATTCTTTTTCTTTTGGCTTTTCCCTTCTGCAGTGGTGTGCTGAGGTGCATATTGATTTGGCATTAATGGGGCGTCAGGAGGTAGAGAGGTTGTCCTATAACCGGAAGGTTGGTGGTTCAAATCCCGCTCTCCCCAGTTCATATTGTTGTGTTCTTGGGCAAAACACTTTACTCACCTTGCCTGTATGAATCTGTTAGTGTTATTGTGTTTGGTGGTGATTGGAGAGTGACTGAGGAGTGAATGAATAATGCTATGTAAAACGCTTTGAGTGTCCAGATAATAATAATAATAATAATAATAATAATAATAATAATAATAATAATAATAATAATAATAATAATTCATTTATTAAATATGACAGTATGGCTTGCAACATGTAAATTCCCCTTGGCCAGAGTAAAAGTTGAAGTAATACAAAAATAGGACTTGATACTCAACACTGTTGTTCAAAAAATATTACATCTGATTGGCCAAATATATCCACATGCAATGTGTAAATGCCCCCACCTTCATAGGACAGGAATGTGCCGCCCTTGTCTATAATACAATAAATAAATAAAAATAAATAAATAAGTCATAGAGAATTTATCACATGGGACACCTGTTTGAAGAAAAATCCCAAACTCTACTTTAACTTCCCCATCATTTTATGTTCGTCCATTCCCCACCATTGCCAACAGGGGGCAACAGACACCTAATCCAAGTGTTCTCTGCAAAGTCAAAGTAACAGTTGCCCAAAATAGGACATTTTCCATACATATACATTATTTTAGGTTTAAAAAAATCGTGAAATGCTAATGCAAAGGTGTCCTTCTTCTATCCTTCTAGTCTTTGGCATGTCCCAAATTAACTAGGGACCCCAAGACTATATAACTTTTCCTCTTTCTTCTCGTTAGTAATTAATAATCACAGCTTTGTGGCAATCACATGCTTGATTATGGAAACCTAAAATTAGCCCAACAGTCCACCTACCGTGAGCAGAAGACAGCGGTTTTCTTTGAGCGCTCCCAGAAAGCCCAGGAAGGACACACAGGTGATGATGATGCCGGTGATTACCAGAATGTGGGACACATTAAGATTGGCCAAAGATGGTATTAAGGCGGCCATCTTGAAATTCAGAGTCATGTAGATACCTAGACCCAAAACAGATATGCCACATACCTGAAAAAGAAAGACCAAAAACACATCATCAGCTTCTTCTTCAGATGCCATATTTTTAACTGAACACCCTAACCACATGTGACAGACAACATATGCAGTTTCTTATCACCATCAAATATATTTAAGTTGCTGTGTTTGTTGGTTAAGCTCTAACACACATTCATGATGAATGAAATAATAATTTTGTGGTCTTGATTCAGTTTCCGTCTTGTCATGGTCTTCACTTGGTCCTAGTCTTGGTCTTGACCCAGTCTCAGTCTTGTTTTTTTTTTTCCTTAATTGTTGTTGGTCTTGACTTGGTCTCAGTCTTGACTCGGTCTTGGTTTTTGACTTGATTTCAGTCTTGACCTGGTATCGGTCTTGGTCTTGACTCGGCGTTGGTCTTGACTTGGTCTCAGTCTTTATTTGGTCTTAGTCTTGATCTTGACTCAGTCTCGTTCTTGGTTCAGTCTCAGTCTTGACTTGATCTTGGATTTTGCCCTGGTCTCGGTCTTGACTTGGTCTTGGTTTTTGACTTTGTCTCAGTCTTGCCTTGATCTCAGTCTTGACTAAGTCTTGGCTCTGTCTTGGTCTTGATTTTGACTTGGTCTTGGCCTTGACTCAGTCTTGGTTTTTGTCTTGGTCTCAGCTATGACTCGGTCTTGGTCTCGGCCTTGACTCAGTCTTGGTTTTTGTCTTGGTCTCAGCCATGACTTGGTCTTGGTCTCGGCCTTGACTCGGTCTTGGTTTTTGAGTGCTCATGACGGTAGATGAGTGTATAAAAAGTATATAAACACAGCCATTTACCGCTTTATTTTTTAAATGTGCAAGTAACCAGCTTTTGACCAATCACATGCTTGCATGTAAGTATTCCATCTCCCTTTCAAACAAGGGATACCCCCATTGGCTGTTGGGATCCATGGTGCATCAACATTGAATCAATGGTAACGTAAAATTATACTAAGACATGCTATTCCAATGCTAGCTACATATACCTACATACACCAAAGGATATTCTTCTTTCATTCATTTTCTTGTGCTTATTCATGTTTGGGCCGTAGGTGGCCAGAGCCTATCCCAGCAACTTTGGGCCTTAGGTGGGTTAACACACAAAACAATGGCCATTTAGACAGATAACTAACCATACTCACTCACTGACAGAGTATAAGAGTATACCCAAAGAGTACCCACAATAATACAGGCAGGACTTGCAGACTTTCAACCTTTCAACTAAGAGGCAGGTGTGCTAACCCCTCTGCTACCTTTATGCCACCTTCATTATTATTTCTTATCCCAACTTTAAATAGTAAATGACACCTTAGAGACTATTTTAACTATGATTATCAACACAATTTTAACTGCATGTTCCGCAGTTAACAAAATATAGGAAGTTGAGTGAAGAGCAGAGCTTACAAAACACAGGAAGTTGGCCGCACACATGGTGTACTTCAGACATTTGAGACAACCCTGGGCCATGGTGTCGTCTTTGGTAGAACCTGCAGCAAAACACACACATTACATCATTACATCAGAGACTGACACATTGGACAGGGCATTGAAAGTGACTTACTTCCTATGCTTACGATATATTCTCCATTTTACAACCACATGACAACACCAGGGTTTGGTCTACAGCGGAAACAACACTTGTTCCTCAAAATGTCAAACAAACACCTTTTGAAAGTCCTCTATTCAGCTTTTAACCATGGTATAATATTATTTGCACTTCAAAAACATACCTGGAGTAGTATTTTGTTCCATTTATACACCGTCTTATGTTTCTGTCATCACAAAGCAGCAAGCTCATTTATCTATCTGTTAGCGTCTGTTAGCCATGCTAGTTAACCAGTGTATGCTCTGTCCTTTCCCCACTATTGCCTAATTCAAATATTGTTTTTCCATACTATTTTAAGTTATAAATACTAATGCAAATGTGTCCAAAATCATTCCAAAAAGCCTGAAAAAAAAAACGTAATATGAAAAAAAGCTGCTTACTTCCTTATTCTTTTTGTATGTTGCTAAGGCATCATACAAAAGACTAAATCATGTTTTTCTCCATAAATGTCTATAAAAACCTTACAAAAAACACTGACTGTTGGCATTTCAAACTCAATTTATATTATGTACTTAACTTAGACAGCCTCTTTGGGTCACCCTGCAGAACATTTGCAGACCCCACTTTGGGAACCACTGACGTAGGTGATATAATTTCCCATCTCTACAGGGTTTTAATACTGTATGTTTAAATTGTTTTGAAAGGCATCTAAGTCCTTGTATTGGTTAAGCAGAGAATCTTTCAGCTTTTTCTCAAGCGTCAATGCTCCATTACATATTTAAAATGTAAACTCTGAACTCAAGACTGATTTAAAAAAAACATATTGCAAATCTAATCGCAACTTCAATAGCTGTCAGAAAAATTGCAGTTAGATATTTTTGTTCAAAATCCTTCAGCCCTATTTTAGATATGTATTTGATAGGGAACAACATGATAATAAAGCTCAGAAAAGTCAATTTTGCTTAATATAACCTATTAACTAGTCTCAAATTGGGTCACAAACAGCTCGACCTCAACATAATACAAATTTACTTAATACATAACATATACAAAGATTTTCATACCATATCAACACAAATAATCATGTATTTTAGCCCTCAAAACCGGTCTTGGCCTTTGCCTTAGTCACGGTCTTGGTCCCTAAAAGTTTTATTCTTGTCCAGGTTTTGGTCTTGATTAATATTTGACCGAAACATGAACTTTTTAGATCCTAAAAGAATGGTAACCAGTCTTCGCTATATAGCCATAAAAACCTAAATATTTTACTGTCTGTGGCCGCATACTTTAGTTAAATAGGTATTTTTCTGTTTGCTATGTAAACCAGTGTTTCTCAAACTGTGGTATGGTACCTTTGGTGGTACACGGGACTCATCTGAGTACAGAGGAGTCTTTAACTGTTCAAGTCATGATTTAGTTTAATTTAGAATCAGTAACACAGTGTAGACTATTACTTATTTAAGTCCTGGGTTAGCCCTGGTTTATACTTGGTTTAGTCCTGTTTTAGTCCTGGTTTTGTTCTTTAAAGACTGCACTTTGGAAAAGCCACATATTTTTGGAGGCGATACTTGGTGTGAAAAGTTTGAGAATCAGTCTTTAGCCATTTAGTTAAATATAAATTTTCACATTTTTCCAATGTCAAACTATCAAATGTAATGTAATATAGGCCTATAGCGTGACGTAAATAAAGCTATTGTTAAGCATTGTAGAAGTTTGTAGAAGTCTCATTTTAAGATTTGTTACAACCCTGTATAGTCATATAAAATATAAAATCGTACCTTTTTGCTTGAGTTTTGTATCTTCTCTCGCGTTCCTGCCTGGTTTTGGTGCGTATTGTCTCTGTCACTTCCTTCTTCTCATCGTGCTTTACAGCTGCCCCTCTCACTTCCCGTTTCTGTGCATTAAATGGAAAATTGCATGACGCTGAAACTGCACCAGGGGCAGAGGCCAACCCAAAATAACTTCAGACAAAACACGCATGTCTTGAAATCATTTTATTTATGACAAAAAACATGGTTAAAGATAACACTGTGTGGTTACAGTGAGCTGGCAATAAAACTAGTATTTGAAAGTATATGGTATTTATTACAGGGTATCTTAAAAAGAATGTAAATAATTTATGCTGATAGTGGGATACCTACTGAGCTACTAATGCCTGACCTTACCTCTCTGGGACACTAACCGTCCTAGGCTAATTCTCTGTATAGTACAGGAAAAGAAATAGTCTGGCTGGCCAGGCTATACTGACACATAAGTACATTTTTAAAGAGAAAGCTGATAATTCCCCCTGAGTGAATATTTAAAGTTTATAGAGTTAGCAGCCGTTCGCCCACTAAAAGCCATTTGACACTTCACCCATCTTACCTAATGTATGAGTCTTAGTGTGGTTGTGGCAGGGTGTTTGTTCTCACATCTACATCAGTCTGCCCATATGTCATCATAACATGCTGTAACTGCAGAAGTGTGACTGAGGAGTGAATGTATAATGCACCTAATTCATATATTTATTCCAGGGATATTGAAGTGGAATGGAGTGGGGTCTGACATCTAATTAGTGCAGTTTCTACCAACGCAAAGATAACAAATAAAAGAGCAGAGTTCTGTAAGTACTGATATTATGCTTGATCTACTGTAAAACTTAACTATACAAAGAAAAGAGAAGCACAAACAAGTTGTGGAGCGTACAAGGATTTACGTGCAGCGCATTGACAGACGCACGGCATGTGCATCATCACCTGGCCATCAGACCATCTACTCCTACAAACAAACAGCTGATTGCTCCGGACACAGCACTAGGGGCCCCCAAAGATCAAAAAGGCAGGAGTTCACCACCTGAGGGGCATTGACTTCGGTGAAGAATAGTATAGTCCATAAGACACTGAGTCATGAGCTGTTCAGACTGAAGCCCTTAAAACTAGTGTGATTTAATTAAGATGTTCTTTTTATCTCATTTATCTTGATATGTTTTAAGTTTAAATTTCAGCTCAGTGAAGCACTTTAAGCACAAACACTTATTCAGTAAGTTATCTTTCTTGTATAATTGTGCTTCTAATAAAGGACTTTATGTTGACCAGATTGTTAGTTAATCATTTAACTCGATATTGCCTATATGGACACCTGTAAACTGAGGTGTTAAATATGATGCGGTCAAAAATGTGTGTGCACCTAACTTTTGTGCTGATGCACCTAAGAACAAGAGTTAGGCGCACCAGTGCAACCAGTGCAAAAAGTTGACCTAGAGCTCAGCTCTGGACATGGGACAAAGACAAAATACAAACACATGGGCAAGATGCCTGCAGGGGGCAGCGAGAGCAGGTCTTAGTGTTGACAGCTCTGATTGTCAATAAGACTTTTTTTTTTTTTTTACTGAAATCTTAATGTGTTATATGTGTTCAGATTTCTGATTGTAAAGGGGATGATATTTCACTCAGAAACAGCTCAAACAGAAAAGGCAGTTTGACCAAAGGAACTTTTTCTGAAATTCTCCCACTCACCTCTGGTTCTGCTGTGATCAGCTGCCCGGATGTTAATAAACTGTGGAGGGGATGATAAACCATAATTAATCTTATAAATGAGGCATAGATCTGAATACCTGACCATATTTTCCCAGCAAAGTAACCTGTGTTTATACTGAGAACCTTAGACTTGAAAAGTGCAGTGCTTATCCATTATGATCATTATTATTATAAGTGAGTTAAAGAGTAAAGTTTTTTTTTTCACCCTAGTTATGACAATAGCAATAGTTGTAGTAGTAGTAGTAGTAGTAGTAGTAGTAGTAGTAGTAGTAGTAGTAGTAGTAGTAGCAAGCTAATAGTAAGAGAAGTCCTCTTAAAGTTGTAGTAACATTAGTGGTTATAGACTTGAACCTGCTGTGCCTCCACTTGTGTGTTGTAGAAATCTTCAGTTCCCCCATGTGGTTGAAATGTGAATTTCAGGTCTAATTATATCAGAAATATGTCACCAAACATAGACATGAACCTTTTTGATAAAACTAGAATAACTCACTGTTTTTAAACATTGTTATTATTTTTTAATTACTGAGAAATAGGTTTGTGTAAATCAATGCAAAATTATAGTGTCAGTATATATAAACTATTTATTCATTACAATATTTTTAATTACACAGGCTATTTATTAAACCTTTATTACTGTTTAGTATTAGGGAGTTATTCAGAATTGTTACTTTTTTATTAGTGCATTATGAGGGTGCAACACTGACATCTTGATCGGGATAATAGTTTTGTATACCTGACTGAGCAGGGACACGGGAAGTCAGTTAGACTTTGGAGGAGCCCTCTTCCTGCATTCACATTCTGCGTTCAGCATCCTGCATCCCTTATCATCCATTAATACATACTGTATTTCAAATCTGCCTCATTGTTGTGGCGTGCAAGTGAATAACACTACAACAGTGAATGAAATTGAAACCCAAAATGTGGACAATTTACATACAAAAAGTAGCAGGTTTTTTCCAAAGACAATTTATTCTGGATTGAGACACAGTTGGGTAAAACACTTGAACTAATGAGCGTTGCACACCACATTATATAAGAGATTCAGAGTTAACAGAGATAAAACAAATTAAAACTGAATACAAGAAGGATAATTATAGGCTTTTAACAGTCAGTGATAATGACAATTTAGAAATTTGGTCTAGGTCTGGTCTAGAATTAGGTCTGAAGTTCTCTCTCACACATGCACTTTTTGGCATTGCAGTTACGAGTTTCCCAACAGTTGGGCAGCACTGCCTTTTTCAGCATCAGTGTCTACAAGAAAGTCCAAGTCCAAGCCTCAAAACAAAGACATGTGTAAGTCAAGTCAGTGAGGGTTATGCCAAATTGACTTTTTTGAGCATTAACAATATTATAATGTTGTTTCCACCTCAAAAACATACCTGAAGTTGAATTTTGTTTCATTCAGGCATGTTTGAGTAATCCTGTATGCTGAGGCACTGCCCTTCTCAAGAGCTGAAAACGCTTAGCTTCATGGGTCAGACCCACGTATCCCTGCCTTCTCCAGGAAGCGCTTCTGCACATTTCTAAAGCACATACACCATCACCACTCCAAATACACTTGCTGATAATTTCAGCACTTAAACTGCCACCACTACAAAGCAGTCAGCTCATTTATGGAGCTTCAAGATGCTACTAGCTGTGCTAATTAGCCATTATATCAGAAGTCGTTGCAAATAATAGACACAATTTAAGTTTTAAAATGTGAAAAGCTTATGCAAAAGTGTCCACATTTATTTCCAGAAGCATGACAAAAGCTTGAGTCAAGTCTCGGAGTCTGCTGTATATCTGTTTTATGTGCTGTCATTCGGTTCCTCTGTAGAAACTCAGACGGATCTTCATCTTTTCTAGTTCACTGAAGGTTTTCATGTACTCCTCATAGACCTGTGTGATACAGCCTGAAGTTGCAGTGTGCCTGAGGTTATCTGTGAGCAGAAACATCTCCAGGACACTGACCTCCAATCTCATCAGATTTGCTCTTTCAGATCCATTCAGACGTCTGCGCAGCCCTTCACATAAACGCTTCACTTCTTCTAACTCAGTTTTCAGCAGTAAGACTGTCCTCCTGAATTCTCCAATGGACGAGTTGACTTGCAAAAATTTTGCTTTTTTTTCTATCAGTGAAATAATGGAGAAAAGAAGTGGAGCAACAGCACACATGATCATTGCAGCTATAGCAAAAGCATCTTGATCTAAAGCTATAGCAACAGCAACGATAACTGTCAACAGTCCAAGCAACACACTGAAACATATACAGACTCTGGTTATATAATGCTGTAGCTTGATGTTATCCGACATCCTCTGGCAACTCTGTACGCTTTGTTGCATCTTGTTTTGATGGTTTTCAAAAAGCTTGATAAATGATGCTGCGTTTGCATTGAGTCGGTCCAAAGGTCTTTCTTCTCTGTCTGAAATACAGCTGGACATTTTCATCCCTGAACTAATTTTTTTTCTCTCTCAAAACTTGTGACTTGAAATGATGACTCCGGTGGCTCCCTTCCAACTGGGTCATGAGGCAAGTTATCTGCAAGCACAATACTTTGGTCATTTTACTGTTTTTCACAAACGCTAACAACATTTTGAATCTTGAAAGCAACGTAGTGGTGACCTGGTAAAAGCCTAATTAATATCAATCTGGAATGCCTCCTGTTGCTAACGTTATCTCAGTCTGGCTTTTGCCAGTTTGGGGACTTTCAGTACAATATTTAGAGCTGATTGAATAAAGCAACACAGAAGTCAAAACTGAATAAGGAATGATAATTTGGGTATTTCAGGGTCTCTGTTTACACAGAAAAAAGGAGGAAAATGTAAATAAAGGAAAAGGAAGCAAAGTGAAAAACATCAATACTTGCAAAACATTCACACACTACTGAAAAAGACAGACATAAATGTGAGATGGTGTAATCCACTCAAATCTACTGTAGGTTTCAGGTAAGCTCTAAATTTCAGTTTGATGGCATTAGTAGAAGAAGAGGTGCTGGGAGTGCTCACTGGATTTCACCAAATGGGTGCATGCCATACCAGGTGCACTTCAGCACAGGAAACTGGGCTGATGACTAATAACTAGATAAAAATAGAAAATGTCCGAGGCACTTTGGTCGTTGCTGCAATTTTTAATTCAACACCAACACGTTTCGACTGGATCAGTCTTCATTAGAGCATTTGTAGTACAGGTGCGTGAACACATTTTTTAAAGGGACAAGTCATGTGATCATCAGTATAACTATGTGGCAAGACACACTACTACAAAGCACATATAATCGATTGATACAGTCAAAACGCGTTGGCATTGACAAAAAATTGCAGCAATGACCAGAGTGCCTTGGACATTTTCTCTTTTTATCTGAGGGCATTAGTATTTTGTTGCAGCAAGATTATCAAAACCAGTTCCAAGTATACAGATTGAAACTATTCAAATTAGTTACAAGTAGAGAAGAATAAACCACACACCTTGCAGCAGACAGGTCAGTCTCCAGTACGACTTGTTGAATCTCAAAACTAAGACATCATTTGAAACTGGGCCATTTCCTCCTATTTTCTTCAAAAAGAAAGCATTCAGGTGTAAGTTGCAGAGCAGGTTCACATACCTGGAGTTATCTGTTGCTGGTTTGCTGCCTCCCTCTAAGTCACACACTGGCAAAGGTGGAGTCCTTCTGAAACACAGCCAATATTAATCCCTAAAATAACTTCACCTCAAAAGGCCTTACACTAACAATGTGAATGGGAGGAGCTGGGATCAAACTACCAACCTCACCAAACACGGACTTGAACATTTTCAGTAACACTATAGAATAACTCACACGATAAAGCATAACACCATTACATAACAGCATTAAGTTATATGTTATTAATGCTTCAGTAATATGCTGGGGTAATTACATAGCAAAATTATAAATATCAGTGGAACTTCAGTAAACTATTTATTTATTACAGTATTGTTAATTACAAAGTATAAATGGTTTATTACTGCTTAATAGTGGTGAGTTATTCTGAAGTGTTAGCCCATTTTTAATTGTATTGTTCATTTGGTATGTTTTGTCTCAACCCCATACTGTTTAGCTAAGTTTACATCTTTTATTTCATTAAAATGTCAAAATGAACAATTTCACTACCTGGTTGGCGGTGCGATTCCTGCTACTGGCATTCTATACTGACATTGTGTCAGCCACCTTGCCTGTGTGAATGTGTTAAGAGTCATTGGCCCTGTTTCACGAAGCAGGTTTAGTCCAAACTCAGAGTATGTTAGCCCTGGAAAGGAAGAAACTTAGGGCCATATTTACTAAGACAAGTGCAAAATTGCGAGTGCAGCTTAAAAAATAGCGTCTAGTATTTGTGGGCGTGTGATATACGAAGAGAAACTGCGCAAGTAACTGCTGCCGCAAATCTGATATGTAAATGAGAATTTTGCGTGAGCATAAAACGCACTGACAGCGAGAGCAACGCTGTTTGCCAGCTCTGACTGCAACTTTCCTACAGAGATGCAACACAAAACACAATCTGAGAGTCCAACAAATAACAGGACTGACTGTAGTAGAGCTGTGTTCACTGTATCTGAGGGAGAATTATTTTATTGCATTTTACTTTCTTTTATTAACTTTGCGTAGTCCATCCTTGTTAAATGTCTCATGCATTTTGGTGCTGACCAGAGTCACGTGCCTTATTTCCCCTCTGTGTAAGACAGTGAAGGGAGAGGAAAGTCCTTTTCACTGTCTGTCAGAGCCAGTAACCTTTCAAACAATTATATAAAATGTATCAGTAGCCTATATGGCGTGCTGATGGTGATCAAATAAAAATAACAATTAAAAAACATTTTTGATGTCCTCCGCTCGATCAAATCCACGCAGCCTTGAGCCTCTGTGGGCAGCTGTCAGTCAAGCGCCGCAGTGAGCATTGGGAGGCAATGAGATAAACACAGTGAGTATTTTCAACGCCTCATCTGTGCACTAAACGCTATACTCTTACCTCCGCAAAACTTTTGCACCTGCTTCTCCAACGTACTAAATTTTCACACAGATTTAGCTCCCATACTTGTGATAAATCCAACAGCGACTGCAAAGCGACTTCATTTGCATTTTTCACGCCTTGAATTTTGCGCGTTTTGGCAAGAACGCCTTGTTTTACATATTCATTGAATCACAGGAGCAAAATCTGCGCCGCGCTGAATTTGCTCCTGTGAGAGACGCAAATCTCAGCTGCGCCTGGGTTTGCTCCATTTTTAGCACGTCTTTTTCATTTAGCGTGCACGCAAACCTTTGATAAATCTGGCCCTTAGAGTTTTCTGTTTCAGAAAGTAGGTTAATCTGAACACTGAGTCAGTTACCATGGTAACTCACTCTGTGAACATGACCTGGTCTGGGGCAGGGTTTTTTCCTCTAACCATGAGTTTTTACCCACAGCCTCCTCCTGCTGCTGCTGAGGGAGCACTCTGATTGGACAATTCACTTCCTCATACATGGAACACTTAAAAAAGGGTTGATAAGAGTTTACAGGTAATGATTTAACTTTTATATATCTATAGATCACAATGGATTATATATATATATATATATATACACAATAATTTAACCACTTTTATAAACAAAAGTTTGAAGCAATAAAAATGTATTATTTTTTGCAGTCTTATTAACTTGTTAACATGAATTTTTTTTTTAAACTGTCAAGTTACACTTATTCCTAAAAAGGTCAAGTTACACTGTCTCAATATTATATTGATTGAGATTAGCACAAAAATGTAAATAAAATGCTAGCGCAAAATTTCTTTGATGTAAACAAAGAATTAAAAAAAACATTTTTTAGTAGGTTAGTATTTTGACAATTACTTCATACTACTGTATGTACAATATGGTAAATAATAGAGTAAGTTCTTTTATTTTGTATCCTATTATTTATTAATCCATGTCACTTTTAAATGATAAACCTGAATATTACCTCACTGTAGTCACATAAGATCATTTTCCTAAAAAAATAACATAAATAACATTGTTTTTCTGATAAATGAAAGAGAGCAGACTGGATGTAGAGGGCTTGTTCATTGGTCAGTGCTTCCTGGAGTGGGCGGGGGTTTGTGGGAGAGGCGGAGATTTTTGCAACCAAGCATTTTGAGGCCTCAGAATGCCCATGCCAGAGAATAGATATTACTTAAAAATGCGTGAATGAAGCAGAACTCCAACTCCAGGTATGTTTTTGATGAGGGAACAACATTATAACAGTTGATCTTACATGATATAGCAAATTTAATTTGCAGTATGTGGTTTTTTTTTTTAATGAAACATTAAATGTTTTATAGGCCATAAACTGTAGCAACTTGTATCTACATCTATAAAAGGTGTTAGTTGGTAAGTTCGATATGTATAATATCAAAGCTTTTATTTCTTGAGTCAGACCCACCAAATTGCACAACTTGTCCCACTTTGATAACTTTTTGAGGTGTTTGCCCTGCTTATGAAATGTCATAAGCAGGGCTTAATTTGAGCCGGTGTTCTGACGAGATCTGCTACCTTGTCGAAATATGCTACCTCCATTCAATTTCTATGGAGCACTAACCCCTGCCCCCATCCTAACCTTAACCATAGTATAGGGCTTGCATAGTAGGGTAGGATGTCTCGACGGGTAGGAAGAAATGTCTGAACACCGGATCTTGACTTTTTCACGTTTCCCAATAAGAAAACAAAAAACGGAATCAAGCCCTTATTACTATTTTATATTAGGCTACTATACGTCAAAACTCAAAACTCAAAAAACATAAAATGAAAACCCTGAGTGCTGTATTTTTCATTTTTTCCGACTTGTTTGACCTCAAAGTGTGCTTCGGGAAAACAGGCCTTGCTCACCGTCTGGACCCAGGCAGCATAGCTTTGTGCGCAGCTGTTTCAAGGCAGTGCTCCGGCGGTGTGCTCCTGTCACAGCTGCAGACAGGTGAGGGGCGGGGCTCCTGTCACAGCTGCAGACAGGTGAGGGGTGGGGCGTGTGCCTAAGTGATCTGCTCCACTGCTACTGTCCTGTCTGCCTTTTAGACTGTGAAGCATTTAGCCAGTTGCACACTTTGCTCCTTCAAACCTTTCACATGGGCTCATTTTGGATTTGTTCTTATGAGCAAGTAGTGGCCACGCAGTTGTTGCACGGTGCACCACAGCCCACAGATCTCTGCACAGTGCGCCAGTGTTACCTCAGCATCCGTGAAGGCTGCGCGTAAGAGAAATCATCTTTCGTTTGCATTAAATCTGCTGTGTGTCCTGGCGCTCACCGCTTTTAAGGACAGTGCTCCCATCACAGCTGCAGACAGGTGAGGGGCGTGCGCTACTCCACTGACTACTGTCCTGTGTACTCTCAGACGGGACTATTGCTATAGCAACTTGCACGCTTTTCACACAGTATCCTTTCATGTGGGCCAGTTTTTGGACTTGTTTTTCAGTATGACCCTAGTGCAACGTGATCTCTGTCTCTGACAAGCCACTATGTCCCCATATATTTCTATTGCTGATGTGACATATGAGGCGTGCCATTTAGGATCAGAAAGTGATTCAAATGAGAGACGCAAAAACTGAAAAATGCTTTGAGATGGCAGCAAAATGGCACTAAACCTGGCGTGCTATTTACACGCACTGTCGTGCTTTTCCGTTGTGCTAAAAAGCAAAGGGAAAAAAAACATGTAAACTGTATACTGTAAACTGTTCCATACTCCTGTATGTCAGCCGCGCCTGGCGTCCTGAAAGAGCGGACGATCCGGCCCATTGTCTTTAGAGACGAAGCCAGAGAACATTAAAATGCTTCAATAGCTCAGCAAAAACACGGCTTTAAACAGCGTTGGTAAATTACAATATTTATAACTAATGAAGAGAACGCATCTGAAAGTGTATAATAAAATATCATTTATTTTTGTAAACCTTTTGGAGTTGCAGTTACAACATCCCCAACATTTGGGGGTGCTGGAGTCAAATTTGGGGGTGCTGCAGACCCCAGCACCCCCCCTTCCCGCATCCATGCCTTCAGATGTCCTACGACCCCGCCCAATCCCTGCTGCATCCACAGAGCTGCACAGAGCCACAGTAGGCTATGTTTTTACAAACACGAGTGGAGCTACAGCTGACTGCTGCTCTTTAAGTCAAAAGTGATGTGTTTGCTTACAGCCAGAAGACAGTAAATCTGTTGAGGTTTGTCCTGACTGGTTACGCGGAGGGGACCTGCGTGATGCGCTTTGGATGTGCCGCGTTATTTCCCCACTGCGCCTGAGAGCGCACGGAACATGGCAGTGCCACGTCAGTTTGTTCTTTTATTCAAATGCATATGGAAACTCGAGCTAACGCTGATCGTGGGTCACAGGATGAGACCCGGGGCCAGTTAAACGCCAGTGTCACCAGGGAAAGCTTACGCCACGCGCCTTCGATGCGCGCTTTTTATTCCTCCATTATATCCCCTGTGCACACGGGACATAGATCCACAGCAGTTTTTTGTTTGTTTGTTTGTTTGTTTGTTCATATGCATGTGTAAGCTCGAGCTAACGCGCTGAGGCTCACAGAGCCTGGAGCCATGAAACACCATTACACAGAGAAGCGCTTCACGGCAGTCACTAAAAAGAAGCGAAAGCAAAAGGAGAAAGCTTACTGCTGCCGTGTGCTCACTTTTCTAGTCTAGACTTTGTTCATACAGACCACAGCTGCATGAGTCTGTTCTTGCTTCAGACTGGTGGCCACACAGTAGGTCTATGACAGAGGGAGTCTACAAAAGCGCAGTAATTAAGCGTAGCAGCTTATTTCTTGATCAGCTGAGCAATCACACAAACGTACACTGACACATTACACTGAAGTGAAACACTACAATGTGTAATAATGTTAATAAATATGTTAAAATATAATTTAAAATTGAGTATAAATGAGCAGTTGCTTGGTAGTTGTGTGTGCGCCTGAGCATTGTGTTGTGTGTACGTTCCGGTAACAGTGTTGGCCTTGTGGACTCCAGTGTCAAAGTGCAATTTTTGTTCTGGCATCGTTTGATTTACAAATTAAGCCCTGGTCATAAGGTCAAGTTTCTCACAGAAATTGACGCCCAAAGACCCACCAGATTTGAGCAAATTTGTTTTTATTGACTAAAATCCATCCAGTATCAAATCAAATGTCTGGTAGAGCAGAAATGTTACTAAAGAGCAAAACGGCTTCATCTATCACAACAGAAATATTCCTTATACAAAACATTTTTCAGATCCAGTGAAACTTTCCTTGTCATCTTCACTGTTGCTTCAGTTTCCCAGTTCAATGATCAGTGAAAGTGAAAAACAGCGAGTCCATCCTTTCTAGACATGATTAATCCAAGTCTGATCATAGGCAGTGGCAACAATAGGTGTTGCACAAAAAAGCATTAGCAATATAAAAATTGTCTCTGAACAAAACAAGCAAGTTTTTAGATTCTGTACTTTCAGTGTCATACATACAGTAAATCTGATACCAAATTCACAATGTTAGAAGTAAACGGGTACAAAGATGTTAGGGTCAAGTTTAGCCATGCTAGCTTACTCATGCTCCTCAGCACCAGCAATTTGTCCATCTCATTGTTGTAATCAAAAGAAGACGGCCATGTTAAGAAAGAGTAAAGTATCTTTCAGAAAAGACTGTAGGCACGGTTCTTGCAGCGGAATTGGGCAAAGTGTAAATGGGAGAGGATACTTGCCTTTTGTAGGTGATGAACTAAAAAGACCAGGAAGTGGTGTTCGCAAGTAGCAGTATAGGCTAGCTCTATGTCCCTTGATGCAGGTTCTCTAACCCTAAACGTATGCTGCGTGTGTGAATGATGTTTACCACGTTCTAGCTGTTTTAGTTGGAAACAATAATGACAAATACAAATAAAATCATTGTAAAGACAATATTATACAAAATTTGACACATAAACTAAATTAATTTACTTGGGCAGTGTTGATATATTAACAACATAGCTCTTTTTAGTGTTAGCTTGGTGTAGACATTAGCAAGATGAACATTCACAGAGCATTACAGCCTCAACTCATGGGAAAATAACACAAGCACTATGCATATTATAGTAGTTGTGTTTTATTTTTTACTTTCGAGTAATGTAAGGCTCGAGATGATAAATTGGTACCCACATTCCCGAGTAGGAATTCTGAAATCGGATAGTATTTTAATTGAAATTTGTAGATCAAACCTGGAAATTTTTGAAAACTGCAAACTGGAATGCACCATTAATCCCAGGTTAAGTTAAGGGCTAGTGTTAGGGAACATCGAGACTTCTTCAGTACCTCTGCAGTACCTATGTTCCCCAGTTTCTATGGAGCGGGTAACATAGGTACTAGGGAACATACTGTCTCTATACGCACCCTTTTTTTTACCACAACAGCAAAAGTGTTGTTGAGAACCACCACAATCTTCTTTTTCATGTATCAATGGCTAGAAAACAACACAGTTCTATGGCTTTTTCTGCAACTGGATGCATCAAGTGGAGGTCAAAAGTTTAATTTTGCAGACTTTGGGGCAGCTAGCTCGCTGACATTTATGAATGAGTTCTTGAGTGACAGGCTTCATCCACCAACATCTATCTATAAAGGGTTAGGAGTCATGTGACTGTAGAGGAGGACTGTACAAACAAAAATGTATAATAATAAAAAAAAAAAACTTTGTGAATGAGGCCTAATGATTTGACCACTCATAGAGCCAACAACAGTCAGATCTTGGTTCTTGTATCGTCACTAGTCCCTGTGTAGAAACTGAGACGAACTTTCATTTTTTCCAGTTCAGAGAAGATTTTCACGTACTCCTGAGAGACTTCTCCAATGCTGTGTAGAGTCACTGTGTCTCTGAGTGCCTCCATGAGTTTAAACAGCTCCAAGATGCTCACCTCCAGTCTCCTCAGGTTTTGATTTTCAGATCCGCTCAAACTTCCCTCAACATCTTCACACCGTTGCTTTAATTTTCCTAGTTCAATGATCAGCAAAAAAAATGCCTTCCTGAAGTCTCTAATGGATGAGTCTGCTCCATCTAGACATGATTTGTATTCAAGTATGAGTTTAATAACAACGGCAACAGCACAAATAGCTATTAAACAAAATGATATTAGCAATTGAATATATTCTCCACGAATAAAATAAGCTACAGAAAGACAAACTACCATAAAAACAAGAAATCCCCCTAAAATAAAACCTCCAATTGCAGAATTAAACTTCTCGACTTTCTTAGACATGAACTGGCAATAATTCAAACTTGCTTGTATCCTCTTTTGGCGCTCATCAAAGAGCTTGATGAAGGCCTCTGAGTTTGCACTGAGTGAATTAATGGGCTGTGCTTCTCTTTTTGAACTACATCTGGCCATTTCTTGATCTTCAGACTTTTTTCTCAGGCCTGAGCTTCTTGTCGTCATTGACTGGTCAATCAGTAATCTGTGTTGGCTCAATCCGAACTGAGTCAGCAAATGAGGTTAAGTGCAGTTTGTGACCTGCAGACACAAATAAAAAAGTAATTTAAATTAAACGGACGATTAAGACCGCAGAAATGAATGGTTGTTGTTTGTATATTTGTTACTAACTACTGTCCACCATAACATAAAAATTAAGACAGTTATATTTTGTTGCCTTTGCTTAGGCTATATGTTAATGATGCTAGTTGCTACATATAATGAAACAGCTAAACAATGACACACTCGCTAATGTTGTCCAACCAGGCTCTGACATCACACACATGTGGTTGATTGGTTGTCAGTTGCCAAAACCATCTAGATGATTCATAATTTGCTATTTGGTGGCTAATGCTAATTCCTTTATAGAAAATGAATTTCAGTATTTTTAGCTTATGGCATCTTTGGAACATTTAATTAGTCTCTTGTACTCACTATATTAATCTGTAGCATGTTATTGTTTTGACAAATTTGACAGCTTGTAAAAAGAGACTGCCGCTCATTTATCGAAGTTGCGTAGAAATGGGTGCAGATTCTTGTGAAAAAATGTGTAGCCTATACAATCACCTCCAAGTATTCTACTGAAAGTCCCACCCCTTCACAAACATTTTCAATGGAAGCCATAGATGAGAGCAGCCATATGTCATTTCCTTGTTGCCAGAACGTTAACACCCCCTTTTGGGTAAAAACAAACCAGCTGTGAGTGGGAGAGAAGTTGGTGGTGTCAGGTCAAGCGCTGCTACGATCGGTTTTGTACTTCCAATACAGTAGTGTAGTCTACGTGTTACGCAGGTATACGCTGTATACCCACTAGAATGCTAAAGAATTTCCGTATAACCACTTCAAAGCGCGCAATGATCATGGATGTATTATAGAACCGGATAATGAATGACGTCACGACCGCCGTTGTTTTCAATGACCGTGCTCATTGGGGCATGATGCCAAAAAATTTTTTTACTTCCGCGTTGTGCGGCCCATAGAGCAGGCGCATTGCGGCCCTTGGGCAAGCGCAGTGTAGTGCCACGCACCACGTGATCGGCTCTGACCAATGGGCGCGTTGGTGGGTTTAGAGCGGTGATGTTACAAACCATAAAAAGTTATTTTTTAGCCAGATTAAACTTTTCAAAGAGGGAAAAAGTCCATGGTGTGAAAATAGATAATAATCACTACAAAATGCGACCATTTTGGAAACTGTAGGTGTTCTGTCAGCCAAGCACCAGGTGTTTCTTTTTACATTGCGCTCTATGGGAAAAATCCTTTCAGGGCCGCGTTGCAGTTCCATGGAGCGGCTGCTAGGAAATTTGGCATCAAGGCAGAGGGGGCGGTGCCCGATCCAGGTCTAATAATACATCCATGGCAATGATGCGTAACAATCATTACCTCCTCAGTGCTTTTTTCTCTGTTCACATAGACCAGCACTAACTCTTTACATCCTCAGCCTCTCTCCACAGCCGCTTCTCTGTGCACTCTCCCCCTGTTCCCGTCACAGCAGCGTAGTAAGCTCTGTGGAAGACTAACTTGTTTCTCATTGGCTGCTCTGATGCTTGTCCCACCTCCCCCGTGCTCTCATTGGTTGTCTCCCGTTCATGAACGCGTGTGTTGTGAGTGCGCCTCAGCAGCGCCAGATTCAGACAGTAAACAAATGATATCAGCAGGAGACAATAGACCCTTTTCATGTGATGTCAGACAACTTCCGTTTTGAGACGATGGAATGTATCTTCAGTTCCGGTGCCGCGCTTCTCCCATAAGAAATTCACCCAGACTTTTTAAAAATTGCCGTTTACAAGTTTACACAATATACAGCGATTTTCAAATGAATATTTACCCACAAAATGTTCAAAACTTGCGAAAGGATATTAATTCTTCAACCAAGGATACTTGGATTATGAAGTGAGTGCTTTGTTATGTAGCTAGATAGCGTTAGCAACATGGCTAAGTGATAGAGCTGCGCTATAAAACAGTGTTAGATCATGTCATGATCTGAGTTTATCTGAATATTTCTTGATATCTGATATCTGCTTATCAGGAAATACCACTGGATAGTACTACAGTATATTTTCATTTAGTAAAGCTCTGTGCTCGAACACTGACTCTGCTGTAGTGATCAGTCTGTGACAAAATAATAGACTTTTCAGGTCTAATTAGAAGTTCATTGCAGTACTATGCAGTGAGCCTTTCAGACAAGCAGACTGTCATTCATTTAGATCGTAACATAATCTAATATTGTTTTATCGCACACCCCGGTAGACCTATTGCTAACGCTACAGCATTAACAACTACTAGCTTTAGCTACAAGACAAAACACTTACCTTCATAATCAAATAAGTAACCCTCAATGAAAAATGTATATCCCTTTTCGAGTTTCTGTACATCATGTAGCCTATTTGGCCAATTTTTAAGACTCCGAGTAAATTCCTTACTGGCGAGCAGCAGCACCGGAAATGAAGATACATCCCATCGTCTCAAAACGGAAGTTGTCTGACGTCATCGTGAAAAGGGCCTATAACACAGCTGTAGAGATTTATAAAAATATAATAAAGCAGGAGTTGGACACAGATACTAGAGGAGTATGAGGACTACAGCAGGAATGAAGGTCACAGAGGAGTTAGAGACACTGAGCTAAAATGTAAGTAGGCTAATTCATCAAATTAGCATCTTAACTTAAGCCACTGAGACAAGTCACTGACCAAACGTTTTCACTCTGTTCATTAAACTGAATATTTTGTCATGTAACAGAGGAGGAAACTAAGGCAGAAGGCTGGGAGTACAAGTAAAGAATGTACAGTATTAAAGACAAATACAGCTACAGCAGAAGATGCTAAAGGAGCTCAGTATCAACAGTGGCAGTCTGTAAATCTGACTCAAGACAAGGTCGGCATTTTTACTGAGCACTGCTTCTGTTCTCTCTTTGTACCCACATTTTAGGGCTCGTCACATACCAGTAGGCTAGGGGTTGACAGTTTTTGTTGAACGTAGCCTGTTTGCATTTGTAGGTGTTGTACAGCACATATATGACTGTAATTTTTGTGATATTTGCAGAGGCCTAATTTAGACTACTGTATGTATTAAGATTATTTGACTGGTTTGGGGAGTTTAAGTAACCGAGAGATGCATTTGACATTTTATTGTGAGACTCTGAGTGGTCCCAGAACAGTGTCCAGTGATTAGTTTTACAGGTGATTAAAAAATAAGGTGATTTGTGTAGTATAATAGTTATAAACTTTAAACCACAGAATATATCTTTATTTTACTTGTACCGTAGCAAAGCAGGCCAAGTAGGCTGCTTTAGCACTTCTCAGTGCTGCATGGTTTGGTATAAAATCACCATTTACCCATAGTTCCACTGGCCCTCGGTCTTGGTGTAGTTCTGTTAGTTGATCTTTGTGTTGTAGTTTTTTTCCACAGAAGACCTTTGGATTTAAAGCTCTTTTTTATGGTATATTGTATACACATTTTTATCTCAGTGCACTCCTACAGGGCTTTGTATCCTTGATTTATTTATTTATTCAGTTTTTGTCATTATGGAAAGATGAATGTACGGCTGCTAAGCTACAAATTAATTGCCCCTTGGGGATAAATAAAGTTTTTCTGATTCTGATTCTTAAAACTAGATTACTCCCATTTGGCTAAATAATGTATATAGGCCCTATACACTAAAAAAGCACAACCCCAAAAAATGTTATTAAGCGACACTAATGTGGGTATATATGAGGTGGGAATCATCACAGTATACCCACTACAAAAATGTAGACTACACCACTGTTCCAGTAATAAAAGAAAAACACAATTCGAGATTTGAATTGCTTGCTCACAAACCAAAAGAGACCAAAAGAAGAGATTTGTGGCCTCAGGTGAGACACAGAGAGAACGGGAAGGATAAACTCACTGTCTGGATCCCAGTTCACTGTATAATTACAGTATAATGTGTGTGTCAGATGTACAAATTTAAGTGTCAGGTCACTGTGTTATGTTCATATCTGAATCAATATTCCTACCACAGAAAACATTTATTTTCTTAACTTTAGTTAGTTTCAAGATTTAAGATGGCTATTTGACACAATGGTTTTTGTATGTTAGCCAAGTAAGCTTTTCTGCTATTAGGACACTGATCTTTTTAATTCAAATGTTGATGTTATTTCAGTCCAGACCTAAATTAATACCAAACTCATTTAAGTTTTCCAACATTTCACTGATAATGTATTTATCATAAATTATATTAAATGAAGCATACTGTTGTTGTCCTAAAATACGTCTACTATGTGGGGTTGTTCACCCATGACAGAGGCAGCCAAGTTAGTGATCAGCTTATATTTCACAAAGTTTCTTCTAATAACCACACTGATCTTTCTTTGGCAGTGACAGAATAGAACCGGTGGCCATTTTTCTCATGCTTCTTGGAGCTAGTGTTTAGTATTTTAAGTCCCGAACGACAAAAGATTTGATAATTTTTATTTGCTGCCATTGAGTGAATAGAGATGTTTTCACCCAAAAGGGTCGGGGACTTGGTGCAAGATGGTTGCTCTCATCTGTTCCAGATTGATACAATGTTGGCAACTCTTTGCTTAAAGGTATTAGGGAGGATCTTTATAAATTCATTTTTTGCAATATTAATTTAAACTACCTTCATTGCCCTGTATAAGGAATATAAATTGGTGTATTAGAAAATATAATAATAATATTAATAAACTGTGGACTCTGTGGGACTTAAAAAACCTCACCCAATCGTTTTCGTCATGAGTACGTTAACCATTGTTCCACGGACTTGCCATTCATTCGTTCATCTTCCTGGTTTCGGCGATACGTGCGCGTGCCTGCGCATGCGTACACAGTTTGTTTATATAGCACGGCGTTAGCCGAGCCTCATCGTACGCGGACAGCCTGACTTCGAAGAGCACAATGGCTGAGGAAAACTGTGGAGGTCGCAAAAGGAAAACTGTTTTTGAAGTGTACCAGAGGAGGAGGAGAAAAACTGTAGAAGAGCAGAATAAAACCCGTGTGGTTCTTGGTGATTCTTTCCAACGTTGGCATGCGCTGTAGGAACAGAAAGGGCTTCAGACCAATGCACTGGTCGTCAAGTTTCTGCTGGACAGGTTTGTTTATCTTATCGTTTGAAAAAAATGCCTTTTTTCTTTATCTGTTGAACCATTTCAACTGTACAGCAATGTCATTTTGCTAATGCTACCAACAGCAGGAGGACAGATATTTGTGCTGTGCATGACTGGGTCTGTGTGGGGAACTAGGTCAAAGGTCGCGCAGACAAACAATGCAGGTCTAGGTTTAGGCGAATCTCTGCTGATGCCGGCTGTAAACAAACACTCATGTTCCAACGCTCGTGCACGTCGCTGTGGAGGAGTTCCTTGGAAAGGAACAGTGAAGGGCGGGGGAGCTTGACGCATGCGCAGTATTCAAAAAGGGACAAACAGTCGCTGGTTTGTCAGCAGTCGAAAAAATCCTCCCTAATATCTTTAAGTTATCACTTTCTGAAATAAATGAACAAGAAATAAAATTTACATTTTTTTGATGTATATTTACCTTGATATCTAAAAATACTTCCGCTTATAACAATTGTTCATATTATCAGTCTTACAACAATTCAGCAGATGTTTGGCAATACGTTAAGTGTTATAGCATATTCACACTGAAGGCGTTGCGTGTGTAGTACGTCTCTGGTACATTTTTCTGACTGCCTTCAATTTACACACCAAGGGCCATATTTACTAAGACGGGTGCTAAACTGCGAGTGCAGTGAGAAAATATGCGGCCACTATTAATGGGTGTGTTGCGCGTGAATTACTAAGACAAATTGCGTGGCCGGTGACAGGTGCAAACAGATGGGGCGGAACTATTTAAACGTAATCATTGCGTGTATTGTTTTGCGTCATGGAAGGTGCGGAAGTGGAACACAAACGGAAGCAAAAATTTAACTAAGAAGAGCTGAAAGTGCTGGTGAATAATTTTTTCATCCGTCATGGCAAATAGATGTGCACGCGTGGCAAACACTCTAACCCTACGTATTTGTTCATTTCTTCTCCTTCGTCTCACACGAATCACAGCAGCCATATCTGAGCAAAAGATTAGCACGTCCTTCTCCAACGTGCTAAATTTATACGCTATTTTCGCACGCAAAGTCATGGTGGGCCTTGATAAATAATATTGTGGGCGGTAAATGAATGAATTTGCATTTTCTCCGCCTGCCATTTTGCGCACTCTGGGAAGAACGCCTCAGTTTACAGATTCATTAGGTCATAGGAGCAAAATCTGCATTGCGTTCGCTCTGCTCCTGTAAGACACGCAAATCTCAACTGCGTCTGGGTTTGCTCCAATTTTAGCGCATATTATTCAGTTAGCGTGCACACAAACCTTTGATAAATCTGGCCCCAAGTGTGTTGTGTGCGCAGTATGTCTCTGGCCAGAGCCAGCTGGGGAGACCATGAGGTCATGGGAGAGGAGCGAGTTTATGCTGCAGTCATTAGTTCATGTGAAAACAAACCATGTACAGAGAGCTACATCTAAACAAAAGCTACGTTTGCCTCAGACCACGATCTCCCGTTCATTTAGAGATTATTTCTGTGTCTTTTGTGCTTCTACCACAGGTAAGCATGGTACGTATATAAATACAGTCTTTTTACTCAGGTTTAATGGTGTCCGATTTTGTTTGTGACCCCATGACCCCAGTTAAGATGTGATGCTTACAGCGATGTGAGCAAGATGCTGCACAAGCATTTTTATTTTTAAATTTACCAGATCCTCTTTACTGGTCCCGGGTCTGACTTCCTGTCTGGCTCGGTTTGCTCTGTTCAACTTTATGCATGACGACTCCAGCATCCGACAAAATTAGACTCGATGCACTGGACACATTCATGTACTGCAACGCAGCTGTTGTGAACTACCAGGGTATATGCAGGAATCCTGAGATTCATTTCAATCCCTTTTTAAGACTTTTTCAAGACTTTCCCAAAATATTTTAAAACCTCATCGCCACTACAAGGAAAAAACAAAACAAAAAACTGTAAACAGTTGTACTTTGCGGTCATGTCACATAACTTTTGCGTAGGGATAGGCAAATATAATTTTTTTTCCAGCTGATATTGATAAACAGTAGGCCTATCTATCTTAATCTTGTGGCTGATAGCTGATATTGCTTGATGTCAATATCACTATTTCTAAAATAAATGGTGTTTCTCAAACCATTTTTATCATAAAATCAAAATGTTTTTTATTGTTTTGTTTGTTTGAAAATTAAAAAATAAAAATTCTTATGTGAGAGCCATATCTTCAGAAAAAATGTAAGCAAAAGTAAAATATTGCACCACTTTAAACAAAGTTGCAGTTATTGCTCTTTAGTTTGCAGCTTGTATTGTACTCCTGATTATTAAAAAGACAAATCTCATCAACAGAAGGTAGGCAGGTATTATTTCCACTTTCACAGCAGCTAATTCAGAACTTAGGTCAAACCCTGGTCATATTGGAGTTGGATTCATAACTATAATTTCCACTCTTCTCTGGACAGCAGCTTTTAAAGATTAATGAAGTTAATATGTTAACTTGGGTTCAGGAGCAAGGCAAGCCTTAACTTATCTCACTCACACCTTCACCTCAGCCACACCTCTACTACACCTCACCCTTCTTACAGCCACCAAAAATCATGTAACACTGTTTGTCTCTGCGCTCTTGACCGCACCCTCCCTCCCCTACATATCTCTTGTGTATGCTCTTGCAGCTTCCTCACTCCAACAACCAGACCTGATAACTTCCCTGACCTGATTAACGACGTTTAGTGCTTTCCTTCATCACCTGTTGGTTCTGCTGAAGTCTGTGTTGTTTTTCTGTCTTCTGTGGGATTTTTGTCTTTGTCTTGTTTCCATTTTAACAGTAAAGTCCTGTTGACGTTTGATGTAACACAAACCCATTTTCTGTACAAGTCTTTGTACAACTGGCTTCTGCTGTTGTTCCCGTTCAGAAATAAGTACAAAGCTGCTCGGTTAGTAGTTCTTAACTTCTTTTACAGATTTGTTTTTCTAAATTATATTACTTTATAGTTATTTTTATGGCTCATGCAACTGAAAAATGAGCTTCACTACTTTATGTAACAATACTGTAAACTACAAACTATATAAAAAGTCTATAAAAGTCTTAAATAAAAAAATCTAAAATGAGATGCGGAGTATTAGGTCTTAAATATGCAGGTCTTAAATATGTCACGTATATTTGATGTAACTACCTGTGTTCACTAGCTTACTCTAAAATGCCCACTCAAATTCGTATTATCATCTGTCATCACAAAGACATTTAGGTGTGAGAAGGACAAGACATCATATCTAATACATTTCAGGTTACTGTGTTTAAATTTACAAAAGAATTAATAAAGATAGAACCACTCACAGATGTAGTTTGTCTGCGTTAAGCCTCAGATCGCAGCTCCTCAAAAAGCAGGTTTAATCCAGTTTCCCTAGACTTTGCCCTGCATTTTATTTGATTATTGCAGTTGTTTACTTCTTGACTCCACTTTATACAAGCTATAAAATGCAGTCAGCTGCTGTAGTTACGATGTTGTACACTAGTGAGTTTTTCAGTTCAGAATTACAAAACCAGAAAGTCTCAAAAATATAAAAAAATAAAATTAAAAAATTACATAATTGTCCAAATACAGCAGCAAATAAAGTAGTGTCAGAAATGTGTTTTGTTTCTTACTCTCATCCCTGATCATTTTATTGTGATGCACTCTATAGGTTTTCTCTATACTATGTTTTGTACTTGTACATTAAAAGCTCTTTCACCATTTCTTCTTTTTCACTTTTGGGTTTTCCTTCTCAGGTCGCCACAGCAAATTAGCTCTCCACTTGTAGCAGATTTGCACATTCATTTGGAATAGGTCTTACACAGTATGCCCTTCCGCTTCCATAAGTATGAAGCTCAAAAATGCCCACCATGCTGGTAGTAAAATTTTATTTATTATATTTATTTTTTTTAAATGTGAATTGTGCTATGGCCACGAGTTACCAGATAGCTGATTAGCCTCTGCCAATCTTTTAAAGGTCTCCTATTCTGCTAAATTAACTTTTTTGACCTTTAAACCATGTTGTAATGTTATTTCCCCCACAAAAACACACATGGGGTAGTATTTTGTTTCATTTACACGTTTGAGTAATCCTGCATGCTGAGGCCATTACTTCTGAGGAGCTGGATTATGCTCGATCTCATCTCTCTACAACGTGAAACCCGGGAGTTATCCTGTGTGTTTCTAAAGTCCATACACCATCCCCAGGCTTGTTCTGATCATTTCAACACTTAAATTGCCATCTATATTAAACAGTCTGTTATTTTATCTGTGTTATTGTCATTAGACACTGTTAAGCTCCATTGATCTAACCATATATATAAAAAAAAACATACTATAAAAAATGTATAAATTCTGGTATTTCCAAACAATAAACAGTAGTAAAAATAAATGACATTTACATCAAAGTAAGGCACAAGACAAATTTCCAAATGAGCTCTCTTTTTTGCAACAGGTACAAGTAGAAGTACAATTTATTTAAAAAATTAAAAAGTAAATTATTAACCCTCAAAAGGATCATTTTGAGATCAAGCCTTTTTGTGAACCAGTCTACCACGCTGAACATACTCATAACAAATTGTTGTTTCTGCTGTTATATCAGCGTTGCATAGCAGTAAAAGTGTGATGTAGCTACACTATGTACAAATAAGTCAAAAAAGTACACTCTAAAATATAACAATTAAGATGAAAAACAGTGTTGAATGGTGCAAAGACAAGAGCAGTGTGTAAGAAATTAAGGTGCATACAAACAGAGCATAATATATGTGGAATTAACATAACAGGTAGTGAATAGGTATGAAGGAAACATAATACCTCATCACACCCAGCGGACAAGTCGAGCTGGTTTATCACTTCTCACTGTGATTTACATTGATAAAAAAACTGATTGAAACGTTTATGCTCTCGAACTTTGACAAAGTTGTGACAAACTGATAGCAGACCTCTACAACGGAGTCTGCAGTGACTGTGTCTTTGAAGCTGTCCATGAGCAGAAACAGTTCCAGTATGTTCACCTCCAGTTTCATCAGGTTTGTTCTCTCTGATCCAAATGATTCGTCGCGAAGCTCTTCACACAAATGCTTCACTTTCTCCAACTGTCTCTTCAGTAACAAAACAGTGTCCCTTAACTCCTTTATTAACCTACCCACAGTCTCTACACACTGCCTCTCTTTAGTTTGATCTTGAGCATTTGCTACTACTGCAAACCCAACAAAAACAACTGCAAAGGCAATTACAAATATTACAGATATAATCAATGAGGGCTGCTGTAAAAACATAAACAGACAGGACATGATCAACCCTATCATTACCCAAAGCACCTCTATTACTTTGTAAAACTGAAAACGCCTTTGTATTTGCTCCACTTCAGCAGATGTTTTAAAGCCTTGGTTCACAATCTGATTCATCTTCACCCAATTGGCCTCAAACACTTTGTTGAATAAAGCAGCGTGTTCCCTAAACTTCTTCATATGATCACTTTCAGATCCATCTTCATGTCGAGTAAACTCTGCCATTATTTTCTTCCAATACAACTCACTCAGCTTCCTCTGTCAGTGTGGAACAGGTTCACCAGCTTTGAGTTATATATAGTGATGTGTCTTTCGTGTCGAGGCTTCGAAGCGTGTGTCGAGTAATCCAGGAAGGCTTTGGTGAAGCGCGTATTGAAGCGTGTATTGGTGACGTATGTGGTGACGTATGTGGTGACGTTTGAAGCCTCGCGAACCGTCCGTACCATGTGACTGATTCAGGAAATGGTTCGCGGATTCGGTGCGCGATTCGAAACTTAAGGGCTAGCCAAACGCAATGGATTCCCCCCACATTTTGTGGTTTTGGGTTATTGCGCATTTGGTAGCATTCTATTTGAGATTCTTTTTTTAAATATATATATATATATACAAATGACTTGTTCCCTGAGGCGGAGTCTGTTACCTGGAGGCACATACACTAAGGTGCAAATCTAAACAATAGGTCACACAGGGCAATAATAAATGTAAATATAAATGTTAGTAACACGAGGCGTTTCTTTTTACATTGTGCTCTATGGGAAAACTCTTTTCTGGGCCGCATGGGATTTTTCTGCTGCAGTTCCACAAAGTGGCCACTACTAGGCGGGGCTTGTTCAGGTGTGGGCAGGGCTTAGTCCTGTGTCCTGCAGAAAGCTCTAGTGTATCCTCCCTTATGTCTTCTGCACAGCCCAAATGCCTGTATGTAATATAGATTATAATGATGTCTTCAATGGAAGCTGCTCACTGTCACCAAAAATGTTAGCAGTTCACATTTAATTTGAGAGTTTCCTTCACGTTTTAGCCCTACTCTGGTTGGAGATTACATTTGAAGTGGAAGACCTCTGCTTTGTCCTAGGCTTAGACCTGGGTTGCATCCTGGTTTCAGTAGCTACATTAAAGATGGTATTTTGAAAGCCAAATATTTTCTGAAGTGGTCTAGATGTTCCTCACAATCACAGGATCCCTCTGTAGAAACTCAGACGAATCTTCATCTTTTCATATTCAGAGAATGTGTTCATGTACTCCTCATAGACCTGTGTGATACAGTCTACATTCACGGTGTGTCTGAGGTTGTCTGTGAGCAGAAACATCTCCAGGACGCTCACTTCCAGTCTCATTAAGTTTGCTCTTTCAGATCCACTCAGACGTCTGCGCAGCTCTTCACACAAACGCTTCACTTCTTCTAACTCAGTGTTCAGCAAAGAAATGGTGCCTCTAAATTTCCCAATGCATGTGTTTACTCTCTTTATGCATTCAGTTTTATTAACAGTATACCTATACTTTCCAGTTGTGTAAATAGATTTGTTTAGGTTAGGGTTAAGAAAATGGGACAAATTGAAATATAAAATATTTCTGCTATGTAGTTGCTGTAAAAATTGTAATAAGCTTTAGGAAAACTTTAATATCCATTTTGGTTTGAGAATGTAAACTGAAGATGCACTGTTTAACCTATCTGGTTTTGAATTTCAATAATTTTGAAAAAAAAAAAGGATGACTGGTTTCATTTATTTACAGAATAGTGCAAAGTAATACATTCCATGTGGGGACAGATGTTCAGATTTGTCTTTCTACTAGGAATCTGCTGTTTCCATGTTTATTCATATCACTCCCAGTTTCAGTGGAGTCCCAAAACCGGATGTTGACCTGACCCTTGACCCTTGACCCTTTGAGGCTCTTCTGTGAACTGTGCAGTGACACTGGCCGGAGCTGTGACCACTTTAACTCCTGAAAACACAATAAAGAGAGCAAATTATTTTAGAGATTTTAGGCTAATTAAACACAGCCTGCCGTTGTTTCATTAGAGTTTACATTTGGGACATCTCTGAGGTATCTTATTGTGTGGTGAAGTGTGGAAATCTGAATTTCCCCAAGCTCAGCAATGTCAAACCTAAATAGCTATATTTTTAGCTTTTGTTTGCCCCTTTTTCATTAAGGGTCACCAGAGTTAACCAGTTGCATGGTGATTAATGAATTATATAAATAAGAGAAGGCTCAATAGTCCATTTTGTCAACACATGGCAACATCAAGTAAATTCTAATCTATAACTTTGTACTTTGTTTTTAAGGCTATAACTAAATTCAAGTATAAATTATCCTCTTTCCTGCTGACTTTCCTATTAAGGCAGATGGACATTATTATAATCTCTCAGCCCTCTCATATATTTTTGGTTTTGTTTTGTCAGCTCTTTAGCGGCAGCTAGTGGTGACATTGCAAACTGCAATTGAACGTCTCATTCTATCAGAATCTGCATTAATTGCAGCAGTTTGGGCTACTGTAACTTGTCTGTTGGATCTGACCACACGGTCCAGCCTTCCCACCCCAACTGTTCCTTCCCTGGACAACTTTTGAAAGATATGGTCCGCTGCACATCGGTAACTCCTCACAAGAGGAGCAGTTTTAGAGATCCTCTGCCCTTCGGGCTTCTAACACATCAACTTTGAATACAAAATGTTCTGCTGCCTAATATCCCACTCACTGACAGCTGCCACGATGAAGAGATAATCTGTGTTATTTACTTCACCTACTACACCTCATACTCTTGTGCATCATTGATGTACATTCAATTTTTTCAACTCTATGCTACATTTGAGCAACTTTTTGCTTTTTTAAATCATCTTTTTGAGTCTTTTTGTTCATCATTACAGCATTTTAGTTGAAACTGTCAACATACGAGAAGCTACACGCAGCAAAAGTCCTCTTTGTTACCTGTCATCAAATGGCATGTGTAGCTCTTTGGCAGCATCTAGTGGCGATATTGAAAACTGCAATTCAACCTCTCACCTTTGTAGTTCATACTGTATATGACCAAGTTTCCAAAATTTGGATTGTTTCAATGTTTTTGAGCTACAAACAATAGTCACTTTTGTAGAGGTAGTTAATAATAAGTCTAAAATCATTTAGTCAGGTCAGTTAAGTGTATGTACAGACAGCAACATGACTGCATGTCTATAAGCCGACAAGTTTGTTTTTTAGTTTTAGTTGTTTGTTTTTTTTAAGTGAAAGTAAGATAAAAATTGCCTATACATCTTAATTTAAACTTAGTGAGCACTGTTTATGGTTTATTTTGTTAAAGGTTTATTTGGGTTTCAGAATGACACACGTACCCTCTTTTCCACTCATAGGTAAAAATGTAGTAACTCTGCAGTTCTTGTTGGTGGACAGCAGAGTCAGAACGCTCTCCCAGATTAGGCAGCTGCTCCGGGACGTGGCAGACAGACCAATGTCCACCTCCACACCTGCATCCACAGCTCTGTACACCAGCACTGAGGCCCGCAGCCTGAACGGACCCTTCTTTAACTCATCAATGGGCTGCAAGGTTCTTACAGACTGACGCACCCGAACTAAACCTACAAAAGGATTTGGGTCAAAAAACAAATCAAATCAGCACAAACAGGTAACACATAGATACAAAATGATTTAATAAAGAACAAGGTTAGATTATTAAGAACAATAGTGTATTGGTATAATTTCTAACAACTCAGCAGTGTTCATTTAATATTTTCATTACTTCTTGTAGTGATTTTTTTTTTTATCTTGACACACAAAGGTTACAGGGGATCCAGGCCATAACACTGCTTTACAAACACAATGTCCAGACTGAAAAATATATTTGAGGTGAGGTCTTGTTCTGTGTATTTGTATAATGTATTATGAATGACAAATATGGCAGAAGTGAATCTTGGTCCAGATGTCTTTATGGTGGCACAAAGGTTATTGAGGTGAGTATGGAGGTGAGCAATGGTACAGGTTTGCTTGAAGCAGTAAAAACCATGTGATCTCCTGCCTCCCCAAGCCTACAGTGCACTGTCATTCCAAAGTAGGCAGTAAGTAGTTACTCAGGCTAAAGTCATTTTTCTTTTTTCTTTCTTTTTTAAGAAAAAGTACTTGCTGTGTACATTTTCTAAAACATACTTTTACTTGAGTAAATTTTGGATAAAAGTCAAGATTTAAGTAAGTAAAAAGTGGGTAGCCTTGAATTCAATAGGTTAGGTTAAGTTAGGTAATAGGTATAGGAGTTAGGCTAACAACACATTCTGTGTAGGCTTCTTGAGAAGACTCTGCAGGTGAATAGGGATTTTTTTATACCAACAGATTTCAATGTGAAACCTATCCTGTAGATTACTGACATTAAGGTAGGGAAAAATGCATTGCAGGTTTTGAGTAATTCAGTGTTTTCATATGAAAATTAGACATTATACATGTGAAAACATATGAATTAAAAAAAATCTGAATATTGGAAAGTGCCAGCTTTAAAATTCTTGATTGTTGACATGGTCCATAAAAAAATGCTTTTACAAAGATGATTATGGATATCTCATTTTGTATTTCAGTTAAAAAAATACTGACAATAGCCTTAAAAAAATCTAATGTTGGCTTGTTTGTAGGAAATAAAAAAGAGACCAATAAATAAGGCTAGGAATTATAAATCAAAAAATCCCCTGTGAAAGTAAAAATATAATTAAGTACAAGACTGGAAATGTTGGTGCTACTGAAGGGGAGATATCTGACTCAGAATGTAAGAAAAACTCATTGTGAGAAAACAGCCCTTGAAATTAATATTTTCAATAGAAAGCTATAGACACAAGTTTACTAAATGTGAAGAAATAAAACTTTAATGTATAATTTGAACACTTTATTTCAATGTGAAATTTACATGTTAAGGGAGCAAACTGGTTACCCTGCACAGCTGGAAGGGACCATGGGTGGCCTGAGCCAATGGTGTGGCAGTACTGCAGTGAGTGGGTAGGTTTTAGGTTTGCCAACAGCAACAAGCACTTTTAGCAATTCTGGTTATCAACATGGTGCAGTGGGAAAATGTGATGTATGCTACTACATTTACAAAAACAGCAAAAATCTTCTAACAACGTCTTCATTGAGCTGCTAACGTTGTCTCAATCTGGCTTTTGCCAAAATATCAAACTTGACCAAACCTAAAATAAAATAAAAAAGTGTTTTGCCTGTAGTGTCTCCTCTTAAGTAATGTTATTTTGATGCAACAGTAGCCTACTTCTACTTAAGTAGCTAGGCTCATTTCTGCCCTCAGCCTGTACTGTTCCAGAACATAAACAAACACCACTACCCAGATAAAACAAATCAAAAATAATATGTAGGTTACAAATATTTTGGTTATTCTTTGTTAACAACAGTTATAACAGTTGCTGAGTTTGTTTATATTGGCTATGGTTACAAGATGACCTAGCAGACCTAATTTAGTTTTCACTCCTTGTTAAACTAATCTGAGGTGTATTCAGCCAGATTTTGTGTACAAATGACAGAAACATTTACCTGCAGGACTGAGTTTGAAGTTTCCATCAGTCAGGAGCATTAGCAGCAGCCTGAAGCACAAAGCCTCTGGGAAACACAGGGGTATATCTCTGTATTCACTGTCGGGATAGTCCCAGCCATAACCAGCGACAGCGCAGAACCTTCAACAGGTTTGTGTCCAGCATAAAAAAAAGTCAAATGAATTCATTAGAAACATTTGAAATTGAACTATTATCAGCAAGACTGAGTAAAAAAAAATGTTTCTGTCATGGCTAACCTACTGTGTTCACTTCCTGGGTGTCTCTCTATAATAGCCTACAAACTGTAAAAACGTTTGTATTACCCCCCTAAAAACACACTTATATATATTAAGTATTGCTGAGTTAAAGAAATCCACTAAACAGATAACCAACAAATCCATACAATCAGGGCACTTGACTAAATAGTATTTTTTTTTTTAATAGTTTTTATTTTTGCTGTTTATTTTTACTTTCATCAAACGCAACAAAAGTTAAAAAAGGCAGTCATCTGGATTGGATTTTTCAAGTTGAAGACGTTTCACCTCTTATCCAAGAGGCTTTCTCAATTCTGAAATGAACTGGTAAGAGAGCTGGTTTATATTCTTCTAGGAAGGAGAATATAAACCAGCCAACATAACATCCCGGTTTAACCAAGGGTTAACCACTCTCACTCCAGCTGAGGACAAAGGACTCCTAATGACCCGAAACCACTCAGGCTATTCATGGTCACATTGACCAATAGAATTTAGTTTCAGGTCTAAACTCCTCCTTCCTAGAAGAATATAAACCAGCTCTCTTACCAGTTCATTTCAGAATTGAGAAAGCCTCTTGGATAAGAGGTGAAACGTCTTCAACTTGAAAAATCCAATCCAGATGACTGCCTTTTTTAACTTTTGTTGCGATGCATTTACCCTGGACGAGTGAGAGTCTTCACAGACATACTTTCATCAAAGTGAAAGTCAGATGAGTTTAGGTGATGCTTGTTTTAAAGGTGAGGTGGTTAGTTTACTCCTCCCTAAAGGTGGAGCTTGGAGGCCGTTGACTGATGGCTGGGGTTGTCGTGGTGACCGTGTGCTGGCTGACGTATGGTGAATTCATCCTCATGGTCACGATATCCACACATCCATACAGTAACATTGGCAGTGCAGCCACTCCGACGAACAGAGGGGAGCCAGAGAGCACAGAGCACATTATGACCTGCAGAGCAACGAGGCCACCAAAGGCTAATCCTTTGCATGTTGACCAAAAGGAGAATCTGTTGCATATCCTAGAGCCAGCAGCATTTGACTCTCGAGGGTCATCTTCAGAATAATCTCCCATCTCTATAACAACATGGTCAGGTTTAGTTGCCCCGTCCTCGTTCAGTCTTAGCTCAATGTTGATGTCGGTCTCAGTCCGTGTGTCCATCTCGATGTGACAAGAGTTGTGGTCCTCGTCCTGGCGTAAATCTGGGTCCTCAGTCAAGTATTCGGCAATGATGCACTCGAGGTATTCAAATTCCCTCAGGGACCAGTTACTTCCTTCATCATCAGGTTTACGGGACATCTCACTGGGGTGTTTGTGGTCTTCAACATAGGAGTCACTGTCTCCAGAGGTCAGAGAGGAAACTTGCCCCTCAGGTGCTGCTGCAGAAGGCAGTGTGTTGTCCTTCACTGGATCCTCTTGAGTGTTGCCTCCAGAAGCAGGTTTGGAGTCCTTCAGTGTTAGGGCCATAATGTCTCGAGCCCTCTCAGCATATTGGCTGCTGGTCAAATGCTCCATAGTTATAAAAGGGTGCTGCAGAGCCTCCCAGGGAGTTATTCTCTTCTCAGGGTCAATGCGCAGCAGCTGTTTGAGAAGATCAAGAAAAGCCATGAGGTCCAAGTATTCATCATCCTGCATTGTTGCATGGCTCACTATTGCCTCATCTAAACTTTTGAAGTCCTTTAAAGGATTATTGATATAGATGTCTGGCCTCTTCCCATTTGTTAGCTGATACTCCATAGGGCCTTTGAACCTCCACTGACGAGAGCCATTTGTTGGAACAAAGTATTTTTCTGTGTAGACGCCTTTGTTCAGCATCTCATCACTAGGATGTTCCAGGAGTTGCATGATGGTCCTCAGGTTGTCGTAGGAGGAACTGCTTGAGAAAAGGTGGCAGCCCAGGTAGCCCTCCCCCATGCAGCAGCCCAGAGACCACATGTCCACAGCCTCGGACAGTGGAGAGCCTAGGATCACCTCGGGAGCCCGGTATCCTCCGGGCTGCATGGGCATGCCGAGCTCCAGCTCAGACTTGTGACCACCACAGCCAAAGTCAATGAGTTTGAGCTTGAACGGCTGTTCTCTGTGGTTGACCAACATGATATTGTCAGGCTTGAGGTCTGCATGGATTACTCCTTCTTTCTGCAGAGCCTCAAAGGCAACCAGTAGCTGCTGCGTCATTGGGCGAATCTCACAGAGAGAGAAAGGATTTTGACGCCGCTGCGACAAGTCTAACAAGCTGCAGTCCAACATTTCAAAAGCCATGCAGTTGAAATTTCCCCATGTGAAATAATCAATAAATTTCACAATGTTCACTTTGTCAGGTTGTCTGAGATTGAGATGCTGGAGGATTTTCACCTCTCTCTCCAAATCATCCTGGTCATCTTTAAGAATTTTGACTGCCACAACCTTACCAGTCTTGGGGTTGAAGCATTTGGCCACTTTTCCAAAAGATCCTTCCCCGAGAAACTCCAGCACGATGTAATCCTGGAGCTTGGATGGGATTTCCTCTGACTGGGAGGTTGATGAAGAGTTTGAAAACATTTTTACCTCAGTAATTGTGCGAGCACGTGTCGAAGTGTTGCCTCTGTCGATGTGTTTGAACAAATGAAGCACTGAGTGCTTTCTGCTGCAACTGTAGCTTCGAATTATTATTATTTTTTAATTAATCAGCAAATTAATAAAATTATGACATTTCAGCATTAATTAGTTATTAATTTCAATAACTGCAGTTTTAGTTATTTTATTTATTTTTTACGTCTTTACTTCTACTTTATAGACGCTTCTCATCAGCGTCATTTAGTCACGTGATTCGCGGCCAGACTTGGATCAGTCATGCTAGCTTGTTAGCCTAACAACATTTTTATTCATTAAAAATAGTTTCATGTGTCCTATACCTGTGATAGCATCTAGCAGCTATCCGTTTAAATAACAAAATGTTGCCCTGTTTCACGAAGTTTATTCTTTAAAAATGTCATGTAAAAGATCGATCCTGTTGTAATCGTCAAATAAAGTAAAAACCGATCTGAAGTCAGTTAGCCTTGTACTTTACTGTGCTCAGGTTTATAAGCAGAGTAAACACGGTCTCACGGACACTGAGCAAATATTTAAACAGGGAAGAACAAGAAAATACATCGGAACAACTCGGTTCTTTTTTATTTGTGTGTTTATTTCTGAGTAAGGATATTGCGACAACAGTGTTATTTTCACAACATGGAGTACTTTTAGGGAAATTTGTGGACACTTACGGACTGATTGAGCATTACTAATCCTGGATTGGACTATTTTTTGGATCCACAGAACCAGTGTTCCGAGGTAAAAAAAAAAAAAAAAAAAAAAAAAAGTCTGTTTTTTGGTTTGACAGGGCTTAATTTGGAAATCAAACGATGCAGGAACAAAAATTGTGCTTTGACACTGGAGTCCACAAGGCCAACACTGTTACCGGAACGTACACACAACACAATGCTCAGGCGCACACACAACTACCAAGCAACTGCTCATTTATACTCAATTTTAAATTATATCTTAACATATTTATTAACATTATTATACATTATAGTGTTTCACTTCAGTGTAATGTGTCAGTGTACGTTTGTGTGATTGCTCAGCTGATCAAGAAATAAGCTGCTACGCTTAATTACTGCGCTTTTGTAGACTCCCTCTGTCATAGACCTACTGTGTGGCCACCAGTCTGAAGCAAGAACAGACTCATGCAGCTGTGGTCTGTATGAACAAAGTCTGAACTAGGAAAGTGAGCATACGGCAGCAGTAAGCTCTCAGTAGCCTAACTATGTCTCTCCTTGTGATTTCGCTCCTTTTTAGTGACGGCCGTGGAGCGCGCAGTGTTCTCTGGGTAATGGCGTTTCACGACTCCAGGCTCCGTGAGCCTCAGCGCGTTAGCTCGAGCTTCCATATGCATTTGAGTTAAAGAACAAACTGACGTGGCACTGCCAGGTCCCGTGCGCTCTCAGGCGCAGTGGGGAAATAACGCGGCACATCCAAAGCGCATCACGCAGGTCCCCTCCGCGTAACCACAGTCAGGACAAACCTCAACAGATTTACTGTCTTCTGGCTGTAAGCAAACCCATCACTTTTGACTTAAAGAGCAGCAGTCAGCTGTAGCTCCACTCCTGTTTGTAAAAACATAGCCTACTGTGGCTCTGTGCAGCTCTGTGGATGCAGCAGGGATTGGGCGGGGTCGGAGGACATCTCAAGGTACGCACAGTGCGTACTGCTGTACACCTGCAGGCACCACTGGTGTTAACAGTGATGGATAGATGTTTCAGTTTGACGTGAAGGTCTTTTCCACCGGATTCCCTGTACACTCTCTAGACACGAATTACAGCGCATGGACAGTCTATGTTGAAGGCATTATTGTGAAGGGCTCAAGCGTGGCTTTTATGTTTAAAACATGCATTTCGGTGTAAGTACACCTCCGAACTTCAACACAGGTTTAGGAGGTCAAAAGAGTCAAATGTAGTCAACACTTTGTTCTGAGTTGTGATAGTTGAGTAATATAGATCCTTTAAGTGTTTCTATACAGAACGTCTGTGTTCTAAAGAACACACCTTGCTGTCTGGTCCTTCGGGTTTCCCAGCTGTCTTCCTTTGTGTTGGTAATATGTGGTAGATTTAAAGTATATTTATTTTAAAGAAGTCCTCTCCTCCATATAGAGCAGCGCAGCTGTATTAGTGAAGCACTGGAGCAGGTTTACCCACTGAGTCATGAAAGTTTATTCACCTGAGATCATTTCCCACTGGGATGTCATCACATGAGCAGGTGGAGTCTGTCACTTGGAGGGCATGGAAGCCATGTTTAACCAAAGGTGGAGGAAGTACTCAAAATCAAGATCGAAATTGGATCAGCTGTCTATCATTTCCTTACTTGCCTCAATCATGCCGTTAGCCTCATATTATCTTCCTATCTGCTGGTTTGAGAGTGTGTTGTGTGTACTTCTCATTTGCAGAGAGACTGTAGTCATGTCATAGAAAATTTGTTACAAATCATTTTAATGCATTTATTTGCAACAAAGTATCCTACGTCTGTCACATAAAAGAAGAGCTGAAAATTCTCGGCTTTACAGCGTGTTTCTAAAGCATATACCAAGAAGAAATCAGGTCATTTCTGCACTTGGATATTCTCCACTCATGTCTCAACTCAAATTCCCCCATCTTTATTCACCTGTGAACTTACTGTGTGGTAGGCAATGTGTTGATTCCTGGTAAGGGTGTCATTATTGTAGATGATGGGTGTTTGGGGCCAGACAAGGGAATATTAGGCATGAACATTATTGAAACAGGTTGGTCTGCTCTGACACAGGGAAGTCACCCAGGGCTGGCGGCCTTCCGGACCACTATTCCAATTGCTGAAGGGAAAGTTTGGGCCCAGGTGTTCGTTCTCGTTCAGTCACCACTAGAGGGCCCCGTCCTCTGTTTGAAGGAGTCTCCAGATTACCTCGCCAACCACCGGTCTGCATTCCCCCATGTTCAGAGATGGTTGTCTGGACACGAGTCACGGATAATCCACCAGGTACACCCTGTACTGTAATAATTGAACCTCTGTCTGACGGTGATACTGAGTGGCGCGTGGGGCGGACCTTGGCCACCTTAAACAATGGGCAGGTCCCCTGTCGGCTGTGCAATCCTAATCCATATCCAGTTGAAGTTCCCCAGTGCCAACCACTAGCCAGAGTAACAGAGGTGGAAATGGAAGATGTCCAGGGTGAGCAGGAACTGGTACTGAGCTATGTGGAGCCAGATGTAGTGGAGGTGACTGTAAGGAGGGTTGGGGTTACAGAGATTCCTTCTGAAGAATCACATCCAGTGCTATCCTTGCAGGGTGAATGCCTGACGACGGAACAACAACAAAAGATGTCGGCGCTGCTGTATAAATGGAGAAACGTCTTCTCAACATGACGAGGACTTTGGCCGCACTGACATCGTAAAGCACCAAATATACCTGCTCCACCCAGTCGAGAACATTACCGCCCTGTCCCTCCAAGCCTTTACAGTGAGCTGCAGACTTTGCTCAAGAATATGTTGGAGAATGGTGTCGTAAGGGAGAGTTTGAGTCCATGGGCTGCACCAATTGTGTTGGTCAGAAAGAAGGACGGAAGCTGGAGGTTCTGCGTGGATTACAGGAGGCTGAATGCCCTTACACATAAAGATGCTTACCCCCTGCCGAGAATTGAAGAATCTCTAATTGGACTAAAGGCTGCTAAATTCTATTCCACCTTGGACCTGGCTAGTGGGTTTTGGCAGGTGGAAATGGACCCGTTAGACCGTGAAAAAACAGCATTCACAACACCTTTTGGACTCTACGAGTTTGAGCGAATGCCTTTTGGCTTATGTAATGCACCTGCCACCTTCCAAAGGCTGATGCAGCATTGTCTAGGGAACATGGTGAACGACTCTCTGTTAATTTATCTTGATGATATTGTGTTTTTTTCCGCAGACTTTGATAGTCATGTCCAACACTTGGAGGAGGTGTTTCAACGATTGGAAGGACATGGTCTAAAACTTCAGCCCAAAAAGTGCAGTCTTTTCCAGCGGCAGGTGACCTATTTGGGGCATGTAATAAGCGAAGAGGGAGTAGCCACTGATCCTGCTAAGACAGCCGCAGTTCGGGATTGGCCTGTTCTGCAGACAGTCAGACAAGTAAAATCTTTTCTTGGATTTGCTGGCTATTACTGCCGTTTCATCCCTGGCTTTTCAAAAATTGCAAAACCAATAAATGCTCTTACTCACAACACAGTGCATGAAAAGAAGTCTGCTCCAATTTGCTGGTCACCCGAATGTCAACAAGCATTTGAACAGCTGAAAACTGCATTATTGGATGCCCCTGTGTTGGCTTATGCTGATTTCTCGCTGCCTTTTAAACTTTATACAGACGCCAGTTTTGATGGTCTCGGGGCAGTCCTGGCACAGGTGCAAGGGGGCAATGAGCGGGTAATTGCCTATGCCAGTCGGAGCCTATAGCCCACAGAGAGGAATGACCAAAATTACAGCTCCTTTAAACTAGAATTGCTCGCACTGAAATGGGCAATCACAGAAAAGTTTAAAGATTACCTGTATGGCACAGAATTTACAGTATATACCGACAACAATCCCCTTGTCCATTTGGAGACTGCACGGCTTGTTGCTGTGGAGCAGAGGTGGGTCGCTCAGCTGGCTAATTTCAACTATACAATCAAATATAGGCCAGGACTGCAGAATAGGAATGCAGATGCCCTGTCCAGACTGGCAGAACAAAGACTGAGTGAAACGGTCCAGGCTGACCAAGTGGTGGTATTGCAAGAGAGCTGGGAGGAACGCCAGACCAAGGATGCTGACCTTGTCCAGATTAGAGAGTGGAAAGAGCAAGGGATGCCACGACCAGAGGTATGTGCTGCCATGTCCCAGTGTATGAAAAGTCTACTGAGGGAATGGGACAGACTTGTTGTACATGACCGTGTTCTAGGGAGGCTGTGGGAGGAGGCAAGCTCCGGTTCTGTCTTCCAGGTCTTGGTGCCCAGCCTAGAAAGAGTGGAGGTGTGGAAGATGTGCCACGGAGAGATGGGCCATCCAAGCAGTGAGCGTACATTGGCTGTTATACGTCAACGCTGCTATTGGCCCAGGTTGGCCCAGGATATTAAGAAGTGGGCTGAAGAGTGCCCTCAATGTGTTTGTTACAAGGCTGGACCTGAGGGGAGGGCCCTTTTGCTGCCCATAATTACGTCCTACCCGTTCGAAGTTGTTGGCATGGACTACCTCTCTTTGGGGCGCCCACAGGATAGGTACCAGTATATTCTTGTAATGACAGACTTGTTCTCTAAATATGCTATTGCTGTGCCGACTCGAGATCAGTCCGCTGAGACCACTGCCCAAGCCCTATACAACAACCTCATATTGACCTTTGGGTGTCCAGAGAGGATCCTGACAGACCGCGGGGGAACATTTTAATCCACCCTAATGAGCCAGATGTGCCAAATGTATGGATGCACCAAGAGCCGTACAACTGCTTACCATCCCCAAGGTAATGAAGCTTGCAAGCAATTTAATCAAACCGTCCTGCAACTGCTGAATTCCTTAACAGACTCTCAACAGGCCCAGTGGCCTAACCAGTTGGCAGCCCTGGAGCAATGGACCTGGAGCCTGCCCTAGAGACTCACACCCTAGATGGCTGGGTGAAGCAACATCAAAAAGCCCTAAAAATGCATATGAAGCTGCCAAAAAGCAGTTGCAACACAGACGAGAACAGGATTCTGCTCGGTATAACCGAAGGGCCCGTTTGCCGCCAATGCTACCTGGTGAACGGGTGTTGATCCAAAATTTTCGTAGGAGAGCAAAGGGGAAGCTGTCTCCTAAGTGGAGTCCAGAACCATATGTAGTGGTGAATAGCCTTCGGGATAATCATCCTGTGTATATTGTCCGGCCAGAAAGAAAAGAAGTCCCGACCCGTACAATACACAGGAATAACCTTCGGCCTTGTCCTTTGACTATTTTACAGGAGGTCCCTGCAGTTGAGCGAGCGCCTGAGCACCCACCTAGTTTACAGACCCACCTGCCACCTCCAACTTGGTGGCTCCCAGAACTAATGGTCTCTCATGAGATCCAGTTCAGAGAGTCCAATCGAGCTCTTGTTCCTGAAGTGCCACAAGCTGCTCCACCTGAGCCTCCAGTTCGCCGGTCACAATGTCCTAATTTGGGCCAACCACCTACCCGCTATTGTGAGTAATTGGTCGGGACGACCAATGTTAAAGGGGGGGGGGGGGGGGGGGGGGGTGCGTGTATTTGGTTTATAGCCTACATGGAGCTTAACTGATTTGCAGAGTTCCTTTTTTTGTGTGCTGTGTATTTTATTGTGCATGGACCTTGTTTATAGACTTTGAGCTCAATGCCTCATGTAGACACGCCCACAGACAATCTCTCTGACTGGCCCCGGAGTATTACTATTGGCTGCCTTATTGGGGCCCAAAGTATAAAAGTGGACCTGAATGCGCCCTGAGGGAGGGAGAGATCTCGCGAGAGTCGAGAACGCGGAAGCAAAAGCGGTGACCCAGACCGAAGGTGACAGCAGAGGACGAGAGAAAGGAGGCTGTGGACGGTAATCTGGACTGCGGGAGAACGTGAGCCGCAACAGCTAATACCCGAAAGATCCGGTACCCGGCAGTGGGGATTCAACGCCCTTTTCAGATAAGTCAAAGGGACGCATCCTGACAAGACGCACCTGTACGTGCATGATTATTAATTGCACAGGCTCTCCCTGGTTCACAGCGCGGGTCGCACCGAAGAGGCTGGATTGGACCAGATGGGACCGAGACAAGCGCAGAGGACTTGCATTCTGGAGTGTGGATACAACGCATCTTTCAGATATATTAAAGGGACGCATCCTGACTAGACGCACATGCTGGTATTGTGCGTGATTGTTAATCATGTTAATCATTGTGAACCTGGTTCACAGCGCCGAATGATAGCTCTCCTTTATTTATCCAGGAAAGTCCCACTGAGATTCAGAATCTCTTTTGCAGGGGAGTCCTGGCCCCATAGGGGACCTATTGTTCATGTTTTTAGTGGTAGGGGAAACTGAAGCACCCAGAGGAAACCTACACAGACACGGGGAGTACATGAAAACTCCACACAGAAAGGCCCCACCTGGTCCGGGATTCGAACCCGGGACCTTCTTGCTGTGAGGCAGGAGTGCCACTATGCCACTATGCCACCATGCCGCCCTCTGGGATAGCAAATTATCCTCGCCTAGACTTGTTATATAAATAGGGCTAGAACATTTCACTCCAGTGATCCACAGAGATACTACTTACATATTTTCTTTCAGAACAACCTGAACTTTAAGTCTGTGTGTGCTGATTGTATGACAATTGAAAATAAAAACTACCTACCTAAGATTTTTTTCTCTAAAATTTACTCAAATAAATGTATGTTTTAGAAAATTTGCTCAGATTAGTTCATTCAAAATGTGAAATTTTATGATGAAAATTAGTAAAAAAAAATCTTGTTAACAAGGGCTGCAACAACTCCAACTCAAAATAAATGCTTGTAAATAATAAACTAATTTAATAATCAATTAATCATTTGCTGGAATATACATACGATAAATGTGATTTTAACAATTTATTTTATTTAACCTTTATTTTACCAGGCAGAACATTAAGAACAAATTCTTATTTACAATGTTGGTCTGTTAATAACAATAAATTATCTCTGAACAATGTCTGCTTTTCCACAGAGAAGCATTATTTAGTTTTAGCATTTAGCCTAAAGTAATTTTCTGTACTAACAATTACCAATTTTAAATGTGCAATATAAAACATCTCAAGTTTTTAACCAATAGCCTGATCACACATTACTCATGCTTCACTATCCGATTATTAACAGATTAATCAAAAAGATTAATGCACTGATTAAAATAATCATTAGGTGCAGCGCTATTACTTTCTACCTCTATGTTTAACTGTACAATCTAACTAAAGAAAGCAGTTTATGAAGCTTTAAACTAAAATAACTGTTGTTTTATCTCAGTACTTGAACTGTCCACTCTGTAGCTGTATGTCTGTCTAAACCACTAGAGCCAGCTGATCGTAACCAGAGAGGTAACAATTGGTGGCATATCTACATTTTACAGAGTTTTCATTGTCACTGTGGGTTCTCTCTGGCTTCCTCCCACAGATGTACATGCGTTAGAAGAGTTGATCACTCTAAATTTGCCTATAGTTGTCTGTAAGCCTATGTCTTTATGTCAGGCAGTGTAGCCCACCTAAAGCCTAAAGTTGCTGGAATAGCCCCCAGCCCGATATGAATTAATTTATAATACTGTGTAACTGTCTAGCTTGCATATAGAAAGTAGCACTACCTACTACCACTGTCCAGAGAGGACAAACGTAGGAAAAAACAAGCAGAAATGTGTTTAATTTTAGGACATGTAGCACTGTTTTATTTTGACACAACCACACACAACCTCCTTTTGAACCAAAACATCTCAAGCACACATTTTTTATCATAAAACTACACATTTAGAACAAAAAATTCTAAAATTGGACAAGTAGTAATGGTATGAAGAGGTACAACATTTTGTCACCATATCCACATCACACATTGGCCCAAATTCACAAAGCGACTTTAGCAAACAAAGGTTTTCCAACTTGAAAAATGTTTTGTTTATTTTGTTTTATATCAGATTTGTGCTTTGCTTCTGTTCTTTCTGTCTCTGTTTTTCTTTTTCTCTGCTGTTTTGTGACGTAAGCAGTTGGAGCCAATGTAAAATCTGACTTGTGAGTGTTGTTGCTATTTAATAACATTACTAATCAATAACGCCATTGGTCTACTTGTTAACACTGAATCATTGGCAGCCAAAAAGCATTTTAAAAACCTGCTGTGTAAATGATATAAATGTCACAAAAAAGAAAAACATTATTTCATATTATATTAGCAGCAATGCATTAATGGGATGAATATACTGTAATAGCACTTATCACTGGTCTGGTGCTGGACTCTTAAGTTTAAGAAATAAAAATAATAAATATAAGTTAAAATATATAAAATTAGTGACTGTAAAATCTGCATGAAATCAGATGAAAAAGGCATGGAAGGGACTGAAACCCGAAATCTCTGAAACAGGACTATGGCATAGAAAAACACTAAAAATGGCACTGTTATCTTTCAGTCATAAATATTAATTTAATTTAGTCCTAACCATAGACACATACATGAACCAAAATGATTCACAACAGACATGACAAATAGAAAATACAGCATTACATGGCTTGCATTTTTTCCGGTTTGAGTTTAAAGAAAGGTGTTTTTTGGTTCTGGATTCTCCACTGGTGGGTCTGGACCCAAATGTGGACCATTGGCATGTTTATTGCAGTTTCTGGAGTGAAGGCAATTGTGTAAAAATATTGTTAAAAATATTCAGTGTTTTGATATATTATGTTAAATTTTAGTTAGGTTATATTGAGTTTGAGGTTAAGTTGTAGATAAGATTGAACGTAATTATATAAAAATTAGGTCACAGCAAAAATGGTGTCATCCCAAGAATAGCTATTTTTACAATGTTAATACAGTAGTCAACATTTGAAGTGGATTCAAACTTAGTCAATTTTTGAAAAATGAAATTTCATCATTCACAGCTTTTGATATCATTGTCATTTTAAAGGCACTACACTTAAATGAATCACAGAAGTACTGAACAACCAGTAGTTTTAGGTTGCACTCTTGTCTTCACAAATGAAAAGCCACTTCACACCTTGATAAACAATCATGTCTGGGCACTATCAAAAGTGATAAGACGAGAACTTCTATTGAATATATTTGAGATCACCATATAAAAAAAAAAAAACACAACAAAATAAATGAACTGATGAAGCTAAATTGCCCATAGTGAATGAATGTGAGTGAATAGCTGTCTGTTAGTGTATGTCTCTATATGTCAGCCCTGCAACTACCTTCAAGTGTCCAGAGTGTATCCCAGGAGCCCATAGCTCCTGGGATACACTCCAGCCACAATAATAAGTGGAAGAAGATGTAAAGGAGATAAATACAGTGCAGTCTAAAAGTGACATGTCTTATTAGTGAAATATGTGTGTGTGCAAATATCCCACAAAATATAAAGAAAACCAACCTACAAACCCCAGAAGCATTAATGTTTTGTAATCCAAAATATTCTATGTAAACCGCTATGAAAGTGGCACTGCATTTAGTACAAGGCTGCAGGTTCGGAAAATCAAATAAAAAAATAACATCCATATATCGTCATACATCGGCATTACTAAAATTCCCTTTAAATTAAAATTGAAAAATGAAACATATTTCCGTAAAATATTTTTCACATTATCAATTGGCAGACACTGAGCTGCACAAATCAAAATTATAAGGCAAAAAAAAAAAAAAAAGTCTATGACAAACTTTATTGGCTGGTATTCTTTGATCTGTGTCGGATTTGAATTTCCTCGTCCTGAAAAAACAAGACAAAAAAAAGTTCAAGACAATTCAAGTTGTACAAGTTGTCATATTTACATGTAAGATGAGCTAACCTTCTAAACCTTTTTAGTCAAAAAAACAAAACAAACAACGGCTCTGTGTACATTCATTATGGGGTAATAGGTTAAACAGACATTTTCAATAAACGAATTAGAATTAGCCACCAAATATTGCAATGTACCTGACAACCAAATAACTTCATGACTTTAATGTCCAAGTATGGTTAGAGAACATTAGCAACTGGCTTGATATTTTAGCAGTTTGATTTAATAAAGCAGTACATATTTCAGCCACAAGGAGTCACAAGAGTACTTCATGTGCTGGCCTAAAGAAAAGATTTAAATAAGGGTTTCCCCCTTATTATTTTTGAGTATATGGGGGTACATTTTTAAGATCATATCAGATCCAGCAAGACGTTGTGATTGTTTTTATTTTTGTTTAATTTTTATTTATTTTATATTTTAAATTAAAATACTTGGCCACAAATGTTTATAATTTAGATATATAATAATATGATACAAGTTATTTTTATATGAATATATATGTAGCATCAGTAATATATAAGTTACGTTTTTATGGGGAAAAAAGTTTTCGACTATGGTGGGCCACTGTAATCTTCTAAATAATAGGAAACACTGAGATAGGCTACATGCACATCCCAGTAGTTTGTCAGTGTATGTTCAGGTTTAACCCAACACCACAAGTCCTTTTTGTTTGTTTATTAAATAAAGTTGATCAAAATCTGTATTCTTTGTCATCTACTAACACAGAAGTATGATAGAGTAAAACTAATATTAACAGTCACATGTTATGGTTACATAAAAATCTGATTTAAAAATAACCTAATGGAACTCATTAGGTGAGTGTGTGTTTGTACGTACAGTCTCGGCAGTCTCCTCTCCCTCTGTGTGTTCGCTGCCCGCTGTAAAGGCCTCGAAGTCGGACAGAGCGCTCTCCACCGCCTCCTCATCGTAGTCTGTCTGGTACTCATCTGATCCCTCTCCTTAAAACACAGGATCATATCAAATACTTTAAATACAAGATATCCATTATTTTAGAGAGGTCAGTCCTACTTTTGATGACTTGACTTACCTTCTACGAGAGCATTTTTCACTGGATCAATTCTGGACACAATCTCTGCCAGGTCAGTGAAGGAGGCATTTGGACATGTGACCACCTGAAATACACAAAGCATTTTAATCCAAATTCAAGTTCACTTAAATCTAGCATCAAACATTCCCCTACAATTTGTATGTCAGAAGTAAGAGAACATAATATGTATTTATTATTAAGTCTATGACTAGTTCACAAAGAGAAAGTACAAAGTGCTCAGGACATTTTTTGAAGAATGATTTTGTACTAAAGGTGCTTGCAAAAAGGTATAAAAGTGTTTTATTAAATGTGTCTATATCATAAAAGGAGCTTTAAAAGCATTGCAACATGAGGTACAGTTTAACTCACACAGCAGCACAAACTGCCTTCTTCACCTAATTTCCAGGCCTCCCTTTCCCCCTTGTAAGAAGTGACATCACAGAAAAAAAACCCTAGTTGGTTCTTCTTATTTTATTTTACTCTACTTTTTACATATTATAATCATCAGCAAATTGTATTAATGGCTTTTAATTCACAGGGTAGCTCCACGTTTTTTTCAAGTGACCTTTTTAAGACTTTTTATTGTCAGCATCAACTAAAGAAATGTATTGCATTAATTTGGTTATGTTTTTATGAGAAAAAATCAGTTTTTATGCAAAAAGTTCTGTTTTTATGACTAAAGTTAGTTCTGTTTTACGAGAAAAGTTCAGTTTTTCTTAGTAGTTAGTTCTGTTTTGTTTTCTGTTGAGTAAAATTTGTTCTGAATAATCAGAGCCATTATCTTCATAAAAACAAAACTATTCTTGTAAAAGCAGAAGAAATTTTTCTCATAAAAAACAGAACTTTTCTCATAAAAAAGAACCAATTTAACTTTTTTTCCCAAGCAAACACAATACGCTTCCATAATCAACAGTATTTCTTAAATAACTTTAACTTAAAACTTATAGCTTTATAACTAACTTATAACTTTAAACAGAACACAAAATATTTTACAGTTTTACACTTAATAATTTTCCATACTACTCTCTGAAGTAGGGGTTTTAGTTTGAGGCCTTACGCAGATGAAATAACTCTAGGAATCTGAATCACAAATTTTAATAGTAAAGGTTTTTAATCAGTAGTTTGTTGACGCCAGTATTTTTGACAATTTTAGACCTGGATGAACAAAATGTAATACATACCCATAAGATTTAATACTTTTAAGGCCTTGATTTTGACAACATCAATTAATATTTAACTTTACTTTTAAGACCGTGGGGCAACCCTGTTTATTGGCTTTTCTCTCTTAGTTTACCCCCAAACAGGGTCCTGCTGTTTTAGGTTCCATTATTATATTAAGAATTTATTAGAGATAGTTTGTGTGATGAGTGAATCTTTTTAATCTCTAAATCAGTGATTCTGAAACTACTGTATAAGGTCTCTTTTCCAAACACATTTACATGGTTTCTTGTTTTTGTGGTAATTCTCCATACCCTTTATGTCTGTTTTACACCAAAAACTTTTGCTTTTTTTTCTAATGTAATAGCAATAGTAGAGAACAATAAAAAAAAAAAAAGCACTTGTGAAATGATTAGTATTTCTCTGACACTCACATGTCCAGTCTTTGTTTTGTGAAACTCCTCCTGATGCCTGTCTTTGAGCATGCTGTCAATCACTCCACTTCGCTGCCACACGTCAAACAGTGTCTTTCCATGCTGGTATCCTACCTCCTACAACCACAACAGGATTAAACTCAAATTCAATGTATGAAAGCAGATGTAAGTGAGTTGCTAAAACACTTACTGCAATCTCATCAAACTTCCCAAACTCCAGCGTCCCGTAGTGGTCGATAGGTGGACGGATGTATTCACAATACTCGCAGTCTCTGACCACTTCAAGTTGACGGACACAGCACACGTAAGCGAGACGGGTCTGGATCTCTGCCATGTTCAAGACCTGGGAGAACAATAAGGACTCGAACTTACTAACTCAACTAACTAAATAAGTCACTAAACATATTATTTTTATGGTACAAACACATAAAAGCTCACTTCTTCCATCTAGTGGTACAATGGGATATTAGAACATTGTTGAAAGGTTAATATCTTGTAAAAAATGATGAGTAAGCCTCCAAATAGAATCCCTGTCTCCGTGTCACTTGTATCACATATTACACTCATGTTACACAGAACCATAGCACTGGTCCAGTCACAAATAACCATTTATTTTCATTCTGCTTTCAGGGCTGTTTTGGGAATAGCTCCAGGTTCACACTGACAGCCTTGATGATTGTTTTTCTGGACCTCCGCTGCATGGATCTCCCCTTGCTACATTGTAAGTAGGGCTGGGTACCATTAAACAATACCCTTGTGGTGGTATCAAAAGAAAAGTTACAATACTACTGGTATCAAAAAAATATATTTTTAGTCAATACCAAGGTTTCAATACCTAGTAGGACCTTTGCATGTATGATTCAAATTAACAAAGGATAAATCATACAAACTACTGGTTTTACCTTACAGCTAAAACGTTGCTCCAAAAAAAAATTTGAAGAGACCAGAAGAGGGCAGCAGAGGGCAGAGGTGAAACATTTTTGTTGGAACATAAACACAGAAAAATAGCTTTTTAGTTTCTTTGATGTGTGATGCCAGCTTGCCACCAAAAATAACACTGAGAACTAAATTTAGAGAAAACTAAATTTATGGTATTTAGGCACTGTAAAAAAATAAAAAATAAAATAAAAATAATAGTAAGTGTGGATCATTTAGAAATAAAAAGAGTTGATGAGTTTAAATTTGTAGGTGTGCTTTTCGATAGCAAAATCTGCTGGAAACCTCATATAAATCATATTCAAACAAAGCTGGTAACAGTCCTGGGCAAAACTAGGTATGTACTAAACCAGAATGCATTATACATATTATATTGTTCATTAGTTTTGCCTTATTTATGCTACTGTGTTGAGGTATGGGGTAATACTTACAAAACAAACTTGCAGTCAATAACTATTTTACAGAAAAAAGCCATAAGAATTGTAAATAAGAGAGGATATAGAGAAGATACAAATGTTCTGTTTTCAAAAATTCGAGTTTTAAAATTTGCCGATTTGATTAATTTTAGGACAGCTCAAATATTATATAAAGCAAGAAATAATCAACTTCCATTTAATCTTCAAAAATTATTCTTTGACAGAGAAGGAGGATCCAACCTTAGAGGAAACCTACATTTTAAACGTGTACGTACAACTATGAGGGGTTTCAGTGTTTCAATCTGTGGTGTAAAATTGTGGAATAGTTTACCTGAGAAAATTAAGCAAAGCTGTACTATAAAGCAATTTAAGAAGGAATATATAAATCATATCTTAGAATCATACCAAGAGGAGGAGAGGAGGTTCTGCCCAAGACTGTAGTACTTAGTACTAACCTTTAAATAGATTTTTAATTAGAAAAGTGCAACATTCCTGGGGTGGAATAGCTCTTTGTTGTTGTTGTTGTTATTCTTTGTACTTTATATCATTCAGACAGAGGTCTTGTTTACTGTGTGAACAAGTTTTATACTTCTCCCTGCTCCCTTTTGGACATGTGTCCTTTTTGGACATTGTTATTTACGTATTTTTTGTTGTTGTTATTTTTGGTGATGAGTGAAATCAGGTATAAATGGTGACAGTTAATTTGCCAAATAATATGGATAAGGCACATGAAAAAAAAAAAAAAAAACTTGAAACAGAGCTGTACAGTTTTTTGGATAAATGAATGAGAACAGACTGGATGTAGAGGGCTTGTTGATTGGCCAGTGCTTCCTGGAGTAGGCGGGGGTTTGTGGGAAAGATGGAGCTTTGTGGAACCAAGTCTTCTGAAGCCTCAGAAACTCTGAGAGTATAGGATTACTCAGACATGCATGAATAAAACAAAAATTCAGGCGTGTTTTTGGTGCGGGAACAACTCTGTAACATAGTAGAAAGCTCAAACAGTTGATTTTGCACAATACATATAGCCCCTTTAAGCCAACTTATTCTCATTTGTGATAACTATAACACACCTAGTGTTTCCCAATCTGTCAAACTTTTGAAGCTAAACATAATCTAGTTTGCTCACCAAAATTCCTTAAAATAATTACGATTCTAAAAGTAAAAATAAATAAGTGTAAATAAACAAATTGCTTGTCTTGTGGCTTTTCCCTTCCAGGGTCGCCACAGAAAATCATTTGCCTAATATGGAATGAATTACATATTGATTTAGCATAGGTTTAACATCTGATGTCATTCTTAATGCAACCCTCTTGAATTTATGCGGGTTTGGAACTAGCACAAAGAATATACTGGCTTGTGGTAGCCTTTTGGACCTTGACTCTCTCGGCCAGTGGGTTGAACCTCTTCCAGAGCAGCCACCACCCGTTCAGGGAGTCTCCGTAGTTGGTTAAGTCGGTTTCGTCTCGGCTCCCCACATCGATGGCAATGACCACCTTAGCTCCCATAGATCGAGCCACGTCAGCTACAACAGAAACAAAATAATGAAGACTCTGCTCTTCATATACAAAGAAATCAATTAAAAGCTTAGTACAGGTTAAAGAATTATTTGGATATGCACTTATATCAATATTAATAAATACAATTTTGAAATCACAGTTACTGGCTATTTTACAGTTTTTGTATTTGTTGTTTTGTTACTGACTGAAGATAAGAATTAGACAGAAATTAGCAGTGGTTCTCAAACTGTGGTATGGGTTCTATTGGTAGTACACAGGCTTCTTCCAGTAGTACTCAGGAGTTCTTTTGAATTGTTGCTAGAATTTAGTTCAATTTAGAGGTAATTTTACTCCTATTTTATTCCTATGCTGTTTGAGATTTTAATTTGAAGTCTAGAGCACTGCTTAGCCCTGGTCCATCAAATTTCTGAATAACATATCGGTCTGGCAAGAAACATAAGTGGATTTATCTACACTAATCTTGTGTTTGTCATATTTCTTGCTTGTGGTTATGGAAGAAAAATAATCACATAAAAAATGTGGTAACACTCACAACTATTAAGCAATATTAAAGCATTAATAATTATGTAATTGACAATATTTAATGAATGTTTATTTTTTACCATACTGTATTAATGGTGATGTTTATAATTTTACCTGGGCGTATCATTCAAGAATTAAAATTAATAACAATGTTTATTAATGTTGAAGTTATGCTTTGTAAATGATCACTTAACCAGTTTCTGATCCTTAACTAATACTACTGATACACAAATCCAAACAAATGTCTTATAATGTGGGTTCATCAAAACTGTGAAAGAAATTGCAATGTTGGTTTAAAAGAATCACAATTTGATTTTTTCCCCCAAATAATTTCGCTCACATTCAGTTAAAGGTACTGGAAGCAACATCCACTGGTTTGGAAATGATACTGCAGTCTAAATCAAAACAATGGGCTGTGGGCTGCCAATTTCAGCTTTTCTGCAATGCAGGGGGTAGAACCAAAACAAAAAATGGAAACAAAAACAACTTTAAAATATTTTTGTTGTAAATAAATCAGTTGTACCATTGATATCAGTAAAACTAATATTTGATTTGTTTACCTCATATTTTGGGACACATGTGGGTAATTTTTATGAAATATAAAAAATATATACTGCTCATAGCACCTTTAAGTGACAAGGCATTTTATATCTCTCACTCTATAAAAACTCACCAGGCAGGTTGTTGATGTAGCCTCCGTCCATGAGTAAGTGTCCGTCTTTGGGGTCACATAGAGGAGGTAGGTATCCAGACAGAGACATACTGGCACGGACGTACCTCCAGAGTGAACCTGAGGGTACACAAATGGAGTTAAATAATACAAAGTCATTCCTCATCATGCAATTTTGGGGCTATTAACAATTAGAATTTGTAGTGGACTTTTTTGGACCAACCATCAGTGTGAACTCTCATGGCAGAAGCAGTGATGTCAGTTGTAATGTTAAAGTAAGGCAGCCACAAGTCCTAAAGGAAAAAAAAGCAACCTGTCAAGTCTGTGTGCACTTTGGTTAGGCATTAAAGGTACAACATATGGCAGTGGTACTTCAACTGGTGGGTCGGGGGACAGAAAATGGTCATAGTTTGAATATAGTATCAATGTTTAGCTTATTTTAATTACTTGCAATGGTGAAACAATTCGATTTCTAGCGCGGAGCAAATGGACAGCGGAGTTAGCCAATCAGAAAATGGCGGACTTGACGTTAACAAAGCGACAAGAAAGTAAGCAACGTGAAAATATATATTTTTTTTTAAATAAAAGCTTCTAGTGCTGCAAGCTGCTGTGGTTTTAATGGACCCGATATGTTTTTGGTCATTTAAATCGGAATTTACCGCTGAATGAAACAAACTCGGCTCCTCAGTGCGCCACCTTGATTGTTGTTGTTGCGGACGCTGCTTGCGAAGAACACGTGACTTAAATAAGCGAATCAAAATGCACGGTACGGTTGGGATTTGAATCCAACCGTTAACTTCCCAATTACCCACTTTTGGGCCCCAAACCACCAGGTAATATTGCAAAACTTAGAGAACATACACTCACTTTATTAGGCACACCTGTCCAACTGCTCGTTAACGCAAATTGCTAATCAGCCAACTCAATGCATTTAGGCTGTAGACATGGTCAAGACGATCTGCTGCAGTTCAAAGCGAGCATCAGAATGGGGAAGAATGGTGATTTAAGTGACTTTGAACGTGGCATGGTTGTTGGTGCCAGAGGCTGGTCTGAGTATTTCAGAAACTGCTGATCTACTGGAATTTTCATGCACAACCATCTCTATGGTTTACAGAGATTGGTCAGAAAAAGAGAAAATATCCAGTGAGCGGCAGTTCTGTGGGCGAAAATGCCTTGTTGATGCCAGAGGTCAGAGGAGAATGGCCAGACTGGTTCGAGCTGATAGAAAGGCAACAGTAACTCAAATAACCACTTGTTACAACCGAGGTCTGCAGAAGAGCATCTCTGAACGCACAACACGTCCAACCTTGAGGAAGATGGGCTACAGCAGCAGAAGACCACACCGGGTGCCACTCCTGTCAGCTAAGAACAGGAAACTGAGGCTACAGTTCACACAGGCTCACACAGGCCCGATAGAAGATTGGATAAAAGTTGCCTGGTCTGATGAGTCTCGATTTCTGCTGCGACATTCGGATGGTAGGGTCAGAATTTGGCGTCAACAACATGAAAGCATGGAACCATCCTGCCTTGTATCAATGGTTCAGGCTGGTGGTGGTGGTGTAATGGTGTGGGGGATATTTTCTTGGCATACTTTGGGCCCCTTAGTACCAATTGAGCATCGTTGCAATGCCACAGCCGACCTGAGTATTGTTGCTGACCATGTCCATCCCTTTATGACCACAGTGTACCCATCTTCTGATGGCTACTTCCAGCAGGATAACGCGCCATGTCATAAAGCTCGAATCATCTCAGACTGGTTTCTTGAACATGACAATGAGTTCACTGTACTCAAATGGCCTCCACAGTCACCAGATCTCAATCCAATAGAGCACCTTTGGGATGTGGTGGAACGGGAGATTCACATCATGGATGTGCAGCCGACAAATCTGCACCAACTGCATGATGCTATCATGTCAATATGGACAAAACTCTCTGAGGAATGTTTCCAGTACCTTGTTGAATCTATGCCACGAAGGATTAAAGCAGTTCTGAAGGCAAAAGGGGGTCCAACCCAGTACTAGCAAGGTGTACCTAATAAAGTGGCCAGTGAGTGTACATACATAGCAGACAATACTCTACTACGTTTTTATTGCTTTTGCTATTTGCTCAGAGGTGTGGAGTGAAACAGGATAGAAGAACCACCTTACCTCTATTTGTTTGCCTTTGAAGACAGAGCTGATTCCAGAGTTAAATGAGGCTCCAGAAAACATGGAGGTAATAGGATATGTCAGGTCCACAATCTTTTTGAACAGAGATGTCATGTCCTAAAAAAGAAAAATTCTGAGTAATTACACATCTCATTTGTGACAATATATTGAAATTGAGTAAATATTGGACTGCACAATTTAACAAAAAGATATGATGTGCAATAACTATGTTGAATTCTGGGTTAGGTATCTGACTTGCAAAATTTGAATCTGGTTTTGGCATTGTAAAAAAGAATAAATAATAATTTCAAATATAAATCAGTTTTATAAATAGTGTAAAGAAAGCTTTTCGTAAGAAATTCACAATTTTACTGTTATTTCTACATGTTTTAACAATGTCCTGCAGCATGACTTTTTCTGTCACACCGCAAGACATTCACTACAATTTGGCCATTTTGATTGCTTATAATAAAATACTGAACATGTCTGTAGTACCAACTTAACTTAATATTTCCGTACCAAAAAAAAAAAAAAAGCTACAAAGAGAAAGTCACACTGCAGGACACTAAACAGGCACACGTTAACAGTTTGAGAAAATGTATATTTTTAGCTCACAGCCTTAACTCCAGAGGTCTGTCTGGTCTATAAATGATACATATGGTCCTGTAGGTTATCTTGTTAATGCATGTAAAAAAACAATTCTTTCATGTCACACCGCAGCTCACCATTTTGTTTACAAGATTAAACTTGTTTTAATTTTTATGCCAACATTATGACATTATGCCAAAAATATGAAAATCTAGTGACTAATTTTGGAAATGTTTGTATTTTGTACTTTGAAAATATTACAGTCACACCGCAGGACATTTTAGAGTTTACAGTTCAACTCTAAATAAGGACCCTAAGTTGCACTAGTGATGGAATTTTGGAGGAGGAGAAACATCATTCAGCAAATCTTTTCAACTGAAAAAGTGGCTGTCATGTCAACCACCCAAATGCAGTCAACTGTTCAGGAATAGTGGCTACTGCGGCTCCTGATTTTGCCATAATAATAAACTTGCAATATATTGTGCAGCCTTAGTTTACTGGATTTTATCGTACCATGGACCACTCTCGAGCCCGGACCCTCATCCTGCTGCTGCTCTTCTCCTCGGCGTACAGTGCCCCCATTAAGGACCCGATGGAAGTGCCGCCCACCAGGTCGATGGGGATACCCGCCTCGTTCAGGGCCCGCAGGATACCCACCTGAGAACAACCCCTGACAAAAAAAAAATTCTGAATGAATGACATGTGCACTAATGAGTTCAGCATTAAGAGCACACTGAGAACAAAGCACAAAACTATAGCTGTAATACTGAGACTAGGACTATAACTACAGTGCTGTGAAAAAGTATTTGGCGCTTTCTGGATTTCTTATGGTTTTGCATATTAGTCTTTTTTAATATTAGACAGCGATAACCAGAGAAAATACAAAATACAGTTTTCATCCATTTGTGGATAATGGCTCTCACCGCGGTTTATTGAAGTGCCAAAGGCTTAGAAATGGTTTTGTAACCCTTTCCTTTTACTCTGCTCTTCAAAAACTGTGGTTAATCACAATTGAATCAAATGAATCGATACATTAACAAAGGCGGGATTACTATTGCATATGGTAGTTGTTTTTTCCTTAATAAGTTAAATAATAATGTAAAAACTGCATTTTGTATTTACTCTAGTTGTGTCTTTGTTTAAGATAATAAGTGAATATTTATGTTTGAATATTCTAACTATTTGAGAGTGACTATAATCCAAAAATGTAAGAAATCCAGCAGGGGGCAAATACTCTTTTACTGCACTATACAAGTGTCCTAAAGAAACAGCTCTGGAAAATAATATTTAACTTTAGGTTTATTTACAATCTGGACACAAATTTAGAGTAGGCTTCTTTGTCTTTCCAGAACTGAATTGAATTGAACTGCAAACTGCAAAATAAATTTATTCCCAACAACTCATATCTAAAACCCCTACCTTTGCCACTGCTGCAAGAAAAACAATAAAGAAAAACACAAATCAGAGTATATCCCATTTTTGGCTATGTGATGTGAAACTATAAATATTTGGCACTACATTGACGCTATATTTAACTCTTCACTTAGCGGTATTATAGTATAAGGTAAAACAGTGTTTATGATAAAAGCAACAGTACCTGGCTCCTCCTCCTCCCAGCACCAGAGCGATGCTGTTGCCTGTGAGGATCCTGGCCAGACGGGAAAAGTCGGAATGACGGTCCGGACACTTCTCAAAAACACGCTGGTACAACTCTCTCTGAACAATCACACACAATCATTTTAAGGAAGGCAATATAGTACAGGTACACGCCAATAAATCAGAAGATTGTAAAAAAAAAAAAAAAAAAAGTAGTTCAATACACACATTCAGTTAAAAATTGTATTTATTTTAATTGTGATGATTAAAGGCTTAAAACAAAAACACCAAAATTCTGTATGTCGTAGTATTATAATAATACATAAACATACTAATCATCACAAACAAAATAAATACAATTTTTAACTGAACCACTAAAAATAATATTTTACCATATCCTATTTTTTAACATGCAACAATATATGGCAAACATATCATAACACTCTTTTTTTTTTTCTAATGTCAGAGTATTCTAATCTCTAGAACCAGTTACCAGTTTTGGGGCTGCATAAGAAGTCTACACCTGATATACATACATCTATACATGATATACAATCGAATATACACTTGATATAATATTTAAATATTTTGTTTTTAAAATTACTAAGAAAAAGCTTTTCAAACAGTAAAACACAAATCTCACATTTGCGAGTGTATCTCTTAACAACTTTAAAGTTCCTATATATTGCTTTTTTAATGTAAATTAATTTTGGTTATAGTGATAAAGAAAATGGCTCAATTCAAGCAGAGTTTAGTTACTGTATGTTCTAACTATCTAAGATATTGTCATATGGGACAGCCCTGTACCAGTTTGGGCAGGCTGCGTCTGGAGAAGACCCTCCGTGGGCAGGACAGGTGGTGATGCCTGGAGATCCAGCTCCTCATGTTGAGCCACTCGGCCGTGCCTTTGGGCGGAGAACCGTCCTCTCTGTGCAGCAGCACCAGCTGTTTCTGAGCCCGGACCGCACTGCCCTCCAACATCCGCTCCAACTGGAAAACAAACATACATTCACTCATCTTCACTGTGACTTCTCATTAGGGGTCACGTGTAGCTGAAGCCTAGTTCATCAACTTTGGGCCTGAGGTGGGTACATCCTGGACAATGGCCCTGAGACAAAATTAGTAAATTTATACTGTATGTGATCTATAGCCCCTTTGTAATCCACACTGACTAGTATTATTAAAGTTTTAGAAGACTTGTTATTTATGAATAACATTTGTAGCTTGTGCCATTGGCCCTGTTAGTTTCTTCCAACTATATCAAGGTTAAAATGCTTTATTGTAGGTCTCTTCAGTACTAACCTCTCCAACAGTGGGCTCCTGCTCTCCCAGTCCCACAATAAGAATACAGTCAGCCTGGCGGATACAGCGCTGAGTCCAGGGGGTGAGTCCCGGATCAGACTGGTACAGGACGATCCGGTGGATGTCCTCCTGTTGCCCCAGCCAACTGGACAGGCGGTACTCATGGACACTATACATGGAGAATATAGTAATGTCAAATCAATGATAAAGCCTTTTGGTGTTGTTTAGTAAAATTCAGTACAACACCTGTCTAAAGCAGCAGAGCCCAGCCGCTGTTTGATGATGTCACTGGTCAGGAGAAGAGTGGGGCCTGCAGAAAGAAACAAAGAATCAACAATATTTTAATGTTTATTTTCTAAAGACAATTGTTATTTTTCATCTTAATACTTCACATGCAACAGCAAAAACATTATGTAGCTGCAAGCCACTGTGACAGACTATTTTGTTTGCGTACAAGAACACACTGAGACTACAACTTTACACTTTCACAACTTTAATGACAAAAAACGCTGAAGTGAGTGAGAAAGCGCTCAAAGCTAGCTAACAAGTGGCTGAACTAATTGCCAAACCCATAAAGCCAAACAGTGAAACATTAATAATTCAGTATTTTTTTACATAGTGTCATTTGGTAACATTTTTGCTTGGTGGTGTGCTGCGGAATTTTGTCAGCAAAAAAAAAAAGTGCTATGGCTCAAAAAAGGTTGAAAACACTGATATACCTGATGAACAAGCAATGCAATTTTCAACTTTTTCTGGTAAGAAAATGTCCTAGGATTATGTAATTAAAGGTAAGGAGTTTTTTGTCCTTGTACAAAAATCCCCTCTCTGCATTTGCCTCAACCTTATAGTGCCACTGGGGCAACCTGCCAGGAGCAGTGGGTAATCACTGAGCAGAGCCATCTCCAGATCTTGAGCCAGGATCCTGATCAGGGGTACCTAGTTTCTCGGGGGAAACAAAAGTACCTGGACAAAACCCACCCAAGCGTAAGAGGGCATGCAAACTGCACACAGAAAGGAATCAAACCGGGAACATTCTTGTGAGAACAAAGTGCTGACCACTTCCAGATGTTGCCCCAGTTTTAGGCTGTTTCTCGTTACATTGTTGCTGTACATGGAGTAAATAGCTCAAACTACAACACAAACATTTCCCCTAAATTTGATAAAATAATAATGTGAATGTGGGTACCGATGCCGCTGAGTGCGTGGTACAGCTCCAGACTGAAGGCCGTGAGCGGGACCTCGTCAGACACAGGGAGGATAGTCACAGTGGAAAGATTGGAGGCAGGGTTACCACTGTCCCATTTACTGGCGGGAGAGTGGAGGCCCAGGCCACGAGCTGCAGGGACAAGAAAGTTTCTTTAATAACACATTTTCACATTATAAGCAGAGACTTCACTTATCAAGGCTTTGTACAGCTAGAGTCTAAAAATGTTACTCAAATTCAAAAACTTTTCAAACCTTAAAACACAATATTTCAATAATTTAGGAGTCTAACTGTAATAACTTTAAATGTGAATTCATTTTGACCATAGTAACAATACAATTACATAGTCTGTAGTCAGTCAGTCAAATTTAGGTTACATTTATAAAACATTAACCAAAGCACTTGGCAAATCTTTGACTTCGAAAAAGCATTATAAAATTTGAAATTTTCTGTTATCTACAAATGTATGAACTATGGCCTGTGCTCAATATACACTACATAAAGAGGGCAGTATCATTACCAGCCAGAGGTCCATTGACTTGCTGCATGTTGCCCAGGATCTTCTGCCCCAGCAGGTGGATCAGTCTGGTCACCACCTGAGGATACCTCCTTTTGATGGAGTTCAGAGCTCCCTCAGGCAGTTTGGCCAACTCTGAGTCTCGGACTGCGTGGACCGTAGTGGCTCTGTTCATGTGGGTCAGAGCCTCAACCTACAATAATAACAAAATACACTCACTGTAAACTAGATGAATGAAAAATCTGGATAAAATACTTTAAGGGTCCTTATTTCATGTCCCAGTACCATTTTTTCCTAGAACACATACTTGATTTTAAAAATATGAAGTACATCTATGTTAATAATGCCAAGTGGTCTTTGACACAGCTGAGTACTAGTATCTTTATCAAGACAACTCGATTTAAAATTATTCCTTATTATCCAAAACTTAATGTGGATAAAATAAATTAGTTTTAGCTTCCAAAGGTCAGAGGTCAGCACAATAACCGAGGCACAGCTGACTAGGAAACTAGCAAACGGCACTCAATAATACCCACCCACACTGTACTGACACTGGACTATTTAACATGGAAGTAGGTATTTTAATATTATAGTTTGTAATAAAAAAACAAGCAGACTTTCTTGAGTAATTCACTCACCACACCAATTAGATCCCCACGACCGTACTCTCCCGCCAGCTGCTTTTTCCCATCATCTTTTGCAATGACAGAACGCAGCCGCCCACTGAGGACGATGAAGGTGCTGTCTGACTTGTCCCCTTGTCTGAGAAAAATAATAATCATGTGAAAATCCAAGCACTCAATAACATAATTTAGGTTGAATTATTTTACTTGGTTAATCTATGACAGAAAAAGCATATAAAGTCTCATATGAAATGCATTTTGTGGAGCAAAATGGAAAATTATGCCACTGAATTGCCTATTTAGATTAATTATTTTAGAAACATTGGCTTCTGAGTTCTTGGGACAGTTATAACCACCCCAAATTCAGTCCAGACTAATCAGGATAGTCAAAATACAATCATATGGTTAAAAGTGGTTATTTACCTGTAAACAGCTCGTCCTGCCTCTAATGCCATCCAGTCCAGTGCAAAGTCGATCTGTCTGACAAACGGTGACACTCTTTTCACCACAGTGTGAGCTACGTTCAGCACCACCCTCGGCTCCTCAGCGCATGATCCTGGAAAATTTAAAAAAAAGTGAATTCAATGCATACAAACACAACTCGAGTACAACACCAGTGTTACCCATTAATTCACAAGACTATGGCACCCACCATAATCTAATTGTATCCCGCATAGATCATAACTGAACTTAAAGACTATTTAACTTTTACCCTAAATGCAAAAAATCTAAATAACTCGTAAGTCATATTAATGATAATTAGATAATTAACAATATCCAGGCCCCAGAAATTTGTATGGTTCCCATGAAACAGGACAACCTTGAAAACCTTGAAACAGGAAGAATGACCCTCCTTTCAATAGCACAGTTGGGTGGCTGTAATTTGCACATTTTTACATCAATATTTTATATAAGAGACACACTGTAAAAAAACAAAAAAGTAGATTATTTTAAAAGAATGTAAAAAATAAAATAAAAAAATCCCCAAATCTTACTAATCTAAAGAGATTAATAAACTAATTTGAACTGGTATACATACATTGACCCCATTACTTAATATATAGTCCGAAATGGGCCTATTGAGAAAAAGACTCAGCCCTATTGAGTAAAAGTTCAAACCAATAAATAAATAAACAATTTAAATACATTTTAAAAACATATTTGTCAATGAAAATCCATATTAAATAATCTAAATTGAAATGGTGAACAGTTGTTCTCACACTGTGGTATGGATAGCACTGGTGGTACAAAGGAGTCGTTTGCATTTCTTTCTTTAGGGTCAGTATTATTCCTTGTTTTCCTGCTCTGGTTGGGGGTTAAATTTTAAGTGTAGACCACTGCTTAGTCCGGATTTAACCCCAGTTCAAACCTGGTTTAGTCCTAGATTAGTCCAGATTTAGTCCTGGTTTAATCCTGATGTAGTCCAGGTTATGTCCTGGTTTAGTCCCTGTTTTGATTTTATTTAACGCTCATGTTAGTCCATTAAAGATGGTTGTTTTGTTTAGTCTTGATTAAGTTTTGCTTTAGGCCTAGATTAGTCCAGGTTTATTCCTGATTATGTTCTGGTTTAGTCCAGGTTTAATCCTGATGTAATCCTGGTTTAGACCTGGTTTGGTCCAGGTTTAATCCTGGTTTAGACCTGGTTTAGTCCATGTTTTGACCTTATTTTGGAATGCTCATTTTAGTCTATAAGATGGTTCTTTGGTTTAGTCCTTTTTTAGTAATGCTAATTTTATTTATTTAAAGGTGATACTTTGAAAGTCAAATAATATCTAAATTAACGTTTGAGAATTACTGTATTAGGACACTGACCCAATAGAATCTAAATATGTGGAAAAAGTTGATACTATGGCCTTACTCATAGAAGTGGGCCTTGGATATGGACAGAAATGTGCAGTCGCGATGAGCTTTGACACTAAAAATGAGCGGTTCTCCGGTGAGCACAGCCAAGTGTCCCACCATCTCTCCGGGATGGGCCACGAACAGAAGAGACTCCTCCTCACGATCGATCATCCGCTGGTACACGTGCAGCAGCCCTGAGATCACAAACTGCACGCTCACATCCTGTATATAGAAAAGAGAAAGAATATTTTAGTTTGTTTGAGAAAGACAGTCTAGAAAATTCTACACTTTTATTTCCTATAAGCCAGAATAAAGTTAAAATGGTAAAAATGGCTGTATTTACATAGTGATTTTCTACCACCGTGGGCACTCGAAATGCATCAAGGAGCTATTAGTCACACTCACATTTACATACCAATGTACGCAGATGGTTGAAGTGTCTTGCTCAAGAACACAGTGGCAGTATGAAGTGGTGTAATTATGATTAAACCACCAACCTTTTGATTATTAGACAACCTTGTGCTACTTCCTGTACCACAGCCACCCAAGTTTGAACCTCAAACAATAAATTAGCTCAACTGCCAATAGCACAATAACAACAAAACTAAAACAAAACTAAAAACTATGAAACAACTTTGCAAGTGTAGTTCAAAAGTTTTATATAAGGAGCTACATTATGCAAAATCAACTTTTCTGAGCTTTCTACCCTGTTATAATGTTGTTCCCTCTTCAAAAACATATCTGGAGTGTTTTGTTTCATTCATGCCTGTTTAAGTAATCCTGTAGACTCTGGCAATGAGTTTCTAAGGCCTCAGAATGCTCAGTCCCATGAACCTCCACCTCTTCAACAAACCACAGCCCACTCCAAGAAGCACTTACCAATCAACAGGCCCTCTTAATTATTGGAAATGCAATGCTGTTCTAGAGGTGACCAAGATTGGTTTAAAAATATGAATAAAAGCATGATAGTATATACCATTTAACAGCGGCTCAAAGTGGCACAAAGGTTTGTCTACTCAAATGGTAACTTTTAACTTTTTTGTCAATAAATAGCCATATTTCTTCCTAGAAACAAACAAATGTGAATGCAAAATTTACACAGACCATTAGCCACATTCTTTTTTTGTGTTTGTTCTTGGGATTGTGAGTGAGAAACCATTTAGATAGACTGTCCTAAAGCAAAACTCATCAGTTTGTGTGCATTTGATACATGAAAGGAGTAAATGTTGTCTCCAGAGATGTTAAGTTGGAACAGACCTGGTCTCCCTGATGGGCTATAGTTGTCCCAGCTTTGACCTGACGTATATTGACTCTTCCTTCCAACAAGCTGGCGTCCTGGTTACAAATAAGAACACAAAATGTATATTAATTATTCCTCAGTCATGTTTTTTTTATACAGGTAATTCATGCAAGCTCATCTATCACTTCATTGATTGCATAACCTTCTTTAAAATAATCTTAATCTATATGACGACAGGCTTTAATCGCAGCTATGTGAATTACCTGTATCTGAATGACTTGGAGTAAATCCTTTTTAGCAGCCTGGAAAATGGCATTGACTTTGTTATAATGGCTGTATGCACCTGCAGTCTCTCCGTAGTGGTACACAGCCGAGGGAGTCTGCTGCATCGTCACGCTCTTCTTCAAAATTGACTGAGAAAAAAGCAGAAAACTAGTCACAACTGGTGTTACGCATATACTGTATATTTATGTGAATCTATAAAATTAGAAAATTATCTTAATAGTAAAATTTAATGGTAACTGATAATACAAAAAGTACATAATACAATTTTTGTCCAATTAAACAATATGTCAATGACACAGACCTTTAAGGGACTTGAAGGTGCGGTCTCATCTTTGGAGACTCGAGCTTGCTCATACACATTGTTCAGGTTGGCTGACATGTCATCTGTAGACACAAAAAAGTTAGAAATAAAACCACAATAGGCAAGAAGAAAAGTCATGCAACAAAAGTGTGCGACAAAAACAACAAAATAAATCAACATTAACAAACATGTTATTATTGTGCTGTGTGTCCACCCTTGAAACACCAAATGTCTTATGGACCTGTGGAATCCCTGACTAACATTTTCATCAATTATTTGTTTTTAATCGAAATCTATTCAATTCACAGCTATTTTAATGTCTGTGAAATGTGTATAAATGTATAATACAGGTCCTGTATACATACCTGTAACAGCCATTGGTGTGGAGTGAGATCTAGATTTTCTATATTTTGTAGAATTTGATTCTGAATTGGACTTGGAATTGGACTCTGTTTGGACAAAATAATTACAATTACACAAACTTAACACATATATTTACACTAGACAAACCATATCCCATCAATTCCTGTGTGAAAATGTGTACATGCATGCCCTTATAAATAAAGAGAATGGATGCAGCTGTTCCAGACCTGTATCAGATTTTTCCACCCCGAGGTCGTCTTGTTGGGACTGCTGCCGACGCACCCCTCTTTGTGGGTGTGTCTCCCCCAGGACATGGGCCACTGACACCAGCGATATGGCTTGACTTTCCTTTGACACAAGCATGATTCAAATCACCGTTGCACACTGATGTATTATTAATTATGGTTAGTACTTTATCTGTGATGTTATTTAGGCTGCCAAAAAATCAAAACATAACATTTCAAAATATATGACAAAAATGACAAAGACCATTCACATCTACTGAAATATGGCTGTATCTTTTGGAAAATGGTAATCGTCAGTAAGGACACAATGGTAAAAAAAAAATAATAATCAAGAAGATAGAAGGAGAATAAAAGTCATCAAAATAATAGAAATGTCCAAACAGCATTTAAAGGGTTAAAAAAGCTTAAAAATGCTCATATAATAAATAATACCCCAAAACACCTAAAAAAACAAACTAATATGACCACAAATGTAGGCTGTTAAATTATTTGGAAATCTTCTGCGCTATATAGTATATAACTTTAGGGTATACATTTCTAAAAGAGGAAGGATACAAAGTGATATTGCAAGAAAAGAAAAAGCCTAAGAGAATAAAAGTGTACCGGGTTGAACAGTTCCGTAGTCAGGCCGAGGTAGTTGTGTAAGGCAAGAAACGTCACCCTTTGGAGACGCACCATTATGATCTGCAAAAGGCAACATATAAAATGTATATAGCAGCTGTAGTTATTAATTTAAAGTAAAAATTCTCTGCTGTGGGACACTTTACCTGAATGACCCGAACCAGGGTTTCAGGATACTTCTCAAAGACAGACTGAAAGGCAGCAGCAGGAAGGCGGAGGATTGTGGTGGGAGTAGCAGCCCGAGCAGAAACGGTTTTATATGGAGCTGGGTAACCCTGAGAAGAACATACAGAACCTTTGCAAAAGTTTCTTCATCTGGGTAGCTCCAGGTTTTATCTTGTGAAATTTAAGGCCTTTCTAAGACTTTTTCATGCCATTTAGAATGAATTTAATTACGACAGAAATAAATGCAAAATTCATATCCAACTCACACAAAAGACAAACTTCTCTATTATTAGTTATGTATTACTTCAATTTATGCAGTACTGTTTGAAGAGTATAGGCTTTTAGTTGGGGTTGAACATGAGTGTAATTTCACATGTACAAAAATAACAATAGCTATAACACAATAATTTGAATAGTTGATTTCATGACTGTCAGATTTTGTTAGAATGTATTCACTAATCTGTATTATTACCTACAACACTGGAAGAGAAGATCTGACTTGGGTGTCCTAATTTGACAACTTAAGATGGACTAATTTAAAACTTTTAAGGCCCTGATTTTGACTAATTTAATACCCTTTTAATACTTTTAAGACCTTGGGGCCACCCTGTTAATCAATCACATGTAATATATCAGATGTGTGGAAAGTGGAGCACATTGTCCTTTGATATCTCAGGGCAGTGTCTTTAAAAAAGATGGGTTATTCTTTCTTTTTCATGTTAGAGAACCATGAAAATATTTTCTGTCCTCTTAAGTCTGTAAATCTTTAAGTATATATATATTTTTATAACGCGTAGGACCATATATACAGTGGGGCAAAAATGTATTTAGTCAGCCACCAATTGTGCAAGTTCTCCCACTTAAAAAGATGAGAGAGGCCTGTAATTTTCATCATAGGTATACCTCAACTATGAGAGACAAAATGAGAAAAAAAATCCAGAAAATCGTCTGATTTTTCAAGAATTTATTTGCAAATTATAGTGGAAAATAAGTATTTGGTCAATAATAAAAGTTCATCTCAATACTTTGTTATATACCCTTTGTTGGCAATGACAGAGGTCAAACGTTTTCTGTAAGTCTTCACAAGGTTTTCACAAACTGTTGCTGGTATTTTGGCCCATTCCTCCATGCAGATCTCCTCTAGAGCAGTGATGTTTTGGGGCTGTCGCTGGGCAACACGGACTTTCAACTCCCTCCAAAGATTTTCTATGGGGTTGAGATCTGGAGACTGGCTAGGCCACTCCAGGACTTTTAAATACTTCTTACGAAGCCACTCCTTCGTTACCCGGGCAGTGTGTTTGGGATCATTGTCATGTTGAAAGACCCAGCCACGTTTCATCTTCAATGCCCTTGCTGATGGAAGGAGGTTTTCACTCAAAATCTGACGATACATGGCCCCATTCATTCTTTCCTTTACACGGATCAGTCGTCCTGGTCCCTTTGCTGAAAAACAGCCCCAAAGCATGATGTTCCCACCCCCATGCTTTACAGTAGGTATGGTGTTCTTTGGATGCAACTCAGCATTCTTTCTCCTCCAAACACAACGAGTAGAGTTTTTACCAAAAAGTTCTATTTTGGTTTCAGCTGACCATATGACATTCTCCCAGTCCTCTTCTGGATCATCCAAATGCTCTGTAGCAAACTTCAGACGGGCCTGCACATGTACTGGCTTTAGCAGGGGGACACGTCTGGCACTGCAGGATTTGAGTCCCTGGCAGCGTAGTCTGTTACTGATGGTAGCCTTTGTTACTTTGGTCCCAGCTCTCTGCAGGTCATTCACTAGGTCCCCCGTGTGGTTCTGGGATTTTTGCTCACCGTTCTTGTGATCATTTTGACCCCACGGGGTGAGATCTCGCGGGAAGCCCCAGATCGAGGGAGATTATCAGTGGTCTTGTATGTCTTCCATTTCCTATTAATTGCTCCCACAGTTGATTTCTTCACACCAAGTTGCTTACCTATTGCAGATTCAGTCTTCCCAGCCTGGTGCAGGTCTACAATTTAGTTTGTGGTGTCCTTTGACAGCTCTTTGGTCTTGGCCATAGTGGAGTTTGGAGTGGGACTGTTTGAGGTTGTGGACAGGTGTCTTTTATATAGATAACCAGTTCAAACAGGTTCCATTAATACAGGTAACGAGTGGAGGACAGAGGAGCCTCTTACAGAAGAAGTTACAGGTCTGTGAGAGACAGAAATCTTGCTTGTTTGTAGGTGACCAAATACTTATTTTCCACCATAGTTTGCAAATAAATTCTTAAAAAATCAGACAATGTGATTTTCTGGATTTTTTTTTTTCTCATTTTGTCTCTCATAGTTGAGGTATACCTATGATGAAAATTACAGTCCTCTCTCATCTTTTTAAGTGGGAGAACTTGCACAATTGGTGGCTGACTAAATACTTTTTTGCCCCACTGTATTCTGTAATTTCTTGTTGATCCTCTCTGTCACTAGATCATAGTATGTTCCTCTAAATGTAAGTCTTTTAAACTGCAGACTTACAGTGATGATGTCCATAATACTGAGCAGGCTGTGGACACTGTCTCCTGGTAAAACGTCCTTCACCACTGCGTCTGTACCATCCTGCAATGACAAAACATTAACATTAAAACAATATAGAAAACAGTAGACAACAGTGTGTTTCTACATATTTCTAATGGTCCTACATTCTCGTGGATACACAGCTCGAGGCGGCCATCTTGGACCACATAAATACTGTCATCGGTATCTCCGGGCCTGAAGAGAGACTCTCCTTGATGAAGTTGGATAAACACCATGTGACGACACAACTCCAGGAAGAGTGGCTTTTCGAAGTGGCCAAGCACTCTGAAAAAAAGACATACAATTTTTTTGTTTTTAATCTTAATTTTTAAGCAGCTCTTTAAAAAACTTACACTCAGACTTACACTTTAGTGCCAAAAGCGCTCACCTCCCCAAAAGTGTCATTTTTTAAATTTTTTTTTTAAATATTTTAAACCTTTAAGTGCTATTTTGCTACTTTAACCTACTATAAGATAAACACACACACACAAATATTCTGAACATACTAAGAGCTATGTGAAAATTTAAAAAAATATACTATTATGGTCTTGGGCATGTCATTGATCGACACCAAAAGTTATTTTGAGAAATTCTTATTTTTTGGACAGGGGCTGTTTTTTTTTTTTTTTTTTTTTTTAATATGACACTTGTTGTCTTTTAGTTTAGTACAAAAAGTGTAAAAGTATATTACTGAAGATATTTTTTCCACTTTTAATCATTCAAATATTTTTGTCAACTTGAGTTCTGATTATAACAAATATATTTTTAATATTTCACACATCAATGTTTGTGTGAGAGCCTCTAAAAGTGTATAAGTCCTATTTTGAGTCAAGGTCTCAACAGAGAGGTGTTAGAGACAGTCATGAGAGCAGACAGGTGATAACCATTTTTATTAGAGTTATTTATGTCTTGGTCCTACAGTAGTGGATAATACAAGAGAAACTGACATACCTGAAACAGTATATAATAGAGCCCTTAGCCACATAGTCATTTTTAGGCTAGATGATGATGAATCATGAAGAAATTTAAATTTCAGACCAGAAGCTTCTATTAAAATGGTCGTTACCTGTAAAATACAATTTTATTGTGCCACTACAGTTAAATCAAAAAATTTAGTTTTAATGGAAGCCAATGGGACAAAAAAAAATGTACTTAAGACCATGAGTGTAACAACTGTTTGTGCACAGTGTGTTATAGACCTAAACTGACAAATGAGAATAAAATTTGAAGCATCCCAAAAAAAATTAACCCTGACCAAATCTGGTGAATTTTGAATAAACACAGATAAAATTACTCAACATTTTCAATGACAAAGTACCAAAAAGGTACCAAAGCCAGCTTAAGGGTTAATAATAAAATTAAAAAATGGTGTCAATTAGTAAAGTTTGGGAACATGACACATGTATATGGCCACTGACCTGACATTTTTGAGCATGTAGAGGACCTCCGAGGGCAGATGGGAGTTTTGGACGTCATACTCAGTCAGATCAGCCTCCAGTAAACAGGGAGGGGGCTCTTTGGGCTGAAGGGTTGTGGGTTCCCTTCGAATTCGCAGGATCCTTACAAACACACAATATATTAACTCAAGACCAAGTAATGTTACATCTCATAATATGTAATAGTGGGCTTTGTTATTTTATAGCTCTCAGTTAAAAAAACTGAAGAAACGTCCTATCATTTTCACTATATAATCTTAGCTCAGACAAACATTATGCATATTTCCTTGCATTTGAGGAAAACACCAAACAGCCTCTTATTGTTAATGTACGGTGGCCTTGAGACATCAGACATCAGACATCAGAACTTTTTTGTCCACTAGAAAAATAAAAGCAGAGGTAGAGTAAAAAAAAAACAAACCCTCATTCATCAAAATCAAAATAAAATAAAAATGTACTCCTCAAAATAAAAAGGCATGTTGCAAAATAAAGAAAACCACTCTTCTATTTAAAAAATTATGTAATATAAAGCAAGGTCTTTTTGCACAGGATTACAATTAGCCACAGAAAAAATGCATGAAACAGCGCCCTCTTTTAATTTGAGGCTGTGTGTTCTTATTTTTGGGATTACCTTTATTTAAATAGTGGAATATCTTTTTCTTTTAATAGAAGAGTGTTTTTTATTTTTTTTTATTATTTTTTTTTGTAACATGCTTTTATTTTTCTCCTGGACAAAAACAAATTTAATGATGCTCTTTTTTTTTAGACATTTATTTAAATTTTTTGTGAAATTGAGGGATGGGTTTTGGGAAGATAAAGAAAAATGAATTGTCCTGTGGGTGTACATTTAGATAAGATGAGTCAGTTGTTAATGTAATGTTTTAAACCACACTGTATTTCTCAGTACTAAAAGCTGAAACAAACGTACTTGCGAGCTATGGTCAGGACTTTTGGCCTCTTCCTCATTTTTTGACGAGATGCAGCGTTTGAGCTGGAGGAAGGAGGGGAGGATAGCGTTTGAACCTGCAAAATCAAAACAAACAAATTTAAATAGAATGCACTCAGTTTACTGTACAGTCATTGCTGTTTTAAGCTTAGCCTGCTGATTTTGATCATTATTTACATTTATACTTTTACATAAGAATAAAGTGAATGGACATAAACAAAAAATCTAGATGTAATTCTCAGCATTCTCTGAGGCGACGAGTGCATTTTATGTAATCTGTTACATTTATATTAGTCCTACAATATGTGCCCAGATGTTCTTAAATAGAGGAATTTTGGTGATTCTTTTAGTTTTTGATGTTTGTAGTGCATACCCACCTTTCTCATAATCTTTCGCCCATAAAACATCACTTTGTCTCTTTTTCTGAAGCGGTAGTGTGGGACTCCAGCCTCCATCTCTAAAACACACCAGCCAGTATATTTAACCACAGAGAAATCAATGGAGTAATTAACAAAAGACTTTAATTAAAAATATTTAGCTTGTACTGTACAGTGTATTTGAATGCTATAGATATGATTGACGATTTATTAGGGTGGAGTGTTTAGGGAACATACTTGACTTCTTGTATCTTCTGTAAAGTAGAAACACAACAGCCCCGACGATGGAAACAACTGTCACAGCTGCAATCAGCACAGCTGTCCACTGAGGAAACAGATAAACACAGGTATTTACAACACTTTCACCAGCTACAATAAAAACAACACTGCTATTTTTACGTGCACATTATCTGTTATCTTGCTTTTTTACAACCTTTGGCCTTTTCTTACAGCAGTGGTTCTCAAACTACGGTACAGGTACCACTGGTGGTACGCTGACTTCTTCTGGTGGTACTCAGGAGTCTCATTTATTTTTCTTTAGTGCCAGTTTTATTCCTGTTTTACTTCTACTGCTTTAAATTCAGACCATTGCTTAGTCCTGGTTTAGTCTTTGATTAGTCCTGGTTTAGTCCTGGGTTAGTTCTGTTGTAGACCTGGTTTCATCCTAATTTAATCCTAATCAAAAATTACACAGACTTTAGGCTGTAACTCAGATGGTAGTGATGTTCGTCCATTGACCAGAGAGTTGGCGGATCAAAACCTGCTCCCACTGTTGCATGCTGTCATTGTGTGGCAAAACACTTAACCCTACTAGCAATGTGAATGGGTGAATGGTTGTTGGTTTAGTAAAGCGCTTTGAGTGCCCATTGAAGTGCTACTTGTGACCATTTACCATTTAGTAAAAATGGTAGTCCTTGGAAAGCAAAATATTCTTTGAGGTGGTACTTGGTGTGAAGTGAGAACCACTGGCTTAAAAAATTTAGGAGATGCTTTTTCTTTTTTCAAGATTTGGGGAAATTATTTCTAAAGCCACGATAAAATGCCACACAACAGGATCAAATGTTAAACTTGACAGCAGCTGGCAATAAATACTAGTTTGTAACTGGCCCATTTAAAAGTACATTTTATTAGCCTGGACAAAAATATACTGTTAATTCAAATTCAGTTACCATGTTGACTTCTGTCCTCTCCTCCACAAACTCCTGCATCTTGGCTGTGAGCTCACTGCCGAGGGGCACTCTGAAAAGGCTCTGACACACAAAAACATGGGCGGTCAAGGGTCAAAAGGTCAGAAAGTCAAAGCAAAAACAGGGCAGGGTGCTGTAGACCACAGCTATCACAACAAAGCATTTATTAATATGGATCTAATGAATTTTAATGTACCACCTCACCTGCTTGGACCCATAACTTAATTATCTGAAGTGGGCTACAGATTGAACCAAAATCATTGCTCAAATGTGTTACAAACTCCAAAAGTCAAATATCTGATTAAAGCTATGGGCCACGGTACATGACATTCCCAGTGGTTACAGATTTGGAAAAGAAGCACAAACTAACCAACTAGTTTCAGCAGATTTTGTTCTGACGACTAAAAGACTGGGAATCACACATTTACCAACTGTGCCAGTGGCTGTGTCTGAATGTCATCCTTAGTCACAATATAGTGCTATGAACGACAAGCTGAAAATAACACTAACTGAGTACATTGTAGTCTACACTACACATGTGTATCCAGACTGAGTCGGCTTTAAAATCACAATCATTTTCAAACATGTCTGATTGACTGCAACTGAAGTTAGGTAGTCTCTGTGCCGTACACACTTGCCAATTTGAGTGTTTAAACCAGATTTTTGGGTGGACGCCTACCTGCAACTAGCACAGACTTGTACACGATTAAGAAGTATGGTAAATAGCTGAGCTTTGAAATTAACATTAGAGGTTAAAAATTATGAAAATCCACTGACTAACACCTGTTTTAAGTGCATCTACACAATATTATGTGTAGCTAAAATAGAAGAACCTACCTGGATACTGCAGTTGGCCTCATCCTCACTGTTGGCCATACCTAAAATACAGATTTTTACTATTGTTATTGGTGTATTTCCATTCAATTCAAGCCAAAACTATAATATAGGAAGCACAAAGTCCCCTGTGACCCAAGAACACATTCACATTCACAATGTATAAAATGCTATTTAGGATCATTCTTTTGAACCATGAATTCTCAGTTGTCGGCCATGGTTTAATCAGCTCAGAATACAATGAATCACTGACCATTAAGAAAAATCTGGGTTAAAGATCAACAGGGAAAAAAAGAGGTCAAGCACTCAATATTTGTAACCAGAGACTCTGAGCAGCTATACTCCCCCACACAGTCTTAGACTACTGTAAATACCATGAGTAGATAACTAACAGTATACAGCCTGTTCAAATATGATTATGACATAAATGTGATTTATGACTTGTGATAACATGTGATGACATTTCTTGTGAGTTGTGGTTTACTGTTGTGTCAAAAACAAATGGAAAAATCAGCAAATGTCGCTCACTGTCGCAAGGTTTTATACTTGTAGTTCCTGCTTTTGAAAACTACTGCTAGAATATCATTAAAGAATCTAAAATATACTAAATGTGTATCAATGGTTTCTAGGTTAAAGCAACAAATGGGGCTAATTCATAAATGGGTGCCATTTTGAGATTAATACAGTAGTCAAGTTATTATAATTGTCTTAATATTGCGTGTGCCTGTTTAAGGTATTCTTTTAATTTATCGGCTACATGCTGGCTGGACCATTACAGTGTTTCCCATTATGTCAGAAGATTATGGCAGCCTGCCATAGTCTAATTTTGTCCTGTATAGTCTAAAACAGAACATTACAATTTTTTACCCCATAAATGCTATACATATGAATATAACTAACTTATTAATGTCTAAATTGTAGATAATAAAAAAGTATACAATTTGTGATATTTTTGACCCAAAAAAGAATAAATATAAAACTTAAAAATGTATGAATATTAATTAATCAATTAAAAATGTGTACAAAAATACAAATATAAAAAAAAATTAAATAAAGCTAATAATAATAATAATAACAGTCCAACTTTTAGCTAAAATCTCCTGTATTCAACTTTTTATTAGTGCATTGCAACTTTGCAGAGCTTAAAACTTGGTCATTTTAAAATGAGCGTTACAAAACTCTGAGCACTAATCTAAATATGAATTAAATTTAATAGGTACAATCAAACCCGAAATTCCACAGATAAAATACCAGTTATGATAGTTGCCTGGGTGAATTTTTTGTATTCTGAGCTATTTAAAATGCATTAGTGAGTGCTATCTGCTCGCCTCTTTATAAAACGCTACAAATTCCTTTGAGTGGACTGTCAGCCAGAATTGCCTACCCTGCCCTTAAGCAACCTGGTAAACAGATGCAAAGACACCGCCGTCTTTCGTGTATCTACGAGCAGAAACTATAAAATAGCAAACGAAAACGGTTGCATATTAACAGACAATGGTACTTTTAAAGGAGAAGTGAGGTGAACTAAAATAAATCAGTGATTTGTGACCTTATGTACCGCCCGAGGTCTCCGCTTTCATTCCGCTACACAACATCAACATTCAAACTAAAGCCCCAAAAAACACAACGTTTACTTCAGTAGCACCTACAAATCATGACAGAAATTAAAAAGTACTCTTTTAGACACGTTTTTTTCCGACTTTACCAAAGAAAAATATTGAGCACGTACCTTTATTTGTCAAACTTTTTGTGTATACATGCCGCGTAGTAGCGTAAAGTCCACGGAACCAACAAGCCCACCATTACCATTACTCCTGTCAAAGTAAAACATTATTTACAAAATATACCTAGACGGCTGGTCATTTTCTGCCTTATTTGTCATTTTATCGTTGTTTTAACATATTCATTATTTACATAAGTTATATTTGTTAATGTAATTTTTAAATATGTGCTTTAAATTTCGCATAGCATGTAATTTATATTGTCTTTGTATTTACTTTGAAGAATAACTGCTCTGACTTCCGGTAAGTCCGATTCCTTTACACATCCAAATCAGTGACAGTTCGTTGGGAGTATGTCGGATTTTGATTGGTGGGCTTTGGCACCTTTCGACCAATCAGTGACTCCTGCTTTGGTAAGTCAGCCACATTACTTACAGCACAAGCCGTTCAAGGTGAGGAAAGTCTTTTATAGCAAATATAACCCAACATTTAAGGATAATAAAGTTGTTGTGGGTGATACCTGATAAGCGACGTTGTTAAAAGCGCTGTATTTCTTCCTGAAAAATAAGTGAAAGTTATTTCTACTAAGATAGCTAATTAATAAGATGCTAGCTAGTCTACAGAGCTACAGCCAATGTGAAATAGAAACTGAACTTGGGTATATGTTTATTCGTGTACATTTTCGATGAGCTGCTACTGCACTGTTGGGGCAATAACGCAATTTGTAAAAAAATATTATGATATATGATATATATATATAATCTTTATTACTTTGCTTACCAAGTACCATCTAAGATTAGCCTAAATCTAGACTAAACTATGACTAATATGAGACAAAATCAGGTCTAAATCACAGCTAAACGCAGTTCTCAACCGGGGTTAAACTAACGCTAAACCAGGACTTAATAAGTATATAAGCGGACAAAATCAGGACTAAACAAGATGTAAACTAGAACTAAAATTGGCCTTTAGATATAACCCAAAGCAATGATGAATATGTTTAGATTCAAAGTCATTTTTGATGGTTCCCTGACAGGAAAATTAAAAATGATACTTAAGTCATACATTCCACCCAGAGGGCCAGATATTCTATAATTTAACTGAGAGGGAAAGCATAAATTGAAACATAAAATTGTTAACACTAGTACTTTTTACAAAGCTCTCTTTTTGACAGTTGCAGCTTTATATTGCTCTTTAAAAGTGAACACATTAAACCTAAAAATGCTTTATTTGCCATTACAGCCATACAAACAACAAAGGCTTGACATAAACACTAATCAACCACTTTGGCCAGTGGAATAATATAGCCTACATAATATTTTTATGATATCTATGTAGTTTAGTTTGTCTCTATTATAGAGCCTTAGTTGAAACATAAATTACATACGTGCAAAAAACTTTTTTTTAAAGTAAGAAATATACATTTTTTAAATATTTGACAAATTCAAGTCCAGTCCAAGGGTTAAAATAATTGTTAAACCAAACTTTGACATCTTTCTGACTGCTTGCCATATATTAATAAATACACACAAATATTTAAACATTTAAGTGCATTGTGTTTTGTGTAAAACCCTAACTGGCGACAGCTTGCCACAAAAGACTTACTACAGTGGACAGAAAAACTTATTATCAAGCCCTGCAAACAACATTGATTAGCTTTTTCTCTTACATAGGTTCTGTCTTGTGAAGAAGAACCATGGGGGTCTTATCCACACTGATGAGAGGTATAGTCAGAGGTGCCGACCGGATGTCAGAGTTCACCAGCAAACGTGGTTCAAGGACTCACAACAAAGGCAGAGGATCCAGACCCACCGGCATAAAACTTTCCAGCAACAAGTTCTTGTCCATACGGCAGATGATTCCCGAGTTTGTGGTCCCTAATTTGGAGGGATTTAAACTACGGCCCTATGTGTCCTACCGCGCTCCTAGAGGAACAGAGCCTCCACTCACAGCCCAGAGCCTGTTTGATGAAGCTGTGGCTCCTCAGATCAAGAAAGACTTTGAAGCAGGCACTTTCAGTAAAGAGCAGCTGGCAAAATATGGATTTGAACCAACGCAAGAAGGAAAACTGTTCAAATTATATCCAAAGAACTATGTGCGTTAAAGACTTTTGAAACTATAGTAAAGACTTTGAGCTCCAGAGCAATACTTGAAAAACAACACCACTTCTGGCACTCTAAAAGATCAAGGCGGATGCAGAATTAATTGTAAAATAAATTTTGTGTTTGCTAAAACCACTCTACTGCTGTTTCTATTCTATTTCAGCCTAGAGCTAAACTTGATTATGAACAGATGGGTTTCAGTATGTCATCAGTCACTAATTTAGCAGTGTTGACCAGGAGTCAAACTGGATAGTTTTATTTCTGCACTGGAAAAGTGTGACTTACATTTTTTTTAACATCTCATGGGAAGATTGCAATTCCACATCTCTATAAGGTATACTTTTTTTTTCTCAACCAATTGAGCATCTGTGGTATTCACCTCAAAAAGAAAAGAAATCCTGCGTGCAAATAGATGAGTGTGCTAAACCTTAAGCAATTGCAAACGAATGCACTTCTCCTTCAGCAGTGCTCGGTTTGTATGCTCTGGGTAGTAGTTAGGAGTAGAACATAATAAAGCTGAAATAGGTTCCAGCCTCAATGCAAGAATAAAGCAGTACAATAATAATATATTTAGCTAGACGTATAATGACAGTTTTCCCAAGACCTCATAAAAGTTATGTTAATTTTTGGGTTGTGGAGCAGCAGAGGCTAGACTGTTGTGTATTTAGAATGTTTTAACAAACAAGGACTTACGGTAGATGAGATGAAATGGTTTACTGCAAGAGTTTTACAACTTTTCATTTTAATGTTAATGCTCTGCCAGTAGGACATGGAATCTTAAAGTTTACCGTTGCCAGCAGGGGGCTACAGACACCTAATCCAAGCAAGTAACAGCTCCCCAAAAGATGTTTTCCATACATATACAGTATTTTAAGTTATAAAATGTAAAATAGTCATGCAAAGATGTGCAAAATAATTTCACCCCCCCCCCCCCCCCCCCCAAAAAAAAAAAACATAATATGGAGGTTTTAAACGACAAGAAAAATGTAATTTTACTAACAGAATATGTAATTACAACAACAATATGGAAAAAGTTAAGAATGCTTGGTTGCTTATGTTTCTACACCGCGTTCCAAATTATTATGCAAATAATATTTTTCTTTGATTTTGCCAAATAGTTAACATAAATGACAGTCATCATAATTTTCAAGCACAATTCGAATGTTATTGAACAACCCCCCCCCCCCATGATAACAGTATTTTTTTCAAAAATAAAAACTTAAAATGCACTGTTCCAAATTATTATGCACAACAGAGTTGCAAACCATGTTATTGTTGTAAAGAACTGAAAATGGACATTTGTTTATTTTTCAATTAGAAGCATTAGCATATTACTGAAATCCAAAGCTATTTCAATCAAAACATCTTAACAGGTCAAGTTACATTTTAACATAAGACCCCTTATTTGATAGGGGCTTCACAATTCTTGCATCCTTTGAACTTCTGAGTTTGTGGAGAGTTTCTGCTTGAATTTCTTTGCAGGATGTCAGAATCGCCTCCCAGAGCTGCTGTTTGGATGTGAACTGCCTCCCGCCCTCAGATGTTTCACTTGAGGATGCTCCAAAGGTTCTCAATAGGGTTGAGATCAGGGGAGGATGGGGGCCACACCATGAGTTTCTCTTCTTTTATGCCCATAGCAGCTAATGATGCAGAGGTATTCTTTTCAGCATGAGATGATGCATTGTCATGCATGAAGATGATTTTGCTACGGAAAGCACGGTTCTTCTTTTTGTACCATGGAAGAAAGTGAGAAAGCGAGAAAGTCAGTCAGAAACTCCACATACTTTACAGAGGTCTCACACCTTCAGGGACCCTAAAGGGGCCGACCAGCTCTCTCCCCATGATTCCAGCCCAAAACATGACTCCACCACTTCCTTGCTGACACATGGTGGCCTTCCACCAACCATCCACCACTCCATCCATCTGAACCATCCAGGGTTGAACAGCACTTACGAGTGAACAAGACTGTTTGAAAGTTAGTCTTCATGTATTTCTGGACCCACTGGAGCCGTTTCTGCTTGTGAGCATTGGTTAAGGGTGGCCGAATAGAAGGTTTATGCATAACTGCGAACCTCTGGAGGATTCTACACCTTGATGTTCATGGGACTCCAGAGGCACCAGCAGCTTCAAATACCTGTTTGATGCTTTGTGCCTTTATCTGCACAAATCAATGTGTGCTCTGAATCAGCTACAAATCTCTTAATAGTACGATGATCACGCTTAAGTTTTCGTGAAATAGCTCAGGTTTTCATACCTTGCCCAAGGTATTCAACTATTTCACGCTTTTCGGCACTAGAGAGATCCTTTTTCTTTCCCATATTGCTTGAAAATGGTGGTCTGCTTAATAATGTGGAATATCCTTCTTAAGTAGTTTTTCCTTTCCTTACCTGGCACACTAATTGGCACAGGTGTCAACTTAAACACAATTTGCATAATAATTTGAAATGTAGTGTGCAGAAAACAAAAAATAAAAAACAACAATTTAAAATTAGGAAAACTTTTCTTTAGTTTTAATAATCAATAATTTCAGTGTATGTGACAGTGGACCACCATATAAAGTACATTGTAGATTTAAGAAGAATTCTGTATTGAATTCAGTACAGAATTCTCCTGGATTACCAAGATCCTACAGAGACATCTATTCTAGTCCAAAGTGTAGGACAATGTTATTTATCAAAAACAAGCAGATTAATTTAATTTAAATTACCATAAGTACAAAAGCCCAAATAACATTCATTTTCATGTAGAAAATACAGTTTCTTTTTTTTCCTGAGGCCATCAATTCAGTTCACTTTCTCTTCTGTCATTCCTCTTCATCCAAACAGCAGCAGAAGAACAATGCAGACTGAATTCACACCGATTAAAGGCACTGAGGACAGAAACACAGATATTAACAAACTTCATAAAAACCACAATAAGCAAAGTAAGCAACTGCATAAGGCACCACACTTTAGCACTGTTTACACATTTGATGGATTCTACAAATATGTTAGATTTTTTTTTTTTTTTGCCTATGTATGTCAATTTTTAGCATGCTACTTCATTTAATTTTTAATAGAGTTCATCTGAAACTGGGAACCAATGCCAATAAGGCATTTTACTGTTTACTTGGGGCCCCTCCTGTTGAGTTAGTAATGTCCTAGCCAACCGGCCAAATGCAGGTAGATTTTCATTTTGGCTAGTGACACAAATACTCCCACTAGCCATTTTTGCCGGTTGAATTTTATGCATACCTAGGCCTATATCTTAACTTCAGAAGTTATACCTGAATTTATGTTGCTCTGCTCGAGTGTACACGATATATTAGGGTATATAATAATTCATCATTCATCATTAAAGAAAGAAAATATGTAATTTAAAAAACATTGCATGTTTTAAAAGATGTGACACCACATGCACAGAGATACACTTTAAGCTGCCTATAGGTAAACCTATTAGACTATTTTTATGTTTGATAAATCTCCGCCAATGCATAAAACCAAATTTTACAATACTATAAAATGTACAGAAAACCTCCATGAATTAAAGTGTGGCTAATAAAAGCACTAACTGGCTAGTAACCTTTAACAAAGACTAACCATGGTGGCCAGTGAGAAAAAAAGTAAATGTCAAGCTCTGTTTGCAAATAATAAAATGAAAGCATTCGCACATGAATTAAAGGCAGGGCTTGACATTAACACTAGCCAACCGTCCAAAAGCAGGTACATTTTCATTTTGTCTAAAACCACGAATGCTCCCACTAGCCTTTTTGCCCAGTTGAATTCTATGCATTAATCTTACACAGATTATACACAGAAAGAGGACACAGTGAATGCATTTTTTTTGTCCCCAGTTTATCCCCCAAAAATATATACTTTTCTACTCACCTCTCATGACTGTTCTGACGGAGCGGACGAGGTTCATCATCTGTGTTTTGATGCCTGGTTCATCCCCAAAGCCCCCAACTCCCTGGTCCACACCCCAGCCGACTGTACACAAAGGAAAGCTCAGTGTTAGTCCACGTTATGCCATGATTAATTCAAGAGAACTTAGCATTGTCAACTTACGTGCTATATCTGAAACCATTTACAACAGTGCAGCTGCATCACTAACTTAAAGCCATAACGCCAAAGAATATTTATGGGTGATTATCTGATTTCAGGCACATTTGGATTTTTTTCTCAAAAATAAAATCTCATAAAACCTTGATATACCTACCTTAGTTTCGATGTCATGTTTCTACCTGTCATCATCTAAACATGATCGTACAGGTCACTTTAAGATTTTTAAAATAGTTAACACTTTTTCTAATAATCTTCAACACCATACAACTGTGAAAAGTAGTTCGACCACTTATCCATTACTAGCCGAAGTAGCCGTTAGCAAGTTAGCTACTTAAAGGTTATTCACACACATTAAATGCGCGATACTTACTTTTACTTAAAAACCTTTCTTCGTGAAGTACAGCGACAGCGTTCACGCACAAAATCGCTGCCTGGATCAGAGAGTACAGAGTAAAAGCCATTTTAATGTTCTCTATTAGACCTCAGTGGTTAGCTCCGAATTAGCTTCAGTGTGTTTACCTTTGACGTAGCTTACGGTGTCCGCGGAAGGTCAAACAGAATGAGTGCGACCGTAAGCGACAGCAGCTACTTGAATTTTACGTTCAAGAAAGTCTATTTTTAATATTTAGTATTTTATTTTAATATATACTTTTAAAATGTATGTCTACTATGATATACTGTATTCTCAAATAACTAAAAATAACAAATATATTTTAATTATTTTGGCGTTTTTGGATAAGGTTCATACTGCACATTTCAGAGTAGAGTATTATATAGTGGCAGTCAAACGATAGTGCTGTGTAAAGCAATTAGGCACTGAAATTTAAATTTACTTTATTTCTGTAGCTAACATTTGGAAAAAAAAAAAAAAAAAACTCTAAGGCAACCCAGTGAATATCTGCTGCTCCCCAATCATTGGAAAACACAATAATAAACCCCAACCTCCAGGATTTAACATATATACATTTCTAGCTTGCATAATAATATATCAATATAGTAAAATTCATATTTAAACATAGTTTGCCCTTTATTTTTGGCTTGGTTAATTTGTCAACTCTATATCACACATTATACCATGATGTTTGAGCAAAACATTTATTTGTGAGTTTAAGGGGTTCATATACCATTTATTCTGGGATTAAACCTTCCTGGTCTTTTTAATCTTTTGCAATTCATTAAATTTTTTTATAATCTCCAAATACACATGAAATAAAATTTGTGTTGACTCAGTGGCGTAACATGGTAATGTAGAGCCCCAGTGCAGAATTTCAGAAAGGGCCCTAAGGTAATGAAGTACATTCAGTACTTCAGGTTTTGTGTATTTATCTTGAGAAAAAAAACATTTTGTTGAGTTTACAAATTTAACAGGATTTAAAATTGAATTTATGTTAAAAACTCTGTTCTGCAATAGAGTTATGTTTCGCTCCTAATTATTATGCATATTTTAAACACAAACTTGCCCATAGATGAACAAGGACTCACTGTAATTTACTTGTGACATAACTTATGTCTACTATGGTGTGATCACACGTAGAATACTTCAAAATGAGGACACTGGCTTTAGCAGATGAGCAGTCACGTCTGTGGTCACAATGTTAGGTAAACATGAAACTAAAATTATGTTGGAAGCTTACTGTAGAAATGAAATAATGTACATTATGTTTAAGTTGTTGGGTTACATTTTTACAAATAGTATTTTAATGAGCACCAAATGAAATAAAACACACACACAAAGTCATGAGAATAAAAATCTTTATTAGTGTTTTATGAAGTCTGCATAATATGCCACACGCCTGAGAAGCTTATAGTCAGAAAAAAAAAGGAACTGCTCTATCAATACCGCCCTCTACTGGTAAAACAACTGCGACATCTACTGTACTGACTGCTTTGCAAAAGATTACTATTAAATACACACATACTGTACTACTGTTATGTATATGTACGTCTGGTCCACGTCAGTTTTTGTAATGCATTTTTTTTTAAACTTCACATTCATATGTTGTAGTAGGCCAAAGATAAAAACAATGTAATACTAGACCCTGCCCACAGGTGGCTGAGTCTGCCGGAGATCCAAACTCACTAGGTGCACTTTGAGTACAATCACTAGTGCCATTATAGTAAACAACATTTACATCAAAATAGGAGCGCGGGGACATGTTAAACTCGCAAAACAGCCACATAATGACGAGAATGGCAGAGTTTAAGCTAATAATAATAATAAGTCTTTGTTGTACATACTGTATTTTTATAGACAGAACAAGTACAATACGAACATTAACACTGAATGTCCCAGTGTGCAGGCCAGGCACATTCACCTTTCTCTGTATTTTCATGGAAGAAAAGTGGTATGCTCCCATGTAACATTAGGAAAAGCCAATCTTTTCGATAGTTGACCTTGAACCCGCTAAAGTTAAGCACCAAAATGCTTTAAGAGGTCACATGTGTTCTTCAAAAATAATTGCAAAAGAGATGAATGTAATCGTTACCACCTTTTACATGCCTACAAGATCCTTAAAAGCATCAAAGGATTATATAGTAAGAGTTTTGGGTACATTGCTTGTTTTGTGTACTTTAAAGGAGAAGTAAGTAAGTAATAAACAGTGTTTATGAGGAAGGATGCATTTTTTTTTAGTATCCTGTCCACTTTTATCAAATCAAAAGTAGAATTAAAATCTGGTGAGTTTGTGATGGTTTAAAGAGCAGTGTGTAGCCTTTGGTGGCATCTAGAGGCTAAAAAGTGGTTCTCGACATGGATTTTTCTATGGCCAAAGCATTTTTTTTTTTAAGTCAGACCATCTGATGGCCGATAAACACTGCAGATATGTAGGGCACATTTTCTTTCTTTTTTTTTGAAAGAAATTCATATAATGCAGCTATTTGTTTTAGTAATGCTTATTAAACAGACACAAATGTGTTAGAATTGGACAGTGAGAACTGTTTAAGATGAGTTTTTTGAGAAAACCAATAAGGCAATCTAAATCAAAATTAGTAGACCTTGGGGAGAGCTACAGAACACATTTGATATTTGTTCTACAAGGTTCCATGTCAGAGACGAGCAAAATTGTTATTGTCATTATGAGCTTTTCAGAATGAGATGAAGCAATTTTGGATACAAACTGCAGTGTAAGAGCCCAAACTGCTACAAGATGGTTGGGGAAGCTGGGGTCCTGCAGTCACATGTTGCCCAGACATGTGCCTGACCAAAAATTGGCATAAAAGCATCATCTGATTGTCTAAGAAATGCAACAATCAGCCCAATATATGGGCTAGTGGTACCCAGAAGTCTTTTGCTGTTCAAGTCCAATTTTTGTCATAGCCCTGTTTTAGTTAAGGGTAGTCCTGGTTTAATCCTGGTTTAGACCTAGTTTAGACTCATTTTATCCCATCACATCTGGTACTTGGAAAGCCAAATATTTTCTGAAGTGGTACTTAGTGTGGAAAGTCTGAGAATCACTGGACTAGAGACTAGGGTTCTACAGTAGCCCAGCACGGCCATCTATGAAGAAACCTTAGTTGAGATACAGTAAGTTCACTTTAAAGCAAAACCTTGCAACTTTTAATTATTTCATCTTCTCAAGGTTTTTCCTGTTAGGGGTTGTGTGGGGCATGGAGCCTAACTTAGCTGTTTTGGGCCTGAAGTGGACAGTTGTGGGATCGCACTATTCAAATTTTTAACCAGAGATGATGAACAGTAATGAAAATATAAAACATATTATTCTCAATATCTTAATCTTTATGTTTTTTTTAATCAACAATAGAAAATTAACTATTCCTCCTCCATCCATGATTGTAGTTTCAAAAAAGAAAAAGGTGCCTTTTCCATAGAACTTTAAGTTCTTTAGATAAAGAAAATGTATGGGGTATTATTTGGATACCACATAATTTCACACAAAGCACCTTTAAAGATTAGTGGACAATCCAGAGCTATATTTGACTAGACAGTAACTATGGGGATGTTTTCTGCTCGGTGGGTAAGGTGGAGAGCCAATACTCTTCTTTACAGCTTTGGTTAACAGTGAAATGCAACACTAACTGCAAAAATGTAAGTTATGCCAAAAATTTCTGACATACTTCTCCATTAAAATACACTAGATTTCTTTGGAAAAACAAAGCAGAGGGAGGCTACACATATAGGGCAGTGATATCTTCTTAAACCAAGACAAAAAGTGTGAAATGAATTGAACTGAACCCATTGGGTGAAACTAGGAATGGTCCATGCCCTCCACTTTAGAAACAGCTGTGGTCTTTTAAAATATTACTTTCAATAATAAAAAGTGAACGACAGAAAGTATTTAAGTATATTTATATATAAAAATACATGAGAATACAAAAAGTAGCAAAACAATGGGGATTATATGCTAAGAACAAGATGAATTTGTTGATACCTTCAATATCTTTGTACTGCGTCACCCCCAGTGTCGTCAAAAAGAGGAAAAAAAAAAAAAATAATACTCCTAACAACACAGCTGATAATTCTGGTCCCTGCCCAGTGCATCCCAAAGCCAGGCTAACTCAAGCCTTTAGCCTCCGAACCAGGCTCTCTCAATCAGGGGATGCAAATCAACTAAACTAGAAGGTCACGACTAGTGCCATATAATAACAGAGAGTACTTAACTACAGCCAGGCTGAGTTTCTTTGTAGTTATTTTAAGCTTTTGAGTTCTTAAACTAACATTCCTATTTGTCCATTTAAGTTGCATGTCCTATAACGACACACTTCAAAAAGGTTTCATTAAAAAGGAAGCCATATTGGCAAAAAAAGCATGAAGTCCTTTTCCACAACCAAATTTCATATAAACATCATTGTGGTAATTCTCTCAAAAGGCCACCAAGGCAATCTTCATCTTCAAGCTAACTCCCTCACACACAAAAATATGGGGCCAAGTTTACCTAAAAATAAATCTAAACTGAAAGATATAATAACAATGGTAAGGATTGGGCAAAGAACATATCATTTTCAAGCTTGTTTAACTCATACAAGCAATATTCAATACTGATATTTTTTGGTATTCCCCTACTTCCTGGACTAAAAATGAATATACATTTTATTTGTACCACAAATAGAGCTAATATTAAGGATTTTTTTTTTTGGGGGGGGGGGGGGCAATTTTAACAAGGTGCATGACATAAATGGGTAAGAAAGTGCCAAATTGTAAAATGTGTTTTTTGTTCGAGTGAGTGCAAAAGTGTCGTTTTTTTGTCATTTTGTTTGTAAAATCGTTAAAAGAGGGATGTGGAGCCGAGCCACAAATACTACATTATATTTTACAGAATTCTTGGGTTTACATGATTTCCAATGAAAGAACTCACATATTAAAAGGGATAGCGCAGTATTTTGTAAAGGTCTAGGAGATACTCTGGGATTGGTAACTTAACCTATATAGTAAATAATTGTCAGCACACCCATGGTTTGGAGAAGCAGGCAGAAGCAACGACACAGGCTGTGTGTTATGTCCAAACTATGGCCTGGGAACAAAATGTAGCCCACAGATGATTTTTTGTTGGCCATCAGAGTTCCTTCTCAGTAGGCCCAAATTGCAACAGTTTGTATTTGTTTAAAATACTTCATATTTGTGGGAGGTGGACCTGGCATAAAGGTTAAAAAAATTGTGAAAATTTGTTTTTGGGGCACTGAAAAAATGTATCCATGCCACATGCCGCTCACAAACACGGATAAACATGGAGTTAATAAATGTGGGGAGATTCCTGAAGCTAAAAGAGCAGTCAAAACGTCACCAGGCTCCCAATACCAAATACTAATAATGCTCTGTATGTTACATAGGTATTTATCTGACCATATGAATGTTTTTTTATTTTGTTCCTCATTCATACAAATTTAGAACCTAGCACTCCTGATTATAAGCACCTCTAAACCAGATATGGGCCATTTGGTAGAACCATACATTGTAAAAAATATCCTTATGGCCAACACTTGTAACTGGACACTTTTAGATTTCTGTTTAAAATTATTAACTTGCCCCATTCATGCCTGTGTATGGTTTCATTTCTGTATTACTCCTGCCTGCTTCTCCAAATTGAGAGAGCGCTAATTACGGTCTACTCTACAGAAAGAACAGCTATCCAAAAGTATTAGACCATCCCTGACCAAATACCGTACTATCTCTTTAAGAATTCATAAATCTTTGTATTGGGCTGCTTTTTTGGGGGGAGGTGTTTCCGTAGCTGTTTAGGACATACTGGAGCAACGGGCAGACGGTGAGCCCATCTGAGTTAAAACCTTGTCCAGCCACTGCAGCGGGCCATTTAAGTGCAGCTCGATCCAACACGGAGTGCTTGTGACGGTCTGCCGCCTGTGGGGGGAAAAAATGGAGGTAAATATTAGTGTCAGATCCACCTGGTTCTTGACGTGGTTCACCAAAGCACTGGTATAAGTTTCCATTTAAAACATCGGAGTATGAAGTGTAGGAAAAAGTGAGAGATGATTTCACCTCCTAAATCACAGGTTGGAGACATGAAAACATTAGTGAAGAACTGGAAGAAAAATCAGAAGGTCTTTTCTGTTGTGGTTGCCATCTTTAGGACAGTTGCATAGCCTGTCTTCATTGAGACAAAAATGCTAATCAGTGTTGGCAGACGAACGGAAATTATTGTATTTACAAAAAATAAAAATTGCCGACATATGATTTGCGACCTGAAAGTCCACAAAAAAAAGGCTAATTTAATGTAATGGCACCAGTTAATGTCTTGATGATTTATATTCTCATGGATATAAACAGAACACTAGAGTGGTAATAGCAACTGCTTCAGTGGTAATTCCAGTGGCCATCTTGTAACTGTAGGATAAGGCTAATTCTAATGGTAAGTAATGTAAAACCATAATATAAATAAAATAAAAAACAGTGAATGTTTTTGAACTCATAAGTCTGGCAGTCTCCCTCAGTACATTTTCACTGAAATACAAAAAATAATATTAGCATTATTAGTATGGCAGTGGTCTGTACTTTTATCCAGGACCAGTGTAAGTTTGTATTTGTAAAAGTATTAGAACAGAACAACTGCACCAAGTATAAGGACAATGAATTAAAATATGCCAATATACTAAGTTGGAACTGAGAATTGTCCAGAATGTCTCTGTGCTGAAGCAAGTACATTAAATAAGACTATACATTAGATCAAACAAAAATATAAAATGTTATCAAATTAACAAAATATAAAATAATATTGTGAAAGCAAGTGCAGCTCCCTATTTGTTTACAAAGCAGCTGGTAGAGTGTCTACAGTCAAAATATGGCGGCTGTTCCGGAGTGCAGTTCACCATTAGAATATCCACTTCAAATAGTGTTCTATTTATCTCTATGTATATCCTTGTGGCTGTGTTTTACCATTGATCTCATCTTGACTCAAGCAGAACTCCGTATTCACAGTAAACTTTCTTTCTCATGCCAGATAGAAAAACTGACCCTGAATTTATAGTAAACGCACCCATAAGCAGACACCTCTGTGGGGCTGAGTGTGTATTTGTGTACTTGTTTTGCCCTCTCATTGATTGAGTGACATAATGTACCGCTATGGAGATTACAAGTGGAGATATTAGTAGTGGAAGAAGTTGAACACATTTTCTGTAGATATCATAAGAAGATAAATATTCCAGCAACTCTCTCTGGTATTACTGTATTGGTTAGATGCTATTTTCAGAAAAAATATCAAAAAAGAAACTGTATATATATTCATGGAAAAAAAACAACAGTGAGGACTTGCAGCCACTTTTAAAAGTTGTCTGAATGTCCAGTTGGATCAAATACAGTGGACTTCAGGAATGAGACAAGTGAGTCAGCCAAACAAATGACCTTTAGACAGAAACCTTTTTCATTTCTTTATGGAAATTGGTAAAAAAAAAAGTTCTCTCCATGTCTGGTCTCAGTCAATCTTTGTCCCATTTATGGTCCATCTTAACACAGCAAAGCATGGCAGCGTCTTTTGAGCTACTTGTTATCGTTACATAAAAAAGCTGACCTGCTTCTAGTGTGACATTAGGCATCTGCCATCTGCCATATAGCAACAAATGCAAATACTGTAATCAAAACACACAGTGGTAATTTGCATAAATGAATACAAAAAGGGTGCTTTAAATACACTCTTTGTGTAATCAAAACATATTGTACATAATCAAAACAAGATTAAAAGACATGAACAATGTCTGTAATTGCGGCTCAGCTAGCAAGCATTTCATATTTGTTTACAGTAGTTCTCAAAGTCAGTCTGCGCTAAAGTTATTTTGCATACAAACTAAACAACATCTTGGTCAGTAAATAAAATAATCCTTTGTCCAAAGTTTCTGGTGTCACATCTCACCTGTACTCAGCTCCCCAGCCTTTGACAAAGCTCATGCGGATGGTGCACATCCTGGTCAGCTGGTACACCGCCTCAAAGCCTTGATTCACCGACTGAGCCAACAGAGCTGCAAACTCCTGGTTGTTGAAGATTTTCAAATTACAACCTGAAAAGTCAAAATGGATGTTAGTAGAATGTATATTATTTTTCTCAATGGCAGATATATAATTTTAGTCAAAGATGAGCTGAGCCTGTTACCTGGAGGGATTTTACACACTGTTGCTGGATGCCAACCATACCGCTGGTTGCAGTTTGGACTTTGGACAAAGATGGCGCTATCACTCAGGCACTCTGCAAACACCTCTCCCCCGATGTAGTAAAGCCTAACACCTCTTCCTGCAAAACAGCAAATTACACAAAATGTACCATTTGTGTGTGGAAACTTTTCCAGGGAAGTCAAATTACTTAAAATAAAAAAAGAGATCTTTATTATCAAAGATTTGAATAAATACATTATGGAACAAGTTAAAAGATAAAATGGAATTATCAATGTCAAACAGCAAAAAGATTCTTAGAATCGTTTTGCTTGCAAAACATAAATTGAAAATTAAATGATGAATATAACAATACAACATAGTATAAATAAATAACACATTACAATGCATCAAAAATATAATGTATCATAATTATGATGTAGTATTTATATGTAAATAAACAATCTACAGTATTATAGTGTTGATATTCTGTAAGTAAAGGTGTAGAAAGAAAGGGAAAGCCTATTTGAGTTGATGTAGTAGTGCTTTTGTTGTTGATTTTTTAGTTGAATTTTTCTTACATTTATGATTTTATTTATGAACTGTGAATTCAAATAGGGCTATTTGTTTCTTTAAAAAAAAAGAAAGAAAGAACCGTCTATGGTAGACGCTGTGCTTAATTTTAGAACCTTTTCAGACCCTTTCAGAGGATCACTAGAGATTTAAGTGAGTGCACAGAGCTTTGCCTGTACTGAGTCTCTCAAAATTATTTTTATGTATATTCACTCTTAAAAAAGCAACAAACCCAACTGAAGAACAAGCGGACTAAGAAGACTACAATTGCTGTTTATTAATCACTGTTCTGATGCATGTGAGCCTGGGCTTGGCTTATCTTAAAGCAAGAGGGGCTTAAAGAAAATAAGACTGGGAACCACTGCTCTAAACCACTGTTGTAAAGTATTTAGTGTTGGATGAATTGTTTCACTTTTCCATATTTTCATGAAATAAAAGCAGGAATTTTGTTAAGGATGTTGAGGGTTGAAAGGGTTATCTTACCTATGTGTCTCCTGGTCATCTCCACAGTGGCGTTCCTGTTGACGTTGGACAACAGACCGAGGCAGAACCGCTCAGAGTTGGATGGATCCGTGAAGCCGTCCACCGTCAGTGAAGGTTGAGATGCATGAAATGTTTCCCCCACACGCTGGTTCAGCTCATAGTAGGCTATTGAGCACCAAAAGGCCGGCTCTGAGTAAGTGACCGGCTGTAGGTCTGAAGAGAAGAAATGGTACATACCTATTTTGTAAGGATTTGAAGGGATTATTAGTCTTGTGAAAATACAAGTGATGTTTTCTTACCCATGCTATGATTGACAGGAGAAAGAGTGCTTGGGGAAAGTTCTGCTGGAGAGCCTGAGAAAAAGAAAGCAAACATTTACTAAAGACAGAATTATGGTTAACAACAGAATCAGGTTAATTCTTTGATTTAGTGTATGAAAGGTAGGGAATGACAGTAAATAGTTAGTAATAGATGAGACATTTACTTGTGTATACATAGACCCCAAAATCATATAGTGTTGAGTCAAAGGGCTTTACATCTGTGTACGTTCTCAGTCATCCAGGAGAACTCAGTAAAAAGGTTAAACAAGAAGGTCATCTGGACAAGGTTTCTTTTTAGAAGACGTTTCACTCTTTGTCTGAAGGCTTAATCATTTCTAAAATTATTAAAAGAAAGGGTGAAACGTCTTCTAAAGACAAACCTTGTCCAGATGACCTTCTTGTTTATCCTTTTTACTGATTTCTCCTGGATGACTGAGAATGCACACAGATGTAAGCAGATTACCTTTTGCTTAGCCTTTCCTACTCAAAGGGCTTTATAATAATGTAGAAAAAGACAACTCTGCCCTTATGGGACCAACATAATTTATAAATTTAAGGCAGTTTTCTGAATGTGCATCTGCATTGAGTTGCACATCTTTGAACATTATTCCTATAAAAGCAGCTAAGGTAAATGATTTGGGGATTGTTTTACCTACTCCATGCTATGGCTGGAATGTGCCTTTGTAACTATAAGCTTTATTGACTCTGCATAACTAATAATAATAATAATAAAAAATAACTAATCACTATATAGAACACTATATTTCGATTGAGCCATTTTATTAGAATGTCTAGTGCACTCAAAGTGTCCCTTCTGTCAAAGTTTCACTTTTCATGCATCATGAAAAATTCAAAAGCAATGGTTCCTAGATGATCAGATTAGAGATAAAAACCAGTGATGTTGTGTCCAAAGCTAATTCAAACCTTTCACTAACTGAATGCTCTATGTAATGTGCTAAGTGCAGTATGTTACAGTATGTTACAGTTATTGCAAGGTTAGGGGCTAGGGAGTGAATTCGGTCACAGTCAAAAAGATTGTTAGCTAGTCACACTTTCAGGAATAGGGAACAAGGGAACAGAGACAAGGACAAAAGGAGAAGGCACTAGTCTAGGATACCTGTGTCCATACTTTGATTCATCTGTTGATCACTGGCCTCTCCATCCTCACTGATGTATCCTGGTGGAGGTGTTTCTGCACAAAAATACAAAAGATTATCATACACCATAGAGGACAATCATTATCAGGGCAAACCCATATTTTTCCAAAGTAAATTTTTTGTTGTATTTGCCACTAACCTGGTATATAGTTGCTTGGAGGTTCGATTCCTGCAGGGAAGTTTGTGTTTTCGGGTATGGAGTGAGTGTAATCGTCCAGAGGTGGCAGCTCAGTCAGGATCTCTGAGTGTCTTGGCACAAGAACAGCAGGGAGCACTAAAGAGTTGGAAACAAAGTTCAAAAAGATGAAAAAATACCAATATCCTTACATTTGGATGTAATTCTAATAGAAACTGTTTAAAAACAACAGACAAAAGGGGATGCCAAGTGAAACATGCTAAGACAGTCAAAGCATTAGTTTTACCAGGTGGAGAAAACTGTACTGAACTCTTACCTGGGGTCTCCACCCTCTGGTAGTGGTAGGGGTTGATGCAGACCTCGTCCTTCTTGAGGTGGAAGGAATACTCGCAGGCCTCGATGGCCCGCAGCTCATGGTGGCTGTGCAGATCCGGCCATCGCCACAAGCGGCAGTAGATTACATGGGGAAGGGTCTTTCTATGGGAAACCTGAAGGCGGCCATCCAGAGATCTGATTGGACAGGAGACGAGAAATGGAGATGTTTTAGATTGAGTGGTGGCTATTACGTAACTTTAACATAGTAGTGAACCATACTGTGCAATACTGAAAGACATTTACCTGGTTTGGTCGGGGTAGCTGTACAGCCCTGATGTGTCCCACTGTTCTATCGTATTTGGTGTACTCAGTCCCCATAGTTCAGAACAATTGCTGTGCAAAGAGGAAAACACAAAACACAAAACATTGGTATGAGTCATGGGGGAATGTAGACTGTATTGTTAAAAAAGAGCGGGCTCAATGTAACATTACAGAAAATGTTGCATTCTGCTGCTAAGATGCTAAGCAATGTGAAGACCGTAAACATTATGCACACTCATACAACTTCTTCCACTAATTCCTGTTAGACTGTAAGAACAACATACAAAATATACCTTTATTAAACTCAAAGCAGAAAACATTAGTTATCATTTAGTATGTTTAAAAGGCTGTTGTGATTGCAAAACGCATGACATAGCACACCCATTCTTTCTTGTGCATCTCTTTTATACAGCATTCAATATAACTTTTCATATCAGAGTGACAAAACCAATGGTGTAATAATTTCAACTTCTCACTAATACCATTAAACCAATATATAAAATGTATTTAATAATTAGTGTAAAAATATATGTATAAAGTGTAAACTCAATTACCATTTCTAATCTTTTACACTTAGCCTGAACTAATATAGAAAACAATTAATATGATAATTGAATCTGTCTGAATTCTTACAGACAGACAAAAAGTGGAAAGTGGCACTTCACAAGCAATAACAAGCAATCAGCTACCTACGGACAGAAAAATTATTCTCTTACACAATGTTCCCATTCAGCAGTAAGTTTATCCTATCCAGACTGAAAACTGATAAGGAGAACATCTTTTCTCATCCTTGAAACTTGTCCTTTCCTGACAATATCCCAGTCCATGTAAACTGAATTTGGCAACCTCTACTAGGGCTGAGCAATATATAGAATTGTTTTTGATTTGGATTTTTACATGTCAAAAAACGCTATAGATCATAGTCAAATATAATGGCCACAGTGATTAAAGGTTTTGCAGAAGGTTGACTGTAATCGCCAGAAAAAGGTATTTCTATTGCCTCTGAAATGTGGTTTTGCAAAATTGCAGGAATAGCCTAGGGTCTATGTGACATGCTGTGTACATAAAGATTTGTACAATTTAACCATCTGCTTTAAATTAAGGGAGCACTGTTTGCATCTTTAATCAGGCTTTATAGCAGGCAACAACTTGTATTAAACCACAGCCTGGCCAGCCAGACGATGTCTTTTGTTTTTCTATTTTATACAAAGAATTAGTCTGGCACCGATTGGTTTGAGTTTGATTTCAAGTAGCTGGAACTATCACAGGCGGAATAACCAATAAGACAAACAAAGAGCTGTGCGTAAAAGCAGAGCACTGACTTGTATCAACAACAAACGTGGCGGTGTGGTTAGAGACGGATATAAATGACTATTGCCGGTTTTGCTACAATACACTGTATTATGAGCAACTCTACTTATTTCTAAACGAGGACAGCAGCAAAAGACAGTTTTTGAAAGAGCTGAAAAAAGTTTGAATGTGGCTGTTAAATCATATGCCAACAAGACTGTACAGTTGTTAAAATGGCAATAGAACAACAAAAAACACACACAGAGGACTGAACAACAGCACAGACTTCAGCAGAATCAACAGGTGACAAAGGAAAGCACTAAATGCCATCAAACATAAGTGAGAGAAGTTACAAAAGTCACTCTATATTAGCTGGCACCATCTTGGTTATTTTTGATAGGAGATAGTTTCTGCTTGTGTAAGACATGCTGCAGATAAATTACTTGATAGGAAAGCAAAAAAGGGGATGGGGCTGGCTGGCCAGGCTAATTAAACCTGAGCTATGGAGAAGGGTAATATACATTGATTACTGCAGCTTTGTTGTTCTGTGTGGCCACTGAGCAAAACATTTAAAGAAAATTCCTTATATCCTTACAGCTTTTCCCTTCTGTGGCATATGTTTTTTTTGTGTCAGATGCCCTCCCTGGCACATTCCCTCTCTGTTTATCTAGACTTGGGGGCAGCACAAAGAGCATAAAACTGGCACAAACTGTACAAGTACAAAAATGTGCCTTCTATAGCAAAAGGGGATATAATATAAATTATATCCCCTTTTATATATAAATTATATAATATAATATAAACTTTTTTTGTTCCAAGTCACATAGCACTACTATTTATTATTTCTGTTTACTATTAAAGTTATTAAATAATATTTTTCATTCCTACTAACAATCACAAAGCTCTCTTGAGGTGTGTTTTACCTGGGAATGGTGACACACTTGGTGTTGCAGTTCTGCGTGGTGACGGCCTTCTCCAGTTCATCCAGCTGTCCGGTCTTCTTTAGCTTCTTTACTAAGATCTTCACTGCTTTTTCGCACCATTTCTCTTCTTGGCCGTTCTGCTCCCCGCCACCTGCTCCTCCTGGGCCGCTGGATGACTTTTTCCAGCCCAGGAGCCTCTTCACGACCGGAGGGGTGAACGGCAAGATGGAGGACATATTATTGTCTTAGCTGATGGCCAATTTGAGCCGTAGCAAGCACACTCAGGTGAAGAAGAAATTAAGTTGTTGTGGGCCCTTGCTTTGAGGGGCCCCTCTGGTGCTCAGTGGGTTACAGTGTGGAAGCCAGTGTTAGCAGGACAAACTCAATTAACACCCTAGGGGAGAATGATATACAGACTTGTTTAAGAAAAAGACAGCAATAATTCACAACAAAGACATGGTGTATGGCTTAAATAATCACAATTCAATGCCAGTGATATATCCAAATTATTGCTAAATCTTGCAAAAAGTTCACACCCCAAAAAATATTCACCTTTCAAAGTACTTTGTTTTTTTTACTGTTTAATAATAGGAAATGGTCAGGAGATGAAAGAAATCTATTGCTATAAATCACAGTATTCCTCATACACAGTGTGCATCCTGAGTCATAGCTGTACGATTACAAATTACAGGACATTTTGTAATTTTTTGTTTTGAATCTCATCTCAAGGACTCAAAGCAACACAAGACTTCAAGGGCCCTCAAAGGGTCAAAATGAAAATTTATTGGTGAGCCAAGGGCCAGATGCAATGATGTTTTGCATGTAATGAGATGAAATGCAAACTCATCTAAACTTTCTTTAACTCATTTAAAAGTTAATTAACCTTTCACTCTTAGTTTCCACATCTATCATCTATCAAAGCCCTTGGCCCACGGGCCCCACTTTGGGGACCCCTGCGTTAGACAGTGCCTGCGAACCACCAGTAGGACACATAGCACAGTTTAAAAACCACTGTAATGGAGTATATCCTATCCTGAAGCTATTTTTCCACTTTACATAACTTTTGTTTACAAAATAAACTAGATTTGGTCTTGATTGGCATTGATTTGAAAAACTGACAACTCTAGAATAACAAGAAGGCCAATACCAGTCAATCAGTCAATATGTTGTGTAAAAGTTGCACCAAACTTTAAGTACTTCGCTTTGATTCTACATTTGCAATGTTCAATTATGCTGATTCTGAATCTGTGATACATTCATTATTATAAACTGTCCACTGGGTTATATTCGTTTTGGGAGAACTTGGGGAGCAGATTATGTTAAAGGGAGTAAAGTTTCATATATGCCCCCTTTAGCTTAAGAATGTTTAATTGGTCAAACGCTGGCCTCACACAACTAGTCCATCAACTTACAAAGTCAGCATTCCAACGATGACGAGCATTTGGGTTAAGTCCGTAATGATATACACCAACAAGTGGGAGCTGTCAAACATTTCTGAAAGGTGTTATTATGTTGTGACAGGGCCCCCCAAGCGCTAACACCAACTCGAGTTAACAGGCCGGCTGCTAGCTTCCAGTGGGAGGCATTTTGAGCCAAATCACAACAACTTCAGTCATGCAAGCTTATGGCAAAGGCTGACAGCTAAAAAACAATACTGATAACCAGGGTGCTTTCAAACTAGACCTCATTCTGGTGATTTAAGTGAACTGGAGGCAAATCAAGGAGGGGTCATCAAGTGGCTAGTCCAGCTAACGCCATTAGCTCCGCCGTGTTAGCTCCAGCTTGTTATCAAAATCCTTTTGTTGTGATCCACGAAAACCCTCCAATGCGCAGCAGTGAAGTCGGGCTACTGTCATACTCATCGTCAACTTGCCCATTCACGCCAGGACACGAATAAACGTAAAATACACAACAAGACGGGATGTATTTGTCAGTATTATCGTTATATTCAAACGGGGTTGTGGGGTTTTTTTAGGTGCAGAAACGAGTTAGCATCTCGGACTTCTAAAGTGGCTCCCGCTGGCTAAAGCGGCTACATACATAACAACAGCGTTAAAAGTCAGGAAAAAAACAAATGCGTTGGAATAGTTACCCCAGATTTATAGGCCGAAACTCCACCTTTTTACAAAAAAGATGCAGACAGTCCAGTGGATCCCATAAAAGTAGCCAAACGGTTTAGAACCAGAGCTAATTTTGAGAAGGCTCTTCTCAAGTTGCTACAGGAGCTAGTTAGCTGTAGGTTTGGTAGACCGGAACAACACAACAAACCTGCTGCCGACGTAGGAACTCTTAATCCCTCCCCTTCATCAAATTATTGGACAAAATCACCATTTACAGCCGTTTAACGTCACAGCTGTTTATTTTACAGCTTTACTAAATGTAATGTTATTGTTAGGAAAATGGCCCAAGTATAGTAACGTTACCCAGTTTGGTAGGATTTATTATAATAGATTTACCCGAAAGTGCAAAGTGGAAACAGTGTACTTCCCTGGCAAGGTTTAAAAAATCTCTTAAGTATAAAATTATCAATGACTCTCAATGTTGTGTAAAAACTGAGTGACAATGTCCTTTTTTTAAATTTTTTGTTTTGTTTTGTTTTTTTCTCAAAAAAGTTATGGATGTTTACTAGGTTTAATACTGTGCATTAATGGACATAGTGTCTTAGCAGACTCTCTATATTTATATGGATTAAATGGGGTAGGCAAAAACAAGCATTTGTTTCAGCCTATTCCTTTTTTGGTTATTTATGTATTTATTTAATTGTGTTAACTGTACTAATTTCATTGTTATATGTGACCAAAATAAACCAAATCAGTACCACTTTTACTTTTTTACTTTTTTACACTTTTACTTAATTACATTTTTCTGTGTACATTTTCTTAAACATACTTTTACTGAAATCAATTTTGGTGAAAAACTGAATACGTGCTTACTTTTACTTAAGTAATTGTGTTAAAGTAGACTTTGTTGTCCTCATAGGAAAATTTGTCCTCTTGCATTACTTTCTTTTATCGTGAGGCGTAATCCGTCACCTCGAGTATGTTTTCCAGTATGTGGCCCTCAGTGAAAAAAGTTTGGACACCACTGTTTTAGGTTGATGGGGAAATTGTAGTACCCAGAGGAAACCCTCCCAGACAGCACATGCAAATTCCACACAGAAAGTTCTGGCATTTGAACCCAGGATCTTCTTGCGGTGGGGCTATGTGTTAATCACTCTGCCACTGTGCTGAGTACTTGAGTGTACTACCTGAGTAGGCTATGTATTAATTTGCAGTAAGTACTTGAGTATAGATTTTGAGTGCTTATTACACCTCTGAATCTTGCCTGTGAACTCAAACATTCTTTATTATGCCATGTCATAAAATTATAAGTGCTATTTAGGTTGAGTGGCCGACTCTACTGTGAATGCATAGGGGGCACAATTTACAGAACATACACTGAATTCATGACTTCAAATTATACATTTGTTATCTGAAATGGGACTCACAACCTTTCTTTTACACATCATGGGCAGTTTGCCAAAAGGACCCGCCCTCTAGTCTTCCAGTGGCAAGGTAAATAGGTACTTTAGCTCCTCCCACTCATGTGTCTATCAATCAGCAGCCATTGAACTCACCTGTTCCCTTATAAATCCCTGCAGCAGCAAGTTGGCACCTTTTGGTTCATTTTATTTTTATTTGTAGCAATGAGTATAGTTTATTTAATTTGTTTCATCTTATTACAGCTTTCAGGCCTGTTACAAGGTGAGAGAAGTGAATTTAAACTCTGTTCCCCTAAATTTAGTTATGCACAAAACACAGCTAGCTAAATTCTTTACATACATCTTCTTCTTGTCCCACACAGTTGTTTCTTCTGGGACTACTCCATTGAAATGTGGCAGAGGCTCTAAGGCTTGTACTGATGGTTCTAAGTGCATCCTATACAGCCATATGTGTGATGGGGAGCCGGACTGCAGAGATGGGTCTGACGAAGAAAACTGCGCTTCGGATTGCACTGAAGGTAATGTCAAGTTTCAAAACTTGGTACAACACTGATTTATCTCAAAGCATGCTGTGGTATAATTGCAGGAGTTTTTAATTGTTGTCAAGCCCAAAACATGTTGTGAACCAGAAAGACAAGACTCTGATGCTATAAAGGCCAATTAATTTCACATTGAAATATTGGGGATCTGTTATTATGAAAAATTTATAATTTAATTAAATTTAATTTGAGAAGGAAGAAGTTATTTACAAAGATGTAAAATAACAATAAGTGGGTTTGAAACCAGTCTGATCAGTATTACAAGTTGTAACTGGAGTAAAATTGATAATATTAAAAGATAGACTAATTTTTCAAAGTTTTTACATGTCGATACGTTGCTTGGTCAATTAGTTGCATCGACAAGCTGGTCTAATTTATTACTTGATGACCTAAAATTTTCAAGATAACTGATTTTTACATAAAAAAAATTGTTACAAGTTCAGCTGGAAGAATGTAACTTGATATTTTACTACAGCAGCTCAAAAGTTTCAATATTCTCATCAGACTGACTGCTGGTGACTGTCTGGACAAACATTAGCCAACCACTTTCACATCTTTTGGTGCGGTCCCTCTTTGTCCCTCTCCATTTTACACCTTCAGTACAACATATTTTTTCTGGGGGAGTTGGAGGATGTTCATCTTTTGAAATGTGATAAATACTTGTCAAGAATATTGTTAGTTGCATCTAAAAAGGCTATAACTTTTGTGGCTCAAGAAGGAAACCCTTACTGTCATTGAGTGGATTGATTTGGTACACCATATCTTTACAATGGAAAGAATAACCTTCAAGCTAAGGTTACAGATGGGTGACTTTGAGGAATACTGGTCAAAATGCTTGACTTGTGTACCCGTTGTAAGGCCAGACTGTAAACTTTAATCTGTGTACAGACCAGTTCCAGTGCGCCCATGGAAGGAAGTGCATTGACAAGGAGCAGGTCTGTGACGGTGAATCCCAGTGTCAGGACCGGTCCGATGAGCTGCACTGCTCGGCCACGAGCGACGGCTGCGTCCACCACTGCGACAACAAGAGCCGCTGTCTACCTGCCAACTTCCTGTGTGACGGGGAGAGGGACTGCTTAGACGGGACAGACGAGGCCACCTGTGGTAATGCTGAAGAGCCTTTTTAATTTTCATTTAGTATTTGTACATTTCATTATCATTGTTCACAGATGACCCAGAGGAGGATGACAAAGAAGTGGTTACTCTACCAGCTTCAACCTCCCCGTCTTCCACTCCACTTAAATGCTCCCTGACGTCAAGGCCATGTAAAGACAATTCAGCGTGTGTCCTCTACAGCCACATCTGTGATGGAGAAGCAGACTGTAGGGACGGCTCGGATGAGGAAGAATGCTCATCGGAGTGTCCAACAGGTAATTGCTAATGTTGCTTTGCTTTTCATTTATGTACCCCATAGTGCTTCTTCCAGTGACAATTTTGTATAGCTTTGGATTTAATAATGTCATTTGACTTTGTAAATGGAGTATTGCCACCTTAAATGCATTTTTTGTTTGGTTCTCACCTTACACAGTATACTGTAAATTGGTCTACTTTTTAGTTAAGTGCAAATATGAATCACTATTTGAACCATTATTCTGATGGGAAGCACTCACCATGTGACCAAGGCCTTAAGCCATGCTGTTTTTTTGTTTTTTTTTTAAAGACTGCTGAAAGAGTGTGTTCTTGAGGCACAGTTTAAGACTGATTTCTTTGTAAAATCTCTGCCTCAATATCCCATCTTTATGAAAAGGGGTAGAGGTTGACTGACGTCAGGGGCAGCAGTAGCTCAGTTGGTAGAGACGTTTACCCACTAACTTGAAATTTGGCAGTTCAAGCCCCACTGCTGGCATTGCATACTGTCGTTGTGTTTTTGATGGTGATCGGAGTGGCCGTTGGCGCAGAATGGCAGCCACGTTCCTGTCACTCAGGGTCTCAGGGCAGCTGTGGCTACAGAGGAGTGAATGAATAATGCAATTGTAAAGTGTCTTTGAGTGTCCAATAAAGCGCTATATAAGTCTGATGCATTATTATATATTGATATTCGACTGATATACTGTATATGTGGCACCCCTGCTACAAATCTGTGAAATTTGGACTGAAGATTCTTTGGGAAGCCAGATCTGTGTGTCCCCAACCATCTTTTAGCAGTTTGGGCATCTTACACTGCAGTCCATAGGAAATGCCCAAAATTGCTTTATCCTTGTGTGAAAAGCGCAAAGCGGCAAAAAGATTTCTCTGGCTTTGTCTTTGTAGAACAAAAAATCCGAATACATTTTGTAGCTCTCCCCAAGCTCTACTTGCACAGCAAGTTTGATTGAGTTTGCCTTAAAGGTTTCTCAAAAAACAACTGTTCTCATTGTCAAATCTGTTTCAGTTTTAATAAGCATTACTAAAATAAATGGCTCTATTACATTAATTTCGTTCTTAAAATTAAGAAAATTGGCCTCTAGTAAGGGGCATATTAATGTATCTTGTGCCAAAAATACTGGCAGCTATATGAAAAATGGCAACAAAAAATCAAAAGGAAGCGTCGGGTAAATCTCAAATTTACTCATTGACACGCACTTGATTTTCTCCAAAAATGAAAAAGAAAAGTTTCATCTGACACATCCCAATCATTTTGTATATTTTGCAGGTCAGTTCCAGTGTGCCCATGGGAGAAAGTGCATAGACCAGAGTCATGTGTGTGACGGAGTACCCCACTGCCAGGACCGGTCAGATGAGCTGGACTGTTCTCAACTCATAGAAGGCTGCTCCCATCAGTGTGACGACCGCAGCCGCTGTGTCCCCAACAGCTTTCTCTGTGATGGTGAGAGAGACTGTCAGGACGGCAGCGACGAGGATAACTGTGGTACGTTTACACACATTATGTTGCTCAAAATCTCCATAAAATCGATCGTCAACATTGAATTATAATGTTCCCCTATAGTTTCCCTTATGTGTACAAAACTACAATGGGAAGAACATTTTATTCTAGAGTGCTCTCATTTCTATATCCCCCTTGTTGGAACCCCCCCAAAAAACAACTAATTTTATATGAAGTCAATAATGGAACTGCTGTCTTATCTCTTGTCATGTCAGTCGATGAGGGATGCAGTACCAGTGAGTTCAAATGCAGCAGTGGTCAGTGTGTAGCAGCCTCCATGCGCTGTGACGGTCACCCGGACTGTCTCGACCAATCAGACGAAGAGAAATGCTCCAAACCTCCAGTGTGTACGACCAAACAGCGCTGTCCACTGAGCAAAGAGTGTCTCGTCCAGGAGTGGATCTGCGATGGAGACCAAGACTGCAAGGATGGCACTGATGAGAAGGTAGAAGTTTGCAACCAAAAATATTTTAAGTTAATAGTTTTATTTTGTATAATGTGCAAGTTGGTGCTGGAGAAATGACACATTTCAAGACCTTCAATGTAAAGTATTTTATGTTTGCATCCTATTCATCTTGTAGAAGACTAACACAGTAACATTTTAAAACTGATAAAATGCTGTATTTTGACAAATTGCTCCAAGGCAGGGATGATGATGATAATAATATAATAAGCTTTAGTTTTAGCAACTTTTGTCATGAAGTCTACAAAAGTATTCTGACATTTTTTTCTGATATCACAATATAGTCAAAATGAAAAAATAACTTGTCAAGTGTCGTTGTGTTGCATACATGTTATGCTTTTTTTCCTAAAAATAATGCATGAGTCTTATATAGACAGTCACTTTACAATTTGGTGCATTATTCATTCACTCCTCAGTCACATTTGGTGGTGGTGAGCTACTTCTGTAGCCACAGCTGCCCTGGGGAAGACTGACAGAATAATATTGTTAAACAAATATATCAACAACATAATGCTTGTACTTGTCTAAAACTCAATTTCAACATTGTCAAACACTGGCGGCCCAACTAGAGTACCTTTGCGGCCCACCAGGGGGGTAGGACTCCAATTTGGGAATCACTGCCATAACCTATTCTTTCTGTAATTTTCTTCCTATACAGTGGAGGCATAATCATTGAATAGCTCTGTCTCATTATTTTTAGGACTGTCCAGTGACTCAGGTGTCATGTGGAGAGTTTCAGTGGACGTGTAAATCAAAGACTAAATGCATCCCTGCAGCCTGGAGGTGTGATGGCACAAGAGACTGTGACGACAGCAGTGATGAGACAGAGTGTGAGTAGTTTCATTCTTGGTGAGAAAATACTGCATTTATTTCTTCATCACTTAATGTGTGTGTGTGCAGGTGACATGGTGAGATGCCACTCACAGCAGTTTCAGTGCAGCAGTCTGGTGTGCCTGGATCCTGATCTGGTCTGTAATGGTATTAAAGACTGCGCTGATGGTTCAGATGAAGGCGGGAGCTGTCAGGTCAAATGTACAGAAGAGGACTACCGCGACTGTTCACAGATCTGCCTCACTACACCCCAGGGACCTGTGAGAATACTTTGGCTTTTTAGAGACATCTTTTTAATTTATTTCAGTTTTATTTATATAGCCCAGTATCACAACAACAGCCACTTCAATGGGCTTCACAAACAGTTAATCAAACAAGCACACAATCAGACATGACACACAATCAAACATAAACAATAACTAGCTACACTAAACAGACCCAGGACATCCCCTGTCCATAAACCCTCCTTCTCGGTAAGGAAAAACTCCTAAAAAAAAAAACCAGTGGGGAAGTAGTTTACACATCTGGTGGTGAAAGAGCAGGTTGCAATTGCACTTCTCTCCTTTTGTAGAGCTACGATCATTGTTGAAGCATTCCCAAATTGAATGTTCTTCTAATTTTCTCTTGCTGCTTTTTATTTCTGTTGGCATCCAGTTAGACCTATGCTTTAATGTATAGGATTTGTGAATAGTCTTCTCTTTAGCCTTTGGAATGAAATGAAATAAATGGTTTAACATGTTTTATCAAAGCTCATATTTTACATCAAGTTATTGTAACCTTGTAAGTAAATTACTTTTTACAAATATGGTTTTAATTTCGCCCATTGCAAAAATTAACATTTCAAACCTGTCCTTGTAGCGTTGTAGCTGTGCGAGAGGATACGAACTCCTGGAGGATGGTGTCACTTGTGCTGATATCGATGAATGTGAAGATCAGAGTCCTGTGTGTAGCCAGATCTGCAGAAATATTCCCGGCTCCTACAAATGTGACTGCCATCCAGGATACATCATGGAGGCAGATGGACAACGCTGCAAGATCACAGGTAATGACTTTATACTGGACCAAATGCACACTGCTGCATTGCCACTAGGAGGCAGCAGCTGCAGAGGTTGCTCTGGTTGGAGAAGAGGTGAAAGATGTCTGTGCACATAATGACTGCTTCATTTAAACTTATTGATTTAAAATTTATTTTAATATAAGATTGAAGGAGTTAGTGTTTTAGTGCCCATGTCTGATCTTGAGACTTTTTTTTTATTTATTTTTTTATAGTCTTGGCCTAGTTTCGGTCTCAGCTTCAGTTTTACTCAGCCTTGGTCTTGATCTCAAATTCAGTTTTACTCAGTCTTAGATGTTGTGGTCTCTGAGATTTTGTTTATCAAATATTATGAAAAAAATGCTTTTCTTCATAGTTTTGGAGTAATTGGTTTTTAGCATCAGAACAAAACAGGAACAGTTTTGTCTCTGTTTGTGGTGTCTGTTGCATTAGAAAATGACCACTTTTTTTTTTTTTTTTCCTTATTTAACTTTTCCACTTTATTTAGTGTTAGTTCTCAGGGCTTGGTCTCGGTCTCAGTCCTTAAAAGTTTTGGTCTCCACTCGGTCTCAAATCTTGAGTCTCTGCTTTGTCTTGGTTTCAGTTCACTCTGAACTCAAACTGGTCTTGGTCTCAATCAGTACAGTCTTGACTACAACAATGGAAGGAGTAATATTTGCTTTTTGCTAGCAAAAAGGAGTGAAACAATTGTTACTAAACACTAGTGAAAATCAAGCTTAAACAATAAAATGAGTTATAAAAAATACAAAATAAGATGTGATGGAATAAAAGTATTTGAGTAATCTCCTTTGACTCTTTCAGGTGAGCCTCTCCTGTTGTCGTCAATCCTGAATGACCTCTTCCTGCTCGGTCTGCGCAGCGGCAGTGTGGACATGCTGCCGTCTTCTGCCAAAAAGGCCATCCTCTCTGTGGATTACGACTGGAGGGATCAGAAAGTCTACTGGGACAGTCTGGACTCCGAGAGCATCATGTGGTCTTCTCTGGACCAGAAGACTACAGGGACTCTCATTAAAGGTGGGTCTAGGCTTAATAATGAGAAGGTAAAACTGTGGCTATAATGGTATGTTTTTGTCAGGTGTCCGGGCTGATTCTGTGGCTGTGGACTGGCTTGGCAGGAACCTGTACTGGATCGATGGAGTCAATAGTCAGATATTTGCCATTCAGCTCCCTTCAGCCACTGTGAAGACACCAGATTTTACCGTTATCCTCGACGAAGACCTGGACCAGCCTCGATCTCTGGCTCTGCTCCCACAAAAAGGGTCTGTCCAACTGTATAGTGACTTTAAAACTGTTTTGAAGTATTATCATAAGTCTGTATTTTTTCCTAAACAGGTTGATGTTCTGGACAGAAATTGGTAATGTAGTGAAAATTGAGCGTGCTGGAATGGACGGGTCAGAGAGGAAGGCAGTGGTTACCTCCAGTTTGGGCTGGCCCGTGGGGGTAGCTATAGACACAATATCAGACAGGGTCTACTGGACCGACCAAAGACTGAGGGCTATAGGATCTGCCACTCTGGACGGAGAAGACATACAGGTGGGACTCAGCGGTAATCTGTAAAAATCCCTAAATAATACAACCAGAAAGGGAAATGAACTATATAAATACTTGTGTTAGGGTTAGCAACTTATTGTACAGTAGTTTTTTCTGTATTGAATAGTTTTTAAGAAAATGTACACAATTTTCTTTGTATTTAAGAGAGTTGGTCTTCTAGCTTGACAATATAGCAATGGTAAATAGTGCTATTTTGAATGCAGTAAGATGGAAAAGTTGAATCTTTTGTTCTGAACATTACAAGATTTATTAAAGGTCTTTTATTCTGCTAAATCAACCACGTTCTAATGTTTCCACCTCAAAAACGTAGTAGTAGTATTAATAGTATTCATTCTCACATGTCTGAGTAATTGTGTATGTTGAGACTGAAAAGGCTCAGTTTTACCGCTTCATGTAGATGCGTGAAACCAGGAAGTGCTGCTGCATATACATCATTTTAAGTTGGACGTGAAATACGGTGTCAAAAAGCACAATATAGGACCTTTTTTACAGATTTCTATTTTACACACACAACTGAAGTGTAGCTTAAACCAGCCACAGGGGGTCGCAATCTAGTATACTCTTTGTGCCAGTCCTAAGCCTGGATAAATGGAGAGGGTTGCGTCAGGAGGGACATCCTGTGTAAAACCTATAAAAAAAATCAATATGCAAATCAGTGCTCACTAGGAGGCAGATTTGCTGACGACCCCAGAATGGTAGTTTGAACATATAAAAAAAAAAAAAACAAACACTGCTTTTATGATATTTAGTTCTTTGCAACTCGCACTACTTAAGTTATTTATTTATGCCCAATCTATTTTCTTACTTGGAGTAACTTGTAAAATGTTGTGACCACGTTTAGATCCTCCAGATGAAGGAGACTACAAACCCATTCTCCTTAGCAGTCTTTAATGACATGCTGTACTGGACTGATACCAAGAGGCGAGTGGTGCAGGCGGCTCATAAACTCACTGGTAAAAACCGCCATGTTCTCCTGAAAAGGCCGAGACAACCTTTTGGAGTGAAGGTAAGTAAAATGTTTGGAAGCTGTTCATCAATGTTCTTCCTAGGTTAAAGGATATCACCAAAAAAAACCACAGGATATTGCTGTATTAATGCATACAAGTCTCAATTTTCTTTCTCAGATAATCCACCCACTGCTGCAGATGTCTACTGATCGTCCTTGCGAAACAAAAGGCTGTTCCCATTTGTGTGTGTTGGCCCTGGGCCCCAAAGCGGTGTGCAAATGTCCCCCTGGTCTGTTATTGTCTGAAGATGGTCTGACCTGCTCCAGTTTAGTCAATTCAGCTTTTCTTCTGATGCTCTCTCCTTCTACTGTCACTCAGGTATTCTGATTTGTGCAATGTTGCTCTAATTGTATTGTCTCCTTCTGTGCCTATAATGCTCCTTCTAAATATTATTTTAAATCTTCTTAGTCGTTCTCTGCTCATCTCATGGTGGATGATCATAGTTATTTTTTAAAATGATTTTACCACAACATTTATAGCACAGTTACCAAGATTTAGGCTAAACAGTAAAACTATAATCAGCCTTCCTGTGACCTACTCTTGATGGCATAAGATAAGATGCATTGAAAAAGGGCCACTCTTCCACATGTTGTTGTTGGCCCTTTTGGCTGCTCTTTTTTAAATTTTTATTAGGGATCCACATTTGGTTATTTTTCATAATGTTTTTAACAGCTCTTTATTAAATTCAAAGTCATGAACCATAATAAAAAGTGGCTTTTTTAAACCTGAAGACAAGTTATAGGCTTGTATATTTTAGGAAACAGTTGCCTAATTTTATGTTTAATTTGCTCTAACTTGCTGATGGTACTGTACCTTTATGCAGCATTACAATTAATTGGTATTTTTTTTCAATCAATTGTGGCCATAATGCCGATTAACCATGAACACCCCTATTTTTATACAAGAATCCCCATAGCAGATCATTTCAATTAATGGATAATTTGGTAGATTTTTACATCAAATGCAACCAGCCACATACTGTAACTGAGATTTTGGCATCCCGTGGTATATTACTATCCATGACCTTTCACACCAAAGGCGGGGTAATGAACCACTACACTAGATGTAAACTTTAGACTCAAGTCTCAAGTACATGACACAGACCTACCATAGTGCTGGTTATTGACAATTATGACCCTAAATGTTGTAAAATGTATCATGTATATGTGCAATTTTTATAGATCTACCTACAGTCCAGACACACCACATCAGGGATGAAGGACTGGCCTGAGCACATGGCTCTACAACTCCCTGGCATTAACCAGGCGGCCATCTTGGACTACAGCCTGAAAGACAACACTCTATTTGTCACAGACGACAGCACATCTTCACTTAGCTACTTCAAACTCACAGATGGAGACTTGAATTCTCACAGCCAGCTTCTCAAAGTGCTGGATGACACCATTACGGCCATGGCACTGGACTGGGTCACTTTAAATGTCTATTGGAGCAGCAGTAAACAGCAGAGGCTGCAAGTCACCTCTACAACAAATGCATATACCGCTGTTGTTGTTAAAGAGGGCATTGGGAGAGTGGAGTCCATCACTTTACACCCTCAGAGCGGGCGCGTTTGTTTTACTAACTTGGTCCTGCAGGGCAGTGACACTGTTGCCACCGTAGAGTGCTCCAACATGGACGGAGCCGAGAGGAGAGTGGTGTGGAAAGACGCTGTGAGGCCATCGTCACTGATCTTCTCCAGCAATGGGAAATCCATCTACTGGGCGGATACTAGTAAGAGCTTATTTCAATAAACTCCTGTACTAGAAATTTGGAGAAGCAGACAGGAGAAGTGTGGCAGAACAATCAAATTTAAACACTTGAATATTTAAGGGTTTTGAATGTTGTGCCTCAGAGGAGACACAGTATTGTTCTGACTTATTGGTCATATTTTGGTTCAGATGGCTACAGTGAATTACTAAAGATGCTTGTTCAGGTCAACAAAGGTCATCTGGACAAAGTTTGTTTTCTAGAAGATTTTTTCTCACTTAATCCGAAGGACTTAATCATTACTTAAGCCAGCTGCTGTTTGAGTAGAAACTTGTGGGACTCAAGGCAATTAGCTTCTGTTCACATAGCAGTTGACTTTAGAAATGATTAAGCACTTTGGAGATTTTCGATTTTTTTTTTTTTTTTTTTTTTTTTTTTTTTTTTTTTAAATACAAAATTAACTGTCCAGATGACCCTTTGTTTGTTTAACCTTTTTAACTTGTACCAGTAAAGTACAGTTATGGAAAACCTGGAAAAGTCATGGAATTTTAAAATGCAATTTCCAGGCCCTGGAAAAGTTTTGGAATTTTATATTTTGATGGAAAGTTTTGGAAATTGAAACTGATTAACATTTGGCCACTCCTAGTAAAACCTGTGCCAGCTAGAATACAGTAAATATAAGTGTTCAGTAGAAATGCTGTCTTCTTGGCCTCTTGTTCTCACTGCAGGTAAAAGTAACATCTAGTTTTCATCAGAATATTAGAAATATTTTTTGCTTGTCTTTGGCTGTCGATTTTGGTAATGCTTTAAAACGGCATAGATTAGTTTATATGTAATATACCATAGTTATCTTTTAATCACTATAGGCTTTAAGTCATTAAAATTAGTGGGAAAAGAATCTGAATAATTAGTGGAAAACTGTTGGAAGAAGCCCCAACAGTTTTTTTTTTTTTTTCTTCACCTGACTAATTTCCAAATTTAACAAATGAAACTGCAGCAAAAGTGTGTTTCTAATGTACCACACATTTTTAATACTATTTAAACATGTGCAAGTCATTTTTCAGGTTTTTTAAGTTTAGTCAAAAGCTACAGAAAAGTGGTAGAAAATTTATAGTAAAGTATATGAATCCTGAAAGAAAGTTATCAAGTCCTGGGGTTGTATAAATGGGAAAATAGATTTTTCTTTTTTTTTTTTTTTTTTAGTAATAGTAATATGAATGTCCTTGCACCTTCACCAAACATGAGGTGCTTTTAAATTTGGTTGACCTTGTTTACATCTACAGGTTTGGGAACTATCAGCTCAGTCCAGTTGGATGAACTCGTATACAGAGAGCTAAAGGCTGGTGATGGTCTGGCCGCTGTGGCTTTGATTGATGACATGCTACTGTGGCTGACCACTGGAGGTAATGGCTTACATTATTTCTGCATTCAGTTGGTTTGTAACAGTGGCTTGTTGTCTGAGCTTTATTTAAATTTTTTCCTCAGATAAGACCAGAGTTTGGTACAGAGATGAACAGCAGCAGCAAAACAAGATGTGGTTTGAAGTTGATACGAAAGTGGTTGGTTTGAAAGTATTTAGCAGGTCCAGCCAGACAGGTAAGTCTATTCAGTCATCATTAATTCTTTTCTTTTTTTAAAAAACTATTAAAGATCATAAATGCCAAATATTTTCTTTTCGGAATTTTAACATTTTATGTCAGTATGTAGTAGCATTCAATGTTTCTTTTTCTTTGTTAAACACACACACACTCAAATATTTTCAATATTCTCAAAGCAAAGTAGATTTTTATAGGAGAGATTATTACAGCCTTGGGAATGTCAAAGATTACAAACAGCATTTATTTTTGGTGATCTTTTTTTGATGCGTAAAATGTCCAAATCAACTCCCATTAAAACTGGTTGCAACTTTTTGTTACTATAAAAAAAAAAACAACTCTAAATAAATGTTGTTAATCTTTGATATACCCAAGGTTGTTTTTTTTTTTTTTTTCTAAAATGGACAACTCCAAAGAGTGTAACATTGTGTGACTTAAGTGTTTTGCGCAATTATATTCTACATTTTACACAGTCCACCTTTTTAAATGAAAAACCTCTAAGTTGGCGTGTACCTGAAAATTGGTTGTCATCTCCTTTAACAGGTTCAGACAGATGCACCTTAAACAATGGAGACTGTGAGCACCTGTGCCTTCCCACTCCAGATGGCCGGTCCTGTAGATGTGCTCATGACCACGCCCCTATGAACTCCACACACTGTGTCCCAGAGCAGCTCTGTCCCGCCGGCAGCAGCCTCTGTCTGGACCAGCTCTCGTGTCAACCCACTGAGAAGTTCTGCAACGGACACGTGGACTGCGCTGACCGCTCAGACGAAAACTGTAGGTTTTCAGACTCAGGTTTTTGTGAATGTGCTCAACCATTTTCCTCCATTTGTGTACATTGGATGTTGTTAAGTCAATAGATTTCAGTCCATCACTCTTCAACTGTCTACATTTATTTTAGGCATCACTGTGAAGATGAGGTCCTCAGATAAAGCCCCTGGTCCCTCTCACTTCCAAAATTCTCCACCATCCATCCTGTCTTTCCCCAGTCTGCCCGAAAACACGAACTCCTCCATGAACATTAGTGAGGAACTCTGGACCCTGGACGCGGAGCAGTGCAGTAACACACAGTGCAGCGATAGGGGGCGGTGTGTGCTGGTCAATGGGGAAATGCAGTGTGTTTGTTCACCGCTATACACTGGCGAATCCTGTCAGGACCACCTCCTGAAGACCCTACAGGAGCCCCTCCTCTATGGGGCAGTGGGCCTTATTACACTGGTGGTAATGATCGTGGTGCTGGTGGTTTTTAGAAGAAGGAAGAATAACCAAACCAGGTGAATTCATTACAGACTTCTCCATTGCTCAGGCTAACTAACTACACAGGACCCATTTCACTCAAGTCTGAAATGGGTCCTGTACACCTTCTCTTAACAGCAATTTCCATTTTGGCAGGTGAAAAGAAGAACAGAGTATTGCTTCCTCTTGGCACCTGTTAGTTGGTGGGATATACTGTATTGGGCAGGAAGTGAATATTTTGTCTTCTAAGTTGATGTTAGAAGCAGGTAAAATGGGCAGGTTTAAGCATTTGAGTGCAGTTGACAAGGGCCAAATTGCGATACTACATCAGGAAAGTCAAAACTTTTTTTTTACCAAGGGCCACATATTGAAAAATAAATGTGGAGGAGGACCACTCACTAGAGATGACAAATTGCTTCACCATAAATGAATGTTCCATTTAGCTGCTCTCTATTCTGAATCATTCACATGGGTACTTTGGCATTGGTTTTACTCTGGATGCAACACATTTATACAGGCTTGGGACTGGCACTTAGTATGGCTGATTTTGGGAACCACTTGATGTGACTTGAACCACCACCCTATAAGAAGTGAAATACATCAATGCACCGAATGATTGTTTCCTAAAGTTGGATTACAGAGTCACTTTTTACTGCAGAGACTCGGTCACATGAAACAGTGATATCAAGTTTTTTAACCTTTTTGTTTAAAAAAAAAAAAAAAAAAGTATCTGTGGCAATTTAAGCCCAATTAAGAAGGAAGCCTGAGGCCTAATAAAAAGTGGTCCATGGTCCACAGTTTGGACACCCATAGTAACTAGATGACTGATTCAGCATCTCTAATACTGCAGCTCTTGTAGGGTGTTCCTAGTCTGCAGTTTTCAGTATCTATCAAAAGTTATTCCAGGAAGGAACAGTGGTGAACCAGCTACTGAAGCTAAAATTGCTGAAGTTATTGCTGGTTCTGACAGAAAATTGTCAGAATACACAGTCCATCACAGTTGCACAAGAGTTCATTTGTCGTAAAAATAATTTGTTCTTTGTGCAGGAGAGCGGAGCCACCCGCTGCAAAAGAAACCAGTCTAACAGAGATCGAGACCAAACTGGAGCCCACCCCTAGTGCCCAGACCTCACCGACAGAAACAGACAAACCAGAGGTGGAGGATTCAAACACTTCAGACTAAAACCGCTAAATCATCTGTCTGGATGTGGGATAACAGTCTGCATTTTTTTCTCTTCCAGGAAGTGGTGACTTCTGTAGACTGACAGTGATTTAAGGGAAGGCTAATTTTAAATAAACAGTATATGAATTTACTGTGAAAATTATTGTGGTGTGTTTGGCTTGATTTTTGTAATAAGCATGTACAATACATTTTAATTGAACCACTAAAAGGTTTCAAGTAATTACAATAGCTATTAACTTAAAACATTGGTACAGGAGACTTGTATTTAAAGACAGATGTGTTATAACTACAAAACTAGAAATGGCCAATTAAGTAATGACCGGAGATGATTAAGACTACGTTTATAAAAAATGTTTTAATTTAGAACAAGACTGATTTATTTCTGTTCAGATTAAATTGTAGATTTTTGGCCCCAAAATACTGGCATAAAAGGGATGCCTAACCCTTGTCTCTTAAACACATGGCTTCTCATTCACTTGATAGTGCACTATGTACTGTAACTCAGTGATGGGTATGCTACCATATTAACAAGTATGTATATTACCAAGTAAACATTTACAACTTTTCTCTATATAGGATAGAGATTTGTGTGTTTAGCAGCAATGTGGTTCTAGAGACATCGCCCATGTTTACTAATAGAATTCAATATATATATATTCTCTTAATTTAAGTATCTGTATCATATAAGGTATCACTCAAAAGCAGTACTGACTACTATAGCTTCACAAAACGATGCAAATGCAGGCTTTTAATGGTCCTTACCAGTTCTGCACCCACCGACAGACTGCAACTATATTGCTGCAGCAGCAGATGCCACAGCTATGTTAATTTTATGACGGTGGATAAAACGTTTTTACCTTTTCTACTATATGGTGGCATGTACTGTCACTCAGTTACATTTGAATACCTGGTCAGCCTAGACCAAGGTCAAAAGAGACTTTTTCCTGAACATTCACAATGGAAAAATTATCCTTAAATATTTAAAGGATTTTGGAGATTAAAAATGAAACACAATGTGAGCTGGAGACTTTTTAAAAAGTGACTCCAAAACTGATCTTTCATTTAAAGTTGTACAGAGTGACCAAAACTTGTAAGTTTATGATTCAGTACACTATACATTGCTAGAGGTTCAAAACTGTGTTGTCTATCAACTTGTGGGCTAAGTCAAACATACCAAAGTAAACGTACACTCTTTTCACGACAAAAGCAACATTGTCTTGTCTTTTGAATTGCATGACACTGAGGTTAAGTGAGATGTATTTAAAGACACTGCCAGATGCTTCCTATTGTTTTCCCCCAAAACCACAATAAGCATGTTTACTCTGTCCTGGCTTGAATAGGCACTTCTGTCCTTTCTATTATCCGCCAACAATTTTTAGCGGCGTCTAATTTCAGAGTGTCTCAACCATTTAAATGATATGGCTTTGTTAGCATATGAGTTACTACCAGTCCTAACCCACACAGCACAATGGAGGTATAAAAGACGTGTTCGATTCAAGTCTTAGCCATAGTCAGGTTTACATTGAAAGGTAAGTTGCCCAACATTTAACATCGGTCTTATTCATTCTAATGTAATTGTATTAATGTCTAACAGGCACATTACCAATGCAATAATTGTTTTGCAGCAAAGAAAGATGGGAAAGAAAGTGGTGACACTACTTTGGATGGTGATTTGTGCCTTGTTCCTGCTGACTGTTGTAACATCCAAACCGGTGAGACACTTTTTAAAGTTAAGATACATTGGCAGGCTTTTCAGCTGGTGCTTTACCACTATGGTAATCAAGCAAATTTACATTTATCGCAGACAGCGAATACAACTTATCCTCAACTTAACTTAAACATGCAGATGAGACTTTGGAAATGGTAAATTCTGAATAGTTGTCTGTACAGAGTAGTTAAAGGTTTTCTTGTGAAACTGATTTTTTTTGTTTTTTTTACAGCTTTTGATTTTACGCTAATGAAATAGCCGTACTACTCTCTGAAACTTAAGGGTACAATATTATGCAGCCCATATAAACAGTATACCTGTTTTAAAAAACAGACAAAATAAAGGCACATGGGGGACATTTTTAAAACCACTTAACATAGAATTTAATGACAAATTCACATTTTGCAACAAAAGCATCATTTTACTTTTAAGTATTCCACCAGGAATTTATATTACAAATTTAGCTTACATTTATTTTCAGGTTTGTACGGAAGCCCTGAAAGGCAAGCACAATTTTTTTTGGTACCCCACAGGTGCACTTATTTCTAAATACTTTTTTTGGTTAAAGTTATATTCTCTCTCTTCTGGCAATCCTTTTTTTCACTTTATGATCCTGAGAGCCAATAAAAAAACTGCCAATCTTTTTTTCCACTTTATGTCCCCTGAGAGGCAAGCAAAAAAAAGTATTTGCCTTAAACATAAAATAATGTGCACTTGACCTTCCATAGGTTTGCTAGCACATATTCATTAATCTATGTATTACCAAAAACGCTCAAAATTGTTTTGATAATTTAAGACCCAGATGAGCAAATTGAATACTTTTAGGGCCTTGATTTGGACAACATCAAATGTAATACTTTTTTAATACTTTGGGGCTACCCTATATGTCTATTTTTGCAGTTAGATTTAGCTCTGGCACAAAATTTGGATAACACAGCACAAAGTTTGGAGAAGCAGACAGGAGCAATGATGCCAGCTTTATGTACTATGGGCCAGTGCCCACACTTTTAAAATGCAAAACACTGCTAATTTTTAACTACTTAGTACTACTCATCACTAGTAGTGTGTATTAGGAGGCAGAGCTGGAGGTAGAAGAGCTGAAGATGTTGAGGTATGGATAGGTTTTTTAGGAGTTTTTCCAAGAAGGAGGGTCTAAGGACAGGAGTGTCCTGGGTCTGTTTAGTTTAGTGTAGTTATTGTTTGTGCTGATTGTGTGTTAAGTCTGATTGTGTGTTTATGTTTGATCAACTGTTGTGAAGCCCTTTGAGGCGACTTTTGTTGTGATATTGGGCTGTACAAATAAATCTGAATTGAATTGAATTGAATAGGATTAGGAATGAGAACATGAGGGACAGCTCATGTTAGATGTTTTGGAGATAAAGTCAGAGAGGCCAGATTGACATGGTTTGGATATGTACAGAGTGGGGATGGGCAGTCTGGTTTGGGCAGTCTGGGCAGTTTTTTTTTTGGCTTGGCTCCCTTAGAAGAGACAGCTCTTGTGGCTCCTAAATGGCTCTTCATTAAGTATTACTCAGAGCATTTTATGGTTTGTGTACTGGTAAACAATTTTCAATCAGTGTTTTTGGTCAAAGCCTTATTTTTTATGCAGTTTGCAAACACAAAATACAGTTACAAAATTCTGAACTCATTTTTGCTGTCTCCAGTATAATCAAAATTGCTGTCTTCATAGCACACCTTTTTTCATATATCATTATAGTCTGTCCTCACTTGTGATTGGCTGCATTTTGTGCCCTTCAAAATAACATTCTGCTCAGCTTGTGCAGATTTTTAGCTGAGCAGGAGCCAGCTCCTTCACGAACGACCCGACCCATCACTAGTACAGAGGAGAGATGGTGAATATATGGGTAGAAGGATTCTGAAGTTAGAGCTGCTTGGCTGCCTAGAGGAAGGCCAAAGAGGAGATTTATGGTGTGGTGAAAGAGAACATGAAGTTGGTTGGTGTGAGAAAGAGGATGGGGTTAAATGGAGGCAGATGATTTGCTGTGGCGACCCATGAAAGGGAACAGCCGAAAGGAGAAGGCATTTTGTTACGACTGCTTTCTGTTTTGTTCCTGACTACAACTTCCAGAACTTTACACTTTTAGTGCTAGCAACTCAATGTAGTCCCCTGAATAAAAAGGCCCTTTATAGCAACATTTTGCAAGTAATGTATTGAGAAACTTTCTATGAAGATCATCAAACATTTACTTGACAAGACAGCAGTTGTGTTTTTCACTGGCCAAGTTATGCTTTTACTCTGCTTCTCCAAACTCCAATCCAACTTTATTTATAGAGCACCTTAAAAACAACTCACTTGGCCAAAGTTCTGTACATCAACATTAAACAAAAAAACAAAACAAAAAACAATATGAATAATAAAAAAATACAAACAAATGCTAGAATAAAAACATTAAAAAAATAACAGCAAGTCTTTCAATCAAAGCCAAAGTGATTGAAAAACAAAGTAAATTGGCCGGTCTTATGAGCAACCCACTGGGAGTGTGGTAATAACTGTCTGCTGTTAATAAAATGTATATTCGAAAGTACAGAGGTGAAAGTAATGATAAATTTTGAGTACTTTTTTAGGATTGTAATTCAACTTGCAATATGGTATAATTAAAACCACCTACCCAGCAATCTGCTTCACTATTTCCTATTACTGAGTAGCAGATAACAACTTAAGTTGTATTTGAGCGAGGGCTGAAGTTTTTTGACCAATCACATCCTCAGAACAAAGGGGTTGGTCCCGTTCAGATCAGGGACACTTTCTTTGGTTGAGTCCGAGCTTGAACGTGTCTGTGTACACTAGAGTCATGGCAGCAGCGCTTCCAACAGGAAAGATGCCAATTCCAGCACTGGCTCCAACTGCTCACACCACAAAACAGGAGACAAAAAGAGAAGCAAATTTGAAATCATAAACAATATATAAAAGGGAGGAGAAGAGCTTTTAACTTAAACGTTTTGCCCCTTCTGGTAAAGTTTATAATGAAAACATATTTCTTTTGCAGGTTTCTCTGAATAATGCAGGAGATGAGTCTGACTCCGTTGAATCCAACTCCTCTGAAGAGTCTGTGAATGAGGAAATTGAGGAAATTGAGGAAGTTGAGGAGCCAGAGCCCATTGTGACTGAAGCCCCTGTTATCATGGACCAAACCGAACCACCTGCCACTATCGCCCTGCCTGATCCCACAGCTTTCATCTCTGAAACCATCGACCCCCAGACCTCTACAGACCCCCAAACCGACGCACTACAAATCATCCCAAATGACCCATGCCAGACCGCTCTTGGGGTGGACGTGTCCCAAGATATGCCTGAGACTGACCCGGCCCACAATACAGTCAATCCAGACCAGCTTGCTCCTAATGCAGATGTTGGCATTGAAGTCAGCAATACCACAGAGTCACTGCCCCCAGAAACCACAGTCTCACTGCCCCCAGAAACCACAGTCTCACTGCCCCCAGAAACCACAGTCTCACTGCCCCCAGAAACCACAGAGTCACTGCCCCCAGAAACCACAGAGTCACCACCACCACCACAAACCAGTGACGTCGGCATGCAGCAGGAAACGCTCCCGTTTGCAACTCCGTATCCTCCGTACGTTAAAGTGGTCAATGCTGTCCCAGTCCATGTTGGTCCTGGGGTGCCCGTTTGCTTCACGTTTCAGTACGCTCACTATGGTTCTCCAATGTATAACCCACCGAGAGGAGACAGCTACTGAAACTCTGAATTTGTAACTACACATTGTTGGGCTTTTGGCTTCTTCTTAATATATAGGACAAGGTGTTTCTTATTGTTCAGAAGTTGTCACTTTTGTTGGTTTAAGTGATATGTTTTTTTTTTTTTTTTTTTTTTGCCATAACCATCTTTGTTTATTTGCAACTCAAATGTAATGAAATTTGCAAATGGGAGGCATTGTATTGTGATCTTATGTAATTTTGCATGCCTTCTGAATTTCTAACTAAAATCTTACATTTACATTGCATGTATGTAAAGTTGTATTTACATTTACATTTATTTTGGACAGAAATGCTCATATTAACAGTGAAAACAAAAAGGAAAAAAAATACTTTGAATATTACATTTGGTGACAGGATTTAAGTGTTGCTTTAGCCCATTTTTCAAGGGGCTTATAGCCCTTTTTAAAGGGGCTATATTATGCAATATTGACTTTTTGAGCTTTTTACCATGTCATGTTCCTGCATCAAAAACATAACCTCAGAATGCGTTGTTCCACAAATCTCTGCCCACTCTAGGAAGCATCGACCAATCAACAAGCCTTTTCCATCCAGTGTGCACTCATTCATTTATCCAAAAATGATGTACAGCTCTATTGCTACTGATTTCGCAGACATTTTTGATTTTGTAGTGCAATGGCATACAAAATGTTTAGGGAAGTAAAAAGCTTTTTTCTCAGTTTCTGTTCAAATGAGCATAATTGAGCTGCTGGTTTCTTCACCCGTTGCCTTGTGGCGTTTTCTGTGGCCTTGTGCGTTGGTCATTTTGCATGCTGCCTAAATTTGTAACTAAATATGTTTACATTGCATTTATGTAATATTGTGAATGTATTAACTTTAATTAGGCTATGAATATGTGACAGAATTTAATTTGATGTGTTGTTTGGGCTATTTTTTCATTAATAAGAATGTGATGTCAAGCACACAAAATGGACAACTTTCAACAGAAGCTGTTGATGGGCTACACTGAAACAGTCAAACATTTGGGCCAACCAGGACAAATGTATTGTTTAAATGTACAATGGCTTGTTATATTATACATTGACCAAAATCTAACATAATGTTCATTGCTCTCTCAAATAAAATTGATCGCTTCAGTAAATTCAGCTCCTACATTTTAAATATTTGAAGCTTAACTCATAAAACTTAATGTAACGATTACAGTGAATTGTTCCAGATGTACTGCAAGATGTAAAAGTATTAAGTTCCAAATTTATTGTTGTAAATGTATGCATCTAAATAACATAAAAAATGAAACTGACCAAAATGAGAAAATGTTAAAATCATGCTCTTTATTACAAGCCACAAGTCACACAAACACATTTTATTCTGCCTGAGTTCCTGCTGACTTTCTTTGTAATCATGAGACGTGAAAATATCTTATTAATTGCTCATGGCACATTAAACAGTCCATACTCCCCCACATTAGTATTAAATGGTTAATTTGAATATGACATGAATGCAAACAACTTTATATGTGTAGACTGAAATGGAGGTTTAAACTGGAAAGAGCTATATGTCCCAACAATAAAACAGTTTAAGCTTTTTTGACTCCATGCCCAAAATATTCAACATGTCCAGACTTTGTTTATTCTATGTCTAAATTGTGAATACAATATTGTCCATACAAATACATACTAGTCTTCAGGTAGAGAAAGGTTTTTGAGATCCTTTGATTATATGACAGAATTTAAAAGGTGCAGTGTATACAATTTTTCAGAATACAGTTCTATATTAAAAGGCACACATTCATAAATTAGAATATTAGAGGAAAATCTATTTATTTCAGTTGTTCAATGCAAATGAAAAGTACAGAAATAGTTCAAGAATTTGTTGTTTAATGTATTGGATCTATATATAGTGTTTCCCTTTTTGAATTTAACTCCTAAAAGAAAAAAAAAATCACTTTCCCACAATAGTCTATTTTAATGACATGCACCTGTCTTTTTTATATATATATATATATATATATATATATATATATATATATATATATATATATATATATATATATATATATATATATATATATATTCTTAGTGTCAGTGTATTTTGAATTAAAAAAATAATCTGACATTTAAGGCTCATTCAAGTTTATCTCCTGGACAAACTGAGCACAAATGGAGTCGAAGCACATTCATGTTTCTTATTTGAATATACCATCTCGCATCTCAAGTAGTTGTAGTCAGTTGTAGGTTGTGAAATTTGTGCAACAGTGCAACTAACAGCCACGACAGGACTACACACTGCACCTTCAAAGAAAATTTTAAAAACACATTTATGTGGACAAAGCATACAGGCGCACATCAATAAATTCTAATATTGTGGAAAAGTGGTACTATGGCAGTAGTTTAGTTCAAAGTGAAACAGTAAATACAGAAAGAAATATTTCAAGCATTTATTTATTTTACTAGTAATAATCAGTTCTGTTATATAATAAAGTATTTCATTTTAAATTGAACTACTGAAATATTTTCACTTTTCCATAATATTCTGATTTATTGACGTGAGCCCGTAAGTGCATTAGCAGAAAGCCTACAATTTTAAAACAACCTAGTATAGGTGAGAGCAGCCATATGTCATTTCCTTGTCGTCAGAACGTTAACGCCCCCTTTTGGGTGAAAACAAACCAGCTGCGAGTGGGAGAGAAATTGGTGGTGTCAGGTCAAGCGCTGCTACAATCAGTTTTATACTTTCAATAATAAAAGAAAAACTCACCGACTAAGGAGCTTTTGTTTAGTTTTTTAAGTCCCAAACGAGAAAAGAATTGACAATTTGTATTTGCCACCACTGTCAATAGGGATGTTTTCACCCCAAAGGGGGCGGGGATTTGGTGCAACAGTAAAGTACCTGGATGGCTGCTCTCACTGATTCTTGGTTGATAGAATTGTTATTGTGGCGTGGGCTCCTCCTCCTGCTGCTGCTGCTGCTGCTGCTCTTCCTGGTCGGGCTGTTCTGATTCTGTGTCTGTCTCTGGCTCAGTGTCGCTGTTTTCATTGTTTTCTTCTGGCTGCTCGACATTATTTTGCTGAATTAGGCCTCCATCCTGCGCTGTGTTGTACGAGCCACAGTTGCCACACTTCATCCCCAGAACATGAAAAGGTGCCGTGCAATGGGCCTGGCAGTCGTTACACATTATCTACAGGCAAAGAAAAGGTGAAATATTATGCTTATAGTTCTTTCCTTTCAGCTAGGCTTGGAACCTGCGCAAAGAGCACAATGGCCTGCAACCTCTTCACGCTTAAAATGTATTAAATTCTTATAGCTACCCTTATCTAATTGTTACTAAGAATATTTTTAGTAGAGGTTAGTTTAACTATTTACACAACTTATTTACAAGGTTTCTTAAGTCTGTCCAGTCTAGAATCATGCCTGTTTTTAATGTTGCTTGAGGACCTTAAGATTATGAGCATCCAATATTTCCAATACTAATAATAGAGAATCTACCTTTCTAAATCCTTATACCATGTTATCTCACTGAATTGTGGCCAATTAACTTAATGCTAGGTTTCAAAATGCTCTTAGTATGTTTCCAGCCTTTTGTTGCCTCATCCTCAATGGTTTTGAGATGTGTTGCTGCCATCAAATTCAAAAATAGCTATTATTTTCCATGAAATTGTAAAATATCTCAGTTTCAATATGTGATGTATTGTTCAGGGTATCAGCAAGTCTAATTTAAGGCCTTTTAATGACACATTTATTGCCATTTTTAACATTAAGCACCAATAATATTAAAAGTCAAACATCTGATGCTAATATCAGATGTTTGGGTAATTTGGTCCTGCTGGAAGCAAATGGATTCCATGCGTCTATAATACTAGTTTAGGCTACAAAAATTGTAAATCATTATTTATATATTCATATTTATATTCACAAATAAAACTAATAATGTCAGCAATTTTACTTCAAAACCTTTTAAAAACTTAAAGGCCTGTTGGAATCAAATGTAATGCTTTTTAATGCCATTTAAGGCCTTAATTTTGGCTAAATCTATTTAATGGGGCATTAAAAAGCACAAAAGTTATTCACAAAAGTATTTGTGAATAAAGATATTGAGGTTTACGAGCCATTGCATTGTTTTTTATGTTTTTTTGTTTTGTTTTATTTTTTTTTTACATTTTACAAAGTTTTACAGATTTGGGTTTGTAGTGGCAGTTACAATACATCTTCAGCTTTTTGTTGCCCCATTTGCCAACTTTTTTGATATGTGTTGCTGCCATCAAATTCAAAGTGAGCTTTGACAAAAACAATAATGGTCAGGGAATAACCATGACTAGATCTGTTCACTACACAACCAAAATCACAACAAATCAATTGTACTAAGAATCTGTACTTTGGTTTCCTGTTACTATTTAAGACAAGTTCTGTCACTACTGTAAGGTAAACACAAACAGTTTATTTGGTTACACAAATATATTAAAATGTTTTGTAAAAATCATACTAAATAACTTACCCTGACAGTTGCCCCCCTGTACTCAGTGGGCATTGGCGACTGGGCAATCTCTTGGTCTATCTCCTCCCAGTGGTTCTGCATTTCCAAGGCAGAGTGCATACATAAAGGGCAGCGATACGCACTATAACACAAATCAGAAAAAGGAAATGCATTATACCATAGTAGAATGTGTTTTAGGTATATGCGCAATTAATAATACAATGAGAAAAGCTATAGAACATACCAATTTCTGATCATATCATCAAAACAGGTCCTGAAGAAACAAAAATAAATTACTTATTCACTAAAGACAAGACATCACTCATTTATCAATATAACCATATGACAAAATGAGAATCTTACTTGTGTAGAAGGTGACCACATGGAAGAACGTGAGCTCCAATTCGAGAAGTGTGAATATCCTGTGATTTAAAATAAATATTAGTATAACTTTAAAAATGTGTATTATCTGATCCATTGTTATTAGTAATGTCCTACCTCCATACAAACTGGACAGTTCTGCCTTGAGACATTTTCAACACACTGAAAGAGCACAAAGTCACATGCCCAAAGAATTAACTTCAGCAAAAAGTGGTTAAGTTTGTAAAATGGTTGTACACTTGTTTTTTACCTTGTGCTTTCCTTCAAGGGCTCGGGCTAAACACAAATTGCACTTATCACAGTGGAAAAAATCATCCCTGGGACCAATCCTGTTGTGGTTAAAAAGCTAGTTATTGACTATTAGTAATACTGATTAGATACACATTTATAATAACAATCCAGGACAAGAAATAGACAGAAAAAAGTTTTGTAATGTCAACATTTTAACCATTGTGGAGAACCCGTACTTAAATAGTAACTTACATGTTGAAATATTTTCAATGTTTACTGCAGAAAGCTTGTCAGTTAAGGTGGCAACTCTTTGTACCTCAAAATTATGTACTAACAAGTTATTCCTATTTATACAACACATTTCTAACCTTTAAAAACCTCATTAAGTTAACGTAATGGTCCCCTATTAGGCTAAACTGTCTTTTTTGTGCTCTCAACCATGATATAATGTTGTTTGCACCTCAAAAACATACTTGGATTATGTACACTCTCACCAGACTCATTCTGATCATTTTTCCACTTAAATTGCTGTCACAAAGAAGTAGACACATTTAACAATCTATTAGCCATGTTGCAATACCTGTGCTAAATAGCCATTTTATGCTCTGTTGATTCCCCATCATTGCCAGCAGGGGGCATCAGACACCTAATCCAAGTTCTCTGCAAAATCAATGTAACAGCTCCCCAAAAGAAGACGTCTTCCATACATATACATAATTTTAAGTTATAAAACATGAAAAAGTAATGCAAAGGTGTCCAAAATCATCTCAAAATCCTGAAAAAACACAATATGACATTTAAATTGGGGTGTAAATTTTGCTATATTTTATTGTGCTACACTGTATCATTATCAAAAACACCTTACTTTTCATTGCTTTTTAACCTCCACACACTTACTGATAAGAGGCAGAGTTTAGCCTTAGAATTTTCTTTTATACTGAAATAAACTACCAAGATCAAAGCTTAATAAAACAAATCCTACAAGCAAAAAAAAAAAAAAAAAAAATGTATAAAAAAAAGAAATAAAAATCAACATTAAAAAATATATTGTTTTAGATACAGTATGGCCTGCTTCTTGCCCTACTCTAAAGTACTAGTTTATGAATGAGAGATCTTTGGTTTGCCAAAAGAGCTTATTGATTCAGTGATTTTGCTACAATTTAACTAAAAATTGTACTTTTTAGTTTGCAGTTTCTATGTATGACAATCTGGCTAAAACACATTTTAAGGTGCCATAATCAAGCTAGTTTATGTGGCTGTACCTCAATTAAACTCTTAGTAAATCTGATGCACAATAATTAAGTCTTTATTTGGTTCTGTAATTATCACTCACATTTTTATATGTTTTTGCATGCACATTTGATCCTATGACTGCTTACCTGCATATCCCACATGGCTGACAATGATACTGCTGCTTATCCTTGTCAAACAAGTGGCAAATGTCACAGTAATACTCCCCAAACTGTGCACTGCACTTCTCACACGTCTGTTGAGTCTACAAACAGTGAACCAACTGTCAGTGCCAATGTCATAATAATAATAATAGTGATGGTTTGCTGATGTGTTGTGGTTACCTTCTGTACTGTCAGACACTCTGAGCACTGCACCTCTGTCACTTTAAACCTGTCCATTTGGTGGTTTTCCTCTGCATCATGGCACAGTCTGCAGACGTACAGTTTTCCACAGCAAGGTGCCTTAAGATCATAAAGAGCCAAACATTAACATCGAAATTAAGGAGAATGTTATCCACTTATGAAATCAATCAATTAGAAAACACGCCGTGTATAAACGGCAGCAAAATTAAAGTATTATCTCAAATTAGAACATAGACACGTTAATAAATGACAGCAGCATTATCCAGTAAAAAACATGCATGGCTTAGCTTCCTGATAGCCACAGTGGTTGCTACACTGACTAAATGTATACAACTGTGCTTCCACTGTGAACATAGAATAGATCGAACATATGACTTACTTTTAACAAGCAACTACGCACATAATGTTCACAACCGGGAGATGAAGCCATGTTTGCAAAGAAGCTGCTAATGCTACAAGGCAGCTACTTCTCTAGCGTCCTCAGAAGCGGTCGCGGTTGCCAGATCACAGTTTCAAACTCCAGCCCAGGCAAGGAAATAAATCGGCCAAATTATAACAAAAGCTAACAAGTGGACTTTCGAATTCCTCTCGCGACTTTTCAATAATTTGTCTATTTCAGCTGAAGACAAAGGATAAGTAGACGTTTCTATTTTATATTAATAGACAGCCACGCTAATCCAAGTGGTATGAAAAACGTCCAATTTGGCAACATTGGCACATCTGCATTATATTCCTCGCTTTCTGACCACACAAAACTTACTACCTAGCGCCCTCTACAGGGAGTTTTCTTCATCAGCCCTCCATGAAAACGTGCTCCTTGTAGGCCTACTGTAAAGAAACCATTAATGATTTTAATAAATCCGACATATTTAAATAAATGATCATCTTTCTCTGTAAAATAGGCTATTTTGATCATTCAAACTTACAGTTACTTACTTATTAAAGTAAATAACTGTCGGTTGCATTAAAATTAATGTACAGAAACTTATAGTTACAACTCAACACCCAAAATAAATAAATAAATAAATAAATAAATAAATAATTCACTTGGTATAATAAAAAATGACAGCTAGGCTACTATGCGTTTATTTTTGTATTTTTTTGACCATGACCTGACATGAGTGTGTGTCTGTCCCAGTTTTAGGCTCCATGTCCCCTGTCCCAACCAATAACTGTTCTACACCAATATGTCCCACTTCTCAACAAACAATTTTCTACTTTTCCCCATTTTAATCAATAGAAAAGCATAGAAAGCTTAAAAACATTTATCTAAAGATTTTTACTAAATTTATTTACCATGTCAACTAATGTAGCACATTAGCTTGCACATTTAATTATAGGCTATACTTATGCATAGTTTTATCTCTATTGTATTTTGCATAGTTTCCATAGTTTATATTTCTACTGTATTCTCCATTTTAAATGCCTTTTTCCCTTTTGTTAAATTATTATTGTTTATTTTATACCTTAGATTTATGTGACATTCAGTATGGACAGCAAAGAAAGAATTGTATTGTACAGGGAAACACTATGCATATGACAATAAACACTTTTTTAATCTCTTTTGAATCTCTTGAATGTCATTATTTTTATTAATAAACTGCCACTTCTTAAAATTGAACCACTAGCTTTATGACATGACAGAAAACTGTATAGGTTTCTAAAGCTTTTTTTGTTACCTAAGTTTAAAGGGTCCTAGTTTTTGGGTCTGGAAATCTGATCGCCCAATTCAGTCTACTACTATCAGTGATTCCCCTGCACCCTAAAGTGGGTTACCAAACATTAATGATTATTTTAAAATTGTATAAAGTAGTAGTCCACAGGGATCAAAAGGACACTAAAAGAGAACAAAACTGTGAAGAAAACGGCCGTAAAAGCCAATTGAAATATAAAATAGGTTGGAAGAAAAAATACCCCCTGATGTCATGGTGGGAGTCAGCTATGAGGTCATTCTGGTGACTCAGGTGTACAGTAAACATCTGAGTCTCTAGTGTAGATCTCAGTATCGTTTTAATACAGGTGGAAATTGGAAAGAATATTTCTACTAATGTTCAGTTGAACTAATTCTACAACAAAAACTCTGACTGAAATTTACAGATTTGTTTATACTGTGATTTGAGCATGGATAAAAAACAAACAAACAAACAAACTAAAAATACAGAATTAGAGTCAACCCACACATAAAATACATACAGACAACAAAATCTGTAAGAGTACAAATTAACTGTATTTGCATATTGGGCCTTTTTGTCTTTTTGTGTGCTTTTTTTTATCTCTTCCATGATTGTTACTATTTTTATTTTTTATTTTTTGGTAATTTTGATATTGATTATTGATTGATATTATGGTTATTTTGCAGAAAAAATATAAATACTGTAACATAACATTATTATTGTTGCACGGATTAAAACTATAAAAAATAGTCTTTTTGATATAACACTGGGCCCCAACCCTGATCATTAGAGTACAAAAATCCAGATAATTGGGGGTCTTAAACCTTTTAGTGTACCCCTTCTGCAACGGCGCCGCTGGTGTAGTGGTATCATGCAAGATTCCCATTCTTGCGACCCGGGTTCGATTCCCGGGCGGCGCACGTGTTTTGTCCTCCCCAAAACAAATACAACACCAGAAATCTGTGTTAAAATGTAGCATCAGCAAAAAGGACATGTTTCACATTCCGTCATATGATTACATATGCATACTTGTAATATTATAAATGCTGCATAGTAATATTGTCGTATTGGAGTACGTTTCCAGATGTGTGCAGTAGCTCTCACTGTTGTTTTTTTTTTTTTTTTTTGTAACGGGCTAATGCACAAATCGATTCTTTATGGCTCACCTACGTAGATTTTTACTTGTTATGTTTGATTTGACGCCACATATCAGGGAGGTGTATATGTGTGTGTGGGAGGACAGATCGCTTTGATTTGGCCACATTTCACCGCAGGTTGACGCTGCTGACGCCGCTTCTCCGCCATCTTCAACTTCCTATTGTTTGCCTCAGACTGGGGCTGTCTCTGTCTGTATGAGCAGCTCTGACCACACTCCGACCTGTAGATAAAACATTGTGTCCTCTTCTGTATAGCTTTACTTATTTTTATGTATTTGGATTAAAGCGCTCTCAGGACGTAACCACTGCAGCTCGAACATGGAGGACGACCAGCCCAGAACATTGTGAGTGTTTCTGTGTAACGCGGAGGGGAACAATGTTGAACGGCGCGTCTCGAATGTTTCCACGTTGTTTCAATGGGAAAACCCAGGGTCATGGTACTGAGCAGACAGAAGCTTTTTATACACGGCCACAATAAGAGTGGGCTTGGCTCGCATCAAAAATTAAAGTATGATGAGGATGCGTTCGTTTCCATAAAAATAGAACTGTAAAATGAAACGAGTGCTAATCAATGCTAGCACTGGTTAGCATCATTTTTAGATGCTGCCATTAGCTTTTAATAAGCGTTTCACCATTTTAATGCTATTTACCTTTTCAGATAGAATTAGTATTAGTAGAAATGTGTTTTTAAAGTAAAACATCGAGTTATTTGTTCTGCTTAGAAGACATACATTTTCGGTCTTAAATTGAACTGAAGTACTAGCTACTTGATGCTAACTATTGTTAGCAGTAGTTTGGAAGCGGCCATTTGTGGTAACTGTTTAACAAACATCAGTATCAATCAATATCAACAACATGCTGATGCTGTTTATTACAGCGGCATCGGTATTGACAAACACACCATATAGCTACGGCGTTGTGTTGTAACTGTTCAAAATACATTTGTTTCCATATAGTTTTAGGCCTGTGCAACCGGCTACCACTGTCTATTGCATGGTAGCAAGCTAGCAGACAAGCCACGTCAACGCTGTAGCGTTATGGGCCCGTGACGGCTCCAGTTAGATGTGACCACATACGAATGGCCTGACCCCAAATTACACTGTTCACATATTATCGATCTACATTGGTTTAAGAAATATATGAGAAATTAAAATAGTTGTGGGTGAAAGCTAGCCGGGTGAACTCGCCTTTGTTTGTGTGCTACTTCCTGTTTGACAAAGGCGCTTTTAGTTACCCCTGTTTCCTTGTTTGCAGGTACGTGGGAAATCTGTCCAGGGATGTCACAGAGCCCCTTATTCTTCAAGTCTTCACACAGATAGGACCATGCAAAAGCTGTAAAATGATCATCGACGTGAGTATGATACATGAAACGTGGTGTCAATTAATAAGCCTTAGAAAGAAACAAGTGTTCATCAAATTTGTAAATACACTATACAAATTGTATGGGTCTGAATGTAAAATCCCTGTACCTTTTATGCCCTATTAATAAATCTGTCTATTAATCTGCTGTGGTAGTACTATTTTTGACAGTCTTATCTGTAATCTTGATAACATTTTATGTTGTTGTATTTGCAGCCCACAGGAAATGATCCTTACTGCTTTGTGGAGTTCTATGAACACAGACATGCTGCCGCTGCATTGGCAGCAATGAATGGAAGGAAAATATTGGGTAAGGTAAGCTATCGTATCTACAGGGTGAGTGGGGACGGGTGGGATTTGGGTATGGGAAGAGCTGCATATAGGTGACAGAATTTAATATTTGGTCGTAGGAATAAGGAAACCTAGTTTTACATGAATCAAAAAACAAAACAAATGAATGATCTAAACTTATACCAACAACTGCCAGGGGCCCAGAGCCCGAGGCATAATTTTTCAAAACCGGTATTATCAAGATTACAGAATGAAAATTGTTGATATTTTTATAAAAATATTTAGCAATAACAACATGAGTGTTAATAATGTAAAGGATTGGTTCAGTCTTCGGTCTGCAAATGGACCTCAGTTGAGTAGTGCAAAAGGCCCAAAAGTCTAGATTTGCTAATATGTAGCCAGTGCAGCTCCTATAGTTAAACCCAGTATTATTGGTGGTATAAATAATATATACGCCACCTGTTTTTTTCTTGTTTTCTTTCTTCAGGAGGTCAAAGTTAACTGGGCCACGACGCCAACAAGCCAGAAAAAAGACACAAGTAGTAAGTACAAACTGGTTCTCACTGTATATCTGTATCTTTGGGTAAATTGCACTTTGCCATAGACTTGCTTTAGTAATTGTTTATTATTTAGAACTTTTCAGTTTAGTGTACCAAAGTTCAAATGGATTTTTATTCTGCTCTAGATCACTTTCATGTGTTTGTTGGAGATCTGAGCCCAGAAATAACAACAGAAGATGTCAAAGCTGCCTTTGCTCCCTTTGGCAGAATATCGTAAGTGGAAATTAGTGCTGCACAATGAATCAAATTATTTTTGAGTTTACAGTCACAGTGACAGTAGTGGTACAAACAAAGAACAGCTTCAACTGCTTCAACTGTTGGCCATTTTTTGACATTGTGTGATGACCAAATGTTTAATGGCAAACTAATTTACTATTTCTCAATTTGTCTACAGAGATGCCCGCGTTGTGAAAGATATGGCTACAGGCAAATCTAAAGGCTATGGCTTTGTCTCTTTCTTTAACAAATGGGTAAAATATTATTTAAGTTTTTAATATATCTTTCTAATTGTAATGTAAAAGTAGCCTTTGCATTAATGCACTGATGATGAGTGTTTGTTTTTTTTTGTCTTTAAGGATGCTGAGAATGCCATTCAGCACATGGGTGGACAGTGGTTAGGAGGCAGACCAATCCGGACTAACTGGGCCACGAGGAAGCCCCCAGCTCCAAAGAGCACCCATGAGAGTGAGTTGTCATGATCTTTGTTTTTCCTTTCTGTGCATCTTATTCATCATATTTATTTTCTAACTGTAAAATATCTCCTTTTGCAGATAACTCAAAGCATCTAAACTTTGAAGAAGTTATGTGCCAGTCCAGCCCCAGTAACTGCACTGTGTACTGTGGTGGTGTCAGCTCGGGACTGACAGGTTAGTGGTTATATTGGTGGTTAGAAATAGGGCTTTAGAGTAAGTACAGTGCATTCATTTTGTAATGATTGTAGCATTACTTTAATACTACAATCATTCATTGTACTCAGACTGATATTAGACACAAGTTACTTCATTCAGTTTTGATGAAACTGGTGCAACCAAATAACATTTTAATGTATCATATACCAGAGAGGCTTGGGTAGTTCTCCATGTCATTCCCATTCTCTCTGTTTGTTTCTATGTCTAGCCCCTGTCCCTATAGAATAAAAACTAAAAATGTCCAAAAAGTGGCCCCAACTTGAAGAAAGATTGAACTGTAGGATAAGCAATTGAGGTCTGACAACTTGATTTATTTGTAACTCTAAGGGCCGGCAACACTAATTTCACAATATAAGGACAGCCATGCTCACTGTTATGGCTCTCATACAGTGTCAATGAGCATGTCATTGTAATGACAGCCATAATGAATTTGTGGCACCCTGGCAGCAACATTTGTCTTTTTAGCTCTTTAGACTGGAGAAAGTTGCATAGTGTTGCTTTAAATTGCAGGATTTTTTTTTTATAAAAACCGACATTACACCCCACCCAATGGGAATGCCTCTTTTCCAATCTAGATGTGGATGTATCTTTAAATCATCATCTTTTTGCCTGTTTTTGAGGGACATTTTTGACTGTGCAGCTTATTGAAGAAAGTGAAACAAAAAATGCTACAGACATGACAGGTGGTTAGAGATAATTTCATGAATATTTGTCCACATTAAAAGAGGTTGGGTCATCTTATTGATTTATGTTAACGATAGACAGTGGGAGTGATTAGTAATCCAGAGATGATATTATATCACAAGATGTGTTCTAACAATGTGTCTTTGCTTTTAGAGCAACTGATGAGACAGACCTTCTCTAACTTTGGACAAATCATGGAAATCCGAGTTTTCCCAGACAAAGGCTATTCATTTATCAGGTATGCAGAAATTTCACATGATGAACAGCCAATGTTGATTCAGTATTTTACAGATATTTGGGCTGAAATGCTCTGAGTACATGCCATTTAATTTTTTACACATTTCAAACCTGTTGCAATAGTGATTCAGCATTTTCATTTTCTCTCTCGCGCTCGTGTGTTTTTGTCCAGGTTTAACTCCCATGAGTCAGCAGCCCATGCCATTGTGTCAGTGAATGGCTCATCTATAGAGGGCCACGTAGTAAAGTGTTACTGGGGTAAAGAGACCCCAGACATGATGAACTCAATGCAGCAGATGCCCGTGCCCCAGGTAAAGGCAAATTGTACAGCCATTTTACTATTATTTAGGGAACGGCAAATGAGAAATGACAAGTCATATTCTAACCTACATCCTCAAGAGTCTCCATTAGATTAGTTCTAACTTCTATTTGCAAAATTACAGTCACTTTATATTTGTTAAAAACACTGCTTTTCAGTAAATGTACATAAACAGCTTAGGATTGGAAAAGCCAGCAACCCCAGATCAAGTAATAAGCTGCATCAGGGAATTGGAAACTAAACGTAAATTGTCTCATCAGAAATTATAATGTGTTTGATTCTCTACATTTTTTAATGCACCACTATAATGTTAACATATTAGAAAAATTAGCTGGACTCATGGATTATGGTCCTCTCAGGGCAGTCTTTCTGAGCCCCCATCACCTTACCTTACATTTCAAATAATATACACATTAAAATATCAAATGAGGAAGGAGAAAGGAAAAGGAAAAAAAGAAAATCATAATAAAAAGAGAAAAAAACATTTGTGATGATGGTGAGTAATAGGGATATTGTTACATTAGTAGTGCTGGTTCCCATTATTTTGAAAGATTATGGCAGCCCATCTTAATGTAGTCTTATCTACCATAGTCTAAAATGAACTTCACCACTAACTTTTAACATAATACAAAATATCTAAAAATGACTTGTAAGTAATTATAATCATCAATGTTATGAATTTATTTTTATGGTTACCATCTTTTTTCAAAAGGACAGTAAACTCAGAATTTAAGCAATTTGACTTTTACTAGAATTCAAATTTTGACACTGATATTTTGGTAGGAAATGCAGAGTAAAAAAAATAAAATGTTTTAGACATATTACACACAAAAAATGTAGATAAAAAATCTTATTAATGCGCAGTATGACAGTATCAACCCCCACAGACTCTTCAAAATATGTGGGAAACACTGACTATTATGGCCAATATTTGCTTTGCAACACATACACACTGTCCTGTAATTGTCTCTTCACAATTATAAAAAATGTTATGTGCCAAATAACTTAAGACTTAAAATATAAACCTAACTTTTTGCATGAATTTTCTATAAAAAAAAAAACCTTCTGAATATCATAATTTTGCCTCGTAACTTATTCCTAGCCCTATAAGTGCATGCAGTTGTGTTGATTACTGTCATTACCATGTAATTTCTACAGTTTCTTATTCACATCTATTACATACTTGGTCTCTTTTCTTATAGTCTGCACCACTGTCTTGTGTATAGTCTGAAGTGTCACTTTGCTTATAGTCCTTTTATTTGTGTCTTACAGCAAAACAAGATGGGCTTCGCAGCGGCCCAGCCCTACGGCCAGTGGGGCCAGTGGTACGGCAACGGCCCGCAGATCAGCCAGTACGTCCCGAACGGGTGGCAGCAGGTCCCCACCTACAACGTCTACGGCCAGGCCTGGAACCAGCAGGGCTTTAAGTAAGTAGCATCATGCAAACAGGGCTCCCATTCACCGCCTCCTTCAAGAGTCCCATTCAAGACTGGGGCAGCGAGTGCCCTGTCAGCTGAACCAAACCCAACTCATCCTCCAAACCGAGTGCATCTGTAAGAAGACACAAAAAGTTTAAAGACGACGTGCTCTTTGCGAACAGACCTTAGCTGCAAAATCGAAGGATCCAAAACGTCTACTCCTTTGGTTAAAGACATACCATGCAGGATTTCCAGGCCCCATTTCCTATGTTTTTTTTGTTTGTTTTTTTAAATCAAAGTTAAATTCAAGGTTACTTCCTGGCTTTGACCAGTATTGACCAGTATCACCTGTATTTTTCTACCTTTCTCCCGTGAGGTGATTGGCTAAGATCTTTACTTTCAGACCCATTTGTGGAGATTTCAGTCAGTCGAAGAGATACCAGACCCACTTCAATTTGTAAACCGGCTCTGCCTTTCCTGTCTAGTGCTACGTGGGTGATTAAAAATCCTGCATATTATCCCTTTAACTTTAAATTTGGATTAAAATCTTATTATGAATGATCTAAAGCCTCTTTTTATGTAAAGTAAGCTGGCCAAATTAACTGAACAAAATGAACAAAATGAAGATCAAACTGTTATTTGTCTTTTTGGGTTGAAAGTGAAGTCCCATTTTGTACCCTATTTAATAAAGGGTGTATTTTTGTTACGTCTAAGTCGTTTATATTATTTTGCATTGATTTATTTTACAGTTTTTTTGTTTGTTTTTTTTTTTTTACATTTGCCCAAAGAAATATTGTTATTGTTGTGTCGATGCCCATTTAATTAGGCAGGTTCAAAATTTCAGTGTACAGCCCCTAAAAGAGAACCTATTGAATAGTGTATAAGTGCGTAAAAATTTCAGAGACACTGTCAAGCACAAGAACGTTTCTCCTTTGACTATTTGAAGTTACTACTTTTAATAATGGCTAAAGTGTTGTCATATACATATTGTGAATATTGCTGTTCGCCTATAGACTTGTTACAGTCCACTGTCGTCAGAAGCACAGAAGGGGAGGGGGGGCGGATCCCGATTAAAATTTACCTCTGCTCGCTTTAGCCTCAGTGCTCTTTGTCTGCTTGTCCACCCACGTTTAATCAAATCACTTACCTCTAGCCCCCTCAAAGTAAGGCAGCACAATATAATGAGAATGTACCACCATAGCATGTCTGAACTTATTGTCATATTTTTAAAAAAGGTTGAGCAATATTTTTTAGACAGTAACATTATAGGCTTTTATCATTTCGGCTGTTCCCTTCTGGGGTTGTCGAAGAAAACCAACTGCCTCCTTGTGTGCAACGATTCCGGTAATGATTTGGCATACTTTTTACAGCGGATGCCCTTCTTGATGCAACCCCTTCCATTTATCCTGGCTTGGGACCCCATGTCCCTTTTATTATTAATTACATCTTTATTTTTGTGGCTTTATAGACAGTAGCATGATCCCTCAGGGCTACCATAGCTGTTCAAATGCTCTTAAAGCAAAACTCTGTAACTGTTGTCGTTTCTTTGTTGTTCTTGCCTCATTTTCCTGTACATGGAGTAAAGCACTATCGTAAATACTCGCTAGTCCAACTGACTCCTGACTTTTTTTTTTTCTGCCATTTGGCAAATCCACTATGACAAAAAAATGATAAAGAGAGGCATTGCTAGCTTGTTGTTTGGCCGCTTTCTCGTGAGACTTCTGTGACACAAAGTCGCTGGCGCACATACTTGAAAGTGTTGATTTCGGCCCAGAGACAGCAGGGAGCCATATGGCTTAACTGTTAACATAAGTCTTTTTGACTGACATTTCTTGCCACTACAGAGTAATTAATAGAAAGAAAATCAAATCCTCAATAGAAAATTCAACTACTTCTGTATGGTCCCTTACAAAATTCAACCTCAAACATGCATGTGTTATATTGTGCGCCTCTACTTAAAATCCCTTGCTTGTCGTTGCCTCAACCCCCTTCCTCTCACAACCTTTATTTGCTTCCCACTTACTACAAGTCTATCCATGTTAGACATATCTAAATAGCTCTAACACTGTGATTCTCAAACTTTTCACACCTCAGTACCAACTCTGGAAATAATTGACTTTCCAAGTACCATCTTTAAAGGACTAAACCAATGACTAAACTGAGGACTAAACTAGGACTGACCCAGTAGTAAGCGGTGGTCTACACTTTAAAAGAGATTTAAATCAGGAATAAAACTGGCTTTAAATGAAACTACATCAGGAAGCAAGTACACCACCTGAGCACCACCTGAGCACCACCTGGAAAGGCCTTTGCACCACCAGTTTGTCTGTACCGCAGTTTGAGAACCACTGCTCTAATACCGTTCCCTAATGCCTTACTATCGCCTCGTCTTTTCTAACCTGCTGGCTTTTTTTTTTTTCTCTTTGTCTCTTTCTCTGTCTTTCTGTACTTTTTGCAGTCACTTACCGGCCAATGCTGGGTGGACAGGCATGAGCGCCATCAGTAACGGTGGGGTTATGGAGCCTACACAGGGACTGAATGGGAGTATGCTAGCCAACCAGCCGGGTATGGGAGCCGCAGGATACCCCACTCACTGATAAACATGCAAGGCAGGGAGATTTGTCAACCTTACAATGGCCTGAAATTGGCTTTACTAAGGTGTCCCGCAGGGTTGTGTACTACTACCGCCTACAGTTGTGTGGAAGGACTTTTCTGGGATCCTATTGGGACACCTGTAAGACTTGTAAATGGTTTTTCATGGGGCTTGAGGGACTTGGAATTGACCCATGCAGGTAACGATAAAACCCTTTTTGTGGTATAGGCAAGACTAGCCCCAAACCAGGGCTCCTACCATTTTTAAGTTAACTGTAAATTATCTGTAAAGGACAAATGTTTGGATTTTTTTTTCTGGTTTTACAAAAATTGCTTCCATCTTTTTCTTTTTTTTTCTTTTGACTCAGGCGCCGAGAGATTTTTAAAAACGGACTGTACAAGTCATTCTAAGTTATCAATCTTAGTTATTATGGACGAATGGAAAATCCTTAATTTGTACTCATTTGTCAAAACCAATTGCAGGGATTGTTGCCACTGCTGTTTCTCTGTAAGGGCAGATAAATATTGCACAGTTTTCTCTCTTGTAAATGGACAAATTTGAAAACCAAGTGTTTTCCTATTGCATTCCTGTTCATCATATCTTCGGGACGGCCTCAAACCTTTTGCCACATGTAAATAACCATCCATTTACCATGTATGTAAATGCTACTGTTGACTGTGGGTGCTTGCTCTTTTTGTTTGAAACTCTACAGTTAGCTGCAACTTGTACATAGCGGAGTGGCACACTTTGTGACACTGGCGAAGTACAACACAATTCTTCCAGGCAGGGATTAAACAGCATTGCCATGCAGTGCATACTTAAATTAACCACATTCACATGTGAAAGGGCAGACCTGTTGGACACTTGTGAAGTTTTTTAAATATCGATTGAAACGCCAGTATTTTATATCAGAAATCTGAATGGATTCAATCTTTACACTCTTTTTGATGGAGAAATGGGGAGGCCTACAATGTAACTGTTGCCTTATAGAGCTGGTTTCTTTTAGCTGACAAGATCCTCTTTTTAAATTAGGCAGTGCCTACAAACCATTTTCAAACCCTTTTGTTTAGAAAAAGGTGTTAGCCCTGAAACTGATGACTCTGCTACTGTAATCAATGTTTTCTTGCTTTGTCCAATTAAAATGCTACTGCACATAATTAGGTGTGGGATTCTTCTTTTTTTTTTTTCTTTTTCTTTTTTTTTTTTACAGATTTACACATCCACTTTGCAAAAATGTTCTTGAATGTGTTTTATATTAATACCTTGCACTGTACATCACTCATATTTAGTGTTTCAGGTGCATGAAAAAATGTTATTCATTATTATTCAAGGTAAGTCAAGGTAAAACACAAAGATTCAGCATTATTTTTACATTTTATTGCATGGATTTTGTGATATGTTGTCACAATGAATTTTGCTATTCACTATAAGCCATAATCATCACAGTTACACTTGAAATTTTCACTGTGTATTGAGTATCACTTTGACTTGAACTACTAAAACAAACTGACCATATCCACCATATTCTAATTTCTAGTTGTGCATGTTTATTTACGTAGGCTGAAGAGCAGGTTTGTTCTTTGTACAAAACTATCACTGCGATCAACTGCCTAACCATGTTATCTAGTAAATCTTACTTTCAGTTCCACTTCTAGGAACTCATTCATTTGAATACATGTATAGACAGTATGGTACACACTAAACAGCATTTTTTACTCTCACTGTTTCGCCTGTATAGGTAGTTGATTTTGAACATAAACTTTATTGCTAAAAGCTGCTTAAATGTTAAAGGGAAAAATAAATGGTTTCCCGATACAAGGCCTTACCCCTCAGGCAAGTTTAACAAGTTTTTTTTTTGTTCCCAGATGTCAAACAAATGTGTGTAATTCTCTGTAACTGAGGCAACTGACGTAACAAGCAGAAGTCCAGACATGTAAAGTATGTAGTTCTAGCAAAGGTCAGTGATTTAATTTTTACCCATTAGTATAAAACCTAAGACAGAAATGTACAGAAAGTTACGTTGTTACGGTTAAGTGACACAAGTGTCCTCATAAAAAAAAAAAATCGACTGTTTTTACATAAATCTGTTAATCCATGACTGTCCTGACTATAAATATCAAATTATGAAAAAAGTATAAAAATATAAACACACAATTTTTATGACATTTTTGGTGAAGACATTTTTTGTCACTTTATTGCATGTGATGTTTTAAATTTTAAGCTTGTTCCCATAACTCAATGATAAATTACAGTTAAAAAACAACTATTTTTATATAGCTAAATAAAGGCAATTTCATTTCTATAACTTCCAAGAAAACAATTGTCCTTAAATTTCTTAGATCATAATTACTGACTCTGCCCTCTGGTGGACAATGACAGTCCTGCTCTAAAGCCCTAATTTGTTTCAATAGAAAATGTTGCTGCCCTTTTTACCCTATAAGGAAGGACTAACTCCATTGGCTTTATTTCTACGCTTGTCTCATGTGTGCTCTCGCTTCTGCATCAGTTTTGGTAATACCTTGTCTGCATGTGGTATAATTACTGCATTATTTATAAAAAAAAACAAAAAAACAAAAAAAAACAGATTCATTAAAGACCTTTATTTATCTCAATAATTGAAAGACTCACAGAACAAGCTGTATACTGTAAGTGTATAAACAACATTAGTGCAACCAAGTGCAGTTTACCAAAAATGCCAAGTGCAAAAAACGTAAAATATGTTAATATACAGACGTGCCCAGCTTATGTTAAATAGCAATGCTGGAGAATTAAAAAAAATTCTGCTGTGTATGTGACATAAATATAACATTAAAGATGAAGAACTCCTTTACTTGACAGGGTTAGTCCTTTTTGTCATACAGTATGAGTATGTAAATGTCCTACTATTACTACATTGTTAAGTGTCAGACATGTTCGTAAGAAGTGGAGCTGGAGGAGTGGAGAGGAGCCAGCGGCCCGTGCCGGGGACTGGATGTGAATATTACAGAACTGTGAATGAACTGGGCTCTGGTTACTCTGGACAAACTCAGCTGTAGGAAAGACAGGACGTTTCTTCAAAAAAGTAACATGGACTGGATTTGCAGCTTGAGTAGAGAGGTAAGTGTCAGCGAGACTGTGTTTTTAATGGAGGTTTGTGGTGTGTAAGGCTTCTTTTAAGGTTTTATTAGAGTGAAGCAGCATTAACAGTGCACTGGTCTAGTGTTGATCTCAGTGTGTCCTGATGAACAGGCCTCCCTCATCTATCCATTCTAGTTTTAGTGCTTATGAATTAAAGTTAAAACAAAAACTGAGGGCACATTCTTTGATAAGGCAAGAGAGAAGGCCAGCTTTGTGGGAAAGAAATTGTTGTAATGACATTGTTTTGTATACAAACAGAGCTGTTACTAATAGTAATTTAGTATAGTTTGAAACAGCCTACTGCACAAATAATGATGGGATTGCAGTTACCCAAGTGATTTTTAATTGAATTTAAAATAAATCAAAAATATTGGGAAGGGATTATAAATACTTAAATAAACCAGGGTTTCCGTGGGAGTTTAAAAAAACGTAAATTAAAAATCAATATGTAAAGCCCTAAACCGTCGTAAATTTGCCGAGATGCGGAGGATGAAGACTTACAGACGTTTAACCTCATTAAATCCAACGGGCAATAGGACATGTGTGTAATTAAAGACGATTCCTCAGCATGGTCAAACCAAAAAACAGACTTTTTTTTTTTTTACCTCGGAACACTGGTTCTGTGGATCCAAAAAACAGTCCAATCCAGGATTAGTAATGCTCAATCAGTCCTTAAGTGTCCACAGATTTCCCTAAAAGTACTCCATGTTGTGAAAATAACACTGTTGTCGCAATATCCTTACTCAGAAATAAACACACAAATAAAAAAGAACCAAGTTGTTCCGATGTATTTTCTTGTTCTTCCCTGTTTAAATATTTGCTCAGTGTCCGTGAGACCGTGTTTACTCTGCTTATAAACCTGAGCACAGTAAAGTACAAGGCTAACTGACTTCAGATCGGTTTTTACTTTATTTGACGATTACAACAGGATCGATCTTTTACATGACATTTTTAAAGAATAAACTTCGTGAAACAGGGCAACATTTTGTTATTTAAACGGATAGCTGCTAGATGCTATCACAGATATAAAACACATGAAACTATTTTTAATGAATAAAAATGTTGTTAGGCTAACAAACTAGCATGACTGATCCAAGTCTGGCCGCGAAATCACGTGACTAAATGACGCTGATGAGAAGCGTCTATAAAGTAGAAGTAAAGTAGTAAAAAATAAATAAATAAAATAACTAAAACTGCAGTTATTGAAATGAATAACTAATTAATGCTGAAATGTCATAAATTTATTAATTTGCTAATTAATAAAAAAAAATAAAATTCAAAGCTACAGTTAAGTGCTGACGTCACATAGAACGTGATGTCATAAAGTTCCAGAATTCAGGAGTTTACTTATGCAGCAGAAAGCACTCAGTGCTTCATTTGTTCAAACACATCGACAGAGGCAACACTTCGACACGTGCTCGCACAATTACTGAAGTAAAAATGTTTTCAAACTCTTCATCAACCTCCCAGTCAGAGGAAATCCCATCCAAGCTCCAGGATTACATCGTGCTGGAGTTTCTCGGGGAAGGATCTTTTGGAAAAGTGGCCAAATGCTTCAACCCCAAGACTGGTAAGGTTGTGGCAGTCAAAATTCTTAAAGATGACCAGGATGATTTGGAGAGAGAGGTGAAAATCCTCCAGCATCTCAATCTCAGACAACCTGACAAAGTGAACATTGTGAAATTTATTGATTATTTCACATGGGGAAATTTCAACTGCATGGCTTTTGAAATGTTGGACTGCAGCTTGTTAGACTTGTCGACGCGGCGTCAAAATCCTTTCTCTCTCTGTGAGATTCGCCCAATGACACAGCAGCTACTGGTTGCCTTTGAGGCTCTGCAGAAAGAAGGAGTAATCCATGCAGACCTCAAGCCTGACAATATCATGTTGGTCAACCACAGAGAACAGCCGTTCAAGCTCAAACTCATTGACTTTGGCTGTGGTGGTCACAAGTCTGAGCTGGAGCTCGGCATGCCCATGCAGCCCGGAGGATACCGGGCTCCCGAGGTGATCCTAGGCTCTCCACTGTCCGAGGCTGTGGACATGTGGTCTCTGGGCTGCTGCATGGGGGAGGGCTACCTGGGCTGCCACCTTTTCTCAAGCAGTTCCTCCTACGACAACCTGAGGACCATCATGCAACTCCTGGAACATCCTAGTGATGAGATGCTGAACAAAGGCGTCTACACAGAAAAATACTTTGTTCCAACAAATGGCTCTCGTCAGTGGAGGTTCAAAGGCCCTATGGAGTATCAGCTAACAAATGGGAAGAGGCCAGACATCTATATCAATAATCCTTTAAAGGACTTCAAAAGTTTAGATGAGGCAATAGTGAGCCATGCAACAATGCAGGATGATGAATACTTGGACCTCATGGCTTTTCTTGATCTTCTCAAACAGCTGCTGCGCATTGACCCTGAGAAGAGAATAACTCCCTGGGAGGCTCTGCAGCACCCTTTTATAACTATGGAGCATTTGACCAGCAGCCAATATGCTGAGAGGGCTCGAGACATTATGGCCCTAACACTGAAGGACTCCAAACCTGCTTCTGGAGGCAACACTCAAGAGGATCCAGTGAAGGACAACACCCAGCCTTCTGCAGCAGCACCTGAGGGGCAAGTCTCCTCTCTGGCCTCTGGAGACAGTGACTCCTATGTTGAAGACCACAAACACCCCAGTGAGATGTCCCGTAAACCTGATGATGAAGGAAGTAACTGGTCCTTGAGGGAATTTGAATACCTCGAGTGCATCATTGCCGAATACTTGACTGAGGACCCAGATTTACGCCAGGACGAGGACCACAACTCTTGTCACATTGAGATGGACACACGGACTGAGACCGACATCAACATTGAGCTAAGACTGAACGAGGACGGGGCAACTAAACCTGACCATGTTGTTATAGAGATGGGAGATTATTCTGAAGATGACCCTCGAGAGTCAAATGCTGCTGGCTCTAGGATATGCAACAGATTCTCCTTTTGGTCAACATGCAAAGGATTAGCCTTTGGTGGCCTCGTTGCTCTGCAGGTCATAATGTGCTCTGTGCTCTCTGGCTCCCCTCTGTTCGTCGGAGTGGCTGCACTGCCAATGTTACTGTATGGATGTGTGGATATCGTGACCATGAGGATGAATTCACCATACGTCAGCCAGCACACGGTCACCACGACAACCCCAGCCATCAGTCAACGGCCTCCAAGCTCCACCTTTAGGGAGGAGTAAACTAACCACCTCACCTTTAAAACAAGCATCACCTAAACTCATCTGACTTTCACTGATGAAAGTATGTCTGTGAAGACTCTCACTCGTCCAGGGTAAATGCATCGCAACAAAAGTTAAAAAAGGCAGTCATCTGGATTGGATTTTTCAAGTTGAAGACGTTTCACCTCTTATCCAAGAGGCTTTCTCAATTCTGAAATGAACTGGTAAGAGAGCTGGTTTATATTCTTCTAGGAAGGAGGAGTTTAGACCTGAAACTAAATTCTATTGGTCAATGTGACCATGAATAGCCTGAGTGGTTTCGGGTCATTAGGAGTCCTTTGTCCTCAGCTGGAGTGAGAGTAGTTAACCCTTGGTTAAACCGGGATGTTATGTTGGCTGGTTTATATTCTCCTTCCTAGAAGAATATAAACCAGCTCTCTTACCAGTTCATTTCAGAATTGAGAAAGCCTCTTGGATAAGAGGTGAAACGTCTTCAACTTGAAAAATCCAATCCAGATGACTGCCTTTTTTAACTTTTGTTGTGTTTGATGAAAGTAAAAATAAACAGCAAAAATAAAAACTATATAAAAAAAAAAAAAAAAATACTATTTAGTCAAGTGCCCTGATTGTATGGATTTGTTGGTTATCTGTTTAGTGGATTTATTTAACTCAGCAATACTTAATATATATAAGTGTGTTTTTAGGGGGGGGTATAAATGTTTTTACAGTTTGTAGGCTATTATAGAGAGACACCCAGGAAGTGAACACAGTAGGTTAGCTATGACAGAAACATTTTTTTTTACTCAGTCTTGCTGATAATAGTTCAATTTCAAATGTTTCTAATGAATTCATTTGACTTTTTTTTAGGCTTGACACAAACCTGTTGAAGGTTCTGCGCTGTCGCTGGTTATGGCTGGGACTATCCCGACAGTGAATACAGAGATATACCCCTGTGTTTCCCAGAGGCTTTGTGCTTCAGGCTGCTGCTAATGCTCCTGACTGATGGAAACTTCAAACTCAGTCCTGCAGGTAAATGTTTCTGTCATTTATACACAAAATCTGGCTGAATACACCTCAGATTAGTTTAACAAGGAGTGAAAACTAAATTAGCTCTGCTAGGTCATCTTGTAACCATAGCCAATATAAACAAACTCAGCAACTGTTATAACTGTTGTTAACAAAGAATAACCAAAATATTTGTAACCTACATATTATTTTTGACTTGTTTTATCTGGGTAGTGGTGTTTGTTTATGTTCTGGAACAGTACAGGCTGAGGGCAGAAATGAGCCTAGCTACTTAAGTAGAAGTAGGCTACTGTTGCATCAAAATAACATTACTTAAGAGGAGACACTACAGGCAAAACACTTTTTTATTTTATTTCAGGTTTGGTCAAGTTTGATATTTTGGCAAAAGCCAGATTGAGACAACGTTAGCAGCTCAATGAAGACGTTGTTAGAAGATTTTTGCTGTTTTTGTAAATGTAGTAGCATACATCACATTTTCCCACTGCACCATGTTGATAACCAGAATTGCTAAAAGTGCTTGTTGCTGTTGGCAAACCTAAAACCTACCCACTCACTGCAGTACTGCCACACCATTGGCTCAGGCCACCCATGGTCCCTTCGTGAATTTATGAACTCACAAATTTCACAGACGATCCAGCTGTGCAGGGTAACCAGTTTGCTCCCTTAACATGTAAATTTCACATTGAAATAAAGTGTTCAAATTATACATTAAAGTTTTAGTTCTTCACATTTAGTAAACTTGTGTCTATAGCTTTCTATTGAAAATATTAATTTCAAGGGCTGTTTTCTCACAATGAGTTTTTCTTACATTCTGAGTCAGATATCTCCCCTTCAGTAGCACCAACATTTCCAGTCTTGTACTTAATTATATTTTTACTTTCACAGTGGGATTTTTTGATTTATAATTCCTAGCCTGATTTATTGGTCTCTTTTTTTTATTTCCTACAAACAAGCCAACATTAGATTTTTTTAAGGCTATTGTCAGTATTTTTAATTTTTTATTTTTTTACTGTAATACAAAATGAGATATCCATAATCATCTTTGTAAAAGCATTTTTTTATGGACCATGTCAACAATCAAGAATTTTAAAGCTGGCACTTTCCAATATTCAGATTTTTTTAAATTCATATGTTTTCACATGTATAATGTCTAATTTTCATATGAAAACACTGAATTACTCAAAACCTGCAATGCATTTTTCCCTACCTTAATGTCAGTAATCTACAGGATAGGTTTCACATTGAAATCTGTTGGTATAAAAAAATCCCTATTCACCTGCAGAGTCTTCTCAAGAAGCCTACACAGAATGTGTTGTTAGCCTAACTCCTATACCTATTACCTAACTTAACCTAACCTATTGAATTCAAGGCTACCCACTTTTTACTTACTTAAATCTTGACTTTTATCCAAAATTTACTCAAGTAAAAGTATGTTTTAGAAAATGTACACAACAAGTACTTTTTCTTAAAAAAGAAAGAAAAAAGAAAAATGACTTTAGCCTGAGTAACTACTTACTGCCTACTTTGGAATGACAGTGCACTGTAGGCTTGGGGAGGCAGGAGATCACATGGTTTTTACTGCTTCAAGCAAACCTGTACCATTGCTCACCTCCATACTCACCTCAATAACCTTTGTGCCACCATAAAGACATCTGGACCAAGATTCACTTCTGCCATATTTGTCATTCATAATACATTATACAAATACACAGAACAAGACCTCACCTCAAATATATTTTTCAGTCTGGACATTGTGTTTGTAAAGCAGTGTTATGGCCTGGATCCCCTGTAAACTTTGTGTCAAGATAAAAAAAAAAAATCACTACAAGAAGTAATGAAAATATTAAATGAACACTGCTGAGTTGTTAGAAATTATACCAGTACACTATTGTTCTTAATAACCTAACCTTGTTCTTTATTAAATCATTTTGTATCTATGTGTTACCTGTTTGTGCTGATTTGATTTGTTTTTTTCCCCAAATCCTTTTGTAGGTTTAGTTCGGGTGCGTCAGTCTGTAAGAACCTTGCAGCCCATTGATGAGTTAAAGAAGGGTCCGTTCAGGCTGCGGGCCTCAGTGCTGGTGTACAGAGCTGTGGATGCAGGTGTGGAGGTGGACATTGGTCTGTCTGCCACGTCCCGGAGCAGCTGCCTAATCTGGGAGAGCGTTCTGACTCTGCTGTCCACCAACAAGAACTGCAGAGTTACTACATTTTTACCTATGAGTGGAAAAGAGGCTACGTGTGTCATTCTGAAACCCAAATAAACCTTTAACAAAATAAACCATAAACAGTGCTCACTAAGTTTAAATTAAGATGTATAGGCAATTTTTATCTTGCTTCCACTTAAAAAAAACAAACAACTAAAACTAAAAAACAAACTTGTCAGCTTATATACATGCAGTCATGTTGCTGTCTGTACATACACTTAACTGACCTGACTAAATGATTTTAGACTTATTATTAACTACCTCTACAAAAGTGACTATTGTTTGTAGCTCAAAAACACTGAAACAATCCAAATTTTGGAAACTCGGTCATATACAGTATGAACTACAAAGGTGAGAGGTTGAATTGCAGTTTTCATTATCGCCACTAGATGCTGCCAAAGAGCTACACATGCCATTTGAAACCAAAATTGTATGTTTTAAGGTTGTACACATATTATAGTAATATGCATTTGCCTCAAGGAGAAAGACAAAGGGAAGGAAAGTAACATATACAGTGTTCTCCTTTCCTTTCAGCTGGTACATTTCAGGGGTCACCACAGCGAAACTTCAGCCTCCATCTCACGCTATCCTCTGCATCCTCTTCTTTCTTACATGAACTAACCACATCCATACATCTCCTCTTTGGTCTTGCTCTAGGCCGCCTGCCTGGCAGCTCATAACCTCAGCATCTCTTTTGACCAATATATTCACTACCCCTCCTCTGTACAGGTCCAAATCCATCTTTATTTGGCCTCTCTGATTTTATCTTCAAAACAATTAATACGAGCTGTCCCTCTGATGCACTCATTCCTAATCATATCCATCCTCCTCACTTCCAAACAGAATCTCAACGTCTTCCTCTTTGCTACCTTCAGTTCTGCCTCCTGTCTCTTCCTCAGTGCCACTGTCTCTAAACTGTACAACACTGCTGCTCTCACTACTGTTTTGTAATTCGTTCCTTTTACTCTTGCTATTGCACAACCCACCAGACACTTTTCTCCATCCATTCCAACCTGCTTGCACACGTCTCTTCCCCTATACAGTATGACAATTTATGGCCATATATGAACTGCAAGGACCTCCACCCTGCCCAAAATCCCTTCACATACATTTAGATTATATTACTGTCATGATGCTAATTAAAAAAAACAAATCAAGACCCAGTTGTCTTTGTGCAATATAAGGTAATTGACCTAAGCCTTTCACTTCTTTGTTTTTCAGAGCACAAAGATGAACTTGACCTAAAGCAGGTTGACCTTAATGTTCCCAGATTTCCCATGATGCTTCATTCCTGGTCCTCTGGCTTCTGTCTCCCTCAGCTCCTCTCTGCTCTTTGTGGATTTTAGAGCACTGGTAACACCGAGTCTTTGGATGCTGTCTGTCTGTTTGGCTGAAATAGAGAAACACAAAGGTGGGCTATTATTATTGCTCTTATTATTTCAGTGTTAGTTGTGTTCATGTCCACCATATTCAATTATTTATATAGAGTCATTATATAAGAAAAGTTCATAGTACAAGACAATTAACATTAAAACACCAACAAACCCTTGTTTAACCACAGATCGTGGAAAAATAACATCAACACAAACTTCCAGTTTTGATATATGGTACTTTAGTGGTCAAAAACATCTTCTGACCCAGATACTATCGCACTAGCCATCTAAATGACAGGTAACAAAGAGGACTTTTGCTGGGTGTAGCTTCTTGTATGTTGACAGTTTCAACTAAAATGCTGTAATGATGAACAAAAAGACTCAAAAAGATGATTTAAAAAGGCAAAAAGTTGCTCAAATGTACCATAGAAGTGAAAAAATTGAATGTACATCAATGATGCATAAGAGTATGAGGTGTAGTAGGTGAAGTAAATAACACAGATTATCTCTTCAGATTTCCACACTTCAACACACAATAAGATACCTCAGAGATGTCCCAAATGTAAAGCTCTAATGAAACAACGGTAGACTATGTTTGATTTGCCTAAAATCTCTAAAATCATTTGCTCTCTTTATTGTGTTTTCAGCAGTTAAAGTGGTCACAGCTCCGGCCAGTGTCACTGCACAGTTCACAGAAGAGCCTCAAAGGGTCAAGGGTCAGGTCAACATCCGGTTTTTGGATTTTCCACTGAAACTGGGAGTGATATGAATAAACATGGAAACAGCAGATTCCTAGTAGAAAGACAAATCTGAACATCTGTCCCCACATGGAATGTATTACTTTACACTATTCTGTAAATAATAGTCCTCATCCTTTTTTCCCTGAATTATTGAAATTCAAAACCAGATAGGTTAAACAGTGCATCTTCAGTTTACATTCACAAACCAAAATGGATATTAAAGTTTTCCTAAAGCTTATTACAATTTTTACAGTAACTACACAGCAGAAAATATTTTAAATTAAATGCTTCAATTTGTCCCATTTTCTTAACCCTAACCTAAACAAATCTATTTACACAACTGGAAAGTATAGGTATAAGCAGGGCTTAATTTGTAAATCAAACTATGTCGGAACAAAAATTGCGCTTTGACACTGGAGTCCACAAGGCCAACACTGATTCCGGAACATACACACAACACAATGCTCAGGCGCACACACAGGGCTTAATTTGAGCCCGGATCTTGCCGGAACAGGATCCGGAAACTCCCTTATTTTGATGCAGTCCAATGGGGAAACTGTTTGCTTGGATCCACTAACTCAGGCACAACTCAGAACAAAGTGTTGACTACATTTGCCTCTTTTGACCTCCTAAACCTGTGTTGAAGATCGGAGGTGTACTTACACAGAAATGCATATGTTTTAAACATTAAAGCCACGCTTGAGCCCTTCACAAAATGCGCTTCATCATAGACTGTCCCTGCACTGTAATTCGTGTCTAGGGAGTGTACAGGGAATCCGGTGGAAAAGACCTTCACGTCAAACTGAAACATCTATCCATCACTGTTAACACCAGTGGTGCCTGCAGGTGTACAGCAGCACGCACTGTGCGTACCTTGAGATTTTTACTTCCATTGGGGTTTTTGTTGGTTTCTAGTCAGGCTTCTCCAGATGGATACGGTTCTGAGAGTTGAGTTTCGGAAGACAAAGCTTAAAATATTATTATTATTATTATTATTATTATTATTATTATTATTATTATTATTAGAAAAATTGTATACTACCTATCAGTGGGATCACACAGAAGTTGAAGTTAGCTGCATCTTGTCAGAGAGTGCAACCAAAAAGGGATTTGCTGATTGGGTGTGGTCTGAACTGAGGCTGTAGGTGGAGATGGAAACATTTTTTAGGCCTTCACTGGAGGAGACGCAAGAGGCTAAATGGATGGGTGTGGATGGGAGCAAGACAGAGGCTGATTGGATGGTGAGGAGCTTTGGGCTGATGTTCGAGCCATGTTTAGGTGGAGAATAAGGCAATGACGTTTGCTGTTGTTTTCTTTACATTTGATAAAAATCTTGAATAAAATGTTAAAATGTAAAGGGTTACACAAAATGTGAAAAAGATAAGTTTTTAGTCTTTAGAAGGAGGCTGTTTGAGCTCAAGGCTTTAGAAGGAGACTGGTAAAGATTAAAGACAAAAATCTAAAAAATAAATTATGAAAATTTTGTCACTCATCAGAAAGAGACTGTGAGTTAAAATCTTTAGTAAAACTTGTGTCTCTTAACTTTGGGTTCCAGAGGGTTGGGTACAGAGGAGTCCACGTGAGGTCTTTTAGGAGCCAAACCCAGGGCCTGGAGAAAGACCGGAGCGGGGTCTGAAGTCTCGGGGCTGGAGGCCTGGACCTGTTCAGGACAAGTACGTGAAGCAGGAAATGAGGAGGAGGTCCAGTTGACTCAGAGCAGGTTTTTTTGTTTACAATGGTGTAATAAATTGTACAATTATTGGAGATAAGTTTATAATTCCATCATTCATTCTAAGCCAGTACACGAAACCGAATGCATGCAAAAAGTTTTCTTGTTTACTGCACTTTAACCACACTCTTGGATTAAAATACAGGTATTTTTTTAGAGAGGATGGATATAATATAAATCGGTCGAGCCTGCGGAAGCTCCTGTAGAGTTTAGGATTAGGCAAACAGCCAACTGCAAGAGCAGTTGGATCACTGCGGGATGCTTTGTGAGTACAGGTTGATGCACTTATAATGCACACAAACTGTGGAGTGTTCAGTACTTTCTGGGGATTCTAGATCCAGATACTTGTCCTTTATAATGTTGTGTGTTATAATAACATTGGACACAGCATACCATCCATAGAGGGGTGGCTGGTCTGTTGCCTTCTTCTTTCTAGGTTTAGACCGACAGCAACCACTAGAGGTCGCCGTAGGACCACAAACTTATTCTATTGTTTATTTGCTTTGGGCATAAAGTTTGGAATGCAACATAAACATGTCAGCGCTAGTTGTTTTGTAGTCAGTTTTTTTGTTATTGTTTTCCAGAGGGAGCTACAGGAAGTTCCATGTCTTTGGAACTCCTACATCATATGCCACTGTCGGAATACTGCCTGTCCAAGAGGAAGGCTATCAGTATTGTACAGATTTCCCTGCTTACTTGGATGTACCAACCACCTAAAGACAGTATCCAATGAACAAATTCAAGTATGCACAGAGGAGTGCCTTCCAAGAAGAAACTGTATTTGGCAATTGCTGCAGATCAATGGCAGAAAATAATCTACATCCACCTACTTCTAGAAGAAGCTATTGAACCTTTTTCTAAGAGATGATGTCTATAATCATATTTTAAAAGAATGAATTAAGAAACAGGTGCAAACTTTACCTTTGTTTTTTTTATATTTATTGTTTTGTATGGTTAGCACAATGAACATATAATTTACACTGTTTTCACAATTTTGCAACTGCAAGTGTATCATATCAAAGTAAACTTCTGGTAAACATTTAAAAATCATGACTTTGGTTACGCGAAGAGGACTTTACAGGACATGCTCTGAATGTGCCACTTTGTTTCCCAATTGTCTTCCCAGAGTGCATGGGACGTAAGTCACAGTGGTTTGTTCTTTTATTCAAATTTATATTAAAGCTACAGCTAATGCACTGAGGGCCACAGGATGAGAGCCAGGAGCTCGTTTTACGTGGAGAAGACTGTGTGCTCCATGGCAGTCACTAAAAAGAAGTGAAAGAAAAAGAAGAAGGGCGTGTTTATTGGAACTCACCGCACCGCTGTTTTGTGCTCATTTTCAGACTTTACTTATATTTTTTCTCGTAATTACGAGATCTTTTGTCATAATTACGAGAAACTTTCTCGTCATTAGTTTCTCCTTGAGCAGCACCATGTAGCTTGCTGAATAAAAAGACTCACCGGCTCGAGCCAATTTTCTGACACCGAGCTAAGCACCCCCTGAACAAAAGATCGGTGTACAAGATTAAACCTTAACTCTGACCTTTGCTAATAAATCTACAAAACTTAATTCTTCTAGTAATGTGATTACTGCGACAGAAACAACGAACTACACCACAGAACTATAGTTTTATTACTCCTCATTGTGGGACTGTGGTTATGATCAAGGTGAATGGGACTCTCTGAGAAAGCAGTGAAGCTTTAGGGATTTTTTGTTTGTGTTTGGGGACAACACTGGAAATGTGCATGAGTGGAGGTGATGTATGTGTTTTTATTTTCTTTATTTTTGTTTTGAATTGTGTATTAGACAACAAAACCTTCCACAAGTATCTGCAGCCAAAGTGTCTAAGAGCGTTTCTACAGATAAGTCATAGTTTGTAGCTTAAACCCTGTTCACATTTCTCATGAGTACATCCTGCTGCATAAAACTGCGTGTCAGATAAATGATAGCCTCACGTACATTGTTAAGTGTCAGACATGTTTCTAAGAAGTGGAGCTGGAGGAGAGGAGCCAGTGGCCCGTGCCGGGGACTGGATGTGAATATAATATATATATAATATAAGGTTTTATTATAGTGAAGCAGCATTAACAGTGCACTAGTGTAGTGTTGATCTCAGTGTGTGCTGATGAACAGGCCTCCCTCATCTGTAAGGCTGTAACCTCACTCATCTCTCCATCCAGGCGATGCACAGCAAGTTGTATCTTCGATTTGCGTAGATTGTAAACAGGTATTCTATCACATGGACTGCTCCATGCGCAGAATATAAATGGATAAAGGTGGTGGAATCATGTGACATTTCTGTCCAAGTGCGCAGTAGTTCAGCATTATTTTTTGTAACATTTCTAACTTTTATTTTAATGACTTTGAATGTGAGTATGTCTGCACGTGCAGTGCTTCACTGAAATCACCTATTTCAAATACAAGAAACAGCTTTAGTGACAGCAGTTTCCCTGCTCCACACCACGCCCTGGTGTTAGACCAGGCCGCCTCTTGTTTAGACACACGCACCTCATGTTCAGACCACCACGCCCCACGGTCTTGGCAGAGACGTAGACGTAGACGGGCTGCACAAGATAGCAAATTTCTGCTGTCTCCGTCACGGCATGCGGAAAATAGGGCCCCTGGAATGTTCGATCTTATTCTGATTATTGCTGCATGTAAACACCTTAATCAGATTATTGCTTGTTCTCATCTTTTTGGCCGAAGTTAAGGTGTCTTTGTGACTGATAAAAACGTTCTTAATTCAAGAGAAAAAGGTAAAAATTAAAGTACACATTTATATTAAAAAGGAGCATCATCAAAATTGTGGAAGATTGGTGAATGTTATCTTAATTTAAAAAAAAAAAACATACCTCTAAAAATGTAAGTATTCCAAGAGCTCAAAGCCATGTCTCAACTTTTAAAAAGCTTGTTTAAAATAAATCATTCATCAAAAAAAAAAAAAAAAAACGCCCCTCAAAATGGAAATAAAAAACACTATTTTATAAAAAAAAAATAAGACATTCTACTATTTAAATAAAGTTAATTTAAAAATTAAAACACAGCCTCAAATTAAGAGGGTGCTACTTTTGTGTGTTCTTGTTTTTTTTTTTTTTTTAGATGAACGTTATTTAAATAGAAGAATGCCTTATTGTTTTTTTTTCTTTAATATAAGAGCATTTTTATTATGTGACAAGTTTATTTTATTTGGATAAATGTTTTTTTTTATTATTATTATTTTTTTTATAAGCTTTTTAAGAGACTCAACTTTCTTTTAATAAAATTTTAATTTTTAGAGGTGGGTTTCTTTTTTGAGGCAACACATTTAAAAATCTTCATCTGCTTTTTGTTTTGCTTTTCTAATGGACCAAAACAATGCTGCAACTAAGGGCCACCATACTTATATGTAACTTATTGTTAAAATGCAAAAATACCTAACCCACCGCGCCACTTTCAAACCACTAGACTATAATAATGTACTTTTTCTAAAACATTGGCCTACTTTAGCTTGAGTAAAGGTGAGAGTAAATAAATATTTCTGAACTCAAGTCAATTTCTAAACTTTTTAAATAAGTATAATTTCTGACTTCAGTGGAAAAAGGTAGTAATAGCAGTAGTAGTTACAGTATCAGTGGTAGTAAGTGGAGTGCCAGTAGAAGTAGTGGTTAGAGTAGTAGCAGTTGTAGTAGTAAGGATATCATTACGTAACCCTAACCCTAACATTACTTTTTACTTGTATACAGATCCCATGTATTTCTGAACTTTTCCTTACTGTTTACTGTTTTACACACTAGATGGCGTCCTTGCTCCACATTTGCGCCCAGCTCCAGCAGCTCATTTTTCTGCCTATGCTGTCACTTTGCTCCATATCACAGCAACCATCACTCAACCTGACAGCCCACACCGGGAGCCACGTTTGAAAAGCACATGAAACATTTATTTACTGCCACTTCTACTAACTTTGAATGCAACATTTGGCACTTTCTCTGTCTCATCTTTTCTCATCAAAAGTACCTAGTATCTACAGTATGTTCCCTCTTTATTAGTCTGCATTCTTCTTCTTTGTAGTTTGCAGGGCTTTGACAGTGTGGTCGCCGGACTGGCTGAAATAAAACACGTGGAGGGAGTGGACAGCCTGATAAATGGCCTGCCTCTTCACAGCTGCTCAGACTTCGTCGTACTCTAATGGACGTAGAGTGAGAGTGGAGTATAGGGGTAGATTTCAGGCGATGAGTTACTGCATGTTACAGCTGAAATCGATCAAACACATGCTTTTTTTTGCTTGTTTAGTCAGCGCTGTTTGTTCTCGGTTCTGACTAATTTTGACATTTTACAGTGATGTTTCTCAGCATACATTAATCTTTCCATGTTACTTCTACTATGGGTTCTCTTTGGATACTCCGGCTTCCTCCCACCGTCCAAAGTCCTGCAAGTGTTAGATGAATTAGTGACTCTAAATTGCCCCTAGTGAATGAATATGAGAGTGAATAGTTGTCCGTCAGTGGATGTCTCTGTGTCAGCCCTGGCTCTAGCTGTCCATTGACAAGGGTGTACTCCGTCTAAGGCCCAAAGTAACAGGGCTAGGCTCCTCTGTTGATATTACTATGTACATTTACTCAAGTAATTTACTTAAAGGTCCCCTAAATTTACTTATTTTTTGTTTTGTTTTGTTTTTTGCTTTTAACCATGCTATAATATTGTTTCAACTTCAAGAACATACCTGGATGTAACCCCTTTGACGTTTTTGAAAAGGATTACAATAAAGGATTACAATAAAAAAAAAATACAAACCGTATATACTACTAATACTAAATCGTATTGAACCAATTTAATCTATTTGAAAATGTGTGAATGAAACTAAATACAGACTAAATCCAGGTATGTTTTTGAGGTGCAAACAACTTTACAACATGGTTAAAAGATAAAAAAGTGGATTTAGCATAATAGGGGACTTGTAAAAATATATATACTTCTGCAAATGGTAAAAAATACCCTAAAATAATATTTAGTTGCAGTTCTTTCGGCATTTTGAAAAATAAGTGACCACTCTTCAAGGTTTCACAGGATTTAATGAACAATCTGAAATAATACCATAATGAGCACAGATTGGCATGTAGGTGGCTGACGTCAGCTGCTGCCCCATTATCATAGCTCTCAACAGGGGGCGCAATGATCTATAGTGGTTTTGTAAAGGATTACAATTCACTTAAAAAGTACAATACTATACCAAATTACATGAATAAATTGTCCATAAAACAAGCAATAAACTGTATTAAACCAATTTAATGTATTTGAAAATCTATGTCAACTAATACTGATAAAAACTAATATTTGAGTAATCCTGTATGCTGAGGCCATCCCCTTCTCAAGAGCTGAAAATGCTCGGTCTCATGGCTCTACACAGACACACGAAACCAGGAAATAGTCCTGCAGCCCATACACTGTTACCAGACTTATTCTGATGAATTGCTGTAAGTAAGCTGTTAGCATCATGTTGCTTATAGCCATGCTAAATAGCCATTTTATGCTCTGTCCAGTCCCCACCGTTGCCAGCAATAGGTGTCAGTAACGGCTCCCCAAAAGAAGACGTTTCCATACATATACATTATTTTAAGTTGTAAAATGTGAAATACTAATGCAAAGGTGTTCAAAACTATTTCAAAAAGCCTTTTTTTCTGATGAGTACATTTTGTAGAACATACTTTTACTTTACTAAATTTAAGTATTTTTCCTCTGTGGCAATGTGGGAAGCGCACTTAACTTGCAATCGGAAGGCTCTGGTTTTGATTCTAGCGTTAAAAGAAGAAAAAAGGATTAGTTAAACATTCAAATGTATTTTCTACTTAAGTAAATTTTACACTCAGTATTTTAACTTTTACTCAAGTCCAGTTTTAATGTTACTTTTACTTCTATTTGAAGTAACAGTGCTTTTACTTGAGTACAAATTTTGAGTACATTGTCCACCTGGATCATTTTTGTCAGGCTCAAGCCTATCCATTTGGGATCCAGTAGCAGTAGTGGCTTAACCAATGGCATGGTATTACAGTTGTGTGTGGATGGGTTTTAGGTCCGCCAACCACAACAAGCCTCATAGCGATATTTGTAAACAACATGGTGGTGCTGAAAAACATTAATGTAGATGCTAATATACATCCATTTTTTTAACATTGTTTTACCATCATAGGATTTTCTTGGTTCTTGGTAGGCGGTCATTAACTATTTACAAACTATTTTTGAATAAGTTAGCTAGCCATAAGAATTGACATAACTTCTCTGTCATTTCTTTTTTACTTTAGTTGAACATTACCTATTATGGTTGTACAACTTCCAATACTAATACACAATACTCCCTTTATCTTGTACTTCCTTGACCACCTCCTATACTCAGCTCAAACCATCTTCTCTTTGTAGTGTAAATATAGCCAGAGAAACAAAATGGCTGCCTGTAAAGTGTGTGTCTGGAGGTGCCCTGTGAACTGTTTGAGCGTACGGCCTGGGCGTGTGTTTGTCTGTGTTTTCTGGGCGGCTGACAGCAAATAAACATGTTCCAGTAATTAACCTTGACAGGCCCAATGTGGAGCCAGCAGCAGAAATGCGCTAATGACACAATTAATCCATAATTAAGGCATTCTGTCACAGCTCTCACAACACACACACATAACACACACATCCTTCACTGAACATCAAGGTAACACTTTAACCACTAACAAACAGTGTTGGAGCAAAGACAGCAAGAGTTTTAGGGGCAGAGGCCAGTAACAATACAGCACTAATGCAACAATATTTGCTTTCTTACCAGTTTGATCTACAGCAGTGATACTCACAGGAGTGTCAGGAATTTTTGAAGATGAAATGTGATTTAGTCCTGGGTTAAATTATGAGTTTCTCTTGTTTTAGTCCTGCTCTAGTTATTTAGTCCTGGTTTAGGCTGTGTTTAGTCCTTGTTTAGGCCCAATTTAGTTCTGTAGTATTGACTTTTTTGAACATGCGTAAATGAATCAAACACAGCTCCAGGTATGTTTCTGAAGATGGAACAACATTATAACATGGCAGAAAGCTCAGTTTTGCAAAGCTTCTTTAAATGTTCCATATTATCCTTTTTGAAATAGTTTTAGACACCTTCTTTGCTAGTATTTCACATTTTTTAACTTAAAATATTGCATATGTATGGAAAACATGGGAATGGACAGAGCATAAAATTGATATTTAGCACAGCAGTTAGCAACATGGCACTAACAGATAGATAAATGAGCTGACTGCTTTGTAGTGATGGCAATTTAAGTGCTCAAATTATCAGAATGAATCCAGATCGTTAGTAGAAGATGGGCTCAGCATACAGGATTAGAACAGGGGTGAATGAAACAAAAAATACTTCTCCAGCTTAGTTTTTGACATGTAAACTTTACAACGTGGTTAAAAGCTAAAAAAGTGGATTTAGCATAATAGGGGACCTTTAAAAAAAAAATATACCAATGCAAATGGTAAAAAAATATCTAAAATAATACATTTAAATTAATTTTAGCTGCAATTCTTTCAGCATTTTGAAAATTGGGTGCCCAGAAATACCATTAGCAGGGTTTCCACAGGGTCGTTAAATGTCTAAAAAAGTCTGAATTTAAGGCTGTAAAAGTCCTACATTTGCAGAGATGCAGACTTAAATACATTTAAACTCAAATATGTCATGTTGAAAGTCTCAAATATGTCACGTACATTAGATGCAACTACCTAAAATGTCCACTTAAATGTTCAAAGGCATTTTACTGGCGCCAGTACAAGAGGTTAGCCCTTTTCTTACCATGACCAAAATGCTTTGCAGCACTCAATGTCAAAAATGGCTTTTTGTACACTGCATGCTTACAAAATAGGTCTTATTTTTCTTGAACAATGCTTTTTAAGAAGTCAAACTTATTTAAGCCTGCAGAAACCCTGGTTAGGAAAGTCAAATGTCAAAAGTACTCCAAGCCGCTGTAAAGGCTATAATAGGACCATAACTGACAGCTGCTTGCTTCTTGGCACTACAACACTTGACACAGCACAAGAGACCAATTCAAGTTCAGGCAAAAGCTATTTGAGGTAATGTCATTAGATGGTCATAATGTTGTGGCTGTCTGTAACCCAGAACTATTCCCTCTATGACTGTTTCGTTCCTATTAGCACTATCCTCTTTCCGCCTCTGTCTGCCATGATGCTGTCAGCACTTCACCTCACAGCCCAGTACTGAGTGAAAGACGAAAAAAAAGGGACATGATGCACAGCGCTGTCAGAAATCTCCTCTTCAGCGCTGACGTTTGGATTTACACATCTCATTTTCCTGAGTGACAAAGTACATAAACATGGGATTCAAGTCGAGGAACTTGGCAGGCGAGATACACAGCGCTCAGTCTGGATTTGGGATGGGTTTTTGGGGGGTTCGGGAGGGGGACGTGACAGAGCGACTTTGATCCAGAGCGCGCTCTCTTGTAGTGTCAGCGCTGGTGATGAGTGAAGAGGAAAGTCAGATGGAGGATTCTTACAGACAGGGCTAGTGTTGAGGAGGTTCGCTTTGTGCAACATAAGCCTTACCTCTATTTAAACTAAGTGCAGTAAGTATAGACTGTGGTAGACCAAGGCACAGTGAGGCCACGCCCACACAGACTGGGCTTGTGTGAAGTCATAGAAGTTTGGGATCCAGCAGTGATTACCACTGAATAAAGAACTAGTTAAGTACATGAAGCAAGCTTAAGAGAGACAAATTGTGTCTTTTGTTATCTGACTACCACAGGTAATGTACATATACACTATATTACCAAACATATTAGCTCATCTGAGCCAAAAGTATTAACTCATCTGAGCTAATACTTTTGCAAATATAGTGTATGTATATGTTTAGTTTAGCAATAATGTTCAACAACCCAGTATTAACATTCCATTCAAGTAAATAGGTTAATAATAAGGTTTAACAATTATTCACTCAAAACAAACTAAAGAGCAAATTAACTGTCTGACTTTGACTGCAATTACATTAATTGTAACTTGTGCAATGTATTAACATGACATGCACTTGTGAAATGGTGCATTAATTATTGTCACAATAAAAATACACAGCCCAAAAACAAGTTGTTTTGCCACATAGTTTTTTTTAATAGGGTGACCAGACGACCTCCTTTCACCTCTCTAAATCACCCCAAAATGTCAGTGATTTTAAGTCTACCACTCTCAAACCGCATTGTTGTACGCCCAGTGTGTCCTTCCCAGAATGCAATGCGCCTTCCTTCCAGTGTTTTACAACTTTATCACTTCTCAGAGCCCCCGACATGCTTTTTTACTTCATCCTGCCATAGCTCACATGTTTTTGGAGAAACACCTGCGCTGCTTATCTATTTTCATCTCTCTCTTGTGCGTTTTGCGTACCTCTCGTTTTGCGTAGAGAAGCGAACTCAAGTTTAACTCGAACAGAAACTGGTATCAACTAACTCCACAGTGTGTCCCAGCAGAGGACAGGGATATGGGCTGTAGTCTGCTCAGCTGTATTTGCCAGAGCCAGCCCGTGGTATAGACAAGGCAGGACGCAGAGTGACCAGGGGCGCCTGCCACTGCTCTGTGCTTCAACACGTAACAAGGCTTAATGAGCCTGATCAATAACAGTATACACCTAGAAATTATGGACCATAGGTGTGTTTTGCACTTGTCAAGCTTTAAATCATTTTATGTTTGATGACAATCGACCTCTTGTGGAAATACGATCATAAACAGCTCGTGAAATAATATGAGCAGTAATGAAAGACACAATCCGAGGCATACATTTCCGTGACGGTGCGCTTTTCTCACAATGTTTTTGCTGTATTATAATAAAAGCAACATAAAACATTAGTCCAGACATTCTGACAAAAGCTTCTGTAGGGTGTAGTGTTCTCTGGAGACTCTGTCCAGACTCAGTGATGAGACTGAACACTCTGTGCTGCAGAGGCAGAGCAGAGCTGGGGGCCCCACTGGGAACCACTAAGTAGCATGTGTAAAACATAGAAAAGTTAAATCCAACTATGGCCCGGTCATGTTTAAAAAGTGAGAGTTGTTTTAAGAGACAATGTTTTGTCTTGAAACTTGAAGAGAAGTAAAATCATAAATTTGTCTGCGTTTTTTTACTTTGTAGTAGATGCTGAAAATCATATATGATCATCAAAAATGCACAAGATTACAGGAAATTAGTTAGTAGTAATTTGTTATGTTCAAATTTTCATGGGCACAAACTAGAATGAAAATGTAGCCTATATTCTGATTTTATTGGGGCGGGGCAAAATCCATTTGAGGCAGAAAGCAAGACATGCAGATCTGGCACTTGGTCTACATGTGTCCAATAAGGTAAAAAAAAACAAAACAAAAAAAAAAAACAACAACACACACACATCACTTTTGGTATGTTACTCCAGTGTTTGGTGCAGAAACACCCCCACCCAGCAGCATTTTGGACCAGTCCTTCCAGTCATGTGACAGAAAGTTAGCTGTTTTGTTTGTTCTACTAGCAATAACTCACTACTGTGAACACTAAAGTTATTTATTTTATACTGTGCACAAAATAGTTGTTAAATGGCCAGTACTAATCATGTGATTTGTAATTTCTAATAATTTTTGGAGTAAAAATTTGCACCCACCCACCCAATATTGACATCAATTACATTTCCCCCAAAATTAATTAGTATTGCATCGATTCTTTTAAGAATGGTATACTTGTTCCACCTTGTCCCAGGAAACACAGTTTACATGGTAATTCCTGTGGAGGCCATTTTCCAAGGAAAAAATGCTGAACAGACAAAATTCAACAGAGGGTTGCTATTTTTGGAGAGAACCGTTGAAGTATGTGCGTCATAAACCAATGCGCTCTTTGTGCCAGTTCAAAGCCTGGAAAAATGGAGAGGGTTGCTTTGGAAAGGGCATCCGGGGTAAAACTTATGCAAAATCAATATGGGAATCACTGGACACAAGGAGTCAGATGATTTCCTGTGGCCGTCCTTGAAAGAAACAAGTTTGTGTTTTTAATATAGATTTAGAGACATTTTTGAGGCCAACCCTTACATCTCTATAAAACTAACCACACCGCCCCTGATAGTTTTGTTCATTCATTTCTACTGTCAATTATATCTTTGCACAGATTGTTGTCACTCATCACCGGTCCCCTCCCATCTGTCTGCAGCACCTCGCGCCTGTCAACACCGAAACACTAACTTCACTTCGAGTTTACCTGGAGCACAGCCGCATCTTTATTTAGTCACCGCTCATGTTTGACGTCCTGCCTATAAATCCGTCACTGCTGTCTCTCTCACACCCCAAGAAATCACCTGCGAGTCCATTCACATGTGCCAGGAATCTGACTGTGTGTACAGAGTGCACAATAAACCTGTCAAAGTTATGAACTGGGTGGCAGCGGTTGGCACGGAGGGTAAATGGTTGGAGTTAGACGAACAGAAAAGCAGGCCAATGAGTATAGAGCCAGCATTTGGGGTGTTCTATTTAGAGTGGATGGGAGCCAGGCTGAAATGATAAATGTATCGGACTCAACAGGCCTGACAGACTTAGATTCACTCTGTCACACATCCCACTGGGCTTTAGAAAGATGCTGGACAAGTTTCAAAACAACCTCATCATTTTCCTGACGTGGACATGTGGGTAGAGTCTGTCGAGATTTGAACATGTCTTTCAACTAAAATATTTTCAACAAATACTAACTGACTGACAACTCTTTTAATATGTGTACTTGAAAAATACAACAGAGATGGAGTACTCAGCATAAGCTTCAGTGATTCCACTTAGAATCGGAAATGAACTGACTTGAGACCAGACTTGGACTCGACTCAGATTAGTGCCATATCTCAAGATGATTGCACTCAAACTTTACTTTTTTGTGACTTGTACTTTAAGACTTGCACTTCAAGTAATGTCAGGTCTCGGGGCTTGGACTTGGACTCATGAACTGGTGACTTGACAGCAACACTGATCTTGATGCAATGCTCTACATTTATCTGGGCTTAGGACTGGCCTAAAGGCAACACTGTAGAGTCCCTTTAGGGAATTGAACCCGTCTCCCATTTTATCAACAGGGGGGTTAAAATGTTAGATCTAAAATTGGAGACAACTGTCATGTGTCTTTCCAGTTAGCACACTGCTAAAGTTATAACAGTGTAACCTTTTTAGCTCTTACTTTAGAGCAGGGCCTTTCCAGGAACTTTTCAGTTTTCAGTTACTTAGGTAACGTATGCACATGAACACCACCATCTTTTGCAGTAACACACATTAAAGCACACTAATTTTTAAGCTAGTTAGACTCAGCCCTCTTTTTATTTTTGTTGATATTTTTAGGCCTTTTTTGGCTTCATTGTACAGTGCAGTTGTGAAGTGACAAGAAATCATGGGGGAGACATTTGGCAAAGTGTCAGAATGCAGACTCGAACCTGCAGTGCCGAGGTAAGCTGTCGTTGCCATGTACATTTGCCACAAAAAGTATGTGAACTTTTTTGGAATTATTTGGCTTTTTGCATGATTTGGTCAGAAAATGTAATCTGATCTTCATCTAAGTCACACCAATAGACAAACACAGTCTGCTTAAACTAAAGCTACAAAAAAAAAAAAATTTATTTTTTCATGTGTTTATTGAATATTTATTTAAACATTCACAGTGCAGGATGGAAAAATTATGTGAACCCCTAGGCTAATGACCTCTTTAAGAGCTAATTAGAGTCAGGTGTCATCTCTAAAAGCTTTGATGTTCATGAGTCCACAGTACGACAGATTGTCTATAAATGGAAAAAGTTCAGCACTGCTGCTACTCTCCCTAGGAGTGGACGTCCTGTAAAGATGACTGCAAGAGCACAGTGAAAAATGGTCAGTGAGGTGAAGAATCCTAGAGTGCCAGCTAAAGACTTCTCTGACAGAAATCTCTGGCATAAGCTAACATCTTTGCGGACAAATCTACAATGGGTAAAACATTAAAAAAGAATGGACTTCATGGGAGTACCCCATGGAGGAAGCCACTGCCCCCCCCCCTAAAAAAAAACAAAAACAAAAAAAAAACATTGATGTACGTTTGAAATTTGCAAAACAGCTCCTAGATGTCCCATAGCACTACTTGCTAAATATTCTGTGGACAGATGAAACCAAAGTTGAGTTGTCTGGGAGGAACACAACACTATGTGTGGAGAAAAAAAGGCACAGCACACCAACATCAAAACCTCATCCCCACTGTGAAGTATGGTGGAGGGGGCATCATGGTTTGGGGCTGCTTGGCTGCCTCATGGCCTGGACAACCTGCTATCATCAACAGCAAAATTAATTCCCAAGTTTATCCAATTTTTTGGATAAACTTGGGAATTTTGCAGGAAAACTTAAGACCATCTGTCCACCAAATGAAGCTCAACGGAGGATGGGTGATGCAACAGGACAACGACCCAAAACATAGAGGCAAATCAACAACAGAATGGCTTCAACAGAAGAAAATACTCCTTCTGGAGTGGCCCAGTCAGAGTCCTGACCTCAACCCGATTGAGATGCTGTGGCATGACCTCAGAAGAACGATTCACACCAGACATCCCAAGAATATTGCTGAACTTAAACAGTTTTGTACAGAGGAGTGGTCCACAATTCCTCCTGAGTGTTGTGCAGGTCTGATCTTCACTACAGAAAACGTTTGGTTGAGGTTATTGCTGCCAAAGGAGGGTCAACCAGTTATTAAATCCAAAGGTTCACAAACTTTTTCTATCCTGCACTGTGAATGTTTAAATAAATATTCAATAAACACATGAAAAAAAAAAAAAAATGTTTGCAGCATTAGTTTAATCAGATTGTGTTTGTCTATTGTTGTGACTTAGATGAAGATCAGATCACATTTTATGACCAAATAATGCAAAAATCCAAGTAATTCCAACAAGTTCACATACTTTTTGTGGCAACTGTATATGCGCCTTCCAACTGAGCTATACTATGGCACAACTCACCCCTTATTTCATGTCATATATCATGTCGTAAAATGAAGCACAACTGATGCTGAAACTATTGTTATCTCACTCTCTCTGCAAACTCCCAAAGCATGGACATTATACGTCATACAGTATTTACCACTCTGTTATGATTATTCCCGCAAAAGTGAAAAGTGCAATCTGGCTGTCTTTGTGCTCCATGCTATCAGATTTGTTGAAGCTGCTGAATGTAGGGCTTACACTATGTTACGTCACACAGTTCCTATTCAGTTACTATTGGCAGTGTGAAAGGGAGCTGCCAAAAGGGTCCTTGGGTAGGAGGGTTCCTATAAGTAGATTCCTATAACCTTTCTGTGCCATTGTGCCTGTAGATGGTCACATGATTCATGTCCTCTGCAAAAAGCAGTCGAGCAGACAATACTAAAAAGACATTTTTCCACTCTCTGTCCTGACACGGGAACTGTCATAAGGCCAGATTTATCAAAGGTTTGTGTACACGCTAAATTAATAAGATGCGCTAAAAGTGGAGCAAACCCAGGCCCAGCTGAGATTTGCGTCTCTCACAGGAGCAAATTCTGCGCGGCGCACATTTTGCTCCTGTGATTCAATGAATATGTAAAACAAGGCGTTCTTGCCAAAACGCGCAAAATTCAAGGCGTGGAAAATGCAAATGAAGTCGGTTTGCAGTCGCTGTTTGATTTATCACAAGTACGGGAGCTAAATCTGTGTGAAAATGTAGCACATAGGAAGAGCAGGTGCAAATGTTTTGCGGAGGTAAGAGTGCAGCTTTTAGTGCACAGATGGTGAGTTGAAAATAAGTTATAATCCTTTATCAGGGCTCATTTACAAAGATACAACAGTAACGTGTTGATCTGAAGTTGGAGGAAACAAAGAGACGGACTTTTCCCTTCATTCTTGCTCGTATTTCCCTGAATTCCCACCTTTTACAGCTTCTGTCTCTGGGCTTCAGTCTGTTCCACGTCCTTTTAAATACTTTCGGTTAGGGAACAGTCTTTAAACACTGCACAAGTCTACATGAAGTGTCACTCGTGTTTATCCCATTGCCTCACAATGCTCGTTGCACCGCTTGATTCACAGCTGGTCCTATGTGGCTGTTGCACAGATTTGGCTCTGGATTGAGTGTAGAAAATATTTTTAATTGTTATATTTATTTGATCAGCATGGCATAAAGGCTGCTTAATGCATTTTCTATAGGCTAACTGTTTGAAGGGTTACTGGCTCTGCCAGACAGTGAATATGACTTCATCTTACATTTAACAAGGGCATTTCGAGACATTTAATAAGGATGGACTACACAAAGATAATAGAAGAAAGTAAAATGCAATGAAATGACTATCCATCAAAAACAGTGAATATATTCAATCTACTACAGTCAGTTCTGAGGCTGGGCTCTCATATTCACTTTTGCACATTACTATGGAGAAAGATCCATTCGGAGTTGAGCAGAGCACCGTTCCTCTCGCTGTCAGTGTGTTTTATGCTCACGCAAAATTCTCATTTATATATCAGATTTCCGGCAGCAATTAATTGTGCAGTTTCTCTTTGTATATCACACGCAACATGCCCACAAATAGCAGACACTATTTTTTAAGCTGCACCCATCTTAGTAAATATGGCCCATAGTGTGGAAGTCATAGTGCATAGGGTCCACCAGACATCCTACTGAAGTTACACACTCAGGTACGGAAGGAGCAGACCAAGAGGTCCTTTGTATATAGAGTCTGTTATAGCACTGTTATAGCACTGCTAGCTTGACTTCGACATAGGCTGACTTCAAGAGCTATTCCTATGAACTATTTTTATAAAAAAAAAGTGGCCACAACTTTCTCTTTCTATGACTTTGTTAGCACTTTTTAAAGTTCTTATGGTTACAAGTTGGTGGCATGATTCTTTCAGACCATTATATAGACTGCAGTCTTCATACTACAGTTTGTGTCCAAATATTGTATATGTATGCATGTTATTTACAATTGAAAACATTCCCAAACCTGTAAAAATGCTTTGTTTGTTGTATGTTTGTGCCTGTCCTGGTAAATTGACACATACAGTAGGTGTTCAGCAACGTAACTCCATCACATCGAGTCGGATTATGAGAGTTAAGGACCGCATGTCAAAACACGTCTATCAGTATGCCCCGGGACGCCAAAACAACAAACCCCCATCTCTCCGGTATACAACCAGCGTCGCTCTCTGCTCCCTGTCACTCACTGGTTATCCACAGGCACAATCAGGTCGCTCAGCTCCACTTCCCGCCAATGTACACTGATAAACAAAGGCCATAGCACTTACTGACAGTCACTTAAGGCATGCACAGACTGGCATCATGGCTTTATGTGGCGTTTGTCGGTGTCAGCACAATGAGTGAAGAGATAGACTGAATCACTTTAGATAATCTTTACAGCTGTCTACATTTGAACAAGTGGCAAATTTTGTTCTTTTTTATTTAAGGGGCATAGCACTATGAAATTAATGCCATTCTACATCTGCATGAGTGCCCCAGATCAAATCTCTCAAGACAGACCGAGAAATGATTTAATTATGATTTCATTATTTAGACCTTTTGGCTTTTCTCTTCTGGGGTCACCACAGCTACTCATCTGCCTCCTTGCACAAACCTCAGCCCACTCCAGGAAGAACTGACCAATCAAAAGGTTGCAAAGCTGCTCTAGAGGTGACCAAGACTGATTGAAAAAGATAAATAAAAGCACAATATAGTCCCTTTTTAAATTTATGTGTAGGAAATATAGTTGGCTCATGTAAACATTAGTGCTGTGTAGATGTTTAGCGTAATTAGCAACAACAGAGCATTACAATAAATTTAGTAACAGCAGATGCTTAGCATGCACAGTAGCATGTTCACAGACAGAGGTGGGAAAATAACCAAATCACAACACTATTATAGCAGTTATACTTTTAACTTTATTATAATGTAAGGGGCAGCCATGTTGGATTTCATAACTCTGGGTTATTGGGGTTCGTCAGAGTTTTCAAGTAGGAATTCTAAGATCTGCAGGTGTTCCAATTGACATTTATAAGGGAACAATTGGAATGCAGCATTATAACTATAATATATTTTTCACGAGTTGTCCACTACTGTCTATGCTCTATCTCTGCACATACTACTGTCAGCCTCTGCAGTTTATGTGTTCAGTTTAGTTCAAGTTCATATGCCACTTTTTCTTAGATTTTTTTTTATTATCATTGTGGTTTTATTTGTATTTGTCATTATTGTTGTTATTGTTTTCGACTTGCCAACTGGAACACGATGACTCTGAGTTAACATCACTCTGAGGTCCGAATTCCAACCAACAAGAATAAGCAAAATGTACCATTAGTATTAGTTTCACTTCAAATCTCCTTTTTTTTTTTAATCACTTGTTGCCACAAAGCTTGTTGCCAGGGAAATAGTGTCTTCTTTCCTTTCAGCTTCTCCCTTCTAGGGTCACCACAGCAAATCATCTGCCTTCTAACATGCAAGGATTTGATTCTTTATTTGGCATAGGTTTTATGCTGGATTTCCTTTCTGACGCAACCCTCTGTATGAATCCAGGCTTGGGAGTGGCACAAAGAGTGCACTGACTACCATTATTCTTTTAGTTATCTTTTTGTCCAATCATAAAAGCAGTTTTTAACCAGAGCTGACAATGTTTTTATTTATGATTAATGAATAGAAACAAATGTAAATGTGTAGTTAAATAAGTAAAAATGAAACTTCTTGATTCTTATAGGATAGAGAAACCATGTGCTAAAACCAGAATATCATTTACACACTTTATTCAGGAGAAAATGAGAGTTTGGAACTTGAGTTGTGACTGAGACAGACAGAAGAAGACAGAGCGGACTTATGGAACAGATAAAAGTGATGGACAGCATGTTAAGTGGGTATTTTACTCCAGTGTAACAGCTCTATGACAGGGAGGATTACTGCAACTGCTAAAGCCCTGACTGACACACGTCAAATCCTTATGTGTGAATGTGGATCCATAGACGTCAGATAAGTCAATCAGGCTGAGAGAACAACACCCATGTCACTCTGATGGGGGATATACATTTAACATGAAGGCCGTGCAGCAGCTGTGTTTGACTAGAGGAGGGTCTAAAGGGGAGAGGACAAAGATCAGGCTCCGGATTATCAAAAATACGATGCCACTTGCTTTAGTTAATTCATAGAAATGACTGGGCATGAATTAGTAATTAATTAAATGCTATATTTGATCATGAATTAGACCATGAGGCTTTACTGTGATAAACTGTATTCATATAAACAAACTTTGATGTGTGCGTGCACATTGCAAATCTACTGACAAATCCACTGACAGTTCTTCAACAGATGAAAACATCTACAACAAAGTTAATACAATAGCAGTATTTACAACAGTCAACATGAGAAAATTTCACAGAAGAAACTGAATAAACAATCTTATTAATTAAACGTTTTCAGACATGAATACATTAGACATTTGTGCATATACTGCAAAGAAATCAAGAATCTTGGTGTTTGTATTTGCCATAATTTGGTTAGAAGTATAATGATTGTTGTTGCTTGAAATAGGGCCAAGAACTTGCAAAACAAGGGCGTTTGTGTTTTGAATATTTTTGTTGGGACATGGGACGAGCTGTAAATCAGGAAAGCAAAGCCTTGCCAAGGTGGGATGGGGACAACCCATGCTAGCTCATATCTAAAGTGATGGGATGCGCAGTGAGAGAGTGGCCAGCAAGAGGTAACTGATCCAACTGAGATTAACCCCCTTGAGATTAACTGGTTGAATGTCCCAGATGTACCCGTATCAAGGTCAGCCCTATGTTCCCACACCTCTGTTCCCACATTTAAAAATTAGGCCCTATGTTCTCTACAGCTCTGTTTCCATGTTTCAAAATGAAGCCCTATGTACCCAAAGCCCTATGTTCCCCCATTTTTAAGATTTTATTTTTAAATTAGGCCTTAAGTTCCCTCAACCCTCTCCCACAAGGGGTTTGTTATTGGGGATAAAACATGCACAATTTATCTGAAATAATCTTAGAAATGTGGGAACATAGTGCTGTGGGACCATAGACATGCTCACCCTGCATCACAACCAAAGCAGCTGGGACAGGCTCCAGTCCCTGACCAAAACAGGGACTGAACCATTTCCAAAAGCATTGTTAGCAGTGAATACTTTAGGTGAAGTTATGCCTAAACATAAAACAAACAAACCACTATTTATATAACTGCAAATCAGTTTTTTGTTAAGAACAAACTGAAGTGTCCTGTAGTTAGTTTGGGCTGATCTGGGGCTATTGTACAGTATGCTTGCTTGCACATTACAAGCCTTATGTGGGGTACTCCAAAGACAGTGGCCAGTTTGTGTGAGGGATGGTTTAGACAACAACACGTTTTGCCGAAAACGGAATAATCCGATTACGGTTTGGCCTTCCATTTACAGGTGGACGGGGTTTCTGGTTTCCAAATCCACAATCTTTTGACAACACTGAAAGAGGAGTTTTTGTCTCGCAGTGGGGAGCTGCCAGGAATACTTACTTTTACTTAAGACATTATGAGAATGGCTTCAGAAAACCACAAGATCTTAAAGTTGTTGTGAAGTTGCAGACAGGAACTATAATTTCCTCTGCTGTTTAGTCACTTTGCTACAGTACTACAGTTTACTCATACTAACTCGTTTTCGTTACACCTCAACATTTTCGTGTAAATGCGAATTAGAGGCAGCATTACTGCTGCGTTTTCCTGGCCTGCATTGTTGTGTAAATGGGCACCACAGAGACATACACAGACAGACAACCAATCACTCTCACATTCATTCACAAATGGCACTGTGTCACCAGTTCACCTAAATACTACATGTCTTTGTATGGTGTGTGGAAGCTTTTTGTAGTAGTATTTATGTATTATAAGATTGTATCTTTTCAGTAAGTCCTCATCACAGCACAGGTCATTGTTCGGTTGTGTTGTGTTTAAGTGTGTGTTTGTCCTATCACCACTACAGCAGATATCTGTTTGTGAGCTCAGATAAGACTGTGAGGTATGCCATATTTGTGTGTGAAGTGCACCAAAGTGTTTGATTTCCTGTGACCCAGACGCAACAGAACCAGCCCACCTCCCACAGTCCTCCCCAGCTCAGATCTTATCTCTCAGGCTGCAGGTGAGTGGAGGATCCTGGGTGGTATAAACCGGTATGGGCCGGGGCTACGTGTGAGAGGGCACGGATACATGAGCGTACTGTTAGACAAGCATTAGAGCTGCTGCAACATCAACATGGACAACATAGTAAACTGTGATTGTTTTTTTTATTAAAATAAATCCCAAACTTTTAATACTTGGTAGTAATTATCCTAGTGGCACTTGTTTTATCTAGGCACTATGTTTTATACTGCAGGGCTGTCCAAACTTTTTTTTATTGAGGGCCATGTACTCAAAAAATATGGAGTAGGACCACTCACTACAGGTAACCTATGTCGCCTTGGCCTCACCATAAAAGTCCCTTCCAACTCCTTCCTTTTATTCAGGTGGCTCCACAGTGAATCATTCTTGTGGGTACTTTGTCATAGGTATTACTCCGGATGCCCTTCCACAGCCCCACATTTATCTAGCGCTGGGACAGGCACATAGTGAGGCTGAAAATGTTTGTATACCAAACCATTTTGTCTTCCTGAAGGGGCATTATGCTTTTATTTACATTTTTAAACCAATCTTGGTCACACAGAACAGCACTGCATCTTTTACAACTTTTAAAAACATTATGTGACTAAAAGAAAGCAGAGTGTAGAGCTGTTATGGTATTTCGGTGCCGTTTTACTACAACAAAAAAAAAAAAATAGCTGTAAGGAATCAGTGGAAACAGAGCTGTACATAGTTTTTTGGATACATTAATGAGGCAGACTGGATGTAGAGGGCCTGTTGATTGGCCAGTGCTTCCTGGAGTGGGCGGGGGTTTGTGAGAGAGGCAAAGATTTGTGGAACTGAGCGTCCTGAAGCCTCAGAAACTCAGCCTCAGAGACCACAGAATGACTCTAACAGGCATGAATGAGAGAAAACACATCTCCAGGTATGATGAAGGATGAAGGAACAACATTATAACATTGGAAAAAGCTCAAAAAAGTAGATTTTGCATAATATAGTCCCTTTAATGCCAGGTCCATTCTAGACAACATTGCTTTTTACCTTTTTACTAGGGCTGGTAATCGATAAAAAAAAAAAGTACTAATTAATCGCGATTAATAACTACCAGTTATTAATCGCGATTAATGGTATTATGAATTCACGTACAAACACAAAATTCTAAATTTAGAACATTTATTTTGAATTCACATACTTTACTGTAAACTTGTGCAATGCAAACAAAACTGGCAAAGCAAAAATAAATGAATAGTCTCTTTGAGACCTGTAACTCAGACAAAGTTTGCCTAAATAAGCTACAACCAATAAATACACAAAACTTAGCTAAAAAAGCGTGTGTAATCTCTTTTAGAACTTTAACAAAAATAAGTTTAATTCTTCAATTAATAACAATTGTTGTGGTTCACAACAGTGTAAATACTATGAACTGTGTTACTCCAGTGGTAATTGAACTCATCCTTGTATAGACTGCACATAACTTTTGTTTTGTCTATATTGCTGTAAGGTGACGATTTGAAGCAGAATTGTCCATTTAGCAATGTGTCTTTTTGGTCCCTCATGTTGCTTTAGCTCGTTCACTTGTTGCATTAGGCTCGTTCCAGATGAACTGTGCCTCGCCTGGATTGTGAACGAGAGTGCACGGCCGCAATGAGAGGAGGGGAAATATGCCTGTACTGAAGTCGGACAGTTTGTGGCTCAGATCACGCACCATCACGCCCGAAATCTACTTCTCGCATGTGTTGGTTTATCCAGGTCAAAACTGTAACTTTAGTCTGTATTAAAAAAAGAAAAGAGGCAGGGGGAGAAGGAGAGGAGGGCAATGAAGTGTCGTGCGTTACGTTTCTGATCAGCACTAAACTCAGATCCAATCACCTGTCCGTTCACCGCTGATAGGTGTGCGTTTTCCCATCATGCACTGAGCCGTGCTGCCTCTGCAGTTGCTCCTGATGAACTGCGGCGGCTCAGGCGCTGGTCTCGTTTGGATCTCACGGTGACCGTTGCACTTGTGGCATCAGAGCAAGTCGGGAACAAGTTGGACACAAATCTAACTGGCGTGCACTGCACACAGACTGACACTGATCCAAACTGCGCAAGTCTGGCTCATCTCAAACGCCTGATGGATGGAAACGGAAATGTGTCGTCTTCTACGCTTGCGCGGTGCATTTCTGCTCCGCTGGAAGACTCGTGGTGTGTTTCTGCCTCTGTCAGTGTCGTCGTAATATTTTTGTTGTGATCAAATTAATCGATGCGTCAATTGAAATTAATGCACTTAAATCAATAAATTAACGCACTGCGTTGACGCGATAATTTTCCCAGCCCTACTTTTTACCTTAATCTACACTTTTTAAAAATATATATATTTTTAGGCCTCTTTTGGCTTTTATTAGATAGTGCATAGTACTACCTGCAGCTATTAAGGCCTATTAAGATTGAAGTCTGTGAGCCAACAAAAAATGGTCTTTGGGCCACATCTGGGCCCCAGACCACAGTTTGGATGGCTATTTAATAGGCCAATATGAATTACTAAATAAACAATAAACAAAAAAACTAAATCAGGCAAATGTTGAGCTCTGGTTTTGTGAAATGGTTCCCCTGCCTTTAGTGCAGGAGGTCAGATTTCCCATAATGGAGCCAAAGCAATAGCCACACTGCAGGATTTTGACAGGAAGGTCATGTGAATGCTTCAATGTGGCAACCCCTGAAAGAAAGTGAGCAGCCAGAAAGGACTTTTGTTTCTTCGTCGCATGTGTGAAAATGAATTAGAACTCATTTAAAAACACTCAACTGCCCCTTTAATGTCAGACAGTGTAAACAGTTAAAGGTTAGAGGTGTTTATACAGTTTGACCTTTGATCCCGAGGTGTTCTTTTTAAGTGCACAATATAAATTAGTAAAACCTATGATTGATAAGTCTCACGCCGAGTACTTTGAAGCTTTGTTTGTATTTCCACTCTTTTCACTCTTCTCCTATTTTCTCCTCTTGTGTCCTTCAGTACCTCCTCCCTCTCCTCGCTGCGGCTTTTTGTTTTTTAACGGATGAGTTATTGACTTAAGCAGGGCCAATTAATCAGGGAGTAATGGGGCAGCAGGGAGGCCTGGGGAAGCAATGCATCATGGGCCAGAGATGAGCTCTGTCAGGCTGCTCATACGGGCCTCCTCAATCACTCCCACATTAACGCCACACTCCAGCACTGAGGAGGAAAAGGGGAGAGAGGGGATAGATGAGAGGATCTGCGGTACTGTCCAGGAAAAGATAAAGGTGAGGTGTGTATTTTTCATTTTACATTTTTAGCCTGTGCCAACACCTAACTCCATTAAGTCATACGATATTTCATGACTTTCAATGCTATTTTTCAACTATAGCCTACTCAAAGCTATATGTTTCTTCAGCCTTTGTGTTATTCTTATCTAAAATATCAAAGGTCCCTTGTTATGCCAAAGCAACCTTTCGGAGCTTTTTACAATATTATAATGTTGTTTGCACCTCAAAAACATTAAAATTTAAATTAATTTATTTCAAATCTGCACGCAACACAGTTCACGTGACAGTGGTTACAACAACATAAAACAGATGACAAACAGTAAACGATTTTTGACAAAAGAAGCAACACTTTTAGACCCCCCCACACACACACACACACACCCCGCCACTCATCACAACAACGACAACAGTAATACAACAACAACATTCATCAGAACAAGACACAAACACAGTCCCAAACACTCTCCAACCCCTACACCCTCTCAACTAGTTGCTCCAGTTGTTCCCCTGCACAACTGATGTTTGTATCATCAGCAAAGACTACACATTTCATAATTTCAGATACTTCACATATGTCATTAATGGTCAGTGTGAACAGTGTTGGTCCCAGTATTGAACCTTGATGTACTCCGCACACAATATTCATATTCATGGATTTATCTTGGCCAAAAATATACCTGGAGTAGTATTTTGTTTCATTCACACACTGGTATAGTATTGATAACGTGGTTGTTTAGTCCTGATTTAGACCTTGTTCAATGCTATGTAAGTCTGGGTTTAGCCATAGATTAGTCCTGGTTTAGTTCTGGTGCAGCTTTGTGCAGCTTTGTTCCTGGTTAAGTCCATGTTTCAGCCCTAGTTTAGTCCTGGTCTGTGAAAGTTTGATAACCACTGGCCTAAGTTGAAGTGAGCCGACACGCTAACCATGCAGGATAGCTTTGTGCTGCTACATTGCTGTTTGCTCATAAGCTGACATGCTAACTGGACATGATAGCTCCATGGGTCACTGCTTCGCTCCTGGAGCAGCGAAAAGGCCAAGCCCCTCCGGAGTGTGTGTCTTGCGGGGCAACAGTGAAGGGTGCGTTTAAATATTCACAATATTCACATAGACCATAACTGAACTGGAACTGATAATTGCAACACTTAAACCACAGCCACTACAAAGCCATCAGCTCATCTGTTAGCCTCATGTTGCTTAATAGCTGTGCTAATAAGCCATTATATCATGCTGGGTCTATGCCCCACCTTTCAGTACAAGCACTCGGAGATTCTCTCTCATGTCTGAACTCAAATCCTCCCAAATAACCGTCATAATGTTACTGTCATGAGTTTACACTGACCTGTTCCATACTGCACTCGAGAAACAACTATTAAAAATACCACCACTACTACTATCAGTATCACAATGAGTACTATTACTACTCCTTCTACTGGTTCTACTACTACTAATACTGCTTGTGCTCCCACTACTACAACTACTACAGTATTACTATGCTACTACTCCCTTTGCCACCAAGGTCCTAAAATACATTTACTCTGTTAGAGATTCGAAATGTCTTACTAATATCAGTATTACAATGAGTACTTCTACTGGTGCTACTACTAATATAGCTTGTGCTCCCACTACTACTACTACTACTGCTGTATTACTAGTGCTGCTACTTTGCCACCAAGGTTTTAAAATACTTTTTCTTTGTTAAAGATTCTAAAAATGTTCTTAAAATTCCCTTAAAAAGTACACATTCAAGTTTTCATTGTCAGAATTTGTTGAAAGCATTCTCAAATAACTGTAACAAACGGTTTAGCAATGGGCCAAGGAACAAATGTAGCTCTTGATTAAGGATTTTTTTTTCTTCCATACTGCTCTCCTTCAAGCAGATGAACAGATGCAGTCCAGTGTCGGTCATCAATGTATGCCATAAATCAGATTTTTTCATTTTCAGGAGCTCTCGGCTGTGCCTTGAGGTTCCTCTGAAGTTTATATCCAGCTAATGTTGTCGTTGAGAGATACAATTTTACAGCCTTTGCTTCCTTGAACATTTGGCATCAACATTTACAGACGACCAAGTGTCTGCCTCTTGAGTTACAACCCCCCTGTTTGTTATGTCTCTACACTAACACAGTCTTGACCGAAACAGAAAGGTTAACTTGGACGTTTCTAAAATCCTTCTGCATAACAATATACAGCTTTGGTTGCAGCGTAAGACAGTGGTTCTCAAATTGTGGTCCTGGGTACTACTGGTAGTACACAGGCTGCTTCTGGTGGTACTCAGAAGTGTTTTGCAGTTGAAGTCCAGATTTAGTTTGATTTTTTTTTTTTAGTTTGACAGCCAGTATTATTCTTGTTTTAGTCCTGCTCTGGTTGGCGATTCAATTTGAAGTTTAAGACCACTGCTTAGTCCTGGTTTAGACCTAGATGAATCTTGGTTTTGTCCTGGTTATGTGCTGGTTTAGTCCTGGTTTAGTCATAGAGTACTCATGGTTTAGTCCAAATTAAGTGCTGGTTTAGTCCTGATTTAGACAAGGTAGTCCTGGTTTAGTTAAATTATTCCTGGTTTAGTTCTATATTAGTGCCTGATTCAGACATGGTTTCGTCCTGGTTCAGTTCTGGTTTAGACCTAAACTAGTCCTAGTTTAGTTCTGGTTATGTGTTGTGCTGGTTTAGTCTGGGTATAGATCTAGTTCAGTCCTAGATAAGTCCTGGTTTAGACCTAGACTAGTCCTGGTTTAGTTCTGGTTATGCACTGTGCTGGTTTAGTCTGGATTTAGACCTTGTTCAGTCCTAGATAAGACCTGGTTTAGTCCTAAATTAGACCTGGTTCAGTGCTATGTAAGTCCTAGTTTATTCATAGATTAGTCCTAATTCTAGTTATGTGCTACTTTTGTCCTGGTTAAGTCCAATTTCAGTGTGAAAAGTGTGAAAATCACTAGCCTAAGTTGAAGTGAGCAGACATGCTAACCATGCATGATAGCTCCATGCTGCTGGGTCTCTGCTTGCTCCCGGGGCAGCGAAAGGCCAAGCTTCCTCTGGAGTGTGTCCTGCAGGGCAACAGTGAAGGGTGCGTTTAAACAGTCACAATATGAGCCCCGGGAAGTGTGTTTGTGCACTTTTTGTTGTCTGAATACATCGAATAAATGGGTGGGTGCAAAAGTTCACATACCTCACTTAACATCTAGTCCTAGACCAAGTGCAAGCCTATACAGGATTGTAGAACCAGTGCTTTATTTTACATTTAAGAAAAAGCTGTTGTCCACTCACCACTTTTTCAGTCTCTCTCAATGTTCAAGACCAAGTCAGGTCGATGAAGTAACCTAGTCAGAGATGTAGGTGTTGTAAGTACATGTAAATTACCGCATATTGCAATTAGCCTGAAATATTTACTCATAACAAACCCATAAGCCCCTAATTTTAAAGTACTTAGGCTTACCTCGTCTACCTTTTCTTTTTTTCTGTTGTAAAAATAAGTAGCAATTGATGCTGGATCATTAGTCTCTCACCAGAGGCTGAGTGATGGCTAAATAAATTGTTGTGGGGTGAATAAAGCGTCCGGCATCTGCAGCTGCTGCTCTGGGCCGAAAACAACACTTGCAAGTATGAGCGTAACCGACCCAGTGTCACGGAAGTCTCGAGAGAAAGCGGCAGATTGTTGTTAGCCAACACCAAACTAGTGATGGCTTTATTTCTTGATTTTTGTCATGGCAGAGCAGCCAAATGACAGAAAAAAATGTATACAAATACACAGAGGAGAAATCAAAAGTAAAGCTGAGCGAGGGTTCATATAGGAGTCAACTAGACTTGTGAGTATTTTACGATACTGCTTTACTCTGAAATATAGGGGGAGCTCCACAGAGAAACATTAATCAAAAACAGCAAAGAAACGAGACAAGTTACTGAGTTCCACTTTATAACATAACTTTTGTTGTTATGTCACACACCATTGCAGTGCTTATGTCACAAATGTTTTATCTGGTTTCTATTGGCAGTGTGAATGCGAGCTGACAAAAGGCTAGGACGTTTATAGAACTGAAAATGGCATGGGCAGTTGGTAGAACTAAGATCCCATAACTGTTCTGTGCGAAAGTGTTAGGATGGCAGTAGCTCAGTCAGTAGAGACAATTGCCCACCAACCTGAAGGGCAAGACATTCACCCACCTTGCCCTTGACTGTGTTCAGCGGTGGTCATATGGGTTGGCAGCCATGCTTCTGTCAGTCTGCTCACCATCACAGACTGTGACTGAGGGGTGAATGAATAATGCAGTTCTAAAGTGACTTGACTGATTACAAAAAAGCACTATATAAGGGTGAAGCTTTATTATTATTATTTACTAGGGGCAATTTAGAGTCACCAACGCATGCATGTCTTTGAATGGTGGGAGCAAGCTGCAGATTGTCATAACACCATAGTAACACGGCAAACACATGCAGATTCCACTTAAAGTTCCCTTCATAAATCATATTCCACAGTACAGTATTCTTTACAGACCCTCCTCCAGCTGCAGATCTGACTGTTAGAAAGCAGATTAGACCTCAGACACTTGGATCAGCGTTTTGATCAAATAACACTCGGCGGTGCAATGTCAACAGGACTGTACACAGACAGATAGAGCTGCTGAGGGACGGGGCTCAGAGCACGGCCCCTCTTATCTGTGTTATGCTGTGAAGAGCGGACGTGTTTGACAGCGCTGGATGTAAGTAGCTGTGTTATGACATGTCTGAGCGAGCGTGAAAAAGGCCAAACACTGAGGCCCTGAGCAGTCCTAGATAAGAGAGAATCAACACAATGAACAGCAGTCATCTGGTCTATAGTCTGTGGCACCAGAGGCTTTTATTTAAGGGCAACTTTAGGTTATTTAGTGAGCACATACAAGCTAGACACTGAAAACTTTCATTGTTAATGTATATCTTCATTTCACAATTCACAGCAATTGCCGTTTTCTTCACACCTCAGCATTTTTGTGTAAATGTGAATCAGCGTCGGTATGACAGTTGTTTTCCTGGCCACCAATTTTGTAAAACACCCCTGAGTAGAAATAGTAGTAGCAGGTTTAGTAATAGCACAAGAAGTAGTACTGGTAATGGTAGGAGCACTTCAAGTAAACTTGACACTAAATACTAAAAAATAAACTTTTACTAAAGTAACATTTTTTTCTTAACTTTTTCTTCTACTTGTGATATTATTTTGTTGTTTATTGTTGTTTGTTGTTGTTTATTCTCAAAGCAAGAGCCATACTACACTAAACTGGAAAGTGGATGCTAATGTACCCTTGCTTTATTTTTAGAAAAAGGTGGTGCAATATTTGGCTTGTCCTCTGTTAGAATACAACTTTATTACAAGGACAAGACTCATTTGATTAAAATAACATTTCCCACTTTATTTTTTGTCTCTTTCTTCTTGTTTTTGCTCAAGTGAGGATTCCGTACCTACCATCCAATCAACACGCAGCAGTGTGTAGCTCCACCTTATCCAAAGCTCTGAGAAGTGGAAACACCTCCTTACCGACCCGATCTACACAGTCGAAATGCGCCTTATGTATATGTGACTTGCCAAAACTTGCCATCACACGTTGAACTTTCTGATTTCTTAATGTCATTGATAATACAGCATAGATTAAGTCTTAATGTTGTTTTGATCAGATGACTCCTCTTACAATATTCATTTGGGTAATATAATCAATGAAAAAATAAACAAAGAAAGTTGCAAAGTCTGTATAGAAATGCTGGAAATGTTACAGATGGATGACTTTGCTAGATAAAGTAGGTTAGAAATTTCTTCATGACAGTATAGGAAGCAGAAAAGCCCAAGAAAGAAGACAAGAAGATTTTGTTCATCTCCTCATCTCTATACGAACAATCATCGGCATCTTTTAATCTCGCGCCTGCAGCAGATCCAGCTCAGACAGGCTGGCTCCTTCCTCGTCAGCTCTCAGATAGGGCCTATATCACACTGAGCTGTCACTATACTGCACACAGGACCAGCCCGGGAGGAAACGCCATCCCGCTCTGGTCATAAATAATAATGGGATTGGCTACATGACACGTTGAGTGATGGGGCCCCTCTCAGAACTCATTTACATGGCTTTGTGTAGCAATCATCGACCCCCTAATGTAGCGCTAAGCAAATGAGCCCTTTCTGAATATTGTGCAATTTATCGCGAGTCAACTGGCACCAGCCGGCCGCTCCATAAATCACGGAACAACACATGCCCCCGATGACAGCTAAATCAACATGGAGTAATTGGTCTGAAATGCGGAGGAAGCAAGGAGCAGCGGCGGCGGGCTGGACAAAGCGCCAGGGGTGAGGGGCAGAGGGAGGGCAGCCTGTGATGGTAACCTCGCGCTGACTCTGGAAATGTAACGGGCAGATGTTTAGGAGAGAAGTCAGGGGGAGATTAAAGAGGTTAGAGGACCAGGAGCAAGAGGCGTTAGAAGGGCTGTTAGTGGCCAGTAGAGGGGGTGCATCCAATGGATTAAAAATACAGACAATTTTTGATTAAATTAGACAGCAACTCCCCTAAAGCTGTTGATTGTTAAAAGATAGATTCTAAGATTAGTATGGTGGGACATCTTGTTTAAACTCCCCATTAAGCGCTTAGTTTCCCTGCCTTTGGTGCAAGAGGTCAGGGGTTTGATTCCCCAATGTGTCCAGGTCCCCAGCCTTGATTAATGTGAGTTTATATGCTGTGGTGATGAAAAAAAACAAAAAACGATCAGACTAAAGAGACTTTCTTGCACATTGTTTGAACTGTAACTGTTGACCAACCAGGTATAAGAGTATGGAATCTGTATTTCGAGGTAAATTACGTTTTTTTACATGATTGAAAAGACAATTTATAAACTCAGGTTATATTTTGTTTTAGCATTGCTTGTATATGTGTCCAAGATAATAATGTTTCTATTGTACTCAAATTGCCTTAGAATGAATAAGGGCTCCTTGTTAGTCACTATGTTTACATGCAGAGAGCTCCGACTGCTCATTGTCCATATTTAATCAGATTTACCCAGAGAACTGGTCACATCACTCTTGTCTCAGTCTACATGCAGAGCAGAGAATTACTACGATCGAATTACTATGATCACAGGTGTTCAAGTGGTTTGGGGATTTACCAGCAGTGCTAAAACTTTGTATGCTATAATAAAAATGCCGTTAATTTACATGGTAATCACAGATTTACTAGTAAATATAAACGGTAACACTTTTATTTTTCAAAATAAAATGTAACAAAGTCTGAAAAATGCATTACTCACATGGAACGCAGCCTCATAAATGTATCAAATGACCCATGCAAATGATTGATTGTTGTGGTGACCCCTGAAAGACAGGAGCAGTGAGCAGCTGAAAAGGAATTTCTTTACTCAAAAAAAAAAAAAATAAAAAAAATAAAAAAGCTTTTTTCATACCACTAGATAAAATTTTGAGCTATAGAAGTGTGAGACTCTTGAAAGATACTACACCTAATCTTACAAGCAGCAATACGAACAAATATTCTCTCACAGTTAAGGAAAGAGGAAGCGATCCGACTGATTCTTGTCATGCACATTACTGCACAGTAATTGCAAAATAATATAGCCAGCTAATATCCCTAAGAGTCACAAAGTTTGGTATGGGGGAAGGAAAGATGTATCAATCCAAACAGCATTACCTATAAAGACCAGCAGCCAATCAGGAGACAACCAACCAGACCCATAACTACATGTCAGTCGTCATAAAGCGAGTGAGTGTGGTCAGCTGCAGTGAATGAGTAACTCAGATGTCCGTGTGTCCCTGTATACATGTGTGTGTGTGTGTGTGTGTGCGTGTGTGTGTGTGCGTGTGTGTGCGTGAGGCTGTCAGTGCAGTGTGATTGAACAAACACAGCCCTGTCCATCATTGTCCATTACCCTGACAGCGAGTGAGATTAATGACACAGGGTCAAAGGGAGAACCCCTCACACACACGCACGCACACGCACACACACACACGCACGCACACACACACATACACATGGCCCCCCTCCTCTCTATGTGAAACACAAAGTAAAGACAAGCACACACTAGAGGTAAATATGTAACCCTGGATCTGAATGGGCTTTAAGGAGAAAAGACTCTGCATTTTGTCTTATAGCTTTAGAAATGATGCTATGAAACTGCTCATTGGTAGCACACTCTTAAAAATTAGTTAACTATTAGTAACGAAAATCAACTTAACATAATGTATGATGTGCAAGAATGTTGCCATATCATTACTCTTCTGCCCTCAGTCAAGTGTCTGTTCCTAACCAAGGCAGCAAGCTAAACACCAAATGGCTCCAGCAATGACAGGACACTACTTTCTTCTTTTATGTCTTTACTGAAGACCATTCATATCTTGTTAAATTGTAACAAACATACAAATAAAGAAAATACACGAGTGTTTTTGTATCCCCTTCATACATAAAAATACACAGGTCTATGCACAGCTAACCAATTCTTAAACATGTGTTCAACTAGCTTGGTAGTTAGCATTGACATTGTAGCTGAAGCTAGCAGTTTTAGCTTGCTATTAGCACAAGTGTTGCTTTGAATAAAACTTAACATTCAAATACAAAGAAGTAATTAACAATGACAAAACAATGTTGTTTACTTATAAACTTACAGACTATGTCTTGCCAAGGCTCACCGACGACATGCAGTGCAGCGAGAAGTGTGTTTACACAATCACTGTGATTGCTTCTTTCACTATATGTGCTATACTAATTTAACTGCTGCTTACAGGCATCAGCCACTAGATGGCACTGGTATACACAATCAAATAACCAAAGACATTAAAAACTAAACAGAGAATAGAACCAGCTTAAACATAAATCAACTTGCATTATAACAAAAGGGATAACCATTTGAAGAACAGAATAATTACAATGTAAAGGTCATTTTTACATAGGAAACTACTTCTGTAGCTACAGCTGCCCTGGGGCAGACTGACGGAAATGTGGCTGCCAATCTGCCGCTACAGCCTCTCTGACCACGACCAATCACACTAACATATACATAGGCAAGGTGGGTGAAGTGTCTTGTCCAAGGACATCATGACAACAGTATGAACTGGGAAGAGTGGGATCCGAACCGCCAACCTTCTGGGCATGTTGCATTATAGGCATGTGGAGTTGACTTCACAGCACCCAAGTTGACTTTTTTTTAAACTTCAGCTCACTTAAGGACAAAGACACAATGCCAGTATGAATAGGGGTGAGAGGGATTGGAACCAACAACCTTTGGGGTATAGGTCAACAGCTCTACCGCCTCAGCCGCTGTTGCCCCAAAATGCTCATTTGTAAAGGTCAGTTTTATGAAGTTTTCAGTAGCTCGGAGGTCCATTTTCTTAAAGCTTTTTACAAAATATATTGTAATTGTTAGGTGACAAAAACACTATTATGTAGACATTTTCATTTTCATAATTTGATGTTGATTTGAAATTAGACCCTGCAGTGTTAACCAAATATCTTTACACATATAATACATGTAGAGAAAGATTAATAACATATTAGAAAGACTAGTAAAACCTAATTTGATTTATACATAATATATAAATGTATTACCTTAAAATATAGCTGTCTTTTCAAGCGCCAGTGAATTTTTGGCCCAGCTTTGGTCCAAAGACATCACTTTGAACAAACCCCCCCAAAAAGTGTGGGTTATTAATGACGCGGGCGGCTCAGCAATCTCGATCCCATTTGCATAATTATCGGGCGCTGATACACCACTCATCAGAGCTAATGGACTGGTTTCATTAATTAAAACATCTCATTCCCACTGCTGCCTCCATTACGAGCCAGATGGTTGTCATTACACCACTGTTTGTCACTCAGCGACTTGACACTGGGCCATAAAGGGTTAGTTAATATGACTAACACAGCAGTGGAAGTGTGGCACCAGAGTGAATGAGCTTTTGGACAGCGGCACCCCTCCGGCACATTTAGATGAGATGAAGTTTGAGTGATGGACTGGTGGATTAGTGAGTTAGCTGGCTTTAAAGTGACTATTTGGATAATTTATGGTTATAAAATGGGATGTAGCCACACTGACCAAAGCCATGAGTAAAAGTGGGCAAGATCAAGGTGTTTAAAGACCAAGTCCAGGCTGGAGTTAGTATGGGAGATGGCATAACAAAAAAAAAAAAAATAACAAAAAAAATTGACTATTTGACTATTTGACTATTCATCTTCTTATTGATGAGTATTGAGTGGCTGGAGGCTATCCCTGCAATGATGGTATCAGACAGGTACACCAGACATACACAACCTACCACTCTTAGGCCAGGTACACACTGCATGATTTCGACCCCTTTAAACCGGTGTTCTGTGACATCAGTGTGAAATACCATAGTCCTACCACAAATAAAAAGTGCCTTTGGGTTCAGTTTGTCCTTACTTTGAACCTGAAATTTCACCTGCTTTGACCTTAACTAGACCTTTCCTATCAACAGTACTTCTATATAAAGAATATGTGTATCTCTAAGCTTCACACAGCCAGAGATTCAGCCCCAGTGCAGCTCTCCACTGGGCAGTGTACACTTAGTGGCATTATGATCCGGCGTGTGGTTGTAGTTATTTTAATATTCGCTTCGGCTGGGGTTAGCAGGACTTTAAACGGTACTATTTTCTTTTCATAGACTTATATTAGATTTGAAGGCTGCGGTTTGGGGCGCCAGGTTCAGGCCAGGTTTAGTTTGCAGATGACATACGAGGGTGACATTTTGAGTTTGTGTCCGGGTTACAGCTCATTTCCTCTCTGTCTGTCATGCACTTTGCCGGTCCTCCTCAGAGTATTAAGTCTCACAAACCAAAGGAGAAATGCCAGCAGAATTTGAACAGGGATCTGGCAGTGAAGGCAGTTTGAAGGGCTGTTTTTCCACTGATACATAAAGACTCACTACTGCACAGAGCTTTGATGCACTACTGATGAAACGACACAGATTCAAGTTACAGTGGCAGCGTAATAAAGGTTTCTATTATTAAACATTTTTACATTTGTACACAGAAAATAATGATAGAGTGTGTGGGTTCTCTTTGGGTACTTTGGCTTCCTCTCACTGTCTAAAGAAGTGAGAGTGAATGGTTGTCTGTCAGTGTACGTTTTTGTGTCAAAAACTATTGCTTGTTCATTATGGTACTTTGAGTTTCTAAGCTTATGTAGATTGCTTTGCATGCTACAATTGCTCAAGAGAATTACAAAAGAGACATCTAACACCCACAAGACAACCTTCTGGTGCAGAAAATCTCATTGAGTCAAAAGTAAATTGCCAAGTGAAATGAACTACCTGCTTTATCCTTGCTTCAACGCAGACTTAAGGCTAGGCAAAAAAGTTCTTAAAGGTTCTATTCTGCTAAATTGACTTTTATGAGCTTTTAATAATGTTATAATGTTTGCACCTTCAAAAACAGACCTGGAGTAGTATTTTGTTTCATTCACACATGTTTGAGTAATCCTGTATGCTTATGCCGTTCCCTTCTCAAGAGCTGAAAACACTCAGTCTCACAGCTCTACGTAGACACATAAAACTGCTCCTGTGTGTTTCTAAAGCCCATACACTGTCACCGGACTTGTTATGATCATTTCAGCGCTTACATTGCTGTCACTATGCAACAGTCAGCTCATTTATCTATCTGTTAGCATTATGTTGCTAATAACTGTGCTAAATAGCCATTTTATGCTTTGTCCAGTCCCCACTGTTGCCAGCAGGGACAGCGCTCTCTGTAAAGTTAAAGTAACAGCTCCCCAAAAGAAGAGGTTTCCCATACATGTATATTTTAAGTCATAAAATGTGAAATACTAATGCAAATTATTTCTAAAAGCCTGAAAAAACACAGTATGGCTTTTAAGATACTTAAGCTTTTAATTTGTGTAAGTATATTATGTGAAATTTATTTATGTGCAAATAACAATACGAGTCTGTATTGTTCTTGAATAGGCACTTTCAGATTTTAATAGTAATAAAACTTAGATTAAAATGAATGGTGCATTGTTTTGTGTTATTAAATTGCATATAACAAACTCTACAGCTGACAGAGTTATTACTTACCACTAAATATTAATAACCAGAGAGTCTAAAGAGCACTCGTCTCACTGTTTTAAAGGCGGCTAATAAATCCAGGGTGGTCTGTAGCTGCAGGTCAGTCGTCCTATGAGTTTACTGTTTAACTCCTGCCTTTAGGACATAAGGAGGAGTGCAGTGCAATCACTGTGAACAGAGGGAAAAATACAGGCCATAGAGGAGTCAGCCTGGGACAACATTATGTCCTCAGCGTCACCTGGTAATTGAGGCTCGTTCGGTTCAATCTAACTGTCCACTTTAGTTAGTGTTTCCCTGCCCCACACTCAAACAAACACACACAAACACACACACACAGGAGAGGTTATAACGGCTGATCCAAACTGACAGACCAGTTAAGGTTACATGTCTGATGTCTTAGGATCCAGCCACAAACAAATCAAGAAATCAACTCAATATCTGATAATAGTGAGAATGATGATAATACTATTTTACATTTCCAGATTCTTCCAGGTTGCGTTTTGTGTGAAATAGATTATTTTTTTCTGGACAGATGTTAGGTCTGGAGAGCACCCAAGCTACCCAGAACATTCAAGTTTAATCAAAAAAAGGTCCTCACTTTGCATGGAAAATGTTTGCTAGTGAGTACTTCTGGCTTAAAGGTCCCATATTATGCTTTTTTCAGGCTTTTTAAAATAGTTTTAGACACCTTTGCATTAGTATTTCACATTTTATAGCTTAAAGTTATGTATAGAAAACACTGTTACTTTGATTTTGCAGAGAACGCTTGGATAGCGTCTGCAATCAGAGGGCGACAGACTCTGGACAGAGCATAAAACATCTATTTAGCACAACTATTAGCAACATGGCACTAACTGAGGGCTGTCCAAAGTGGGGCCTGTGGGCCAAACTTGGCCCTTTAAGGGGTTTGATTTGGTCCACAAAGGCGTGCTGTGATTTGTGAGTTGTATCTACTTTAATTCTATGGTGCAATAATTACACTGTTAGTAGGGAGTCTAACAACTCTGTCTATCTAAACAACACAATAATTAAAGGAAGCTTAATTACAGATCACTTTGCATTATGTTTTCATTACAAGCAAAAGATTATTGCGTTTGATCCTTGGCCCACTAATATAATTCCAGTTTGGCTTTTAAAGGGAAAATGATTGGGCACCCCTGCACTATCGATAGATAAATGAGCTGACTGCTTCATAGTGATGGCAATTTAAGCACTAAAATGATCAGAATGAGTCTGATAACGGTGTATGGGCTTTAGAAACGCACAGGAGCACTTCCTGGTTTCATGTAGAGCTGTGTTAGAAGATGAAGACACTTTTTATTTATCAATATACAGGTCATAACACATACAAAGCAACCACAGTACATTATATGTGAGGTTTGTTCTCCATGAACCTGGAAACATTAGATGAACTCCTCAAATTTAGCAGGCAAAGAATCCCAACTTGCCTGACTTCTTCTTAAGTTAACTAGATCTGACTCTCCCTATTGCCATTTTCTGTAGACACACACAGAGCCACTGCTGTGTCCCAGACTGCAGTGCTCTCTCGCCCCATTGCTTTGAGGACTAGGGGCTCCAATTAGCCTTCACTCTGCCCCCCCCCCACCTCCCCCTCCCTCCCCACGACCGCCCCGCTCTGCTGTCAAAGCTAATCGAGCCACTACCACCTCCCACCGCCACAGACAGGCCTTGTCACCACCGCTCGGCGAAAGGTCAGAGCCTGGCAATTAAAGCTACCCAGTGGGGGCGCCGTGGAGGGGGGACACAGTAGCAGCGCAGCACTAACCTCTCATCATGATAACTAACAGGATTAGCTGCGGGGCGCTGAGAGCTTGACATGCACACACACACACACACAAACACACAAACACACACATGCTATAGGCTTACACCAGACACATGCAAAAAGCTACAAACCCAGTAACCTCTTACAGTCAGGAAACAGAGACAAAGATGGCCGCCAGATATTTCAGTGGGAAGTGCTGGACCATAGATGAAGTGGGTCCCAACCTTTTAAAAGTTTTTTTAAAGCTCAAACTCAACATGGGGATAATAATAATAATAATAATAATAATAATAATAATAATAATAATAATAATAATAATAATAATAAAATATAATAAATATAAAGAAAAAATTTGATAATGCCACTGATTTTCATATTCTCAATGAATGAGGAGGTTATACTGCTAAAGCATATTATTTGCATTATCAAATATTTTTCTTATTATCTTTGAAATGATTAATCAAATAATTCCATGTAACCCTTAAAAAGTGCTTCCGTACCCCTAGGGGTCCACCGTCATGGACCATGATGGAGCACTATATCCTGTACATTATGGGTTTTTACAGCTTTTGAACTAAAAAAATATAGGTTTTACAACTGGACAAGTGTTAATTGGCAGCTCGCATGGTAGCTAAAAATAATAACACAGCCAATACATTTTTAGAATTTGCTACATAAATACATGACCACTATACCTCAAATTTACATTTGCATTATATTTGTCCTTTCACTTTGATAATGTTGTTTCCAAAGGGCGGTAACTGTCAAACCAAACTGGCAACACCGGCACACTTGATGACTGCCATACACTGCTAGGGATGGGCATCGAAACCCAGTTCTACCCTTGAACTGGTTGTAATTTTTCCAATCCATCACAATTGTCTGCCGCCGCCATTAACGATCTCTCTAATCGATGCTGCTCTGGGCAGCTGTGTTTGTGTGAGCAGCAGGTTTTGCTCTGAGAACCGCTCCGCCCCCAAACAGCGCCTCTAACTTTCACTTTGCTGCAAAAGTCATCTTCGATGAGTAGCCTACAAAGTGCGGCGCGCATCATGCAGTGCATGTCGTTCTTCCCTCTCTAATTAATGCACACACACTCATGCTCAAACTCATAGTTTGATTAGCGGTTTATTTAGATAGACTGGTGAAAAGCTGCTCTTGCTGCCCATAAATTAACATTAAAGCCACAATCCTGTTTATTTAAAAAAGATAAAATCCCAGTAATTTAACAGCTGTACATTCAATACATGTTACTTCTGTTTAGTGAACCCAGTTTAAAATAGGCCTACTTGCATGAAAATACAAATAAGCTTCTATTTCTGCTTTGTAATAAACCATATGGCCACAAATCAATTTAATTTTTATTCACAGATTTAACAGGAATTGATAATAGAATTGATAAAGATTGAAAAGATTTTAATAGATTATTAAAGATTTTAATAAAAAGAGGACAAAAACCTGATGGCCAGACAGTGTTGTGAAGAATAGTGAGGAAGAAAGACAAGGACATGCATGTCAGTTCCCACACATCTCTGTATTAAGGTAAATACTCTGTTTTGGCTGTGTTGTTTTTTTTGCAGGATGACAAGTTTATTGGGAAAAAATCCCATCTGTGCAGCTCTCAGCTTCACTTGGCGTTGCCAGTGTGGCTTTTGTGAAAAAAATAGTGAGGATCACTGGTCTAGAGGATTTTAATAAGATGCAATTGTCTTCTGTCTAGCTACAATACAAAAATACGGCTATTATATGCCACATTTTCTATGTTTTATTATATATTATATATTCATGTCCGTATTGCACTATTATGTCCTTAAAAAGCTAGTGTAAATGAGGCCAAAATATTGATACATGACTTCAACGATGCAGCTCTAAGATCAGCATCAGCAATGTAATTCCACAATTATCTCCCTAAAAAGATGTTGTTAGTTGAATTCATTACCAATATTTATCCATAAATAAGCCCTAGGCAAGGTCTCCTTTTTTACTCTGTCAATACCATAAGTAACCACTAGGATATTATAAGGTTATCTATTATCCACCTTTATTATATCTGGCCAAAGTACACAAGCCAGTGTACTCTGGAGAGAATGGAGAGAAGTATGTCAGGAAGGGCATATGGCATAAAGCCTATGGAGGCAGATGATTTGCTGTAGACCATAAAAGTGAAAAGCCAAACCGAAAGAAGATATCAGGCCAAAGTTCAGCTCTTAAAAACCTGTCTTCTTCCCCAAACTTTCTCTGTAGAGTGAAGGAGCGCCCTGTCCCATTTCTGTGTTTAACAGTCTCCCCGGCACTCCTCTCCCTCCTCCCCCCTCTGTTATGACTTACCCCCCTCCTTTACCCAGTCCCTCTCTGGCTTGGCGCTCCTTCACTTCCACCAGTCTAATCGGTGCCATCGGCCCCTCCTCTGCCATCCGTCAGGGCGCTCACATTGTTTTGACGTCTAGTTAATTCTGCTCCCGATGATTTATCAAACTCTTATTACGAGCCGCTGAAAGCCTCATTTATTGTCCTGATGTATGGTAATGATAGCCCCGCGCCACCGCCTGCCCTGAATCTTAACCAACGCACTTTTGTCCTCTTCTTCCACTCCCGGCACATCCTCTTTTCTCTCCCTGCATTTATATGGCTGCTCCTCTGTTGTCTGGCCCACAGTGGCTGTTCTTTTATTGTCTTTGTAGCAGGGGTTGGACGAGCCAAATCTGTACACAAGGTAAAAGTTATAGGTAACAATGAAGTCGCAAAACATTTATTAAACTTGTTCTGTCAAAATGATCACGAATAACAAAGTATGGTGTACAAAGTAGGGCTGGGAATCACAGGGATACATGACACGATACATGGCTCAAGATACTGATAATATCACAATATGGCGATGTTGTGATTATTGATATATTGCACAAAATAACCTGCGTCAGTGTGATATTTAGTATTTAGAAATACTTTTACTCGTGTGACAGTATTTGGCAGACCATATGCTTAGAAGTGCAGTGCTGCCCTCTACAGTCCTGGCAGACTTCTTGACCACGGTTGTCTTTAAATTGCAGGGCTAATGTTTGACACATACAAAATAAACAAGTTGCTAGAGATTGCACCAAGAGCTTCAGATGCTTTGTATAGTATATATTAAAAGTGTGTAAAAGCAATTGAGTTTCCTTTATGCTTGTTTTCCAGCGTAGTCAGTCCTGGAATAACTTCTTTTCCAGTAGGATTTCTTTTCCAGTTGTTACTGATTCAATGTTGACAAGCTTTGTAGACAAACCAGCCACTGGGGCAACACTTATTCAGATGAGATTAGCATGGATGTGCAGAATAATAAATCTGGATCAGGCACTGCCCCTCTCCCCTGTCATCAAGTTTACTAGTGAACACTCGTGAATTAGAGTGGAAAAATCCCATGTGGCACAGACAGGATTTTTCTCACAGACCAGTGTTCAGCTGACAGGTGTTTATCTATTTTTGCATCATTTACTTTTTTTCTGTTAAATATCTCCAAATCTGCTGAAAAATAACTTTTTATTTGACGTCACCATTATATTACTCCTTCACGGGCACTGGTCAGAACTGATCACATGGAGCATGCTAAACATTCTCATCTATATTTCAATCCTTGATAATAAAGCCTACATGAAATTTAAAGTTTTTTTTTATAACCATTTACTGATAGATTGTCCTCCTCCTCTAATAAAACAAACAACAAACAAACAAACAAAAAACAACTCACATTTCAGGTTAAAAGGGATATATTATGCAAAATCAACTTTTCAGAGCTTATAATGTTCCTTCATCAAAAACATACCTGGAATTTTTTTTTTTTTTTTTTGTTGCTTCATTTACGCCGGTTAAAGTAATCCTGTAGTCTCTGGCAGGGACATAGAATGCTTGGTTTCATGAACCTCCGCCTCTCCCACAAATCCCCGCCCACTCCAGGAAACACTGACCAATCAACAAGCCCTCTACATCCAGTCTGCTCTCAATCATTTATAAATATATGTATATAAAAACAGTGTACAGCTCTGTTTCCACTGATTCCTTAAAGCTATTTTTCACTTTGTTGTAAAATGGTATCATACAAAAAGTTTAAGAAAGTGAAGTGCTCCTTTTCTTTGATTATGTTCAAAAGACACTCTGCTGTTTCTTCATGGCACCAGTAGAGTATTAATTAAAAATGTTCTCTTTTAGGCGTATTATGTTTTTAAACGTGCAATGTAGTTCGAGAGGTGACCAAGATTGGTTTAAAAATATAAACAAAAGCACAACATATCCCCTTTAAATAGTAAATAAAAGTGGTTTCAAGCCCTGTCTGCTTTTCACCCTACCCTAAAGTCTCCATTTCTGTCTCTCCCCCCTCAGCCACTCTGTCTGTCTGTCTCTCCCTGTGCTATTGTCTTCACTGCGCTGCTATTTCATCACTGCCTCTTCTAATCCCCCTGCCACACCGCGAAGTCGCTCGTCTCCTGTTCCGTCTCATTCCACCTGTCTGTCCCGCTCCTCAAATGAAAAGCCTTGACGCCGCGTCGGACAAAATATGGGAACGCCGCCAAGACGCTAAATATCACCGTCAGCGTCCCTTTTCGGAGACGCTGATATGGATAACCCCCTATCAGCCGACAGCACATCAAACCCCCATTGACAAAACAGTCAGTCTGCGGCCCGAAGAATAGGCGTTTTACTCGGGCGCTGTACATCATCAAATATCGCCGATCTCAAATTACCCCGGCGGCCTTGACACAAAAACAAAACACTTCTGTTGAATAATTCAGACCGCGGCAGGATCTTAGGGGCATTAGCCGTCGATGGGCTGCAATAAAAGCTGGTGAGAAATCAATGGAGCGAGACTATATCCATTGTCCACAAAGGCAAGATCCATTCCTAATGTGTCTGCAGCCATTTAAGTTGAAAGCACAGTATTTCTTACACTGACGGCTGATGTCTTTCTCTGTCACGGGTTTATCTTAGAGGTTAATTTGGGGAATTGCAAATGAATTTTCAAAGCTAGGAAATTAAGTGTGTTATTATTTGAGGCATATGGGAGAGAATATGCAGATGTAGCCTGGTTTGTTAATGGTGCTGGTGTAATATGAATGCATAGTTTACCGATTAAAACTCAAAAATAATTGGTAACATTGGGAATGTGGCAGCCTGTTGGTAGCTTTTGTAGTGCAGCTAAATTGTGATGCTCTAGCTAAAGTTTTCTAGCCACTCACTGACAGTACACTGATGTGGTTATCATAGTTGTAGGTTCTTAACTGGCATTCATCTTCTGCTTATTTTACCTATCCCTCTTAGAGCTCGCAGGTGTTTGCAGCCTCTCTCTGCCACTATGGGGTTTAAGAGGGACCAACCTGGACAGAGGCCAGTTAGTTCTACGAATGACACAGACCACCATTCTTAAATTCATCCACTAGGAGCATTTTTGCATTGCAAAGACCACGCCACAACAATAGGGCAGATTTGATATTATATATTGTATTTATTAGTGGATGGACTGGATAAGATGAAGGCAGGATGAGCGATGTTGGATGCAGCATGCAGGATGTGGGATGCAAGATGAGAGATACAGAATGTAGGATGCACAATGACAGCTGCAATGAGAGGGATGCAGGGTGAAGGATTAGGGATGCAGTGAGAAGGATGGGGGATGCAGGGTGAAGGATGACAGAAGCAGGGTGAGTGGCTGAGAGGCAGTCGAGGAGTGGCTGAGGTCAAGAAATGGTTGTATGTTGACTGGCCCAATGATCAAACACATGACCTCCTTGCTAAGAGGCAGGAGGATTAACCACTCTTCCCCCCCACACTCCTTGCTTAACTTTATCTGCCAATATACATGCAGTTCTGGTCTATGAACAGTTAAGTGTGTCTCAGTTACATAGCATCAGGGACAGCTGGTATCAATGGGCTAGGTGGGCTAAGCCCTCCCTGTCATTGTTGAAGACAAAACGTACTTAGTTTTTATAGTAAATGAATATATTTTTTTTATAATCTGTGTCTTTTATGAGATGAAATGGAATATGAGATTCTAATCTTGTATTGTATTGGCTACATGCTTGCTGTTATTTTTTTTTAAATAAACCAATATTGCCGCAAAGAATGGAAAAGGGGCCCCAATTTAATTAGCCCAAGAACTGCCAGCACATTACATTAGTGTGGTGATTGACAGGAAAGAGTCCCGCCCCTGCTCCTATCTACAGCATTAGGGGCAGATTTTTTTTAGCCCAGAGATCTTAATTTGGCCAATCACAGAGCACGCTGACTTACGTCTTTACTTTTGAGTGATAGCGGTGGTAATAACAAACTATCGAGAGGCACGTAGCTTGCAGGGCTTTTCTAAGACACTGACACTAATGTGTTTTATTAACACCTTTGCCTCACTGAAAGAAAGAATAGAGATGTGAGCTTCATTTATAATAAATTAAGTTGCACATTTCTCCACCTCCTTTACAAAAGATGACCTGTAACTTTAGGCTAACGGACTGCTCTGTGCTCCTTCTGTTATTGTTCGCCTCTTGCCATTGTCAGGTTGTTAGATGATTGAGATAGGTTGAGATATTGGATTAAACAGTGGGGTAAGGTGCTGTTGTGCATTGTCTGATTTGGTTTGGTAGTGCTTTGAAGTTATGTGCAAACATTTGTGTGAGAACTTGGCATTAAATAATATTTTCTTAGAGTGGAATTTGAGCAGTTGCTGGCTATGGCCTGGTGTTGATGCTGTGTACTGTGCACTATTATCAATGCTTTAGCTCCACCACCCAGAGTCACCACCAGCCATCACTGCATTGCATAAAAACTTGACAAGTGATGGGCATATTTATTCAATTTTTACTGCTTATCCTGTTAGGTGGCTGGAGCCTATTCCATCTGCTTTGGGCCTGAGGTGGGGTATTCCCTGTCTGTAAATTGTTGGACAGACATGTAATCATACATCAACATAGAATTATAGACAACCATTCACTCGCACCGAACTTAACTGACAAACAGGGGCGTAATATCAGGCAGTGCATCAGGCATGAGGGGGCTCTATAGATACAGTCAGCCACTGTGGGAACGCCCACAAAATGTCACTTCCAATTCCCCCGTGGGTGAAAACAAACCATTCACAACAATGCACAAGAGTTACTCTGTCACCTTCTGTTCAACAAATACATAAACAAATGCTGGATTTAAATTTTATATTTTACCTAATAAAGATAAAGAGATATACACGAGAACATAGTGGTCCAACGGTCCAAATTTGTGCATAAAATATACCATAGCTGGCTGACATTAGCTGCCTACAACATGATAATCGTTAAGCTGCATCGTACCATAACTGTCTTGAATATAAAAACACAAAGAGTTTAATTCATCATATTAATTGTAAACTAAAATTTGCCTGTGTAAATTTGTTAAGGCTTGATTGGATCATGGCTCAACCGTAACAGGCTGCAGACTGGCGCACGGCATTAGTGCGGCTCATTCAGTGGTGCTAGCATTAGCATTAGCTTGGCTGTATGAGCTCACACCAGACCAGTCTTTATGGAGCAGCTAAGCTCAATCTCATATATTTACACTAACTCCAGGTAGAAGTCATGCCATAAGCCACGGTTTTCTTTTATGGCATCGCCCCTGATAGACGAATATATTTTGAAATGTCACATCAGACCATTCAGATTGATTGTTCTGCCAGTCTTTTAATATACAGACAGCAATCTGTTTAATTTTCTAATTTGGCGTTATGTGTAAGATAAGGCTTGTTGTAAGATTCCTTAATTTGCAAATAATCCTGCAGAGAAGTCTGAAAAGAATGAAAAAGTAGTGTTTCCGAGCGAGTGATGACTATGATGCGATACGGACTGTATCTATTGAGTGTTTAATTAAAGTAAATTTTAGTAGATTATTTTCAGTCTGGGTTATAAATTACACAGCAGGAATGACTCCTTTAAGAACAAGCGTTTTGAACAAGTCACTTCACAAACAACATACATCCAGTCGCATCTTATTGTTCCATCTGTCTTCCTCCTTCTTCCCCGTGGGCCCCCCTGTGTCCTCAGCCTGCCCTGTCGCCCCCTGTACAGCCACCGGGGGAGCTCTAAATACTTTATTGGCCTGTAACATTAGCTTAATGTCTCCGAGCATCTCAGTCCAATGGAGAGTAATGCAAAGTGAAGGGAGTCTGCATACAGCGGCCCGCTCCAACACGAAACACATGTGAGTCGGGTCTCTGCTGCAGGTGTGTTTCTGGGACTGTCACTCCTCATCAGACTCCTGCATCAGAGCTTCAGAGTGACTGACTGCAGTGAGCACATACGACCTACATGACCTACATATCTGTGCATTAGTGCTGAGGTACAGCTTAGACAAGTCTTAGTCAGCGAATTAGCTTTATAAAGGTTTTCACTGAATTTAACGATTTAATTATTTTGATCCATCCACAAGTGGCGACATTATAGGTCCCATATTATGATTTTTCAAGTTTTTTGAAATAGTTTTAGACACATTTGCATTGGTATTTTACATTTTATTACTTGAAATAATGTATTTGTATGGTAAATGTCTATTTTTGGCGAGTTGTTATTTTGACTTTGCAGAGAATGCTTGGAGGGTGCCCCCTGCTGTCAACGGTGGGGACTGGACACATGATAAAATGCTATTTAGCATGGCTATTAGCAACATGACGCTAACAGATGGTCCTCAGTGACAGCAATTTAAGCGCTGAAATGATCAGAATGAATCTGTGCAGAACTTCTTGGTTTTGTCAACGTACAGTAGTGAGATCGAGCGTTTTCAACTCTTGAAAAAAGCGGTGCCTCTGCATACAGCATTACTCAAACATGCGTGAATGAAACAAAATACTTCTTGAGGTATTTCATTATAATATAGTTAAAACCTCAAAAAAAAGTCGATTTAGCAGAATAGGGAACCTTTAAAGACACCTCTTCATGCAACAACAAAACAGTGGTATTTTCCATGCATTAATACAAGCACACCAGTTTGAATTACAAAGTTTCTGACACTTTAGAGACCTTGCATATCAGTTAACAGTCTCTTGACACTAGCTGACAAGTATGTTAACAAGTGTGCTGTTTTCTATTAACTGACAGGGCCAGAATGCAAAAAAATCTATTGATTTCATGTATTTCTGCACAGTCCTCTTTTATTTTTTCATGTTTTACTGATTTGTATTTGGTTGTACAACATAATGTAATCCTCAACATTTATTGACTTGTCATTTCTGGCTTTTAGCAGGTTTAATCTAAATGCCCTCAAATAAAAGCTAAATATCAAGCCACACCATTCTACCATTAGTGTCACAAACTGTATCTAAAAAGTGCTACAAAAATGAACAGACTGATATTTTTTTCTGCTTTCAATAAAAGACAATAAAAACAATCTCAAACACATTCACATCACTTCTGACACAACACCAACACATCTAGACCCTCATTCATTTTACTGTCAAGCAGTTTCCTGGAATAAAACAACAGAAAACCACTAAGACTTCTACGGTGCCCCTGGTGGTCAAAACATGTAAATTCATGAAAAATGGCAAGTTATTATTATATTAAATTTTCAACCCAGAAGCTCAGATTGAGATGGTATTTGTAGGTATTACATTATTTTATGTATAAATTAAAGCTGAACCAAAAAAGGACTTTATAATGGAAGTCAATGGGAAACCTTTGGTCTTTAATGGTCCAAGTGTGCAGTTTTTGTGGTATACAGAGATGTAAAGAGTGAAGTGAGAGATGAAGTTCAAATTTTAAACTTGGTATTTTTAAACTTGGTAAGTATTTGGAGATTTTCATGCCTCTAACATTAAAACAACATAAGAAGCAGTTAACAGAGGACTTAGTGGGTGTGTTTCACCTGTGTGCATGAATGTGAGAGTTTGGCGACTCTTTTTCACAGACACAAAAAAAAAAAAAAAAAATTAAAGTTACATTTAAAGTTAAAATTCTAAACTTGGGTCAAAAACATTTGGAGATTTTTATGCCTCTAACATTAAAACAAAATTAAAATAATTGAGCATGAAATTAAAAAGTCCACACAATAGCAGTTTTTTACTCAAACTTTTTGGTTCCAGCACTAATTTGTTTTGGATGTGTGTGTTTTTCTATTTCACTGACTATTTTAAATCTTTCCCATCATGCACAACTCTTTAACCATGCAGAAAAGCAACCATTTTGGTTCTCACTTAAGTCTTGGTGCTTGGTACACTCTGGTCTTGGGTTATCTTGACTCCAGCCCTAATATGTGTGTTATTGTATGTCCCTGAAGTGAAGGATCCCTGCTGATGTTAATGGCTCTTGACAAACTGGGCAGGGGGAAATTGAGATCATATCGGCAGACGTGTAGACATGCCGGCGACCCACAATGCTCACAAGGCTTGTAACACACTCACAAATTGCTTCCCCAACCCCCTTCCCTTTCACCTCCTTGCTTTTGCCTTGTGCGGCTGTGAAGGACATGCAGTGAGTGAGGTCAGGCATTATGGGTGTTATCTGATGACTGTGTGTGTGTGTGTATGTCCTGGTCCAGTCATCCGTCGGCGCTGGTCATTAGGACTTGGTCTTGATGGATGGCTTTGCTGGTCGTCCACTCACTGCCCCATGTGTCTATACAGTATATCACTTACACACATGAATATTGGCTTCTGCTGTCACTGTGTCCTATCTATTTAAAGTCAGGATTTTCTCACTGCCAAAGGATACAAAGCCTATCCAGTGAAAGGAGCGTTATTTCATTGACAGGATAGCAACTTGAATTATTTAGCTATTAGCTTATTTGATTGAAATATGTGCTAATTGCTAAAGCTAAAAGTTAATATACTTTAATCTTTTGTAAAAGGGCTCTGATATTACTACTAAACAGGCTCTGATATTACTCATAATACTCAATTTTGCTACAAGCCATTGTACTTGTGTGAGTCCCAAGCCCGGATAAATGCAAAGGGTTGTGTCTGGAAAGGCATCCGGTGTAAAACCTATGCCAAATCAATATGTAAATAATTGCATGCTAGGAGGTGCTGTAGCAACCCAGGAAGGGAGAAGTTGTAAGGGAAGAAGAAAATGATATTAAAGTACAATTTAATTTTATTTAATTTTATTTATATAGCCCAGTATCACAACAAGAATTGCCTCAAAGGGCTTTACAAACATAAACACACAATCAGACATAACACACAATCAAACATAAACAATAACTACACCAAACTAAACAGACCCAGGACACTCCTGTCCTTAGACCCTCCTTCTTGGTAAGGAAAAACTCCTAAAACAAACCCGGCTGTGAGAAAAAAAGCAGAAACCTTATGGAGACCCTATTGAAGGAGAGATTCTCTCTCAGGATGGACAGGCAAAATGTGTCTAGGACTGTTAGTCCATTAGCTCATCTATAGGATCATATAATAATTAGGGCTGGTAAAATTATCGTGTTAACGCAGTGCGTTAATTTATTGATTTAATTGCGTTAATTTCATTTGACGTATTGATTAATTTGATCACAACAAAAATATTACGACGACACTGACAGAGGCAGCAACGTGCCGCGGGTCTTCCAGCGGAGCAGAAATGCACCGCGCGAGCGTAGAAGAACAACAGGCGCGTTGAGATGAACCAGACCTGCACAGTTTTGATCAGTGTTGGTCTGTGCACAGTGCACAGCGGTTAGATTTGTGTGTGACTTGTTCCCGACTTGCTCTGATGTCACAAATGCGACGGTCACCAAAAGCTCATGAGATTCAAACGAGACCAGCGTCTGAGCCGCTGCAGGAGCAACTGCGGAGGCCGCACGGCTCAGTGCATGATGGGAAAACGCCCGCCTGTCAGCGGTGAACGGACAGGTGATTGAATCTGAGTTTAGTACTGATCAGAAACGTAACGCACCAACACAAACTGTCCAAGTTCACTACAGGCGCATTTCCCCTCCTCTCCTTGTGGCTGTGAACTCACGTTCACAATCCAGGCGAGGCGCAGTTCATCTGGAACGAGCCTAATGCAACAAGTGAACGAGCTAAAGCAACATGAGTGACCAAAAAGACACATTGCTAAATGGACAATTCTGCTTCAAATCGTCACCAGACAGCAATATAGACAAAACAAAAGTTATGTGCAGTCTATGCAAGGATGAGTTCAACCCCAGAGCACCCCAGAGGTTTTTTAGGTAAGTTTTGTGTATTTGTTGGTTGTATCTTATTTAGGCAAGCTTTGTCAATGAAGACAAGTTACAGGTCTCAAAGAGACTATTAATTATTATTAATTTATTTTCTTTGCAAGTTTTGTTTGCATTGCACAAGTTTACAGTAAAGTATGTGAAGGTTAATTCAAAATAAAATTTCTAAATTTACAATTTTGTGTTTGTACGTGAATTCATAATGCAATTAATCGTGATACATTTTTTTCAGATTTGCGATTAATTTGTTCATTTTTTTTTATCGATTCCCGGCCCTAGTAATAATATTGATTTAGAATAGGCTTTACACTAGATGCCCTTCCTGATATAACCCTCTACATTTATCCAGGCTTTGGACTGGCACAGAGAGTACACATTATAGTATACTTTGGTATTATAAAGCCAAAGAAAGCCCAATTCAGTTCAATTAATTTACTGTAGCTATATAGCCCAATATAACTAATTTGCTTGCCTCAAAGGACTTTTCAGATGTAGACATAAACAAACAAACAAACAAACAAACAAACAAGCAAATAGACTGTCCCAGGACATCCCCTGTCCTCAGACCCTCCTTCTCGGTAAAGAAAAACATAATAAACAAACAAACAAACAAACATAATAAACAAACAAAAAAAGCTATGTAGCTGTTGTTTTATACCAGTTTGTAATCCATTGATTAGGTGTCTGTCTCCCACTGCTGGCAATGGTGGGGACTAGACAGAGCATAAAATGGCTATTTAGCACAGCTTCTAGCAACATAACTCTAGCAAATAGATAATTGAGCTTCGTAGCGACAGATATTTAAGCACTGAAATGATCAGAGCGAGGTTTATGGGCTTTAGAAATGCACAGGAGCGCTCCCTGATTTCAGGTAGAGCTGTGAGACTGATTGCTTTAAGCTCTTGAGAAGGGGACAGGCTCAGTATACAGGATTACTCAAACATGCGTGAATGAAACAAAATACTCCTCCAGTTCTGTTTTTGAGATGCTAGAAACATTATAACATTGCTAAAAGCTCAAAAAGGCTGAGGCAAACAACATTAAAACATGGTTAAAAGATACAAAATGGATTTGATTGGCTAATTGGCTCTAAATTTTTAATTTTGATGCATTCAATTTTATCAAAGTAGACCAATCCATTTTCTTTTCAGATTGTGCTAAAAAAAAAAAAAAATTAAAATTTTATTAAAAAGAAAAATACAAATCTTGAAAATGTTTAGATAGCTAAATTTAGAATGTTTGAAATGCAAATTGATCAAGAAGCTCTCAGAGCACTTTAAAACACTTTTTATTAAGGCATAAAATGTCCATTACAAACAGTCAATCTTTTTCAGAATACCACGAGGCAAGACTAAACATAAACACATACAGTATAGAAATAAAGCGGCAGTAGAACTTTTAAATAGTGTCGTAATCTTTCACAGTAAATATTCATCATTGTAGATACATGTCCCACTTCAGTTTCTGTAACCAATTTCTATCATTTAGCAACCCAGTAAAGCTAATGGTAAATATGTAAATAGATATTATATATTTTGTAGAATGCACTGACTCAGATACTGCTATTAGACACCCAGTCACAACAGAGTGGACCACATGACCAATCAGCAAGCTGCCCTATGTGGGAGGGGCTTAAAGACATTCTAGCATCACTCTAAAGACAGTGACAGGTTAAATAAAACATGGCAGACCTTCCAGTGCTTTTCTATGACATTATATAAATCTTTACATTACTCCTAAATATTTAAACACCTTTTAAAACAGCACACACACCACTGCTGGCCCTGACTTTCTTTTCGTTGCTGACTTCATTAAAGAATATGTATCATGCCATTAGTTGGCTCAGGGGGTCACCTTTACTGTCTGGGCTATAGCACCCCCCCCCCCCCCCCCCCCTGCACCCACCCACCTCCACATTCACATAAAATCCAATCATCTCTGTGTCTCTGCCGCTGATTCATCCATCACACATTGCTGGGCTCTCCTTGACCTAATTAGGGCCCAGACACCTGATCTTTCACCTCCTCACATCATGTCACCGCCTGACTACTTCATCAACAGCGCCTTGGCTTCTTTTTTCGCCCACTGTCCATCACTCTCTCTCCCTCTGCCGTACATCCGTCTTTAGGCCCCTCGTCTGTCTCACCTTGCCCCCCTCCTCCCCACTCGCCTTCCCCGATCCCATTCCCTGCACTTCTCCTCTCCTCGGCTGCTTATTGCTCTATCAATCTCCGGGACAGAAGATCGATATCAGCGCTACAGCAGCGGCAGCAGAGGTAGAGGCGGCTTTTCTTCCCCTTCACCCGTTGCCCGCCCCTCGCTTCTCGTCTTCCAAAGCCCATATCCTCCGTCTGTGCCTCACTAAGAAATGTGGTCATCCATTAGCACTGCCTGGCTCTTGCCCCGTTAAACACTTTCACTAAAGTAAACAGCTTGGGTGTGATTTGAGCTGGAGCTTGTATTCTTGTATTTCAGGTGTCAGATGTGAATTATTCATGGCATTCAGGCAGTTTTGACTTATGTTACTGTGCCTTGTGCATTTGTCATTACAATAGTGTAGGCTGACAACAAGCTTATACTGACATGAAACAGATTTAAATTGCTATATTGTATATTATTATTTTCTCCCCAATTTCCTATACTCTGTCCTATCCATAAAAGCTTAAAAATGGACAATATAACAAAACAAAATCAACAACAACAACAACAACAAGGTAAGATAGCCTGTCGTATCACTTTGCCTAAATTTTATTGGGCGGAACAATCACAGGTGAAGTAACCAGTCAGAGAAAAAAATGGCGGGACATAAGCAGCGCACCGCTAACCCAAACATGGCAGTTTGACATTTTTATCAAAACACCAAAATACGATGTATTATGAGTAGCTCTGTGTGTATTTCTGAATGGGGCCAGCAGCAGAAGCCAGGTGTACAAAGACTTGTGGGTTTGTTTGAATGTGATCATTACGTCGGATGTCAACAGGACTTTACTGTTGTTAAAATGGAAACAAAACAAAGAAAAAAAAAAACACACATACACAGAGGATCAAACAACAACGCAGACTTCAGCGGAATCAATAGGTGATGAAGGAAAGCACTAAATGCTGTTAATCAGGTCAGAGACGTTATTAAATTAGCTCAGTAGCCAGTGCTACCTTGGTTAGCTTCCACATTTGTAAAACGCTGTGCAGATAAACGTCTGTGATAGACCAGTTCCAAATTGACTGAAGGAACCAGACTGTTCTGCTTTTAAAAGAAAGTAGCAAAGGCTCACTTGCCAAGCTACATAAATTGTATGCATGTTACATTTTTGTGCTTATTCACACAAAGAATTCAAAACCATACAAAATCTCAAACGTTTGAATACAGCCAAAGAGGTAAGTACATTTTATTTAGCTATGTAGTCCATTTTTCTCAAGTGCTTCCAACATTTACACTTGCCATACTCAAATTTCTTGGCGAATAACATATTGATTGATCTGTTCTTAGGTTTTTACTCTTTCCTCCTCTTCCTTTTAGTCATTGCTTGTCCATTAAACTTTTCTGATCTGCCCTCATGTTGTTTCTGATGTCGACGGAGAGGCAGCGGTGAGTCCATGCAGCCTTCCCAATTACAAAGACATTAGCAGGCAACGAGAGGCGGGCTAATTTGACAAGCCGAGACGATGCCCATTCATATCCAGCCCGCTCCACTGGCCCAGGGTAAATATTTCCCCAAGCCCAGTATAAATAGAGGGACAATATTTGAACAGCTGAGGAGAGACCGGGCGGGAGAGGAGGTGGCGGAGGAACTACAGGGCTAAAGATCTTAATCCTTTATGAACACATGAGTTACATATTCATAAAGTGGACTGTCATTTAAGGTGCAACCGGACACTGGCAGTGAGTTATCTGATCCAATCATCTCCTGCATTTTGTTGAGATAGGATTATTGCTGTTTTGACTATAAGGAACTTGAGGATATTGGTTTTAGTAAATAGGCAAAGAGCTGCACGAGTGGAGTTTATCTCGTGTTGTTGTTGGACTCAAGGAGAAAACACATACGCCGCCTCTGACCCAGCCTCATCCATCTTCTGAAGGCTTTTTTTGACAGCTATTTAAATGAAACTCGATCAGAGCAGGGTTTGGAAAAGTAAAGTTGTGGGACCGCGAAAACAACTGCACTCTCACATTAACATAATTGGGGATATATAGGTCATTGCCGTACAGAATGATGCATTACAGGAACTGTCAAGTAAAACTATGAAGACAAATTGGGCTATAGCAGTGAGTCTCAACTGGTCTGATTTGGCAAGTTTTCACACCAGATGCCCTTCCTGTCATATCCAGCCACAGACTGTGATTAGAGCAGGCAATATGTGTAACGTATCTTGCCCTAGGACACAGTATGCACTGGGTTGGAGCATAAATTGAACCGCCAACCCTCTAGTTAGTAGGCAATCTGCTTAACTTCTAATGTTTAGGCTTCAGCTTAAAAGTCCTATATTATGTCCAATATTCATGCTTTATAACTTAAAATAACGTATATGTATGGAAAATGTATGCTTTTGGGGAGACTTTCAAATTGCAGAAAATGCTTAGATTAGATGTCTGTTGCCCCCTGCTGGCAATGGTGGGGAATGGACAGAGCATAAAATGGGTGTTTAGCACTGCTTTTAGCAACATAACGCTAACAGATAGATAAATGAGTTGACTGCTTCGTATTGACGGCAATTTGTAATTTGCATGAGTCCAGTGACAGTGTTTGGGCTTTAGAGATGAGCAGGAGCATGTGTCTACGCAGAGCGCTCAGACCGTTTTCAGCTCTTGAGAAGGGGACGGCCTCAGCATACAGGATTACTCATTACATTAAATGTAATGAGATTACATCAACATTAAATGTGTGAATGAAACAAAATACTACTCCTGGTATGTTTTTGAGGTACAATATTATAACATGGTTAAAAGCTCAAAGTTAATGTAGGACTAAAACTTTAGTGAACATCCTCTCAAACCACTTTTGGGTACTGACCCATTAATTGGGACTCACTGGTCTATGCAATTAGTATCTATTACAATATGTTTAACCTCCAACTTTTCTTCTTTTTTCCTCTGGGGTCACCGCAAATCACCCGCATGCTAGTGTGTGGTGATTTCCATATTGATTTGGGATAGGTAGGTACACCAGATGTCCTTCCTGATGCAACCATCTCCACTTGGTCCCATGTTCTGCTAAATCAACTTTTTTGAGCTTTTAATCATGTTATAATGATATTTCCACCTCAAAAACAGACCTGGAGTAGTATTTTGTTTAATTCACACTTGTTTGAGTAATGCTATATACTGAGCTCGTCTCTTTCTCAAGAACTTAAACTGCTCAGTCTCTATGTAGACACGTGAAACCATGAAGTGTTCTAAAGCATTTCAAAACCCATACACCATCACTGGCCTCACTCTGATCATTACATCACTTAAATTGCCGCCACTACAAAGCAGTCAGCTCATTTATTTACCTTTGAGTGTTATGTTGCTAATAGCTGTGCTAAATAGACAACTTAGGTTCTGTCCAGGGGTGGCTGCTGATCTTTAATAGAGGGGAAGCTCATAACATTTAGTTCTGGGCTAACTAGCAGGCTCCCTACAGCATTGATATTGAATAAACGAATGTTACAAATAACAAATAAATGACTTAACTTTACAATCCTGATGGCTCCTTCAGCACGACTGTCTCCTCCAGTTTAATTCATTGCATGCTGTGAATATGGTGACATTGTGACTCAAAATCTTCCATCAGTTTCGCCAATCATTATCGATCAGCCAGCATCATGGCACACCCACTGCTCCACTGACTCCAAGAAACGATGAGTGTCCAGGGGCAGGACAGTTTTATTTATCACATTCGGATTTATCCAATCACTGTCTTGCATTTTTGTCTTGAAAAAAAAAAAACACTCGGTCATCTCATAGAGATCCATTGAAGCTCAGTGTTAGTAAGGATTTATACAGGGTCCTGCTCTGAAGTGAGAGGATTGCGTTGGAGAACCAGACTAAACTGCTGATTAATGAACAACATACTCATGAAATTAAATGCATTCTCGCACACTTTTAATGTAACTTAATTTTTAAGTTAAGGGGGGGGGCAGTCAATGAGCCCTTGCCAATAGTTTTGTCCATTCCCAACTTTTGCCAGCAGGGGGTGTCAGACACCAAATCCAAGAGTTCTCTGCAAAGTCAAAGTAACAGCTCCCCAAAAGAAGATGTTTTCCATACATATACATTATTTTAAATTATAAAACATTAAATATGAATGCAATGGTGTCTATTTGCTATTTCCTGAAAAAGCCTGAAAAAGCACAATACGGGCCCTTTAAAGACACAGTAATCCAAAAAGATTCCACAAGAGTTTGTTTAGTTCCACAAAAGTTATTTGACCAAAGTTTCTTATTTATAAACCAGTGTGGTGGTGAAAAAAAAAGTGAAGAAACAACAGGGTCGTGCATTCAAGCAATAAAACAAGAAGTGGAACAAAAGAACCGCAAATGTGCAATTTCAGACTACTGCCATTGGGAAAACCAGATCATTGACTGGGACAAAGCTAAGATCATTGGGATGGAGGACAACAAGCACTGTCATTGGATTAAAGCGGCAACTGAAATCTGGAAATGAGTCCACAGGACAGTAAATCAGGATGAGGGGCCCTTTCTGCTCTCTCATGGATGCTGTTCTATGGTGCTGTCATCTTACCACTCCAAGTAGAAAGCCAGCACAAAAACGTGTGTAAATCAGCTGATAAGACATGCCACAGTAACATTAAGTGAGCAGTCGAAACATGTCAAGGTACAAGAACACCACACTGGTCTGTAAATTAAATCAAAAGAACCTTTGTTGGTGAAAGACACTGTTGTATATTTTGCAGTGAATGCACATGAATTGTAGGTTTTTCTTTTTCTTTTTTTATTTATTCATTTTTATTTACTTTGGATTTTTTTGAGACATTGAAGTAAAGCTTGCTATTGATTATAATGTTGGTGTCCTATAGGCTTGTGTTGGCAATTCAGTCCATTCATTTGCTACAAGTACATTGGCCCAACTTTTTGACTGTTCCACAATAGGATCCAGTGGAGAGTATTGTGTTTGCTGTCCCATTGTCCTGTCATGTAGATAGATGACACTGTGCCTACTAACATACACTACAGCCAGCTACATTATGTAATACACACTAACCAGAGGGTCCTTATTTTTGCTATTTTTAGAAATAGGGCTGAACCAATGCAGAGATGGACAGGCAGCAGCAATTATTGTTCCCTTGGGTCCTGGTTGTCCATTGATTCTGCCAATCACTTTATTTACTGCCCAATCAATGTGGACGCTCAGCTCGCTTCCTCCAGCAGTGTGGACCCCGCGATCAATGGAGCTGAGTGGAGAAAGAGACTTGTACAACATCTTTACACAAATGAGGGAGATTGACAACAAATATGCTGTACAAACCTTAAGGGACGGAATCATGAAGAGGAAACAGACAGGATGTCAAAGACGTGGCAGGTGACAGTCACAATTACTGACTTATTGGAGAAAAGATCAGACCTGCTACTTGTCTTGTCAACACAGAGACAGATAGCAGCAACTAGAGAGCTTTGTAGAACTTTGGTAGAAAATCACAATTCATTTCTTGTAATCATTGGGATCTGAAGTCACAGTCACAGCTGGAGGGCAGGAGGAAATATTCAATGGCTTAGATATTATTTACAAAAGAAATATCCAAACCGAAAGTTCACAAATGTTGAACCTGATAATTTTTCTTAGCAACTGGGTCGACAACCTCGTTATATTTATCTAAATGGGACTCAAGAGGCTTTTTTTTTTTTTTTTTTTTTGAAGTTCAGACTATTAATAATCAATTGTTAAAGCAATGGTTTGTATTAAATAAAAGGACCATTATTATGTTTTTTTAAGGTTTATTGAAATAGTCTTAGGTACCTTTGCACTAGTATTTTATGTTTTATAGCTTAAAATAATGTATTTGTATAGAAAACATCTTTTCTGTTTCTTTGGCTTTGCTCAACAGTAAAAAAAAAAGTTGCAAAAACTCAAGGGAACAGGATCCTTTAAGATTTGTTACTTTTGGGACACACTCAAAATCTCAAGTTTTCAACAGTGAATATTTTTTTGTTCACCTATTTTGATGTTCATACGTGTAAAAACTTTAAATTTTAAGTTTTACTTGCTATTGTTTATTTTTTATTTGATTTTACAGCCAACTTATTATCCATTGTTCAGAAAAATAACTATTATTGAAGTAATAAAAGCTTAATATAATAAATTTAACAAAATAATACTTTTTTCTTGACCAAAGACACTTTGGCAGTATGAAGTGGGGAAACCAGGGATTGAACCACCAACCTTCTGCTTATTGGATAACCTGTTCTCTCTCAGGAAAAGCTTATATAACAGTATCAAACAGCACTTTTGAATGGGAAATAATGTTTAGTGAAGTTGCAAGGGTCTCTGGGAGCTTTTCTACATTCCCACAGCTCTACGTTACCACTTTTCTAAAAATATTTTCTAGGAAATAGTGCATATTTACCTCCAACTCAAAATTTTAGAAATGTGGGAACATAGAGCTATAAAAACATGAGGGCCTAATTTGAAAACAATTGTAGAAATGTGGGAACATTGTAGCGCTGCAGGCCAGCAGCAGAAGGGTTTGGTTCCTCTGCTTCTGATCAGTCAGTTTGGACCTGGCAGGTTTTTAGCTGAAGATAATCAAGATCAAAAATAACCAAGATATATACAGAGCTCATTTTAGAACTTCTCTGACCTGATTAATGGTGTTTAGTGATTTCCTTCATCACCTGTTGGTTCTGCTGAAGCCGTGTTGTTGTTCAGTCCTCTGTGGAATTTCAATTTTTTCCATTTGAACGACCACATTCAAACAAGCAAACTTGTCTTTGTACACCTGGCTTCTGCTGCTGTCCCATTCAGAAATAAGTACAGAGCTGCTCATAATACAGCATATTCTTCTCATAGTAAATATGCATTTGCACATTCACTATGAATGCTCAAATGAATGACACAGTACAGACATATCCAAATGCCAATATCCATTCTCGATTGGTAAATTGGTTAGTTTGCTTGCCTTATATATTGGTCAGAGGTTTGGATCCTTTAACACTAGCCCTCTATCAAACTGCAGTAATATTTCCCTTTGTCCTTTAGATAGAGACCTGAATCACTGCTGTCTCTGCTTCCTGCCTCCACCGATTACCTCCTTAAGGAACAAAACCAGGAGGAAGTGAGCAGCCCACGTTCTTTCTGAAAATCTGAGAGGAGGACTGAGTGGGAGAGATGTACAATAAGAGCAGGAAGAGGCCAACAGACAGGAGGATGTACGTGGGAGCGACCTGAGACAGCCATGGGACAAGGGGCACAGCGGGGACACTATGGGACAGAGATGGATGGTCATTGTACAGAGCAGTGATCATGTGGGACCGTTTAAATCTCTATATATACACAAGTGCAGGAGGTGACTCAGTAAAATGTCTACAGCTGCCAGTAGTCATTACAATAATACACTGTTGGGCTGGTTTAATTTGACAAATATAGCTGTGATATAACCTTATACATAACTACAGTTAGACTTGGCCAGTCTTTCCAATTGTTCTTCTATTTTAAAGATAGAAGGAGACTGGGGCTGGTCAGTTGTTGATTCCCAGGGGGTGGAACAATTGAATGCATATTAATAAATTAAGGGGGTGAACACTTTTGGTACTATAGGCACTAAGTATATGTTGTTTAAAGGGCTGCTTAAACATATCTTATTACATCTGGATAAAAATACAACCAATCAGGTGAAAGAAAGCATTACCAACATGCACAAAAAAAAAAAAAAAAAAAAAAACTGCAACCAGAAGAGGAACATAAAGCATAACCTAATGCTCTTTTAGAGAAAGTTATGAATGGTTGCTGTGATCAATCAGGAGAAGATGACTCGAATGGGAAAGGATCTAGACCCACTTTTATTATAAAGTAAATGGGTCTGGCTGCCTAGTCTACATAAGCTATAAATATTTGTTTCAGTGGTTTAGCAATATGGGCAGGTTAGACTTAGTTTATGGATAATATGTAAGAAGAGAATTGTTTGGTCACAGTTGCTCAGTTGCACACAAAAACACAACACTTATTGGTAAAGCAGAAAATTAAAAGAGGGACTAAAACAAATAAAAAGCAGAAAATGTTGAGCATATCCAAATTGATTATATAGAAGTAAGTATACTGTTAGTGTATGTACAGTTTAAAAAATAGCGCCACCCGTTCATGGGTGTGCTGTGTGTGATTTACTTGAAATAACCACGCAAATGAATCCTGCTGCAAATCTGATAAAATGAAACTAACTTAAACTTTAGCGTGCGTCAGAGTGCCAGTGCTGCATGTACTACTCCCTATCCATCAGCTGCAGCAGATGGAGAGATGAATCTATAAGAAACCTGTTAGTCTAGTCTCTGTGATGCACACATTACAATTTTAACAACAACCCATGCTCTTTTTTTAATGAAAAGATGCTACAGAGTTTGGGACAAAGCAATTTCTCAGTGCTTGGAAAGACAATGGAAGTGAACTTAACTCTGTGACACTTTCATTACCCAAAGCCATGTTTAAAGACTGCTTGGTCTCCACTGTAAGGACTGTGTTAGGACATGAAAAAGACTTGTGGAGGTCCAGTGTTAAAGAGGCTGAAAAAGACAACAATTCAGTGAACTGAAGTGTTGCAGGTAAAATCTGTCTCTCTGTTCCCTCTTTGTTGTCACCTTCAGATTAACACATTATTGTTTAATCTTTGTAAATGAGCCCTTTTAAACCATTTTAACTTATTTTTAACACCCCATCTGTGCACAAAAGCAGCAATCTTTCCTCTTTTGCACCTGCTCCTCCTAATTTTACACACACTTTTAGCTCCTGTAGTTCTAATAAATGAAATAGCGACTGCTAAATGATTTCATTTGCATTTTCTCTGCCTTGAATTTTGCGTGTTCTGGCAAAAATACCTAATTTTACATATTCATTCAGTCACCGGAGCTAAATCTGTGAGAGATACAAACCTCAGTGTGCACGAAGATAAATTTGGCCCTAAGTAAATATACAGTATAAACTTGTAAAATAAATTAATGGGGTGCAAAAACATGAATGTTTGACAAATATTTTAGTACAAAATGCATGTGATCTCAACCCAAACTTAACTGAGAAAGTGATATTACTATATTTATTAAAACTGTAACTAGAAAAGCTCTTAATGCCTTGCCTGAACCACCACCAGTAAGTCTTGGAAAGAAATCCAGTCTTCATAAGAGTGATTTATTGTTTAGAACACACTAATTTAAAACCAAAAGCTCTCTTTCAAGGTCTGTTCTTTAAAAGCCTGTGACAAATAGAAAATGTCATGTTGAGTTGAATAAATCATTTATAAGGAACAAACCCAGATGTTCTTACTTTGTGGCTCTGTGTCCTCAAATCTCTCTTCTCCTTCACTTGTACTTACCTTCAACATGCATTAGTGACTTATGGCACTGGTACAAGACTAACCAACATCTTAAATTCACTATAATTAAAAACATATAAGCTAAAACACTGGTGACATTATGTTGCAGTGAATTCTTTGCAAATTTGTGGACATGTCTAATTCTTGGAGAGCTAAGATTTTATTTTCCTATTCTGTGTTATGATTGTGCAGTGATTATTCTGCATCTGGTCACAGGGTTAATAAATCAGAGCTGACATATGGGAGATGACTTGGCGCTGTTGAAAACTGTATTCAGATCATTTATTTTAAAAGTTCTGCTTCTCTACATCTTGGCAAAGCTGCAGTATAGACATGTGGTCAGGGTACAGTACTCCTCTGGGCGGGGGTCTCTGCACAGTAAAAGTACACAGACACTGTCAGTAATAAAAAACTTAAGCCTAACCTAGTATACTTTTTAAAATGCTAGTTGTTTCTCTCTAACTAAACTAAACACTTCAGATTCTCAAGGTATAAGAAGCATCAAAGATTTACAATGCATTTAGTTAAAGCAACACTATGTAGTATTTGGACCTTAAAATAATGTTTTTCATGTATACTAAAACACAAGCTTAATACTAATGCTAACACTGTCATTCTTTTTATAATTATTTGAGTTTCTGAACAATAAAAATATACCACTGTTTCCCAACCAGAGGCAATTTTTTCATAAACTGAAACCTTTAAATCATTAAGAATTGCATTGATGAATATTTTTTAGATTTAATAGCTGGTTTCAGAAGTTAGTTCAAATGTGTTTTTGGTTAGTACATATATTATGAGAGTATGAGGTTTATTTTTTAACTTTATTTTGAACATAAAGTAATAGTAAAGTAAGTAAATGTAATAGTTTATACTGTAATATTTGAGTTGTATATTTTTCTTTAATATTTTATTTTTAAAGGCAACCATATATTTTATTTAGATTTAAAAAATGTTGTTTACAATGAAAAATGCAGAAGAAAGAATATTTCCAACAAAAGTAGACACAGATGTTTTTTTTAAGACCACTTTCTGAAAAAATCATCAAGTATAAGTAAAGGGTACTCATGGGAAGACAAAAAGTTCAGGGGGTACACAGAACAAATAAAGGACCAAAAAACCCACTGACCTACACTACTTTTATGTTGACATAAATTAGGCTTCAGGAGACGCATCGCCCAGTGAGGGACCATGACTAAGAGCAAAGTTACACTGTGCTGCTTTACAAATGAACAAGAACAAAATAATAGCTTTGAAAGTGTATGGTGTTAATTTACGATCAAAATGATTTGCATGTGTGCAAAACAATTTGTGTGTAACTTTGTGTAGTTGCACTTGCACACTTTTAATTTGTGTGTAACTTAGTGTAGTACTACGTGCATGTTCACATTCACACATACAGATTATTAAATACACGTGCACAGATTATATTTTATACACAACACTGCTCTCTCACACACAAAACTGTTTTTATATGTACAGATTGTTACTTACATGTACATAAGTTGCTAGCTTCATACAAATATTTTTGAGCGTTATCTGACACTGCTTCAATCCACACGATGGTGCATTCAGGACCAGCATAAAGCTGGGACATCCCGGGTTCCTGTGAATACATGGTTTATGTGACAATCATCCAACACCAGGTTACGTTATGGGGCACTGTTTGACCAATAAAAGTATACTGTGTGGTAAGTGCAGCAGGGACTGGGCCAGACTAACCTACTGCAGTTTACATAACTGTGGACATCAGTTTCTGTAACAGAAAAAAAATGGGTGTATAATATAATCTGTATACATGTATTACATGTACACAGACTGTACATGTAATAATCTGTATGCATGAATGCGAACTTGCGCGTGACTAAACTAAGTTACACACTAATCATTTTACAGATGCAAATCATTTTGATAGTAAATTAACAGCATAAAAGTAAACTCTTTATAATAAACTTTTTATAAAAAATACAATTGTAATCTATACATTTATGTTTATTTTTACCTTTGCCAAGGCAGTTAAGGTTTTGTTTATGTTGGTGTGTTTTTCAGTTGTTTAGTCAGTTTGCAAGATAACTCCAAGTGTAATGTGTTATGTAATGGGTCAAAGAAAAAATTATTACAGTTTATACTGTAGATCTGGAACACTTTCTGTATCCAGACATTTTTTTTAAAGATTATGTACCATTGTGAGAAAGGGGCAAGAATACAAATTCTAGCCACAAGGAATCAGAAAAACAAAACAAAAACAAATTAGTTTTATTGGATTCTTTGCGATTTTATCGACAACTTATTGCTTAATAGCCGGACCGCTGAACGGGTGAACCAGAAGACTGCCAGTTCGAGTCTGGGCCTGGGAGCTATACCATTAAGAGAAAAGGCAGCTGCCTAGACAGAGATCTGCACTCTCCAAGTGCTTTAAGGTATACAGTTAATATGATATGGCCTTTATTTCAAACAGACAGTAGCTACCAGCTTCAGCAGACTAAGATGAGCATTTCTAAAGCCAGGACATAATCAGGACTTAATCAGGACTAAACCTGAAATAAAGACGGTCTAAAACTGGACGAAACCAGTACCAAGCTAAGCCTAAGCCAGGACATAAACAGGACTAATCCAAACTGGGCCTAATCAGGACAGAGCAGAGGTGGGTTCTTTAGTTTTAAGTGAGATTTACAAAAAAACTGGAGCCAATATATGGCCTCAGTTGTCCCTCTTGCCAAGGGCCCCTAGGTTTTAATGTAGGACAGTCTGAATGTGGGACTAAAAAGGTAGTGGGGTCTCGGGGTCCTCCCACATCAAAATTTGAATGAAATATAATTGATTTCCTGTATTCTGGTGCATTTTAGAAGATTCATATTTTATAGCTACAATCTATAGTTTTACTTCCCTCCAGATAGGACCCTTTTCGGAGAAAAGTGTGGCAGCCTTACTTTAGTGGTTTGTTTTCCATCTCTAAAACAGCTTGTTAACTATTTTCCAGATAAATGAACATCCTTGGGCCCCCCCCCCCTTCAGCTCTGGCCCCAAGACAGTTGCCTATCTTGCCTACCTTATTGTGACGGCTCTGTGGAGTGAACAGGTTTCAAACACAGCCACAGTGTAAAATGTACACCTGACTGTGCTCATGTTTGTGACTTTTACTGATGTTGTCACTTAGGCTCCTCTAATGTTTACTGTATGTTGTCCTGCCAGTACAACCAACACCAGACCCAAATCTGTACCCCTCTACCCCCCTTCCCTCTCCCACCTCTTCCTCCTTCAGCCCCTGCAATGGAAAGCAGATGGCCTGGGCCGTGACAGCAGCCTGCCGCAGTTGGCCGTCCAGCAGAGGAAACTTCTCATTGGGGCTCATCCATCATCGGGCGGCTGCGGGCGGGACGAGGGGCGGTGGTGGGACGGGGGGCAGGTCTGGTCTCTCTCAAACGCCTTCACATGGCACATTCATGGCTGGAGCTCACACGGTCCCACACACTGGATGTATTCTCACTCTCCTCCACTTTCATTAGTGGTATTATTCTTCTCAGCACCCCCGTCCCGTGAAAAGGTCCTGCTTCGTGAGTGAAGGGGGTGAGGGGGGGTCTGGGTTTTCCGTCTCGCGGCGTGTCCTCTCGTTAGACCCACACACTTTGAGGAGTTTGGAGAAAGGGGCAGTAATGTGAGTAATGTACCTGACAGCTGAGGCTCATTAATCACTGTCAGGGTTTAAAGGGAGGTGGGCGGAGCTAGTGTTTGGGTTTAAAGGGGAGGTGGGCGGGGCTTGTGTGGGAGGAGGAATGCGCCACAGACACGTGCCCACACTCTCCTCTTGACCACACAATTTCGGTTTAATCTATGAAAAAGACATAGAGGTAGCTAAAATTGGTAATTGAAAACACATGTAGTATCTATGCCAGGCCTATTAGTGGCACTGTAATGCTTCCAGAGAAACAGAGAAACACTCCCAGAACAGACAAGGACACATGGTATGCAAAACAATACGATGTAAACAAAAGTACGTGGCGGCGAATATGAATGCACAAGCGAGACTGGCTATGTCCACTTATTTCTTGCGTTGATAGTAAAGGAGCAGACAATTTTGCTGCAAAAAGCCAAAACAAGTAGCAAAACTCAGTAGCTTCTGCAGCATGAGCACAACACAACAGTCGCTGTTGTTGGGAGCTCATCTCTGTGTGGACAAGGCTTTACGCACAGCAAGGTACAACTTTTTACCTCCAAGGGTGCCAGGCATTTTCACAATTTAAAATGGCATGCTTGACTAATGGAAGTGCAAGCATTTGTTTTTGCTATGGCAGCTTGAAGAATTGGGCAGTGGCATGATTTTGTGCATGAGCTCCACTTAATTACACTGTGTGCTGTTTTTTTTTTTTCAATCATGACAACGCACATTGCACCAGATGGGTTTTTATATTGTACACTGGGTGTTACTACTACTCAACAAAGCAACCACTTAAATATTTTGTTTTGAACTATAGTAGATTTCAATATTACATGTTTAAACAAAAAAGCTTTGTTGATAATAAAGTTTTGTTCTGCTGTATTTTCCAGGACACAACAGCAACTGGACAGGACTAGAGTAAACTGGTACTAAACCAGGACAAACCAGGACACTTTCACGACTAAACTAGGTCTAAACAAAGTCTACACCAAGTCTAAACCAACACAAAACCAGAACTAAACCAGGAGGAAACCAAAACTAAACCAGGACAAATGCAGAAATAAACCCAGACTAGACCAGAACTAATCCAGGACTAAACTAGGGCAAAATCATTTCTAAAGTAGGACTATCCCCAACTAAATCAGAAATAAAACCATCTTTAACTAAAGACTTGTACTGCAGAAGACCCCTGAGTACCACCAGAGGAAGCCCATGTACCACCAATGGTACCTGTACCACAGTTTGAGAATCACTGTCTTAGCCCTCTACAAGGTCCCTTTATAAGTCCTGAATCTACTGGAACAATACGCATCTCCTCACCAGTTGTCAAAGTTTATGAACAAAGTCAGCTGCCCAGTGGACAGAGAAAGGCCTTCTGTATTTGACACTCCACATCTAATAAACAAAAATGTACTTCATGTTATCATACAGCCAGGCCAGTGTGAGTACATGCCATTTACTTTAAAACGAATGAAGCTAAAATGATAAAACATGCACATCTAATTAAAATATATATTATACATTTTTCAGGCTATTTGAACTAGTTTTGGACACTTTTTGCATCAATATTTCATGTTTTATAACATACAATACTTTATATGTATATGGAAAACATCTTTGAAGAGCTGTTACTTTTCACTGAGAAATGAGGTGCCTGTCGCTCTAGGGCCCTCCCCACCAACTTCTCTCAGCCAGCTCCCACTACATTGCAAACACCATTGTTTATATCAGTTCTGCTGCAGTTAAAGACCACAGGGCTGAGGTCTTCCTCTGACTAAAGCCCTCTACAGACACTACTGCCTCCTGATTGTCTCTTTTGAGTTCACACATGAATAAAGTTGGGAGGATTTGAGTTCAGACATGAGAGGAGAATTTCTAAGTGCTTGTACTGAATCATGACGGATAGACAGAGCATGATATAATTAGCATGGCTATTAGCAACATGAAGCTAACATATAGATATAGGAGCTGACTGCATTATATAGTGTGTGTCATGGTGTATGTGCTTTAGAAACAGCAGGAGCACTTCCTGGAGAAGGTGTGGTTTCATGTGTCTGTGCAGAGCAGTGAAACTGAGGATTTGGAGCTCTTCAGCCAGTTTGACAGTAACATGTTACAAAGTAATAAGTTACAGTAACAACTGTCAGTAACACAGCAGGTAATGCATTACTTTTGAGCCACCATTAATATTATTACAGATACTAACAAAATACCCAGTTAGTTACTCGAATAACAGTCACTACAGTTTAATTTATCTGCAGTTTATTAGTGCAGTAAAAGCACTTTGAATTGCTCTGTGTATGAATTGTGCTATACAAATAAACTTGCCTTGCCTTGCCTTGCCTATTGCCAGGACACAGAGGGAAAATGCATGAGAATAGCACTAATACGTGTCCTACTTTAATTTCATCTGTTCCCTCCTCTGCTCCTCTTTGTGCATCGCGGCCACTGGTCCTGTCCGCGAACTGATGCCCCTCTCTGCGTGTGTCTCGGGGTGCATGTGTGTGTTGTGGTGCATGTGTGTCTCAGAGTGCATGTGTGTGTGAAGAAGAGATGTTTTAGCCTCAGTGTAGTGAAATAAAACTCTGTCCACAGGAGAACATTCCCCTGTGTTTTTTCGTGTGAGAAATCCTGAACGCTGCACAAAGACAGGGACAGGTGAACTGCAGTATTTGCCATGTCAGGCTGCTGCCCTGCTGCTGAAACGATCGCAGCTAAAACTCTGCTTGAACATCTGTTTTAAAAGAGAAATAACAGTGCTGATCAGGGCAATAGTGAGGTTATTAGAATTGGTTTCATTTAGGCCTATAGGTCTATATCTCACTTGCTCTTAGGAAGTAGGCAAGGCAAGGCAAGGCAAGGCAAGGCAAGTTTATTTGTATAGCACAATTCATACACAGAGCAATTCAAAGTGCTTTACAGAAAATAAAAGGCAAATTTAAAAGTACAAAACACAATTAAAACAATAAAATCAAATTTAAAGAGTATAATTAAGAATGAATTTAAAATTAAATTAAAAGAGAAGAGTGCAGATAAAACACTTTCAGTTGACATATGCACAGTTAAAAAGAACAGTTTTAAGTCTGGACTTGAACATTGTCTGAGGTCTGTCTAACATCGTCAGGGAGACTGTTCCAGAGTTTAGCTGCAGAAAACTGAAACGCTGCTTCACTGAGTTTAGTCCTGACTCTGGGCACCAGCAGAGTCCTGTCCCTGAGGTTCTCAGAGTCCCAGATGGTTCATATGGGACCAAGAGGTCAGAGATGTACTGTGGTGCTAAGCCATGGAGAGACTTGTACACAAGCAGAGCTGTTTTAAAGTCTATTCTCTCAGCAACAGGAAGCCAGTGCTGAGACCTGAGGACAGGACTAATATGGTCGTGCTTCCTGGTTTTGGTCAGGACCCGAGCAGCAGCTTTCTGGATGTACTGCAGCTGTCTAAGTAAGTAAGTAATCCAAAAGTAAAGTAACTAAGTTACTTTCACTAGTCAGTAACTAAGTAAAGTAACACATTCGTTTTTAAAAGAGTAACTAGTAATCTGTAACTAGTTACTTTTTTGAGTAACTAACCCAACACTGCTCTTGAGAAGGGCAATGCCTCAGCATACAGGATTACTTAAACATGCATGAACTAAACAACAACTCCAGGTATGTTTCTGAGGTGAAAACAACATTACATCATGGTCAAAAGCTTATAAAAGTTAAGTTAGCATAATATGTCCACTTTAAATAATAAGCATCATTAAGTATGGAAATTACTCATGTGACAGTCCCAAAACAATGCAGCCATCAATCAACTAATATAGAGTTTTATTTTTCATTACACTCACACACAAATGAAAGCTGGAAGTGTACCTTGCCAACATTTTATTCCCAATGTTACTTTAGTAAATACAGCACATTTAGCTGGTTACCCCCTGTGGACGCCCTGTGCTCTCTTTGACTCCACAATAAAAATAGAGAAGTGGTGATGATCAGAACACATGGCGAGCTCCTTGTGTTGGTCGGCGCTGACACTAATAAGGCTGCGAGTTGACGCGGCGGACCACATCTGCTCAGCGGGGAGGGCCATTCACAGCCTGTCACTGCCTCCCTCTGCTCCAGCACTCACCAACACAGAGGAGCAGCCCCATGTGCCACTTTTCACAAAGGAGATGACACAGTGACTTCAAATCTCAGGAATGCTCTCACACAGGGTTGTCACGGTCCTGTCCTCCTCCTCCTCCTCCTCCGGGCGGGACGGGCAGACAGGAAAGGGGGGACAGCAGCAGCTGGTCTGTCCCACCGTCACTCACTGTGATGGGAACGCTCAGCTATGTCCAAACACCGTGTCCTCCTCCCACCTCATACACACAAATATATCTCCCAACAAAACAAAACTATAGGTCATTATGTAGCTCTGTGGTTGGGTTAGGACATTTGGAAAGCTGTTTAACACTTTCTATGCAACAACTTATTATTGTTGTTGAAATCATATTTGTAGGTAATTTTCAATAATCTATTATACAAAAAAATGTCTGTATGAATGAGCATAAATCTGATGCCAGTAAACTCCTTTTATTTATTTAGGACCTCATACCCTTTTACTCCAAGCAGGTCCTGTGCCTGGTTCTGGTTCCTAAAACGATCACAAGCCACACGTCACAAGCCAGTGTACTCTTTGTGGTGGTTCCAACCCCAGATAAATTGAGAGGGTTTTTTCCATTTTACACTAGAGCAGAGATTCGCAAACTTTTCACGCCAAGTACCACCTCAGAAAATATTTGGCTTTTAATGTACCATTTTATGGACTAAATTGAGCTGGGACACACCACCTCAACCCCTGACCACCGTCAACAGATGCAGGGCGACTCCTCGGTCTCCTCAGGTCCCCCCTTGTGGCCACTATAAGTAGCTACAGACACCAAAGCGATTCAGACCCACGGCCGAGCAGTGTTAGTTCTCTGCATGTGCAAGACGTAATAATTATTTACATCAGCAGGGGATGATGGTCTCTAAACTCCATGGTTACACAAGACTCTAGTAAACAAACCTCAGCAACACTCAGGTGTTTAACTCAAGTATTTATCATTAAATATTAATCATACCCACTAAATTAAACACATCTGATCAAAGTAATTAATAAAACAGACTTTGTTATTGCAGCTGTTTTCCTCAGAGAAGGATTATATTTTCATCTGCACGAGGCTTCAAGCTAAGGTAAGCTAACTGCAGCACAATAACGTTGCAGATGTGGGAAACAAAATGAAGAGTTGTCACAGATAGTTCCTTATAGTTTGATATTAAATGCAAGCTGTTTGACAAATTGTGAACGGGACACACGAGAGCTTGTTTGAGCACGACGCCTGACGCCGATTCAACATGTTCTATTGGCCAAAACTATGTTCAACTGTGTCCCACTTCATCCGATGGTGCAGAACACACCAAACAGACTCACATCACCAACCGTGTAAAACTATCCGACTGCGCCAGATGGCCGATAATCATCCCAGTGTGTCCTGGTCTTAACCCAGGTCTAAAGAGTAACATAAGGTCAAAACAGGGACCAAACCCAATCTAAACCAGGTCTAAGCCAGGGCTAAACTTCCCAAGGTGTACCAAACCTAAGGCCCACTGGGATAAGCTCCAGTACCTAACAGGAATAAGAAGAAGAAGATGAATGAATGAACTCCAAAAGACTCTCGAGTACCACCGGAAGAAGCTCTCTCTTTTTGAGTAAATCACTTTCATTAACAATGTCATAACAGCCATAGACAGTTCAATTCAAGTATAAGTGAGATATAAAACAGTTACAATTGCTAGTGAACATTCACTTTTCATTTCTTATGGTGCAGGACCTGGCTTCTCCATACGCTCTTGAATAAAATATGAGTTCTTTAGAAGAATTAATAGAATGGGTACAGTTTCTGAAATATGATGTATGAAAGCGCAAATCCATTGAGTCAGCCTCTTCTGGTGAATGCTGGTGGTTTTTGCCCAAATACTGTCGGCCCACACAGACTCTTCCCACAATCCCACTGTATCTCATTATGAACCATTTGCTGTCCTTCATTTATCATGTTACACAGCCCACTTAAAACACCATTCACTTCTGTTTTGGTCATGCAACGGACAATGGGCCTCACTTCTCTCTTCCTTCTTCTGCAATAGATTATTATTTAAATGCTCCTTTATTGCAGTAATCGCTGTGAGGGATTTTAACATGATTATGTTGTTTGTGAATCACGTTTAACTATTACTGAAGAATGGCCCTGTGGGTGTAATGGCCACAGTATGACCCAGCGCTTTCCAGTCAACTGAAGATATTTGTCATGAAGTGGCTTAAAACAGGCACGACACAAACAATGAATCAAAAAGCAGTGTTGTATTGTAATAAAACAGTCCATTACCGGGATTTCACAGGGGCTTATGCCATCGGCTACAGCGGCGTGTCAGCTCAAGTGTGCTAATACTCTCCCGTAATTGTGTTTTATGAATTAATTTGCCATTAAAGTATCTATTATCGTCCATTAGAGAAGGCATCAAGCTCTCAGGTCTGGAGTGTAATTGTTTAAACAGTCGAAATGACGCCATCTGCATTTCAATGGCGCTGTCCTTAAGGTTGAGGCCAAGCTGAAATAACACGCCAATGCTATCCACTTATAAAGATAAGAAAATGTGAAATTGATGTCCTCAGTTAAAATAATGATACCGCTATTGGTTATTGGATGGACAGGAGTTATGCTACAGTGCCATTATTGACAATTTTATTGATATCAAGTAATAAAAAGTAGGGCAATGATCAAGAAATTTTTATCTGATCAGATCGGATTGATTAAGTCACGTGATCGGGCTGATCTTGTGTTTTGTGTTTTATATCTGCCGCAAACCAAAACACAAACCACCGCAGCATGTAGCAGTAATGTTGCAGCAGGGCTGGGCAAAAAAACAAATTAATTTGATTAATTTGTCCATCCATCCATCTTCTTCCGCTTTATCCAGGGCCGGGTCGCGGGGGCAGCAGTCTAAGCAGAGATGCCCAGACTTCCCTCTCCACAGACACTTCCTCCAGCTCTACTGGGGGCACCCCAAGGCATCCCAGGCCAGCCGAGAGACGTAGTCCCTCCAGCGTGTCCTAGGTCTTCCCCGGGGCCTCCTCCCAGTGGGACATGCCCGGAACACCTCCCCAGGAAGACGTCCAGGAGGCATCCGAAACAGATGCCCGAGCCACCTCAACTGACTCCTCTCAATGTGGAGGAGCAGCGGCTCTACTCCGAGCCCCTCCCGGGTGACAGAGCTCCTCACCCTATCTCTAAGGGAGCGCCCAGCCACCCTGCGGAGGAAACTCATTTCGGCCGCTTGTACCCGGGATCTTGTCCTTTCGGTCATGACCCAAAGCTCATGACCATAGGTGAGAGTAGGAACGTAGATCGATCGGTAAATCGAGAGCTTCGCCTTTCGGCTCAGCTCCTTCTTCACCACAACAGACCGATACAATGACCGCATTACTGCAGACGCTGCACCGATCCGTCTGTCAATCTCACGTTCCATCCTTCCCTCACTCGTGAACAAGACCCCAAGATACTTGGGCTTAATTTGTGATTTTGTTTAATTTTTTTTTTACCTTGGACAATGTGAAAAGAGGTTCTACAGCATAATCAACTTAAGTGGAATAGGTCCTTCAAGAGCTGCAGCTGTTAGCAGTGTTGTGGCTAATGCTAGCGCATTCAGCAGTTTAAATGGTGACTGTAGAGACTCTGCAGTCACCAAAAACATTAATAATCACAGAGAAAGGATTCCATTTACTTTAGTAATGCCGCCATTTAGATGTGGCAGCAGTTTGGCCAAAACAAACAGTGTAGTGTGTTGTGCAGCCTTCAGTGCTAACTTTACATGTCCTTGTTTATGTATGCTAATTAGCCACATGCTCTGCTTAGCTCTTTTCACAGGTCTTTCATGGTGTATGTTATAACAGACCTGACATTTAGAAGCAGAGAGGCCTTAAACTAAAAGACATTTATGTCTTCACAGATGTCATTGTGATAAAAATATACACTGTTTTGTTTACATTTAGCATAAAACATAGCTATGTAATATGTTATTATATTACAAATTATTATATTAAAAAAGGCAAAGAATAATAATGAAAATGATCGGCATCAGATCGGTTGCCAAAAAAGTTGATCGGGACATCCCCAATAAAAAGGCCTCAGAACACAGTCAGTTGCACAATCCTCTGCCTCTCCCATGAATCCCCGCCCACTCCAGGAAGCACTGACCAATCAACAAACCCTGTACATCCAGTCTGTTCTCATTCATTTATCAAAAAAACAAAAAACAAACAAACAAAAAAAAAAAACAGTGTACACTGATTCCCCGCAGATATTTTTCATTTTGTAGTAAAATATTCTTTAAATTTTCTTCAAAAGACCACAACAGTCTGCACTTTGCTGCTAGTAGAGTACTTATTAAAGTGAGGATTGTGAGGATATGTTGCGTGCAAAGCAGTTCTAGAGGTGCCCAAAATTGTTTTAAAAATAGAAATAGTCCTTTAAAAACTTAAAAAATTTTTTTTTTAATCTTAGTTAACCCTCAGGCCCCCCTGGCACCCTTTTCGACTTTTCAAATGTATTTTTCTTCATTTTGGCATTTCTTATGCTGGTGGTTATGATATTTGACAAAGATTTTCATAATAAATAAATTTTAGAATTTCAGTGTCACAACTGAAAAAAAACAAAACTGTCTACTGTCTAGATAAAAAACTCACATTCCTCCTCTTACAGCTCTTTTTGGTCCCATTGATTTACATTAAAATCACTTATTTTCTCTTTACTGCCATTGTAATACAGAAATGTTAAATTAGGTTAATTCCTGTGTAACCCTGTCAGTCAGAGGCAAAAAAATACACAAACATTTTTAAAATTTGCTTTATATGATGAGGACAGGAGTTTAATGATCATTTAAAAAAGGCTTTAGTTTAGTATTTTTAAATGTGACCCAGTGACCTAAAATGGCTTTAAGAGGAAGAACGTGATTTTGTTAAAGCAGGGCCTGAGGGTTAATATTCAAAGTAATCTAAAGCTGGTAAGAGCAACCAGAAGCGTGACGACATGAAAAGCATATTACTGTACTTGTATTCATAGTTGTTCAGCTCCTTCCAGACATATCCAAATGTAATAACCCTATAAATGTCATGTAAAATCATCAACTGAAATTCTGGCAGCTGAATTAAATTTGAGGCATCTTTGTTGACACATGCTTCCATCCAGTTTTACTACTTTTCCCATGATGCAAAGTGAAGATGCTTCAAGTCACTAGATGCATATGGACTACCTGTGTTTTGGCTATAAAATGGGCAACAGCGGAGGTCTACATGACGAGCAGTGTTACAGCTAAAATACCACGTAGCAGGAGCCAAACCAGAGGGCTGGGTGGCAGAGCTGAATCAACAGCCTCTGACCAAAGACGGATCATCTGTCTCTATTACACTCAGCTCTACAAATCATCTACATTTCCCCCCTCTTCTCGTCTGCTGCCCACAGGCTCATAAAGCTAACGTTTCCATGCTGCTTTTGGCCGCTCTGGGGTGAGTGTGGGTGGTCGGAGGAGCGTGAGGACCGACACGGCACGTCCCTGGCTCTCTCTGGACTGACCACACCGCTGCTATTCTTACAAGAATTACTGTGCATGTTACCAGCTTTAGCTTCAGCTGAGTAAACGCTGCAGGAGGATGGCATGCTTCGAGGATGTAGGCACTTAGCCGACGTGCACTGCTCTGGTTTGGAGGGTCAAAGGTCGGATTATGCTGTTTTAATGCTGAATTATCATGCAGTGGGTTATATATTTGTGGTTAATTCAATATATATGCAAAACTAACCCCTTATTTTATTACTTCAAAATGGTTGTGGGTTGAGATCATTTGTTACTGTTTTTTCAGAGGGAACGCAGCATGTTCTGCCCAGGCCTCCTACCATCCAAATACCTCACTTACAGTATTAGTACTGCTTCCTTCTTTCCTTTCCTCCTCATCTTCTAATTTTCCAGTTGTTTATTTGAATTTAATAAGTCCTATTTTGGTGGTATACAAGCTCAGTGGTTCCCAAAGTGGGGTCTGCAGTGCCTTCGCGGCCCCAAGGGGGAGTGGGACCCCCAGAGGTTCTCTATATTAAATACAGGAAAATAAATGGAGTTTGAAATGAATTACCGTTATACATATTTCCAAAAGTATTAGCTCACCTGCCTTTACACACATATGAACTTAAGTGGCATCCCATTCTTAATCCAAAAGGTTTAATATGACGTTGGCCCACCCTTTGCATCTATCTACGTCAAACATCTATGTGTCTGGCGTTCTCGTCCAACACAGTGTCTTTATGGACCGTGCTTTGTGCACTGGTGCAGTCATGTTGGAACAGGAAGTGGCCATCCCCAAACTGTTCCCACAAAGTTGGGAGCATGGGATAGTCCAAAATCTCTTGGTGCTGAAGCATTCAGAGTTTCTTTCTCTGGAACTAAGCGGCCAAGCTCAGCTCCTGAAAACAACCCCACACCATAATCCACATTCAGTTATTTCAGTGGGTGAGCGACTACTTTTGGAAATATAGTATATACTTGTTTAAAAAATGTCACTTAAAAATAACTTTTAGCCACCAGTCATTGCTTTTGGTAATGTTTTTAAAGAAATCTGTGGTGAAAAATGTACATAGTCTTTTGAATAGTGTTGAACTTTTTTTTTTTTTATGTTGGGAGGGGGGGACACTCTTGACTTTGGGAATGGCTGCTATAGCTAATGTGACCATAATAAAATATAGCTTACAGTATAATGTTTAGGTCATCACTGTTAAACCAAATTTTCTGAGCTTTTTATCATGTTATAATGTTTCTTGCTTAAGAAAATTCCTGCAATTGTATTTTTTATTTTTTGTTTATTTTTTGGTTATTCACACATGTTTGAGTAAGCCTGTATGCTTCTGTGCTGTCCTTCTCAAGAGCTGAAAACGCTTGGTCTCAGTGCTCTATGTGAAACCCCACTTTTCTGAAGCACATACACTGTCACCGGACTTGTACTGATAATTCCAGCGCTTAAACTGCCGTCACTATAATGTGGTCAGGTCATTTATCTGTCTGTTTGCATTAGTGTTGCTAATAGCTGTGCTAATTTGCCATCATATCATGCTCTGTATGTCCCTCTCAGTTTAGTACAAGCACTTGGAGATTCTCCTCTCATATCTGAACTCAAATTCTCCCAACTTTATTTCCATGTGAACTTGAAGGAGACAATCAAGAGGCAGAAGTGTCTGGAGAAGGTTCTGGTCAGATGAATGCCTCATTATATTGATTTTCTATAAATAAATTCTGAAATAATTCCACGTACCCCTGCAATGTGTTTGTATATTCACAAAAAAAAAAAAAAAAAAGTAGTTACTTATAGCACTGTCCCAAATAAAGTGAGTATTTTCAACAAGCTTACTAAGTTTCATGTTGTGGACTTAGCGACAATTAAAGAGGCAGCCACCAATAATCCGGGCAAAGGCTATAAATTCTTCAATGAAGAATTTCTCCTTAATTATCCAGGGAAGTAAAGAAGAAAGAATGCTATCAACAATTAGCATTAACTAACTAACGGTGACAGCAGATAAACAGTGTAGTATTTAGGTCTGTTAGACTAAAAATGTCTCATATGAATTCTAACACAGCACAGAGCTGTAGTTTATATATTTACTGTCGATTTTGGCTCATAGTGAGATCGATGATATTTTGTTAATGAAAACATGCTCATTTGTATAAATAGAGCTAACCTATTTGAAGTCATATTATATAATAAACTGTGTAGTATGAAATTTAGTCCGGGGGCGTTCATTGTCAGAGCAAAAACTTTTTAAATTTTGGGCTCAGCTATTTTACGCCACTTGCAACCGCTACCGGAGGTATCGTGACACAACTTCTGGTTGGAAACGCAAAAGTGTGAAAAAGGTCTATGGCATTGGAGTTGACGGAAAGAAGTGGACGGAGCCAGCAGTGCCTTAAAGCAACATGCACCTAATGCAAGCATTCTCTGCAAAGTAAAAGTAACAGCTCACTAAAAGAAGACATTTTTCATACATATATTTTAAGCTATACTTTATTTTACTGGTTACTTTATTTTATTATTTCCAAAAGCCTGTAAAAAGCATACTAGGCCCACTTTAACACATTTTTAATATGTTTTAATTTTCCAGGGTTTCCAGGTATCCCGGGATACTTGGGGACCCTGTGAGTCAAATGATGAACTCACTTCTATTATCAACACTGCTGATGCCACTTCCTGTTGTCCATAAAAGATGGCATCTCCTATACCTGCTTCAGACCAATCCCATCCACAACGGCCTTCAAACACACAGCCCCACACTTTGGACACCGACTGCCTCTGACTCCGACCAGCACCTCTTGCATTACTGTGACCAATTACAGGCTCCTTATCTCACACGGCAGATAATGAGGTTACACACAGAGCAAATTCTATCATGTCGCCATAATGAGATCTGGGGTCGAGGACGGCGAGACGTGGACAAGCAAGCCCACGTTTTATCTTAGCTGCTCCTCACATCTCCAGGCTTGACATTCAGGGAAATTGCATTCAGCCAGAGGAGCTTGCTTGCTTGTATGAATGACTCAAAGCCCCCCCCCACCCCAACCTGAACGAACGCCTTTATGTTCTCACAACTATACGCAGCAGCATTTGTGACAGGCGGCTTGATTTATGACTCCGATTCCCCGGCGCAGACAGGCCACACTCTTGACTATATATGTATTTTAGTCAGCCCTCCTCCTCCTCTTCCACCTCCTCCTCTTTCTTCTCTGCTCATTCTTTTCTCTGTCTTTATCTAAGTCTCTGTTTCTTGGCTGTGGTGATTGATTATCCCAGCAGCAGCAGCAGCAGTGGTTTTGATGCTTTTGAAATGTAATCTGGATGTGAGCTAGAACAGGGAGTGCCTCATCAAACGGACTACACACGTGCTGAGGGAGGTTTAGGGAAAAGTTAGTGTGTGTAAGGTAGTGAGTAATAAGAGAAAAGGGAAAGTTTTTTTCTTTTCGTTGAGACACAGAGGCTGAAATGGGAACACAAAGCTTGATGCTAAGGTGGTGGTTCTCAAACTGTGGTAACCGGGCTTGTTCTGGTGGTTCTCAGGTGGAGAATCATTTGCAGTTCTGATTTTGTTTCATATAGGAAACATTCGTTTTAGTTCTGCTCTGGTTGGAGATTAAATTGAAAAAGTATACCAGTTTTGGTCTGACTTTAGACCTATTTTAGTCCTAGTTTAGTCCGGGTTAATTTCTGGCATAGATCTGGTTTAGTCGTAGTTTTTTTTTACCTAGTTTAGTCTTGGTTTATTCAGGGCTTATACCTAGTTTAGACCTAATTTAAACTTAGTTTAAACATTTTTTTGATGGAAGATAGTGTGTAATAAAAGAAAAGGGAAAGATATGGGAGGACTCTTTTTTTTCTTTGATCGAGACACAGAGGCTGAAATGGGATCGGTGCAGCGTCTGCAGTAATGCGGTCGTTGTATCGGTCTGTTGTGGTGAAGAAGGAGCTGAGCCAAAAGGCGAAGCTCTCGATTTACCGGTCGATCTACGTTCCTACTCTCACCTATGGTCATGAGCTTTGGGTCATGACTGAAAGGACAAGATCCCGAATACATGTAGCCGAAATGAGTTTCCTCCACAGGGTGGCTGGGCGCACCCTTAGAGATAGGGTGAGGCCAGCAGAGGTGGCTCGGGCATCTGTTTCGGATGCCTCCTGGCTGCCTCCCTGGGGAGGTGTTCCGGGCATGTCCCACTGGGAGGAGGCCCCGGGGAAGACCTAGGACATGCTGGAGAGACTATGTCTCTCAGCTGGCCTGGGAACACCTTGGGGTTCCTTGAGCGGAGCTGGAGGAAGTGCCTGGGGAGAGGGACGTCTGGGTGTCCTTGCTTAGACTGCTGCCCCCGCGACCCGGCCCCGGATAAAGCAGAAGAAGATGGATGGATGGATTAAACCTAGTTTAGCCCTGGTTTAGTCATGGCTTGGACCTAGTTTAATCCTTATTTAGTTGTGGCTTAGACTGAATTTAGTCCTGGTTTAGTTGTGGCTTAGACCTAGTTTAGTCCTAGTTTAGACCTAATTTAAACTTAGTTTAGTCCTGTTTTTGTTTTGTTTTTTTGTGGCTAAGAATGAATTTAGTCCTGGTTTGTTCCTGGCTTTGATCTGGTTTAGTCCTAGTTTAGACCTGGTTTAGTATTGGTTTAGTCCTTGTTTAGTCTTTATTTAGTCCTGGTTTAATCTTTACTTAGTAATGCTTATTTCAGTCAGTTGAAGATAGTACACTGAAAGATAAAGATTTTCTGAGATGGTACTATATGTGAAAAGCATTTCTGGCAAAGGGGGGACAAGAGCAGGGACTTCATCTTTTAAGCAGATGGATTGGGGACTCTTTCATCAGTTGAGCCCAAAATACCACCACAGAACAGCACAAAAAACAAAAAAAAAAAAAGAAAAAAAAAAAAAAGAGAAAAGCAACTGAAATTAAACAACATTAAACAAATTAAGGTAACTGGCCTATAAAGGGACTACGCAAAATTGACTTTATTGAGCTTTCTCCCATGTTCCCTCATCAAAAACGTACCTTGAATTGTGTTTTGTTTCATTCCTGTAGTTTCTGCCACGGCCTTTCTGGGGCCTCAGAATGCTCCTTTCCATGAAGCCCTGCCTCTTGCACGAATCCCTGCCCACTCTAGGAAGCACTGACCAATCAACAAGCCCTCCACATCCAGTCTGTTCTCAGTACATTATCCAAAAAACGGTGTACAGCTCTGTTTCCACTCATTCTTCACAGACATTTTTCATGTTGTAGTGAACGTTTAAGGAAGTAAAATGTTTTTTTTCCCACTGTTTCTGTTCAAAAGAGCACTATAGAACTGCACTCTGCTGCCCTCTGTTGGTCTCTTAACCTGTTTCTTTATGGCACCAGTGGATTACTTATTAAAAACATTTTCTTTTAGTCAAACATTTTTTAAAGGTTGTAAAACATGCAGTGCTGTTCTAGAGGTGACCAAGATCGATTCAAAACGATACAAAAAAAGCATAATATATTTCCTTTAATGATAAAAATAAAATATACCTTAAAAGTGTTCAAGAGCTGAATCCATCTTCCTCTAATCTGGTCTTTTTTTTTCCCCAAACAGAGCTACACTCAATCAGCCAATGTGCAGGGATCATTATCGGCCTCCTCGACCCCGGGACTTGTCTGTTCTTCGAAATAAATGATAAATGATTTGATAAAACCCCCTGCCTATCTGTGTGAGTGAGAGAGAGAAAGAGTGCTCTAAAGCTATTGATATCTGATCCGTGTCCAGTCTCACAGCCCATCGATCATGGCGGCATCGCTCCATAATGGTGCTGTATCTTCCCCAAAGAGACAAACACGGATGCAACACAAAAGGAACCATTAGACAGAGACCTATCAATACACTCTACTGAGAAACTACTTTCCCCTCATTTCTCCAGGGAGCAGACGCCCAATTAGTAACAAGCTAAAGCACCACACGGATTGACAACGTTTAGCAGAATGAATTATGGCTGTTTTTGGTCTAACTGTGCCTAATTTAACTTTGGAAGTGACAACATGACGGGAGGTCTTTGTTAATGATGAATAATTATAATGTATGATTCATATACAGTGGTATCTGAGCTCTACTGTCTTGGTAGGCAGCCTCTCCTACTTTCTTTTCCAAGCAGAGCTAATTTAATAACTTCTGACCTGATTAACAGCGTTTAGTGCTTTCCTTCATCACCTGTTGATTCTGCTGAAGTCTGCATTGTTGTTCAGTCATCTGTGGGATTTTTTTCTTCGTCTTGTTTCCATTTTACCAACAGTAAAGTCCTGTTGGTGTCTGACATAACGACCACATTCAAACAAACACGCTTTTTCAACAGCTTTTTGTACAACTGGCTTCTGCTGCTGTCTACGTTCAGAAATAAGACAGAGCTGATAATAATATGGTGTATTCTGGTGTTTTATGTCAAAACCGGTAAGAATTCACCATCTTTGTTTGGGTTACAGGTCAGCGGTGCACTGCTTATATCCTGCTTTCTGTTTATCTTATTGGTTTCTCTGCCTGTAATTGTTCCGCCCATAGAAATTAAACTTAGAGTGAGACCAGCAGGGCTTGACATTAACACTAGTCAACCGGCCAAGTGCAGGGAGATTTTCATTTTGGCAAATAACATAAATACTCCAACTAGCCACTTTGAATTGTTAAATTTTGTGCATACCTATATCTTAACTGTAAAGGTTAGGCCTGAATTTATGTGTTATTTTAATTTTGTGTTATTTTTTAGTATATGCCCTACAAGGTTAACTTTATTGTCCCCATAGGGAAATTCATTTTCTGCATTTGACCCAGCCTTCACATGCTGCTGGGGCAACCTGGCAGGAGCCGTGGGCAACTGTAATGCATTGGAGGAAACCTATCCAGACACAGGGAGAACATGCAAATTCCACACACAAAGGCCCCAACAGGTCTGGGAATCAAACCTGGGACCTTCTTGCTGTGAGGCGAGAGTACTACTAAGCCACCGTGCCGTATACTGATGCTAATTCATCATGACTGAAGAAAGAAAAATATTAATTTATACCAAATAACATGTTTAAAAATGTTTTACAGAGATTATTTTCTACCGAGATTGATTTTATTTTATTTTTTTTAATAAATCCATACATAAAACCAAATTTATCACTTCTTTAAGCTTATTGTTTACTATAAAATATACATGAAAATTTTACTAATTGAATTATGGCTAGTAAAAACACTAATTGGCTAGCAAATTTGGATAAAGACTAGCCACCGTCGCCAGTGAGTAAAAAGTTAAACGTTAAGCCCTGGATACCAGACTAACTTCTTTGTATAGACAAGGAAAAGAGTTTGTCTGACCGGCCAGGCTACTCTGTCAACAGATGGTGACACCTTCTCAGATGTGAGAGCGTGGGTTCATACAGCCTGGCTGAAAATGGGGCTGGAGTCACTGGAGTACTGTGTGACCAGAATATTTGAAGGACATCAACACCACCCCAGAAGATGGCATGGCACGAAGTGAAGGAGAATATACCAAAATAGGTAGTTTTGCTGTTGATCCTGTATTGATCCACGATGATGTCCCATTGTGACATAGAAACAAAGATACCAACTCCAGCCACATGGTGACTGTAAAGGCCTCGATACACCAAGGCGACTCCCAGACTGCCACCGATAAGACGGAGCGACAGCTCGTCTCTTCTCGTCTCCTCTCGTTCCCTCCCGTTTCCTCACGTTGCATGACCTTCATACACCGAAGCAACAACCGTCCTAAAGACCGTGTAATTACCCCCCCCCCCCCCCAAAGCGGCAGATGGCGCTAGCCAGTGATCAAAGATAAACGGAAGTGACACATTGTTTTGTGTGGATTAGTTGCCGCTGCTCTATTACTTGAAGAAGATAACTTTCCGCACGGAATTGCGAAGAATGCAAAAATGGTGACAGTACGCTGCCACAGCGTTTGTCGCCTCTCGTCACTCCGTCACTTCTGCTAAAATTCCCGTGAGCTGATTGGCGCGGCAGCTGTAGTGCTAGGCCTATCAGAGCGCTTTGTGCCAAAGACCAACGACGCCGATTCAACAAGGCCATTCGGCAGAAAACTAGTCAGACGACCTCCGTCCTGGAGCAATAGGGGGCGACGGCGCATACATATCAAAAGGACGGAAATGAGCGACGTTAAAGAACCGTTAAGACGGCTTCAGACGGGCGATCGTCGCCTTGGTGTATACCCCCCTTAAAGGAACACATGATTCCAGGTCTGGGAACTACATCTTAACCATTGCGGGTTAGAGACAATATTTTTCAAGTGCTTTTGTCTTTGGTGGAACCTGCATGTGGAGGGTTGTAGGGGATATTTTTAGATTATAACAGATTTCCTGGTGATTGTACACTTTTTATGCTGAGCTGTACACCCCTAAACAACACTATATAACAGTGGTTCCCAATGTGGAGCCCTCTGAAGGCTGTCTATATTAAGTACATGAAAAAATTTGAATTTAACAATGACTTACTGTTGTATACTTGTTAAAAAAAAATACATTAAAACACTTTTTACACAACAGTCAGTGTTTCTTTGTAAAAACATGACAGTCTTTTGAAAAGAGGGAAGTTTTATAGTTGGGGGTCCATGTGGGATTTTTGGAAATTAAGGGGGGCCGCTATGGCTGCAATATAGTACTATAGGACTTTATATTATAATGCGGGCAGTAGGGCTGGGGTACTGTTAAACAATACCTTTGTGGTTTCAAAAGAAAAGTTACCATACTACTGGCATTGAAAAAAAATCAATACCAAGTTTCAATACCTAGTGGGACCTTTAATGTTCTATTGTATGAATCAAATAAATAACTACTGGTTTTAATTTACAGCTAAGATTTTAGCTCCAAAAATGTGTCTTTTTTCTGGATTATTGTGTTTTATGATTGGAGAAGATGAATTTTTGCCATTACTTCATTTTTTGCCATTTACTTTATTTCTGAATCTCTGAATTAATGTCATAATTCATAGCTTCAGAAATGAACACTGCCTTTTCTGTTCATATAGTTATCAAAACTGAGCTTCTGGAGTATTATCAACTAGAGAGTAACCATAAGAGAGAGCAAAAGGTACAATTTTTTTTTTTTTACTAAACTGCGTTAGTCCATAGCAACATTAGTTTGGTGATTTTATTTTGTGATGTGTAAGACATAAATATGTTTTTTGAAGCTGCCCTTGTCCAGCTGCTCGCTTACAAGCTGTGACTGGAAGTAGGTCATTCCATTTAGACGAATGCGGAAGTAGTTAGCGCATAACCCCTATTGTAAGGATGACGAGCAAATTGTCTGGCCAATCAGAGTGCAAGTAGCTCTGACCAATCACAGAGCTCGTTACATCGCTTTGCTTTTTGTTTTATTTAACTTTAGCTAGGAGGACCAGGAACGCCACGGAAAAGTTAAAAGGAGAAACTAATCGGAGAAGCTAATACGTTTTGCAAAATAAATACATTTAGAAATCGGTTTTCTAAATGGATTAATGAATAACGCTATTAAATCATCTTTTATTAAAACCATTTAGTAATCCGTTTATTAAAGGCTCTTTTAAAAACTCTTTTAATAAAAGCATTATTCCTTTTCGCGTGGCGCTCATGGTCCTCCATAACTAATACCCTTTCAGTCTAAACCAGGACTTTTTAATTGAAAAAAAATATATGAAAAAAATATATGCGGAGGTGGGCCACTCAGAGGATGGAGTTTGCCTGCCTCACCATAACAGCTAGTCCCATTCAACTGCTCTGAGCTCAACTGAATATACACCTGAAAACACAAAAGAAAAGTGTCACTAGGGGGCAGTAGCTGCAGAGGTCTGGTTCTATTTGGAGAAGAGGTTAAAAACATCTATGTATGTAGTTGGATTCTAGAGAGACTTCTATAGAGACTCAGTCATATGAAGCTGTGGCAATTTGGGCCGAATGAGAAGAAAGCCTGAGGGACGATAAAAAATTGTCTGCGGGCTGCATTTAGCCCCCGGGCCATAGTTTGGACAACACTGATCCTAAACAAACAGTAAATGGGTGAGCCTCAAATACTGTATCTCAGATGTTATGCACTGTAAAATAAATGTTGTGAAAATTCAAAAACTCAAGCCAACAGGATCCCTCAAGATTTTTCAGTTTTGGGGCCACCTCAAACTCTCAAGTTTTCAACTTTTTTTATTTTTTTATTTAATTGTCATATGTCTAAAAACTTTCAATTTTAGGCTTTTCTCGCTATCATTTTTTAAAAACTCATCTTAAAAAGTATTATTATTGATAAGACAAGAACTTAATATACTTAATTTAACAAAATCATTTTACAATTTTAACAACTTTTTTCTGAACAATGGATAGTAAAATTAAAATAAAAACGTTTTTAGACATATGAACATTAAATTAGATGAACAAAAAATATTAGTTGTTAAAAATCTTGAGGGATCCTGTTGCCAACTTTTTTTTTTTTTTTTTTTTTTTTTTTACAGTGTGCAAAATGACACATTGGCATTTGACATTTCTGCCAATTTTGTCATGTAATACTAGAAAACCTATTCAATAATCTATATATGGTGTTATTGATATTTTACATTGCTCCCACACACAGTATCTTTATATGGTTTATTAATGAGGTTATTTTAAGGGGTAGGCTAGGCAGTGTTTCTGTGATTGGAGTTCAGAGTTAAAAGTTGTGCATTGAGAAGGTGCATTGTGTTGGATTGCTCTCACAGTCCAAAAACATGCACTTGGTGGTGAACTAGTGAATCTAAAATACCTCTAGTGAATGAAGGGTGTACCCCGACTAAGGCCCATAGTAGCTGGGATAGGCTCCAACCCTCCACAACCGCTAATGGGAATAAGTGAAATAAGCAAGAAAATGTTATCAATGTAATGTAAATGTAATTAACAAAATTCCTATTGAGGTAAAAGTAGAAGTACAGTGTGTAGTGCAATATACATTTGAGGATTTTTTATGCTACTAATACTATCTCTACTAGCTCACCCAAAACTTTTCCACTACTTGACTAAAGTATCTTGTTACTTTCCACCCTGAGAAAGAATTTCTGCATTAGAAAAATAGAATAAAACTTTATTGTCTCCCATTTGTAAACAGAATATCTTCTGCTCTAGTCTGGACAGCTCTGGTTTGGGACACAGGTTTGTCTTACCTCTGTTTTCAAGCCCTCAGCCCCCTCCTTCTCCTTCCCCTCCACCTCATCCATCTCGGGACTGGCCTGGTCAGTGGCAGCTCCATTGATAGGGTAATCCAGGCTTGATTAATGACCCAATAATCAGAGGGATCCTCAGATCCATCATGGCTGCGGTCAATAAGCCGGGCAGAGGCAATCATTAGCCCGCTAGAGTGCATCCTCTGCTCCAGCCTCCACTCTGGCCGCAGTCCAAAACAAAGGCAGGTTATAAAAAGACACACAGAAGATAGGCCAGGGTGAAGGATGGAGCGACTTGGACACTGGGACAACCAGGAAACCAATGAACTCACAACTATTTATACAACCATATCTGCAACATTAATCTATGGCTTTAGCTGGCATCTGCAGATGGGACGGTGGATTGTGTTTACCCACAGTGGTTTCTGGAAGTATTCCTTAGTAACATCATTGAGACAATCATGCTGATGAGTGATGCAGTGTCATCTGAGGGCCCCTCAACCACGGGCTTCAATAAAGGTCTGGGGCCTTGTCCCTTACACAGAGATGTCTCCAGTTTCTCTGAATCTTTTGATGATGTTATGCTCCGTAGATGATGAGACTTGCCGTCTTTGCAATCTGAGGTTGAGGAACATTGTTTTTAAAGTATTCCACAATCTTTTTACCCACTCTTTCACAGATTGGAGAGCCTCTGCCCATCTCATGCCCAGACTGCCCAGTCTCTCTAAGAAATCCCTTTTATAGCTAATCATGTTACAGACCTGAAATCAATGAACTTCATTAGTTGCTAGATCTTCTTCCAGCCGAATCTTTTTAAAATGTCTTGTTTTTCAGCCATTTGTTGTCCCTGTCCCAACTATTGTGAGACCTGTAGCAGGCATCAAATTTGAAATGAGCCCATTTTGTGCATAAAATTTCTCAGTGTAAACGTTTGTTATGTTATCTATGTTCTACTGAAAATAAAATGTTGGCTCATGTGATTTGAAAATCTTTTAGTTTTCATTTTATTCAAATTTAAAAAATGTCCCAACATTCCAGGAATTCAGGGTTGTACTTGGTCTACAAGAAATGTGACAATATATTACTTGCAACAATCTCATTAATGTGTGTTATAAATGCCTGTAACTAGGACTAACTGAATATTACGGCCAGTGCTACTGTGGGCATACTCGTACAGAGAACCAGCACTTCTAAAATTTCACCTTCTCAAAGCACCCAGAACGTTCTGCCCGGTGCTTTAACTGTACCAGAGAGCACCGCACACCACTTCTAAAAATGCCTCCAATGTTATGTGGCTACACCACTTCACAGAGCGTCCAGTACACTTAATCCCTCTGTGAGTGATATTCAAAGTATTTTCATGTATCTGTACTTTAGTACATTTAGTACTTCAGTAGATTTTATAGGGAGTACTTTTTACTCCAATATATTTTTGAACTTTAGTGTTATGTTATGTTAAAATTATCTTCCATTGCACTGGTTGTTTAATTTTATTTGTAATCAGTACACATAATCATTATTGAATTAGTTGTCCAATTTGTGTGAAATACTTTGATTAAATTTGATTACATTTTTGGCCCTTTTTCTGTAAAAAAAGTACTTCCTCTATGAATGGTTTTGAGCAGTATATAACTGCCTCATAATAACTATCTTTGCATAATTTGATCTCAGATTTTCCATAGAACTGCCCAAACCACCATAGCTATTCACTATGGCAGCCATACCCATAGCCAACACTGTTGGGGCCTCCTTAACCCCCCCCCAAAACAAACAACAACAACAACAACAAAAACTATAGAACTTCCCTTTATTTAAACTTCTGTCATGTTTTTCTCTCTATATTTCTATAAAAACCTTACAAAAAAATGCTAAAAATGGTTTTAAAGTAATATTTTTAAAAACGTATATAACTATTAATTCATTTCAAACTCAATTTCTTTTTATGTACTAAATATAGACAGCCTCTGAAGTACTGGACCCCACTTTGAGAACCACTGCACTATGGTATAAAATATGCTCCAAAACATCTGCATTTTAAATATTCTTTTTGCTCATAGACTTTGAAGCTTCTATCATACAAACACACACACAACTTATTATGTACCCATTTGTTCGTGTGCATTTGTATCCTGCAGAAAACAAACCTCAGCATGAGCTTTGACGTACTGTAATTTATTTCATGATACAGACAAAGCTTCAAAACAATTACACTCTGCAACTTCATTTGTACATGTTTACAGCAGGCCCCAATTGATGTGAACAAATGGCTGAAGCCCTTCAAAAGTTTGGTGTTTAATGTTTGAACAGTGGTGAACAGTTGTAGATGCCTGTGTGCCCCGGGCCGGTGTGTGTGTACACTGATATACCAGTGTTTGTCTTTGTGGCAGAACTCGTGTTAGCGCCGCTCTCTGATGTAGCAGCCTGCTGTGTGTACTCATTTGTGTGTAATGAATGCTTATGAGGGTAAACAGATGGTGTGTTAACATGCTAAAATATGAGCCGCTGCCAGACAATATGGTGGCACGCTGCTGTTTACAACGCACACATTACACCGCGGGACGGCAGGGCAGATTTTCGGATTGGGAAATCTGAGTGGAATGGAGATGCCTCTTTGGTCCAGAGAAGACAGCAGTGTTTTTGGATCATGTTCACCAATATTTTATTGATTAAAAAAGTTTTGAAAAATCCTGGCAGTTGGCGGTTGAGGCTGTAGTTAAAGCTGTATTAACAAACAGGAGACTGCTTCCTGTTTAGTTCCTGTTCTGTGCATTAAATTCACTTCTCTGTGCCACTTTAACACATTTTAACAGCCAACCATATAACCACATGAGTTTGACTTGTGTTTAATGCAATCTGAACTACAAATGCAATGATTTGCAATGCAATTTTTGCTATTAGTATTCTATTATTTTGCAGATACACTATATTTCCAAAAGTATTAGCTCACGTACCTTTACACACATATGAAGTTAAGTGACATCTCATTCTTAAGCCATAGAGTTTAATATGACGTGGGCCCACCCTTTGCATTTATCTATGTCAGACATCTACATTTCTGACATTCCCTTTGTGAGAAGGCCTGGTACTCAGTCTTCGCTCTAATTCATCCCAAATGTGTTCTGTCAGGTTGAGGTCAGGACTCTGTGCAGCCCACTCAACTTCTTCCACACCAAACTCACTCATCCATGTCTTTATGGACCGTGCTTTGTGCACTGGTGCAGTCATGTTGGAACAGGAAGTAGCCATCTTCAGACTGATAACACAAAGTTGGGAGCATGGAATTGTCCAAAATCTCTTGGTGCTGAAGCATTCAGAGTTCCTTTCACTGGGACTAAGAGGCCAAGCCCAGCTCCTGAAAAACAACCCCACACCATAATCCACGTTCAGTTATTTGGGTGGGTGAGCAAATACTTTTGGAAATATAGTGTATATAAATACCAAACAAACATAAGGGTGGGGGGTGATGGGGGTTATTATGGCACTCCATAATGATTGTATTAGTGGTCATATCAATGCGACACTACAATATTATCATTTTCATTTTCACAAGTACAATGTTCAGAGCAAGTCTTTAGTAGAAAAAGTCTCAGTATTTCTCTGATCATTTTCAAAGGCTTAACAAATGTGAAGCTCCCTCCATATTTAATAAATCAAGATATTCCAGTATCCATTTGTCTTTAGAGAGTCAGCCACTCCTCCAGTTTCCACTCCTTCCAGTTCAGTTGGATTATTCTTTTGATGGCTAGACATCCTAATGTCCACAGATGTTTGTTTGTTATTCCAGCATGATTGTTCAGCCATAGACCTAGCAGGCTGTGGAGCAGACTAAGAATTTCACATTAATGAACTCAGATAATATAATACAGTATGTTTCACAATGCTGAATCGGAAACAGCTGTTGTTAATACTTCATAAGCTAGCTTTGTTTTTCAAAAACGTCAGCACAACATTTTGCACATCCTCGCTTTGAATATAGCAGTTTATTACAAGAAGAAGAGGCGTTTGAATAAAATCGGATTCTTACTTTTATTTCGGCTCTCTTGCGTGCTTTTTGCCCAAGTGAAGAATATGTATATCATCCAGTTAACATGCAGAAGTGTGTAGCTCCACTTTTTCCAAAGTATACCCAGAGTCTGTCAGAGAACTTGTTGATAACCAACTTAAACTTAATCTCATTGACACTCGGCTTGTTTAAGCCAGTTATTCTGAGCTATTAATACCCACAGACAATACTACAGTGTATTTATATATATTCTTCTATATATGAGTGCTTCATTACTTGCATATCCCACTTTCATTGCTAATTCAAAGCACATATTCACACATTATTAGACTTTGTGAGGTCATTATGCACAGTTTCATTACACAGAGCCAGCTTTTGATTCCCACTGAGCTGCAGACACTCTAACACCTTCCCCTTGTAAAAAAGCCAGACACACAATCTAACACCAGGATATGAATTCAGAGCAGTCACCAAAATAAAAGCCCCTTGCTGATAAATGAGGTAATCCCACGGCCGACCCCGTGGCCTCTTGGCGGGTGACGGACGACGACAGAGGCGTGACAGGGAGAGCCAGGCCAAAGACTGATGAACAAACATGTCTGTCTCTAAATACACTGCAGCGATGACAGATGCCTCAGCCCACTTACTGCTGGAGTGAGAGCTGCTATAGCCTTGTAATAGCCACAACTATTGTCTTCTTTCTATGGACCCTTTGAGTGTTTGTAAACAATACTCCTGTGTTTAAATGAATGGTACCATAAGCTAAGCAGAAGATAATACATTTTCTTTAGCCACCAAATATTGCAAATTGTGAATGATCAAGATGGTTTTAGCCACTTGCAGCCAATCAACCATATGTGTGCAAAGTCAAATCCTGGCTAGATAACATTAGCCAGTATGTCAATGTTTAGCCATTTTATTCAATGTCACAATTAGCATAGGGTGAACAGATTTCTAGACTCAAAAACTGGGACACATTTCTTTTCACTCACCAAGAGACAAAAAAGCTTCCAAAACTCATTCATACAATTTTCACTCATGTAATTCAAAGTACATGACGCTGGGGCTTAGGTTTTGAATATAATGGCAATTTATTGATAAAAAAAATAATGGCACTGGAAATAAATTTAGTGACAAAAGTCTTTGGATAAATGTTTCCAAGTTTCCTGTGTTTTTTGCTTGGTTAAAATAAGGACAACTGGGACATGGTTTGTTGAAAACTGGGACATTATGGTGTTTTTACAGATATGTGTTGGGTAATGGGACAAGGAGCCTAAAACTGGGACCGTCCTGGTTAAATCCTACTTTTAATAAGTTAACTTTAGCAAATTATTATGATGACGAATTGAAAATGTTATCAAATACATATCCTGGCCTGACAACAACAAACATGGCAATATGGTAGAAACGTCTATGAATAACTGTTGCCTTTTTTTGCCATACGCTGTATTATTAGCAGCTGTACTTATTTATGAACGAGGACTGCGGCAAAAGCCTAAAAGATTAAAATGGCAATAGGAGGAAGAAAAAAGTCACACAGAGGACTGAACAAACACACAGACTTCAGCAGCAGGTGACAGAAGAAAGGCTGACTGTGATAGAGGAGAAGTTATCAAATTCGCTCTGTATTAGCTGCCTCCGTCTTGGTTACTTTTGATAGAAGATATCATCTGTTTTTGTAAGACGCACTGCAGATAAACAGACAGTGATAGGTGGGGTTCAAGCGATGCAATGGGATATGACGCTCTATGGCCTGGGATCCAGACCCTCCTGCTTTTGAAAATAAAGTGGGTTGGTCTTGCTGGCCATGCTAACAAATAGGAGCTATATCAACCATTCATTTTTGTCATCTAGAAACATTGTATTTAATGATTGCTCCTTTGTAATGAAAGGGAAAAGCTGCTGCTTTTGTCTCCAAACTGCACACTCAGCGTCTTTAATTGTGTCTCTTGTGGAAGGCTGTATAGTGAGAGCTGCTATAGCTTCATAATATCCACCTTTATTGTCTTAACCACACAGGCTCTATTCAGGCGCCAAAGCTTTTGTGTGGCAGCTATACATTAGCGGAGATGAGTAAATGATCATGGAGGATCATAAAGGGAGTGAAGCATGAGAATCACTTGGTTGTGTGCAGTTACTGTAGTTCTGACTGCAGGCAATCAACATCTCCATTTTTAAGGGTGTAGTAAAAAGTACTTGACCTAAAGCTTGACCAACAGTGAAATATTGTAATAATTTAACAGAAATAGATCAATTATAATATATTAATTGAACCGCTGAAATAAATGGACTTTTCTGCAATATTTTTATTTACAGAGTTTGCACCAGTATTTCACTATATATATTTCTTATAAAGCTAATTAAAGGTCCCCTATTCTGCTAAATCAACTTCTTTGAGCTTTTAATCATGTTATAATGTTGTTTGCACTGCAAAAACATACTTGCAGTAGTATTTTGTTTCATTCATGCTTGTTTGAGTAATCCTGTATGCTGAGGCCGCCTGCGTCTCAAGAGCTGAAACCACTTTGTCTTACAGCAAAGTGCTCCTGTGTGTTTCTAAAGCCCATACACTGTCACCCGACTCATTCTGATCATTTCAGCACTAAATTGCTGTCACTGCAAAGTAGTTTGATTTTTGTACATATTTGTTAGTGCCACGTTGCTAATAGCTGTGCTAAGTAGCCATTTTAAGCTTTGATCAGCACCTAATCCAAGCATTCTCTGCAAAGTCAAGTTAAGTTATAACACGTGAAAAACTAATGCAAAGGTGTCCAAAACTATTTCAAAAAGCCGGAAAAAAGTATAACAGGGGACCTTTAAAGATAAAATAGACCAGACATCCCTATTTAACTGGGACAGTCCCACTTTTAGGCTCCCTGTCCCATGTCCCAAGACAAATCTGTAAAAACACTCATATATCTGAGTTTTTATTAAGCCATGTCCCAGTTGTCCTCATTTTAACCAATAGAAAAGCACAGGAAACTTAAAATGCATTTGTCTAAAGACTTTTGCCACTAAAATTATTATCAGTTTTATTATTTTTAGCAATAAATTGCCATTAAAATTTAAAACTTAAACCCTGGCGCCATGTACTTCAATTACATGATAGAAAATTGTATTGGATTCTGTAAGCTTTTTGGTCACTTGGTGAGTTCAAATGCATCACAATTAGTTAAAATAAATAAATAAATAAATAAATAAATAAATAAATAAATAAATAAATAAATAAAAAAATAAAAAAATAAATAAATATGCTAGTTTTGCAGTCTAAAAATCTGGTCACCCTGAGATAAAACCCTGCAAACATGCCTCTACAGCATGCCTTTTGATTAATAACTGGCTGACTTTTTTAGATTAGATTTAATAAACCCAGAGGAGTAATAAAATAGAAATAGGATTCATAATTGATCTTAAATAGAAGCATGTCATGTAACTCCTCTAAGTCTAAAATGCCATGCTAATAAAGAAGACCCATCTACAGTAGGATTGAGGAATTGTTTTCCTTCCTGGTCTTGTGTTCCAAGCTTCGTTCCCTTGCTCCTGATTGGCCTGGTGGAGCATCCTCACCTCGTGTGACCCCCGTACACCACCACCACCACACTTCTCATGTGACATGCCAGTGACGAAGTCTGCTTTATAAAACTGTCTGTCCTCTGGAGTTAGGATTCCTTTATGTGACTTCGGTGCCAGAGACGCACCAGGGGACGTGTGTTTACAGTCATCCAAAACAAGAAAAACACCACTTCACTGCACAGGCCCTCTACTGACAAATGCCAAGCCCCTAAAAAATAGCTACAGGCCTGGTTTCTGTCTGCTAACACACTGACAGTGGCGCTGACATGCACACTATACCACCATGCAATCTGGACCCATCTCACCCCATGTAGCATTTTACAACACAATCATCAAAGCACCATTAAATCAGAAGTGACTGCCAATAAAGGGAGGAAATTGCAGGCCCGGCATTACGATGTTTGCATGATAAGGGGCCGGGTATGTTAAGGCGGGCGGGGAGTAATCGAGGGGTGTCACAAGATTTATGTAGCATTTACTGTGAAGCAAGTCGTAAAGTGTAATTATAGGGGGTGGACAGAGTGCAGAGCCACGGCCCGGCGGGCAGACTGGCAGGAAGGCAAGGAGACAAGTGATCAAGGCCTATTCATCCACAGTCTATGAGAGTCTCCTCCTTCCTCTCTCTGCCTTTCTGCTGTCTGTCTCTCAGACTTATAAATCTGCTGTAACAACTCCAGTTCTGAGTGTCACAAACAGTCCCCCCCAGTCCTGGTTTGGTCAAGTCCTTCATGGTGAACAATGCTGGGACTAGGGCCAAATGTTTTCCCAAGTTTAGGCACAGGAGATAACTCTGTAACCCACAACAATGGCAAGCTTGGTTTGGATTTAAAGCTGAATCCACTTAAATGGTTTCAGAAACATAGTAGTCTGTATGCCAGACCAGTAGGTGGTGCTGTGACGCTCTAAGGCAAACACTACTATAATTGTAAATATATAAACCTAAACAAAATTAACAATTTTTAAAGGGGCTATATTATGATTTTATTCATTTTTTAAACTCGTCTTGGTCTAGTACAGCATTTCACATTTTACAACCTTTAAAAACATTATTTGGCTAAAAGAAACAATTTTTAATAAGTGCTCTACTGGTCCCATAAAGAAACAGGTGACGAGACCAGCAGAGGGCAGTGCAGTGGTCTTTTGCACATATTCAAAGAAAAACATCACTTTTTAAAACTTTTACTAAAAAAATAAATAAATAAATGTCTGTGAGGAATCAGGGGAAACAGATTTGTACACCATGCTTTGGATGAATAAATGAGAGCAGAATGGATGTAGAGGGCTTGTTGATTGGTCAGTGGTTCCTGGAGTGGGTGGGTGTTTGTGGGAGAGGCGGAGGTTTGTGCAACCAAGCATTTTGAGGCCTCAGAAAGGCTGCATCAGAGAATAGAGGATTACTCAGTAATGAGTGAATGAAGAACTCCAGGTCTGTTTTTGATGAGGGAACAACCCTGTAACATGGTAGAAAGCCCAGAAAAGTCAATTTTACATTATATATCCCCTTTAAAAGAATCAGATGTTTCAACAGTTACAGTCACAGCCCATCCAAATTATTCCTATCATGTTTTGACAAAGCACTCTCCTCAGACACAAACATGCACACAAAACAGGTTTATTGCACAATTTTTCTCAATAAACATATTCCTAAAGATGCTAGTGACAATACATTTTCACTAGATGTTGGTTTAAAACCCAATTAATCAATATATACAAAGACAACTTAACAAATATGTTCAGAAATTAAAAGTGCTATGAGCAGTAGCCTACATATTTTACATTTCATAAAAATGACCCATGTGTGTCCCAAGATATGATATAAACATGTTTAAATCAAATATTAGTTTTACTGATAACAATGGTACAGTTGAGTTATTAACAATTAAAAATATATTTTACATTATGGCTAAGTCGTTTTTGTTTACATTTTTTTGTTTTGGTTCTAAAACTTCATTACCAATCGTCCAATCAGAAAAAGGGAAAGACTAGTAACCCACAGACCATTGTTTTGTCTTAGACTGCAGTACTGTTTTCAATCCAGTACAATACCTTTTAAGTTATGTGTAATCAAATAGAGTGACAGGGAAAAAATATTGAATACATGAAAAAAGAGCGGTGCAAAAGGCATGGAAACCCAAGGCACCATCAGTAATATGTCAGTGATTAGAAAGTCTCTTGTCAGTGGAAATTAATAATCCTGAGGTGGAAAAGACATCATTTGACCACAAACTGGCCAAGACCTGGCGCTCTTTGCAATATTTCTGACAGAGGAGTGAAAAGAATTATAAGAGGAGCCAAGGGCTACTTGTGGAGAGCTTTAGAAAGACCTGAAATTAGCAGGCATAATTGTTTGAATAAAAACAATAAGTAATGCACTCAAGCGCCATGGCCTGTATGCACGCTCACCACACAAGACTTTATTACTAAAGAAAACACATGTAAAGCATTTTACAGGCTTGTCTAAAAGGTGTGCAGCAAACTTTAAACAAGCTTCAGCATGCATTTTCTTCAGCAAAGGAGTCTTGTGTGGTTGAAGTTTTTTTTGTCAATAGCACCTTTAGAAATATTTATGGTGAGGTGTTCAATACTTATTTCACCCACTGTATATAGCTCCCTTCACTTCAATCCAAGGCTGACACTAAAATATAGAAAATATAGAAGGTAATAGGAGTTTTGATTATTCTTACACTTTAAAGTTACACTGTGTAAGATTCACGGTCTTGCGCCTCTAGAGGCCACAGGTGCCACTGCACCGTCGCAAAACATAAACACTAGGGCCCCTCCTCCTTCTGAAACTGTGCGAGCGTGCGTCTATTTCCAACATTGTTTCAACTTTAGTTGACCTGCTGCTACCTTTGGAAGTTTGGACTGGATCTTCTATAGAGTTAGCGCTAGCGTTAGCTTATCAACAAATATCGCGCAATGGTCGCAGTAAAAACAACTAATAACTGTATGAAAAAGCACGTTCTAAAGAAAAAATAAATAGGCTAATTTATCTGCCCAACAATAAAGATGCAAAAACGTGATCTGATTTGCAGCCTTCTCTGTCTCTCATCTGACGCCAGCGAGCAAAAGTCTGTCCGATGTTGACTATTGTCTGCGATCTGGTGCGGTCCCTTTCACATTTTCTTTTTCTTGCCTCGTCCAACATTGTTTTCATCTTCTTGTGTCCTTCGGCCCTGACGAACTGGCGAAAATAACAACGCTAAAAGTAGCTTCATAGTTATACTGCACCTCAGGTATAAGAGCAGAAGGGAATGCCGTAAAGCGAGTCGTTCCCTGTCACGTGACTTTTCCTGAACAGCGGAGTGCTCCCGGCCAAGTTGCGAGGGTGGTTTCTCAGTACAGAAGCCCCGCTCGGAGCAACAGATCGCGCCTCAGGCCTTATAATCACTCAAAAAATCACAAAGTCACACACAGTCAGTATGCCCCACATATTTAGGAGAAAAATTACACAGTGTAACTTTAACTTCACACTATTTACTGACAACATTCATTCATGTGCAGCCTTGTAATTTTAACCATGAAATATGGAGGAAAACCCATGTAAAGACGTCTGAAATACACTTCTCTCCCGCCACATCACTTAGCATGTCATCTGGTACTACAGTTAGTCACTAAATATCTTCACATGTCTTTGTTTACTCGTCATTTTGTGCTGCTTCTCCAGGGAAAAGATTCCAAGTGAGACGTGCAATTGAGCAAAAGTCCCTGTAGATTTACGCCCCTGTTTACTGTTCCCAGTCCAAGCCTCTGCATAAGGAGAGACAACTCGCTCAATAAATCAGCTTTTTTTTTTTTTTTTTACAGGGATGGGACGTCCTGAGTCTTTTGAACTGGGCCTAATTTGCCTGGTGGCTTTTGCAGAAACAGACCTCCCTGTAGAGTTTATGTAAGAGCCTCATGAAGTGCACTGTATTTTTGGAGTGGATACAATGCGGCGTTCGTTTGTACATGTTTAGTCCGATGAAGACGAATGTGTGTCAGAAATACAAATGGAAATAGCTACTAGCGAGGAAGGCCTAGTGCTACCACATTTTTACATTTTTAAACTTACAACAGTTTTGTTTTTAAATTTACATCAAATATACTTCATGTTGGATCAACAATTCTATACACTATCCATTCCCAAAGTTAGTAGTGTCATGGCATACTTAAAAATCCCCCAACAATGAAACATTACTATATATAAAAGTCTGTCATGTTTTTCCACACAAGATTTCTTTTTAAAAAATGTACCAAAAACACTGACTGTTGGCTAAAATTGCATCAGATTGCATTAAAAGTGATGTTTTAAATAAGTATTTAATAGTAATTTATTTCAAACAAATTTTGTGTACTTTACCTCTACTGGCCCTCCTGCAGTACCTATACAGCCCACCAGGGGGCCCCGGACCCCATTTTGGGATCCACTGCTATACACAATTCAGCCCAGACATCCAAATCAATTATATCTGGGTAAAAAGTGTGCTAGTAAAATTGAATATCAAAAATTCTGGAAAAAAATCGGATTTATGTGTGAATATTGTAATGTCTCTTCAGAAGTTAATCTTAATGTTCTTATAATGCAAGAACAACAACAACAGTATTTTTCTTATTGCAATAATTAAAAAATATTCTTGGAGAATCGGCGGTTTGAACCTTGCTTTGAGAGCACTGTTGTTGTGTCCTTAGGCAAGACACTTTACTCACATTGCCTGCTCCAGTCACAGTATGTGGCTGGTTGCATTAGTTAGGGCATCTGGCATAAAAACCTACCAAATAATCATGCAACTAGTTTGAGGTGATATTCCTGAAAGAAAAAAATGAAAGCAGATGAAAGATTAAAAAACAGTTGATATTTTTACTAGTGGTTGGAGGTCATTTAAAAAATCATCTAATTATTACAGACTTTGTAATTAATTAATTGCAATTAATTGCATTGCAGTAGCCAGAAATAAGGGAAATGAGAAAGGTTCAGAGTTGCAGTAGAAAAGTGTTTGATTGCACCGTTCATTTTTTTGGTGGAGTGTAGAAGACAAATGATGGTGCAAACTCTCATGGGACCCTTTAAAAAAATCATGTAATTATTTAAGTCGTTATGTAAATTGATGTAATGAGTTCTGTCAAAATATATAATATAAATATGTAATATATCATTTGTGTTTCTTCATTAATTTGAATTAGTATTAAAATGAATTTTAGGACATTACTTTTTACCAAAGTTCAGACTCTGATTTTGAGGTAAAACTCTTTGGTTTATGGACTACCTGCTCAAAGTGCAGTCTGATTGTTATTGAAAAAAAAAGTTTTGGTTTTGGTTTGATGGAGGATTCACAAATGATTAAAAAACTTTAGAATTTTTAACAATGGGTCACTTTGAGGCCACACTGAATACTTTCCCCCAAATCCAATTACTTTCCATTGGAGAAAAACAAACAGAAAAAACTAAAACACCACCTTCAAAGGATGTCAGAGTCTAAGTTTGTTTTGCTTCAGTCTTGAGTCCAGTGGAGAGTCCTTGGTGAGGGGTCAGGGGTCACGGCGGGATCACAAGGTTATTCTGAGGCCAGCCCCCCCTCTTCCCTAACATAAATCACTGCAGCCCGCCCCCCTGTCAACCCCCCCTGAGCCCTCTGTCCCGGGACGCACATGCTGGTTCCCTCTGTTTGTTGTCATCAGTCACTAACACACTCAGGGCCAGGTCAGGTGTTTGGTGGAGTTCACAGAGGGCAAGAGCTTTCAGCACCAGAGCAGAGAGAGTCAGATAGAGGAGGTGTTGGTCAGCTTTTTCTTTTCAACATATTATTCCCTTTTTTCTACTCAAATATATTTCTACACTGTTTTGTTTTACACACTATTTCACCTACTTTTCGCTCAACGTTTAGATTAGAAAATTACATGTCTAAGCTCTTAAACTCAACAAGACACAACAACTTGTTTAAACTTTAATAATTTAAGAATTTATAAAAAAAATGTAGCTCGTCAAAAGTGCTTTAACTCACGCAGGTACATACAGTATATGCCTCTGTTAGATATGAACTGTGATGTAGTTCGAGAGCGCTGAAAACAAGAAACCAGTGTTTATATTAGTAAACAATGCAAGTTTATTCTGTAAAAAATGAGTCTCAAGTTAGGCGTGTTTGTTATGGAACAGAGCCAGTAGTCATCATAGGCCATTGTCACTCCTAAAACACACCAGTGGTGGCTGCTGGTCTTTCAACCTGGGGCAGTCCCATAAAACTAGCTAACACTATAAGCTAGGCTTATGTGAATAGGTCTGGCTTATTTTGTTGTCATTTCTGTTTCATAAAACAGGCTCTTCCCTTCCCAGAAAAAAACTGTGTACTGATAGGAGGAGGGGAAACGCAAAGTAAAGCAGAGCGAGGGATCACAATAGGAGTCTATGGGACTTGTGAGTATTTATGACAGTGTTATACTCCCAAATGTAGGGGGAGCTCTGTTGAGGAAAATGAGGCAGAAAACAGCTTTAAACAGCAGATTAATGAACGATATCTTTATGGAATTAAAAGCACTTTAGGGCAATTTTCATGCAATTTAAAATCTAACTCCATTAAATTCAACAGTGGATATTTGACCATATATTGCACTCAATGAGCAATCACCACTGATACGTACACACCCATAACACCCAGAGGCACACTTAATAATTCACACATGTCATAAAAATCCACAATGTCCCAATGTACCACAGTGGCCCCCTTATGACTTATTTCCAAACCAAATTATCACAAGTTCCAATCCACACTTGAGTCACCGTACACCTATGGGCCAACATACTGAAGGTCTGTGTTATGTTTTACTTGACTCATCACACACACACACACAAAAGCATCCTGTCAGACGGCACGTCCAAATATGGCCACTTCCTGAGGCCTGCTGTTACAGGGCCGGTGCATGTTTATCTGCAGTGAGCGGAGGTGTGAGAACAGGGCGACGACAGCAGATGGGGGGGCCATGTTTGGAGAGAGATTTGGCTTTACACCCGGTCAGAGAGTGTTTCTGTTTTGTCCACACACGCACGCACACACACACACACACACACTCCACGAGCTGCCACTAATGACAAGACAAACAGACGCTTCATTGTGCTTCTGTCACGACCTGAGTGAGCAGTGACAGTAGTGGGGAAGAGGCAATAAACTGGAGTGGACTGGAGATAGCCAGGATCCCATTGACTTTTCTGTAAATAATGTACGCTGTAAAAAAAAAAAAAAAAAAAAAAGGTTGCAAAAACTTAAAAACTCAAGGCAACAGGATCCCTCAAGATTTTTTTTTTAACTTCTGTAGTTACAGCTGTCCTGGGGCAGACTGACCGAAGCGTGGTTGCCATTTTGTGGCCATGGCCCCTCCAACCACCACCAAACACACTCACACTTAGGCAAGGTGGGTGAAGTGTCTTGCCCAAGGACACAACGACAGTATACAATGCCCATGGTGGGGCTCGAACCGCCAACCTTCGGGTTAGTGGGGTTTTGACCAAGTGAATACTTTTTCTGAACAATGGATAGTAAGATGATTTAAAATTAAAAACTTGAAACTGAAAACTTGAAATTGTTTTAGACATATTTACATCAAATAAGGTGAACAAAAAAATATTAGTTGTTGAAAACTTGAGATTTTGAGTTGGCCCTAAAACTAAAAAATCTTGAGGGATCCTGTTGCCTTGAGTTTTTGAGTTTTTGCAGCAGTTTTTTTTTTTTTTTTTTTTTTTTTTTTTTTAAATCAATGCTCTAGACACTTTGCAGCCCCAAAGCCAGCAGTACAGGGACAGCCCACAGGCCAATAACCTTCTGACAATTTGGCCCAAAGGAAAAAAATAGTTGACTAAATTTACTTATGGTTTAACATGTTTTATATGAACACAGTTTTACAATATTTTGAGATCAATTTATAGGTCATTTCACAATTCATATAACAACATAAGGCTGAAGCTCTGGATCTGCTTTGGAAAAGATGGATCTACACTGCAAGAGAGCAGAAACAAAAGAGGAAATTTGATTTTATTTAAACGCATCTTGTTTTTGTGATAAACAGCCAAATTCATAGAGAAGATGTGAATATACTTTTTTTGTTTACTGAACTCATGCACTTGTGTGATGTCAGTGTTGACGTCCGTGTTTCCCTCAGGGGCCCATAAGCACTTTGCAGGGGGTACTTGGAAGTGTTTTCATAACTACAAATATTTCAAGCTCAAGTGTCTCATTGACAGCAAAAACTGCTAATCTTTCAAGCCTGTAGTTGTTTATCTTTTCTCAGTATATCTATTTCTTGCCCTTTTTTGTAAGCAGATGTACAAAGTAAGGCTGCAACTAACTGATTGTTTTTACGATTAATCAGTAAATAATTGGACAGTAAAGTGCAATTAATGCATGGTCACCTGGTAGCCCAACAGTAACAAATGGTTAAAAACTTCTGATTTATAGTTCCTGTTAATTTTTTTATAATACTAGAAAACAATCACATTCTTTTTCACAAGATTTGTCTTTTTTTTGTCAGAAACACAAAATGTACATTCTCTTTTATCATTTCTGTGGTTTTACTGCTCTGCCATGGTAATAAAACCTCCTTTCTGAGCACATGACATGTTCCAGAAACTATAAATTCCCCAAATAGCGATTTTTCGATTACTAAATTAGTTGCTGATTATTTTAATTATCAATTATAATCCATTAATTCAATTAGTTGTTGCAGCTCTAATACAAATTGTTACATTTGCCACTTTTTCTGTATTATCTGCAGCCGTTACTTCAGTGTTGACAAGTGTGTGTAGACCAACCAATGTTTTTTCACAGATAATAATCAATAGCATTGGTATTTACTACAAGTCTTGAATATTTTCAATTACCCAAAGCTACAAACTACCTTAAAGATGCAATGAGCAAGATATGAGGTAAATATGTTTTATATAAAGGCCAAGTAGTTTTTGTTCATATTTTTTATTTTGGTTCTAAAACTGAATTGCTAATCGTCCAATCAGAAAAGAGACCACTGTTTTTTTTTAGACTGCAGTACCATTTCCAAACCAATACGAGCGCATGCTGTTTACAGTACCTTTAATAAACACATAACTATCTTTAGTATTCTGCCACTGGTTCTGCCTCGGCTCAATACTCTTCAACAGAATTGCCATCAGCCAACACCGAGTGACAGTGACAAGACAAATATATATCAAATATTGCTCTGAGGCTGTGTTTTAATAGAGAAATCCAGTGTGACGGTGACAGGTTGATGGATGGTCTGTCAGTGAGGAGATCCAGACTCACACAGTTATTCCTGGAGACAAGGCCGTGACACCAGAGCCATGAATCCCACACTGGTTTAATTGCTGTTTTACAGTTCAGCGACAACCTCCAGCCAAATAACCTGTCACTCCTACAATGTACTGATTGGCCCACAATTATTTCACTGAGACAAAAGAGACAGACTTTATTGTGTTTGAAGGTAAAGCAACCAATACATGTGCTGCAGCTCAAGGTGAACAAAATGGTACTCACATATTCTACAGTGGTGGAAGGTAAGTTGATTTTTTTTTTTTCATTCAAGTACATTTTTGAAGAGAACTGAAAAAGTACTGTGGCCCTTAAGGGCAATTCGCACCAACAAACTCAAAAACATGTGAACAAAAACTAAAACACAAATGTGGAAACAAGCACATAAATATGAAAACGCACACAAATATCAAAACACGCACACAAATTTGGAAACATAAACAGTTACAAAAGCGCGCACCCAAATTTGGAAACATGCACAAAAATTTGGAAACAGGCACCCAAATACAAAAACGCACCCAAATATCAAAACGCGCACACAAATTTGGAAACACAGTTACAAAAACATGCACACAAATTTGGAAACATGCACAAAAATTTTTAAACACACACACAAATTCGGAAAAATGCACACACATTTGGAAACATGCACACAAATAAGAAAAAAGCACACAAATTTGGAAACACACACACAAATAAGAAAAAAGCACACAAATTTGGAAACAAACACACAAATAAGAAAAAAGCACACAAATTTGGAAACACACACACAAATAAGAAAAAAGCACACAAATTTGGAAACACACACACAAATAAGGAAAAAGCACACAAATTTGGAAATGCACACAAATTTGGAAACACGCAACCAAAGTCCAAAACACACACACAAATTTGAAAACACACACACAAATTTCAAAATACGCACAATTGTATGCTTGTTAATGACTGTGGTAAAATAAATTTAGAGTGCGCTGTTACTGTATATAGTTGTTAATAGTAATAGTCGTGCTGCTTTCAGTACAATTTAATGAAATAAACACTCAGCTGCTTCATAAAAGAGGATGGACCTATACATAAGTACATCTCTACTTTTACTGTGTAAATCTCAAAATAAGTGAAAGTAGTTTTGACCATGGTGGCAAAGTGGGTAGTGGTAGTAGTTATATTTGCAGAAGTATAGTAGCACTAACAATAGTAAAGATACTAGCGCTAATAGTAGTAGTAATAGTGGTAGCAACACTAGTAGTATTAGTGGCAGTTGAAGTATTAGCAGTACTCACCCTAGAAGTAGTAAAAGCACAGTATTAGTAGTAGTACTTTCAACTTATGTAAACGTCACACCCAATACTTCACTTTGAATCAAGTAATAATTTTGCTAAGAACTTTTATTCTTATGAAGTAGTAGTACTATGATTTGAGTACATATTTGGTGTACTTCTGAGGCTGTGTTCACATGTTGTAATGTGAAAGCCGTTATAAAGACAACATGTCTGTCCTCAGTTTAATTATGAAGCTGTCTTGTTGATGAATGAAGAGTAGGTTGTTATCTCAGAGTATAATCTTCAAACACAAGAACCGCGACAGTTACATAAAGACACCTGATGACTCCATATTATCTCAGCTTAAAACTCACAACAGTCTACTTTAAAAACACATTTTAACTTGTTAATTTAAATGCTTCTTGTTCTTTGACTTTCTTGATCATTTTCTTGGTTGGCAGAAAGCTGGTAACTCAGCACTTTCACATTCTTGAACTTGTGAGTTAACCTTCCTGTATTCAGGTGTGCATAACAAGCACACTTTGCACTTCATGTTTAAAAAAAGTTATGTTATTTTTCACAATTTATATTAGGTGTGATTTCAAAAGTTGTTAATTTTTGCATTCACTTACTGCCATTCCTTACCCTGGTGTGCTTATGTGCCATTGCAGTCCAAAAATATAGTGACATTATGATCAGAAAATGGCATTCAAATGCTTACAAAAATGTAAAAATGATTGAGTTTTTTGATGTTTATGGTTAGAGCCGATCTTGACCTACAAAAATAAATTTTAATTAGAGTAAAAAAACACAATTAATAAATAATATTTAATAGCTTAACCTAAAGATGTGAATTTTATGCACACAGGGTGACAGGTGTAAGTTTTTGAGCAAGCACAAACAATAATACACATTCAGCAATGTAGGTGTCAGCCATTGACATATGCAGCCTGCAAAAATCCAACCATAAGTGATCCAATTTTTATCTACTATACTGGAAAAATAATAAATATATTTTTTGTTTTGCATCAAAAAATATGGTTTACATTACGAACATGGCATTTATAGGGTAAAACGTATGACAATTATTAGGTATTTGGTGTTTTTATTTATGAGGTTGATGAAATGAAAAGAATTTTTTGCCACTATTGGCTCTGAGTGCAAATTATGCGCTTTTGGTGGCTAGGAAGGATCTTTTTTGAGGGGATACCAGAGGGTTAACAGCAGCCAGGTTGCAAATTGTGATATTTATAATTGCATAGGCTAAACAGTTTATCTGTTAGTAGGAATCAGAGCTGTAGAGAGAGTTATGCCAACTGAGGTCCAGAGTATAGGTGGTCATGTGATTCACGTAGCCTCTAATTTTCAAATTATTTTTAGGTAAGCAAATTTGAGTAAAATTTGTAAATAAACTTAACTTCAATTATTTTACTCTTCAAAAATAGAAATTCTATTCCAATACCGATACTGTAAAGACAGTTTTGGCCAATAACCAATATAATGCCAATATTTTCTTAACATTGCTTATGGGTAAGAAAGACCCTTCATAAAAATACTAAAGTCATTCATCTCTTTATCACATCACCTCTAACTGAAGACAGAACTCAACAAATCCACTCAGGTGTGGACATATCTATATAATATAGAGGAGTCAACAGGTTAGCTTCGGCTGACTGACATCGGTGCATGCCACCAAGTTTGCCAATAGGTCTATGCCAGTTAACCACATGCATATTGCCCAATACTGATATCGGGCCAATATTGGTGTATCCCATGTCACTGTAACACTCTCTCAATCAGGTTTGATTTGTTGTACAAGAGCAATACTAATAAGCAGCAGCTTTAAGAGACATCTTATATCTTATACACTGCTCAAAAAAATAAAGGGAACACTAAAATAACACATCCCAGATCTGAATTAATTAAATATTCTTATTAAATACTTTGTTCTTTGCATAGTTGAATGTGCTGACAACAAAATCACACAAATATTATCAATGGAAATCAAATGTATTAACCCATGGAGGTCTGGATTTGGAGTCACACTCAAAATTAAAGTGGAAAAACACACTACAGACTGATCCAACTTTGATGTAATGTCTTTAAAACAAGTCAAAATGAGGCTCAGTAGTGTGTGGCCTCCTCGTGCCTGTATGACCTCCCTACAGCACCTGGGCATGCTCCTGATGAGGTGGTGGATGGTCCCCTGAGGATCTCCTCCCACACCTGGACTAAAGCATCCACCAACTCCTGGACAGTCTGTGGTGCAACGTGGCGTTGGAGGATGGAGCGAGACATGATGTCCCAGATGTGCTCAATTGGATTCAGGTCTGGGGAACGGGCGGGGCCAGTCCATAGCATCAATGCCTTCGTCCTGCAGGAACTGCTGACACACTCCAGCCACATGAGGTCTAGCATTGTCTTGCATTAGGAGGAACCCAGGGCCAACCGCACCAGCATATGGTCTCACAAGGGTCTGAGGATCTCATCTCGGTACCTAATGGCAGTCAGGCTACCTCTGGTGAGCACATGGAGGGCTGTGCGGCCCCCCAAAGAAATGCCACCCCACACCATTACTGACCCACTGCCAAAGCGGTCATGCTGGAGGATGTTGCAGGCAGCAGAACGTTCTCCACGGCGTCTCCAGACTCTGTCACGTCTGTCACATGTGCTCAGTGTGAACCTGCTTTCATCTGTGAAGAGCACAGGGCGCCAGTGGCGAATTTGCCAATCTTGGTGTTCTCTGGCAAATGCCAAACGTCCTGCACGGTGTTGGGCTGTTATCACAACCCCCACCTGTGGACGTTGGGCCCTCATACCACCCTCATGGAGTCTGTTTCTGACCGTTTGAGCAGACACATGCACATTTGTGGCCTGCTGGAGGTCATTTTGCAGAGCTCTGGCAGTGCTCCTCCTGTTCCTCCTTGCACAAAGGAGGAGGTAGCGGTCCTGCTGCTGGGTTGTTGCCCTCCTACGGCCTCCTCCGCGTCTCCTGATGTACTGGCCTGTCTCCTGGTAGCACCTCCATGCTCTGGACACTATGCTGACAGACACAGCAAACCTTCTTGCCACAGCTCACATTGATGTGCCATCCTGGATGAGCTGCACTACCTGAGCCACTTGTGTGGGTTATAGACTCCGTCTCATGCTACCACTAGAGTGAAAGCACCGCCAGCATTCAAAAGTGACCAAAACATCAGCCAGAAAGCATAGGAACTGAGAAGTGGTCTGTGGTCACCTCCTGCAGAACCACTCCTTTATTGGGGGTGTCTTACTAATTGCCTATAATTTCCACCTGTTGTCTGTTCCATTTGCACAACAGCAGTGAAACTGATGTCACTCAGTGTTGCTTCCTAAGTGGACAGTTTGAGTTCACAGAAGTGTGATTGACTTGGAGTTACATTGTGTTGTTTAAGTGTTCCCTTTGTTTTTTTGAGCAGTGTATATTTCTGTAACACATCTTCAGTTATTTTAACCATAACCAAGGTTTTTGATGACAGAATTATGAAAACTTTAGGCCTGGAGTTTGGGACCTCATCCACCATCTCAACCCCAATAAACCTAATTTTAGACAAAATACTGAAATGAATGACTGTTTTAAACTGCACTGTGGATGTGTGCACCAGTGTGACCAACCACTGCTGAAGACGAGTATTTGCTAGCACTCGTAGGTCATTTTTAAAAATAGTTTCCACCTCAGTGCCACTCTTTGAGGCTGCAATATGTATTGCTCTCAATAGCAGCATTTGTCTTCGAGTGTTTCCATCCAAAAGAAGTCACATGATCCACATCTCTTATACCTTTGTCCTCCTGTCCACAGATCCTAAAAACCGCCTGCCATTCCCTTCCTATTGTCCCTTTCACTTCCTGCACTTCACCCCTTATTACCCTTCCCCATTCGCTTTCTCTCTATGCCCTCTCTGCCTCCCACCAATTTATCTTCGGCCTCTCGTTGGAGACAGACACTCAGGTTGTGTTCGGGCGGGCCGGGAAGGAGGGGGGTTATAATAAATGGGCTCGGAGTGAGGACAGGCTTTCTGCTGCCATGTCATGCTAATGGCTCCCAGATCAGGGCCCGAATTACACCCAGGCGCTGCCCCCGTCTACTCCTGCGCCTCCCTCATGCTAGCTGCTAAATGCCTGCGCAACCGCCGCTGACAGTGACATATTAGTTTTGCGTCCCCGTGCAATCTGATACCTCGGAGTTTGCAGCCATACTAAAGATTTGATTAATGTTGTTCCATTTGGAGGCTGTAATTGGCTGCGACTGGAGTGCAGGATAATCATGCGTTCCTATTCAGAGCCAGAGAGGAGGGAGGGAGGGAGGGTGATGCTAACGAGCGAGCTAGTTAATTAAGCCTGCAGCACAGAGGCGACAGTTACTGATGACTTCGGTGACACGCCGCCCCGTCCCGTCCTTCTTCTTTCATTTCCTTTTACTCAGACGCCTCCCACCAACAAGCACAGATGTATGGAGATACCGTTCAGGCTCAACAGCTCCAATACTTAGAGAAAACAGTTGGGAGATAGGGACGTGACAGAGGCACTGAGCGTGTTTTTTTTTTTTTTTTTGACAAAGTACCGCCTTAGAAAATATTTTGACATTTTTTTAAAAGACAAGACAGGGACTAAGCCCGGACTAAATAAGGACTAAAACTGGACTAACCTAGACTAAACCAGCACATAACCAGGTCTAAACCAGGACTGGTATTTAGACATGAAATAAGCCAATAGCTGTCCTCTTAGACAGTGTTTCTCAACCAGGGGTTCAGGGACACCTAGCACTTTACGGGGGTACTTAAGGGAGAAATTAATTCATAATTTAATAAGAAAACATTTGCCATCTTTTCATATTAAACTATTGAAACATGTGAAAGACAAACTTAAGTGTCATTGACAATTGATTAATTAAAATGATTTGAAACTACTAGAACTATTATTTGAATAGGCCTGTTCTAAAGCCCTAACCCTAACCTGTTTCAAAGGACAGTTATTCAAAATGTTCAATCATTTTCCTGTCAATTTATTGTGTGTAAAATAGGTAAATATAATAGAAGTTTATTTTGTTATATTTTTTATGAATATTGTTTTTATTTTGTTTTATTGTATTAATTATTTTATATGTATTGTTATTGGTTGTCTGTCTGCGTTCGTCTGGCCCCTGTCCATGGTGTACCCCGCCTACGGCCCAAAGTTACTGGTATAGGCTCCAGTCACCCGCGACCCAAACTTCTCTGTTCTGTTTACTTAATGTTAGTGATCATAATTTGATACTCTAAACCAGGGGTGTCCAAACTATGGCCCAGGAGCCAAATGTGGTTCACAGGCTAGTTTTCAATTGGCCTGCAGGCTTAATTCTAAATTTTTCCACCTGGTCACAAGTAGCATGGGTAAAAAGTTTCATATTTGTGTAAGATGGACCTGGTAAATTAAATTAGTAGTTGGTGGCACCAAAAAAAATGTAGTGTAATGAGTAGCTCGTCATCTATGTTGTAAATTGATTTAGTTTGAGGTAGTGCAGTTGGAGTAGTAGATTTTATATGTGGAAGGATTGAATTGTAAATCTTTTAAATATAGGAATAAAATAATGATTCACAACCAGACACTATAGTGCAAGTGTTATCTACTTTATTTTACCACATATAAGCTTGTCAATTGTAACAAAAGTATCAAAAATCTGCAAATATTTTTACTGTATTTATTATGCTCAAAAGTGCACAAAAAATCTGCCTGTTGCCTGCCTTTCAAGGTGTTCACATGCTACAACATCCTGAAGCGCTCATATTTTTAACATTTTTAGACAGATTTTTTTGTGCATCACCAATTTGTAAAAATATAAGTTTTTTACCTTTTTGATCATACAGTACATTTCACACATCACAAGGATTATTGTGCCTTCAAACACTAAATGAATTGAATTGAGAATCAAGTGTGCAGAAAAATAGTATGTTTAAATATTTAATTTAAATTTTATTTGTTTATTTGAGCAATAAACATGTGTATGGCTTTTAGAGTGTAACAAAATAAAGGTAATTTTACAGTGTTCAACAGGAGTGGGATGAAGTGCAGAAATGTGTTTTCTTACCTTTTTTATCAAAAAATAAACAATGACAACTCTTTACATACTCACAAACATACATACAACTTAAAAAAACTTAGAAAACAGTACTGATGTTGCCCACAAGATGTGTGCAGCTGAACAATCTACAAGTTACTAAGCTTACTGATGAACCCTTACATCAGACAATCAAATAATATATATACAGTAGACTATAGCATGTGACAATATATCTGTCCTTACAATGCACATGCATGCATACATGCATACAACATACCATTGGCGTGCATGTGTGTGTATGCATACTGCAATCAATAAAATAGTGTCATGTATTTATCATTAATAACAATAATAATAATATTGCATTAGTTATACACAACACTTTTCTAGACACTCAGTCGCTTTACAGTTTGGTGCATTATTCATTTCCTCCTCAGTCATACTCAGTGGTGGTGAAGCTACTTTTGTAGCCACAGCTGCCCAGGACGACAGAAGTGTGCCTACAGCCTTACAGCTCCTCTGACCACCACCAAACACACAATCACACTGACACACACAGCTGCATGCTGCAGTCAATATAATAGACTATAACCGATGTCATGTATTTATTATTACAACTCACATCCGTGCATAAACCCATACATACTGTGTGTACGAATGCTGTAATAAATATAAGAGACTATAACCTACCTCATGTATTTATCATTATAACTCACATGCACCCATACATACCATTGGTGTGCAAATGTGTGTATGTGTATTTGAACTACTACAAAAAAACAAAACATGCTTTCATTTATTTTTGTTTAGTTATTTATGAAGAACTGTGGCTCTTGAGGTAATAAGCACACTGGTTTATGAGCAGAGTACACTGAAGAAGCATGACTTTACATCACTTTGACAAAGTGCTGAGTCCCACCAAACTGCAAGGCTGCACCGGGATAAGAGGAGAGGAGACAACAAGTAAATAAAAATCCATTATTCATGCCTCGCTTTAAAACTTATATAAACTTTAAAGGTGCCCTGGGGAGTTTCATGCACAAAGTTTTTACTTCAGGAGGCTGTATCCTTAAGCTCTAACAAACACTCTTCCAGCTTACTGTTTAAACCATTCTTCACATGCACAATAATTCTCAAATGTGTATTTAGACTGCTACTATTGCCCCCAGAGGCAATTCTAGTAATACTGGGGGCCCTAGTCTAGAGGGACCTTGGAGCCCCAACATTCACTGAGCACAAAAGGCATATTATTCATGACTCCATGCAGAGCAATTATTTTACAAAAGTAAGCTGGTGTTTAAACAGAAATAACTGCGGCTTTATAAACACGAACCATGTAAAAATATGCAGTCAGTCATCTTTGGGGGCCTCTTTCCCACCAGGAGCCCTAAGCCATTGTTTGGTCAGCCTCTACCATTGCAACACCCTTAGAAACATGCTCTACCCTTGGTCTAAACCTGTGGGAACCAATTTTAAAGCAGTTTTATGGCACAGTACATTATGATCAGTGTAGGCTACACACTGCCCTAAAGGATTTGCTGTCAACATCTGATTACTGCACATCTCCACACACTAGTGCAGGCATACTCAAATCAGGCAAAAAGTCTTTGAAATTGATAGTGGCAACTTACATGCCTTAAAGGTCCCTATTATGCTAAATTGACTTTTTTGAACTTTACCATGGAATAATGTTGTCTCCTCCTCAAAGACATATCTGGAGTAGTATTTTGTTTCATGTTTGTTGCATGTTTGAGTAATCCTGTATGCTGAGCCCATCCTTTTTAGGAGCTGGAAACGCTCGGTCTCACAGCTCTATGTAGACACATGAACCCAGGAAGTGCTTCTGTGCGTTTCTAAAGCCCACACACCGTCACCGGACTCATTCTGATCATTTCAGCCTTAAACCACCGTCACTATGATGCAGTCAGCTCATTTATCTATTTGTTAGCATCATGTTGCTAATAGCCATGATAAATAGCCATTTCACACTCAGTCCATTCCCCACCATTGCCAACAGGGGGCGTCAGGCACCTAACCCATGTGTTTTCCGTAAAGTGAAAGTAACATCTCCCCTAAATAAGATGTTGTCCATACATTATTTTAAGTTATAAAACATAAAACACTAATGCAAAAGTGTCCAAAATTATTTCAAAAATCCTGAAAAAAGCATAATAAAATTGCATGTCAAAACTGTATTTTTTGAATGTTTCAACTGCTATCGCCATTGCTGTGGTGCTAGGGGTCACCACACATGATGATTTGGCAGGTTTTTGTGCCAAATGCCTTTTCTGATGCAACCGGCCACATATAGTGACTGGACACAAAAAATCAATTTAGTTTAAAAGAAGTTCTTAACCCTCATTCAAGTATACAGTGCTTCTCTTTCTGCAGTGCTCACTTTGTCTGCTGTGGTTAGTAGAAGGAACATGACCAGAAAATACTGGAGCCTGTAAATTGTCCAAGACCTTTAAGACTTGGACACTTGACTGATTTGTTCCATTTTGCCAACTATTTAATACAAAATATTCTGGTCGTTCCCTTCACATGTCCCCCACACCTGCCTCCAACTGTAGGTCCACGATGGAGCAGAAGTGAGCAGTGCCACCTTTGCCGTTTTCCCAGGGCTTGGTTGAACCGCATCAGAGCCGGCCAGAGGACAGCGCTGTATAATGTCCTCATTAGAGCGAATGATTAAAACCCGGCTGAAACGTGCTAAATGCCTGTGTCACTGGAGTGGCCTTTAAACGGCATAAATAAACAAGAGTTATGCTGAAGGTTTGGGCGTGCACCCTGGCAGCATAATAAATTACAGGGTAATGATATTAAAAGCACAGAGTCGTTAAGATGCCAAGCAGAGACGCCATAAATCCAGGCGCGGGCTCCCACTGGCTGTCCCCACGCCGAGTAATTAAAGCAGATTTATGAGCCGCATTACATCACTGCGAGATAGTTCATATATCGGCCTCCTTTATTGGACAGCCTGACAGGCGCCAAAAAATATTGTTTGGAGTTCGGCGGCCCCTAGCAGCCGAGAGGCCTCTCCCGGCTCTCCATCTTTTGTGGTGTCAGTGCTGTGCGTTTGTGATGGATAGAGCGATCCACTCCTCTGTCTCTCCTCTTTCTTGTTGGGCCCCCTCCCATGCCTCGCTGCTCAATGGAAGACTTGTGACAGTCCAGAATAGCTTCATCTCTACTCTCTCTCCCCTCGGCAGCAGCAGCAGCAGCAGGGGAGTCTTGCTGTGGAGAGCACAAAGAGAAAAGGAACACAGAGCGGTGATGGACAGCGCTCAGACAGCATGAAAGAGCGCACGGGCCCAAAGCCAGAGTAGAAGAGAAAGAGCGACATGACGTTACATGCCCCGTGATACTCAGCCTTTAAAGTCGGGTCATAGAGTTAATTTGTTAATAAAATACATATTAGTAGAGTGAAGAGGCTAATGGCTTCACAGTGGAACAAGGCTAGATAGAAAAGGTGGCTTAAATGTCTTTTTTTAAAGATAAAATATCCAACATCTAATTAAGTTTGTGCCACTACAACAACATATCTCTACTAAACCAATCATTTACTGGTCAGTCTATGACCATCTACTACTCTCATCTATGATCATGAGCTTTGGGTCATGCCTGAAAGCACTAGATCCCAGATACAAGCAGCCAAAATGATGCTTCTCCACATCGAGAGGAGCCAGCTGAAATGGCTTGGGCATCAGTTCCAAATGCCTCCTAGATGCCATCCTGGGGAGGTGTTCCGGGCATATTGTACCAGGAGGAGGCCCTGGGGAAGACCTAGGACATGCTGGAAAGACTGGACTTATTTCTCACTGCCACAGCTGCTCTGGGGCAGACTGACAGAGATGTGGCTGCTATTCTGCGCCAACGGCCTCTCTGATCACAAACAAACACTCTAACACATTCATACACCAGTGCCATGGCAATCTTCTCATAAGCAGATCAGTTGTGCACTTGTGCTGTCACACAAATGAATGGGGTTCTGAGCGGTGTCTGTCTGCATGGGCCTTTATGATTGGGATGACAGGATGACTGAGAATCTTCACATCCAGAGTTTTTTAATCAGCCCTTATTTGTGAGCTTTACTTGATTTAATTGCTTTTTTTGTTTTTGTTTTTACCTGACTCTTTAACTAGAGAAACCAAGAAACTAATTACTACATTTTATTATAACTTTAGTGTTTAATATATTGTTTTATTTGATGAATGTGAGAGTGAATGGTTGTCAGTCAGTGTATGCCTCTGTGTCAGCTAAGATTAACTTGCTACTGGCCAGCCCCTAGTTCCTGGGACAGGCTCCACTCACCTGTGACCCATACCAGGAATAAACAAAAGAAGATGAATGAATGAATGTTACCACTGCCATTTTTTTTTATTGTGACCCTTTTAATAAAACATAATAATCAATTCAATTGAATGATTTCATAAATATATTTCATTATTTAAACTTTATTTACAGTAAAACTGCCTGCTGCATCGTAGAACAGCAACATCTGCTGTGAAGCTGGACACGACGCTCAGTGAACTGTGTGGGTCCTGGTTCCATCTGTAAATTATGATACCATTACTTTTTAGAATTGTGTTTTGCATGCATATCATTTTAAACAGGTTTACAGTTTGTACTTGCCTGTTCTCTTTGGTGATACTTTATTTCAGTTTTTGTAGCGGTGATTTGCCCATCCATCGCTTTTCATTAAGTTTTCTGTCACATGGAACATTTCTGCCTCTTAACACTCGCAGCCATGCTTTCCATGGCAACTATTGTCATTCTGAAATGCTCTGCAACAGAAGCTCAAAAAAAAATTAAGACCCCCCACTCTCACTCCTTTACCATCCAAAGTCTTATTTCCATTCAGAAAAGTTTAGCTGCTGCTTGCACAAGTGGTATTCTAATATTAGAAACTCATATTATTAAAGAGGTTCCTTAGGACACTTAGCTTTTTGCCATTGACCAACCCATAAATACATCTACAACATATGAATAATTGTATTTTTGATCTACTAATTGCCACATGTACCACTTAATTTCTGTATAAATGCATTGATTTCACTAATTAAACAGAACAAAGTCTTACCTGAAAATACACAAATGCATGCAACATCTTGTGGACATTACATCATTAGGGAGAAGATATTTGCTAAAGCACTATATATTACTTACTTACAAGTACAATCCTAATTTAGTAACCTGGACTATTTCTTCTACAAATGCTAAGTCGAGTGTGGCATTTATGTACACCCCTTTTCATTTTGACTTTAAACATCTGAATATGGGGCATTGACATTTTTAAGTGACTGGGCAGCACTACAGTCCAATATTTTGGCACGGTGGTCCAGTACTGCAGTTGTTTTAGCTTTTCTGGGCTGACCATAGTGGAAGAGAAACAAACTGGGCATATAGATTTTCAATTTGTGGAAACTTTTTCAATCTTCCAGCTATTGCACCCTTATAAGACAGGACATCTTTCATTAGGTCTATTGGCCTGACCTGAAGTCCTCTGCATTTTCAATTGACCCAATGTTATGGTCAGCAAAAGGCTCAATTTTATCTCCTTCCTGGGTGTTTATAATGTTAACTTACTTGCCATGTGAATCTTACTTTGTCACAGATTACACTTTCTTCATTAAAGGCCATGTTTCTCAGTGGTCCTATTACTGGTGCCTTGTCTGCTCTGTGGCCCCTTAGACTTGAACCAATGTGATCCTGTCTGTCAAACAAACTGACTTCAGCTTGGAGTTGGACGGACAGAGGTAACCATTTAGATTGGCCAATGTTTCCTAAAGCTCTTGTTAGGTTGCCCTCATTAGACATGACATGCAGTCTCCTCCCCATGACTTGGTGGCATGGCCTGCAACAGGTAAGGTATGGTGGCCTGCACTCTCACATTGGTCAAAGTTCACTAAACTCTTTGCGTTTCCTTGGGTCATAGCATTTGTAGCTGACATTTCCCTCTCAGATGAAATAAGGGAAATGGCTTCATCAAATGCTAGAGTTCTATATGGGACACCTTCCCCTGATACTACTGTTGTATCTAGGTTCTGCCACCATGGACTTGACTCAAAGACTTCTGCATCATTGACATCTATATCAGAGATTTGACTTTCAGATGTTCTGAGGGCAATGGCTTCATCAAAAGGCTGAAATATGTGTATGGGGACACTGTTCTCTGATACAGTCTTTGCAACTGTGGTGCACCAGCAACTTCTGTGCCCCCAATTGAACTAGGGGCACTATGAGGTTTGACTGTCCCAGTAGTCTGGTTGAATTCCTCTAGAACTATACCTCCATGTGACTGAGTGGAATCAGAGCTAATCAAACCTTTGCATTGGACCTCTTATGGTGACGCTGATGGTTTTTCTCCATTCTTCACTCTGCAAAATATATTAACGTTAAACTTTTTAGAAGTGAGAAGGCTAACATTAAATCTGACTAGTTAGCTGTTATGCTAATTAATACAGTTTCTGATTGATAATTTAGTTTTTATTAATAATTTAATTTCTAATTTTAGATGACTAATTGCTACATTGGGCTAAATAAAACAGCTAAGCATAATAGAGATCGAGAACCTACATCATGAAACAACTGTTGAGCGATGAATCTGCCTCATGAGTGAAATATAATAGAGTAGCATTAGTCACAGCGAAAAAGAAAAAAAAAAACAAGCCTTGAACCAACTCTTTTAACTGCTTTGTCTCTCTTGGTGAATATTCACAACACACTGACTCGCTAACTTGAGTAATTTATATCCTAAATTTGCTTAATTGCTTCACTGTTGAAAAGAGCTTGTGTGCCCACCGATGTGATGTTTCTGATCTCTATACATGAGCACGACGTGTGAATGTGAGTGAGTGGGGACTACGGATGTAAATTAGCTCTGAGCTATAATCCGGTGTATTTACGGCACTAGCTGCTGTTCATTAATACACGCTGTCCCATAAAAAAAAAAAAAAAAAAAATTAAACATTGCTAATATGAGTTTACTATAACCTGTTGCTCGCTTAAAAGTAACAGAAATGTGTTAGAAATGCTAATTATTGCTGTTAATTGATTTTACCCCTAACATCCAATCTTTTTTGCTCTATTTGCAAAATACCGGTAGAACTTTTTAGTAGTGAGAAGGCTAATTTTAAATCTGAACTGTGTTAATTGCTAATTAATACTATCACTGACCAATATCTTTGTTTCTAGCCTTTAGCCTATATGCTACATTGGGCTAAATAAAACAGCTAAACAAGATTACATTTGTTAATGTTTTTTTCCCCCACCAAACTCTATTACATACTATCGCAGACATGTAGTTGCTGGTTGTCAGTTGTAAAAAAAAAAAAAAACATCTTAAATTTGCAATATTTGGTGACTAATGCTACACTGCCTTGCCAAAAAAAAAAGTCACTACCTGGATTTAACTAAGCAAAAAAATCTGAGCCTCCCTTTAGTTGGTCAGGTCTTGGATTCAGCAACGTTATGTGCCCAAAGAATGAGGTCAGCTAACTACCTGAATATACTGAATGACCAGGTTACTCCATCAATGGATTTTTTTGAGACTTTATTTTCACACATGGACTGGCCACCACAGTCCAGACCTTAACCCCACTGAGAATCTTTGGGATGTGCTGGAGTGACTTCCTGCCCCAGTCACACACTAGTATTTTGTTGGACCTTTAGCTTTGATTACAACATGCATTCGCTGTGGCATCATTTCCATAAGCTCCTGCAATGTCACAACATTTATTTCTGTCCAGCATTGCATGAATTTTTTGCCAAGATCTTGTATTGATTGGAGAGCCGAACCACTGCGCAAACTTTTCTCCAACACATCCCAAAGATTCTCAGTGGAGTTAAGGTCATGTCAGTCCATGTGTGAAAATGATGTCTCATGCTCCTGAACACTAAACCCGTGCCATCAGGGAAGAAAAAATCCATGGATGGAGTAACCTGGTCATTCAGTATATTCAGGTGGCCAGCTCAGCTCATTCTTTGGGCACATAATGTTGCTGAACCCAGACCTGACCAACTGCAACATATTTACTTAGTTAATTCCAGGTGGCAACTTTTTTTTCTGGCCAGGCAGTGTAATTTCTCCATTAAAAATGTAGTCTAGTGTGTGTCATTTCATGTCTAAATCTTATCCTGCTCTTCAAAGTCTTACAGGAGTTTCACATTTCATAGTAGTTTGTTGTGTTGCCACAGCATGTGACGTCAAAGCAATATTTAAATATGAAATAATGCAGTAACATGTTGTGAATTTCTGGTAAGAGTTTGAACACAATCATTTATCACAGCAAAAGTCTGATGTAAATAATACTGTTAGTACTTGTGGAGTGTCAATCTTGTAACTTATTAAGAAATATCTTGGGTTAATATTGTGAATTCCTGGTAACTTTTTACAGTGTATGGTTGAACTCAAAGAACAGGCTTAGCCCTTTAATTTGGAACCACAAACGAGAAGGAATTTCCACTTCACAGAGTAAAAAAGGCCGCAAAAGAGTGTTTCCTATTTGCCTTAAATCATAGCATTTACCAGAAACACTGCTAATTACATACATGCAGATGACACGCTCCATTTAACACCTCTTAAAACTCAGAGTCTGGGTTGTTCATGGGAAGAAAACACACTTGTGAAAAATACAGACAGTATAGACAAACATGGACCAAGAAATGTATTTTTGTTTTACTACATTTGACAGAAGTTAAAGAAGTATGCAAACATCCTCCTGAAGTACAAGTACTGTTACTGAAAAATCTATTTTATTCAAGTAGAAGTAAAAGTACACAGCAAAATGTGTGTCTTGGTTTAAAAATAGTGCACTCAAAATTTCCCACAATGATTTTGAAAAGTAGTGGACGTGATGGTCACAGATGAGCAGACGGTCAGTATAGACAAGAATGCTTTGTGAGTTTGGAAAGAGAACGGCGGTACCTCGGCAGGACTTTAAACTGTACACAACACCAGTCAGAAATACTGTTTTTACTACTGTCATGTTGTTATTAGAAATAAACTGCTCTTAAACAAGCTATCACTTAAAATTGCATATGTTAGCTCACTTTAGCCCGTACAGATGACAGCTTCCCCACCTAAGGCCAGTGCTTAATTTGAGCCATATCCTGGCGGAACAAGATCTGGAAACTCTTTTACATTGACCGAGTGTGATCCGGTAACTGTTTGCTTGGATCCGGTAACTTGGGCACAACTCAGTACACCAGTTGACTACATATGACATTGAATATATTTTGAGGTTTGAGGTCATGGGTGGCCAAACACACAGGACTGCCCTGGACACATGTAAAGTGAGATGCAAGGAGGAGGAGGAGTCCAGGACATGACTGCGGTGTGATAAGTATGTAACAACTAGATATGGTAAAGGATTTCCTGGCTACAATGTATAATAATAGTTATTAACAAATATCTCAAAATATAATTACAATTTTAGTATATATTGCTTGGTATTTTGGTCTGTGTGTGCGCCTAAGCTTTGTGTGGTGTGTGCATTCTGGTATCAGTGTTGGCCTTATGGACTGATGTCAAAGTGCCATTTGCATTCCGGCATTGTTTGATTTACAAATTAAGCCCTGGGTAAGGCACAAACAGCTGCAATAATCTATTCCTTAATGTGATAATTAGTGTTAAATATAACACTTACACTGTGTAATCTGACACATTTCTATCAGAACCAGCCTTAACCTTCAGTCTGCTGACAGGGACCACAGGGGCCAAAGCCTTCACTCCTAACATGCATCACCTCTCACCGGTTCACCACTGTTCCTTTTTTGCACCACTTTTGATAGATCCTGACCACTGCAGACCGGGAACACCACACAAGAGCTTTACTTTTGGAGATGCTCTGTCATCTAACCATCACAATTTGGCCCTTGATCGGCGTACATACTTTTTAGCTATTCCATTCCTTTGCACCACATTACTGTAAAGCCTCACTCAGCATTTTCTCTCTGTAAAGCCAAGGTTCCCACATAAAAACAAACCCCCTTTCGCTCACGTTTCCACAGCGCTGCAGCGGCCCATGATCCACGTACGCCTCAATAAACTCTGCTCTTTAACTGCTGATGAACCTTAAATGCCCCCACAGGAAACGCACACTCCCTGAGCCAGACAACTTAATTGGTTCGGCTGCATGTAATTTTAATAGCCGCTGTAATTAGGTTGCTTATTATAAGGAATTCAGTCATAAATCATGCGAGAGGTTACATATACATTTCCCGTCATTACAAGGAATGTTGTTGCAAGCGCTGGAGTCAGGAGGAAACCCGGGCGCCATGAACAAACAGAGAAAGGGAACTTGTTGATTTTAACGACCTATGGCAGTTTTATTATCATTATTAATTAGTGTTTTTCAAAGCGGCAGATCTGAATCGATGCGACGCACAGAGACGCATTGGATCAAACTTTATTTTTAATTAATGTCAGATGGTTCAGGCTGGTAATGAGGACTTGCTGGGATTTGTAATTAGACGTGAAGGGGAGCAGCCATTAGTCTTGTCAGGGCATGGATTTCTTACTCGGTATCATAACAAATAGTATTGTGAATCAGCTGCTTATGTGATTATGGGTAACAAATGAGTGTTATTTCTCAAATTAGACTGAAGCCATTAAAAGTGATGGATGCGGGCATATCACTCATGCATTATTGTACTAAGAGGAACATGGGAATAGGTATTTTGAGGTTTATAGAAATGTGTAGTGTCAGAGTGGTTAACACTTCAAAATGCCTAGGCTAGGTACAGTAATTAGTTGTTACCATAGGTTCTCTCTGGGTAGTCCAGTACTCCAGGCTTCCTCCAATTATACAAAGACATGCAGGTGTTGAGTAAACTGGTGACTCTAAATTGTCACTTTAGAATAAATGTGAGAGTGAAGGTTGTCTAACTGCATTAACTCTGTGTAAGTCCTGCAACTAACTGTCCAGGTTGTGCCCTGGCTGTGGCCCATAGTTACTGGGATAGGCTCCAGTAACTGAAAAAAGACAAATTAATACAAAAAAACAAACAAAAAAAACCTTGGGTGGTATGTATTTGTAAAGAGTACCTAAGCCTATTTTGTAAATGATGTTACATTAAAGGAAATATATATTATGCAAACTTTGACTTTTCTGAACTTTCTACAATGTTATAATGTTGTTCCCTCATCAAAAACATATCTGGAGTTGTGCTTTACTTTATTCACACATTTTGAAGTAATCCTGTATTCTCTGGTGTCTATTCACTGGTGTCTGCCTTTTCCACCTGACCATGTCCCTCCCCTAACCCTGTCTATGGAAGCAAACTTGTCTCATCACATCTCATCACATCTCATAGGAGTGTGAATATTTTTGTCTATGAAGTTCAGTGACTGAAATTTCAGTATCTGATTTTCACTCATTATTTCAGTGTTAAAAATGTCAACAACAACAAAAAAATTGCCTTTAAAAAAATTCAATGCATATATTTTTGAGTTTTTAAATTCAATTGACCAAATTTGGAGTCTAAAATACAACCTCAAAAAATTCCCATGAAACGTCCGTCTGACTTGCCCCATTTGTACAGGAAGCACTAGTTCCATTCATGTGTGCATACACAAACAAAAATGGTTTCGATAGGTTTTTTTATTTATTTAAATAAGTTGTAATTGGTTTTAACAAGTGAGACAATAAAAATACATATCTTTAAAATGTTTCTTAATTTTTTTGTAATATAACATTGACCATCTTCACCTGTGGTCATGCCTTTGGCTCTCAAGTGTTTAAGCTGACCATGGCTATGAGCTGGGAGAGGAGAGGTGGTGACTGAATCCCTGTCACTTTTCCCTGGAGAATAGCCCCAGAGAGCTGTGGGGCAGAAGCAGCTGCCCCTGACTGCAGTGCTGTTCACTTCCACAGTAGACTAATGAAGTTATGTAAACATCAAAATACTGGAACGACTAAACTAAAGTAGCACTTTCTCCCACAAACACTTTCATGGTTTAGTAGCTCCTGTGGTGGTGACTATAAACAGAGAATGCCGAAAGTGTGACAACGGTGAAGATTAATAGCAAGAGTGGAGTGAAAATTATATACTGAAATTTTAGTGACTGAAATTCATAGACAAAAAAATTCACACTCCTATTTCAGTGTTAAAAAATTCAATGGTAGAACTTCCAAGGCACTTAAAATTAAAAATGTAATGAGACAAGTTTGCTTCCATACCTGTCCTGTTCAGGAAGCACTGCTCATGCCTCCCCCAGAGCAACCAAACAAACACACCCGCAAACTACAGTGGACACCACTCAAAGGCTGAATCCGAAAAGGAGAAATTGTACCTCCTACCTCCTGCTCCTACCTCCTCTTCATTAACCTCTGAGAACTACATCATGAGGTCAACAGTAACGAGAAGGAACATCAGCAGTGTTTGGAAAATCTGACCATCATAACCCAGCGGCGGAAACAATGAGGGAAGTCACGTGGACCCACAGCTCTTTAATAAAAACTACAACACCCAGAAAATGGACTACAATAAGTGCACCTTATACTCCACTGCAGTGCAAATTTTAATGATATTTTTAACATTACAATGTAAAGAAATAACCCGAAATCACTCCATGTAAGAGAAGCTACTGCCCTGTTTAATAAAGAGCTCTGCATGAACTCCACAGACTCTAGAATCATCTCTGACTCACAGAAACTCAGAGCTTTAAACATGAAACTCTGCTGTAATCCACACAGAACAGGCTGTGATAAATATTCTCTGACACTCACTGACAGCAGCTCTATCTCTGCCCAGGCCAGTTAGGAGCATTAACACAGCCACACTGAATTGGATTTATGCTAATTGGCCACACAGTTTTTAAGTTTTGTTTTTCTAAAATGTAAACAAAAGTGCACAAAGCAGCTCCAGCTCACAGTGTCGCACAATAATTTATCAGGAGTCAGACTTTAGACTCTGTAGAGATTCTAAGTGTCTCTTTTATAAAGTGAGGTTTATTCAGATACTTTTATGAAATAAAGTCTTAGGCAGTGACACTTTTAACTCATCCCAAAAACTCATCACATGCCTCACTCGGCTGTGTTCGGAAACGCTCAGGAGATGGCAGTGGATTGTGGGATAGCCCCTTGCTCCTCTCTGAGTTTAAGGAAAGTGTGGAGCTTCCTATGCTAAAGGAGCTATTTAAGGAAGCAATGAAGTTCCTTTCCTTAACTCCTTCCTTACTGAGAAAACAATCTGGACAGTTTTTATCATAGCAGACGATGATGTACATCCAGTTATAGCTTAAGGAGCTAGGAAGTTCCTTGACAATTTCTCCTTATCAGATTTAGCCAAACACTGGCTCTGCACCAACATGTTTTTGTGAGGAGCACTGAAGGGGCGTGCCAGTAGGCTGGTCAGTGGGAAGGGAGGGCTCTTAAAGTGACAGGTACCTAATCTGAGTGTTTCTTACAAAGTCAAATGATGAATTTCTTCAAATAAGTTTTTTGCAATATTTATTGCGTGTTCTGATGCTGATTTAGAAGTGTCCTAAATAAAAGGCACACACAAAAAAAGCATAATATAGACCTTAAAGGAAATAAAAAGCTATTTTTCCCCTTTGTTCAATAGATGGCAACACTCTTTGCTTTCCTGCACTTGGTCTCTTCATCTGTTTCTTTATGGCACCAGTAGAGTACTTATCAAAATTGTTCTCTTATAGTCAGATAATGTTTTTAAAGGTTGTAAAAAAAAATATAGTGTTGTTTTAGAGGTGACTAAGAGGCACAATACAGCCCCTTTAATTACTGTATTTACTTTTGATAGATTTATTACCTACAGTATTTGCCAGTACACAGTTTGAAAAAGCATAGACTATTTTTTATTTCAAACATATAAAATGTAAGCCACTGATGTGTACTTCAGGGTCAGTTTAATTGTGTGTGCCAGACAATACTTTCACAATGCCAGTATATACTGTATTGCTGAGAATTTACCCAGATAGTTACATTAAAGTGATTGCACCTAAAAGTATGGTTAGCTAATAGCTTTTTTTTTTTTTTTTTTTTTTTTTTTTTGCCATTTTAGAGTCCTGTTAGTGATTATAAAAGAGTACTTTTTTAGTGTTCTTAAGGGCAGCCATATGCAACCCAAAGCCTGCATCACTGCTCCTGGTAGCTTCTTCAAACTGATAGTGTGCTCATATTAATCCACTGTAGCAAACATGTAACTCTGTCTCTAAGCATATACTAAGACTAAACAAACCGATGTGTAATCTTTTTGATCCATTACGTTTGAAAGAAACTCAAAATCTTGCACATTTAAGATATAATAAAAGTAGCACAGGTCAAATGTAGGTCATCCAAACAGAATGCACTACAGTGAGTTGTGCCTGTTTGGACACTGGAGGGGCAAATAAATGCCCCGCGGTGTTTGCCCTTTTCTCCACAGGCCTGGCCCCTAGTGCAGCACCATCCCCTCCTCAAAACCACAGCAGCCAGATCAGTCGCTCTGTGTGCAGCACTCATCTGTGTCCCCCTGCATGAACAGCTGTGACAAGTGTTCCTATCTGCAGTCCACAGGGGCCGGAAGCAGGTGGGGACTTAGCAATAGGGACACTTATATTGTCATTTAGGGTCATTTTAAACATTCCTTCTATCACAGGTGGAGCTCAATAAATTAGAAATTCATAAAAAAGTAACCAAGTGTACATAACAACAGCGCTTTACATTAGTTTGTTATTCATGCACGCTAAATGTAGTTACACACAGATGCCCTGGGGCTCACTGACAGAGACGTGGCAGCCATACTATGCCAGTGGCCTCACCGACCACCACAGAGATCAAGCCACCAACCTTCCGGACAGGCTTTTGAGCTACTGCTGCCCTGGATGATTAGTGTATATGATATTTATGCAGCACTTTTTTGGCTTGTTTCTTTTCAGAGTAGATTTCCACGGTTATCCATGTTTCTGGGACAGACAGATAAAACAGATTGTTGCGTCTGCATCAGATCTGAACTGTTTTTAGTCAGAGCTATACAGTTTCGGTCTTTTATGAGTTTGTGGGACAACTCTTCAAATAATGCTTGTGTGCAGTCTACACAGGCTTCAAACAATAGTGAAGCAACTAAAATCTATAGCAGCAGGAACAGGCATAAATAAAATAGTACACTGTCCCTTTAAGACTAGACAGGATGCAGGTTTTGGATTGAAGAGCTTTCCTGTCAGTCAGACCTACTGTATGTGCCGTCACTGCTGGGTTAGAACTCCTTTTATTTTTTGGGAGCTTATTGTTGTATGCCTTTCTGATAAATATATGTAGTATCTATAAGTTCACCATAGACATATGTTACATTTCTACAAAGCAGTATTAGCCCCTAAAATTGATAGGGGTGGACTCAAAATGGTCTCACAGATTGTAGTTAGTTAATTTATTTAATATTGTATTGTTTACTTTTTTGATCACTTTTGTTGCTTTTTAGTGCCATTTCCCCTATTCCTTTTGCAAAAGAGAATTAATCTTGATCATGAGTTGCCAGAAGAACAGGTTCTACCTGAGGTGTGCTAACAGGTGTACCCCAGTAGCACTGGATGATGGATACAGCACATTTTCTTTTTGTGTATGAATGAAGGGTAACCCAAGTAAAGGGGCATACTGAGGGCCCACTAATTCGAGACAGAATTGATTCCTGCTGAGTGATGGTTAGGCTTTACTGGTATTTTCTGCAGTATTTTCTGCAGTACTTTATGTATGTATAATTTAATTGTGTATTCATTAATGTGATGTGTTATAGTAGATTTTTTACAGGACAATTCTGTTACACTGTGTTACAACAGATATTCAAGTTATTGAGAGACTTAAAGATTATGTACTGTATTGACAAAGTGTGTCTTCCAAAAGTTTAACACTAGTCTATCTTGTACAGAACATGGAAAGCACAGCTCCAGAGTCTACAGAGGACCTGCAAGGTTGTCCCTCTGTTCCTGACAGTGCTGTGAGTTCGGAGGTCTTTGTTCCTCCGTAGCTCACACATGGAGAGTCCTACCACGTCTTCCTGAGCTACAGCAGAACTGACTTCCAGTGGACACACTCTCTGATCCAGCAGCTAGAGGCCAAGGGCCTAAGGGTGTGCTTTCATGAGCGGGACTTTATTCCAGGACGTCCCATCCTGGAGAACATGTCCGAGAGCATCCAGCGGAGCCAGAAGGTGCTGTTGGTCCTGAGCCAGGAGTTTGTGAGGAGCCGCTGGTGTCTGCTGGAGGCCAACATGTCCCTGTTCAGAGACTGTCTGCAGAGGACGCCTATAGTCCCAGTGCTGCTGCAGCAGGACGTGTCCATCCCTCTGCACCTGTGTCACCTCACTTACCTGGAGGTCAGTCACCCAGACTTCATCAACCAGCTGCTCAGAGTACTGTGTACTCCTAACCAGCAGATGAAGAACTCCACTGTGGTGCCGCACTAGCCTCCAACCATCTACAATGGCAAGGTGTTTCAGCCACTTATTGCTATTAATGAAGAGGAACTTAGCAATTATGACTGTGGACAGTTTAGTGACATGATGCCTGGAGAACTCCAATATATCATTCAAGACCCAGAACGTTACAGTGACGCGATACGGACCATCAACAGAGTCCACCGTAGGATAGTAATATACGGTTCCCTTTGTAAATACATAGTGGCCATTTTTGGTGCAGTCTTTGTTGCTGTACTCTGCAGTGAATTTCTCTTGCCTAACATTAACGGTGGAGAGCTAAACACTGTATTGATAATGCTAGTTATATTTGGGGGGGTATATAAAGTTTTTAACTTAATTTTTAATGAGCCAGGGAGGATTGTTCGAGAGCTACAGAAAGCTATAGGTGAGGCGAACACTCATCTGTATCAAGAGAACATCCTGATGGGTACTTGGACCAATTAAAAAATTTACCTTGTGTATGTTTCACTGGACAGGTGCAAACATGTGCTCACAGGACGTTTTCCAAAACGAAAAAAGCGCTAAAGATATGTTTCATAAAGCCTTGCTAATATTGTCCTTTGATTGTGCTTACCGGCTTGCTAAAATGCACATAACTTTTGAAAGACCTGCTGACACTGGTCATGTGGAAGGAAGTGTGTGCTTCTGTCAGTATGTACTTCATGTCCTGGAAGAGGACACACCTGATAAATGCTGCAGTATATGGGTCTGATGATGTTGGCACCCAGTGTGGCAATAGAAATTTATGAAGTATTATTGCAACCATCAATACCAACACACCACTCATACTTCCACTCATCGTATGTTAAATCGTTTCTCAATGGTTAATTAATAACTGTGTATGTGTTCTGGTTTCACTTGAATTAATTCCCTTAATAAAATGACTTTTAGTCTAATGTTTCCTCATTGCTCAGAACCCTAAAACAGCAAAACAAAACAACAACACACAAGCAAAGCTAACATTGAGTAAACTTCACTTTTGGTTCAAAGTCCAGATTTAGTTTCATTTGTTTATTTATTTATTTATTTATTTTTAATTTGGAGACATATATTAGTTTGCCTTATTATACATGTTAATGGCTGCATCAACTAAAAGAGTTAAACACTAATACACTTTTCTGATGTTTTCTAACCAGCCATTACATGGTCGATTGGTTGCCAGTATTGCCAAAACCATCTTGATTTTTACTAATTTGTTCTCATAGAAAATTTATTGTGGTTTGTTTGGCTCATAGCACTATTCTTAGAGAGTCTAAATTAAGCAAAATCAACTTTTTTATGTTTTCTACCATGTTATAATGTACATACCTGGAGTTATGTTTTGTTTCATTCATGCCTGTTTTATCCTGTAGTCTCTGGCACTGTCTTTCTGAGGCCCCAGAACGCTTGGTTTCACAAACCCACGCCTCTCCCACAAAGCCCCGCCCACTCCAGGAAGCACTGACTAATCAACCAAGCTCTCTACATCCAGTCTGTTCTCATTTATTGATACAATAATAAATAAAAACATAATACCCTATTTAAAAACACTAAACATGCATTTTTCAGTTATTACTATTACTCTCTATTTAAAAAAAAAAAGACAAAAAATGGCAACAATGCATTTTAAGACTAAGACTTCATTTGAATTTCTGCATGTAAACACTGAGCCCAAACAGCTGCTGTGAGTTGCCCAGCCTCTCCATCAGTGCATTCAGCCTTGTCACCCCTCTCTCCCTGTCCCATCCCTCCCAGTGTGTGGAGTGAGGTGTAGAGTTCACTCCTGCCTAATCCATCACGGGACCCCCCTGTCTACACAGCCCTGTACAGTCATTAGCTGCACACTGAAGCAGCAGCCGGACTCACACCCCCCACTCTGTTACTGTCTTTTTAGACCAAAGAAAAAAAGCCTGTTCATGAGAGGATAATTTACCCCATGTCCCAACATCATGCATGGGGCAAGGGAAGGTTTTAGCAAGGTTGGCTGCATTTAGGTGGGTTCCAGAGAATCAAGTACAGCTCACAAGTCCCACCATAAAAACATATTTAACTTTAATCATCTTTAAAGGACTAAAATGAGCATAACAAGGTGTAAAGAATATGTAAACAAGATGTAAAAAAGGACTAAACCAGGACAAATCCAGGTCCAAACCAGGACAAAAACAGGTCTAACCCAGGTTAGACCTGAAACAGAAGTAAAACGTGCCAAAATCTGGTCTAAACCAGGACAAATCCAGGTCCAAACCAGGTCTAAACTAGGGCTAAGTATTGCCATCAACAGGGATACGTATGATATCATGATACGTATCCCTGTTGATGGCAATACTTAGCCGTAGTTTAGACCTGGTTTGGACCTGGATACATTTTTCGATACATTTTGAACAAAGTACAGGGTCAAACAAGTTTACTAACTGGATGTTTTATATTCTGTATATTAACTGTGAGTGATATAACCTAGCCAACATGGCAATAACAGCAAGTGGTACATAAAATAATACACATTTTAACAAGCTTTAATATAACCTTAACTCCCTTAACTGGCAGCTATGGCTTATCTAGCCTACATCTTGTCATGTTTTTAGTGAAAAAACAAATTTATCTCCATGTTGAGCTGAGCTGTAATGTCCCCAGTAGTGGAGCATACTCTCTCAGCTGCTGCACTTGTATTTCAGGCCAAATCTGACACAAGAGGATAAGTAACTTTGTTCTCAAAGTTACTTATCCCTAACAAAGTTACTTGCCGCTAGCAACGTTACCTGTTGCTAGCGGCAGATCAGCGTAGTGTGTTTTTATGTGAAGAGATAGATCTGTAGAGTTGCTGCAGTAACGTTACTTCACTGCAGAGACTACAAACTGCATGAGCCATGTCTAACTCCTGATTTCTTGGTGTTTTAGTCCAAAGTCCAAAATTAATAATTCTCTTCAAGTTTGTCTGACTGAAAAAAACACCATGTTCCTCCATATTTGTTTACTATGAAGGGACGTGTGCTGCTGCTGTGTGCTGCTGCTGTGTGCTGCGGTGCTGCCACCTATGGCACAAATGTGTACTGCACCTTAGGAAACTGCACCAAAACTGCCGTTCAGCTATTTATAACATATTAACATCATTTAAAAAGCTGTATTGATACAGTAGCATGTGTATTGATACTTGCATCATCTAGAAGTACTTCACTATATATCCCCGTATCGATTTTTTAAGCACAGGCCTAGTCTAAACCAGGAATAAATTAGGACTGATGAAAGCAGTATTCATCTAAACCAGGAATAAACCAGAATAAACAAATGGAGGTGCTGAAAAGTAAATTTCAAAATACTACACCCATTTACCTTAATTAACCCTCATGTCCTTCTTTAAAAAATCAACTTCTTCTTAAGGCCCTTTTAGGTCACTGGATCACATTTAAAAATATAAAACATGGAAGAAAAAATTTTTTTTTGGTATCATTAACCCCTGCCCTCATCATACAGAGCAAAAGTGAATTAAATGTTCATATTTTTAACCTTCTAAATGCCCATTTGTTTACATATTTGTAAATATTTACTATTTAAAGATGCAAAGTGTTATTTGTTTGTTTTCTGTGCAGGGATTATCAGTCCTGGAGAGGTCACTGATTAGTCCTAACACTGATTTTAATTCATTTTTACTTTTTATGCCATTTCAAAAAAAGCTGTGAAACTCAGGTTTTTCCTCTTAAAACACTAAAAAGGCTGATCTACAGTTACTCTTATCTAATGGGAATTATGAGGGAATTATTTCCCACAATGCAATGAGAAAATGGTGGATCTAGTGGTGATATTTTGTTCGTGTATTTTTAGCCTCTGACTGACAGAGTTACAGAGGAATTAACATGATTTAACATTTCTGTATTACAATGGGTGTAGAGTGAAAACAAGTGATTTTAATGTAAGTCAATGGGACCAAAAAGGGCTTGAAGAGGAAGATTTTTTTTTGTTCAGACACTGAAAAATTTAGTTTTTTTCAGTTGTGATGCTAAAATTTATAAATTCATCTTTCATTAAAGAACATCTTTGTCAAATGTCATTACCATAGCATAAGAAATGAAAAAAGGAGAGCAAAAAATGTATTTGAAAAAACCTAAAAGGGTGCTGGGGGCCTGAAGGTTGAACAGTTTCAGAGTCAGTATGGTATAGCTAAATAAGTTGTTGCAGGATGAAAAAGGTCCCCTCCACCTCTCCCTGGCTTATCTTGGCGAAAAAACCGGCCTTGCATAAATGGGAGAAATTACCTAATTTTCCTGAAGACTCTGGTCTTGCAAGAAAGCGACACATCCCGGTTCACCATACCAATCCAGTGAGGGCTTTATTTCTTACATTATTGTCATGGCAGAGTGGCTAGTTTTTACAATAGTGCTTTACTCTGAAACATAAATGCAACCGAAACTGTGAAAAAAGAGCAAAGTTACATGGTTCCCCTTTAAATTAAAAAAACAAAAACAAAACTTCTCTTCATTGTCATCAAATTGCATGTGCAGCTTTTATGATTACATCACCCGGTCTACACAATCATGCCATCCAGGTGACAAGCCCTATAACCCCACACTGTCCTAACAGGTGCTGGAGCCTCCGTGTCCTTGTAAGGGCACACGGCGCTGTTTACTCCCTCACTCCACCAGCTGCACAGCGCGTTTATAATACTCATAAGTGTGCTGCAGATGGATAAGGTCCCTCGCCCCACTCCCAGCCACATGATTAATGAGCAGCACTTGGGGCCGCATGTGTTACCGAACTCCACGTGTCTTTCCATAGTCGACATTTTGTATCTGGTGTGAAAAATGAGCTCCTCTGTGCCGTTCATTACACTGTTTCCCCTGCCAGAGCTCTCCGCCGTGCATATTCTTGTACACTCAGCCTCGTGCCATGCTTGTAGTGCTAGTGGGTGTCCGTGTCACTGTGCATCTAACTCACTTACTGAGACAGCCATCCAGTCAAACGCACACAGGGGAATGGCCCCACTGCAGTTTGTTGTGGAGGGAGACAAGTCAATTGCAAAATCCATGGCAGCCAAAGAAGTATAGATTTCTGTAGAGGGCACACTTGTTAATATTTCCTGTAAAAGCTAAAGGTTTACTGCTTGCAAACACCCACTTGTTCTTTTATGATGTTATAGTAGTATTATTTTGTAACAGAATGCAACTGCTTGTCATTATAAACCTTCTTTCATTGATTGGTCTATACCAGTGGTTGTCAAGCTTTTCAAACAGTATCAACACAGAAAATATTTGGCTTTACCATTTTTAATGGAGTGAAATAGGCCTAAATCAGGACTAACTTAGGTCTAAACCTAAAAATATAAAATCTAATCTTAAGACAACGACTAAACCAGGACTAAACTAGACCTAAACCAAAATAAAAGCAGGACCAAATCAGGAATCATCAGACAAGGACTAAACATTTGCAATCAAAATTAAACCAGGACTAAATTGGGACATAACCAGCACTAAACTGGAACATAACCAGAACTGAACTAAACTGGAACATAACCAGAACTAAACTAAACTGGAACATAACCAGAACTAAACTAAACAGGGACATAACCAGGACTAAACCAGGACAAAACTGGGACATAACCAAAACTTAACTGGAACATAACCAGAACTAAACCAGGACTAAACTGTGACAAAACAAGGAATGAACAAAGACTAATCTGGAACATAATCAGGACTAAACGGGGCCAAAACCAGAACAAAAGCAGTAATAAGTGGGCTCTAAACAACTAAGGCAGGACTAAAAAATATGGAGTTTAACCCAAGACTAAATCAGGACTAAAAATTGTTTAAACCAGTTTTAATTAACAAAGTCCAGTTACGTCTGATACCACTAGAAAGAGCCTGCGTACCACCACCAAAAAAAAAAAAAAAAAAAAAAAAAAAAAAAAAAAAAAAAAAGAGGCTTAAAATGGCCTCCTGTGTAGAAACAAACCAGGCACTCGTTTAAGCCTGGGACACACCAACCCAACCCTTGACTGCCGTCAGCACAGGCAGGGCTACTGCTCTGTCTCCTCGGGTCGCCCCTTGTTGCCACTAAAAGTAGCTAAAGACAGCGAAGTGAATCAAACCCACGACCGAGCAGTGTGCATGTGCAAGACGTAACAACTACTTACCTAAAAACAGCAGGCAGTGCTAGTCACTAAACTCTGCGGACATATGACTCATGTTTGACTCAAGTATTTATCAGTGAATAATAATCATACCCACTAAATTAAACATGCTTGATCAAAGTAATGAATAAAAGGAAATTAATTATTGCAGCTGTTTGCCTTAGAGGATGATTATATTTTTATCTGCACAGAGCTATAAGCTAAAGTTAGCTTGGTAGAACACTTGCGAAGAACACTTGCGTCACAGATGTGGGAAACATAATGAAAAGTTATTAGAACAAAGTTTCTTATATTTTAATGTTAAATGTGAGCTGTTTGATAAACTTGTGAATGGGACACACAGCCAATCAGAGCACACGTTTGAGCACAACGTCTGACGCCTATTAAACATTCTGTTCTATTGGCCAAAACTAGGTCCAACTGTCTTCTACCAAGTCCACCGGCGTGTCCCAGCCTTAAGGTTTCAAGAGAGGGTCTGGGTGATGGTGCATGTGTGTAAACTATTGTTAGGGAGGACAAGTCAAGAACATTGTGGGTAATATAATATTAATACATCATCTTGGCTTTATTTTTAAGGATTTAAATATGCTGGCATGCTCCAATAAGGGACACTCTCATTGGCTGTTAGTTGGTGTGGCCTCCATTAACCTAATGCTAGTTTATATGAGAGACAACACAATCCACTATCATTTACAATAAAACACATAAAACCCCACACTAGTACTAGTAATACTTTATACTATAGCACACACTGCACTGAGGCACAGAGAGAAACACACTACTCTCTCAAGGGCATGTTCCTATAAAGCCGCATTGGAAAACAGCCATCTGATTGATTGGAGCGGGAGACGGCAGCAGGCAAATCCCCTAATGTGGCATAAATAAGGCGGCTCTGCTCCGATGGCTCTCCGCAGACAACGTAAATTATATTGTCAGGCGCAGTCACTTCGCCGCTCGCCGCGCAGCTAACAAGAGTCACCAGCCGGAGCTCGACGACGAGACAGAGAGAGGGAGGAACGGCGCTAACACAAAACACGGGACAGGAAATTAATTAAAGTGGCAAGCCAGGTCCACTGCCTCCACAGCGGCGTAAACAAATGCATTAACAGAGAGCCAGCACGGCACAGGTAGCAGTGTTCAGGACTTTGATTTATTTGCCCCTCTCCTGTGGGTCCCCTCCCTTTTCCCCCAAAGCTCTCGCTGAAGGTCGATGCGTCAGAACCGCCACAGTACAAAGAAGTGGACCCAGTTGGCTGTGGATAGTTGGGAGCTCCATGTGTGAAAGTAGGACTTGGTTGAATGAAAATGCTGGATGTTTACCCAAATAAATCTTGCAACAATCGTATTTCATAAGGTTGCAAGGCTGCACTTTTTTCCCAAACAAAGCATATTGAACACAAGCATCTTTTTCTTCCATTCTTTTGGCTTTTTCCTTTCTGAGCTTCCAGTGATTTCCTGGTGCAGCGCTCTTCATTTGTCCAGGCTTGGGGCCAGCACAAAGACTACACTGGCTTGTGACTCTCTGTGGCTGGATTGCACTGAATCCAAGCATAACATGTCAAATGACCTAGTGAGTTGCTAAAATGTACGAAGCCTGTGTCGCTTTCTGAATATAAAGGTCTCCTATTATGCTAAACTGCCTTTTTTTTTTTTTTTTTTTAGCTCTTAACCATGTTATAATGTTGTATCCGCCTCAAAAACATACCTGGAGTAGGATTTTGTTCATTTTCTCATGTTTGAATAATGCTACTAATGCTAAAAATGCCCAGTCTCACAGCTCTACATAGACATGTGACACCAGGAAGTGCTCCTGTGTGTTTCTAAAGCTTATACACCATCGCCGGACTTGTTCTGATCATTTCAGTGCTTAAATTGCCATTACTACCAAGCAGTCAGCTCATTTATCCCTCTGTTAGCGTGATGCTGCTAATAGCCGTGCTAAATAGTCATTTTGTGCACTGTCCATTGCCCACCGTTGCCAGCAGGGGGCGACAGACACCTAATCTAACTGTTCTCTGCAAAGTCAAAGTAACAGCTCCCCCAAATAAGGTGTTTTTCATACATATACATTATTTTAAGTTATAAAACATAAAATAGTAGTGAAGAGTGAATGATGTCATGACCGCCTGTTGTTGTCAATAGCCATGCTCATTGGCATGTGATACCAAAAAAGTTTTTTACTTCTGCATTTTGTGGCCCATAGAGCAGACGCACTGTGGCTCTTGAGCGTGCTTTTGCTTTGCGTGCCGTATGGTCAGCTCTGACCAATGGCGGGCTTGAACAGTGACAAACAAACATCACAAACCATAAAAGGTTCATTTTTGGCCAAATTAGATTTTTAATTTTTCATTAAGATTTTTAATGAGGAATATGTCCATCGTGTTAAAATAGATAATAAACACTACAAAATTCTACCTTTTTTTTCAACTGTAGGTGTCAGCCAAACACCAGATTTTTCTTTTTACATTGATCTATAGGAAAAATCCTTTCTGGGCCGAATAGGATTTTTTAGCTGCAGTACCACAGAGCGGCCACTAATCAAACTGGCATCAGGTGAGGTTGCAGTGCCATATCCAAGTTTATTATACATCCATGGAAATACTAATATAGTATGGCTTTAGAAATGAGCAGCAGCACTTCCTGGTTTCACATATCTACATAAAGCAGTGAGTCTGGGCATTTGAGGTAGTGATGGGTGGATTGATACTGTGGTACTGATATTTTGATACTCACACGATACTTATTTGGGTTTCGAGTACTTAAATGAAGAAACAATACTAATTAATACATGTGAAATAAAAGCACATGCATAACTTTGGGTAACTTAGTCAAGTGTTTTATGCTGAAACACCCCCACCCAGCAGCATTTTGGACTGGTCCATCCATGTCATGTGACAGGAAGTTAGCTGTTTAGTTTGTCCTACTAGCAACAACTTACTACCGTGCACATTAAAGCTATTGTACATATATTGTACATGTACATAAATCGTTAAATGGCCTTTATCAGTCATGAGATTTGTCTTAAGGGGTACGTTTTTTGAGTGAAAAAAATGTCACTCATAAGAAATGATGAGCATCAGTATTGGTATCGAATAAATTCCCCCAAAAAGAAATCAGTATCATCTAGAATTTAACTAGTTTTCAACTCTTGAGAAGGGGATGGTATCAGCATACAGGATTACTCAAACGTGTGCGAATGAAACACTATTCATGGTATCTTTGACTTTGCATCAAAAATTCATGATCTTCATTTGCACGCTGTATTAAAGTTGCAGTGTTGTATTAAACCAAGCATCTTTCTTGCCAGTGAACAGAATGAAGGTGATGCCACACAGGCAGCCATCTTGGAGACAAACCCCTTGAGTGTCTCTGCTGTTCATTCTCATAAGTCTGACAAACTGAACAACATCAAGTGTGATCTATTGACTTCCATCACTTGAGAACTTCCCGCCGCCGCCTTCGAGTGACTCCAAAAACAAAGCCAAGGACGAGAGATTTAGACCGTGTGCTTCCCCCAGAGGTTTCCTGTCCTCTCCAGACTTTTTCTCTTTTACCAAAGTGGTTCCTGCCTGCAGCTCCTCGTGCAGCTGGTTTCTGTCAGGTTGCTCTCAGGGCTTTGTCAGACACCAGCTGTTTTGTCTCTGCCAAATTCGATCCATGCAGGCCTTTGTTGCCATGGAAGATATATAACGTGAAATACTTCCTGCTGTCGGCCTATTGTGCAAGGAAAGACCCTGTCTTTCAAATACTTCTATGTAATCTTTCCAGAAGGATGGATTAGTAAGTTGTACATGTATTAAAGTTGTTATATTTCACTGCATATGTCAATGTAATAATATATAGAATGTTAATACATACTACCACAGATACATAATATATGTATGTATAGGGTTAGATATAGGGTTCATTGCAAAACCAATTTCTGGCATACATGTTATCAAGATTTACTAGAAGCTTGCAGTAATGTTTAGAAATGTAGGCTCTTTTAATAAAAATAAAAATAAACATTCTTAATACTTTCGAATAGCACACGTTTTTTAAGCGGTAATAAAGAATTAATAAATGCATAATTAACAAAATTTTAATAGCTAAATAGTTTATAGAAACTGTATTGACACATATTTATAATTTTGTATTGTTTTGCATGAACTTATTTTTTAAGTATTAAGTGTTAATAACAATGTTTATGACTCAGTGGTGTTTATTAATGTTGAATGAATTCTTTGTAAATATAATAATAATAATAATAATAATAATAATAATAATAATAATAATAATAATATTCCATTGGATATATATATAGCACTTTTATGGACACTCAGAGCACTTTATATTGTATAAGTCCCTTACCTCTCAGTCACACTTGGTGGTGGTTATAGCCAGAACTGCCCTGGGGCAGACTGACGGAGATGTGGCTGCCATTCTGCGCCTAAGGCCTCTCCAACCACCAAACACACAATCACACTAACACATTCATACAGGCAAAGTGGATAACGTGTCTTGCCCAAGGATACAACGGCAGTATGAATTGGGGACGACGGGATTCAAATAATAATATTTACAGATACAACATAAAAGTCACTTTGTTTCCCTTTTCACTTGTCCTTTTGTACAGTGTAAGCAGACATTGTCAGTGCTGGAATAGCCACCTTCCCAGTAGGATTTTCTCCTGCCTTTAATTCAGTGTTTACAAGCTGTGTAGACCAACTGGCCAATGGGAGTGTCAGTTGTTTGCTAGCAGGTGATTGTTGTCATAGGCTGAACTTTCTCATATAGTTAAATCTTTGATATTGGTAAAGCCTAAATAACATCTTAGAAGCTTTTTTTGCAAGCTTGTTCATATGAAATTATATTTTCTTAAAAGAAAAAATTTCTGCACATTGAAGTTATAAATTCCTATAGCCTGCACAACTGTACAAAATAAATATGAAATGAAGTCACACATTGTCACAATTGTTTTATTGCCTGTTCAAGAAACCACAAAGATAAGAAATTGTAACCAACACCTTTAGTGCTTTCCAAACTTTTCAAAACTCCCATTTAGTAGGTCTATAGTTTTATATAATAGATTGAACAACACTTCATATATTTTAACCAAATGCAAATCAGTAATGAAACCTCTCAGAGACTGTGGCTGTATAAACTATGCAAGAGTGATATCCTGATGACAGCCCTTTGCAGCCTGTTAGAAATACTACGCCTTTGATGACAGAGCAATAAAACGGCTTAATGCTTCTTCTAAATTTACTGTACACTGCAGCGCTTGCATTTACGGCGCCATAAACGGCCACATTCATGCGACAAGAAACAGTCAAAACAAACATAATCGTTCATAAACTTGTCTTGTCCCGGCAAGACCAATGTCGGCTTCAGTTGTGGGCCGCCTCTCTGTGTCAAACATTTCCTCCCAGAGTCGCCTAAAAACGTGTTTCCCAATGCTGACAGGGAGAATGGATGGCCCCCATTACGTCTGGCTACAAACACATTCCACCAGGATGAAGGGGTTGTAAATTATCCCGTGAGCGAGCAGCCCGGGACACAGCCGAGCCAACAACATAACCCCCCCCCCCCCACACACACACACACACACACACACACACTCCCGTCCCACCACCGCTACCAGCCCATTGCCGAACCCTTTCCTGTGCCGCTAATGGGGTCGGCCCACACAGCACTGGATCACACGGTCCAAAAACACACCCTGTCACCTGGAGGGTATGCAGACAGGATGGTAACATTAATTTAATAACATCAGAAAAATAAGACTGACCTCGCCTCTTTGTAAAGGATGCACTACTTAAGTGGCTGTTAGCATCACTAGCTACATTTTGTAAAGCTTCTCAAAAACACAGAGTTAAATGGAACATACAATACAGTCAGAATTATAAAGTATGCATCTACATTGCAGATTTATTATGATATTAGAAATATTTACTTGAATTCAATAGTTAACTGACTGTTAGCAATACTAGCTATTTTTACTCAGCAAATTTTTGTGAGATTGTGTTTTTTCACAGTAAATTTTAGGGCAGCCATTTTTATTACACCATGTTTTTTTACACATAATTTTTAGACACCGAATTTTTGACACCTTTTTTTTTTATTCTGAATTTTTAAGCTGTGAAGTTTTGTGACATGTCTTTTTACACTGAATATTTAGCCAGCAAAATTTTGTCACCACATTTTTTTACACTGAATTTATTACAAGCTACGTATTGAGAAGCTAAAATCCAACTCTATAATGAATAATAATAATAATTATGCATCAGTCTTATATAGTGCTTTTCTAAACACACTTTTCTAGGTTCCTTTACAGTTCAGTAACAGTCAGTGGTGGTGAACTACTTCTGTAGCCACAGCTGCCCTGGAGCAGACTGACAGAGACGTGGCTGCCATTCTGCACCTATGGCCTCTCCAACAACCACCTATCACACAATCACACTTACTCATTCATACACCAGCGCCACAGATGCTGGAGGCAAGGTGGGTGAAGTGTCTTGCCCAAAGACACAACTCCAGTAGGCAATAATTTTGCTAGCGGGGATCAATCCACCAACCTTTCAGTTAGTGGTGAGCGACTCTACCTACTGTGGTACTGCTGTCCTAAGTTCTAAAATACACATTGTCAAGCTACATTTATATCCTGTCAGAGTGGATCTTTCCTTCAGTGTGGTCCTTCATGAGGTTTCTTCCTATTTTTTCCCACAGAGCTGTTTTTTTAGGAGTTTTTCCTAACTGAGAAGGAGGGTCTAAGAACAGGGATGTCCTGGGACTCTTTAGTTATGGTTTATATTTGATTGTGTGTCTATGTTTGATTGTTTATGTTTAATTGTGTGACTGATTGTTTGTAAAGCTCTTTACAAACAAGGCAACTGCTGTTATGATATTGAGCTATACACATAAAATGTAATAAAATAAATTAAAGCTATAACTTGTGACCATGTGTTGTACTTCCTAAGTACCTTTTTAAAATATGGTAAACCCTTCATTCATATGACCTCTCAGGTTCACATGGCTAATGTTACAGTTTTGTTCCACATTTTTCTGTTTATACATTTTGTAAAAAAGTATACAGCATGTTCTATTTTAGTTAGGTTAGACTTCCCAGTAGATCCATCATTTATCATTTGTGCAAAGCTCTAAACCTGCAGCGTCACCTTTATATGCATATTTTTGAGTGCGTGATGGTGCCTTATTACCTGGTGAGAACCCACAGATGCATGCAAAAAATGTGCACAATGTCCACACAGAAATACCAAAGATGACCTTGCTGTGACTCAGTAGTGCTAGTCTCTCAGCCATTGTCTAGATGCACACTTTCAGCACTTTTTGTTTTTAATTTTTAGTTTAGACTGGATTAGACTTGCATTGTTCAGAGGTTAAAATGTGTTAAAGTGGAGCAAAGAAGTGAACTGCACAGAAGGCTGATGGTAAACCTGAAGTAGTCTCCTGTTTACTGAAGCTAATACAGCTTTAGCTCCAACCTCACACAGACACACACCAGCCTCACACAGACACACACCAGCCTCACACAGACACACACCAGCCTCACACAGACACACACCGGCCTCACACAGACACACACCGGCCTCATAGAGACACACACCAGCCTCACACAGACACACACCGGCCTCACACAGACATACACCAGCCTCACACAGACACACACCGGCCTCACACAGACACACACCGGCCTCATAGAGACACACACCAGCCTCACACAGACACACACCGGCCTCACACAGACACACACCAGCCTCACACAGACACAGCAGCTCACACAGACACACACCGGCCTCACACAGACACACACCAGCCTCACACAGACACACACCAGCCTCACACAGACACACCAGCTCACACAGACACACACCAGCCTCACACAGACACACACCGTCCTCACACAGACACACACCAGCCTCACACAGACACACACCGGCCTCATACAGACACACACCAGCCTCACACAGACACACACCAGCCTCAAACAGACACACACCAGCCTCACACAGACACACACCAGCCTCACACAGACCCACACCGGACTCACACAGACACACACCAGCCTCACACAGACACACACCAGACTCACGCAGACACACACCAGCCTCACACAGACCCACACCGGCCTCACACAGACACACACCAGCCTCACACAGACACACACCGGACTCACACAGACACACACCAGCCTCACACAGACACACACCGGCCTCACACAGACACACACCAGCCTCACACAGACACACCGGCCTCACAGAGACACACACCGGCCTCACACAGACACACACTGGCCTCACAGGCTGGTGTGTGACTGTGTGAGGTTGGAGCTAAAGCTGTATTAGCTTCAGTAAACAGGAGACTGGATGCTTGTAATAACATAACAACAGAAAAAGCTGGTAAAATCAACACTTTCCATCATCCTTACTATGACATGGCCATAAAGTTTAAAACTGAATGCTATTATGTTGACCTCTGGAGCACCCAAAAGCTCATTTGACCTTTAACCACACTGGCAACCAAAAAAATCCAAACCATGATGGGTCATAAAATCTATGAATAACAGATTTATATTCTATTATGTAGTCATGCAGTTATAAACCAGAGCTAATACAGTATCTATTTCCAACACAGTCTCCCATGGCTCTTTGAAAGTACCACCTTAAATCTGTCATCCTTATACCACACGTAATAAAAAAGCATCACTGCGAGTTTTGGGATGTCTCCAGTTTTGGCATTGGAGTTTCATTTCCACACACAAACCCCACAGAGCTGACACATCGAGCTGCCGTGACACTTGGAGGCGTAACAGTAAAAACATCAGCGCCGCGTCAGGTCAAATTCAGTTTACATGACACAAGAGCTACTGGCAGCCATAGAGCCGTCAAATAAGCCGAGACACTGCCCCGTGGCCCACTCAAACACTCTGTAAATCATTACATGCAAATAGTCAAGTGTCAGGTCGTATTGTTCCCATAAGGTAAAAAGCTTGTTGTTCTTGTGTGACCGTTCCATACCAGCTTCACATCTCAGCCCTGAAGCACTGATAGGAATCTCGCTCCTCCTCCTAACTACCTTCTATGTCATGTTTTTATGTGACATTTCATCCCCCTGTTTGTTCGCTCTATGGGACAGCCCTGGGAGGATTGTGCTTCAGATGAACGAGGTCAGGACGGGGACATGTCTTTGAGGTTGGAGCAGGTGTGTGTTCCAACATGTCGGACAAGTTTGTAGAGTGTCTCGTTTTATGGATGAGCCTTTTATTTTTAGGCCAACTGTTGCTTCAGCATAAGTCAGTGTGGTTACATGCCTCTAGACAGTGTGGGGAGTAACTATGGAGATCGTTTTGTGTCTTTATTGTGAAAGATTTATGTGACACCATGGTTTTTTTTACACAGAATTTTTAGACAGAATTTTTTTTTTAAACACCATGTTTTTTACACCCAATTTTTATAGAATTAATTTTTGTGACACATTTTTTTTTTTTTTTTTTTTTTCACACAGAATTTTAGGACAGTAAATTTTTGTGACATGTTTTTTTTACAGACATTTTTTTAAAAATGTTTTTTACACCCAATTTTTATAGAATGAATTTTTGTGACACTTTTTTTTTTTAGTTTTTTTTTTAGTTTTTAGTTTTGTTTTTTTTTTACACAGAATTTTTAAACAGTGAATTTTTGTGACCTTATTTTTTTTTTACAAAGAATTCTAGAAGTGATTTTTTACATAAACATTTTTACAAATGCAATTGATGTGATATCATGTTTTTTACACTGAAGTTTTAGAACAGCAAATTTTTATGTTTTTTTTTTTTTTTTTTTACACAAAATTTTATTTTATTTTTACATAAACACTGCATTTTTGTTTTTCGTACACTGAATTTTATTTCAGTGAAGTCACTTTCCTGTTATTTTGTACAAAGAGAAAATACTGCGCACCTTTGGCCTGGGGCTCTACCAATACTGGTTCTTTCTTTTGACTTATGTCTGTTTCTTTCAATGCAACATAATTTAATAGGTTCAAAGGTGTAAGGTTCATAATTCTTTAGCGTTTGCATATGATAATATATAATCAGTATTATACAAAACTGTACCCTTATATTGATAACTAGAGGCTGTGGACGGTGGCTCAAGTCTTTGAAGAGTCAGAAACAGGAAGCAGTGTTTTTGGATCACTGCTGCTCAGCCATGTGTTTCTGCTGCTCATCTGTGTATCCGCTTCCTATTGGACCCCCCTTTGGACTCTCTTTGGACAGGTTTAGGGGACATCAGGGGCTGACCTCACATTCTGGTATCACAACATGGCCAATACTACCTTTATTATCACTGATTTTACTCTCCCTCATGTAAACCGTACATATGTTCACAAATGTAGAATGAAAGTCAATTTTGATTTTATTTGTCATGCTGTATATTTGCCATGTGTTGTTTGCCAGTGGGATAAATACAAACTATGTTTTTTATGACAGAAAATCCATTTGCAAAAGCAATTAGACAATACACAAAAAACAGTGTATTTTGCTGTAATTACTACAACAATGGCATTCTTGGTATTTAATTATTATTATTATTATTATTATTATTATTATTATTATTATTATCATACCTAACTGAACAATGTGTAGCATACATTAAGAAAATAAAAAAAATGGTTTGCACTTGCCGTTGAAGAGCACTACTTATGTGTTGTATTGGTGGTTTTGGGGTTAAATTTCAAGTTGTTTTAAATGTATTACATAATGTAATTTTAGCGTGACTTTTAAACTGTTCTTTGCAATGTTTACCCATATCTTTGTCTTGCCATTATAGCCTGATTCCACATGGGCCTCAGCCTTCACTCCCCATGTACATCACTGTCGCTGGTTCACCACTGTTCTGGGTGAGGGATGTAGGACAGGGAAACATGATGCGGGATGTAGGCTGAGTCCTGGTTTAGGCTTTTTTTTTTTCTTTTTTTTGTTCCGTAAAAGAGCTGTGGTCGTACTTGGCATGAAAAGTTTGAGAACTGTGTAAAGAGGTATTATTGTTCTGTATTCTGTTTTGGTCTGTACCACTTGTCAACGCTGAATCATTGGCTGTAGCCATGGGCATAGCTAGACCAATTTTAGGGGGGCGATAGCACCCCTTGGGTAGGTTTTAGCACCCCAAGATGTACCCAGTGACAAAGTGATTTTAGTACACAGTATAAAATATACTGTACCAATATTGACAACATATAACTCACAACAATACATTTTTATAAACTTTGCCATAACATTTCTAATGTTTCTACAAGGCTACTCATTATCTGACCTACACTATAGACAATTCTATAAAAGGTAGCATAAATGCTTCTTTTGGTGACCTTTCTTGGCTGACAAGTATGGAGGACCAAAATTGCTAAAGCAATCAATAATTGATTTAATAAATAAATGCTCTCATTGACAAATAATTATTTAAACAACAAACACTGAAATAAAAATATATATTTTTTAAATGAAGACATTTTGGTTAAAATAAATAAATAAAGGCCTATAATTATTATTTTTCTGTATTATTTCTATAGTTATTGATTTGTGCTTTAATTTATCTTTGCTTTATTTAATTATTTGTTTTTTCCTCTTTTATTTATTCACACATTTATTAATTTCTTGATTTCTGTCACCAAAATGCAAATGAAGGGGGCGTGTTAGACATAAGCAATCAAATCAATCAAAATCACTTGCCCAGATCAAGCAATGACAATGTGAAATATATATATATATATATATATATATATATATATATATATATATATATATATATATATATATATATATATATATATATATTAGCATTTGTTGACCTGTTTAAATAATTATTTGTCAATGAGAACATTTATTAATTTATTTATTTATAGATTAATTTGGCAGTTTTGGTCCTCCATAGACAAGGACCCCAGCACCCGTAAATCTCTAATCCTAAAATCGCCCTTGGTTGTATCTAACAGAGAAAGTAGGTAATTCATTGATTTGTTAAAATATTTTGAAATCTTTAGCCTCCTCTATCCTCAATTCATTGTGTCCTGGTTCCACACGGGCCGGCCTTCACTCCATACCTCCATCACCTGGTCGAAAACTCGCTCAAATCCTTACTCTTCCCTTTTTTACCTGCTTCTAAAACATCAACTTGGAGGACAAAACATTGACTTACTGCCTAATCCCACACACTAACATGGTGGCATGATGAAGAGATGATCTGTCAATCATTTTATCTGTCAGTGTCATAATGTTATGCCTGATCGGTACCCCTATAATATTGTTCTTTTACTATACTTTTAGCATCCATTTCTTTTCTTTTTGGTCTACTCAAGTATTTTGTCTGTGTCCTCTCTTTACCTCACCATTAGCTGTGATGCATGGTGCAGCCACTACAACCATCTTTTCCCCATTCATCAGTCTGTGCCTTTATTAGACTGTGGTAAAGTAAGCCGCTCCTCCATGTCTGAGCGAGTTACAGACAGACATATGTGTGTGTGTGAGTCTGCTCTACCAGGTGGGCCGACCACAGCAGCCAGATGGCAATCAGCTCAAAACCAACACGCAGTCATGGGATTACTCTGTGTGTATGCAATTAACAAATTACAAAATACAGCCCTGAAAATATGCAATTTCTGTTTTATTTGAGAGAAACTGATTAATCACCTTATAGTATACAGTGGTAGTAATAATCTGTGGAAAAACAAGACTGTAATAGATCATCTAGACCAGTATTTTATAAGATGAAAAAAAAAAGCATTACAAAGAACTACAAGCCTTTCACTAGCAAGGACCAGGCCACAACCACAGGGTAGAGTTGAAATGTTTATTGGAGGAGGCAGTGGATAAGATGGAGGGATGATGAGGGATGCAGGATGAGATGTAAAAAAATGGCAGATAAAGGGTGAGGGATGCAGGTTATGGGATGTAGGATGAGAGATGTAGGATGAGGGATGCAGGATGAGGGATGTAAGATGAGAAAAGAGGGATGTCAAGGAGATGGTTTGCTGGAGACGATGGGCGCATAAGGGCTGCAGGATGAGTGATGCAGGATGTAGGATTAGGGATGCAGGTTAAGAGATGTGGGATGAGTGTTGTGGGATGTGAAGGAGATAGTGTGTAGGAGATGATGGTAGGGTGAGGGCTGCAGGATGAGGGATGTATGTTTAGGGATGCAGGATCAGGGATGCAGGATGAGAGAAGCAGGATGAGGGCTGCCGGCTAAGGGATGTGGGATGAGGGATGTAGGATGTGAAGGAGATGGTGTATGGGAGATGATGGCGGGGTGAGTTGAGACTCAGTATGGAGGTTCCCTCTCAGGCAGACTAGGGCATGAGACTGGAGGCAGTAATACATGGAGTAATTCTTACTATATTACTTTTTGGTATAGTACTTTAGTCTTTATTTGGTAATGTTTTACTTTTTTTACTTGTTTATAATAGTCCTGATTTTGGCTTTTTTGTTCATTAAAAGAGCTGAGGTGGTATTTGCTATGAACTCTCTAAAGAGGTCTGAGTTGGTTTATGCCACTTGTCCACATTGAATCATTGTCTGTAGCTAAAAAAGTGGCTAATTCATTGATTACTCAAAATAATTAGAAATCCCAAGCCTACTTTCTCCTTTATTCATTATTAAGCAACGTTTTTACATGCATAGCAAGTTATATTAACAAATCTAATAGTAATTTAGACCACATGCTTTTTAACTTGGTTTTATGTTAGTCTTGGCCTTAGAGGACTTTCTAATGTTGGGAAATAGCCTGTTCTAATAATCACACATGATTACCTCAGTTTCCTAATTAATGCCATGCCCGTCTATTAAGAAGAATGTATGACTTTATAAACATAGCTAAACAAAAAAAATATTATTATTACTAGCCCTGAAAAATATTGCATTCACTTTTAATTACTGTATTACTGGAAGCTAAAATGTATTTTTTACTACAAGAATACTCAGAGCCCACACATGGTTTGTTATTGGGCTGTTCAGACTGCCAGTGGGAAAAACCACATTTCTGCAAAACATTGAAATTAAAAGTTATCAAAGGTTAGACTTTACAAATCAGAGGAGATGTTTGTTCTCAATACAGTAATAGCATGTGGTAAATTATAGATAATTAGTGAAGGTAGGTGCTGGTAAATATGCAAATACAGTAAGCGCCTGTCATCCTGGAAGACACATAACTTGACAACTTTCAGGGAGTACAGGACTCTACTAAAAAGACTTCAGACTTCTAATGTGTACAGTTGCATCACCGTAGCATTACCAAAACAATCTGAACTCTAAGCGTGTTTACACTTGCCATGTTTGGTTCGCCTTATGCAAACTCTGATGTGTTTCCAGGGAAAGTCCGGTGCGTTTGTGGAGATGTGACAATGCAAACATACTCTGGTGCAGACCAAACAAGTGAAATATGGTTTGCCTCCGTGGTCTCGGTGCGGTGTGCTTTGAGCTCTGGTGCACACCTGGTCACATGCAAACACAACACTGACCAAAGTACAGACTAACAGCAGGAAGTGGACTAAAGCACAGTTTACCATGGGCATAAAAACAGGAAACATACGTGCATCCAACATTGGTAAAGAAAAATTACAAACAAGTGGGTATACTGTAGAAAAAATGTATTTGAAAAAAACATTTTACATAACACAACTTTAATTTTAGTCACCAGTGTGTCTACAGTTGTATTCAGTCAGTATTGCTGCTCTAAACGTAATACTTCATTATTACTATCACTATTTGTTATGAAAGAGCGCCATATGATATTACTGGGCAGGATAAATTCTTTTCAGTCAATACTAATGCACTGCCCCTACAGACGAGGAGTGTTATTGCGTGTATATTAGTGATGGGCAATACCACACCTTTTAGATTCTATATGACACTACTTAGTTTTTGGGGTAATTTATTTGACACCGATACCAATGCTGCTATTTTTTTATTTTTCAATCAAAATTTTATTACCCTTAAAGACCAATCACATAAAAATAAATGTGTTGTTGCTAGCAGGACAAACAAAATAGCTAACTTTCTGTCACATGACATGGATGGAACACACCAAAATGCTGCGGGATGAGGGTGTTTTGGCATAAAACACTAGAGTAAGTTATGAAGTCACTGCTCATTCAGTCAGTTCAGTTTGTTTGAGAATGTGAATTTAAACCAGACCAGTTAGATTATAAGCACAGTGCTGATCTTTCTCCTGAAGCACATTGAATCCTGTGGACCAGTAAGGCACATGTATTAGCAACAGTACATGTTCGGCCACATCATAATAAAGACAGTCACTTGGCTGTTTTTATTGTATTATTATTATTTTTTTATTTATTTAACCAGATAAGTCAATTTAGAATCAATTCTCATTTACAATAACAACCTGGCCAAGAGGCAGCATGTACAAGACAATAAGAAAAAAGGCTAACAAGAACAACATTAAAACATTCATACAATTGCAAAATAGAAAAATAGTGGCGAGGATGTACAGCAAACAGTATATGCAGTATACAATCATGTGTTGCAAGGATAATGGCTAAAAACAAGTGCAATGATCTTGAGAATGAGTTCCTAAAAGTGGACACTGATACAAATGAGGTGAACTTTAGAGTCTGTTGCAGCAAAAAACTGAAAAGAGGAGCAGCCAAAAGAGTTGCAGGCTCTTGGAATGACAAGACTGATGAAACTGCTGGGACGAAGACAGCGACTAGTGTTGTGAATATTAAGCAAAGAGCCCAGGTATGAAGGGTTTTTACCAATGAGGGTTTTGTAGATGAACAAAAAGCAGTGGGTTTGTCTGTGGGAGTGGAGTGAGGGCCAGTGAAAAGCGGATGGTGGAGTGGTAGATGACACTTTATGGAGGAGGGTTTTAAAGGTTTTTGTGGAGGGACAACACAGCTCTTGTGTGAATGAGAGGCCAGAGTGTAACAGAATCATTGTGTTTTGGGCAAAATGAGTGTAAGCTGCCCTTATACTGGTCTGATCATAAAACACAACTGTATAGCTTTGCACTAAGGTACTGTAGTTCAAGCCCTGATTTAGTTCTCTTTTTATCATTCTTGGGAACCACTGATAACGATCACATACTTATTTATTCTAGCTTTTGTTCTTCCCACACTTAAAGAGATCAAAATCACTGAACTGTTTGGGTATGTCAGTGCAATGTGCAGAGCTGTTTGTTTGGCTCTCCAGGCTGAATAAGATCACACAGACAGGGCTGCTCTGTGGAGGTCTGGCCTGTCTCACTCACAGGTAATTAGAGTCTGGAGCACTTCCATCAAACACAAACTCACCTCTCCACTCCACAAATATTGATAAAGAGTCTGTCCACAGTGATTAAAGAGCAGCGGTGCAGAAAAGTGTCTCCATTAGAGCCCTGTTTGACTTATTCCACTTCATACACCGCTACCAATAAAAGACTTCCTCTCAGGTAGACCCAGCACACAGTTTGGATAACATAGAAAGTATAAACTCTAGCTTTTTTAAAATTCTGCCATTATGTTGATGTAGGTGGCTTAACACAGGCCCATTATAAACCAGAAATATTTCGCTACAGTTTTCATGCTATTTATAAAACGTTTGTAATCCAATATCTCACCTCATCTTTAATCTCAGCCTTGAGTCACATTTAGATTAAATGAACAAGACAACAAAGAACGATTTAAAAAACATTCCATTCATGTTTTCATGCATGTCATAAAGCATAAACTCAAAACTTCCCCTGACGCCATAGTGTCTAATATCTTGTTTACTTCCTTCAGGTGTTAGGTGGCACAGTTCATTTTAGGTGAAGGTAGGAGACATAGAAATAACTGAAAATATTCCATTGTCGAATCAGTTTCTACAAAGCTAACAAATAAATATTGTATTTTATCCAACAGAGTGCAGTGTTTAGCACCTCCTGTTGTCCAATCTTTTGCTTTCAAAATGTTTTTATTCATCAAATGTCAAATTTGTAGTATTGGGTTGGACTTGGGGGCTTAATTTGAGGGGGAACAAAAAGTAACATGTTCCCCCACCTCCCAAACTGGGACAGGATACCTTTGTCTTATTTATTGATTTATTTATAACCAGAAAAATTTCCAAATCTGCTTTTAAATGACATAAATTAAACCATCAAAAATACAAAATATAATAAAAACAGTAACAAATATATCCAGGTCAAAGTACTGGTTGGACTGATCTGTGATTAAAGGTGGAGCACAAAATGTATTGACAATTTATGCTATATGCTAACCCCAGACTCTGGAGGACATTATGAGGTGATGTCCTCATAATCACCGCTTTCATCACAATACAATGTTATATTGATACAGTGGACTGGCGATACGATATCTGGTGATACCTCAGAGACCGCCATGATATGATCACGATTTATGCAGTATAAGGGCTTAAGATAAAAGTAAACATTCAAGTCAAATTCAGGTGATTTTTATTAGTGTTTATAATGTTTTAAATGGTTCATGTATATTATATTAAACATGTATAAGTATAATCATGTTTTTTAATTTTAAATAGTTTTTAGATTTTTAGACCTAGCTTTAATGAGGTAACAAGCTGCTGTTTGTCATCTGTAATGTCATCTGAATGAAGTACATTCTTTCACCGGGTATGAGTATCTTATCCTGAAACAGTCTCTGTCATAGCAGATAAATTAACGTTGAACCATGTTGCTCTAAACTTTAAAATCGCAAGAAAATGAATTTTTGCGGACATTTCCCTCGCTAATTACTTTACCGTTCCGCTTGTTTACACTCTGTAAAGTTAGCTGCAGCAGTAGAGAGACATGGTGCACCAGTTTCAAAAATAGCAATTGTGTTTTTTTTAAATCGCACTTTGTATATTACAGTTAATTAGGCACAACATTGATCTATGTTTACATTTTGCATCAATACAACGCAACCATGGGTATTGAAGCATACTGATGTATTGTTACACCCCTACCATGAAGTAATATTTCTGTATTGGTGAAATGACTACCAAAATCTCAGCTTTTTCAAGATTTGCAGTGTAGTAAAAAAACAAATCTAAACCACAGCAGAAATGTGATGCACTGCCTGAGGACAGAAAAAGTAACGTTAAGGTTACCCAAAGCTGAAAAATAATGTACTTCTGTATTTCAAAATTATACAAAAATAAGTTTTTATAACTTGTATAGAGTAAGAAGCACCCTTTCTCAAAACGGCTACCACAGCATTCTACAGCAGTCAGAGATAAATAAAGCAAGACAATGCCCCATAACATAAGTCCAAGCTCTGCCAGAACAAGATGGTAAGCTATAAAACATGGAGTCACCAGCACAGTTTCACACAATTCACAATTTTTCACCATTCTGTTTTATTTACATAGTCCATTATTGCCTCAAAGGACTTCACAAACATAAACACACAATCAGACATGACACACAATCAAACATAAGCAATAACATAATCTAGGACATCTCCTGTCCTTAGACCCTCCTTCTCAGTAAGGAAAAACTCCTAAAAAAACTGTTTTGGGACAGAAGAGTGGGACAACCTAAAAGTGCCACACATCATTTCTGAAGAATTGCATTTCCATTGTCAGAAGAATGCCACGAGTGTGTTCAGTTGTCATCTCTGACAAACGTGGTTACTGTGATGACTCAAAAGTTTATTATACATTTTGGTTTATGCACCATGATTCCTTTTTATAACTTTAATTGTTTATTTGCTCTATATGCTCTCAATCTGGATGTCAGAACGTACCAGTGAACCATCCTCCTTATACCCACATACACCTTGACCTATATATTTCTGTCTAAACACACATGTACACACCACACAAAGGTCTGAGTTCAAAGCTCCGGGACGAAGCCAAGCACGAGGTGTCAGTCAGGGCCCATCATGTGGAGTGTGTGTCTGCCTGTCTGCTCACCCCTGTGTGCTGGAGTCGATCCAGGCCATCACTCAGCGCACATGGGAGAGGCCAAACCGCAGCTTTTATTAAAACTCTGTCAGAGGTGTGCCCCGGGCTGCGGCAGATATCATCGCTCCCCTGACATCTTCTTTCATCTTCGCCTTTTTTCTTCCTGACAGACACCATTTTGGTTGCCAGTCAGATTTTTTTTCTTTTCTTCTCCTTTTGACTCAAGGCTTTCTCAAAGGCAGACTTAATCCACTGTATTGTCAGGCTAGTGCACGGCAGTTTTCAAAATACAGGGTGAAGGCTTCTATGTTGGAGCAAATGCAAAAATATTATATTATTATTGCAAATTTTATTCAAGTAACAATATATAAAACTTTTTGGTAATTCTAGTTGTGTTTTAAGGAGGCACTACAAATGGACACACATATTGAAGGTCCCATATACTTTTTCAGGCTTTTTAAAATAGTTTTGGACACTTTTGCATTAGTATTTCACATATAACTTAACCCTCAGCCCCCCTGGCACCCTTTTAGGGTTTTTGTAATGTATTTTTTGCTTTCATTTTGGCATTTCTTATGGTAGGGCAATGATATTTGACAAAGATGTTCATTAATAACTGAATTTTAGAATTTCAGCATCACAACTGGAGGAAATTTTTTCTTCTTCTGTTTAGACAAAAAAAACTCACTTTCTTCCTCTTCAAGCCCTTTTTGGTCCCCACTTATTTTCACTCTACTGCCATTGCAATACAGAAATGTTAAATAGAGTTAATTCTTCTGTAAACCTGTCAGTCAGAGGCTAAAAAATACACAAACAAAAAAATCACCACCAGATCCACCATTTTCTCATTGCATTGTGGGAAATAATTCCCATTATATAGCAGTGACTGTAGGCCAGCGCTTTTAGGGCTTTAAGAGGAAGAACATGAGTTTGTTTTTTTGTTTTTGTTTTTTTTTTGCACATAAAGTAAAAAATATCAAAATCAGTGTTAGGGCTAATCAGAGACCTATCCAGGACAGGTAATCTCTGCACAAACAAAAAACACTTTGCATCTTTAAATAGTAAATAATTCATGTTTTATTTACTAATATGTGGAACTCTGTAGCCTAAACAAACAGGCATTTAGAGGCTTAAAAATATGAAAATGCATTCACTTTTGCTCTCTATGATAAAAAAAAAGGTTTCATTCTTCATTTTTTAGGTAAAAAGATTACATAGATAAATATTTTTACCTCAAACATACATGAATGAAACAAAATACTACTTCAGGTATGTTTTTGAGGTACAAGCAACAGTATAACATGGTTAAAAGTCCTTTTAGCATAATAGAGAACTTTTAAACTACCTCTGAATGCAAAAATGTAGACAAACAACCAATCAGAAAACAGGGTGCAGTACCATAAAGCCCGTCCAATTTTAGATAAACAGAAAAGTTATGATTGCATGAGAGCAAGGTATTAGATCCACTTCTCTATGAAAGTGAATGGGTCTGGTCAGGATACAGTTTTTATTAGTGTTGAATAGGGAATAAAAATACTACCAGGTTGTATTATATAACTAAATAATATTTCTCTACCTAACAGAGAAATTTGCTCTCTGCATTCTGGGGTCTGCCTCCTAGCGTACATTGATTTACATATTGGTTTGGCATTGGTTTTACACCAGATGCCCTTCCTGACACAACCTTCTCCATTTATCCAGGCTTGGGACTGGCACAAAGAGTACATTAGCTTATGACCCCCTGTGTTTGGGTTTTATTGAGTGTATCATAATGGTGTTAAACAGGACTTCCATGTGTGTTTATTTACGGTAAGCCCAGAGTTAGCAGAGATCCAACCCGGATGCAGACTGCAGAAGGATGAAGCAGGCTTACAATTTTAATAATGCAATGCAAAGTGTTGATTGATGCATAAGGAGTGACAGTGTTAGATGAATAAACACTTAGAGCGCAGTACACACATAGTTGTGGGCACTGTTTGGCAGAAGAAAGCGAACAGCTGCTGTGTTGTTGCAGAGGTACCAGCCTTCTGCACTCCTGGTAAAACAGTCACAAGTCTGGCTGTTTTTAATAACTTGACTGCGGTTTATCGCTTTATTTGATTTCAGTAGTTGAACAGAAGATTGATGGGGCTGTTACCTATTTGTAAAATGTCATAAGTGCCACACACGTTGTAAACAGTGTTTGAAATTAACCGTGATATATTGCCATTAATTAAAAAAATAACAGGTAAATTTTTATGCGTGGTGTGTGTGGAGGTATATTTGTTTAATGCTGCAAGGAACAGTAATGCAAGAATGTCATTTTCTGAGTTTCTAGTTGTTTATTTTTTGTTTACTTGCTTTTTTTTTTTTTTATAGGACTATGTCTCTTGGCTGGCCTGGAAACGCCTTGGAATCCCCATAGAAGAGCTGGAGGAAGTGTCTGGGGTGAGAGAAGTCTGGGCATCGTCATAGACAGCTGCCTCCATGACCCAGTCCTGATGAATTTATTGAGCTGTTTAAATTCCGTATATTTCAGTGACATACTATTTAAAGTCCTAGTTTATGTTGAATTCTAAATTTTATGTATATTTTATTACATAACAAAAGACTTAAGAGCTATTTCAAAAAACTGAAAACATGTCATTAATACTTTATTTTAAGAAACAAAAAAACTGTTACCATTTAGAATAGGTGGTATTTTAAATATTTAAGACTGCATCCAAAACAATCAAAAACAAGAATAGCCAATTAAAAAAAAGCTCATTTTGAATTTTGAACTGATTTTTGCAAGACTGAGGATCTTCTATCAGTCATTCAACAGACTGCAGTGTTTAGCACCAGCTTTTAGAGATACATCTGTACTGCTGAAGGTTTTAGACAATGTTACTTTATGCTTAAAGATGCTTTGTAACCCATTTTGCTAATAAAAACACCTCTGAAGTGTGTCATACTGATCCAACCTGTGCTGTAAATCCTGTGATGCTGTATCCTTTGATATTTGCTATATTTATTCAATAAAGTCATGCAGCTTTTGTTGAGTATTGCAATGAGTCTATGAAATATGTAATACTGCATGTGTATTTGGTTTCATAAAAGGTTAGTTGGGGTGAAAACCTCCCCTGTTTCTGGGCAATCTAATCTATAATCTAATTAAAGGTTTTTTATGGCATTTTTAACATTTGCACAGCTGCTTAAATTGTCAAATATTGTAAAATACAGTTGAAATGTTGAAAGACAAACATCCAATATTTGTCCCTATCTATCACAATAGTGTAGGATCCAAAAATGTTAAATTATTATATACATACATATTTATATTCATGAATAAAATTAGTAATATAAGTGATTTTACAAACCCAATGTAATACTTTTAAATGCTTTAATTTTTGCAAAATCAATTTAATTTTAATTAAAAAAAAACTTTTTTTGAAAACCACACAGAAACAGCAAAAGTTTTTAAAACCAGTATGTTTATAATTTCCCAAGATTAATCATGAACATGCCCTGGGACAGTTGTGCAGTGGGTTAAGCATTCGCCCAGCAGCTGGAAGGTAGCTGGTTTAAATCTTGCCCGAAGTGCATACTATCGTTGTGTCCCTGGGCAAAACACTTCACTTGCCTACTCCAGTCACTCTATGTGGCTGATTGAGGAAGGGCATCTGGTGTAAAAACCCTGCCAAATCACCGTGCAACTAGTTTCCTTTGTGGAATAAGAAAGGGAGAAGTCGAAAAAAAAAAAAAAAAAAAAAAAAAAACTATAAACATACCCTGTTAAAAATCTGTCAAATTTACAGTAAAAAACTGGCACCTGTGTTTGCCAGAATATTATTGTAAACAATCTGAAGAATTTAAGTTTACTTAATGTAAATATTTAAAAAAATAAATAAATTTTACGGTAAAATACTAAAAATGGCTGCCTGTATTTTACTGTACATTTTGCTGATTTCTTCACAGTGTACAATGTGTCAAATAAACCTCTCATGGCTCTGTCACAGTTGTTCTTTCTCACAAATGAATTAGATCAACAACATGAACATGAATGAAGAAAACCTCACAGCAGTGATGAAGTCTCCCCTGGTCCCTCTCTGTACCCCGCCTCTCTCTCATCAACACCATTTTAATCACGTCCAAATGATTTATTTAGACGTCAGCACAGGTGTCACCTCGCTTCCTCTCATTTTTCAAAATGTTTGTGTTCTTTGCTGGATGATAAATTTATCTTCAGACAAGCCCAATATGACTAATTATCTTTGAAATATCAGAACCAGATGTGGGTCTGAAGGGAGCTGTGAACAGACAGCCAACAGCCCTGCTAAGTGTGTGTCTGGGCTGTGTTTCCGTCATGAGATCTGTCGACATTGTTGTGAAGAAAAGGCCAACTTTGCACTTTAAATGTAGTTATTTAAAATCATGCAACAATACTGTAAACATGACCATGATGTCTTTTTAACTGAATCTGTGATATCACGTTGTTGAAAGTTGCATTAATAGATGGGTGTTGTTATGTTATGGTAACTCTGCAGGGACATGCTATTTTCTCTGAACAAGCCTAGAACAAACATGGGTGTGCTTCACCTCCAGAGGCACTCAGTTTATCTGCTATAGACAGTTGTAGTTGAATTTTTGAAGCCACCAAAATGCAAATACACTATATAAAAATCCTTTGAGTGTCATTATATATAATTATAACGTGCGCTTTAAGTATACAAAGGAGAAAAGCATCAATTTCAATTGCATTTGACTGAAAATACAAACAGCTAGTGGCAAATGTTATTAATTTTCCCATTTGTTCCAGTTGTGATTTACATTTTTAATCCAATTATTACTGAACCCACTGCACTGTGAGCCTTTCAAGTGGTCTGGGGATTTACCAGCAGTGCTAAACATTTGTACCACTAAATGCTAATAAACGTGGCAAAAAACATCTGTAATCACAAAGCAACGGTAACACTTCAACTTTACAAAATGAAACTGAAAGATGTGCATTCCTCACTTGGTAAGTGTGCCTCACAAAGCTACAAAAATGTATCATAAGCTTTCAGTTATAAACTTTTATGTCTCTATGGACCAGAACAATACTTATGAAGCTAGCCAGCAGTGGAGGGACCTATAACATGTATTTTTGTGGATTTAAAAATGCTTAAGCACTGTTCTAATGATGGACTAATGTTGTTTTGTCTGTTTAGTACTGAGTGCAAATGAATGCCTCTCCTAGCTTAGTCGTGTGCATGCAGCAGTGGTCTGACAATGAACTGCACTATCCAGATGCTCCACTCCAAAATTTGGGGTTGCTAACATGCTAACAAATAGCAAACGCTAATTTTCAAGGTGCACTCACAATTTCACACCCGTCTTAAGTAAATATAGCTCATTGTGTTTTATTTTGAAATGTATAAGATCCTCTCCACTGGTTCCATGTCTGACTTCCTGTCTAGCTTTCTAGATTCAAGATTCAAAGCTTTTCAAATAGATCCTTGTGTATTTCTGCTAGAGTGCCGGACATGTACACGTACCACAACGCAGCTGGTGGTAGAGACACACATTGACTAAAAACGCTTTTGGTGTAAATAAGATGTAACAGTGCCATCTTTGATCCACAACAGAAACAGGAAAAAATCTTCTTAACCGGCCAGTATTTCTTTTAAAAAAACTGGGCTAAAAGAGAGGCCAAGTTTAAATCAGGCTAGTGCACCTCCTGCTCTGTGTTTTTGCTCTAAACACTGGGCCGTATGGTGAGAAGTTACGCAGCGCAGATCATAAATCTAACCTGCTCACGGCCTGTTTTCCTCTTTTATATCACTCAACACCTCCCTCCATTCATCCTGCAGCTCCCAACATCCAGCTCCACTCCGGGGTTGATCCAGTGCCCAGAAAGTGTAAGCAGACTTCAAGCTCCAGACTTCTTTTAAAAAAAAAGAGAAAAGATAGATATATTTTACCCTTTTTTTCCCTATAATCTCAGACAAAATGTACTTTTTCATGATTTATGTCACTCTTTATTTCCGCTTCACGTCAGAATTTCTTGGATCGGCCCGACTTAAGTGGGAAGTGATTGGTGTTCCTCCATCTATTGGCTCAAACTGCGATAATGTCGGGAGCTGGAGCGGTGCTGAAAAAATCTGCCGTCCCTGTAGAAAAGACTAAGAAAAAAAAAGAAGAAAAAGCAAAAAGGCCCCTGCAGGAACATTGCGGCGCTGACACCTTGACAGTTTGCCATGAGTGACGTGTGATCTGTACAAATTTCAGGACTAATAAATCTACCTGTCAGAGCCGGGGACTTGAAAGCGGCCGGAGCCCCGCGGCACAGCTTAAACACAAGTCGTGTTGATGAAATTCTGTAGGCTGGAGAATTATAGCTGTCAGAAAAACGCCCACATCAAACTTGAAGCCTTGGCGTTCCTCCTTTTTTTCCCCTCCGCTCTCTCAACACTCACACACTGCAGCCGCTCCCTTCCAGACGGCTCTCTCACCCTCTCTCCTGCTTCCTCCTGTTCTTTCTCAACGCTTGGAAAATGAAACATAGGCGTCCTTTCATGGCTTAAAGCGGGCCATCGTTACATCATTTTGACACCCCACAGACCCAGAGCAGAGCTGGTATAGTTGCCAACAACAATACTCCAGTATGGGTACTACATACAGTATAAACATGTATTGTGGGACCCATCAAAAAGGTAATAATCTTTGTATAAGGTTCATGTAACTTAGTGGAAGGAACCATTACTTCCGGTTCCTGCCAACTAAGCTCAGAGTGGACAAAATGAGCACAACAGGTGAAGAAGGGTATTTAAACTTTTAAATAAAAGTATAGTACACTATTTTTTGTGGGGCAGCAAAGGTTCTTGACCAAAAACACTGTCAACTTTTTGAGAAAACACTGACAGGGAAAAGTTAACACAATTTTATTTATAGATATACAATCAACTACCTACTTTTGTAGAAAAGAGTGGCGTGAGTATTAGAATCAGGGTTTGCACAGTCATGGAATACCTGGAAAAGTCATGGAATTTTAAAATGCAATATCCAGGCCCTGAAAGTTTTTGAATTTTAGTGTAAAGTTTTGGAGACATTCTGAAAATTTAAAACTGTCCAGTACTACCTGTGGCAGCTAAAAAAAAAAAAAAATCAAACCAACTTACCAAACATAATTATAATTTAATCACTGGTGTGGGCTATAAGTCAGTAAAATTTGTGGAATAATATATTTCTTGAGGAAGAAAGTGACTAATTTCCAAGTTAACAAATGAAATTGCAGCAAAACCACGTTGGACATTTTGAATACTATTGATTAATGTGTAAGTCATTATTCAGGTCCTGGAAATTTAGTCAAAAGTTTTGGAAAAGTCATGGAAAATTCTTGGTAAAAAGTGTATGAATAATGCAGTGTGCTATGTCACAAAATACACACTGCACCTTTAATGCTGACTTTTTGCACAGACATTACATTTACATTATACACAAGAAACTGTAAATGTATAAGTAAAAGTAGTGTTACTATTATTAATAGCTTCTCTAATGAGTACAGTTTGTATTTAGCATTGTTTTCATAGACAAATTAACAAAATGAATCTAAATCAATTACCTTTTATCCCACACTTAAAGCACTTCCCATTTTTATATTACCTGCCCTGTCTGAAGTTTATTTACAGACAATGGGACAACAGGATCATGGTCCTGGCTTGGCTTTGGCACCAGTCTGCTTTTAGCTGCACTGTAAAACTTGACACAAATGAACTGGGCAAACAAGTTCTCCAAATCATTTGATTAAAAAAAAAAAAGTTCATAACATTATTTTAATAGAGCCTAGAAAATCTTGATAAAGTTAATTAAATGCAGTAAATTTACTATTTCTAGTAATTTTATAAAAACAAACTATTTAATACAGCACTACTATTACAGTATTATTACTACTATACATCCATCCATCAATCCATTTTCTTACACTTTATCCAGGGCCAGGGTGCAGAGGCAGCAGTCTAAGCAGGGATGCCCAGATTTTGCTCTCCCCAGACACTTTCTCCAGGTCTCCTGGAGGAACCGCAAGGCGTTCCCGGGCTAGCCGAATCTCTCCAGCGTGTCCTAGGACTTCCCCGGGTGTGACGCCTCGGAGCACCTCCCAAGGGAGGCGTTCAGGAGGCACACCTCAGCTGGCTTCTCTCAATGTGATGGAGCAGCAGCTCTACTCTGAGCTCCTCCCAAATGACCAAGCTCCTCACCCTTTCTCTAAGGGAGCGCCCAGCCACGCTGCGGAGGAAACTCATTTCGGCTGCTTGTATCTGGGATCTTGTCCTTTTGGTCATGACCCAAAGCCGGTAAACCTTTTTCTCCAAAACAGATCAATACAACGATTGCATTACTGCAGACGCTGCACCGATCCGCCTGTCAATCTCACGCTCCATCCTTCCCTCACTTGTGAACAAGACCCTGAGATACTTCAACTCCTCCACTTGAGGCAGGAACTCCTCTGACCCGGAGTGGGCAAGCCACCCTTCACCTGTTGAGAACCATGGCCTCAGACTTGGAGGAGCTGATTCTCATCCCAGCCGCTTCACACTCGACTGCAAACCGCCCCAGTTCACACCGAAGGTCCTGGTTCTATGAAGCCAACAGAACAACATCATCCGCAAAAAACAGAGATGAAATCCTGGGCGATAAATTGAATTAATTTTATGAATTTGCATTTTTAATTTAGGTGGATGTCAAATATAGCCAAGAAATAAAATTTAGAGGAAATTAGCATCCTCCAAGTGTTGCACTGTTTCCTGTGTTGTGGTTAGCACCAGAGCAGCTTAAATACTGACTTAGCAGTTTAGCAGAGGGCAGCAGTATGGAAAAAATGAACAGCACAGTGAGGTGTACAGCGCTAACTTGCATACTTTGTTTATGTATGCTAAGTACTGTTCACATTTAGCATCTTTTAAGACTCCCTTTGGTGTATAAAATATAATTGACCTGGTCTAGAAGCAGAGAGGGCTAAAATAAAAGACAGTTATGTTCACAGTAAGAATAATGGACAATTTGCTGCTCTGCTGTAGGCATTTAGCAAAAACTTAAAAATAAATATTTAAATAATGTTTTATATCAGACGAGAGAAAAAAAGATTGATGAGTTATTGTTTGACATATTTACTTATTTTGTTTAATTTGATATATTTCGAATAACTAGCTCTAACTATTTAGCAGAACTGAGTAAGATAATTTATTATTTCTTTCAGTATAACGCCCTGTTGAGTTTTACAGTGTGGGTTAAAAAAAACTGCCAGAATACTCGCCAGACTATCCCAGTGACTGGCCCACGGAGTTAGACGTCCTGAAAGGTGGGAACGTGCTCACGATTTCACAAGATGGCCCGTTGTATGTGGGTGATTTAAATACCAAAAGCCTCATAAATCAACCACTCAACACCGCCCTCGTCCTGCTTCCACATCCTTCCCTCTCACTCCCTTCCCTGTTTTAAACCAGATTTATTCTTGTTTATCTTTGATCCGGCTGACTCCTTTCAACCCAAGCCGTTGCATCCTGTAAGTGATAAATCATCCCTGCGTGTTTGGAAACTGATTTTTACTATAAATGTATTAAGTCGGGTTGGTTAAAAGTTAAAAGTTCACTACATTCCCCAGGCCTAATGGCAGCTTCAGTCAAATTGATTTAAATGTCAAAAGGTGTTGCTTTTTGCATAGAAGGCCCCCTGCTGGTGCACTGTGATCTTTTCTTGACAGCTGAAGAGGTTGTTAAAGGTGCTATAGTGCTTTCTTATTGAAATAATTCGTTCATTTGTGGGAGAAGGGTAGCAGTTCACCTCATGTGGCAGAAATTTAATATGGAATCGCAGCAGGAGCTAGGAGAGACTTAGCACTTAGCAGGCAGAATGTCATGTAGCTAAAGTTCACGTCGGCACTTGTCATGCATGATTCACTCCTCTCAGTCTCTGCCCTGACGTGACATGAGAAAACCACATTATACTTCATTATTCATTTGTCTAGCACTGATTGTATTAATGCAACCAAAACTGGATACACACTCTTAACACATTCACTATATCCATTGTTAAGCTATAGCCAGTGTAGCTAAACTAGCCCAGTAACTCATATACAGATATTTTCAATTGCAAGTGTCATTAAGAGACATGGTAATCTCTTAGCACATCTAGAAAAGCAGGATTTTAAATTTGGTTGGACTACTATTCTTAATGTGTGGAAGCGCTGAACTGTCACAGTGAAATAATATTTTTTGGTAGCGTTTTGCGTAAACACAAGAAAGTTATTAGGGTATAATGAGATAGTTTTCTTGTTTAAACAAGATAGTTTTCTTGTTATAGCATAATAACATTCTCTTTATTACAAGATAATTTTCTTGTTAAAACGTAGTAACTTTCTCATTAAAAAAAAATAAAATTTCCTGTTAAAATGAGTACTTACTCATTAAAGCCATTGACGTATAAGAGGCTTATATACAGTCATTGGTTAAAACGAGATCATGTTTTCCCATGATGCCTCACAAGATGTTACACTTCGTCAATCACAGCAGCACAGACTGCTGAGGATGGAGCAGATGGAAAGATGAATGGAAGCACTGTTCACGTTGCTGTAGTATAGATGAACAGTATCACCATCAAACATGTAATAACGTAATAACTTACTCTGTTACGTTTCTAGTTACTGTATAACCTAACAAGTTACTCGTTAAAATGAATAAGTTATTACATTATAAGTAGAAAATTATCTTGTTTAATAGGAAAGTTATCTAGTTTTATTGTAATATTATCAAGCTTTAACGAGAAAATGATCGCGTTATAATGTGAAACGTTCTTGTATTAATGTGAAACACTACTATTATTTAAAATTTTGCTGTGGCTGTTCAGTGCAAATAACAGGCTAATGCTAATGCTATTGGTGCATGTTTGTGGCACAGTAAAGCTAAGGTTGTAGAGGCAATCTGAGCATGCTCCGCAACGGACCAGAACAGAACTGCAGAGGACAAGTTATCAAGAGCTTTCATTTGATTGGTTTGATCTCAGTGCCAATAAAAATGGTTCACAGTTTCACTTCACCAACACCTCATGGACTCATGGACTCATGCATCAGAGCAGAGCAGCAGTCCAAGTCCAGTTAGACGGCTTAATCGAGCTATAAGGATAGTGTATTTATTGAATATGAACTCTAGAGCAGACCAAACAAGCAGAAGAAGTGAAGGACTGTGAACAAATAAATACTGTGAGCAACAATGGAAACAACTTTGTCTAACTATTCACTGTAACACTGTTATGTGAATACTTCAATCAGTGGAGGAAGTCAAGTAAAGTTATAACAATGACAAGTGTTAGAGCAAGACTGACACATTCTGGACTGGTTAAAGGACACATTGTGCTTCTTTATGCTGTATATTGTGCCATGTTTGCAGTGTATCAATTAGAAATACCATCCATGATAAGGCAAAAGAATATACATACTTCAGATACCTACTTTAAATTGTAAAATAGTGCAAGTAAAATAGTCCAATTACAGCCATAGTTCACTGTAACTGTTGATGTAATTCTGTAGATATCCAAGGATCTGTCAGTGTGAATACATGTTATTTTCAACTGAACTCTTGAGTAAAGTAAAAGGTTAAACAGAGACATAGGAATAGCTGTCTAAACCAATTTTGGTTTGAAAAGATTTGGATTGTGTTGTAGTGTGGATGGATCCAAACAAAGGCTTTTATTGGCAAAGAAAAATAGTGCAGTAGTCACAACCAGTTTATTTTAAATCATGCATGAGTTTTCTAAATCAGTGGTTCTTCACTGATCTGTGGGACATCATTTTGTCCTTTATCATTTTTACTGTGACCCACTTTTTACAGTGATTTTTCTAAAGTTTTACAACAACGGTTATAGCATTTTCAACTTTATTTGTGGCCTTTTATTTTAGGTTCTTCAAAGCTTAGCATACAGTGATTCACACATGGATTTTGACATAGGTTTTATGCCGGATGCCCTCCCTAACACAACCATTTGCATTTATATGGACTTGGGACCCCCACAGAAGGCACATTTCCACTGGGGATGGTACAGCGCAGGTCAAGTCGGTTTGGAGGTGTTTCCACTTCCCAAAGTTGTCCGTCGAAGCATCTCCTAAAAGTGTACCATACCATCCCAGTTTTGAGACCCCTTGGAGAAGGGGTCCAGCACTGGGTCGGCTTTGGAGAAGGTGGAACTACACACCGCTGCGTATGGACTGGACATACTGTGGAGTAAATTTCAATCAGTTTCTGTTCACGATTGCTCTGAGTTTGCATCTTTAATCTGCACACAACAAGAGAGAGAGAGATGAAAGAAGATGAGTCAGTTATTCCTCTAAAACCACAAGTTTCACTCACAGCAGGATGAAGTGGTGAAAGCATGTGGGGTGCTTTGTGCAACAGTGAAGTAGCAAAACGCTGGAAGTAGAAGTGGCAGGTTGTGCTCCAGTACTATTTTAGATACATTTTCTAGGCCTTTTTTGGCTTTAATGTGTAGTGCAGATGAGAACTGACACAAAATCATCTGGAGAGAGTGTGGGAGAGACAGTCAGCGTACTGAGTGTTGGAGTCTGGACTTAAACCCACAGCACCGAGGCAGGCTATAGTTGCCGTGCATATGCGCCACAGCTCTACCAACTGAGCCACTGAGCAACTCTTAAAGCACCAGGGAAAACGTACTGGGTGTACAACAATGTAGTCTGACTGTGGTAGAGTTACAATCCTGGACATTTAGGAGTAGTAGTAGTTCAGAAGTCCCAGCCCGACGCCTTTTAAGGTCTCAAAAAAGGAAAGGGAATGTGACGGAGAATGTCACCCAACAAAAGATAATCCTCACTCAAATCCTCACAAAAGTGAAAAATCTGAATCCCACAATAAAGAGAGAAATGTTAATTTAATCAAATCTTTTTTGTTCTTGTGGTAAACAGCCATGTTCAAAGAGAGGACATGTAAAATATTGTTCTGACTTGCAACAAAACATTTTATTGAGAGTTTAGTTTGCATTAAACACAAGTCAAACTCATGTTGTTAAACTGAAGAATTGTTAAATTGTGGTTCAGTGGTGCAGCAAAGTGACTTTAATGCACAGAAAGCTGGTGGTAAACATGATGTACTTTCCTGTTTGGTTGCACTTGTGTGTGATGTCAGTGTTTACATAGCAGATGCTGGTTCCAGGGGGCTGTTCCATAAAAATTGCTCAGAAAAGCTAAGCTCCATAAATACCACTTTTATGTCCTCTTTTGCCTCAGTTTGTTGGAAGAGAAGAGAGAGAAGCTGACAATAATGAAACAAGTGAAAGAGTAATTGTTAGCGTTTACAGTTCAGTGCAATACCAAAATGGAGATATTAAATTGGTACTGTTAGCATGTTTTTTATTAAAAACACTCCAAACTGTGGTTTGAAATCTAACTTTGTGCTTTTCACAAAAACCAAATAAGTTATACCTAAAGCATGTGGCCCAATTAAGAGGTGATATTTAGGCCCAGTCTTTCTCAGCTATACATAAACATTTGATTATATAAATTATTTAGGCCAAGATCACAATTCATGAATTTATTTTAAGTTTAGCCAGAGTAATGGAAACACAAGCCTGTTTTGGGGCTACCTGTACCAAACTGTCCTGCACTGACACAACCCATACCATACTCTTTAGTGGAAATGCACTAACACTAGACCACACTAGACATTGTGGCTGGATGAACAAACTTCATGGCAGCGGATGTCAACTACATTTGTCCAAGGGCCAAATATTATCTCGGCAGAAACCGTGAGGGCCTAATTCTCTCATAAAATGATATAATGTAATATTGTATCCTAAGTACTGTAATATTATTTTATATTTTTTTACACAAGCCCCATTTCTGAAAACTGAGGCCTGACACTTTTTTTTTTATGTTTTTATGTCTATTTACTATGAGCCTGGCTTCATTTACACTCTTCGAGGCCGATTTTCATAACTTCATGAAAAAAATTAATATCGCCTTTTTTTTTTTTGTAATGCTTATCAAAATAGAAACAAATGTGTTAGAATGGACAGTGAGAACAGTTAAAGATAAGTGCTTGAGAGTGCAAAAATGCAATCTCTATCTCTCTGTGCAAGTAGAGCATGTGGAGAGCTACAAAATCCATTTGGAATTTTTGTTCTACGCGGTTCTATGCCAGAGAAACGAGCAAAATCTTTTTATTGCTATTTTGAGCTTTTCACGCCGAGGTAAAGTGATTTTGGGTGTTTCCTATGAAATGCAGAGTAAGAGGTCAAACTGCTACAAGATGGCTGGGGAAGCTGGGGTCCTTCAGTCACCAAGTCAGTCTGGACACCAAAATCGGCCGATGTGTCTAAAGAATGCAAAAGTTCGCCCGATATATCAGCTGACTTATAAATGGAAAGCTGTGCCGGGCCTGATGTGGTCCACGGGCCACCAGTTGACATTCACTGCTTTATGGCATATGGATTTTAAAAACCGTTTCACTCTTTCATGTAATACATATTTAGAATCACCGTTCCAAACAAGATCATCTACACAGTGCCACCTTGTACCTTTATTTACACCCCACTCATCTCTCCTCAGCCTGCCTTTTATAATCCAATCTGACTTTGATCCCGCCCTTGCCATTTCTCCCTGCGTCACATCACATACTGGCAGCGACAATAGACATATCTTTGTTGATTAGCCCCCCACTGAAACGGCAGCAGTCATTTACACTACACTCAGCTGCCCCGGCGCAGCAGCCTGTCAGCCCCGGTGCTTGTCAATCACCGCTCTCTCTTTCTCTCTCAGCGGGGGGAGCCTTGGCTTTGACTGACGGCCCGTGTGATCTGCCACCCCGCCGCAACAATGGGCCCTGGCTACAGTTAATTGGCAAGATAAAGACGTACCGCCGGAGAAACAGCACCGTCAGTCACTTCAGAGGAGATGAATCAACATGCAAACATGCCACGCTGGTTTAAAAAAAAAAAAAAAAAAAGAATGAAAGAAAAAAAGAAAAGAAAAGGAAAGTAGTGTAAAGGCATGTAAGGCTAACCAATCAGAAGTGAGGGGTGGGGTCAGATCTCTCAGTGACTGGCTGAGATTTGACCTTTTTTTGCCAACCAACACACTTCACTACATGGCGTTTACCTCGGTGACCTCCTCTGTGGCCCCTGGCTGACCCCGCGGCCCGCCTTGGCTGAGGTCAGATACCACCTCAATCTTACCGCCTCAATCTTTCACACACCTGGTTTTCATTGCATCACATTTCACTTTCCATCAGCGCTGCGGGCCATCTGTCTGAGTTAAGAGGCTGAGAAACGTTTATCTAACAATGTGCGTTCAAGCCCATCACAGTCTGAGTTTTTTTTTTTTTTTTTTAAAGATGGACACTTCACCCAAATTTAAAGTGATCAAAATAACCTGTCACTATGTCGATGTAAGCAATTACTCTGCTGCCTTCAATAGTCAGTGACGTGAGGTGATTTTAAATGTTTTTGACACTGGTAATGGCTCAGAAAGAAAGAAAAAAAGTTTAAAAGAGCAGCCAGTTGTGTAGAACCAAACAACAGCAATCAGACCCATAGATTGCACTTTAGCAATCGTATTTTTGCCTTTAATACTTTGAATTTGGACTTAGTAGGCTGTTGTTGACATTGTGTTCATGCAGCGCAGGAATTACTGAATGAATTTTGGGCAGTTCACATCACAATAGCTTGAAATAAAGGCTTATAACAATAGCGTAGAGTAGAACAATGGTTCTCAAACTGTGCTATGGGTACCAGTGATGGTCCACGAGCTCACAATCATAAAGCATATTCTGTCCTGACAAGCCTTAAATGCATTAATTATTATAATATTTCAAAATATTAAGACTAAATAAGTCAAAGGAGAGGTGTAACTGGTTGCTCTTGGTGTTCAAATGAACAAAGACACTTGAGGGTGAACTTGGGAACGTTGGACACAAACTGGAGACCCAGGTACTGCAAACAAATTAATCACAGCACAGCAAGTACTTGCAAGCCTAATTTAACACAGTCCATTAAAATAAAGGCCCTTTTACAAATACTTCCTTTACTTTTTGGAGAACCTGAGTCTCTAGTTTCTTCTGCAAGACTAAATAAGTGTTCATAATTTTGTCACGTTGGCTGCACTGAAACAGAGCAAAGGATCATGGCCTATGTAGTTCCCTCTGCTTTTTTACCCTTCCATTGCAACAAAACAATGCATATTAGCCCTGGTACATTTAAAAGTGTGTACTTTAATACTAAAGTAGAAATTTTCATGTGATACTTTTTTAAAGATATTGTTTTGGCTTTACTTGATAGGACAGCTGAGTAATGACAGGAAATCATGGTGGAGAGACTTTTGTCAAATCGTCAAACTCTGGATTTAAACCTGGAATGGTGAGGCAGGCTGTAGTTGCCCTGTATATGCGCTGCATCTCTACCAACTGAGCTATACTGTGGTGTGTGATGCTTTTATCTGCACTTTAACTTAAGAAATCCAGTACTTCCTCCACCACTGTTCACAAACCAAGATGCTTCTTTAAAATATACTGTATGTGGTACAAGTTTGAATTTCCATTTCCTGTATAGAGCACAAACTGAGTGCAAAAGATGAATGAATGAATCAATAAATGACAGAAGTATAAAAATGTATGCAAAAGATGTAATATTTCATGTTTGGAGCATGGACTCATATGCAGGTGGAGGCCTTTAGCTTCTAATGTTGACATGTTGTTTTTGCTATAGTCAGCAGCCACCTGTGCTCATATTTAAAGAGTTGGTAAAAAAAAAAAAGATTTATATGCTTTTTTTCCCAGTAGGAGTTGATAAAGTGTAGTATACTTGACCTCACCTCAATGGCTATTTTTTTTAAACAATCCATTAATCTTAGGTCTCTTAGATGTAAATTTTGCATGGCGTGATTCAGTATCACTTTCAAAAATCTGTTCAAGCCATTTTTTCCATAAAAAAGTATAACATGTCAGTAAAGTCTCAGATTTCATTGCACGTATCAAAGTTTTCATAACTTTGAAGCCATTTTCTCCATGATATACATTATCATAAACCACAGCAATAGTAATATTATAGACATGGATGGATTACTTATAAATAATGTAATTTTAAACACTAAAACTAAAACTACCACCAAAAGTACTACTAAAGTGAGTATAGATACCACACAGTCAGACAGTGACCATATAATGAGTACATTTAGAAATAAGAATTTGTTTAGTTCTTTTGGTTTTTAAAGATGCAACAATAGCCAGTTAAACTTCACCTATCTTTCATTTACACAGGACACTGTAGGGTCACCAAACATCACCCATAAGCCCCTGGGACAGAGGCTGGAGCCCTGTGAGTGTGTAGATAAGCAGTGTTAGATGACAATGGGCTTCACTTCCACATGTTGCAGCCTTTGATCAGAGGTCACATGGGGTATCTTCTGAAGTGTCCCGTGTCCTGTGGCCCCTGACTGACCCCTTTCGGCTGCTCCCCTCTCAATCAACCCCTGTCCTAGACACCTCTACCTCTCCTCCTCCTCCAGGACAAGCCAGGGTGTCTACTTCCAAAAGGCAGACCTCCTGTGCTGCCCTCATCCATACAAACAGTCCCAACACAGGGAGCCCGTGTCGGGATGGGCCATCGCTGCTCACGGGACGGTCATTAGTCATTGGGCAGATCAAAGGACAGCAGCAGGTAGTGAAAGCTCTGTGACAGGGGCAGTCCATCTGGATGGCAGCCCATCGCTCATGCACCGCTGACAGGGACCACACTCCCCACGGGACGGCGCACAGGAGTTTTAGGAGAGAGGAGACACCTACTATAGCAGTCCTGGTCCTTAGGTACTGGTTAGACCTAGTGTAGTACTGGTTCAGTTTTGGTTTAAAGGTGTCTTAGTCCTGGTTTAGACCCAGCCCAGGCCTGGCTTAGGTGCAGTTTAGTCCTTAAGTGGTAATAAGTTAGAATCCTAAAACTACTGTCCCCACTAGTTTAAACTGTGCTCTTTTAACCCCTATGCCCCAATGAGGACAAAAGTGTACTTTTCAAGTTTTATTTTTTTATAACTTTACAGTGGTTCTTACCTTTTCTATGAAATTTGGCTCAGCTGTGTGTTTTGTCAATAAATTTATATTTTAAACACAAATCAAATAATATGACTTCATTTTTATACTCTCTCTCAAAATTTGTTACATTGCTCCTCTTGTGTCGTGATCATAAATACTAAATATTTAATTATTTTCAGAAAGTTAATCCATTTTGTGCCAGTGTATGCAATAGCATCTGCATTTTCATTGTAAATAACACACACATTTTTTAAGGAACACAGGTTTTAAGGAATTTTTTAATGGGAGTTAGTTTTTAGATCCTACATAGCACAGGAAAAAATCATCCCTAAAAATAAATGTTGGTAATCTTTGATATTCCAAGGCTGTAAAAAGCAACAAAACCCTTTGCATTGAGTATATTAAAAATATTTAATTTTTTGTATGTGTTTTTTACTAAATACAGTGGGGCAAAAAAGTATTTAGTCAGCCACCAATTGTGCAAGTTCTCCCACTTAAAAAGATGAGAGAGGCCTGTAATTTTCATCATAGGTATACCTCAACTATGAGAGACAAAATGAGAAAAAAAATCCAGAAAATCACACTGTCTGATTTTTAAAGAATTTATTTGCAAATTATGGTGGAAAATAAGTATTTGGTCACCTACAAACAAGCAAGATTTGTGTCTCTCACAGAGCTGTAACTTCTTCTGTAAGAGGCTCCTCTGTCCTCCACTCGTTACCTGTATTAATGGCACCTGTTTGAACTGGTTATCTATATAAAAGACACCTGGCCACAACCTCAAACAGTCCCACTCCAAACTCCACTATGGTCAAGACCAAAGAGCTGTCAAAGGACACCAGAAACAAAATTGTAGACCTGCACCAGGCTGGGAAGACTGAATCTGCAATAGGTAAGCAGCTTGGTGTGAAGAAATCAACTATGGGAGCAATTATTAGGAAATGGAAGACATACAAGACAACTGATAATCTCCCTCGATCTGGGGCTCCCCGCAAGATCTCACCCCGTGGGGTCAAAATGATCACAAGAACGGTGAGCAAAAATCCCAGAACCACACGGGGACCTAGTGAATGACCTGCAGAGAGCTGGGACCAAAGTAACAAAGGCTACCATCAGTAACACACTACGCCGCCAAGGACTCAAATCGTGCAGTGCCAGACGTGTCCCCCTGCTAAAGCCAGTACATGTGCAGGCCCATCTGAAGTTTGCTAGAGAGCATTTGGATGATCCAGAAGAGGATTGGGAGAATGTCATATGGTCAGATGAAACCAAAATAGAACTTTTTGGTAAAAACTCTACTTGTCGTGTTTGGAGGAGAAAGAATGCTGAGTTGCATCTAAAGAACACCATACCTACTGTAAAGCATGGGGGTGGGAACATCATGCTTTGGGGCTGTTTTTCAGCAAAGGGACCAGGACGACTGATCCGTGTAAAGGAAAGAATGAATGAGGCCATGTATCGTCAGATTTTGAGTGAAAACCTCCTTCCATCACCAAGGGCATTGAAGATGAAACGTGGCTGGGTCTTTCAGCATGACAATGATCCCAAACACACTGCCCGGGTAACGAAGGAGTGGCTTCGTAAGAAGTATTTAAAAGTCCTGGAGTGGCCTAGCCAGTCTCCAGATCTCAACCCCATAGAAAATCTTTGGAGGGAGTTGAAAGTCCTTGTTGCCCAGCGACCGCCCCAAAACATTACTGCTCTAGAGGAGATCTGCATGGAGGAATGGGCCAAAATACCAGCAACAGTTTGTGAAAACCTTGTGAAGACTTACAGAAAATATTTGACCTCTGTCATTGCCAACAAAGGGTATATAACAAAGTATTGAGATGAACTTTTGTTATTTACCAAATACTTATTTTCCACTATAATTTGCAAATAAATTCTTTAAACATCAGACAATGTGATTTTCTGTTTTTTTTTTTTTTTTTTTTTTTCTCATTTTGTCTCTCATAGTCCTCTCTCATCTTTTTAAGTGGGAGAACTTGCACAATTGGTGGCTGACTAAATACTTTTTTGCCCCACTGTAATTGAGATGCTATTACATACATTGGAATAAGAATAGTTAAAATTCTGACATATGAATGTATACTATCTTTGTGATGTTATGTGACGGAGATACTTGTCACAAGGGTTAAGTTAATGGTAGGACAGGTCTTGCAGGTCTCTACATGGGAACCTGTGATTTCTCCTGTTAATTACAGTAATCAGTAGATCTCAACGAAAGAGTAATGACTTCTTTTGTTGCAGGAGACTGAGGCGAAACCACATATAAGCTCTGTTCTATTAGTTAATAATAAGAAGTGTTATGACAATGTATGATTTACAACCGGTGAGAACAGTGCACAAGTGCCTTCGGGTAACATGACTTTCCAGGGTCATAGCTGAAGCTCTTTTGTTCCATTTTATTTTCAGTTCATTGATTTCTTCAAATAACAGAAATATATTATTCCCCATCTCCCATCCTCCCTGCCATTAAAACTGTTAAATATTCCTGTATATGAAATAGATAATAATAATATATAAAATACATAAAAAGAGATTCAAGATACTTTATTGTCAATTCCTCTACAGACACAGAGGAATCAAAGCAGCAACAGAAGCAGCACTAGAATAAACACTGTCTCTGTATTATCAGCATCAATTACCTCATTGTTGACAAGTGGTGTAGACCAGCCAATGGTCGCTTGATAACAAAGCCGTGATGGTAATGTAGGCCTTAGTTTTTGACAGATAATTCCTATTGCAGTATACTATTAGGTCATTGTATGTATTGCTCAAATTCAAGAACAAAGTAATGTATATGCAGTATTACAGTTTCTTACACTCATTTAATTTTGCATCCCTTTATGTTTTTTTCTGTTTTGGTCTTTTTGGCTTTGTAAAGCAGCACCACACGGTCTCTGTTTTATCAAAATCACAGTGTTGACCAGTTGTGTAGACCATACAATAGGAGCTTTATAATAAAGCCTAGATGATGTATAAAGGTCTTATTTTTCATAGATGAGTCCTAACACAGTATTGGAGTGACAGTGGTGCAGAGGGTTAAGAAAGAAATTTGCAAGAAAGCACATACTGTCATCATGCCTCTGTGTAAGCCACCTCACACTCCCTAAAAAATGCAGTTTTTTTTTGTTTGTTTTTTTTTTCTACCCAAACGCTGGGTTATGACTGTTGGGTCATTTTTCTGGGTTATTTACAGAGAGTTTTGTTTGACCCAGCTGCTGTGTAGAGGTTTGGTCAATCAGACGTCCCAGTGAGTTGGGTTATTCTCAAACTTCAGCCTTTTAGCTCCTGCTCTGAGAGAAACATCAGATAAGAGGTATGTTCACATATTTATCTAATTATTCTGCCATTATCATCTAGTTTACAGCTTCCTACAACTGAATCTGATTGTGTAATGTTTCCTCTGTCAAATTCTCTCTGACCTAAGCAGTAGCCTGGTTAGCTTAGATTGTAGCCTTCAGCTCAGCTTGTTTTTTTTACTGAAAAATGGTAACTGGTAACCAAGCAAAAAATATCTGAATAACTTTCAGGATGTTAGAAGTGATTTGTGAAGTAATAAATTATAAAATTTGTGTTAGTTTTTGTGTCAGTTATTTCCGTCCATGAGCTAACTGCTCTTCAGCTCTCCTCTCAGGCCTCTGAGCTGAATGTTATAGAAGCTTTACAGGTGAGCAGAAAGTTTTACACTGATCAGAAATAATATAATCCCTTTTTATTTTATATATTAATTCATTCATTCATTTTCTACCACTTATTTCCGTTAGGGGTCGCGGGTGACTGGAGCCTATCCCAGTAACTTTGGGCTGTAGGCGGGGTACTCAGAGATGAACATTCACTCTTTGGATGGTGGGAGGAAGACGGAGTACCTGGAGAGAACCCACGGTAACACAGGGAGGACATGCAGACTCCACCCAGAGAGATCATGTGATGGTGTGTTGGACGGCCCGGGGCTCGAACCCACAATCTTCTTGCTGGGAGGCGAGAACACTAACCGCTTTGCCACCATGCACCCCCATTTTAAATATTATTATTATTATTTAATTTAAAGTATATTTATTGCACTTGTAGTTTGTGGAAAGACGGGTGTTTTTAGCAGGAATTTAACTCTTTTCTTTTTTTCTCTTTCTCCTTCTTCTCCACAGTGGGACGTCCAGCCCCAGCTGAAGTCCACACCACAGCCCTGCCTCCTGACACTGGGACAATGACCAGTGTAGCTCTCAAGCATGTCATTTATCAGAGTTACAGCAAGCAGAAAGTAAAGGAGGACTTTATGTGAGCTATCTGATTGACTTTTACCTGACTGATTCATATGATACTGCTGATGATGTTGTGACGTATTTTAAATAACAGTTCTTTTGTTTCATTGGTTTTCTAACTGAATACTGTAGTGTTTATTATAAGTGTTTATTATAAGAATTTAATGAATTATATGGATTAAAATAACCCAGCAGAGTAGTTGATTATAACCCAGTACTGGGTAGAATATTTAACCCAGCCTGTTGGGTTAAAATAATAATCCATATCATGGGGTCAAAATAACCCAGCGTGTGTTAGTCCAAGAGTTACCCAGCAGCTGGGTTATAAACAACCCAGTTTGGGTTATTTTTAACCCAGCATTTTTTAGTGTTCTGCCTAGTGGTATGGGGTAATGCATGTCAGTATGGGACTTCTTAGGACGAGTAGCTCCAAAACCTGCTGGTGTTCCCATGACTCTGGGTCCAGGAGACCCAGGTCTGTTACGTACACTAATGTCACGCAAGTGCAACAAAAGTTGTGTCAAAAAATTAGATAAAAAATGTGTTTGAAACTCACTTTTAAAACATAAAGGTGCTGGCAACATTTAATAAAAAAAAAAAAAACAAGTGTAAATACTGGTGTGTGTCTGTGTGAGGCTGCTGTGTGTGGTTGACAATAAATTCACTTCTCTGCTCCACTTTAACACATTTTAGGACCTGAACATATAACCACATGACATTAACTCATGTTTAATCTTGTTTAATTGTTTAATCATCTTTAATCTTGTTTAAACTAGTTTAGATTCTTGAAGTGAGAGCTGTACTTTGCTAAACTGAAAACAGCTGTTGCAAATATACACTAGCTTTATTTGGAAAAAAAGTGGCCTCAACATTAGCTTCTCTCTTGGAATACAGCTGTTTATCACAAGGACAAGTGCGTGTTTGATTTAAAAAAAAAATCATTTTCACTTTTATTTCTGTCCTTTGGCGTGTTGTTTTTGCCTGAGTGAGGATTCTCTCTCATCCAATCGGCTCGCAGCACTGTCCACCTCTAACCGTTCCAGACACTTAACTGAGCTGGACCCTATCAGGGAGGAGTGCCAAAAGTAAAACAGTTTGGACTGCTTTTTGGGAATACTTTGAAACACTTTGGGAAGTGGAAACACCCTCAAGCCGACCTGTTTCGACCCTATGTGGCTGGTTGCATAAGGAAGTGCATCTGGTGTAAAACCTGCCAAACCACTGTATGTGGTTTGCTATGGTAACCCCACAGGGAGCAGCCCCCCTCAAAAAGAAAAAATCTTTAAACAGTTTTGCTAAATTACAAGGAAAAGTAAACTATATGTAGCCTTTCAGTGCTACATAGTTCTTCTGTTTTCTTTAATGGTGTCACACGTGTCCTAGATTTACTTCCTATCCCTCTCCCAGAACTGGAGCAGCCCGGTTAGCAGCTGCAAAAATAAAAGACATAACACACACAATAAAAGTCATTATGAGCTTTATTATTACTCACAGTATGATGCATTTACTCAGCATTAGGCCGTAGAGCTGTACCATTACTGCATGTGCTCTAATTTTGCCACCCTCTTCTCCCTTCTCCTCTCTCCTGTCCCGGCCCAGGCCCATGGTGCGGGGCAGGGTGACCCTCGGGTTGGTCCGGGTTGCTGCGTGACTGAGCACCTCTCCCGCCGCACAGGAGACATCAATTACAGGGCTCGGCGGTGCGGGTGTCACTGCCGTGTAATTAATGGGACGTCCCGGGACTGCCCCCGCGGGCCCTGGCCTCTCAGTGAACTCCCCAGGAATGTGCAGACAAACACAGGGAGAGGGCTGTACACAACAAGCACACACAGGCTATGGGCTACAAGCTGACGCACACCTGCTCATGTGGTTAAACTGAAATGCACAAGTCTCTGTTACACATACACAACTGTGCAGTGTAATGTGATTTACTGGTTTCCCTCAGGTGTGCGTTTGAACTTAAAATAGCTGAATTGTAATGCTGCATTTTTATAAAAACAGCCTATATATTTCATTAGTATGCTTAAGCCCACTGTGGCTCCATACTGTTAGCTAAAAAGTATTGCCAAGATACTCTATAAATACACGGGTTTACTCTGACAAGTGAAGAGGTTGATGAGACAAAACACAGTTTCTTCATGCTGTCAGACATACAATTTATCTATGCATCCAACTGGTTAAAGGTATTCTGCTAAATCAACTTTTTTGAGCTTTTAAGCATGTTATAATGATGTTCGGACCTCAAAAATATAGATGCGATTTATGGAGCCATTCAAAAGACAGGCTCATTTTTGTATTTATGTCATATTTAGAAGCTGGTGAGTTTATTTAGAAAATAAACATTGGGATGAGTGATACAATATAATTTTAATAAACCTATTCTATTCTGGTGGGACATTATTATTGTCTTATTCATTGATGATAATAAAATTAGCATGCGTGGACTAAATTTACTAAGGGTGACATCATTTACAGTGAGACTGTCATTTAGGATTTATTGTGTTGAAATTGTGGTAAATATAGCTATCTTGACATATGTTCATGCAAAAAATGTGAGTTAAAAACTAAGCAGGCAACAATAAACTTCCATGCACACTCATGCAGGTACTGTTTAGAGACTGTGACTAAGTGTCTGAGCATGTGCACTGTGTATGTGCACCTCGCCTCACCTTATTATGGTGAAAATGTTAGTTAGCAGCTAAACAGTTGTAGAATATGGCCACACAGAATAAGGGATTAGTAGGTGCTTTATAATGACCAATTAAGAGCTAATTAAACACTAACTAGCTGCTATTTAGCACCTAGTTAATGGTTAATAGGTGGACCATAAACTAAACTGTTACCAATATCAAAAATATTGCTCATAGGACCTTTAAATACATAATTGGAAATCACTTAATTTGATTTTTAGGTCAGAGAAAAAATAAATCAAATTGTAAATGATTTGATAAAAAAAAAAAGTATATATTTTTGCAATATATAAACTGTATGTATCAGCACAATAATACATTTGTTTAGGTTCTCAGTCATCCAGATCATATATAGACATTTAAAAAAAAAAAAAAAAAAAAAAAAGCTTTGTTTTTTACACATTTTATTTCTCATCCACAGACTTTGCCAATTCTTTCACATGATAGTTTTTATAGTTCTATGAAAATCTGAAATTGACCAAGCTGCAATGTTAACTATTACCTTCCCTAAACTCACCCCACGTCAGAGATTTGTCCTGGGACACAAATGAGAGTCTCCAGTTGGATAGACCCTAATTGTTTTTGTATCCAAAGCCACCCTCTCATCCGCCTACTGCCCTTTGAGGACCAGCTCATAAATCACTGCCTCTGACAAGCCACAGAAACACAAGTCACCTGATGCATCTTCACTCGGAGCTGTCCCTTATGCTTTTGTGCTTTCCAATCACATTACATCCATGGAAAATATGCTCCAGAGTACATAAGGCTGAGTTATAGATATACTATTCATACTTTCATACAAAGACACATATGCTGAAATCACTAAAAGTTACTCTCCCATTGACTCCCATAGCATGCAGCCCACCCCCTGCCGCCTGCCCCAGTCATTTGTCAATCAGCCAAACAAACAGAAGCACCCGGTCCCAAAGGTCACAGGGTCATGGGATCCTTCAACTCTCCTCCTGAACTCAAACTCACTCCAGTTCCACTCTATTCAGTCAGCTCAAAGCCAACTGTCAGCTCACTTTCCCCCCCAACACTGACAGAATCCCATAGAAGAAGGAAGCAACTATGAGGGAAAAGTTTAAACACATAGTAAATGTCTTTGAAAAAACAAAACCTTGATGAATAATTGAGGTTCTGGCTTTTCAACTGGTGGGTCAGGAGCAAAAAGTGTGTCGCGGGCATGTTCTCAGCAGGTTGTGGAGTACAAAAAAAATGGGTAAAAGCTATGTCTTTTGTTTTGACTTTGTTGGGATTAATATTAGGTTGTAAACAACACTGCAAAGCATAAATAATCAGTGGTGGATGAAGTACTCAAAAGCTGTACTCAAGTAAAAGTACTGTTACTTCAAAAAATATATTGCTCTAGTAGAAATAAAAGAACCCAACAAAAAATGTACTTAGTAAAAAAGTAAAAGTACATTTGAATGTTTTTGCAAAATCTTCTTCTTCTTCAAACCCAGAACCTTCTGATTGTCAGATGTGTTACCCACTAAACCACAAAGGACAATTTTAACTTTTTTAGACAATTTAAAGTTTTACTCAAGTAAAAGTAAAAATAAAATCATCCAAAATTTACTCAAGTAAAATTAAAAGTATACACAAAATGTACTTAGAAAGTACTTTTTTCTCTTCTTCTTCTTAAAAAAAATGTACTGAAGTAAATTACTTGAGTAAAAGTATCTGGTTACTGTCCACCACTGTAAATAAGTAAAACAAAAATCTGTGCCAAATGATAAGGCAAGACTTTGAGTCTCAGGATGATACCAGTTGATAATGACTGATTCTATGTTTTATAATCAAGGATTTTTTTACATCATTGACTGTTGAAATAATGGCTGACAGAGAAAGTAAGAGAAAGTGTCTATATTCTGTTATATTGGGCGTCACAGTCATGCAGTGGTTAGCACTCTTTTTTAAAGATATTTTTGGCAATTTTTTAGACAGATGAGACAGCAGGGAGAGATATTTGTCAAACTGTTGGCAGAGGCAGGCTGTATTTGCCCTGCATATGTGCCGCAGCTCAACCATCGGGCTCAAATTGTAAAAGAGGAGCGTGAGACATAATTTTTACATGGATTGGCCACCACAGAGTTCAGACCTTAACCCCACTGAGAATATTTGGGATGTGCTGGAGAATACTCCTCTCCCATCATCAATACCAGATCTTGGAGAAAACATTTATATGAAAATAAATGTTGTGACATTGCAGAAGCTTATCAAAACAATGCCACAGCAAATGCGTACCATTATCAAAGCTAAAGCCAGTCCAACGAAATATTAGTGTGACTTTTTCTTTTTGGCCAAATATAATGGCAATTAAAGCTCTTTACTTTTACTGTTTTCAAGTTTTGGCAGTATCTGCTTACAGAGCAAAGTACTACCAAAAAAATTTAATTAAATTTAAAAAAGGAAAGCATCAATTAATAAAGACCTATTTCTGGCCAAAATGTCCCTCATCAAAGTCCCAATAAAATCTCACATTTGCAAATTTGCATTTTTCTACCTCTGCTCCCCGTGTCCCAAGATACTGATGCACAGTTAAAGTTTGCATCCTCTAAAAAAAGAAAAGCAAAATTAAATAATAATAAATATTGGCAAAGAAATCATGCTATGCTTAGCGAAGTGAAGACAATAGAATGGCACCAGTCTAACACTAAACTTTGGCTAGTTTATGTTTATGGTAAGTTTATGGTAAGCTCCAAACTTAAAAAAAACAAACAAAAAAAAAAAAAACAGTTCCCCTTCTGTGGGATGAATAAAGGTTTCCTTATCTTATTTTAATGTGATGCAATGTCAAAGTATATTGCAAATGAGTCCAGTTTTCCTCTTTTTAAACTTTTTTGGTCTTTAAGATTTATTTGACAGAAGTGACAGGTAATTATAGAGAGATCGTAAATTGTCAAAGTCCAGACTTGAACCCACAAACTGAGGCTGAGTTGTAGTCCCTCTGTATATGCAAAGCATGCTCTACCAACTGAGCTATATCCTGGCACTTTTCCGCTTTTTATAATAGAAAAAGTGGAAAAAAAGCCAAGTTGGTGTTGGACGTGGGATGCACAAATAGAACAGAGAGGGAAAAAGCTAAATCAGGCTGTGGTGATTTAAGCAGCTCCTCCATTTTTGTCTTTGAGTGACTTCTTCTTCCTGTGCTGGACAAGCTCCCAATGCGTTACTTGCCTCCCCCCTCCCTCCTCCCTGTATCTGTTTCTGAGGGCCCCGCCCCTCTCCAAACATCACGCCTGGAGCCCACACCGAGTTTGACCCGGCCTTTGTTGTTGCAGCGGGACAGAGGCACAAACAGGGCAGCACTGTCACCCCAGTGATTAAAGAGCGCATGTTTTCAGTCAAAGGGCCTCAGAGGGGAGTGATCCCAGAGAGAGGAGGGGAGGGGAGGAGGAGAGCAGGGGCAGGGGGGAGGAAGAGAGGAAGATAAAGAACTAACACATTCACATTGGAAATAAGGGCATTAGAGGAAGTCAAAAGACCGGGCTGAAATCCGGAAGCTGCTGTACCAATTGTCCTACAGCTCACAAAACTACTAAATTCTATTCCCAATGTCTAAAAAGCAGACCTTGCGTTTCATTCAACAGTGCAGCACGATACAATAATACTGAAGGCTGAATAATGTACAAATAAAGAGCATTTTGTCCATTTTTTGTGATGGACCAGAACTTCCCAGAAAACAAAAAGGTGTCCATTCTCACTGGTCCTGCAGAGCACACTCCCACTCTGCTCATAAGTCCATCATTAGTCCCATTTCTCCAGGGAACTGATCAAACCACTCTTGTCTCGGTCTGCATGCAGAGCCAGATTACTGAGACCACAAAACTGTGAGATGTTCAAATCATCTGGGGATTTACCAGGACTGCTAAAACTTTGTTGTGCTAAAAGCTATAATGAAAACGCTAAATTTGCAATGGCAATCGTAGTTTTATCAATAAATACAAACGGTTACACTTGACTTAAACACGACAGATGGACCAACACAAGCAGCGGAGGGAGGTGTCTTTGTTGGTGCGTCTCTAAACACTGGACTAATGTAGTTCTGTCTGTTTAGTACTGAGTGCAGATGAATGCCTCTCCTAGTTTAATCAGTGTACCCAGGTGCTCCACTCCCATTAAGAGAAATTTGAGTGACCACCAATTCCAACCAGAGTCCTGGGTTTACATGCAGTTTAAAACTCCTGTTATATTTGGAGTAAGTCACCAAACAGGGGTATGGCAAAAAAAAAAAAAAAAGAAAAAGGACACTGGCCAACTATTGCTGCATTAGATATAGTGTATTTGTATTATAATGATGACATGATGTTGGGCACTGTTATGATTTCGTTCCTGGAGTAGTGGCATAACAAATTTCTATAGATTTTGAAAGTAAAGCCATGATATTCAGAGTCAAAGAGAATCACTTACTCCGTGTCTAGAAAGGGGAGTGTTTGTGTTGTACAATCTGTAAGCCCTTTGAGGCAACTGCTGTTTGTGATACGGGGCTTATATAAATAAACTAGAATTGAACTGAAAGCCCGCTCTCTGACATTTGTTTGCCTATTGTGAGCCAAAGGCATCATCTGTGTTTGTTCAGCGGCGACATGTTTGGCAAAAAGCTGTCAATAGTAATTACCCCACTTTAGCAGAACCGACGTCGACGACTGCTGAATTCACAAATAAAAAAAAAAAAAAAAAGAAAAAGGAAAAAAAAAAGTTGCTGATGCTCCAATGTTGATCTTACGATGCCTGGAGCTTCTTCACAGCCCAGTTCTTTCACAGTCCTCCCATAGAGATATATTGCACTTGTGTGGGAATTAACTCAAGTCTATTGCCCTGATGGAGAAACGGGATTTGAGTTACGGTTGTGTGCGTTTTTTTAAGCCTCCAGAATGGACTTTTCTTGAGTTATGTGGGGAACAGGGGTGGATATATTTCTGGAAGCTGCACGGAAAGTAAGAAAAACTGCAGTAATGAATTTAAACGATGGAAGAAAAAAAAAAAAAAAAAAAAGCGCTTGGCAGATTTGACAAATTAGCTCGAACACTTTTGACTGTCAAGCTGTTAATTTATGACTGAGCAAACTTCCAAGTGTTTGCTTTGGACGCCTCACACAGGGGCCCACAGCTCGCCGAGGTGACTGTTCGGTGAATTATGAAGGCAGTGCGGCTATTTGTTTATTTCTTCCCGTTCCCCGGCGCTTTCATGGCCCTATTTGTTTGAATCCTCGCGAGTGTTGTAGAAGAAACGGATTCCTGTTCGCATTAATAAAAATAATATTTTGCTGAGCGAGGTCTAATGGTCAAAATGTCACATCTATGCAGCCATGCTTTTTTCCCCCCAACCCTCGGCCATAATTCAACAAGCCTCCTCTTTATTTTGCCTGGGTCGGAACCTGCCAAGGACGGCCTCCCCTTAGCTGCGTTAGCAGGTCAGTGCCTCCTTATACGGTGGTCTAATAGGGTTTATGGAGCTTAGGGGACAATGCGGCTATATTTTTGGCTTATTAACATCTTGATGTACGACGCAGTTGTAGCCAAGAAAACCTCTGCCGCAGTAGTTAAACCGACATGTGATGTTAATATTCTCCTTTTAAATCACTCAAATGAATGTGTCAGTGCCTTGAATTATAGCAACATTAAGTTAGTGTGTTAAAGAGATAGTGTAGTATTTTGTATAAAAGGGTTTATGAGAATCTTAGGGATAGGTAGATTTTCCCTATACAAGGTTTATACACTTTTCTAACCAGGAATTTTCCATGGCTGTTCCCAATTGTTTTGCTACATTTCCAAAACCAGAACACATTAATAAATCGTATTCAAAATGTCTTACGTGGTACATTGCAAACATAATTTTGCTGCAATTTTATTTGTTGAAATTGGAATGGAAATTAATCTTTAGTTTTTAAAGCATTACCAAATGCCAAAATCTGGCCAAAATGTTATTTAGTTCAATTTTTTCTTTTTTCCTGTCCACTCTCCATCACTAGAAGTTCAGCAGTGGTCTGTCTCTGGTGGGTCACTTTGAGTTTGACACATAAAGATCCATCATCAGTGCACGCACGAGACAGGAGTCTGCTTTAAACAACGCTGGTATAAAGACGTTCTGAGTGTCATTACTGTCTGACCAGGATTTATGTGTGGCCAGATGAGAAGACAAAGTGCATGGATCAACTTAAAAATTTCTCCCATGCGTTGTACAAAGACAGTCAATTAAAACCTATTTATTATCTAATAAATTTTGCTTTGGATGCTGGCTCTGGGTGTACTGTATAAACCCACATCAAAGCTGAAGTGCACGCTGTAGCCTAACCACGTTATGTAGCGCTGGGAGAAGCAGACTCCGCTTTGCATTTGTGGTTTTAGCTGTGCATGAACCTGACGGCTGCCCTCAGATGTCTGGATTTTAGATTAGACTGCCTGGTCGTTTGTTGCTACCACTTCAGTTTTTTAGGATGGATGCCTTAAGCGTGAGGGAAATGTCACTCCATGTGCTTTTAAGCATGTTTACATTTGTGTATGCTCCCGAGGCTAATCACCATGACTGCTAATGAGAAGATAAACTTTTATGAAAACTAACAAGGTTTCTAAACATTCAGAAGTATTATTTAAAAAGTCCTATCAGTGCTCATAAGCAGGTTTACATACCTTCATTGAAAAATGAATTCTTATTATTAGGTTCTACTCAAAGTCACTCTATATCAGCGTTGTTGAAGTTAAGTGTTTATTAAGTGTTTAAGAGGCCGATTGAGGTATTTGTAGTTACTGCAGTATAGAAAACTCACTCATTAGAGAAGCAGACAGGAGCACTTACATAGCAGCTAAATGTGCTGGCATAGCTACTGTCAGTGGCCTAACTTAGTAATGCCCCAGTGCACAATTTTAGAATAGGCCTCAGTGGTATAAAGCCAATCAGATTAGGTTTTTGCACTAAGCTTCTAATTCTATAAAACATGGATTTACTGGATTCAAGTGCTTACCAGTGCTTACAGTCTGCAGAAGTGATTTTATTATTTTTGTAAGAAAACACATTTAGTTCCTGAGTTAAACAACTCACAAATGATACAGATCAATCCAGGTCTTATAATTTATAATGAGTTGGTTAAATTCAGCATGAATTAAAATAATATATTTTGCCTGATGTTACGCCCCTGGCTCTATAGCCAAAATATACGTACTATATAAAGGCTTGGACAAATGGTAACATGTATTTTTGTTGCGGAAAGTGGTAAATACATATACGTGGTATATACCTCAGTCACAATGACCCGTACAAACGGCTGCAAACACCCAACAAACTTTTTGGACCATTTCCAACAGTCAGTGTTGTGCATGAACGAGTTCAAATGATTGTGTTCATTGAACACGTTCATTTTTATGTGAACTTTGAACTGAACTCAACACATTTGTAAATCAAGAACTTGAACGTGAATTTGTTCAGATTATGTGAGATGAACGACGTACGTCACATCAATTAAGCGTCGGAATTTGTTTTCACCTGATGATGAGTCGAGTGACGAGGTCTGATCGCACTTTTTAAACAGCGCAGTCACTCACTGCCCACGGGCTCCACTCCAAAACTGCACCGCTTCGCCAGAGAGCGCTTGTGTGCGCAATGCATCTTGGGTAACATAGTGTGAAGCCAAAGATAGTCGAATCTAATATTTTGGCAGTGCAAGTGAAGGCACAGAGAACACAGACGATGCTGCCTCTAACTATGATCACTTACAGACATTTTACACATTGTCACGCAAAGACTCTGACGGAAAAAAAAAACCTTTCTGTGCAAGCTTATATATGCAAAAACGTCCATTTTGTGTGATAGAATTTAAGGGCGCACTCACACTAGGGCCATTCAAACCGTGCTGTGCCCAGGTAAGACTGGGGAGGGGTCTGAGTCCCCCGCCGGCCCGCACTCTCACCTGCACAAACGATCTGTGCCGTGGCCCGGTTACGTCATCACCGCTGAGAGCGACAGGCTGCTACGTCATCGTAATGCGCAGTTTGTTTACAAGCGGAGCGAGCCGCTAACAGTTTTAAAACCGGTGTAGTGGAAAACGTGAGACCAGCGGCATGAAGTATCTGTGCTATTGTGATTCTGCTTTGAGTCTCGTTCGAGAGACGCGGTCTTCTGTCACAGGTTTGGAATAAACCACATACGAGGAGCAGTGAAGGCACCGCAGACGATGAGAGAGGCTTCAGAACTACTGCCACTGTCTGTTCTCTTCTTCAGAAAGGTGAGCGCAGGTCGCTGGCATTGGTACAAGTGTTGATAATGGAGTTTATTCACTTTTTACCGAGAGAAGAACAGTTGCATAGATGACACGCCTCATAGTCGTGCGTGCGCGCATGCATGAGCAACCGTGCCGTGCCGTGGCCCACCTCCTCCAACCGTGCCAAAGTCCTGAAGCGTATCGTGCCAAAGTCCTGAAGCGTACCGCGCCTGGGCGCGCTCGGGACCACTCAGTGCCGTGCTTTAGGGGCGTTCCGGACTTGGGCACGGTTCGATTGGCCGAGTGTGAGAACACCTTAAGATCTACAGTGAGGCTAGAAGGTAGATGTATAGTGATAGAAGTCATAGTTTGAAAAACAAGTTCAGCCTTTCATTTACATATCTCACCTAAAAATAACATGAACTGAACTTTGAACTAGTTCAAAATTAAAATTGTGAACTATGAACGTGAACAGTTCACTTTGAACATGTGTGAACTGAACTTTGAACTAGTTCATGAAAAGTGTGAACTTGCACAACACTGCCAACAGTGTCCTTAAGACAGCCTTATAAGAATCCAGTGGTTGTAGCCCATTCGTAAGTTCATGGCCAGGTCTTGGTCTTGTCCGAGATTTTCTACAAACGCGCCACGAAAACCCTCTCCCCAGGGCCTATGTACAAATGCCTGAACAACAACCTAAGAGCAACGCAACGTGATCTGGTTTTGTAACTGTAATAACTGCTAAACAGACTTTATTTATTGTCTTTATAGCTATGTAAATCTTGTAATGTAGCTTATCCTAATTGAGAAGCGCTAAAAGATGGTAAGGCTTTACGCTGTGTCTCTGTGTCACCGACTCATAAAACCATAATCACTGTCTCTTTCACTTCTTCTGGGCAGATTCAAATCCACACACTGTCCATTCTGACAGACTCGTGTCCATCACAGAAAGGAATGATGCTATAAACTTTGCTAAATTTACCAAATTTATACAAGAAAGGTTTGTCAAAGACAGTCTCGCGTGTCAGGGTTAAATTCATTTGATGTAAGCTGTGCCCAAAAAACAGAATAAAATGTATAATCTGCTATGGCCTCTATATAAACTGACTGAGTTGTAAATAGGCTATTTTAGATATTTTGGTGATCTAATGCGTGCTTTTCACATTGATACAAATGGTACAAATATGTGTAATAATGCGTATGTTGCTGATGTTAACAGGCTGTTTTATGCTGTAGCCTAAGGAGAGTTTTATGTGGCTCTTACTTTTGCAGTCAGAATAACAATAGGGTTTAGACTTCAACTTTAGGTAAAACAAGCGCACTACATTAATACCAGTAATAGTAGTACCACACAGCTTCGATAAGGAAAACCTGCACAGCACGCAACGCAAGACCTGTGCCTCGGACGCATCCACACACACCTGAGACCCAAACTACCAACCAACAATGGCTGTAAAAGACTTCATCCAAACTATAATAAAGCCACAGAATCCCTATCATGCCACAACACCACAACAAATCTGTGTTTTTACAACACGCAAGGCCCCATGGGAAACATAGGGATTCATTTCATTCTCTTTTCTGAAGAAAATGTCTTGCATTTCCTGTAAAGCCCAGTTTGTCCACATTCACCACTGTCTATAAGAGTGTCCTGAAGTTTGGTCTGAGTTATGACGGATGGTAATCCAAATCCAGTCCCTGTTCACTGGCATCTTACGGTTTGTATGCGCTCCTCTTCACATCCAGCTGCTCTCACTCTGTCCCACAACCGTAACAGTTATTACGCACGCACACAACACACGTGTAATATGTGATCAAACTTTTACATCACATAGGGTTTGTAATTTAGGACCTGTAGAAGGTGCAGCTGTAGTCTTCTCAGTATTATTGTCATCTTGAACATTACAAACTTTTGAACAAATTTTCTAGCAGATGTGATGATGAGGACACAGAATTTTAGAGATATTGGAATAGCCGCCACTTATATCCCGACAAAATGTGCTGAAAGCCCTAGGATCTTCCTAACAATGACTTCAGATTGCCATGAGTTGCACATACGGGTGCCGTACGGCCACCTTACGACAACAATTTTCGTAAGATGGCTGCGAGTATACCACAGGAAGGTTTTGAAGGCACCTTTACGGAGAACATAAGAACTCTACGGCCAGCGTATGGCAGAAAATCAGCTCATTTTCTTGAGAATGACTCAAGTTGCTCTTGCAAATTGAACGGCAGCCATACCAACTTCCTAAAAAGGCTGTGGGAAACTATACCCACCTCCACAAATGTCTACAACCTCCAGATTTCGTATAAACTGGGCGATTCGTACAAACCCATCATTCGTGAGAACCTTTGTGACTGTGGCTTAAACAACATGGACCTAGTCATGCTGTAATTTAGCAGCCAAAAGGTCACCAAGTCTATGCATTGTCACAAATGTTTTTTCATACCAAGCACCAATTTTCATCACCAATATTCTTCAAACTAAATTGGTTCTGTGTTGTTTAAGCATTACCTATACCTCCACTTATAATTTCCATCATCTCGTGTGTGTCACATGCCTTCATCGCTGCCCCGGTATCCCAACTCTAACCCCCCTCCTTCATGTGTGTGGTCTGCTCGATTGTGAAACATATAGTGAGGAGACAGAGGAGCACACGAGCATGAAATCCACCAAACCTCCTCTAATTCCCTGTAATTTATGGCTCTCAGATACATGTCATGCTCAGGCTAAACAAACGCTCCTTTGTCACCGACGGCAGCCTTTGATCAGGAAGAATCCGACTCACTGCAACGGATCTGCCCCGAACTGCTGCTCACCCTGCCACCGCAAAACTACAGACTGAACTCAGTAAGAAGTCTTTACCTATGTCATGCTTCCAGAGACAGATGAGTAAAATGTACAACCCCTTCACCTTAAGTTAGGAGTTATTTTGACTTAGCCCTAAAGTTCAAATGAAAAATGTGACTGTTTGACACAGGCCCATAGGCAGTATTATTCAGCCTTAGTTTCAGGACTTTGTGGATCATCCTTTAACTTTTATAACTTGGGCCACTGCTAACAAGCCTCTTGCACCTCTCGAGTGGAATCTTTGCCCATTTTTTTCACGTGCACAACCTCTAGCTCAGTGATGTTTGATGGCCTCTGTGCTGCAACTGCCTTCTTTAAATCCCACCAAAGATTCTCAATGGGATTTAAATCTGGAGACTGAGAAGGCCACTCTGGGACGTTCCACAATCTTTTTTTGTCTGTTCTTGAAAAATATTTTATTAATAAATCCTTAGGGGGTTTCTGATTTATTATTTCATGTGCAGATATGTAACATACATAAACAGGCTACTTTAACATCCTAAATTCTCTGTTTGGAATAAAAGAATGAAGGTAAAGCTGCAACAGTAAACACAGGGCCGGAACTAAGCAGCTGCTTAGGGAACCAAGGGCGCCAGGGGGCCACCAAAGAGCGCTTGAATTGTCAATACATGTGTTCATTAAAAATATTATATTGTATATTGTAAACTGTAGTACATAGTTCAAATGTATATTGTGTATATGAATTGAAAACAAGGATATTACCATTCCAAAATTGAATATATATTTACAAATGCAATATTTTACATGTAGTCTACTCAGCTGGAACACCTGTGAAAATGCATCAGTATATGTTAAATATTGTCTTTTCTATTAAGTTGAAGTTAATGACATTCTCAGCCAAACACTGGTCTGATGTTGACAGTGCATGCAACTAATAACAGCTGTGTCACATTTGCAGAATGTGAATCATCAATAGTTGCAGTGCAATGGTGGCACTGGCCCAAGTCAAATTCTACTTAGGGCCCCATGAAGGTTTGGGGCGGCCCTGAGTAAACAGTAGACTACTTGCTGTTTAGCCCCACCTTTTAATGCATTTCTCTGTGCCACTGGACCACATTTTAACAACTTGTCATAACAAGTTTGACCTGTGCTTAATGAAATCTAAACTATAAATGCAATGTTTTGATTCTCAAAGTGAAAGGCGTACTTTGCGAAATCTGAAACAGCTGTTGCTAACATACTCTAGCTTTTTTTTTTTTTAAGTTAGCACAACATTTAGCGTGTCCTCTTTAATATGGTTGTTTATCACAAGAACAAGACTAATTTAATTAAAAACATTTCCCACATAAAAAGCTCTGAAATCGCCATTTTGTTAAACTTACCAAAAATATATTAAGTCATATATCTTTAAACATTGTGTGCAACTTTTGGTTAGAAAAGCCATTTTGTTCAGCCTGGCCATACATAAAATGCTAACAAACTTCTCTGAGATTGGTCCTGACTTGCTGCGTGCGGCCATGTTGGTGCTGAAAGTTTTTTTTTCACACCTTGACATGTTCTTTCAAAAGTCAAAAGCTTTGCTTGCCCTCCTCAGTTTCCTGTGAACTTGTGACCCCAGCGCACACACCCCCCTCATTCACCCCAGTCTCTCCACAGGACGTCCCAGCAGCAGGCCCCACCAGGTGATTGACAGCCAGAAGGGAATTATGGAGCCATGGGAGGAAAGAAAAAGGAGGTGACGCTCTGAGGTCAAGCAACAGCAAGAGCCACAGAGTTCAACATCTGTAAAGTCACACAGACAGGCATGACCCCCGCGCACTGGAGCACAGGCAGGTGACATCACAGACATGTACGGACAGAAACATGTGGGGAGGCTGGACATTTATCACAACCGGTACTTTTAAATTTAATATATCCACCAAAGTACAATAGCAGCATTTGTATGAATCTGTATGAAATATTGTTAAATATCAGCAGTTGTAAATGTTCTGCTGACACAATACATCTAACCATGTACATTACAAAGCTTGATATACAATGTAATAACCACTGTTGATGGAATACTCTCGCTATCATTACATATTATTAAATAGTTTGCTAGTGTTAGTTGAAATGAGCATTTCAAATGAAGTTTCAATGAAAAAAGGTTCAATTAAAAATAAGAATGTTCATAATACATGTTGGAAAAATAATCTGTAGTTAACTAATACATTTTTCAGTCATATGTCATTCATTTAAAGCCAAAATAGTGTTAGATGCAGTGATGGATTGTTTTTGAATCAAATCATGGGCCTCTGAATTGAACTCAAATTATATTGTGAGATGCCCAAAGATTCCCACCTTTACTGCTTATTATATATTCTGTTTGAAAATCTATAATGTTTTTACCATTAGTTGAACTTTACTATTATTTCCTAGGCAAGCAACTCTTCCTTCTTGCACATAGTGTAATTGCCAAAGCAGGGATTATCTACTGTTCCATAAGTATGTCATGGGATTTTTAATGTAGTTTCAGTTCTCAGCTAGTTTGAAGCATAACCATTCTTATAATTACATAAAATACATTCATAATGTATAAAATAAATGTGTCATTGAGGTTATAGTAAAAATATTTAGAAAATGTATTTTGTGGAAGAATATTTAAATTAAAATCAGTGGATAAAATTGGATCTCACAATTGGACCAATTAAGAATTACAGCTCTGTACGCCAACACGCTAAAATATTCAAATGTTAAATATTCAAATCCTATAATGAGGCCTAGAAGATATATTAAGGTTTTAAATTTCACATAACTTTCTTAGACGAATATTCTACACAACTACACAAATGATGTATCACTTCATTCTAACTGATCCTCCTGTAAAACACTGCTAGTAGCTACACTACTTTCTCTAAAGCACTTCTCATTTGAAAACATAAGGTTTCTGGGATGTTTTGAAATATGCAAGGTGGTAGCTTTGGTTTGCCCTGTCAGCCGGCGGGACTTGCGTGTGTGTGTGTGTTGAGTGGTGGTGCAGAGTGATTAGGCCCGTCACCATGGGCCCGTGGGATTGACAGTAACACTGCCTGACTGCTGCTCACCGGGGGCAGGAACACTGGGGGCACTGTGTAACGGAGACACAGGCAGGTACTGTTCTCCTGCCGAGCGCCAAACAAACTGCTGTTGACATCCCTGTCACCAGCGCTCATTTCTGCCGCTCCGCCAGATTAAACTCAACCGGCGGCGCTAGACAGAGGCATCAAATTAAGTGAAAGAGGCTGACAGCAAGCATGTTCAGCGCGCCGGCTTTCTGTAGGCTGTTTTCTTCCGCTTTGCCTTTTTTGCATGAAACGCTATCTTCCAGCCCGTATTCCAAGAAGAGGGATCAAAGATTAAATTCAGGGGTAGATTTAGAGGTGTTTGATGAGCGAAAAAAACACCAAAGACGGGAAAGTGTGAGCTGAGAACAGGTGAAAACTTTGAGGTAGAGATGTATACAAGATATGCCTCCATGATAGATCTGATCATTTCAGCTTCTGCAGACTTTGTTGTCACGATATCAAGTAATTGCATCTCTCAGTATAAATAAAATATAGTTTGTTTTTCTTACCTGATGTGAAGTCCCATTGTGTGGCCTGGTTCCTCATGGGTTAGGGACATATATACAGTAAGCTACAACATCGTACCCAGCACAAGCCAGATTAATTTTTGTGAAAATGCAGAGCCACCAAAACAAGTCTTCAGATACTCTAAATGGTTCTTTAAAGGGGCCATATTGTGCTTTTTACAGGCTTTTTTAAATAATTTTGGACACCTTTGATTCAGTATTTCAGGTTTTATAACTTAAAATAATGTATATGTATGGAAAACATCTTCTTTTGGGGAGCCAATACTTTCAGTTTGCAGTGAACGTTTGGCTTATGTGCTGTGAGACTGAGCATTTTCAGCTCTTGAGAAGGGGAAGGCCTCAGCATACAGGAATGCTCAAACATGCGTGATTGAAACAAACACTACTCAGGTATGTTTTTGAGGTGTAAACAACATTATAACATGGTTAAAAGCTCAAAAAAGTTAATTTAACATACCTTAAAAGTGACACTATCCTTTCACCATATAATAGTCTTAAAATTAAATTGTATAGCCCTTAGACCAACTTCTCAAACATTCCAGGATACATATTGACATAACAAGTACGTCCCTAGTAGGTGCAAATGTGAAAATATTACTCATAAACCACTATGAACTATAATGTTTGCTCTGGTTTAACAGAAAGGCTCCTGGTGGCAATTTTGGAATCATACCTGCCATTCTGTTTGAAAAAGAACTACTTCCATACATTTGGAAGTAGGTCAGAGGTCAAAGGTAAAAGGAATAACCAGAATCAGATGCAATAACAACTGTATCTTAATTTGATATCCAGTATTATGTGCAGTTATTGACACATCACTGTTGAACCTAAATTCTGTTCTAAAATCCTAACTTGAGCATCAGCGTACTTCATATCTTGTTCCCCACCCGTTGGCTCTCCACCCACCTCCACTCAGGGACATGTCATCCTCAGACACACGCTGCCCCCGCCTACCTCTCGTACGCACATGTAGCCTCTGACAGAGTGAAGTTGTCAGGGAAATGGAGAGGAAATGACAGGGGGCATATTTTCACAAATCTCCCCTGTTGGCATACTCCGCTCTGGCACTGGGCCTGTCAGCAGCCTGTCTCCTCGGTTTAGCCGTCAGACACAGTCAGAGAGCCAAATACACTGGGACACGCTTGTCCTTGGACAGGAGTGAACACTGCAAGCTGAAGGGAGAGACAACAATAGAGTTAGAGCGATTAAGAAATTTCATGAGGTTAAGTCTGCTTCTCGCTCAAACAGAAATGTCAAATGCCAGGCTATTATCCCTTTTACCAGCGCTGTAACATAAACCGGTGCGCTTGGGGCACCGCGTGTCACTGTGACTTTGGGAAAGTGACTTTGACGAGGTGGCGGCCGGCCAACGGCGGAGCTGCACACGTCTACCTGCTTCACTGGAGGCACTGCTTTGGCCTTCATGTGTCTCCCACAACCCCCTGCTCTGCCTCTGTGCGTCCCTAAACACACACTCTCTCTCCAGCTGTGCACGCCACGCCACCGCTTCAACAGATACTGAGCTGTTTGACCGAGCACCCCAGGGCCCACAGCCCCCATCACCCACCACGGCTAATTATGTTGGCATAAAGAGCAAAAACACCAACAGGAGAGGGTGCATGTACAGTACTCACACAAAGCTTAAATCATAAAGCTAAGGAAGTAAATGTTTTGAGCTAGAATGAGACCATCAAGGCACTGAAGAGCGGCCCATCTGTAGATACGTTTAGGTAAACATGTCTGAAAAGGGAAACGGAAACACAATTTTTCTACTAAAGTTTTATTGCCTCCACAGGCTGAACTGGCTGGTACTGAAGGAGACTGGAGGTCAGCTGCTGCTGCTGGGTTTATACAGGCTCGTTAGGAGGGCTCAGGCCAGAGGCTGCAGCAGGACACAGCCAGGACAAGGACACATGTGTCCGCTGAACTTCCCTCTGAGTGTAGTGTGAGTGTAGTTTGTGTGTTTACATGCTTCCTGCCCAGAGACACTTGGTTATCCTGCCCCGGGGGAGCACTCTCCCTGGGGACTGGCGCGATTAGCTTGTGGCTATAGGCTGTCACCACTTCTTCACACAAACATCACACAGAGTTCCTTCAGAAGTCCATGCTGATTGGTTAACACAGTCCCCAGGCGCAGTGAGGTCACCCACTCTCCATTTCAAAGACAGGGTGGCGGTGGAGCTGGCCGGCCTCTGAAGCTCCAGTCATGTGTGATTTTCCAGTCCACTGCTCTGTGATGAGCAGCTCTGGCCCGTGCAGCCCCCAGGGCCCGGCCTACAGAGAGGACTTGGAGCTTGTCCACCTTCTGCTCTGGTCTTGTTGTATCATTGGAAATGAGGCTCATCATCGCCTGCCAAGCAGCACTGCAGTCATCATTCTCCAGAGCCTCGGCGGGGCTCGGCCCGGGTAAATTATGCTTACCCACACCATTATTAGACTCATTATAGAGCCATTTGAGTGGCTTTCAGCCTGTCACAGGCGCTCAACTATGTCTTCGGCTTGACTTGATTTCGTCTGACAGGCTTTTCTTAAACTGGCTGGGGAGGGGCGGCGCACTGGAGGGAATGAGGAAAATGCTTCTTGAAAGAGTCAAGCGTTTGGGAGTTTGATGTTGAACATTTTATTTGCTTTTATGGAGAGGCACATATGGCAGGTTTTGACGTTTCTCTCCATATCTTCAAATTATTTTTTGCTTTTCAGCTGGAAGCACATAAATATAAATGCTTTAGGGGGCAGGAGACCTGGCAGGTTCAGTTCGTCTTGCTGGTTGTTGACACATTTTTAAACACAGTTGAGAAATGACCCTCATTTCTGGAAACCTAAGGCCTTTCAATTTGACTGTGCTTGGCAAACGGCTGCAGCTCTCCTGGATTCCCAATGGCCTGTCAACCGCAGGCTCTGCCATCCATTCACTTCTGAAGTCATGTCCCCACTAAGCCTTTAGCTCCATCTTTCATCCTGTCATCGCTAACATGATGGGGAGTTCCCCAGGAGTGGGACAAACTTCGGCGGTGAAGACTGGAGAAGAGTGTACCATCGTTCCTCCATGTTTGATCTGAACTGAGCCCAGATCCCTCCGTCTCTGCCGTTTGTGATGGCTCATTTGGAAATATGGCCCTGGGCTCTGGCTCCCTCGTGCCCCTGCCAAAAACAATAATTCTCTTTTCATTTCTTCAACTCACTTTTATAATTTTGTATTTCTTCACTGCCAGTTGAGGCCTTTTGAAGTATTTTATTGAATTTCCTGCTGGACTATATTTTTGTTTTATCTTACAACTGCTGTTTCACTTACTCTACAAAGTGTCTAACCATATCTGCTAAAAAGCATTTATCTATGTAGCCTCTCCAGAAATATACATAGTGAAGTAGTTTTGCAATTGTAGTATATTATAGTCAAAAACATAACCACAAGCATTTGAATTCATACAAACCTGGGTTTTAGGAAAAGGGGAGTAAAGTATGGAGTATTTAAACCAAACTTTTGAACTAGTTTCACCATGTCATAATGTATGCATGCAGGGCTTGACATTTACTTCTTTTGCTTAATGGCCACTCTGGCTAATCTTTTTCAAAAGTTACTAGCCAATAAGAACTTTTAATAGCCACAATTTGATTTGTTTAACAGTGTGTGTTCATTTTAATGATATACTGCAAGCTTGAAGAAATTTTAAATTTGGACAGGAATTTATTAAATATTTAAAAAAACAGGTTTACCTATAGGCAGAATAAATAGCATATATGTGCATGTGGTGTCACATATTTTAAAACATGTTATTTTGTTTAATATATTTTTATCCACTTATGGTGAATTATTAATTACTGTAATTCACTATGAATTACTATATTGTGTTACTAGCCAAAATTAAATTCTATCCATATTTGGCCGGTTGGTTAATGTTATGCCCATTTTGCACCTCAAAAACATACCTGGTGTAGTATTTTGCTTCTTGCATGCTTGTTTGAGTAATCCTGTATGCTGAGGCCATTTCTTTCTCAAGAGCTAAAAACGCTCAGTCTCACCACTCTAAGCAGACACAGGAAAAAAAGTGTGCAAAACTATTTCAAAAGGCCTGAAAAAAAGCATAATATGGCACCAAAAAAGTGTTTTTCTGCTTTTTAGTGTAATAAGCCCTAGATTGAGGGTAGATTGAATCATACATTCAAGTCTGCATTTTATATTGTATTTCAGATTGAAAACATTATTGTAGTTTGAGCTGGGGCATATACATATGAACTGCTAGACTGGGCTTTACCACTTTACCACTCCAAACGCCCCACCTATCCTCTAATCATTATTTCTCCATCTTGCTTCCTCATTTACTTGCCCTACTTTTTTTTTTTTTTTTTTTTTTTTTTTTTTTGACGTCCAGCCCTGTCAGAGTCTATAGCTGTGGGTGATATCATTGTCATGTCATGCCTCATTTGCATCAGGCAGATTGACAGGCGCGAGTCGGGGGCCAGCACTGCTCTCCTGATACTGCCTGATCTAATCCATATACCACTGTGTACTCTTTTCTCCCACTCAGCTCCTCTTCTGTTCTTGGCAACGGATAGCTCTAAAAAACCCAAAAAGCCTGCCTCTTATGCCTTTTTTTTCCTCTCTCTCTCTTTTCCTATCTCTCTCACCCCCTACATGTGTTTGCAATTGCCCTCCGGGGGGCTATGATTCAACTACAGCATCATCTCAATTCGTCTCAAGCCATGAAGAAGAGAAAGTGGGAGACAAGGCAGCCCTCTCTTTTTTTGCTTTTTTATTATTATTTTGTGGTGAGTGTATTTGGCGGGACGTGGACATACGGCAGCCTCAGAGGAGATGTGGGAGTTTTGAAAGAAGAGAAAAGTGCCACGCTGGCCCTAATCACATTACGGCTGCCATATTACATGTCAAACTGTCACTTTCGATTTTGAGCCAGTGTGGCGCAGTGGCAACGCTTGGCTCTCGGTCATGTTCCTGTTTTGATTAGGATTTGATAGGGACTAGATTCAAACTGGGTGCAAACATAAGGCCACGGAAAAACTGTTAGAAGTACTTTAAATCTATAAAAGTATTATATCTTCAAAAATAATATTACTAAATTCGAAGAGTACTTTTTTGTAACGGCACAGCAAAACATAAATTTTTTATTAACTACTGCTGCTGGTACTGCCACTGTTGCCCTTTCTGCTACTACTATCACGACCACTGATGCCACTATTACTACTGCTATCGCTATGACTAAAAGTACTACTGCTACTTCTTTAATAATGGATTTGATTTATATTGTGCCACGGCTGCCCTGGGGCAGACCGAAGGAAATGTGGCAGTCATTCTGCACCTACAGCCTTCCCAACCACTACCAAACACACATTCATACAAGCAAGGTGGGTGAACTGTCTTGCCCAAGGACACAACAACAGTATGAAATGCCGATAATGGGGGGGGTCGAAATGGCAACCTTCTGGTTTGTGGCCGAAGGGTTCTACCTAATGAGCTACTGAGGTCCTAACTATACTACTACAGCTATGTATTGTGACTACTACTATTACTCCTTCTATTTCAACAGCTATTGGTAATACTACTACTGCTACTACTATTACTACTTGTACTACTACAGCTATTGGTAATAGTACTACTGCCACTGCTAATAGCCTACTACTGCTGTGTCTACTATTACTACTTTTACTACTACTATGACTATTGCAAATACTGCCACTGCCAATACTACTGCTGCTAGTACTTGTGCTACTACTACAACTATTGCTAATACCACTCCTGCTTCTACTACTACTACTACTACTACTACTACTTGTACTACCATTTTGACTATTGCTAATACTACTACTGCTACTACTGCCATGCTAATACTACTGCTGCTTCTACTACTACTCCTTGTACTTTGACTATTGCTACTGCTACCACTATTACTGCTACTACTGCCACAACTACTACTACTTCTACTACTTACTTGCATACTTCTGTTTATAAGGTGAGTGTGCCACCAAAGTGAAAATATTAAAATATTACTGCTGCTTCTACTAGTACAGCTTTAGTTATATTACTTCATGTAACACTAGCACTACTACTACGACTACTACTACAACCCAGCCTGGAAGCAAACTTGACTTCTTCTAAGTGTGAGGTAAGTGTGTAACCCTAACAAAAAGAAAATAAAAATCTTCACAAAAAGTAAAAATATATACATGACAGTAAATGTATGTGTGTACTTTCTACTGCAGTCACATGTTTGTGATTAGCAAACCTTAGCAAAGCCTTTGTTTGGATGGATATAGTGTATGGCAGCCAGCAAGCGTTTCCATTGACCTCCTCACATCCAGTCACATGTCCCGTCTCATCCGTGTGTCCCATTTGAACCCCGTGTCTTCTGCCTCATCGTCCAATCTGTCACACTGGTTTTGACGTGGAGACCGTGTCAGAAGCGTCTCAGGGAGAGGGAAAGGCCAGAGTCTGCTCCGTCGCTCAGCTGCGGTGAATTAGGGAGATCGGTGCTGACAGGGGGGAGGAAGGTATAGGAGGGGTGGGTTACGGAACAGGGGGGAAGGCAATTGTTGTCCAATTGAGTGGAATGACTCGGGGAGATTGGTGGAAGCTGTGCTATTGGCCGACGATAGAGCTGCTGTCCGTAATTTCCCCAGGAATAAAGCCATGTGTATGAAGATTCTGAAATATTATGTTACAAATGTAATTGTCATGTCAAATTATGTTGGAAATAAACAGTTGTCTAGTGAAGACCGTAGCTTAGTGTGAACAGTAAGGCAGCTGTTAGAACAACTGTGTAACATCTTGGACTTTTTGGATTTGAACACAAAATGACTTGGCTGAGTTGGCTGCAAACTTGCAAGGAACTTTTTCACTCATTTATCTTCTTCTAGTTATTCCCATTAAGGCTCAGAGATGGATGGAGCCTATGGAGTCTGGCCGGACAGACAAACACTTTTCCTATTCTATACAAAAAAGTTAGTCTGGTGTCCCATCACCTAAATATTTGTTCTATGGGCGGGACAATCACTTAAGGAGTAACCAATCAGAGAAACTGAAGGGCGGGACTTAAGAAGTGCACTGCTGACCTGTAAGAAAAAAACCCAAACAAACCATGCAATAAAACACCAGAATGCGCTGTATTATGAGCAGCTCTGTAATTATTTGTGAACGAGGACAGCAGCAGAAGTCAGTTGTACAAAGACTTGCAGAGAAAGTCTGTTCGTTTGAATGTAGTCATTACGTCGGACATAAACAGGACTTTAATGTTCCTAAAATGGATATAGGAAGAAGAAAAAAGTCACATAGTTGCAAGAAAAAGTATGTAAACCCTTTGGAATTACTTAGATTTCTGCATGATTCTGTTATAAAATCTGATCTGATCTTTATCTAAGTCATAACAATAGACAAACACAGTCTGCTTAAACTAATGCCACAAAAACATATGTTTTCATGTTTTTTGTTGAACATTTATGTAAACATTAACAGTGCAGAATGGAAAAAAAAGTATGTGAACCTTTGTTGACCCTCCTTTGGCAGCAATAACCTCAACCAAACGTTTTCTGTAGTGAAGATCAGACCTGCACAACACTCAGGAGGAATTTTGGACCATTCCTCTTTACAAAACTGTTTAAGTTCAGCAATATTCTTGGGATGTCTGGTGTGAATCGCTCTTTTGAGGTCATGCCACAGCATCTCAATAGTGTTGAGGTCAGGACTCTGACTGGGCCACTCCAGAAGGCGTCTTTTCTTCTGTTAAAGCCATTCTGTCCTGTTGCATTGCCCATCCTCTGTTCAGCTTCAGTTGGTGGACAGATGGTCTTACGTTTTCCTGCAAAATGTTTGGATAGGCTTGGGAATTAATTTTGCTGTTGATGATCGCAATTCGTCCAGGCCCTGAGGCAGTCAAGCAGCACCAAACCATGATGCTCCCTCCACCATTCTTCACAGTGGGGATGAGGTTTTGATGTTGGTGTGTCTTTTTTGCTCTTACAGTCATCTTACAGGACCGACACTCTTATGGAGAGTAGCAGCAGTGATGTCATCAAGGCTTTTAGAGATACTTTTGTAAGCCTGTCCAGCTTCATGCAAGTCAACAATTTTTACTCGTAGATAATAATTTTTACATATGAGAGCTAGCTTAGTTTAAGCAGAATGTGTGTATATATAGTTGTGACTTAGATGAAGACCAGATTACATTTTATGACCAAATCATGCAGAAATCCAAGTAATTCCAAAGGGTTCACATACTTTTTCTTGCAACTGTAGTTCACTGAACAGTGCGGACTTCTACAGAATCAACAGGTGACGAAGGAAAGCACTAAATGTCATTAATCAGGTAAGAGAAGTTAATAAATTCGCTCTGGTGCCATCTTGGTTATTATATTATATTTGTATTTGTAAGATGTGCTGCAGATAAACGGCTGTGAAAGTTCAGTTCCACTACTAAAACCAGTTCTACTAGCTACTTTGCCACAGTGCACTTCTTGCATGGAACTGTTATGTTTTAATATGTTTTATATTTGTAATTTTCCTTGATAAGATACATTTTGAGTATGGGATGGTATGATGTAAACATGGCCCATCGTATCTGATGGTGCACTGCAGAATTGTGGCTCTTTTCACCCATTTCGCCATTGTTTTATGAAGAATGTGCAAATTTACTGTAGTAAAATGTGTAAATGAGAGTATGTCTCCTTAAAGCCTGCTGTATTTTCTTTGTATTTATTCTTGTGAAGACTGATACAAGATTAAAGTTGTATCTGGTCTAAAGACGTCTGTTTTTACAACTGTTCAGGGCCAGTCTCCCATAAGAAATCACTGTCCTCCCTTTAAAGATCTTATACTCTCTGCACTCATCCATCTCTCCATCTGTGCTTTTAAAGGGCTTTTCCTCACAGGTTTCAGCATTCCCAGTCTTTTGGTTCAACATTAAGCTTGAGTTACTTGAGTTATTCAGTAGGAAAGTATTTTGACATTATTTTGTAAATACAGATGAACAGTTATTTATCACCTTCACTGACAGATTTACAGTTCAGTGATTGCTCCTGACATAAATCTGTCACTGTAATGACTACGCCCTAAGTTTCTCATTGGTAAAAACACTATTTCCTTGTAGCTTCTCTTGTTTTGAACAGTGGTTCTCAATGGTTCTGACTGTGAGAACTTCAGCTATGGTCATTTTATTTCATTCCAAGACACTTTAATTTCATTGCAAGACACTTTTTAAATTGCCAAAGTTATTTTTCAAAATTTTTACTATCACCTATAGCTCGCTCATAGTAAAGTGATTAGTACCCCTTCTTTTGGTGCAGGAGATTAGGGGTTAGTTTTTCCAAAGTATAGCCAATAACGCAACTATAATATGTGCTTGTCCCGAGGTTCACTAGGAAGGACATTTAGTGTAAAAACTTGCCATCTGAATGATTCCTTATAGTAACCCCTGAAAGAAAGGGAGCAGTCAAAACCTTAGCAGCCTTTACGGAACATGCTGTTTAAAATTCCATGCAATTAAAACAATATTTTGACTTCAAGATTATATTCAGCCTCCACTGAAACCACTTTGGGTCATGGCACATCAGTAGTGAATCACAGATTTAGCAATGGAAACAGTGAATTTGCAAGGACTTTGCCAAACCTCTTTGGTCATGCGAGCAGTTTTACATAATCTAATCTAATATAATCTGGTTTTATAGGAAAAAAGTCCTTTCAGAATGATATTGTCGTACCACAAGTGGAATCTCTGACTTTCATTTCATTTACTTCAGACAAATGGCAACCCCCCAAAAATAATCACATATGATAAATTAACAATGGAAATCAACAGTTACAGTCATGTCTTAAAAGCTGTAGAACAAAGCATCTGCTTATTTGCTCCTACCCCCACCTATCCAGTCCAGTACATATTAAACAAAACGGTTAACAAAAGTTTTCAAATATATCAATTTATCCTATTAACTGCATAATACAAATATACATACAGACTTAAAAGAGTAGTCATACTAATGTTCCATTAACATGACAATACATGCTAATGACTCAATCGTATTCAAAGGTTTGCACAACAGTCACTATGTTTACATGAAGTCTATAAAGTATTATTAGAAAGCCTAAGGCTAACACTTTCATTGGAATGAGAACCATACAAAGTGTGACTTCCTGATACTCCAAACATGGATTATACTACGATATTATGAAAACATGTGTATGTGTAGATTTCAAATGTCATGTATTTAACCTCCCCACAATCCACTGTTGGGTCCTGACCCTAAAGTTGTGAATTACCGGTTTAGAGCTTCATTTTAGGTATTACTTTAACATTATGCAAAAATCATGTCAGTATAGTTTTTATGGCGGTCTTATGGGGAAATGCCTCTTTGGATCAGATTGCAGTACCACCCCTGGCCACAAGTGAAATCTGTGACCTAAAAGAGTAGTCATACTAACGGTTCATTTGCACAACAATACATGCTAATGAGTCATTCGTATTCAAAGGATTGCAACATAAAATCACAGTGTTTTCAGATGAGAGCACTCTTGTACAAACTGCCTCTAATTCCAGTTGGCATAATAGGTCAATGGGAATCTTTAATGTTGTTTTCCAATAGTAAAAGCCATCTTACTTGCATACAATGTCTCAACTTTTTCAGGTTAAATACTTTCAGATATACAAGTGACCTAAACTTGTGAACTCTACCAGCTCTTCCAACTGGGTCATCTTGTTTGTCCCATTAGCATAGCAATAGCATATTTACCATTTCCTGTATGTTCCATGCCACTTTGCGTTTCTTTGATCATTTGGTTCCCGTCACTTTGTTGTCGGGGCAAGACCAATTCTTTGAAGGAAGTGCGTCACTCTTTTACCATTACCCATGCTTATTTCCGCCGTGACTCTGACCAAATTACTCATAATGCAAGAACTTGAATCTACAGCTACCAAAGGCATCTATTTAAGTGCAAGGAAGTTGTCATGCTGCGGCTATTTCATCTTACTTGATTTATTAGCGCTCATTTGCATTCTTGCTTCTCACACCGCTAATGGGCCATAAATCTTGTGTAGATAATGTCTATAGAATAACAGGCAGCATAAATCAGTTTGAATTTCAATAATGGCCCCCATCCCACAGAGACACATGCAAATCTCTCTTTATTTTGACTTCTCTCTCTTGTAAGACTGAATGGAAAAAAGGTTACGTTGGGTTAAAAATGTGTGTCAGAGCACTATTTGTTTTGGCATTCACACTTGGGCCTTTCACATATGGCAGGAGTGCTGGTTTTCCTCATTCACAGCTGTAGAAATGCCACAAAAGAACACTGGAGTGTAATGAATGGTTACAAAACAGCTGTAATTTGCAGCTGAACAAAAAAAACAAGCACACAGTTACGCGTCATGTAGGCTGACTAATTACCTTCAACTATGCAAGTTCTTTGGAGCAATAACATTTGATGTAACAGTGCACGTTAGCAGCAGCCAGAGTACAAATCATTTCGGCGCTCAGGGCGTTTTTGTGAGTTATTAAGTGTATATGTGGAAAAGTCTGACAGAGGGACATAGCTAGTTGTCTGCAGGCCTTAATTTTATAGTGTTGGGTGTTTAGGGTGGACTATAAATGTCAGGAAGCTAGATCCCGGGCCAAATGTCCAGCAACAAATGGTTTCCTTAATATTCATTCATTTTCTTATACGTATCCTTGTTAGGATGTTGTGGGTGGACTAAGCATGGTCTAGCGGCTTTGAGGCGGGGTACACACCAGACAATAGCCAGGTTAGTCACAAAATTGATACTTAAGGACAAACACTGACAGACAGAGGTGGAAAGATACTAGATACTTTTACTCAACAGTACATTTTCAAAGAATATTTTTGTGTAACTTTACTTTATAGATCATACTTTGACTTTAGCAATTTCTCGAGGGAAATGAATTACTTTTTTTTGGTGGAAATTCATACTGTCTTCTTAAGTACAACTACTGTTCAAACGTTTCTTTTAGTCAGACAGGAGTGTTTGTTTACCTGCTTTACTAGTTTCGGCTACTTCCTGTAGCCTTCGTCAGAAGCGTCACGTGATGTCGCTGGGACGTGTCTTGTAGGCTGCTTATGTTGTTTTTGTCAGACAGTAGGGAAAGCTTGCGCCCCCTACTGTCTGACATCCTCTCCAGGACCGCATCCCAGGTGTGGGATAAGGTGTAGGCTCCCTCGTCCCAGTTCATAGTCCCTGGTGCCCGTTTCCTAATTTCAATGATCCAGTGGTGGTACTTGTTGCTTTCAGCACGAATGACCGTGGCATTGTTCCAGTCCATGACATGATTTTCCCTTTTACAGTGGTCGGATATGGCTGATTTGAGATTTTCTTGTTCTGCTTGTTCTTTGATCGCTCTTGTTTGTCTGTTTGATGTTTCCTTTTCACATTCTGTCTGGTGTTCCTTCTTCCGTGTTCCAAATGTCCTACCTGTTTCTCCTATGTATGTTTTGTTGCATGATAAACATGGTATTTCGTATATATTGTCACATTTTTGTTCTTGCTTTATTTTGTCCTTAGGTTTAACCAGTAACTGTCTGAGTCTTGTATGTGGTTTTGTTGGTGTGTTTATGTTGTGTTTTTTCATGGCCCTCTGTATACGTTCTGTGACCCCCTGGATGTAAGGTAGTGTAACTATTGCAGGTGCGTTTATGTTTTGTGTCCTCTTCTTCTTCTTTGCCACTTTGCCGCCTACAAGACACACCACAGCGACATCACGTGACGCTTCTGACGAAGGCTACAGGAAGTAGCCGAAACTAGTAAAGCAGGTAAACAAAATACTCCTGTCTGACAAAAAGAAACGTTTGAACATGGATTACTTTTATTCAGATAAATTTAGTCTGAGTGAATAAAAGTATTTTGGACCCCAGTAAGGTAGTAGCAGAAATGGTAGTAATAGTAGAAGAATTGGTAGCAGTAGTAGAAGTGGCAAAGTAGTGGTCATAGTAGTAGTAATAGCAATAATAGCAGTAGTGGTCATATAAGTCATAGGTTCCCAAAGGTGAGGGTCACAAGATGATTTCCAAAAATAATAAAAAAATTAAAAACATGTACATAAGATTCCTACATGGATGATAAATATTTAATTTAATAAAAAACGTAACTTACTTTTTTTAAATAGAAAATAGCACATTTGTCAAAACTGTGAGCAAATAAAAAACCATGCAAATAAGTAATATTAACCAAGCATTTAAATGTTTTACTGAGCATTATTCACATTTGCTGCAGGTCGTTTGCACCATTATTTTGTGGGTCATGGTCTGAAAAGTCTGGGAACCTCTGATTTTTTATTTATTTATTTATAACAGCAAAAAAAAAAAAAAAAAAAAAAAAAAAAGTATTGTGTATTCAAAACTTTCTTTGCTTTTACTTTTTTACTTTTATTTAAGTAGCAACAGAAGCTCAGTATTATTATTATAAGTAATGTAGCTGGGCACTTACTTAAAGAAGAGTAACGGGAGGCAAAGCGTTATGGCAACAAAAAAAATTACGTAAAATATTTAAAAATTCTTTTGCAGATTAACAAATTTAATAAATTTTTTCTGTCTTATCTCACTTAAAAAGCTATTTAATTGTAGCATTATTATTTTGAATGAGAATAGGCCTACTGCGTAACTATACTATATTTTTATGCTAAATTCTTGGACATAACAGCAGCTAAAAAGCAACAGTATGTATTACCAAAAATGAAAGACTTTTTTTTTTTGGCACTCTCTGCTTCTGAAAACCAGGTGTGTTATAATTTATACACCATATAAAGACTCGGTAAAAGATGCTATCAAACACAAGGCTAATTAGCACAGGCTACAAAAAGTATGCAAGTTAGCTTGTCTACCACACTTTGCCAAACTGCTTTTGCCAGACTGCTGCCCTCTGCTAAATGAAGGCATTATAGTTAAAACAATGACTTTCTCTGTCATTTTATAGTTTTTAGCATCTGCGGAGTCTCCACAGTCTCAAAATGCAGCGTCTGGAGGGTGCTATTTCCGCTAAATCTGATTTGATGACACTGCCATTCATGTTGACCTATACTTACTTGTTTTTGTTCGATGAGAGGAATCCAGTGAAAGCCCACAGTAACCTTATTTAATCCTGTCTTGTCAACACCACCACTACTGTACTGCCTTTGCACTTTCCACTGTTTTGCATGTTGTCCATTATTGCGGTTCCTTTGAAACGTGACGCTCCACATGGCCCGCATTAGACTGCAGATATTAAAACCAGATCGAACTGGCAGAGTCTTGCAGAACCTCGTTGACCTCTGCAGCCTGCTGTTCCCTGTCTTTAACCCAGTGGCCTGTCTGTCTTTATTCTTCTTATAAAAGGAGAAATGCACAAAGCAGAGAGCTCTGAAATGAAATTACAAGTTCTTGAGTAGGCAGTAGGCTTGACTGAACTGATTTTACAAGATGTGTTTTTTTTTGTTTTTTTTGTGACCATGACTGACTGAAAGGCTGACGTGACACTTGCATAACATTAGACATTGCAGTGGCTTTCTTGACACGTGTTTTTAGGGTTATGGCCTGGTTATAGAGGGCACACGTCATGCACAACACTGGTTTAGCAGAAGATACATGGAGAAACTTGTAATTTGTATACAGTACAAAGGAGACATAGATGGAAGAAGTGCTCAAAATCTATACTCAAGTAAAAGTTCTGTTACTTCAAAATGCACATGAAAGAGAAAGTACTCAAAAGAATTAATACTTGAGTGAACAAAACTAGAAAGTACCTCTGAAAGTAGCTTCTTCTATTATCACTACGACTACTACTATAACTACTGCTATTACTTTACTATTACTTCTACTGCTGACACTAATATTGCCATATTGCCTACTCCAGTCACAATACATGGCTGGTTGCAACAGTTAGGGCATCCTGTGTAAAAGCTTGCCAAATTACTTGCAACAAAAAAGGGAACAGCCAAAAGAAAAACAAAAAACTACTACTGCTATTGTTACTATAAATGAGTAATAATACTCATTAAAAAGCTTTAAAGGGGCTAAATTATCCTTTAATTTATCTTTTTAAACCAATCTTGGACAGAACCTTTCAAACATTATCTGACTACAAAAAAGTTTTCTTAAGTGCAGCTTTGTTACAGTCTTTTGAACAGAAACAAGGAAAAAGAGCTTTTTACTTCACTGAATTGTTTGTATGATGCCATTTTACTACAAAATGAAAAATAGTTGTGAGGAATCAGTGGAAACAGAGCTGTACACTGTTTTTGTTTGTTTGTTTGTTTTGTTTTGTTTTGTTTTTTTGGATAAATGAATGAGAGCACACTGGATGTAGAGGGCTTGTTGATTGGTCAGTGCTTCCTGGAGTGGGCGGGGATTCATGGGAGAGGCAGAGTGTTTTGAGACCTCAGAAAAGCAGCACCTGAGAATACAGGATTACTCAAACATGCGTGAATGAAGCAAAACACTACTCCAGGTATGTTTTTGATAAGGGAACAACATTAGAACATGGTAGAACACTCAAAAAAGGACAATTTTGTATAATATAGCTTTCTAAATATTACTGTATGTATTAAATATATGTTTGTCTTTGTAAATGTACTGAGAAAGTATATATTCTTAAAAGCACTTTGGTAAATTATTTAGATAAAAGTGTCTAGTTATTTTCTACCTCTTGTGGGAGATTTAAAAAAGTTTAACCAATGTAAACACTAAATGTCTGATATGGTGACACAGATTTTAGAATATGTGTGCCATGAAGATCATAGTAAAAGAGTTTTTTTTTTTTTTCTGTAAAAAGTGAGTCATAATAAAATCCCTAAAAATCCATCCAGAACCACAACATTAAAACACTGCTTTTTCTTTTCTCCATCCAATAAATGAAGAGCCATAAATTTCCCAGACATTAAAACTCAAATCCATGACAAACATTTGCTCTCGTATCTGGAGAATAACAGGTTTACCCATTTACGGCCGTACACACAGCAGTTCCCAGCACAAGCGGGGGTTTAATATTTTACAAGGGAGAACAAATTACAGACTATAATAAGTATGCGCACATGTGGAGCTGCTGCGGAGTTATTGGCACTGGCAGGGCACATTAATGTGTCACATTAAAGCAGACCGCCTGTTGACAAGCCCCATTTGACCCTGTCACACTGCACACTCTGGGCTCGGCTGCCTCTAATCACCTGCACTTACACTGGTATTCACTCGCACCTCAGACTCACTGGAAACTGAATAATGCCAAGCGGATCGTGATGTCCGCCAAGCAAAGACAGGACAGAAAAGTGGAGGAAGTTTTTGTCATTAAATTTCAGGTTATTTCCTCGACTGGATTGTCAAATGTCATACAATAAAAGGTTGTGCCTCACCAAATATGTAGGTAACTGTAATTCTTCTTCTTCCACTTATTTCTGTTAGGAGTTGCGGGTGCTGGAGCTTATCCCAACAACTATGGGCCTTAGGTGGGGTACACCCTGGACAGCCACTCACCTACAGAGCATACTCCAACAAAGCTCATAGTCCATCTTCAGTCTGATTTCTTCAGAGAACTGGTCAAATCACTTTTGTCTCGATCTCTCATGTACTGAGAGCACAGCGCTGTGTGGCATTCAAGTGATCTGGGGATTTGTTGTTCGAACCTCACGCTGAGTCCCTGGGCAAGACACTTCACCCACATTGCCTTCTCTAGTCACTGTTTGTGGCTGGTTACGACAGGAAGGGCATCCAGGTCAAAGAGACATTTTTTGATTCCAATGTAAATTCAAAACTTAAAGAAAAAGACATCAGTGACAAGAGCAAGTCCCAGAAAAACTGCATGAAATGGAATATTGCTCCAAATGCAGAGCAGAGAGCTGAATACTGAGACCACAGCACTAAATACTAATAAACACAGATTATTCTTTTCTGACCACTTAAGTTAAAACAAAAGATGTTATTACAGCTCTATTTTTCCCATTAAAATGCTCATGGGCTACAGTACAGTACAAGTACAGTTTCATATTAGATTTGAAATGTTGCCAACTTGCCAATTGAATAAAGATTTTATATCATGTATGTCATTTGTATCATCATTTGTATCACTAGAAGCTTGTTTTACAATAACCTAATTTCAATAAAAATAAGAAAATATTAGCAATAGTACAAGTTAACTAAATTTGTCCAACTGTAACCTGTATGCAATGTTGGTGGAATGTTTAAAATTAGTTATTTTGAAAAATACTTATATAGAACATTGCAAATAGCCAACACTTTTGCTTTACAAAGTAAAACTTAACAAAGTTTGAAAAATTAAAGTTAATGTTGATGATTTTATCTTACTGAGACTCATCTTTATTCACCCACCAGGGAAATTTTACATCTGATTCATTATTAACTGTTGCTGACGAAGGAAATAATTTAGTGGTTGCATCAAATATGCACAACATGTTCATGCAAACATCATGCATGATTATGTGCACAAGCACGCCTGGGTCTAGTTATAATATATGCTCAAAATATACTTAGGCCCTATTACTATTACACACCATTATGAATTGTACTCTTTGTTGGGATGGCCTGCTTTGGCCACTCAGAGGAGAAGTCATTTATACAGTTTCATTTATACTTGTACTACTGCCGACCTACATCTGTGCCTTAATGTCACAGAGAAGAGCTGATTCTTATTCTTTGTTCACCAGATCATGTGCTTCTCTCTGTTCCATTTGCTCACACTGAACTGGGCAAAAGGGCTTTTGTCCACTCTGCACCTTATGCATGGAATACATTGCAGAAAGTCTGGAACTGACTCCAGCTGACTCCACTCTTCCTGTCTTATCTTTGCCTGTGTAATTAAACTGTGTTTGTATTTGTTGCTGCCTCTTGGCCAAGGACTCCCTTGAAAACCTGTTTTTTAATCTTAGTGGGATTTTTCTGATTAATTAAACGTTAAATAAAAAAATCAATATCATGTGGGGTGGGAGTGGTGCAGTGGGTTAAGTGTTCACCCATCAACCAAAGGGTCAGCCGTTTGCTTGAAGTGCATACTGTCATTGTGTCCCTGGGCAAGACACGTCACCCACATTGCTTACTCCAGTCACTGTTTGTGGTTGGTTGTGGCGCCATGGTGACATAGTGTTTAGCACTCTTGCCTCACAGCAAAAAGGTTCCGGGTTCGATTTCCAGAACCATGTGGGGCCTTTCTGTGTGGAGTTTGCATGTTCTCCCCATGTCTGGGTAGGTTTCTTCTGGGTACTACGGTTTCTCCCATCAACCTCAAAACATTCACAACAGGCTAATCCTCCAAGTAGGTGCTCCTGACCAGGATCCTGGCTCCAGATCTGGAGAAGGTTTCCCGGGTGCTGCACTGGAGTTGCCCACTGCTCCTGACAGGTTGCCTCAGCAGCACTGAAGGATGGGTCAAATGCAGACCTTACCTTACCTTATCTAGAAGGACATCTGGAATTAAAACCTGTAACGTGAATACTGATCAAAGAGACTGAAAGATACATTCTTGATCCTAATGTAAATTCAAAACTAAAACTATGACAAAACTAAATAAAGACTTCAGTAACAAGAGCAAGCCCCTGAAAGCCTGTACTGTCCTGAAAGTCAATTATTTCTCTGAAAGGATGAACTCCAGCTTTTGTGCCATGCAGGTTTGGGCTTTTAACACTTCCAGAAGCCAGCCCCAGGGCAGCAACAACACAAACTTCCTGTGGCACTGTGAGGATCAAGCAACATTTCCAGACTTGCCACTTGTTCCCCAATCAGCAGATGAGGCAGGAGGAAGCATGGAGAACACAAGAGACACAGTGAAAGAGCAGAGCGAGAGAAAGAGACATCAAAGGCCCAGTGTTTTCCATACGAGAGGCTGGGCTGCTCTGTAAACAGCACTGCTCAGATCCTGTCAGCGGGAGGTTCCCCACGGCGCGCTGCTTTGTCTATCAAAGTGCTCCCTATAGCATGAGGAGGGCACTTCTGGTCGCTGAATACTCGAATCACAAAATAAAGGTGATGATCTCCTCCTCCTCTGCCTGCAGATCTTCTTCATGTGTTTCAAAGACTGCATCTCTGAAAAAACGTCCTCCCGCTCCCCAGCCTTCAAAGACTATAGTGTTGTTGTTGGGAAAACACTTTTTGACTAAAGGGCCTTTGACCTTAGTAAATGAGCAGCCCTATCTCTGAAGTTTAATTAGTAGAGCACCCTTTCATGCTTTGGTTCATGGTTGGAGTTTCTTCTACCAAGATCTTGCTCAGTGGACCATTTAAGAAGAGAGCAAAAAGGTTAACCACTGTTCCCTTTTATGCTACATTCTACCTTAAAGTGGCTATAGTGCTTTTTGTATCTTTTTAAACCAATCATGGGCACCTCTAGAACAGCATTGCACATTTTACGACCTTCAAAAACAGGCATTATCTAACTAAAAGAAAACCTTATTAAAGTGACCAGCAAAGGACAGCAGAGGGCAGTTCTGATGTACTTTTTAAACAGAAACAGTAGGAAAAAAAGCTGTTTACTTCCTTAAACCTTTTGCATGAAGCCATTTTACACATGCTGCACACCGTTTTTTGGACAAATGATTGAGAGCAGACTGGATGTAGAGGACCTGCTGCCTGTTGGTTTGGGGAAAGAGAGTGTTCTGAGGCCTTAGAAACTCAGCACCAGAGAATACAGGGTTACTCAAACAGGTGTGAATGAAGCAAAACACAACTCCAGGTATGGTATTACTTATTGCAATGCATTCACAAATTACTGCTAAATCAAATCTATATTCATTCATACAAGGAAAATATCAACATTAATAGTGATAATAATAAACATAATAATAAGAATAATTTCAACATAAATAAAAAATCAAACAAAACAACAGAGAAAAAAGTGGGAAAAACAAAAATAAAAACACCTATACCTCTATATAAAATATACACAACACAAAATATATAGACATAATAACATATACAGCCCCATAATAGATATATGTATATATCTCTGTATAATTACAACCCTCATTACCTATATTTATGATCTATTACATATATTTTTTTCATGTACACTTATTCACCATATATATCCACAACTATACTTATCTACAACTATCTTATGCTTCATAATTTATATATTAAATGTAAATAGGGATGGCAGGGTTTAAACCCTAATATTGACCTATATGTTATATTGTATTTATAGTTTTATCTTTATTATTTATTGTATTATAGAAATCTTCAGGGTATAAATGTACCTGTTTTATCTAATAATAAAAGTTAGTTTCTCAATTTTGGCAAAACAGAATTGCCATATGTGGCATATTAAATAAACACTATTATTGCTTGAGCAAATACTGCTGCATACTAACTTAATAGATAATATATTTAACATTAGCAGTTGTTAAAGAAGGGGGTCTCAGTTAGGGGTGCTCCCTAAAGCTTGTTGGTGTATAGACGGCTGAGTCAGTGATGGCTGAGATTATAGAGAAAAGTGGCTATTCCAGCTCTGGCTATGTATGCTAATGTCAAATAGTGCAAAAAAAAAAAAAAAAGAGGACAGCTAAGGGAAGCTGTGTCTAAATACAAGAAATACATTCAATAAATGTTGGAAGAGGAGGATAGCTGTGGGATTTGTCAAATAATGTGTTACTATTTTATTGTATCAAATATGTTCAGTATGCATTTACTTGAGTAACTTTTTTGAATAAACTGGACATCTAAGAGTAGTCCCAACATACTTTTTACTTCTACTTGAGTAATATTATTTGGAAGTAACAATACTCTTTATAAATTTTGGTTAGTCTATCTATGTCTATACATTATGTACTGATTTCATAGGTTTTATGTTGTGAAAAAGTGATTATTTGGACAATTGTGTTTCTTTCTTGTGCCTTACTATATTATTTTTTTGTTTGTTTGTTTAAATTTAATTTTTTTTCCCGTGTCATTTAAATTTTTATTGTTTGTTTGGAAACACCAGAATTTGCTAATTATTTTATATGTTTAGTCTGATTACATCAAAACTAAAATATATATGCAGGTTACTCAGTACTTGTGTAGTTTTTCCACAAAATACTTTTCACTTCTACTTAAGTAATGCTGTTTTGAGTTAACATTCTAACTTGAGTACAATTTCTGGCTGTTAGTGTGACTTTTTGTTATAAAATAATAAGCAGGTGTTGTGAGGTGGAAGAAGAGTGACAGTTTTTAGTTAATGCCATTTTAATTCTTGCATCTCGGAGAATACTAAATACATAAAAACAAAAAACATTCTTAGAAACCTGGTTGCAAATGAGGCAACAAGAGACATGGCAGCCGTACAAGTGTGCAAAAGGACAGCAGCAAAGTTATTAGGCAGAATGTGAGAAATGTGAGAAAGTAATTGTCAGGCTTCTCCTTCTCTGGAGCCAGCTTTACAAGCTCTTCCTGCTCTCATCCTCCAGTGATCAAAGGCGGCTCACACAGATATATTTCCCCTCGCAGACAATGCCTCCTCTCAAGGTGCTGTCAGGTTCCCTTCTTTGCTTTAATTTCATCTCTTAAACTTTTTTTAATCCCCGTACCCCCTGCCTCCCGCCCCGCTCCTGCCTTTGTGAGGCCTGTCAGCCGTGACAGTTTGTTGCCAGGAGGGACTTGTGGGAAGAGAAGCTAGGTGCACTTTTACAAAGAGCCGCCGCCCGGCGCACCTCACTCACTGTGTCAGTCAAAACAGGGCCTCGTGCTCAGACAGCACATCCGCGGTGACACGCCCGACTGTCAGGGGCCAACAATGGAAGAACCAGACATGTGGAGCAGAGCCGCGCTGTCCAACATGACCGACAGCTTTCATATACATCCAGATACTGTGTTGACTGATGAGCTGGTGTCTGCAAGTAGGTAGGAGAAGGTTTGTTTTGATAGCACTGAAAACAAATGTATTTCTCATAAAGTTATTCTCAGGGTTCATACATTTTTTTTTCTAAAACTTTTGACTACATTTCCAAGACTCAACCAGTGATTTAGCCCTACAGATTATTAAATAGTATTCAAAATGTCCAACGTGAAACACACTTTTAGTGCAATTTCATTTGTTAAAATGAAAAAAAAAAAAAAAAACAGATGAAAATCTGTAAATTTCTAAAATTCCAAAACTTTTCCAAGGCCTGGAAATTGCATTTTCCAGGTTTTCTATGACTGTACAAACTATGTATTCTACTGTTTGTTTGTTTTTTAGCTGCTGAGAATGAAAAAATATAAAAATAAAAACTTGAAATTATGATCAAGTTGATTTGTATACCGCAAAGGTTATGTACAAAGCCAAACAATATACCCTCCCTCAGCCCTTGCAAGCTATGCTCACCCAGAGAGACAGTATTTATGAATTGAGAGGGACACATATGTAAAAAACAAAAAAAACAAAAACATATTAGAACTAATTTAAGCAGAAACTGCTCATCAACTAAGGCAGTTCAGTTGCCCTGAAGAATTAAAATACACTACTTCGCTCATCCAATTAAAATAAAAAAAGCAAATGAAACAATAGTAATGAATAATAAAACTAATACTGCTACTTAATAGTGTTATATTCTGTGTTTTTGTTTTAGATTAATATCTGTTAATGTGCTGTATGTGGAGAGATAAGGGGAAGGTAAGAGAATTGTTTGTTTTGTTTGGTTTTTTATAAAAGTGCTCTTTTTATGGTGTTATGAGTACATGCATACTTTTGCTCATGTATGCGTAAGTACCTGTGCTTATGGCATATTGATTTAACTTGCAATGTAAAGAATTCTATATTAACAAAGTATATTTGACCAAAAATGAGTAAATGAAAATGAAAAATGTCCAATGCAAAGTCAAACCTTACCATATGTTGGTTTTAAAGTTTCATTCTACACTGTCTGGCTGTGTGTCATTAACCTTCACACACTGATTATCTTTATTAAAGTTTAAATGGCAACGCTCAAACATCCCTCCAGTTTCATCAACATGGCTGCACAAAGTCGTGCTAAGGGCTTAATAATTTGCGATGCCAAGTTCAACAAAGGTGAAGCATTTGGCACTATACTGTCACCACAAGGATTGTCACTAGCTCAGTAGGTTAGAGTTAAATGACTATGAAATGAGTTAAATGCTAATTATAACCAAACTTGTTTCATGTGAACGTCTTAGTGTGACTGGTATGGCAATAAATAAAAATGTATTTTACCCAGGATTTCCACTGCATGTGTATCCTCTGCTCTGATGGCACAGACCCTTGCCTACTGCATACGTCTCCACACTGGGCTGTGGAGTCCTGCAGAGTACCAGTTGATGCAATAAAGGCCATTAATGAAGACCAAAACAATTCTTTATTCAGAAGCAGAAGTACAGAAAACAACAGTTTGTTCACATAAATGCCACCTTTCCCCTACAATGAGGAAGTAATTAGACATGGAAAAAACAGTATGCGTGCATTTCATGTTTAATAGTGTCTGTTATTGAATGTGTGTACATGCACTTGATCCTGGTTCCTGAGCCGTATCCCAGTTATTACAGTATTCTAGATATGGATATTAACCCTAACCCTAATAGCCTATGAAGAATAAAAATCTAAAATATAACATAAAGAAATAAATAAATAGTCTCTCCTGTCTGTGCAAATTGTATTTACTTTGAAAATCCAGATGTTATGCTTGTTCAGTACAATTTGGGCTGTGTAGATTAATCTGAATGGACTCCATCATTGAAGAAAATAGACTTACTGCGAATGTCCAGTGCAGGGCTGGGGGCCATGGAAGCACTCTTATTTACTACAACTAAAGCGTATTTGCTGCAGAGTGCACAGTGCAGTGCAGTGGATCAGACATGTATGCAGTGGAAATTGGGAGTTAGTCCTACTTAGATTCTTTGATTTCGGCTTTTCTCTTCTGTTGTCATTACAGCAAATCATCTACCTCCCAATGTACAAATTTTAGCCTATCAATTTGGCATATGTTTTTACACCTGATGTCCTTTCTGACGCAACCCTCTCTATTTATCCAAGCTTGGGACTGGCACAAGGAGGACACTAGCTTGTGACTCCTTGTGAGTGAATTCTTTAGCTGTACTTAAACCCAATGCAATTGATAGTGAAGCTATTGATGCATACATTTTATTTTGTTTGAGGTAAAATAAGCTACTGCTGTGTATTACTGCTTTGTACACTGTAAAAAATCTAAATCTACATTAAATAAATGACTTGAATTCAGATTAATATTATTTATTATCTGTCCATGGGGTAAGAAAATTCCACTTACCCCATGAACAGATAATTTAGCTTGAAATAAGTAAAAATAGCTTGAAACAGGGAAGAAATAACTTGAAAGTCAAATATCTAGTAATAAATTACCTAATGAGTAAATAAATTCAATATAGAGACAATTGCTTGAATTAAGATGAATAATCTGAATTCAAGTCATTTTATGTAGATTTAGATTTTTTGCAGTGTATGCTAATGATATCTATCTGAAGTTAACCAAAACTCCTTTTATGTCAGCAAAAATCCAAAAAACCTACAAATGTCCAACAAAAAGTGTCTTCATATCAAGACAATGTGACAAGTATAAATGGCAATATTGCAGGAGAATAAGTAGCACACACACACACACACACACACAAAACATGCTAGCATTGGTCAGACACACATATGAGCCAAGGTGACACGCCGGCTGTCACGCCACAACAATGCAGCGCTGGTTCCATTTTCCTCCCAGAGCCGCACGGGCCAGACATGACAGACACCTTGACCTTGCGTTTGTTGTTTTGGAGTGTGTGGAGGTGGTGAGTGGTGCTGAGGAGCCGGGCCCAGCGCTGTCTGCCTGTCTCAGATCATATAAGCCCGGGACGAAAGCGGTGTCGACAGGCCCCCGAGATGACAGACAGGGCCCTGACAGACGCTGACATCCCGCCTGTCGCTCCGGGGGAGACGAGCCGCAACCCGAGAAGTTCCTCCCCACGGCCAACGACTTACTACAGCAGCAGCAGCCCTGTCCCGTTTCACCCCAAGCTTAATCCCCCCTCCAAAAGTTCACACAAAGAGACGCCCAGGTTGACACAAGGGCAAAAGATGGAGGAAAGGCAAGTCGGGTATCATTTAATTTTCTCAAAGTGAAAAAGATGATGAGCAGAGTTTTGCCCCGAAGGGAAAGGGATTGAGTTTTGAAACATTAATTACACCTTTCTCCCGTTTCCCTGTCCTCCTCACCACCTGTCAGTCTGTCTTTATTAAGGTGCTACCGGGCCGCTCTGAGCATGCCCACTGACTTCAGGTGCTCCTCTACAGGCAGTTAGGAGCAATGTTGTGGCAAAAAACTGAATCTTTTTTAACAAGGCATCATCACCCATTGTGCTAACATTAGCTTATTTTATGACACAGTTGCAAAGACAGGAATAGAATAGAAGTGTAAGCCTAAAGCATGCAATGTCCCTGGACGAAAGTGGGAACCATGTTTGTAGGTCTATATTTATGGTTAGCCCTGTCTAGCTAGTGATGCTAACTAACACCCAGTCAGTGGATAGATTTGGATGTCATAAAAGCATTGTAGTTGTAGATAATGTGCAAGAGGCTAAGTGTCCCACTTCCTCCTAGCATGCAGTGATTTGCTTATTTCTTTGCATATACATTTTACATTGGATGCCCTTTCTGATGCAACCCAGGCAGGGGCAGATGTTTTGGAAGACTGGCTGCAGAGAGTCAGCTGCATCTATGATCTTGGTCAGACAGATAGAAAAACTCCAGTGTATCATGATTATAACTGCAACAATGCATAGTACCAAACGTGATCACATTTCCCTTCTGATTTATTTACTTCTCCTTGCACATCTACGCATATAAACACAGATGTAGCAAGTGGCACTAGCTTCGGGCTCACCGGAGCTACAATGGTGTAAACACACTGCGTCTAGAGCCTGAAATTTGCTCCGACTGACTTGTGAAGGTGTGACCCCCTGTGCAGTGTGTACAAGAGGTAGTTTTTACGATTTTATGCTTTCCACGTCGTGACTTCCATAAGGCAGTGTATAAGGCAAAGTCATTTGTTTACATGGGAGCAGCATTTTTGAGTATAGCTCTAGGCCAATCACAACTCACAGAGGAAAAATACAGGTAACTAGATGTCAGGAATCTTAAACTGATGGACAGTTGGCTCTTGAACACAGGTTGGGCTATATGACCACGTTTTCCTGGCATTTTAAGCCTTTAACCCATACTGTCTGTAACCTATGCTTTTGTTTGCTGATCATTTATTTTAAATTGTGGATTCAATTGAATGTGATTACCTTACAAATGAATGCAAGATATGGTGCTGAAATAACTAATCTGTAGTTATGGTATAATTGTTTCAGCCAAAGCTCACCCAAATACAAAAAACAATTTATCTAATGTTCATGAACAGCTGAGATTTATTGGCTCTTGAGCACCAGAGAGTTGGCCTATTGGACCATGTTTGTTTACTAACTTTACCCTGAAAAATCCTGCATATTGTACCTTTAAGTTACACTTTTTTAGCTCACTGTAAAGCCACTTCCCCTTATGATTTATTCACGGTGAGGTGATGACTGCTATTTCACGACCAGTCTCATCAGTTTCCAGTCAGCGCTCTCTAGACACATGAGGAGCTGTCGGCGCGTTTGCAAATGTATCCAAATGAGTGTAGATCCGTTTTCATTCCACAGTGGGCCCCCCGCCGCTCCTGGAGGGTCTCTGCCAGTCCCTCTGAATAGGCAGCCAGCTGGGTGCTATAAAACCACCGCCAGCACTCACTAACCTTGAGAGCACACAAGTGTCATGGCTTAAAGGATGATTGGTCTGTCTTTGATGAGCGAAGGTGTCTCATCTCACACCTTCACTTCAAACTTCAAGTAAAAAAAAAAAAAAGAAGTGGGGGGGCACTGGGCTGGGGATATTAGCCTGTCAGTGGGGTGACAAGCTTAGCACAATAGGGGTGGTATAACCAGGGAGAATATATTGAAAGAGTCAAAGGGTCGACGAGCACAAGTCACATGCTATTAAGCTCACGCTGGCTCATTTTAAAGCAGAACAATGTAACTTTGGCTCTCTCTTGGGCTCCCTCTTTGGTTGATAAGACTCCAGAAGCCATTTTTGACAACCGTACCAACAGAAAAGGCAGTGTATGTCATAGTTAGTAGTATTGCAGCTAGTAGCGTGACCTACCCGCTCCTCCGAGTTACATAAGGTGCATTTCAATGTAGGGTCGGTAAGAAGGTGTTTCATCAACTCTAAGCGGTCTAAACCATCCTCATCAGCATATGATATCGTCCTACTTTTGGGACTTCTCAGCAAGGGGTGCCAGCCTTGAGTCCACTTTGGAAAAGGTGGAGTAATGCACTGCTGTGTGTTGATTGGTTGATAGATAATCTGCACTCAACTGAAAAAGAAGCAAGAGACATAAAAGGGTTAAAGTTCTTTTAATTGCGTCTTGTTCTTGTGTCAAAAAACAAAGATAGTATATATTACCAATGTTGTTTTTTGTTTGTTTGTTTGTTTTTAGTTTAGCATCATACGTCGGTCTCCTGCATCAAGAGAAGGGGTCTGCAACCTTCCAGATCCAAAAAGTCAATTGTTCCCAAAAATACACAATTTGAATCCGCAAACAAAGAACTGTGTTAAATACTGCAGTGATTATTTCACTCAGAGAACTAGAGTTATATCCTGTAACTAATTCTTGGTGCGCTCTTATTAAACAGTTTCTTCTAACTGTTTAACAGTTAAAGCCATAGCAGTAGTGTAACTTGGTAATGTGGGCCCCAGTGCAGTGTATTTATCTCTAGAAAAAAAAAGATTTTTTGCTCTTTTGGTTATGAGTTTACGAATTTAACAGGATTTAAAATTTTATTTATATTAAAACTCTCTTCTGTAACTGAGTTCTGAGTTGTACTGCCCCTAATTATTATTAATATTTTAACCAGATTGACCATAGATGAATAAGGGCCCACTCTAATGGGCCCCTAAACCTCCTGGGGCCCTGTGCAGTTGAATATGCTGCACTGCCTAATGTTACGCCCCTGGTTCATGGCATACACCAGAAAACAAGGAGAACAAACAAGGAGATGCCGGTTGTTTAATAGTTGTTTAAGAAACAATATGAAGCTAGCTTTACCCTCTTTCTCCTTTTCTTCCTTCTATTCTTTTTTAAATTGGTAGAAATTTCACCTGACAGATTTGGTTTTAGTCAGCCTCGAGCCCCATTTACGGTTCAGCAAAAATGTGAACCACTTTTGCAAATTATCCCCTCAATGGAGCTCCAAGTGATCACCCACCTCTGGTTCTGGAAGTAAATTTCTCTCTAGTTTTCCCCATTAATAATAATAATAATAATAATATCAGTAACCAGAAAAAAGGCAAAGTTACAATCATTTTCTGCCCAATTTCAAGTTTAAATTGTTTTTAGCCTAATCTCTTATCTCTTATAATACATATTTTTGGAACAATTGTGAAGCTGCAGGTTGTTTAATAATCATTTACTTATTCCTTTATTGACTTGAGTCAACCAGATTTTGTGTCTAAGGAGAGCCACATGTGGCTCTTGCAGATGTTTGACCTACAGTAATGAAAACGTGTGTCTGTTTTGGGGTTACCCATACCAAATCGCCCTGTACTGACATGACCTGTACCATACCTGCTAGTGGAAATATGCCTATAGTTATAAGAGCATGAGAATCCCTCAAGTGTCAGGGAAGGGGGCCGTTTGTTCTGTTAGCTGATCTACCACTATTTAATTTTTTTTTTTTTATTTAAGGTCCAAATACTGCATAGTGTTGCTTTAAGCTGGTTCAGATCTTTTCCAAACTCGAGCCGCCACTGTCTGAACTGAAACTATTTCTCGGCACGTCCAATTGGTTGTTTACAGTTCCACTTTTTGTGTCATTTTCAAAGGTTCCGGTGCAGACAAAACTTCTTTGGCTTCTCCCCCAGCTTCTAAAAAAGTCAGGATCAAGAGCTTTGTTATTTCGAGTTCTTCCCCCTGAAGGCAGCGCCGGGTTAAAAGTCGAGCCTTTTCAAATCCACCATGTGATGTTGTCGGAGTTGAGGCAAGCGCAGAGTACACTGCTTGTGCACGTATTTTGCCACCATCAAAGTTAATGTTTCTGTGAACGCGGATGCTCGTAGTTCTCGCACCTTGTCGTCTGCAGTGAAAAACAACGCATTACAGTGACTGACAGCTCCAATCATTCGGTGCTGTTGGCTTGACTGACACTCAGCTCATTGGATGTGTAGAGAAATTAAACAGGAAAAAAACAATCCTTGCTGCTTGACAACCCCCCTTTTCCAGAACTCACTTATTCCCATTCTCTTCCATCATTTTTCCGTGTCTGTCATTCCCATTTTTTCTTCTTTCATGAAATCCTCTTTGATAGCGAATCACCACAGGCCCGCCAAATGACAGATAATCCTTCACAGTTTTATCACTAAAGCCTCCTCTTGGTATTTTGTCTCACAGTGTGTACGGTGCCGTGTTTTGCCCCTGATACAATCTGCCAGCCAACGCCAGCCGTGACAGATCCCAGAGAGGGGAGCAAGCCACACATCCATCACGAATATTTCATCATCAAAGACATTCACCCATATATGCATACAATATACATAAAATACTGTCACTTCTAATGTACATATAAAATAATTTGCATATGAATCAATTTCCATAAGAGGATAAGTTCATCTATAAAACCAGAGATTGGACTTTTTGTGCAAAGTGAGGCACAATATCAAGCTAGCTTTAGCCTCTTTCTTCTTTAATTCTCCTTACCTGACAGATTTGACCTTATTCAGCCTAGACCCCCATTTACGCTTCAGCAAAAAGGTGAGCCACTTTTGCAAATTATTGCTTCAATGGAGCTACTAGTGACCAGCCACCTCTGGTTCTGGACGTAAATTTCTCATTAATATTTCCCCATTGACTTTTTGAAAAGTCTGTCCATTACACATTTCATTTGAATAAAAGAAAAATCTGGAAAAAAAAAACATTACAAACATATCTTGGCATATTTCATTCATGTTTCAAGTTTCAGCTCTTTTTTTTTATTTATTTTTTTTATTGAAATGTTTTATAGTCATGAGTTACCCCTTAGCTAACCATTAGTTAATATCTGGCTTTTCTCGCAAGACATGCTGTGGCCAAAAACACACAACCACAAACTATTTTTTTTTTTTAAAGGTTGCATTTTCCAACAAAGCTATTTAAAGTTCTTTCATATCAAGTAACCATTCATACGCACAAGCACACACACACTCATGCACTAGTGTAGCAAAAACTGAAGCTACAGTTTCAGTATCTTTGCCCAAGGACACTTAGAAAGTAGACAGCAGGGATTTAACTGCTGTAGGTCAACCTGTTCTCAGTTTTATCTGTATGTCAGTACTGGTGGACATCTGGCACTGTTACTGTATTTGTTGCATGTGCAGTACATTTCCAGCAATTCTCCAATTTGTATTCGACTATAGCCAGCGGAGTTCACCGAAGAATAGAGAGTTGATGTTTTATTTTGAAATGTACCAGATCCTCTTCTCTAGTCCTGGGTCTGACTTCCTATCTGGCTTGATCTGGTCTGTTCAACTTTATGCATAAGGGCTGTGTCGTCTGTCAAAAATAGACTCTTTGTGTGCCCTACAAACGTAACAGCATTGGCAAGAATTGCATTTATTTGTCACGGAAGTCGCAAAGGACAATTACTGCACATGCAATACAATTGACTTAGCTTGCATTAAAATACTGTAAGTTACCTTTCTGCTACTGTCTGGTGTTAGACTGAAATGGCAGAAAAAATATGATAAATTGAGAAATGTACCTTTTGTCTATACTTCTTGACTGATTATTTATATTAAACTTAAAGTTAAGTTAAGTTTTTAATACCCACTGTCTCAAAAGTGAAATTGGTAAAAAAGCTTTTAGTTATTTTGCTTCTCGGAAATCGTTGCACTTGGACAGTTTTTTGCCGTTTAAACATTTTAAGGCTCTGTGAAAGACTACAATGCCAATGTTCCTGTTTTAAATAACTTGGTCTGTGTGTGTGTGTGTGTGTGTGTGTGTGTGTGTGTGTGTGTGTGTGTGTGTGTGTGTGTGTGTGTGTGTGTGTGTGTGTGTGTGTGTGTGTGTGTGTGTGTGTGTGTGTGTGTGTGTGTGTGTGTGCGTGCGTGCGTGCGTGCGTGCGTGTGTGTGTGTTGATGACTTATTGTACAGTACATTCTTGATTGTTTATCATGCTTTGGCAAAATTTGTTTTCATGTATTGCATATGTATGTGTCAAACAGGGCACTCATGAAAGAGCAAGAAGTATTCTCTCATTGGGTTTTTCCCTATATAAATAAAGTTTGTTAATAATTAATTTAATATTAGTTTCTTTTCTTCTATACTAGACAATTTTACGATATAAGCAAAAAAAAAAAAAAAAGTTGGAATGACAAATTGCCCACTTACAACATGAACATTATTTATTCATTCATCTTCATCCACTTATTTCCGTTAGGGGTCGCAGGTGGCTGGAGCCTCTCCCAGCAACTATGGGCCTTAGGTGGGGTACACCCTGAACACTGGTCAGTTAGTCTCAGAGCTGACATACTTTGATAGAAAACCACTGACTCACCTTGCATTCACTATGTGCAATTGTGTTTTACCAATTCACTTACACATACAGTACATGTTTTTAGACGGTGGTAGGGCCAAGACACTAACCACTCTGCCACTGTGCACCCCCATGATGTCTATTCAGATCAAATGTTTATGAGAGCCTTTTATTCTGTCAACCAAATCATATATCTATTAACATAAGGCTAAAATTTAATAAAACTATTTGTATGCCAGCACCTGTTGTTCTCATTTGATCTTTATCTGTCACAATAAGTATTTAGTGACTTGTTGAGAGATGCTGAAGTGACTTTCAATCACCACACAATAAACGCCACTGTGAAAATGACTGTCAGCTGCAAACAGGCTCTGACAGACACGTCAGGCCTTTGAAGTCGCACCTATAATTTACCTTTATGACTCAATTATCCCTATTAAGAACGAGGAAACATGTTTTGTAACATAATACATGATCGTAAGCGGCTATGATTTATTGTTGTCAGTTGAGCAGCAGAAATGGCACGACATGTCAGTTTGGCTGCCTCATCAAAGGCAGGCTTCTCAGAGCGACACTGATGACAAATATGGGCGGGGAGAAAAAAAATCCAGTGAGGTGATTTACTCCGGAAAGCTGTAGTCTACCATAATGGAGTGGCCTGAGGGGTGACTCTGATCTGGCGAAGAGAAAGAAAGGGTTGGATATAAAGAGAGTGGAAAGAGGACTTTTCTATGTATTGTTTTGAATGCTTACCCTCATGTTAAAACCCTCATCTCGTCTTTTATCTAGCTCTCAATATAACAGCCCACAAAGTCAGTCCTACACCTGCACAGGGCATAATGCTGCCATCTCTCTCCCCTTAGGGTCAACTGTAAATCTCACTGCTTTTATCTGCTTCTATACTATATTCACATCTATGCTATTTTAGAGCTTTTTATTGCTTTTATATATTAAAAAAAAAGTCATCTAAAAAAAGAGCATCTTCAAGACCAGTCATTTTCAAGCTTGTCCCTTCAAGTACCACCTCAGAAAATATTTGGATAAATCTTGACTAAATAAGAACTAAACCAGGGCATATCCAAGTCTAACTAAACCCTGTCAAAACCAAGACTAAACTGATATTACACCAGGTCTAAACCAGGACTAGCCCCAACAAAGGCAGGACTAAAACAGGACTGGAACTACAAAAGTCTCCTGAGTACCACCAGAATAAACGTGCGTGCCACCACTGGTCTCTGGCAGTCCTTAAGATGACTACCTCTGACAAGTATTCTGTTGGCTTAAGAGGCCGATCCTAGATCTGCGTGTTCCTCTGCAGTTGTTGCAAGTCAATCCTGGGGAAGCTGCTGTGTGGGGTTGTCACCCTTGTTTTCCTTTTCTCCATGACTCAGTATTGTCTGGAGGTTTCACAGTGCTGAGAGGCTTCATGGGTAGTTCTCCTTCAGGAGTTACTGTGAAGGGCTTCAGTCTCCCAGTGTTAGACTGCTGATGTATCCTCTAATGAGCTTGGACTTTTCCTCTTTTGTTGTCCACCCCTTGTTCTTTTGCCCTCCTGAAGCTCTGAGTAGAGAACTTCTACAAGTCTAGAAATACGATGTAAGGTTTTGGACAATGGTGATGTATAATGCAGACCATTTCAACATTTAACCACTCATTTAAAAAAAAAAAAAATGTTTTTGTTATTTTCTTTTTTAGAAAATGTTCTTTGGTTTGCCTGCTCCACATTTGACAAACCAGGTCTGCTATTCTCTTCTCTGACAAATACAGTAATCATGTAGCCTGCGAGCCAATGTTAAGCCTGATTTATTGTAACAGTAATAAGGTAGGCTACTTTGCTAGTACTTAGAGTCAATTGTGAAAAACAATGGTAACACAAGTTGAAAACAAATAAACATGAAAGGTTTGGAAACATGCCTTAAACCTACATCCTTTAACCTTTGTTAGTGACTGCTATTGTATGTGTCTTCATCAGCCTAGTGTGTAAATCACTTAAAGGAACACTATGTAGCTTTTGCTCTCTCTTATTGTCCCTCTCAGGCTGATAAGTCTCCAGAAGCCTATTTTTGATGTTGTCAAAGGTGCGTTTGTTTACCTGCTTTACTACTACTTTGTGTAGTCTTTGTCAGAAGTGTCGTGATGTTTCTGTGATGTGTCTTGTAGGCTGCTTATACAGTTTTGTCAGACAGTAGGGAAATACCCTAATATCTGATGCCTTTCTCAGTACCGCGTCCAAGATGTGGGACAAGGTGCATGCTCCCTCATCCTGGTTCATGGTCCTTGGTGCATGTTTCCACAAAATTAGAAAAGGTAGTGTTAGAAAAGGTAGTGTACTGTATGTCGTAGTTTGTAGTTTTACAAAATTAACTACAATCAGTGGGGGCCCTTAAGTTATAAAGCAAAGTCTATTAATACTTAAAAAAGTAATATGTTCAAACATGTCAGTGCAAGGAAAAAAAAAGATTTTTTTTAACTAAACCTTGAAAGCATTAAGTAAATATTGTGAAGGTATTATGCTTATTATACAACTTTAATATTTTGAATCATACACTTGTTCTTAAATGAGTCATGCTTCCAGTGTAATTTACAGCCCTGAAAGAAAATAATCCATTAAAATTGACTATAATTAAGGATTCTCAATGGGGCCTCTGACGATAATGTTTTGGTTAGCATTAGTGTTAGCATTTTCAGTTGCTATAAAACATTGTTTGCAAATAGTGTAAACAAAGTGCATAATTGAATAAATTGCTGTTAATACAATTGTGTAGCCATGTTGTTCATAATATCCAATACATCAGACAGTGTAATGTATAAAGCTGGACATTTCAAGAGCTGTTTTATTTGTTAGCTAGTGTCAGTCCTCACTTACCTGCTCCCATGAGTTACATAGTGATAGAGGACCAGGATAAGAAGTGTTCAGGGGTCGGGGGTAAGGGCAGTTTCTCCTGAGTTGATCGATACTGCTAAAATAAGTTTTGAAACAATTTTAAAGTCAGAATACTAGATACAGTTGGGCTTTAAGATTAGCAACAATTTAGTAACAGCATAGATGATCTAGGCACAGGACAGAGGATGCAAAGTTAAGACTATAAAAGGAAGGTTTTAGATGTGGTATGAAAGTAAGGTGAGTACAAAACAAGCAGTAACATGTATTGCGTGATCATAAATTAAGTATAAAACTTGTATCCAAGCAGACAGGTGTTAACTAACAACCTTACAGTCTGTTTCCTCTAAACAAAGATAAAGGTACATTTGTTTATGGTTCTGTTTGATCTATGGGGCATTGTGGCTCAGAATACAGTATCGTTATTGTAGCGTGCCACATGTGTGCATTCAAGTGCACTAAAGAAAAAGGGAAAGGGAGGGCCTGTTGTGTTGGATTTGCAGGCAAATGTGATTTATGCCCGAGAACTTTGATCTTTTAAAAGGCTCTGGGATTTTACACAACAATAATTCTCTTTGGCCTCACTTTAAATAAATGATGTGCATGTGGCCAGTGTCCAACATAGGTTTTACAGGCCCAGCGGGTTGGATACAGCTAAGAAAGTACACTGGGGGCGAGGCTCAAGCAACATACAGGGGGACGGGACAATGTGTACGAAGTCACACAATGTTTTCTAAGGTATGCTAATCAAAAGTAATATGCAAGCATCAGCTAAATCATGGCTTTGGGGTCAATGGGAATCTTTTAACCTGGCAAAACCATGACGACTATAATGTTAGCACAGAATTAGCATGTTACATCAATCTGGAATGCCTTCAATTAAAAATGATTGTAAAGCGGAGAATTTTTTCATAGAATATTTGGAGGTGATTGGATGAAGCGCCAACTAGAGACTGTCTACCTTGATTTGTTTTAGCCAATCACAGCAACGACTGATATGAGGTAGTTAAACAACAAATCGCTGTGATAGTATAACAATGTAATGTAAGGATTTTAGCTGTACATGTATTGCATCACATGCTACATTTTTCAGTGTTGCTAAAAATGCTTGTTGCTGTCAACAAACCTTAAAAGCGCTGCAGGTTTGCCAAGTCCATGGTTTGCCAGCAGAATTGGGTGGCTTTTTTAGTGTTGCCGCTGTTTTCATTCATTGTTCCATGGGATTTGGATGTGTTTTTTAAGTTGCCATTGGGCTAAGGAGCGCAAAACTTCACACCCCCCCCGCTAGTAAATTTCCCATTAATTTTTCCCATAAACTTTTCGAAAAATGCGCATATTAAGAGTTTCAAAATCTCAATGGAGGCTAATCAGCTATGTGGTAGCTCATGACAATAGTGGAAATTATTTTAATAAAAAATATTAAACTTGAATAATCAGCAAAATACATTTGTTTCAGCTGTATGTATTTTTTCTTTTACAGAATTCTTGCACTATAGTCATGAGCTACCACATAGTTGATTAGCCTCCATCGAACTTTTAAATTCTTAATATGTGCATTTTTCAAAAAGTCTATGGGAAAAGTTAATGGAAAATTTACTTCAAGCACCAGAGGGGGGCAGGAACTGTTGTGCTCCATACTGCCACAGCATTGGACTAAATAGATTTTTGTGTGTGTGAAATTACAAATTTTGTGACTATCCGGCTTGCTGCACAACATAAGGAGTCTTTAGGTCACAATCATTACATCTACTCATACTGACACAAATTAAATTTAAATTGAAGTAACACTGCTTATACCACAAGTAGTCACAAGCTTCTACTCTTTGTACCAGAAGGGCATCTGGCATAAAACTTATGCCAAATCAATACAGAAATCACTGCACACCGAGGGCAGATGATTTGCTGTAGTGGCCCCAAAAGGAAAAACTGCAAAAAGGAACACATTGCTATAAGTCAATGCATACTTCCCTTGAGTTCTATGGGCTAACTGAGCTATGAGTGTTTAGCCTCCTGAAGCTGTTCCTGTGAACAAACTTTTTTCTTTTTCTTGTTTTCTACCTCCCACTTGTAAGGTCAAAGGTCATTTAAGCCCTCAGGGGACACTATCGTCTCAGAGTGTCCTGTTGACCTTTTGACCTATGGCTGTTGGGCCGGCTTTACAACATAAACACAACCACAAAACACAACATAAGGAGATGTTTTTTATCATAAATCAACAAGACTTCTCTGTTTTTCATTGTTTGGTGCAGGCTGCAAAGGAGAATGAAGTTTAGCAGGTGTTAGAATTCACACTACTTCATAGTTTTATGAGGTCATCCAAAAGTATTACAATTAAATTAAAAGTTGTTACACAAGTGAATACATTATGGCCACAAGTTGTTCCTTGGCACATTAACTGTAAAAGCGTTTAGGAGCACATTGAGCATGGAAGCTACTTTTTTAACACTGTCTTTCCACCTCAAAAACAACTTGATTGGAGTGGTATGGTCGTAACATACTGAATAAAGATTTTAAAGTAAGAGTGTCCTGATATGTGCATTTCATCTATAAACTGGCTTGATGAAATGGGTTTGGAATCTCTTGGCCCCTTCCCTTCACAACCATTTTCAATCAGAAATCCTGTAACACCATTTGGAACTATAGGCTATATGTAATACTAGATACACTATATAAGTACTTTTTCTACAAAAACCGACCCATTTACCTGCAAATGACAATAACTAAAATGGCTGTTATCAGTAAAATTATATCTATCTTATTGTGTCTAGCTGTAGTCAAGGGCACTGCCCATTGGAAAACATTCAAATGATTAGAGACTAATGGTTTCTATAAGAATTAGGATAGCTTGCCAAGTAGTTTACAGCAGTATAGTTAATCTGTCCAATTTAATTACTGATCTAGTTTATCAAGGCTCTTAACAAAGAACATCTAGATCAGTGATAGGGATTTCCCCATGACACAAGTCACCCGAAGCGCTTTACACAGAAGGGAAGGGTTATTTCATTCACTCCATAGTCGGTGGTGGTGAGCTATGTTTTGTAGCCACAGTTTCCCCTGGGGTAGACTGACAGAAGCATGGCTGCACACATCTGTCACATTGGCACATTCATACAGGCAAGGTGGGTTAAGTGTCTTGCCCAAGGACACAATGGCAGTATGCATTGCTGGTTGCGGGGCTTGAACCGCCATCTTTTGAGTTAGTGGGTAAGTGTCTCTACTGACTGAGCTACTGCCGCCCCAATGTTTGGAGAGGGATGTCCAAACATTGTTCATTGAGGGCCACATACTTAAAATAATATATGAGCTCAATAAAGATGACTGTCCCATTTGGCTGCTCCCCTTCTTTCAGAGGTCTTCACTCTGAATCAAGATCTCATTGGTAAATGGGCATAGGTTTTACTCTGGATGCCCTTCCACATCCAAACATTCATCACTGGCTGAACAGTTTGTTGGCACCATTATCCAACACTAGTAGGAGAAAAAGTGAAAGACATCTATGCACATATTGACTGATTCTTAAAAAGTTGGATTATATATTGCCACTTTTCACTGTACAGGTCAGATAAAGCAGTCATATGAAGCTTTTGACCTTGTGGTTTAAAGCACTACCTGTGGCAATTTTGTGTAAACGAGAGGAAAGCCTGAGGGTCAATAAAAAATGGTCTGTGGGCCGCATCCCGGGCCATAGTTTGGACACCACTGATCTCACACAGTGGTTCTCAACTGGTCTGGCTTCGGGCCTTGCCATCACCCTATAATGACAAGCCACAACCCAAATAAGAGATATTCCAGGAAAATAAAAAGATATTGAGGACATTTAAGAAGCACTTACTTCAACCTTAGGTGTAAAAGTAACATTATTGAACTGTATTTATAGTTCTTGTTGGGTTTCTTCTACACACCTAATGTACCATATTGACACCTACAGTTACAGTCTGGATATTAAAATGGTAATGTAATACATTTTTACTTAATTAAAAAAAAAAAATCAGTGGAAAGAGTATTTATCCCTGAACTAGAAGAAGTTTGAGTCCAGGTCTGGGCACTATATCTATACCATTGTTAGTTAGAATCAGTGCCTTGACAGAGGTCTACACTCTCCAAGAGCTTTTAGCTTAGATTTTTTCTTCTTTTTTAGTGTATTTTTGTACATTGATGCACCTCTGTTTGCTCTTAGCCTTTCTTAAAAACCTGTCAAAGACTTGTGCACAGCACTGTAAGTTACACTCTCCATAACAGTAATGTCTCTCAGTCTGTTGTTTGACTTTTCCAGTCCTCTCCAGCCTCCCACTTCACTCCATTTGTACTTTATCATGTGAAATTACACTACATTACTTTAACAAACCATAACCATAAATCTAACCTTGGGACAGGCTGATATATCGACACCCGTGGACACTTTAATTTTCTCCCGTCTGTCATTTAGCCTCCACTAAAAGGGACAGGCCGTTCTTTCAGGAGAAGAATTCCTCCCTGCAGGCTTAAAGAAATGTACGACCTTGGATTTGGTTTTAACCGCGGCTCACACAAACACTGTAAATTTACAGCTGGGAACCGCTCAGTGAAAAGGACTTCCAATTTGCCAAAGCCATAAGTCCAGTCAGCAGTCTGCCTCCTCATCTGGTGTTGCTCTGCAGTGTTCAGGCTAAGGTAAGCTAATCACTTAAAATGTCAGACAAGCACTTTGTCTACAATAAATGACACTGTTTAAAACAAGTATTTTTCATTAGCAGTTATATAACTTTAAAAAGTTAATGCTTCATACTTAAACCTAAGAAATAATGTCTAAAAAGCAGCTGTTAGCATGCTACTAATGTAAGACACACCAAGACATACAACTGTAAATTATCAACTACTCACTGCTAGCACCTGCTAAAGCCAGCCAACTAAAATGTAAAAAAGAAAAAAGATCTAAAAGTGAGAATTAGCCTACATTCTAACTGGTAGCATTAATAGTATGCTAGGTAATGCCCCTATTCTATTAGTTTGTTTTAGGAAAGGTAGCTAAAGGTGCTATGAGCAGTATATATTTTTTACCCACGTCTCAAGATATGAGGTAAACATAACACAATACAAATCAATATTAGTTTTACTGATAACAATGGTACAGTTGATTTATTCACTATAAAAAAAAATAATAATAAAAAGTTGGTCAAGTTGTTTATGTTCACATTTTTTGCTTTGGTTCTACACCCTGCATTGCCGATTGTCCAATCAGAAAAAAGGAAAGATTGGCAACCATGGATGTAAAATGTAAAGACCTGAATAGGACACCGCCCCCTCTCCCCTGATGCCAGTTTGATTAGTGGCTGCTCTGAGGAACTACAGCAAAATAATCCCATGCAGCCCAGAAAGGATTTTTCCCATAGAGCGCAATGTGAACAGCAATGGCTGGTGTTTGGCTGACAGGACACCTACAGCTGAGAAAATGGTCGGCTTTTGTAGGGTTTATCTATTTTGACACCATGGACTTTTTCCTTCTTCAAAATCTTTAATTTGGCTAAAAAATAACTTTTTATGGTTTGTGACATCACTGCTTGTGCCCATTGGTCAGAGCCAGTCACGTGGTACGTGGAGCAACCTTGCATTTGCTTGAGAGGTGCAGTGCATCTGCTCTTTGGGTCACACGCAGAAGTAACGCAGAAGTAAAAAACTTTTTTGGCATCACGTGCCAATGAGCATGGCTATTGAACACAATGGTGGTTGTGACGTAATTCATTATCCAGTTCTATAATACATCCATGCTGGAAACCCACAGACCATTGTTTTGATTTAGACTGCAGTACTGTTTTCAAACCAGTAGAGTGCACATGCTGCTTCCAGTACCTTTAAGACACAAGCACATACTTACTTATCAGAAGTCAGCTAACTGCTGGCATCTGATTTCTGCCTTCAACCTTTATAGCAAGTGGCCATGTAAAAGTGAAGAAAATATAATAGGCAACATGCTAAAAACTACAATCAGTCTTTTGATGCCCTTTAGTTGTTAGTAATCCTTCAGTTCAATTACAATATTTTTTTCCTCAAGGGGCTAATGTTTTATTTTGCTATTGCCAATTTGCCATTTATTAGTGAGAAAATAATGACAAATTGCTAGCTTGCAAGCCTGACAAATATCTGCACAAACAAGCAATTAAGTGCAACTCCAAAGTGAAAGATTTTATTTAGAAACATTTAACAAAATACCCCTCAATTGACATCTATAATTAACAGAGTCTGAAAAGTACTGAATGTTCTTTCCTCTAATTTGTTCCCTTCATAATGGCCACCCCTTAGTGACAAGAAAAAACACAAATGTTCTTGTGATAACACAAATGAGTAACTTTTTTGGGTGGTATTAAGCATTGCAGCCTACGTGCGAACCACAGCCTGTACAAATGGAGCCGGTGTGTGGAGGCCATGTGCTGAAGGACTTTCTGAGTCGCTCCTCGTCACCGGCAGCTGGAGGTACTCAGCACCGACTCTAACACCGAGCTTTGAAACAGCAATCAATGCCTTTATACTGCAGGGAGGGCTCGTAAAAGTGTCACTGAGGGGAATATATGACGCCGTATTTCAACCTCCCCTCCCTATTTTTAAACACTGAGTTATGGCTGCAGAAATGTGGACCCATTAAAGGTGATATGATGTATTTTCTGCCTTGTTCAGAAACTCATTCATCACCGCGCACCAAAAGGAAAACTGCACTTACCCTCTCCTTTCTCTGGCCATCCTTCTGTCCCGCTCCCTCCAGCCCCCACCCTGCCCTCGCCCCGGTCCTGTACGCTGTCTTAAGTAATTTACGACACACCGGTAGTGCAACCTTCTGGCAGAAACTGCAAGAGCAGCTTGCTCTCTCTCCTGGATACTAAATAACCTTTTATAAAGGACCGAACTTGGCCAAGTCATCTGCTGCAGCACATTAGAGACAGACACTGGAGCAGCATGAAGGGAAAAGAAGGAAAAGAGGAAAAAGATTTAGAATGTACCTGACTTTATCTTATTGTAACAAAGTGACCAGTGACATGTAAGGTCAGTGGACCCCAGTTCAAAGTAAGAACACATTTATTTTACATGTCAAAACTGCAAGATTTATATTCTTCTGTTTATACTTAAATGGTTTGTGGAGAGGTTGGGACCTGTCCCAGAAACGTAAGGGGTGAAGTGTATAAGGACAGTCACATTATTCATTACGGGCATTTAGACCTTTGATTATTTTAGTGCAGTTGTTTCAGCAAAATTTCTGTGGTGACAGTAGCTTAGGTGGTAGAACGGTCGTCCTAAGGTTGGCAGTTCAAATCCCACCCTCCCCAGTTCATTCATTGTTTGAATGTACAGTGTGATGTTGTGTTTGGTGGTCAGAGAAGCCGTAGAAGCAGAAAGGCAGCCACATCTCTGTCAGTCAGCCCTAGGGCAGCTGTGGCTACAGAAGTCACCTTCCACCACTGAGTGTAAAAGAATAATGTCATGTAAAGAACTCTGAGTGTCAGGAAAGGTGCTATATAATTCCAATGCATTATTATCATTTTATATTATTTGTATTATTTATTTATTTTTATTTAATGCATTGTATATATTTTGTAGAAGATGGTCCAAACTTCAAGCATGTGCTCTTGGCCTTAGTAAGGTCAAGTACAATCAGTAGACATGTTTATGGACTACTATTTATTGTTATTATTTATTTTTTAATTAATTTTATCATTATACAGCAATGCCTAAAAGTTAGCATTAGGCCAGATGGTGTCTACGTGTTAGCCATGTGCAAGTAGGCTTTGAATTCAGTTAAGCAAAGGTAATGCTTGGTGTGCATGTTTATTTGCCGGGGTCAGCTGTTCCCCTAGCCCACTCTTCCCATGTTTCTGAGGTGTTTTTAAAAATTAGGCAATATGTTCCCACAGCTCTATATCCCCACATTTCAAAATTAGGCCCTATGTTCCCACATTTCTAAAAATAAATAAATAAATAAAATTAAAAAATACCACACACCACACACATTTTATTTGTTCATTTATTTTTCAAAATTAGGCCCTACGTTCCAACAGCCCTATGTTCCCACATTTTAAAGATTTTTTTTATTATTATTATTTCAAAAAGTAGGCCCTGTTCATACATCCATATGTTCCCACATATTTATTTATTTATTTATTTATTTATTTATTCAAAATTAGGCTCTATGTTCACATACCCCTGTGTTCCCACATTTCTAAGATTTTTTATTTACTTATTTATTTTTAATTAGGCTCAATGTTCCCACATTTCTAAAATTTAGGGTTAGGTTTAAACATGGACCATTTACCATAATATAATCTAGAAATGTAAGAACATAGGGCTGTAGCAACATAGGCATAGTCCTCTTTTTACCACATTAGACACTGATAAATCTAAGTTTTTGCTTTTATTCCTTTCTGTGTAAATAGGACACAACAGACAGAGTGTATTGTTACCTGTATACAGTATGTCAAAGAAAGTGTTCTAAAAAAAGGGATAGTGTTTTGAAGTACAAAATAAAGAAACTTTGGTGTTGTTGCTTTATTCTTTATGACTTTGTGCTGTACAGTACTGTTTATCTGCAGCCTTAAGTCACTGCCTTCCAACAGTATCTCTCCTGCAACCAGTGCAGTATCAAATAAAGGCCAAATAAATCAACAGCAGCAGTAATTATTACAGCCAGAACAGAGCTGTAGCGGGCCGTGGCTGCTGTGTTTGGTAGTCGCGGTGCCCCAGTGTCTCCCAGTGCAGGATTAATCTCCCTCGCTGAGGCAGTAGCTAAGGTCAGCAAGGGAAATATTTCATAAGTGTCAGCTTGGCCCGTAGCCCTCATCGCAGAGCTGGAATGAGAAAGCACGGTCGCATAACAAACGGCCGTATGTGACTTTGCAAGGCTCACACAGAGCTGGCGAAGAGGGGCGGCATGATATATGGCCATACTTCACTTTCATGTATTCATCTGAACCGCTGAATTACTGCCAGGGACACGCAGGGTGCTTTGTCACCACAAGGAGCAGCCGGAAAAAAATATTTTTGGCCGCACAAGGTCTGTGTCTGGAATGCATTTTCCATTACTGCCTCTTCTCAAACTTAGTTTTTTCTTTCTTAAGGGAGTTTTATGAAAGTACCAAGTATTGCCATAAAACATCAAGTAAACCCAGCAAATGCACAGTCTGCTGTTTTTCTGATTTTCTCTAACGGCAGAGAAGTGGACAGCCAAACACAAGACAATCAATTTTGACTTTCTGAAGTACCTGCTGCCTGACTTCTCAGTACAAAAACAATCATTTTACTCCAGAGAGCAGCTGGTCGACTCATTAATAACCTCACAAGCTATTTCAAAGGCCATCCTAGCTTAGCATTGCTTCCATTTTGCAGACAAATTGCAATAAGGTAAGAGTTCTGTAAGAAGCATTACAGTCACCGAGTTATCTTTCAAGAGCCAATAATGCTAAGAACATTAAAGCTCAAAGATGTTTATGAAAAATAAGAGGAAAACACTGGTGACATTTCACACGACCACAAACACTGACAACAGCCGTTAATCTTCCACATGATCTCTGCTATGTTCTGCTTTTGCTAACGTCAGCCAACAACCTGTCAGTCACATTCAGCCGCTGTGAGCTATGTGACAGGTAATTGGCCCAGTTATTCACAGAATGCTATGAACCTGAACGATAACCTACATAACATGCAAGTGATGATTCAAACAAAGACACAGAGATATAAGTTTTAAGTGATAAGAGATGATTTAGTCAACCATGACCATGACCATAACTCCAGGTCATATTTAAGTCACACTATAGCACAGACAGCTAAAGAAAAGATTCACAAAAGTCCTATCTTATTCACAATAGAACATAAACAACATCAAGTGTGGTCGCAAAAATGTTGGAACAAGGGAACAAAGGGCTGATAAAGCAGATGAAACTAATTCAACCAGGAGAAACTTTAAACAAAAAGACAAATGAGTGAAATGTAACAAATAATTTATTGAATTTCCCATTGTAGAGGCTGAGGGGATTGATGGTTCTGCTGCTGCTGTGGTGGAGTTGGTGAACAGCGGGGTGACTAAGGTAATTGAGTGTACATATAGCTTGAGAGATGATAGGATGAGAGAAAAATGTGGCAGGCTGTGATTGGCTGACTGACAGATCATCAGTCTTCCTGGTTGAATTTATACACAGCTTTATTTTAAAACAGATTAGCACTTTGCAACTAAGACGCTAATTGGCAATATTTCAGAAAAATAGTTGGGTATAAATTATAATTTAAAAAATTATAAATATTACCATTGAATGTATTGGATGCTTGTAATCTACAGATCTAAAGCAGTAAAAATAGTCATGATTATAGAAATCACTGCATGGATCAGGATCACTTCCAGAAGTCATTGTCTGTGAACGCAGTTTGCACAAACGCAAATTGCTGTATCATGCAAATGAGGAGCCAGGAACATGATCCAGAAATAATCCAGGCTTCTCTAAACCAAGAGGGTTTATTTTTAATTTTTATTTTTTCAATTTTGGTTTATTTGCCAATACAACAGTTTCCAATGTAAGATATAATGCTGTAATAATACAAGATTCAGTGTAGGCATGGCCAGCTATACCCATTTGCTTACTTATCAAAGTGTGGGTCTGCAGTCCTTCACGTACAAACTATCTTGCAGTCTGATCATACTAATCATAGCATCTTAACTGGAGTGTGCTTCATGCAATGCTTTGTTTCTCTGACTGATTTATTAATATTTAAGAGACTGTTTATTTTATGTGTTTTGCTCCCTCTTTTCTGATTGGTTACATGCCTATCCATTTGCATTTAGAAGTATTTTAACAATATTTTCACCCTTTGGAAATCCAATTTGAATCAACAGGGACCAGAATCATTTTTTGTATAGTATAAAAAGAAAATTTCTGCTATCACTATTACAATAGAATTAATATTTTGGCTTCACTTTACTACAATAAGAAGTATCATCTTTCAATCTGTCTTTTATAAACACACAGCTCCTACCTAGTGATTCCAACCCTACCTTTTTTCTCCCCTCTCCTGTTTTTCTGCTTACGTAGCTGTATTCCAGTCTGCTGCAGGTTTTGTGCTCCAGCAGTGACCCGGCGTTGGCAGGCGCACACAGAAAGATTAATGGCGAGGGCGGGACACTTCAATAACCATTTGTTTGATGTGTCAGGGCTGAGCGCTGCTGATTTACTTACACATGGCCAGGCTTTTAATTGAGCAATGCCATCCGCTGTCACATCAAAGCCATGGCAGCTCACATGGCTCTGTCTCGCTGTGGGTTGAAGATGATTGACAGGCACAGCTCGGCCCCGTCCACACAGCTACGTTAAGCCCCGCCTACTCCACTCTCTCTCTCTCTCTCTGCTAACCTAGGTATGTTGTGCTACTGCGAAAACCTGTAACGTGCAGAGGTGGAAGGAGTGTTCCAAATCTGTACTGAAGTATAAGAACTGGGGCTATAAAATAGAATTATTCATTCATTCATGTTCCGCAGCTGCTGAAGTCTAAAAGTATAAAAGCATTTAAGTTACTATTAAGGACAAAATAATTTAAAAAGTTGTTTTTTGCTTCTACTTTTGCTACTACTTACTACTGCTGCTGCTACTACTACTACTACTACTGCTACTACTACTAGATATTAAAGTGGTCAACAAAGTTATTATTTGAATAAAAGTTAAAAAGTATTGAAGTTAAGGTCAAATTACATTTGAAAGTAATTTTTTTTTTGTACTATAAATGCAACTACTTCTCCTATTGTTGCTACTACAATGTACTACTGGTACTTTTACTGCGACTAGTAGTTGTAGTACAATTATTACTACCACAACCTAGTATACCCAATAATACTGGTACTACTAACCAAGTATATGGTTGTGAAACAAGCTACTCCCCGACTACCAATGTCACTGAGACACATTTACTAATTTACTACTATTACTACTTGTGCTACTACTTCTACTAAAACTTGTATTACCATTACTACATTAACTATGACTAGGACTTCTTGCACTATCAGTTCTATTGCTAGCATTACTACTGCTACTATTACCAAACCAAAAAGTCTCCAGTTACTTCCCTCCCCTGATAACTTGTACTGTTTATGGTGTTGCTAATGCCAAGAGGGTAATTTATGAGAGCCATATTAAATGCTAGGTTGACTAAGATGCTTTTAGTAGAACCCGTCTGTTCTAAAGCTGTTGTGGGTTGTGTTTTATGACATAATAGCAGTGCTGACAAGAAAAAATGACAGCCAAAAGAGTACTATTTTCCCAGCCTCTGAGTCCTGGCTGCAGATCGGCCGATAAAGCCTGGTGACTTTGACTGTGAGTGGAGGAAGCGGCTTTGACTTTAACAGGCGTGAGGAATGCGCCGGGCAGATCTCTTTTGCACGGCACCGTTGTCCCGACTGCCAGACCTGTCACGGGAGCGGCTTATGAATACCTTTATTGTGCTTCGATCAAAAATGGCCGCCCACCCCCCCTGCGCGTTGTCAGATCACTGGGGGGAAAAAAACAACTTTGATGTCATCTGAAATTTCACACAACAATGTAGGACAATCTGATTTGCGGCGGGCGATGTCTGGCAGAGCGGCCTGATTCACTCCCCTCATGCTCCTGATAACTTCTCCGAGTAGAAGACAATGGTGGCCTTTGTGTCCTTTGCAGAGAGGATTTTGGGCTTGTGCGGGTGTGGGCGGCGTGTAGCCTGTGAGCAAAAGTGGATAGTAACTTTTTGTGTTACAGTTACATTTTGAAATATATTTTATTTTGTTTTTCTTTACTTTATTTTATATATTATAGATTTTCTGTTTTGCCGCCCTGTTTGCATTTACCACCAGAAGTCAAAAGGAAACTGATTACATCTATTTGCATGGATCTTTGTTGCTATATTGCAGCATGAAGAGGATGGTCCATATTGTTGAATATAGCATCCATCCTGTTCAAATTACTTTACTTCAGCAACACTTTCACATTTCTTCCAAAAGATGTAAAGTGTAGTACTCAATGTACAAAGCTACTAACATGGACTACAAAGCCTAATGGGTGACAGTAAGTAATGATGTGTTAATAGCAAAAAAAGGATGGGCAACTATTAACCAATTAAGTACATAATAACAGACTATAATCATGGCTATCATAGTTTAATTACCCGAATTTGAAAAGTATGTGTCATTCTGTTGTTGTGGCCATTCTCCAGAGGTGGGACCAAGTCACTGTTTGGCAAGTCAAAAGTAAGTCTCAAGTCTTTGGCCTTAAGTCTGAGTCAAGTCCCAAGTCAATGCCTCACAAGTCCAAGTCAAGTCACAAGTCCTACACTTTCAGTTTCGAATCCTTTCATGTCTTTTTAACTCTTAGGACCTCAAACTTAATTTTTGTCACATTGTATAATATTGAATTTACCCTCATGTCCCACCTTAGAAAAACAAATACACGATGAACAGATGATAAATTGTTTGATGTAGCCATATTATTTGAACACCCTAAGCGTTAACGAGGCCTACTCAAAAAACAGGTTTCTGAATGCTTTAAAAGTAAAGTTCCTCAGTAGTCAGTGATTTACAATAAAGCAAAATACCTTACATACCATAAATGCCAGTACATTGTATATTCACTGTATCAGTTAACTGTGCTCTACTGGCCTTGTTAAAAATGTACACAGGGTTTAAAGAGTCGTTCTATCACATTTGAAGATTTACAAAGTGAATACTGCCCACTTTTACTGAATAGCGACTCCTGTGGACAACAGGGGAACTGCCAGGGAGTGATGTATGGTCAGAGCCTCCAGCTCAAAGAGAGACAAAGAGACAACACTGCAGAAAGCTAGAGTTGGTTTTAATTTTCTACTCTTTACAGCCTGGGACAGAGGGAGCTTACTGTGCACAGGTAAAGATCTCCTCTGTGTAATGACATAAAGCTGCATGTGCATCACGTGATTGGTGTAATTCTCTCTCAGACTTCTCCACATATTCGCCTTTAGACCTCTATTGCAAAAGATTATTTATTATTTTTATATTTTGTTTTAATTTATTCATTTTGTTTTAGTTTTTATTGTATGTTACTGTTTTTATGTGTAATCTGCACCTGAACGCCTCATGCCTGCTTCTGGGGTGAGCTGCTCTCAACTGTGAGGGAAGAGAGGGGCACAGAAGCAGCAGCTTTTTCTAAACTTTCCACTGGGTCCACGTCCATCTGAGCATTAAAACTAAGCTATGATGACTAAATAACTCTTTTATGATCTTGTTTGGAGTCAAACATCAGAGGAACTGTCTGAAATGTCCCCAGGTTCATACCGTTAGAGCGTTAATTAGACACACATATGTTTGATATCATTAATGGTTGTAACACTTTAACGTTCGATAGCTCAGTGATTTCTGAGCATATCAACACGAAACAAAGACTGACGTAAAGCTTAAAATCTCCTCTGTCAGTATATCAAAATGTCATGTGCTGCTACAGTTCATTACACTTTGAAATGTGCATTAGAAAACACGTACAAGTAACATGTGCAGAAAGAGAGCACTCATTATTGTGCAATGAGTTTAATTGTTTCTCCACACTTATCAAAAATCATACTTTTATTTTATTTTTTTATTTTTTTATTTCTTTGAGAGGCATCAAGTCTTCTCAAATCATGAGGCTCAAGTCAGAGTCAAGTCCCAAGTCCTTGATATTCAAGTCCAAGTCGAGTCTCAAGTCTTAGGCCATTTCATCAAGTCGAGACTAAAGTCATCAAATTAGTGACTCGAGTCTGACTTGAGTCCAAGTCAGGACTTTCAAGTCCAAACTTCTGCTATTCTCCTTTGCTCAGGTTTCAATTCTTTTGACAACCACAGCAACCCCAGAGGGTCAAAACTCAAACATCAAAGTTCTGTTTAGTTTATGGAATAGTTTGAAGCCAGTTGAGTGCCAAACAAAATGTGCACTTTACAAGATACAGCTACGCTATGTTTACATGCAGGTCGAGAAAACTGAATCATTCCCTTATTCCAATAATAACAGTAGGAGAAGTTTTTAACTGCATGTGAACCCAGGACTCTGAGTGGGGGGCGGTCATTTGAATTTTTCTCAATAAGAGTGGAGCAACTGGATAATGTGGTTTATTGTTGGACTACTACTACCTGTATACACCGTACTCTGAGCACTTAAGCTAGAAGAGGCAATCAACTACACTCAGTACTAAACAGATAGAACAACATTAGTCCAGTGTTTAGAGACATACTCACATATTTGTAGACCAGAAAACACACATATAATACTACTACTACTACTAGTCTTACTACTAGATGTAAAAATGGTCAACAAAGTTAGGGCAAGTTGTTTTTTTGCTTCTCAGAGAGATCATAGTTGGCTGGCCCAAGGATTGAGCCCACAACCTCTCTTATAAGAGCCTGGAATGCTAACCACTGTGCCACTGGGCATGTTAAAATGTACAATATAATATACATTTTCTGAATAATTACCAAAACTATAGTACAACTCTCCAAATTCCCAGGTTTTCGGGTGCTGTGAGTATGACAAAGCAGATCCTTGAGCGCTGAAGCATTCGGAAACAAAAGTGCCAATCTGCCAAGTCGCAGGGAAGCCTATTATCCTGGTGTGATTATGAGGCAGACAGGTGGAGGACAGGTAGGCAGAGAGGAGACGTGACGGTCTGACAACACATGCAATCTCCTTTAAACTGGAGCGATAGGGCTGTCAGGCACACCGCTCCGCCGCTGACACGCTCAAATACAGCGCAGACAGGCAGATAGATGTATGAGATCTTTAAACACACCGCTCTCACGTCTGAAGAATGGCCCGTGTTTGTTATTATAGGCTGCATTTTCACTTGTGAGCACACGCACGCTGAACTACAAGAGGATTAGCGCTGTACGTCAGAGACAGGGGAGAGGCAGCCGCTAAGATAAACCACCAATACATTAGGCGGAGGTGTCAAACTTGATAGACCCATTTGCAACAGGCTGAGTAGAGCAGTTCAGTTCAGTTTGACATGCTTCTTGTTGCGTTTCCATTGTCAAAAATTTGAGGAAGCGTACCAAAATAAGCATACAATTTTGGTGCATTTTAATATGCATTTTCTTATCTATGTGAACACTTGTTTGCTGGTATAGGCACGGTTAGATGGATCCAGGTATAATTGTGTGCATAGTGTGCCAAGCTAAAGGCTAGTTTCTAGGGCTTTAGCACTATTTTACTGATGTGTAAGCAGTGCTTTTGTATTTTTTAAGGCAATAGTGTTTGGCGTTGTTATTATTTAATACTGCAACCCACTTTTGAGCACAGTGTTTGATCCCAGCTGCCGGCATTGCATACTATCAGTGTGTCCTTGAGCAAGACACTTCAGCCACCTTGCCTGATGTTCGGCATGGCTGTAAGTGAAGATTGGCAACCAAAGGCCAAAAACTAATGACTCACTTCTATTTGCTAGCCTAGCCAGCCAGCTTCTGCTACTTTCTTTTCAAAAGCAGGACAGTCTGGTTCCTCACTCAGAAGGAAGTGTTTCTTCCCAGTTGATTTGGAACTGGCCTATCTGCAACATGTTTTATGAATGTGGAAGCTAACCAAGGGAGTGCTGGCTACTGAGCTAATTTAATGACTTCTCTGACTTGATTAACAGCGTTTAGTGCTTTCATTTGTTATCTGTTGATTCTGCTGAAGTCCGCATTGTTGTTCAGTCCTCTGGGATTTTTCTTCATCCTGTTTCCATTTTAACAACAGTAAAGTCCCACTGACGTCCAACGTAACCGCTACATTCAAACAAACCAAGTTTTTCCACAAATCTTTGTACAACTCGCATCTGCTGCTGTCCCTGTTCACAAATAAGTACAGAGATGCTCATAATACAGCGTATTCTGTTGTTTTATGAAAAAAAATGGCAAACCACCCATTTTGCTTGGGTAGGCAGTGCGATGCTTATGTCTGACCCCTCATTTCTCTGTCTGTGATTGTTCCGCCCATAGAAATGAAATTTAAGCAAAGGGATACCACACTAACTTCTTTGTATAGAATAGGAAAAGAGTTTGTCTGGCCAGGCTAACTAATTGCTGTTGGTGGGAAGTATAGTAAAGAACTGTTAAAGTATATACTATACAACATCATGTACTGTTACCCCACTTCTAATAAATGGAACCGTGATTACATTTTTGTTGACAATAAGAGGCACCTAGGCCCTGGCCCATGTCTGACATGAGTGCAGACCAGAGAGGTACAGAAGAGGATTCTGACAGCACAGAATAACTGGCCTTCCTAGTACATACAGTTTTGTATCATATCTGGCTTGCAATGTCACAATAGTGTATCATACTTTTATGCAACTTAGGGCCAGATTTACTAAGACGGGTGCTAAATTGTGAGTTCAGATTGAAAAATAGCATTGTTGCGTATGATATATGAAGAGAAAGTGTGCAAGTATATGAGAATTTTGTGTGAGCACAAGACCCACCAATAATGACTGCCAGAGCAGAATTGCAACTGCATCTTTCCTACAGTGATGCAACGCAAAAGTCAACATGAGAGTCCAGCCTCATAACAGGACTACACTGACTGTAGTTGTCTTTGAGGAATAATAATTTCATTGCAATGCATTTCACTTTCTTGTATTAACTTTGTCTTTGTTAAATCCTTGTCTTATAAGATTCTGGCGCTGACCACAGTCACATGACGTGAGTTTCCCACAGAGGAGCGACAGAGAGGAAAGGTAAAATCCTATTCACTGTCTGTCAGAGGCAGTAACCCTTCAAACACATAGCCTATAAAATGTAGCAATCATATAAATATAAAAATTTTAAATATTTTCCATGTCCTCTGGTCGTACATTAAACAGCAGCGCAGCCTCGATCCACTATGGGCAGCTGTCAATCAAATATCGCAGCGAGCATCGGGAGGCAATGGGATACACACAACAGGACTGACACTCATTGTGTAGCCTGTACGCAGCGTTTAAAGACTATTCCATCACTGAAAGTATTTAAAAGGACGTGGAACAGACTGAAGCCCAGAGACAGAAGCTGTAAAAGTCTGAAGTTCAGGGAAGTGCGAGAAACTCAAGGGAAAAGTGTTGCACGTAAAGTCTGTCTCTTTGTTTCCTCGGACTTCAAGTCAGCACTTTAGTGTTAAATCTTTATAAATGAGCCCTTTCAAAGCATTGTAACTTATTTTCAACGCCCCATCTGTGCACTAAAAGCTACACTTTTTACTCCACAAAACTTTTGCACCTGCTCTTCCAATGTGCTAAATTTTCATGCAGATTTAGCTCCCGTACTCGTGATAAATCAAACAGCGACCGCAAAGCAACTTCATTTGCATTTTCCATGCCTTGAATTTTGCGTGTTCTGGCGAGAACGCCTCGTTTTATATATTCATTGAGTCACAGGAGCAAAATCTGCGCTGGGCTCATTTAGCTCCAGTGAGAGACGCAAACCTCAGCTGCGACTGGGTTTCCTCCAATTTTAGCACAACTTTTTCAGTTAGCATGTACGCAAACCTTTGATAAATCTGGCCCTTAATGTTTACTTTACAATCAGTTTAGCATATCTCTCAGACAGCAACACAGCCGGTATGATGTATCACAGTAAGTCCAAGTCTTAAGTATACTTTGTAGATACTGATTGTGGACGTTCTGGCTCAGAGGAAATCCTTGTCTCCACATTGTGTCCTGGCTGGAATGTTGCCTGCCAGGCTCTTTTTTTAAGTGTTTGGCTCTAAATGCCACGTCTGCTACACCCCATCAAACTGTCTTAATCCACCTTTTTTCCTTCAGTTTTATTACTGTTGGAGCAAACACTGAGACTAGAGCAGAACCCCCGCCTCAGGCCCCTATATTCCCATTCCATACACCTCATAAGTCAGTCACAGATAATTAAATAGGAGTTATTTACACTGCTTTTCCCTCCTCTGGCACTTTTATCATTTCTCACTCCTTCCTTTTTTTTTCCTGTACACTGCACTCCACACACAGCCAGACCCCTGTCAGCGTCTGGCCGACACTGCTGAAGGCCTCAACGACCGTAATAACTTGAAAAGAAAGAATAAACGTCTCTTATGAGCTAACATCGATGTCAGCCCCCTCATTAAACAATCATTTCGAGCATCTACGAGGCACTGATCCCTGTGTGCACATCCAAAAAGCTCTTCCAAAGACAAACGAGCGCAGGAGGATTTGCCGGTTGCCAGGTTTGGAGATTTTTCAGCGTACGAATGTCAGCGTTATATATATTTGTTCTTGAGTCAGCTTTTCAGCACTAGGATGAATTAGGCCCGGGGAGCAGAGCGATGGCGGCCATTACAGAGCTCAGTGGGGTCATAAATCACTGGATCACAGGGCAATGTGGGGTCTGGTCCAGCTCCAGTCCTCCTCCAGATCTTATCAGCAATGACAAGGATTGTTCTGCACTTGGCTAATTCTTCAATAGAAAGGTATTTGGACATAATCTATGAGTGCAGCACAACTTTCAACTATCAATTCTTCAAATGTCTAGGGATAGACCAAAATAGTTTGGAGCAGGTTTTAAGTGATTCTCAAATGATCGGTGCGGACCAAAAAGTCAAGACAAGGTAGAAGAGAAAGGATTTACAGCTCTTTGAAGGGAGCCAAATCTTGGGGATCTGTTCTTTTCAAAGAGCTGCTCAAAAGACTGGCTCATTTTTATATTTATTTATTTTAAGAAGCCAGTCTTGGGACATTAGACCAGGATATAGCCTATTCTACCAGTGGAGTCTCTGAGTTTGAAGAATGAAATGAAACGTTAGCGTTTTAACTGAAGTAAGTCCAGTTGTTCTCGATTTATTTTCTGATTAAGTATCTCAGTTTGACTAAAATATCAATAATAATTTCAACTGGCACATACTACATGTGAAAATGTTTTGGATATAACCTTGTAATAGATCTGTGTGTGAAAAAAGCTAACTCATACACTCAACTACTCCATGCAAAAAGTAGCTTTTAGGCTTTTAGTGCAAAAATTTCCACACAAGAATATTTATTTAACAATACAGAAAAAACATCTCTCATTGCGATATTTGCATATCAATAAGCCAACGCTCCTGTATTCCACTGCGCAGCTCCCCTTTTGATTATCCATCAAACTCTGTTGAGCTTTTACAAAAACACTGATTATATAATAGTTTGCCAAAGCACAGTTTGTATTTGCTAAGTTAGGCCTAAATAAAATGCCCAAAGTGATACAAAATGAGGAGACTTTTGGGAGCCAAAAGAGTCAAATCTTTGAAAAGAACCGGACTGCCCATCACTAGTTGAGTAACAAAGACGGTGAACTTTGTGTGTGCATGTATTTGAAATTCAACAAAGAAAAAAAAAAGAACGTCACCTTAAAATTTAAGGTGACTTTTTTTTTCTTTCTTTCATTTAAGGCCTAAATGGTGAAACAGGAACCTATTCAGCCTGCTATTACTTTAATTTTTCTATTTACACCAAGATATGCTTGCTTTTCAACAGTAAAGGGGTTTAAATTTTAAATTCAAGAGTCAAAAAATGTCAACAAAATTAACACTTGGGTTAGAGTGAATTGTAAAAGACTGCTTAGGATCAAATTGCTTTTGATTTGCCTTCCAAAAAACTTGCTTTCACAAAACACCTGCTTTCAAACTGACTAGACAACACATTATAGGGCCATGCCATGATGTCACCTTTACACCCAGCCTTTTCAAATCCTTTCAAACCCAAACTTTGTAAAACCAGTTGGTCAGCTGTGCTTGTAATGGGTCGGTTTTATGACCAGTGTCACAATAACTGTCACACCACTCAGAGTAAAAGACACTGAGTTCATGTTGTCATGTTGTATTGTTGGTTAACACAGAAGGCTGTGTACTGTAACCAAAACTGTCAATATTAGAAAGTAGCATGATCTTTGCAGGTTTCTTTATCAGCTTAGTTCAGTTCAGTTTATTTGCCATTTGCAGTATTAAACAGAACTACATTGGAAAACAGTTGCAAAAAGCTCAGAAAGTGCACAGTCAACATTTAAACAAAGCATACAAAGCACAAGCCTTAACTAAAACAACATATGGACACATCCTAAAAAACAGAATACTAAATACTAACAAAAAATATTGTAACTATCATTATTCTAGCTCACAAACTCTTCACAGTTCATTTCAGTAGAAGCTCGTTTTACAGATAGATCTAAATAAAAGTAGTTCTTATCTCTACACAGTAGATACACAGTAAGAAGGGTTGACCTTGGTTCTAGTCAGTGTTGGTTTGTTTGTGTGGTCAGTTTGTGATGACATTTTCAGGAAAGGTGGCCAAGGTGGCCTAAGAAACAGTTGTTTTTCCCATTTTACAGGAAGAATGAGATATGCACTCTCACAAGTTCTTCTACATGTTTAATGGTGGGTTTAGAGTAATATACTGGCACATGGGTCATGTTTGTTTAAACATATACAGCATACTGCCTGGAAAAAGTTGGAAAAAAAGTTAAAGACCCACTTGTTTAGACTGGCTTTTACACCCTAACGCAGACACACCTTTAGGTTTTAAGTTTTTGGTTCATTGTGTTACTGTCTGTTGTGTCTTATTGTTTGATTAAACTTTTGTTTTTTATCATGTTTTTGATGTAAAGCACTTTGGTCTTCTTGTGTTATTGTAAAGTAAAGTGCTGTAGAAATAAATTTTGATATTTTGATTGGAAAGTTATTTTTATATGTACTTCAGAAAAGGTAACCTACAAAATCTAGCCACAAGGAGCCACAACCTAGTGTAATATATGTGCCAGTCCCAAGCCCAAATAAAAATGGTTAGGTCAGGAAGGGAATGTGTACAAGTCATCTACAGCTCCATCATTCCTCCTTGTTTCCGATAACTCGTGTGAATTTGTGAGCTCCATGAGAGAGCAATGAGATAGCCCAAGGAGCGACGGGGCCCGGGCCATGCTAAGCGGCCTCTTTAACTGAGAAAGTTTGGTCCCCTTTTAAAACTATCCCCAACAGGAAACAGCCATCAGTCATCGACACGCCGAAACAGCTGTTCCCAGCCCACTTCAAGGGGACACATGAAAGAGCAGCTCCCTGTTGTCTGAGGGCCTCTCTTGATCCATTCTCTCGCTGCTTTTGTCTGCCTGCTCCCAGTGCCCTCCTCTTTCTTTTGGTCTGTTTTAAAAGACATACCCCCCCTCAGTTTTCTCCCTGTATGCAGCCCCACCCACGCTGCAGAGACTACCCACCACTTGGCCCTTTTAACAAGGCCATGACTTTATGATCAACACTTGGAACAACCTTAAACCTCACGCAAGTTAAAGGGACACCACAAGGGAACTTTCATCCTCCTCCGACCCCCACAACAACATAGCAAACTGCTTTTGTTATATTTTATCATTATTACAATTGAACCAAATCTCCACCAGAAAATACTGTGTTGTAACAAAGTCTTGATTAGAGCTTACTTTAAACTGCTATCGCTGTGCCAGTACAAACTGAACCTTCTCATCTATTACAATCCGATTAGACACTAAATATGTAGGTTAGAAGTTAAAAGTCTTCACAAGTCATTAAGACAATTGTTAACTGATTATATATTTTTCTTCAAATGCAAGAACAATTTTAAGAATAGGGTCTCTTTAAAGCAGCACTAGGTAACCTTATGCCCCTGTGAACAAATTAAGTTGGATCAACAAAGGCTGAATGCTGTTAAATACTGCACCACATCAATGCACCGTTAACCTGAACAAAGGACTGTGTATGTAATTTATGATAAAGTGAGAAATCCAGTTAGTGGGCTTAACTGAGCTACAAGTATAGTCCAGCTAAGTCACAGTATGATTAATGATGAACTATGATAAACATGTAGCTGGAAATCCTTAAAATAATAACATTATCATCATTTTGGTGTGGATCTAGGAGTGTTTGAGAGTAGTGGTTCTCAAACTGTGGTACGGGCCCCACTGGTGGTACACAGTGGCAGGCTTCTTCTGGTGGTGCGAGGGAGTCTTTTGCAGTTCAAGACATGGGGAACTGAAATGCCATATCTGGTGTCTTCTATCGGTGTCATAGAACATTCAACAGGAAAAAAAAACAATACTAAAAAAAAAAAAAAAGTAAATAAAATAAAATAGAGGGAAAAAATACAAGAATTTCAATATACATGAAATACAAAATACTATACGTCATATGTGTAGTCTTTGTTTAGACCTGCTTTAGGTGTGGTTTATATCTAGTTTTGACCTGGTTTAATCCTTTCTTAGACTTGGTTTATAACTAGTTTAGACCTGGTTTCTTCCTGGTTTAGACCTAGTTTAGTCCTGGTTTAGACCTGGTCTGGTTTTGTGCTTGTTTAGACCTGGTTTATACCTTTTTTAGTCCTTGTTTAGACCTTGTTTAGACCTGGTTTAGCCCAAGTTTAGACCTGGTTTAGTCCTGATTTACACCTTGTTTACTTCTGGTTTAGTCTTGTTTTTGTACTAGTTAAGTCCTGGTATCGTCTTAGTTTAAACCTGGTTTAGACCTCGTTTAGTCCACTATTAATCCTGGATTAGTGCTGGTACATGGTGTAAAAAGTTTGAGAATCAGTTGTAGGGGATTCTGTACCATTTCGAGATACAAGGGTTTTGTTGCCGCAACTAAAGCATTTACACCTGAATTGGATGATCTAGAGCATATTTTAAACCTAACATCCCCTTGTTAAACTTGTCTCTTTTAGCAGTTAGCCTGCAAATCCCTTATAGCAATGCTGTAACTGTGGACTCTGCCTTGTAAAAAAAACAAAAAAAAAACGTCAGATCCGTTTTAGCCCACTCATTGAGAAGCTCATTGTTACTCGTCAGCTGTTTACATGTCTGGGGCCGAGGTGCCGACAGACAGTGTAAAAACAAATACATTCACGGCAAGGCTGTACAGTACTTAGCTAGGTGGCTTTTGTGCGGCGGTGTATTGTGGGATCTTAGCGGGTCATTGAAGCGTGAGTGGCAGCGTGTGGGTGATGACTGACACTCGGGCCTAATGGTGACAGGTCAAACACAGGGGCTGTTGAGTGAGGCCGGCCGACTTCATTCCCTGAAAAAATGACAGACAGCCATTATTATCACATGGCGGTAGGTAGATAGGTAGGCAGGTAGGTACAGTGCAATAAGACTGCGCCGAGTTGAGAAATGTCAAACAAGAAGAAGAAGAAAGCCCTGTTCATGCTGCCTCGAGCCAATAATCAGTGATCCATGACACCACTTTATACTGGCTGTGTTGAAATATATTGCATTATGGATTGGCTGCTGCCGGCCAACACACTGGAAATCCCCATAAAGCCTAGTGTTTTTGTTTTACAGTAAATGAAATTATGGGCAACAGTGAAGCAAGTGTAGCAGCACAGTGCATTTAGATACAAATGGATGTGTCAATAACTGTCCTTGTGTATTTTATAGCAGACAAGGCCCGTGGATCTGATCTAAAAATGCTCTCTGCATGTTAGCTTTTTAAAAATAATGTTTTTACGTATTAACAGGTTTGTAAGGTAAAGTGGTGACTCCAAATTGCCCGGAAAGGTTGGCACTGTTGTCCCACAACAAGGTGGATCATGTGGGGCCTTTCTGAGTGGAGTTTGCGTGCCCTTTCTGTGTCTGGGTACTCCGGTCCCCCATCAGCCTAATGTATGCTACTCCTCCAGCTAGGTACTCTCATCACATTGTATTCATAAGTAAGCTAATATATAACTGCTTTTGAAAGTAATTGTTTTTGCCATTGAGCTTCACAATTCACAGGATTTTTTTTTAAATGGTCTGATGGGTCATTATAATACTATGGACATAGATGAATTAAAGTAAAAATAAAAATAATGTCTTAGTATCACTAGATTTGAGGGCTACTTTTGATACAGTTGACCATCTGATCTTGTTACAAAGGTAAGAGGGCTGGGTAAGCATCTCTGGTACTGCCCTTAAATGTTTCAAGTGCTATCTTGAAGACAGGAAGTACTTTGCTGAAATTGGTAACTGTGTCTCAGACCAAATGGCCATGACCTGTGGTGGGGTCCTCCAGGGGTCCATTCTGGGACCTCTTCTGTTCAATCTTTACATGCTTTCGCTAGGCCAGTTAATAAGCAGCAATAATGCATCCTACAACATTTAATCAGATGACACTCAGATTTACATCACATAGCAGATGAATATGGACCAGTGGATTGTCTTTGTCAGTACACCAAACAGATCACTGAGTGGATCCAAAACAACTTTCTTCTGCTAAACACAGACAAGATTGAAGTCACTATCTTTGGCCCACAGAAACAAAGGAAAAATGTCAGTAGTCACCTCATCAGTCTCTTTCTCTAGAACCTACAAATCAGGTTTCTAAGGATAATTATGCAGTTGAATTTTAACAGCCACATTAAATCTATAATGTCATCAGCATTCTGTCATTTCAAAAATGCTGCCAGAATCAAAGATATACTGTCTAAACCATTTTTACTTGTGTGTTTATCTCCAGCAGACTATTCACCATCTCAATCTGGACTCAATGACTTTATCTCCAAGACATCTACTACATTTTTTTTACATCTATCTGTGGTGTTAATATTCAACACAGTGCACAAATTCTTAACTTTTAATACAGTGTACAAGGCGTATATATATATATATATATATATATATATATATATATATATATATATATATATATATATATATATATATATATATATATATATATTTCGTAATCTGAGCTGTCTGGAGGATTAAACCATAATCTAGTGACTTGCTACTGTCTTGCTAATATAAGATGCCATTAGAGATTAGCCTCAGTTTTTAAATCACTTCTCAAAATGCACCTTTTCTCATTGGCTATTAAGCAATGGTATGGTTAACAATAAATGAATACTACTGCAGTGTAAAGTGCTTTATCAAGTTATGAAGTGAAAATCCCACTCCGACTGACATGGCAACTGAATCATGTGAATTTGTTTTGGATTGATTGACTTAGACACAGGGGCAGTTTGGTTACTTTAATGCGATAAAGCCATTAACATACCAAAATCTCCATAGACAATAGGTTATCATTGTGAATTCAACACATATTTTTTCATCTTTTCCCATCCTGTGCAGCAACAGCAAATCATCTGCGTCCAAGCTTGCAGTGATTTGCACACTGATTTTGGCATAGGTTTTACACTGGATGCCCTTCCCCGTCCATTTATCCAGGCTTGCGACTAGCACAAATTGTCAGAGGTGGAAGGTAACTACTGAAGTAAACTTTTTCATTTACCTGAGCTCGGGGACCCTTCTCCAGATCTTGAACCAGGATTCGATATTGGTAGCAGTGGTCAAAGTAGGAGTAGCAGTAGCAGTAGCAATAATAGTAGTAGTGGTGATAGTAATAGTAGCAGTTGTACTAGCAGTAGTATCAGTGGCATGACTTTGCAATGAGGGGCACCGGTGTAGGTTGTCAGAATGGGCCCTAAAGTTATGAAACACATTTGGCACTTTTCTAAGGCTCCTGCATTATGCTTCAATGTTATCAATATTATGTAAAAAAAAAAAAAAAAAAAAAATCTATAAAGTTAAGTCGCTTTGTTACTGTTGTAAAATTTTATAAGCAAATACTTTTTACAATTTTTGCTTCTTTTTTTTTTACGTAAATGAATAATCACGTGTCAAATTTTTTAATGAGTTGACAAATTCTATTGGAGTTACAATCAATATTTTATATCCAAACATATTTGACATTGACAGGGGCAACTCTTACGGGCCCCTAAACCTTCTGGGCCCCGGAGCAGTTGCACTGGCTGCAATGGCTGATGCTACGCCCCCGAGTAGTATTAGTAACCAGGAATAATTAATACTAGTAGTGATAGTAACAGTAAATACGTTTGACTTGAGAAAACTTTTTTTTTTTTTTTATTCATGTATCATCATTTTGCTTAGTAATTTCACTTTCACTTGAGTGATACTATTTTTGCACTAACAGTACTTTTCCTTTTAATACAAATTTTGAGTACTTCTTCCATTTGTGGTGACTGTTAATTTAATTGAAGTTGATGAAAGATATAGTATGTTTTGTACCTGAGGTGAGTAATGAAAGCACTAATGAAAAAACAGCTGGCAGACAGACAGGGAAGCACTCAAACACCTGTCAGTCAAAGTCAGGAAGTACATTACTTCCTGGTACTGTTTAGATTTCACTTCTGTAACCTAATAAACATGTCATTGTCAGTGTCAAAAATATAATAAAGTGGGTTTAAAATAGTTTAATTGTTATTTAAAGCCTGAATAAAGAAACTCTAAGCTGCTTTCCTTTAGCAGTTAACACAGAGAATTATGTGGGCATTTTGCATTGGTTGGCAGATAATGTGTCTTTTGAGAATTTACTTTTTGAGTACTTTTTTCTAAAATGTCTAAATGTGAAAAGGTATTTTTTTGAATTTGGTTGCAAAGTGGGTACTAAGTAGTAGTATTTGTAGCAGTGATAATAATAGTAATAGCAGTAGAAGTTAGTATTGGTAGTGGTAGTAGTAAAAGCAGTAGTAGAAGCAGCAGCAGTTAGTGGGTGCGTACCTATGTTTGCCAGTATCTATGTTCCCCTTTACATATGGTCCCTAGGACCCATGTTCCCCACTGCCTATGTTGTCCATTACCTATCATCCCCAGTACCTATGTTCCCAGTACTTATGTTGCCCAGTACCTATTTTCCCCAGTACCTATATTCCCTAGTTTCTATGGACTGGAGAACATAGGTACCTATGTATTTATGAAACTACCTATGGTCCTCACTAGCTATGTTCCCCGGGCCATAGAAACTAAGGAAGATAAGTTCTGATGTTCCCAAACTTAGCCCTGACCTTAAACTTAATTAGTTCCCCACGGAATATAGGTATCAGGAAACATATGTACTGGGGAACATAGGTGCCAGAGAAACATAGGTACTGGAACATAGGTACCAGGGAATATAGGTGCTGGGGAACATAGGTTCCAGGGAACATGGGTACTGAAGAATGTAGGTACTAGGGAACATAGCTAACAGGGAACATAGGTACTGAGGAACATAGGTACTGAGGAACATAGGTGCCAGGGAACATAGGTGCAGGGGAACATAAGTACTGGGGAACTAGGCAACACGAAACATCGGCACTGGGGAATATAGGGCTGACCCTGCAGTTAGTAGTAGTAGTAGTAATGGTGATAGTATAAATAAATAAATGTTACATTCAATACTTTGTTTTACTGTTTCTTAAGTAACTTCTACTTGAGTATTTTCAAGTAAAAATTCATTTATTTGAGTACAGATTTGGAGTATTTTTCCTCCTCTGAAGTCTGAATAAAGCAATATATTTTTATATTTTTTATTTTTTGTAGCCCTCTGGTTATATCAGTATAATTATTTACATGGTTTGGGGACACTGTCATAAACTACTGACTAACTTGGTCCAGCTTTTCTCTGGAAAATCTAATATGTATATGCTATTTTTTACATGCAGTAGTGTATATTGTATAGGTAGGATGCACTAGTCTGTGATATGAGGCTTTATGGAGGTCACTGACACACATTCACCCACATTCATCATTCCTGTCTGAAAGGAGGGTGAGATCTGACAGAGCTCTCCACGCCCCTCCCCGCTGTGACCACGCCCCGGTCCGCTGCCATTGGTGCGCGGCTTGTCCTTTGAAGTCCCTCCCTCTCGTGCTCCGTATGTGGAAGCAGTGAGGCAGTACGCAGCAGCTGCAGAGGGACAGAGACGCGGACACGGGAGGACTGCTTGTCACTGAGGCGCTCAGACACCCGCCGTCCTCTGCGGGATATTCTTCACCCCGAGTGGCTTCTTTCGTGTTTCGCTCTACATCTCCGGATAAAGGATTATTAAGAACAAGGATGACATTTTTCCCGGTTTAGAGACACTTTGGGTACGAGACGGAGGACACGCGTTCCCTTTGGATTATTTTCTGTTGAGTTTGTCGTCATGCATCGCTGCTCCTAGATGCGATTCAAACCCCGTAGCTTTTTATCCAGATGAGAGATCTCCCCTGCGGATCTGAAGCAGCTGACGCGCTTTTACGCAGCCAGTCCCCGGAGCGCAGCGCTGATCCAGAGCGGACAGGACCGCAGCGTCCGTCTTTTTCCGCCTCCGCCTCTACGCTTTCGCCCTCGGACCCGTCCCGTCAGGCTAAAAGGCTCCCCATAAGGATCGTAAAGATGTTGACGGCGCACAGCGGCCACTTGCTGCACCCAGAGTACCTCCAGCCTCTCACGTCCGCGCCCGTCAGTATAGAAGTAAGTATAAAAAAATATATATTTATATATATATCGATAATATAGATAATTTTACGAGTAATAATCTATGGTTAAATTGAGTTCTTCTGATGATTAATGCGCCCAGACAAGTACGCGCTCTGACAGTGCTAAAATTTATGGGGGCATATGCGCCATTTTACGCACTGCGATTCTTTGACAAGTTTAAAACAGAAGGAAGTTTTAAATGTAAAATGAAAGACGAGACGTGTCTTTCCGAGCCAACTTATGTATTGTATGGTATAATTGGGCTTAGAATCATTTATATTTGTAAACCTATATATTTTGTTCAAATTTACTAGTGCACATTTTCTTATTCCATTGGATTTTTTTTTTTTTAGTGTATTGTATTTGCTACAGCCTGTTTTTTAGCTAGTAGTTTAAGTAAGGTATTTCTTGTCTTTTGTAATGACTATGTACACAAGTAAACAGCCCATTCACCCTCTTGCCCTGTTTTTTTTTTTTTTTTTTTTTTTTTTTTTGCTTCTCAGCTGGATGCCAAGAAGAGTCCTTTGGCTCTGCTGGCCCAGACCTGCTCTCAGATTGGCAAACCGGACCCTCCCTCTTCGTCCAAGTTGGCTTCACTTTCTTCTGGCAGCCTGGGGGACAAGGAGTCCTCCAGCCGATCCAAAAATGGAGAACAGCACCAGTCACTGGAGGATAAGTCCAGCTTCAAGCCTTACTCCAAATCCTCCAGCGACTCTCGTAAGGACGTGATTGTGACAAAGGGGTCGTCTGATAAGACCTCCTTCAGGGTCCCAAACGGGAGCTCCAACGGCAATGCTGCTTCATGTCCATCTTTCCCTTCTCACACTCGTTCTCCCAGCTCACATTCCCCTCCACTGCATGCTCAGAGCCAGTCTCTCAGACAGAGCCATTCCCCCTCCTCACGGTCCCCTTCACACTCCCAAAACCAGCACTCGGACAGCAAACCCTCCGCCTCAGAGCAGGCCAGCTCGGACAGTACCAACAGCAACAGCAGTGGGGGCAAAAAGGACTCAGATGCCTCCAAGTCAGGACTGGATGGGGCTCAGTTGGCCAACTCTAGCCATGTTAGGGCCAGCGCTAACTCCAGCAACGCCAGCTCTGCCAGCAGCCCCCGTCCTGAGAGCAAGTCTGACCCCCAGGCTTCATCCCAGCCTGGGCTGGGCTCTGGACACATCGCCCCCGTCTCCCCTTTCAAACCAGGACACTCTGTCTTCCCATTACCCCCGGCGTCAATGGGCTACCATGGCTCTGTTATAGGGGCCTATGCTGGCTACCCCTCTCAGTTTGTTCCAAGTTTGGACCCTACCAAGTCTAGTTTGGGCCTAGGCCTTCCTGGAAAGCACCCAAGTTCCAGTCCACTAACAGGAGCATCTCCTCCATCCTTGATGCAAGGTTTGTGTCGAGACCCCTACTGCCTCACCTACCCTAATGGTGCACATTTAGGTGGCAGTAACTGCTCCACCTGTGTCCATGACCCTTCTACAATGAAGTCCGGCTTCCCTCTGGTTTACCCCTCGCACCATTTGCACTCATTACACCCCAGTTCCTTGTCGTCCAGCAGCACCCCATCCCTGTCCCACCCGCTGTACACTTACGGCTTCATGCTCCCCAATGACCCCCTGCCCCACGCCTGTAACTGGGTGTCTGTAGGAGGCCCATGTGACAAGCGTTTTGCCACGTCCGAGGAGCTGCTGGCCCATCTGCGCACTCACACAGCCCTACCCGGGATGGTGGACAGTAAAATGTTGTCAGCATACCCCTCTTCTGTGTCCTCTTCAGCATCCTGCCACCTCCACCTGCCCCCTCCCAGCAGCCCAGGGACTCTCCCCAGCTCATTTTCCCTCCGAGGCTCTCCGGGGCTAGGCCTGGCCCGCTACCACCCTTACAGCAAGTCCCACCTCCCTGCTCCAGGCCTGCCAATGCCATCCATTCCCTCCACGTCAGCATATTACTCCCCTTATGCCCTTTACTCACAGAGACTAGGCTCTGCGTCTGCTTTGGGATACCAGTGATGTCCTGCTAAGTGTCCACAGACTGCATTCCTCAGTTTGGACTATCCATGATTGGTCTTAAGATTGGGGTCACCACCGGGACAGGGCAGTGTGCACGGAGGTCTGCCTGCCAGGAATAGCACCTGTTAGTGTCAGGATTGTGACTGGCTCAAAGGCGGCAGTGATGGATCGTGTGCAGCACAAAGCAAGAGACTTAAAAGACTAGAGCTTGAAAATAATACAATGTGGGTTTATCACGACAGTCTTCATTTTGTTTTTTGCAAAAATGTGTCTCCCAGAACTAAAAAATCTGTATTTATTTTTTACGCAAGCGCTTGGTATTCAACTTTGGGGGATTTCTTTGTTTATTTCTGTCTCAAAATGTTAAAAACAGAACAATTTTAGTACGATTATGCCTAACATACACAAAAATAAAAACCTTGCACCATGACAAAGATGGACTGTGAGGCTTTGTTCTAAAAACATTCATTTATTGCTATTTGCCATTTACGTATTTTTGTCTTCTGCTAAGGCTAACTCTGGAGAATTGCATGTCAACAACGATGCCATTGTTTTTATTTGTATATATGCAAAGATGTAATATTTTTTCAAGCTCATTTTTTGGGGGTTAGGGGTCAACAAAACAAATGGTACAAAGATAAAAAATATGATATAAATAAAATTAATGATGGCTGTGCTATCTGATAAGAACAAAATATTATTTTATTAAATAAACATTACGATTTACAATGCAATTCACTTGTTTTATCCTCATTGATTACTCCTAAGAGCTCATATTAATTACTGTTACAAGAACGAGAAAATTAATGTGTGGACCAGTGCAGTTATCCAGGGCCATCCATCATAATGACTGCGATATGTGGCACTGGGCTATATTTCATGGCTCATAGCAGCTGACAGGGCTGTCCCTCCAGAGGTTAGCCCGGGTCACATTAGCCTGTTAGCCAGCCTCTGAGGACTGCCACCGCTCCCTCGGCTTCCATCACCCACGCTGCCTTTGTTGTTGCCACTGCATCTTTTTAATTGCTGATTGTTGTTTGCGGAGCTTGGAAAAGAGCCTCCTCAGCAGAGTGGATGTGGCCGCCCGGGTCACTGGGACTTCAATAATGACCTGAGGGAGGTGTCGAGCCGGGATCTCCTCACGCTCTGACGGATTGGCCCGCAACACAAAGGCCAGCGCTGACAATGGGAGGCGGTTAATAGAGAAATATTCATCAAAGTGCTGACACCTCCCCTGAGAAGAGCAGGCTCTGTAACAGCGACCACAAACATACAGGCCTTAACAAAGTGGAGGAGGCCTAGTTTCTCTATGCCGCTGTGGTTTGTAGTAACTCAGGCCAGCTTGCTTGGGAAAGAAAGATACTTGAAAAGGGTTTAAGCTAAATTGCAAGGTACAGGTTGTTATAAGATAAGTAAGTTATAAGTAGACTAAGTTATTGGTAGCTTCTTTAATCATATTTTGAAAGCTCTTGTTAAATTCTTTTGTTATACAAAGTGGACAACTTAAAAGCACATCCAGACAATCTGACACATGCATTGCATTAACTGTTACTGCTAGCTACTGTGGCTTATGTTAGCATTCATTCTTATTGCATTGAATGTCATCTAAGCTAACATGCTATAAACTATGTAGAGTTAGCTTATGAAGTAAAGACAAAAAATCAACAAGCCATCCCTGAATGTATTGCTACTTTAGCCCTCACTGAGAGTCAGGAACTTAAATAGCTATAGCCTAATTGTAATTAAAACTAGCAACGTCTGCTATGTTAGCACAGTATTTTGAATGCCTTGTCAGCTAATGTGCCAGTGCAAGAATTCAGAACATTAAAGTCAAGAAAGTAGCCTATTGCTAACTATAGCCCCCATTGAGGGTGAACAACATCAATATAGCCAATTTATAATTAAAACTAGCAATGTCTTCTAACATTAGCACAGTTTATTGAATGCAAAAAACACAACACAACATGCCTATCTAACGAATGTGTGAGTGATTTAGTACAGAGTTCTTTAATTACACTAGGTTAAAGTTATTTGAAAATTGAAATAGCCTATTAAAGATAGAGAACTTTTGATAATGGTTTCAATTGTTAAGTAGCTTAATTTGTATTGTATCTGCCACACTGACATTAATTGAATTACACTGAATAGCATCAAAGCTAACATGCTAATTTAGTCTTGAATAACAACATGACATGAGCCTAGCTAAAATTAGCAAATATTTGTGTATAACTCTGAATAACATGCTTACCCAGGTTCGAAGACACAGGAAAGTGACGCAAAAAGTTACAAAATGTCAAGAGCCTGCATGCAGTGGAATTTACTATCTTGAAATCTAAGCTTCATAATTTGACTGACAGCACCCCTCCAGCTATTTCAGCCCAGTGCAACCCCTTCAAAAGTAGTCTGCCTATTTCAAAGCTGTTACCATCAGAGTGTTTTGGCCCTGTTAATGTCTCCTCTCCATTGGTCTGACAGTGTGTAGGAGTCTCTGAGAAGTGAAGAGGCCGTGTAGTTAAGTCTCTGAGGCGGCCATTGACCCGGGCTCCTCCAGACTCCTCTCTCCTCTCGCGGTTCATTAGCACTCCAGACAGGGGAAAGGCTAGCACAGGTGTCACTTGACAGGACCATTAACAAAATGGATGACCCTCCCAAACCACATCTACTGCAGCCCCTGCCACACCAGCAAGGTCACGGCGCCCCCCGGATCACCTCTCCGGGCACCACTTTGGGACATTACACTTATTTTTCGTCTGTAGAAACTGGAGCTTGGACAGCCTGCGTTCTCTTACTCTGCGCTCTTATGAAGACTTTTTTTTTTTTTTAAGTAAACTAAATAGGTCAAGGATATTTTGGGTGTTATGTTGGAATATGTATTTAGTGCAAGACATTTCTCATAGTCTAAAACAGGAGATACACTGGAGTGGGTTGCCCCCTAAAGTTGTCAGTGAGAAGTACAGGTGACACATGCCAGACAGATATCTATTACAAAATACCAGTGATTCTCATACCTTTTACACCAAGTACCACCTCCGAAAATATATGACTGTAAAAGTACCATCTTTAATAAACCAAAATGTGTCAAAATATGCACTAAGCCAGGTCTAAACCAAGGGATAACATAGGGATTAGCACCGAAAAATGCATAACAAAATAAGAAGCAGTTTCCACCTCCACCTTAATGACGAAATGTGCTGACAAGCTTAGCAATTATCTAGCAGTGGTTTGCTGTACCATATTGTATTTGTAAAGGTTTTTGTTGTTGAAATAGACCAATGGCAATGTTTTGAAGACAAAAAAGTACATGCAAGGTTGTAATTTTGCCTGTAAATTTGTGTGTAGTTGATTGGCTCTGATATAACAACAAGGAAAGACAAGGAAGATTGAACAAGGACAATAAATTGGAGTAAAGACCTCTTTTCAGTATAATTTAAACTAGATAACTTTAAATAACCACTGTAACAAATATAGGTCACACTATGTTGTAATGATAGTAGCAATTGTCCTTTATCCTGTGAATTTAAAAACACAGATCTTATATACTACATATCTAAGACATAATATCTATAATTAGGCTGCTATATTGTTGTGTGTGTACCAAATGTTCTATGGTCGCAATACATCTCTTATAGTCAGGATATCTCCCAGCCAGATTCCAGCCCAAACAGAACTTAAAACCTGCTCAATGTAATAAAAATAAAATAAAAACCAGCCCAAATCATAACCACTCCAAATGTGAAAACCATTAAACGTAAGAAAGATCTCAAAACTTAATAGCCGCACTAAAAAAGTAAACCAAACAGGTTCCTCACAAAGAGTGCAATCAGACGACCAAAGCCTTCCTGGTCAGGGCGTGGTAGAAACCACAAAAAAACATATGAAATACCAACATGAAATGTAAACAACCAAACATGATTTACTCATTTTAAAGCAAATGCACTGATGATATGAGTGGAAGGACATGGCAGATTGTTGAAATGTGTATTTCTACTTTGTTTGCCATAAAATTACAACTATCTACAACTATTTAAAAACTTGCCAAATATTGTGAAAAGCAGCCCAAATTTTATAAACCAGTCCAGAGCTGCTTCTTCCAGCCCAAGGTGTTCAAAAGAAGTCCAATTTGGTGGAAACCAGCCCCATCTGGCAACACTGCATAAAGTAGTTCTTAAGCTGTGGTAAGTTACCCAGAATTTCCATTTACAATATGCTAGGCCTTTTCAACCACTCAAATGTAGTAATAATAAATTAATACAAGTTTGAAGATCATATATTATGCTTTTTCAAGGTTTTTATAATAGCTTTGGACACATTTGCTTTAATATTTCACATTTTATATCTTAAAAAATAATGTACATGTATGAAAAATGTTTTTTGGGGGAAGCATTTACTTTCAATTTGCAGAGAATGCTTGGATTAGGTGTCTGTTCCCCCCTGCCTGCAACAGTGGGGACAGAGCATCAAATGGCTATTTATCACGGTATTAGTAACATGACGCTAACAGATAGAAAACACTTGCACTTACACTTGCACTTACACTTGCTTAACAAAAAGCAGGTAAAAAAAATTAAATGCAAAAATATGTCTAAATGCTAAAATAGTATTGTATTATAGTATTGTCCAGCCATAGCTCCAGCAGCAGCCTGGTTGATGTTTAACACAGAGAGAGGGCTCCACGGCTGCAGATGATTCACGGCGGAGGTCACGCAGAGGGGAGCACTCTCCATCTTCTCGGGGAGGTGGAATTAATTCCTCTGTTGCCAGTTAACACTCGTTCATCAAATGCCTCACTATTCTCCCTATCCCAGCACTCATCAATCTGCCCCATCCATCTTGGACACCCCTCCTCCTCCCCCCCATACACACACACACACACACACACAGTCTCCCAGCTGAGTCAACACCCACTCACTTCATTTATGTGGCCAGTTCTGCAGCATTCAGACGCTCAGATCTATTGTCCATTGGCAGACACATGCAAAGTGGAGAGTTTGAGTGTGCCTTGGACAAGAGCTGTGTAAGGATTTTGGATGGATGGTTTTGGCACATATATATTAAAGTGCCATATGTCATATTTCCCATCACTTTTCAAGATAAAAAAACAAAAACAAATACTTAACCTACCAAAATAAAGGGGTAGTCTTGAAGTTATTTTGTTGAGTGACCCTAAATGGCCATGGACTACACTTTCTAACTTTAAGACAGTTTTAATCTGTTTGAATTATGGGAATATGTTTAATCCCTGACCATTTTATTGTGGTCCACCTTTTACAAAACCAACCAACCTTTATGTGAACTTTCTAATTCTCCAGGATGAGCTGCATTCTCTCAAGAATTATGTTCACAAACTTATGAAAATCCAACTTACCCCCTTTCTTATTCGGGTCACCACAGTGAACCAGTCGCACAGTAAGTGTAAGTGTTTACACCGGATGCCCTTTCAGTCGCAACCAGTTACATACATGTGAGTGGAGTGGCTAGTGTGGGTGAAGTGTCTTGCACAGGGACACAATGTTTGAATCTCTCACTTTGGGCAAGATTCAAACCCACTGCACCACTGTCGCCCTGAAAATTACTATAATAAGTGCATAACTGTTAAAGTTAGAATCCTTCACATTACACTCTTATTAAATCTATCTCTCAGGCCCAAAGTAAGACAGGCTCCAGCAAATCACAACAGCTAATAAGTCTGTCTACTCTAGTGTTCATACTGGTATTGCTGAACAGTGTACATAGAAAAATAGTATACATTCACAGGGGCGTAACATCAGGCAATGCAGCCAGGGCAACTGCACTGTGACCTGAAGGTTTAAGGGCCCGTTAGAGTGGGAACCTGTTTTCTAAGGTCAAGTCTGTGTTTAAAATAATCAAAATAATTAAAAGCAGCACACTGTTACAGAACAGTGTTTTTAATATAAATTCAATTTTAACTCCTCCTCCTCTTAAGATAAATACATATATTGTAAATAAAAAAAAACATATAGTTTCACAAAATTGTCCATAAATATTAATGAACAAGCACCTTTTTTTGTTGTTGTTGTCAAACCTCAGGAAAACAGCTTACAGCTAAATATTAAAAATTAAAAGAATTTTAAAAGCTGCATTGAACCTGAAGTACTGAATGTGCTTCATAACTTTAGAGCCCATTCTGAAATCCTGCACTGGGGCCCCACGTATATACTGCATATACTGTAGGCAATGAAGACTAAAATGGTGATCAGATGGATTCATATTCTAATGTTCATTCATTCATTCATTTTCTACCACTTATTCTCGTTAGGGGTCGCAGGTGACTGGAGCCTATCCCAGTAACTTGGACAGGGGCCAGCTTGTCACAGTATTCTAATGTTAGCTGTGCAATTAACTGCCCATTGTGCAGGGTATGTCCCACCTCAGGCCCAAAGTAGCATGGACAGGCTTTACTCCTTTGCAGCTGATAACAGGAATATGCAGTAAATTGTGAATGAATTAATACTATGGTGGTCATGCAGTTATGGTCATTTACAGGTTTTTTTAATTATTTTAATTGTGATAATTATGAATTACAGTGAATTCAAACCAAAAGTTCTGTGTCTCATATAGTCTAACATCAGCTTTGTACATAACCATTGTTCATGGTATACCCCACCTAAGGCTCAAAGTAGCCGTGAGACTCCAGCCCCTTGCAACATATAACAAGAGCAACCCTAACCTTAATCAGTGGTCTTCTTTGGTGGTCATAAAGTTATGGTTAATCAGTATACATACAATGCCATGGCTGTGGTGCTAAAGCGATGGCAGTCCTCAGCGGTGGGTCCAGCCTGTATCAGTGTGATGTTGATGGAGGGGCCTAATATTCCCTGTGTGTGCGTCAGAGCAGAGTGCCACAGCGAGGTCCCGGGCAGCAGCTGACAACCGCAGTGATTAATGACGACAGGGTGTGGACTGCTCCTCAATTAGACCGCTGCTCCGGACCGGCCCACCACCAACACTCACACTCACACAGACAGACAAGGCTGCCACTATTTTACACACAGCATTTTCCAGGACGTTACCAGGGATGATCTGCAGACTGCAACCAAGAGGCTAAAACGGATTAATGAGCCTTTTAAAGGGGGAAAAAAATTGTTGTAAAAATATCTACAGTTTGATTCAACAATTTTGGACTAGAATTGGCAACTAAATATATTGGGATTTAAGAAAAAAATATATGTTTGTGTTGTCTAATATCTGGGGCAACAGTGGTGCAGTGGGTTTAGTGTTCTCCCACTAAATAAATAAATAAAATTAAAAAAAACAAGACTAAAAGGTTGTCTATTATTTTCTGGGATGTTATGATCTGCAAGTTATCACAGAGAGGCAAAAAAAAAAGAAGAAAAAAAATTCAACAAAAAAGATAGACACAAATACTAGAATGTGTGATATTGTGCAATAGAATCTACAACTAAGTATTTGGGATTTTTATTTTATTTTATTATGTTTTCAGTGACAATCTTTAGACTGCAAAAGAAGGATAAAATGGATTCATGATTAGTGGGGAAAAGGACTAAACAAGACATTAGGAAAAAAAATACAAGAAATAATCAAGAAACACAAAAATATGAGGAAAAAAAAAATCCACAATTTTGTCCAATAATTTTGCACTAATTAGCTAAGTATTCTGTTTTTAAAAATGTGTTTTTTATATTTTGGTTGTCTAACATTTGCCTAGCATTTTCCAAGACATTGTCAGTGACGATCTTTAGGCTGCAACAGGAGGCCAAAATGGATTATTGATTCTTCTAAAACAAACAAACAAACAAAAAAATAATGAATAAACAAGGCCTTAGGAAAAAAATAACAAAAAAATAAATTACCCCAAATACTAAAATAGGCACCTAAGATGCTAAAATAAACTAATAACATGTTATAAGGAAACCAAATTATAAATGAAATGCCCAGATACCTCAGATAATATGTGTTGTAAATCTATCCACAATTTGATCCAAAAATGTTGCACTAAATTTTCCAACAAACTTTTTTTTAAATGTTTGAGTCACAGTACATTTCCCTCTAAAGCTTAGTCATGCTGACCACGAACCAAAGTTTAGTGATTTCTATATACTACTAGCTCAGATTTCAGTGTTGGAGCATACCATACTGTAATTATCTCCACCTCATTTAACGCCGTGTGAATGCTTTACCAATGTTTCTGGGTATTCCACTCCCCTACCCTTTTCTTTATTTATGTCTTTTTTTTCTTTCTTTTTTTTCTTATTTGGGCTGAGTCTCTGTGTACACAGATGTAGCCAGAACAGGAATACTGTATTGTAGCCTCTTATATGTAAGAATGTAACTGGTCAGAGCTTGCTTTTAGAGTGAACATTATTATCTATTATATTATAAGTTTAGAGACTATTGTGACAACAATAATCAGATGAAAAAAAATATAGTCTAAAAGACTTTAAATGTGGCACTGTTCTTGTCGAGTAGTTTGTGCAAAACTGAAAATATAGTGCTATGGTCAGCTTGTGCTTCTTTATTATAATGTTTTCCCAGTACAAAATAATTGAAACAACAACAGCAACTTATTACTACTAGTTGCAAACAAACATTCAGTAGGCTCAGCCAGTAGCTTTGGTTGTTTTGCTAGCACTGCTTTCATTTCATGCTATAGCACTGCAATTGACTTCAGCATAGGCTAAACAGTAAACTGCATTATTTATGTTTTCTCAGTAGCTCAGCTAAGAAGAATAACTTTGATTCATCTATGTATGCATCTTCTTCCACTTTATCCAGGGCTGGGTCACGAGGGCAGCAGTCTAAGCAGGGATGGACAGACTTTCCTCTCCCTGGACACTTCCTCCAGCTCCCCCAGGGGAACCCAAGGTGTTCCCAGGCCAGCGAGACATAGTCCCTCCAGCGTGTCCTAGGTCTTCCCCAGGGGTTCTTCCTAGTGGAACATCTAAGATGCATCTGGAAAAGATGCCTGAGCCACCTTAGCTGGGTTCTCTCCATGTGGAAGAGCAGCAGCTCTACTCCGAGCTCTTCGTGGATAACTTAGCTCCTCACCCTATTTCTAAGGGAGCACCCATCCATGCAGCAGAGGAAACTCATTTCAGCTGTTGTATCTGGAGTCTTCTCCTTTTGGTCATGACCCAAAGCTCATGACCATAGGTGAGAGTAGGAACGTAGATCGTCCAGTAAATCAAGAATTTACCACAAGAGACTTGTACATTACCTACAATACTGCAATTAGTACTCAAAAGTACTTTTACGTCAGTATAAATTTTGAGTGCTTTGATTCAGTAGGCAACAGTTGTTCAGACAGTAGGAATGTTCACCTAATAACCCAAAGGTTGGCAGTTTGAAACCCACTACCTGTTGTTGTGTCCTTGGGCAATACACTTCACCCACCTTGCCTGTATGAGTGTTTCAGTGTGACTGTGTTTGGTGGTGGTCTGGGGCTGTAGGCGCAGATTGGCAGCCACGCTTCCGTCAGTCTGCCCCAGGACAGATGTGGCTACAGAAGTATAGCTCACCACCACAGAAAAAAGCAACTTAGAGTGCTATATAAGACTGATGCATTATTGTTATTATTACAAATTTTGATTTAAGATTTAAGTTCTTTGATTCATAGTACTCAAAATTTGTACTTTTACTTAAAATTCATTTGACTGAAGTTGAGATAAAGATACTTAACCAAATTATTACTTATGAGCAGATAAAAAACACACATTTTTATTACTACCAGTACCACCAATACCATTACTAACACCTTGCCAAGTACTTGTTACTTTCCAACATTGTGGTAATTTTGTGGTAAAGTTGCATTTTATAAGTGCGCTTTTAGTCAAAATGATGCAAGTTATCTGCTCTCATGTATTACAGTAACTTTCCCATGCCTCAGCAGCCACTGAACTCCAGTATAACCAACTTTTTCAAGGCCTGTGGAAACCCAGAAAGAGAAATAGGCCTGACCTCTTCCATCTCTTGCCTCGGCTGCTCTGTCTTCACAACAAAACATTATCCTTCTCTCCATGACGACCACCTCAGTGTTTGACATGGGGACACAGAGCAGAGCCGCGGATCTCCAGCAGTGACCGCGTGTTAAAACAGCCCAGATGGTCCAACGCATCGCTCATCGAGGCCTGTCACGGCGGCTCTGCTTTATTTCCACACATAAACCCAGTGACGGAGTGCTTTACATGCCTGTCCGCACTCTCCAACACTCTGAAACACTGTCCACAAAGCAATAACAACCACGTTTAACACTTCCAGGATGGTTTACAGGGTGTGTGCGAAGAGAGCCTAAACTGCAATAAGTTATATGAAAGTGATTGCCTCTAGTCAGAGTTATTCAAATACTATAGAGCCTGTGAAGCTTAGCAGACCTCAATACATTTTCTATGGTGGAATTAGCATTAGCAACCAAATAACGAAATTGTTTTGGCAGCTGAAAACCAATCGACTACATGTGTGTAATGTTAGTGCCTGGTTAGAAAACATTAGCAAGGGTTTTTACTTTTAACCAAGTATCTGCACAAGTATAGAAATGTGGTGGACCTCAATAGTTTGTCAGTGTTTGCTGGAATCAATTAAATGTTTTTATAATTGTCATTTGTCATAAAAATGGGAAAGGACACACTTTCCCATTGATTTGTTCCAAAAGGTGTGCGCAATATATCTGAACATGTCAATCATGGAAGGGTCTAAATTGCACTGCAAAAAAATTGTAATATAAACAATAGCATGGTGAAAACTGAAATGAATTTCAGTCTTACAATGTTAGCAGCTAATTTCAGAGCAATTTGTGTGTTTTAAGCTAGTATCTGTAGATTTTGGTGGCATCTTATTTTGTAAACTCCAATTCCAGCCTCAGAACAGTAAAGTATGTGTGTCCTGAGTCGGACACACTCACGTTTTGCTATTTTTCAGTCTTCTAACAGACGCTCGAAAAGACTTTAACTGGCTAACGGTAGATAAACAAAAACTCCACATATTGCTCTACCTCTGTGGTAATTTTTGTGTATAATCATGATATGAAAATAATTTTGAAAGGGAAATGCGCAGGGAACACTCAGGTCACACTCGGGCGACGTTCTTTCAGTGATTTTAGTGTTTTTGTAGCTAACTTTGTCCGTCTTATTATTTTCTGATTAATGTTAGCTTAGCCCACAATCTTATTTTGAAAAACGGAAACAAGGTACCAGGTGTGAAAATTTGTTAACGTAAATATCCCAGCCCTAAATTAGAGCCGAAAAATCCAACAAATAAGGCTGAAAAAGCCAGAAAGGTGAGCGTGTCCGATATTGGAACTTCCGTGTGTCCGACTCAGGGCCATAGCAATGCCGAGCTTAAACCTCGGACAAAAGCGCTATTTCATACGGCCACAGTAAAATATTTGTAAAACAATCCAACCAATATATTGTTATAAATGTAAGAAAATGTACTTTTATTTTATACAATTTGCATTAATGGAGATAATAAATGAGCGACTTTATGACTTGTTGAAGATAAAAAAGTAATAGAATTTTAGCTGAAAGTGTCCGACTCAGGACACACATACGTTATATGGTAGCCCTGTAGGAACATGTTGCTGTTCATGAAAGTCAAAAAGAGACACAAGAGTACTTCTCCTCCAGTTTGTCTGATCTGAGAGCTTCAGAAACAAAAGCAGAAAAAACTTTCATTGGGTTCAATGAAGCTTAATTGGATAATGTAGATCACTGCGATTGCAGCTGCAGTCTTCTTCTTCTTATTATTATTATTATTATTATTATTATTATTATTATTATATTGATGATTATATCCAAATACAAGCAGTTTGCCTGATTTGCTCTATTTTGTGCAACTAACTCCTACATCTATACTAAACTTACAGTGGATGAATTATATAGCCAAGCCCCAGAGTCAAAGCCTCTGAAGTTCCTGAAGACTTTTTTTCATGGATTCAGTTCAAAAGACCACAACACAGCTGCCCTCTACTGCCCTCTGCTGTTCTCTTCACCTGTTCCTTGTGGCAGCTACAGTACTTATTGGAAACATTCTCATTTAGTCAGATAATGTTTATAAAGTTTGTAAAATGTGCAGTGCTGTTCCAGAGGTGACCAAGATTAGTTTAAAAAATGAATTAAAACATAACATAACAACATTGGTCTCACTATTTGGCAAGCAACTCAGCCCCATTTCTTTTTACTGTTCCCTTGCTTCATTATAAGAGCTTATATTAGCAATAGATTACCACTGATGACCTATGTTTAACTCAAAAATAAATATGTTTTACAACCGCATTCTATGTTTGTATCCTGCCCCATCCATTTTTACCTGTTGCTGATGTTCTTTATTCTTGTTTACTGATAACACCTCTTTTTTTTTTTTTACTTTGGACTTTATGCATAATATATTTACTTTCATTACACAACCTTCTTCCTCTAGGTGGGTTGATCCTCAAGTTTGTGCACATATTGTGGTCTGTCAACACGGGATGATAAAAGTTGACATTTAGCACCAACATATATGAGACGGGACAGTGACCAAATGTTGCTAAATTACCCCTGAGACAGACCAACTCAGATACCTTTAAATCTGATATGTTGCAGTGCATTAGCAGACTAAAAAAGGCCCCTGTCTGAAGCCCAAACATCCTGCTGTCACTTTATGGTAAATTGATGGATGCGTATTGACTTAGCACACCACTCCTCACATTCCTCCAGCTTGTTTTGCAGAGTGGGGCTGCTGTATCTCAGGGCCTATAACTGACTCATGTAAATCTGTTCTTGGTTCGTCTCACATATTGATTAATGACACCGTGGCCTGTCAGCTCTCTTTCCAACGGAGAAATAGTGCTTTTGATTTCGTTTTGGGCCACAGCTCTGACCTTGGCAAACCGGAGCATGGAAATGTGCCCAAGAGCTTGCTCCCGCTGCGGCCGGGGCCAAACTTCCAGTGGTGTGGAGTGTAGACTGTTAATAGACACAGCCTCTTTAAAATGAATGCTTCAATAGGTTGTTTTCATGTGATGTCATAACACTCTGCAGGTTGCGTTCCAAAGAGTTAAACAGACCCCAATACATTTTCTATGGAAGATTTAGCATTAGCCACAAAATACTGCTAATTATGAATAATCAAGATGGTTTTGCCAAGTGTTAACCAATTGACTACATGTACATAATATAAGAGCCTGGTTAGAAAACGTTAGCCAGTACATAAATTATTTGCAATTTTAGCATCTATATTAGCCTAGAAACCGAGATTAGCAGAATTCATTTTTAAAAGGGAGCAAAATAAAAACATTAATTTATACATTTTTAGACAGCAGGAATGAATGATTGTTTTTTTTATTTATTTGTTAAAATTAAATATAAGTTAATATGACCCAGATTGATCTGATTGTCAGTTACAGGAACTTATTAAAGTAAGATTTATGGTAATGATGGATGAAATCAGAGCATACATAGACAAACTATTGTGGTCTGGAACACTTCTGTATCTACTTGTCCAGTCTAGCTTTAAAATGAAGAAATGTAAACTGTGTAGCCTTTAGCATTTCTACTAATTATAGATGCTAATTGCTACCTCAAATAAAATGGCCAAATGTTGATAGACTTGCTAATGTTTTCTTACCATGCTCTGGTATTACTTACATGTGGTTGAGTGGATGTCAGTTATAGTAATAATAATGCATTAGTCTTTTATTGCGCTTTTCTAGACACTCAAAGTCACTTTACAACTTGGTGCATTATTACTCACTCCTCAGACACACTTGGTGGCTGCCATTTTGTGCCTATGGCCCCTCCGATCACCACCAAACGCACAATCACAGTAATGCATTCACACAGGCAAGGTGGGTGAAAGTGTCTTGCCCAAGGACACAAGGACCCTATGCAATACCTACAGAGGGGATCGAGCTGCCAACCTTCAGGTTAGTGGGCTAGTGTCTCTACCTACTGAGCTACTGCTGCCCTAAAATGTCTATTTTTTAATTTTTTTTTGATAGACAAGTACAATGGTAGCTGCAGAGTTATTTTACTGATTATATACAAAGTTTTGACCTTATTGTTCAACAAATTACATGTACTGTAAACTGTATTATGGAAGATTTTCAGTGGTGTAAGTGGTGTTTACAGACATAGCCTCCCGACTGAACGCTCCCATTACCCTGCAGTGTACAGGGCTAATAGCACTTGGCCTGTGTGCTCATCTGGATTCCATTGGCGGCCCATTGGGAGATTGCGGCGGAGATGTCACGGGTTTTCAGAGATGAACGTGCCTTGGCGAGGAAAGACAAAATGAACTGACGTCCCTAATGCATGCTCTGACAGACAACTCAGCTGTTCCTTCCACTCTGGAGCCACCCGTGGTCATAATGTACTACCCAGAAAGCTATGCCTTATGTCTGCTTTGTATCTTTACTGGACAGGCTTTCAGATGCACATACTACAGTCGTAGTTTTGAATCAACAGATATGTGCATTATGCGTATAGAAAAATATTACTACTACAGTTTGCAAAAATATGTTCAGCCATGTTATTGGGCCACTCTATCAAATTGTGCTAAATTGCTGTCTCAAAACTTTGCACTGTCTAAAATGTTGGAGTGATCTCCAAATAGCAGTCTTTAGAACTGATATTTAAACCTCTATAAAGCCAATCGTAAGAAGTCATTACTTTCTTTTCCTGTCCCTACAACTACGCACAGCAAACTGAGCACTGCTTAAGGAGAAGCTCATTTTTATTTGATGACACATAAAACTAGCTAAATGTAATAAAAAAATTATTTTATTCATCATCATCAAGTGAAAGGTTTGTTCTTAGACAACATAATGTCCCTGCTAGGCTACTGTAATGTTTGGATAGTTTGCAATTTGGAAAGCAGATGACATCAAAAACTACACACCCACCTTTAAAACACATTTTACCTTTCTCAAAATAACACAGCACTAAAGTTAGGTGAACTCAGCTATGATCCTATAGATGAGCTAATGGACTAACAGTCTTAGACACATCTGTCTGTCCTGGGAGAGGATCTCTCCTTCAATATGGGCTCCATAAGGTTTCTTCTTTTTTCCCCACAACTGGGCTTTTTTTATAGGAGTTTTTCCTTACCAAGAAGGAGGGTCTAAAGACAGGGATGCCCTTGGTCTGGGGGTTAGGGCAGTTATTGTTTGTGTTGATTGTGTGTTAAGTCTGATTGTGTGTTTATGTTTGATTAACTGTTTGTGAAGCCCTTTGAGGCGACTTTCGTTGTGATAGTGGCCTATATAAATACAATTGAACTGAATTTAATATAATGCTGATATGAAAAGTAATTCATGATTAGTAACCTTCAGCTTCAGTCCAACATAAATGTCCCCTATTATGCTAAATCAACTTATTTTATTTTATTTTTATTTTTATTTTACTTTTAATGATGTTATAATGTTGCCACCTCAAAAACATACCTGGAGTAGTATTTAGTATTTTTCTTGTTTGAGTAATCCTTCATACTGAGCCTGTCCTCTTCTGAGGATCTGGAAACGCTCAGTCTCGCCACTCTACTAGACACATAAAACCAGGAAGTACTCCTGTGCGTCTCTAAAGGACTTGTTCTGATCATTTCAGCGCTAAAATCTGTCGATACGAAGCAGTCAACTCATTTATCAATTTGATAGCGTTGTATTGCTAATAGCCGTGCTAAATAGACATTTTAAGCTCTGTCCATTTCCCCACTGTTGCCAGCGTGGGGCGACAGACACCTAATTCAAGCATTCTCTGCAACGTCAAAGTAACAGTTCCCCCAAAAAAGACATATAGCTACATTATTTTAAGTCATAAAATATGAAATACTAATGCAATGGTGTCCAAAATTATGTCAAAAAGCCTGAAAAAAAGTACAATATAGGACCCTGAATGATATTAGTAGGGAGGTAAAATGATAAACATAATTATTACTACAAAGATCTGTTTAATTTTCCAAAAAAAAATAAAAAAAATTGGCAGCTAGAAATAGCTGAAATTAGTATACATACTGAAATGCATTCTTTAGCTTGCTCACAATGGTTTTTGTTATGTTTCACCATCTGGTCTTGTCCATTCTTCTCCTCTCTGACCAATGACCTTGTATTTTCTAGAAGTTGTATGTGTTCTGTCAGGAGTTTTATGGATGCTTTCACAGGTCTCAATAGCAGTGGTTCTCCTGAATGATATGGTTATAACCATCCTCTCCTGCTACTCCGGCTCCTAACTACCTTCCACAGACATGCATGTGTTAGGTAACTTGAGCTAAATTGTCCAAATGAATGTGAGCGTGAATAGCTGTCTGTCTATGTTTGTCTCTAAATGTCAGCCCTGTGACTAACTGACCATTGTCCAGGCTGTACCCAGAGTCGGCCCGAGCTATAGGCCATATAGGCAAATGCTAAGGGCACAGCGTGACTGGGGGCTGCCTCATGGTGCTGTGTGTTATGAGTGATGTAAACTGCTGCCATGATGAGCCTGGTCAATCACAGAAATGTGTTAGAAATTGTGGACACTTCTCAATCTTTAAGTAAGTTTTTGTTTGATGGCAATCAACCTCATATTTGCCAAGATATGATCATAAACAGCTTTTTGAAACAAGATGCAATCAGTAGAAAGCTATATTCCTTTAAAAATAATGTAAAACTCAAGTTCAAATGTGCAGACAAAAGTTTTGTAGCCTGTAGTTTTTTTCTGGAGCATCTGTCCACAGCCCGGGGTGATGAGACTGAAGGATCAGAGCCTGACTGTGACTGGTGCAGGAGCAGAGCAGACTCAGGGCCTGGGGCTCCACTGGGGAACCACAAACAGGATTTGGACAAAACTAATCAGTGTCCTGTGTAAAACTTGTTATATACACAAACTACAAAATGTATTGTGTTTATGTGAAATTGTAGCATGAACCTGAGTGAGTACTCTGTGCCATAGACATTTGAGGCCTTTCACCACATGCACCAGCGACTGGCCAGCTCTTGGCATTTTAACTACTACTAGCCATTTTGTCTGTATTTTTGTAATAAACCCCCATTACGTTACTTTGCCTCAGCCTCTCTTTTGACCACAACCTGCATCCTTGGAGCTAAAGTTAGTTAATTGGTTAAATTGGAGAACTTGGACTTTAAGCTCGCTCCTTCTTCGGTTAGAAAAAGGTAATACTTGAAGTTTGAATTATGCTACTGTCTGTGTAGAGATAAAGAAGCAGCTCCTGATTAAAATCTAACATTTGTTAAAATTTTGTTTTAAACATTTTGTCTCAAATCTTGGACACCATAAATTGTGTCCATATTTTACTACAGTGTAGGAGCCTAGAAGCCAACTGAAAATATTATAATGTCATCTAAATGCACCAGAATACAGGAAATTACATATGGCATGCTCAGAACTCAGAACAGAACCTTTTCCCAAAGAGGACCCCCAAAGTCCCCTGCCTTAAATTGTACCACATAAGAACCCTGTCTACTACATATGTATCAGGAGCACATTTCAGAGTTAATGCGTATTAACTTAAGCACTAATTTAAAAACTTGCTTAGGGCGCCAACAGAACTAAGTATTGGTGGACAGTAACTGCATACTTTTATTCAGGTAATTTACTTAAGTAATTTTTTTTTTTAAGAAAAAGTACTTTCTGAGTAACCTGGCATAAGCCAGATAGATATAATGTTAGCAAAGAGTTGCTAACGTTATATCAATCTGGAATGGCTCTCATTGAAAATGTTTGTGACAGGGCGGGACATTCAGTAGAATACTTGAAGGTGATTGGATAAAGCACCAGCTTTGTAGCTAAACAACAAACTGCTACAACAGTAAAACAACACAATAAAGATGTTTTTAGAAGATTTTTGCTGTTTTTGTAAATGTAGAGCAGCATACATTACGTTTTTCCTCATTGTCATGTTGTTAACAAGTATCGCTAAAAGAGCTTGTTGTTGACCTAAACCCCGCCCACTCACAGCAGTACTGCCACACCATTGGCCCAGCTGTCACATGTCCAGACAAAAAACAGATAAGCAGGAGCCTGACAAGATGGATTTCCTGAGTTTTTGTGTGGTTTAGTGGGGAGCACATCTGACTTACAATCAGAAGGTTCTGGGTTTGAAAGAAGAAGAAGAATTTGCAAAAACATTCAAATGCACTTTCTACTTAAGTTAATTTTATACTTAATACTTTTTTACTTTTACTGAAGTAAATTTTTTTTGTTGGGTACTTTTACTTCTACTTGTGTAATATTACTTTTGAAGTAACATTACTTTTACTTTAGTGCGGCTTTTGAGTACTTCATCCACCACTGGAACTAAGTGCGCCCTGTCTTAGAGTTACCGGGGCAGGCACCAACCACCAGCGACCCCTACTGAAAATAGGTGGAAAAAGGTGAATGAATGAATGCTACCTGTAGATGAATTTAAAGATTTGATGACTATTTTGAAAGCAAGTGTTAATCTGTTTTAATCAGTCAAGTGTGTGAAATAGTACTTTTACTTTTATTTCATTAGATTCCTCCAGTGGTGAGTACACATTAGTTTGTACAAAGCTTATGTCCCTGCATGTTTTCAGTAATGATGCCACTGTCCCTTGAGTGTACGTTATAGTGTAGTTGGGTTGCATTATCACTTGTCTGTCTCCAGCCTGTCAACACTGGGGCTGTGGGCTGCTGACTGACTGACTGCTGAGTGGGACTTCAGCTGCCACAAACCCGAGAGGTCAGCGAACGCATCGCCATCACTCAGCCCTGTGCTATTCTGACATGCGAGTGCCACAACTGTTCAAACATATAATTTATCCACATGTCGAGACAATGTGGACACCTGCTGCTAACACACACGCTGCCCACCGCAGTGTGTGTGTAGACAGTGTTGTTTACTTCAGCTCTCTCTAAAACTTCATACGCTTTAGAAACTTTAGTGTTTAACCAAGCAAAGTCCATTGCTTGTGTGTTGTTACAGGCTGTAATTAAGGCTGTTAGTCAAGTGTTTTGTTTACTGACGGGTTGTTAAAGGCATTATTTCCTGGCAACTGGTTGTAAAAAAAAAAAAAAAAAAAGAGTGAACCGCATGTGTCAACCTTTTGTTGTGTTGAGCACTTGGTTAAACAAACAGTTTTTGGAACGCTTCAACAGGAACAGCATGATTTTTTTCCTTGTATTGCAGAAACCTGAAAAAAATTGACTTTCTGATGTCATATAGGCCATGTTATTAAGGATTAGATTCTGCTGGCACACTCCAATAAGAGACATTCTGATTGGCTATTGAATAGTGCCATTCAATGCCAATGGACAGTTGTTGAGAAGGTTTGTACTTTGGCTATAGATATATGTCGTTACACATAGAAACTGCACTGAGATTTCATGCTTTATTCATTAAGTATTAAGTATTTTAATAAAAATTAAATGAAATTTTAATGAATAATGTAGGTTTTCTAGTGCTGGCTATGTCTTTATACACAACAAAAAAACATAAAAACAATAACAGACAAAGGAAGATAAAGTAAAGATATAGATAGCCTTGTACTTTTACAGTGTTCAACAAGGTAGAGCTAGTAATGGCATTGCATTTGAGAGATGATGGAACCTACACCACAAAATGACAAGCCCACAAAACTGAGTTAATCCATAGTTTGAATTGCTAATGCTAATTTCTGAAACAACCCATGCGTTTATGAAGCAATGTAAACTAAAGGAACTTGTTGGCACAACCATTGTCTTTCACTGATAAAATTTGAGTGGGTGTTCTTGTATGCAGAGGCAGAAGAAAGGCCAACCGTAGGTACTGTCACTTCAAGATATGTAATGAAGGTACTGTTACTACCACTATGATAAATTTTGTGTTTAATTTGCATTCTCTTTAGTTTTGTAGATAAATTCAAATGCCATTGCAAGGCTAAGAAAGTGCCTTCTCACACTGCTTGCAATGTCACTGGGTGCCACCAGATGGAGTCCTGAGCTATGACAACAATTGTTCAGCCTACACGACAAAGTGAAAAGCCTACAAAAGTTAATTTAAGAGTTAATTTCTGTTTTACAAAACAGTGCAGCATAATTTTCCTCAATTAAATCTACCATTAATCTCTGCCATTATTTTTCACTGACAGTTGCTTTGTTTAATTCCCCATTCCCTTAGATTTAGCAGCCCTGTGGCTAAAAGCATGGGATGGATTATAGTTAATTTAAAATGTCAAAACTAAATAACTAATCTCCCCACTCTATCTATTCTCTGGACGTGCTAGCTTACATTTCTGTCCACTTTCACTTATACACACTGACGTTCTGTTGATTCATCCGGCAGCTTAAAGTCAAACTAACTTTTATCTTAGGTTCCACATTTTTACAGGAGTTCATGGGGTCATAGTGCCAGATGTCTGTAAGGTCCTGGAAACGTTAACACTCGGAGACATGTGGTCGGTGTAGCCGTGTGTTTAATGTAGCAGCACAGTGACAGCAAGTGTGCGCTCACATACACTAGCTTATATTAGCAGGGGTCTTGTGGTTTGTTGAGTGAAGGTGGAAAAAAAAGTATTTTTCCACAGAACGGCGAGATTATTTTTACATTTTAGTAAAACTCGTTGAGACGTTGAGAGACCCCTCCTTCACATGGACAATACCCAAAAGTTATCCACGTTCTGATGATTGTGCTTGGGGCAAAATATGACTAAGACTGGACAATATGACGAAAAATAAAATAAAATTAAGGAGATTTATATTTTAATTAACTATTTATTGTTTTGATTATTTTATCTTATTATTTTTTCTTTTCACTAAAAAGCTTTTTTTTTTTTTACTGACCATATTACATAGCTATATTTTTTTGCGTACAACAAAACAAAAACAAAGTAGCAGCAGGGAATATTAATCATTACTCTCACAGTGAAGACATTATTGTCTCAGGGTTATCTCTCTGCTTCTAAAGACTTACAATCAAGGACTATTACAATTTATGCAACATGCAAAGTCAGTATAAGCAAATGAGCACATGGCTAACCTGCACACACACAAAAAAGTAGCACTGCACACCATTCTATGCTGTTTTTTTTTTCTTACTGCCACCTGCTAAACTAGGTCATTACAGAGGTAATACAAATCATTTCTCTGTGATTATTGTGTTTTTAATGTCCTGTAGAGCAGGGGTTACCAAAGTGGGGCCCACGGGCCAAACTTGGACCTTTAGTGGGTTTGATTTGGCCCACAAGGGGGCACTGTAATTTGTAAGGGGTAACTTAGACTCTGCTGTGCACTGAAAAGACAGGATTGGATACACTGTCAGTGGTTGGTTCCATATCCAGTATAGACAGTATAAACAAGTCTATACTGGATATTAATCAAACATCTGTTTGCATTGCATCTTATACATGCAAAAGATTGCTGTGTTTGGCTCTTGTCCTACTAATACATTTCCGTTTTGGCCCTCTGAGGGAAAAAGTTTGGGCACCCCTGCTGTAGCATCTCAACAGCCAGTATTGCTCAGGAGCCAGCAGTAGTAGCACTGGCATTAGCTATAACACAGAGGACAGTGCAGCGCTTAGAGGAATATCAGAGGTTATTTACGCTAAATGCAATTTTAACATACAGGGTTCTTTTTAACACTAAACGCTAGTTAATTGGTTATCAGCATTATAAGGTCTATCTCATATTTTAATGATGAAATAGTTACAATACAGTTTGACATATCAGTCATTACTAATGATACCAAACTTACAGTGTCCACCTTGTAGATACTGTATGTAAAACCATTTTAGTTCCAGTTCAGTTTTAATTGCACAGAGGACAAACTGAGCACTGCTGGAGAAGAAGCACGCTCATGTTTTTTTTATTTTTTTAATTCTTTTCATTGAGAGTATGTTCTTGTATACAGAGGTAGATCAAACACTAACAGAAAGTACTGTTACTTCAAAATAACTATTGAAAGTAATGTTTACTTACTGCTACAATCACTACTACTACTGCCACCATTACTGGGCTTCTACGACTACTGGTATTTCTACTACTATTACTACTACCTCTACTGTTACTACTTTTCATACTATTTCAAATGTTATTGCCACATCTACAACTCCTCCTACTACTACTAGCCACTATTACTACTACTATTACTACTACTACTGCTGTTTCTACTGCTACTACCTCTACTGCTACTACAATTACTATTATTACTACTGCTGCTGCTACTACTACTACTGTTCCTACTACTACTGTTCATACTACTGCTACTAGATTACTATTACTACAACTACTGCTACTACTAATACTACCCACTTTGCACCAAGATCAAGTATCATTACTCAGAAAAATGCACTTAAGGAAGTTACTTGAGTAAAAGTATCCTAGTCGTTACTTTCTCCTTGTGCCTGTAACATGATTTTTTATGTTTTATTCTAATTCTTTTCAGGCGTCTTGGTTTGGGGGGGGGGGGAGAAGTGTGAGGTGTGGTATTGCAATCTGCCCTTTCCCCAAAGTTCTGCTACATGCTGATGGAGCTCGGGGCAAAAAAAGAAAAAAAAAAAAGTCCAAAATGAGGAGGGCTTGTGCGGTAGAGCCAGGCAGAGGGCGGGGAGGGAAGCAGGGCTGATTATCCAAATACAGTCATTAAAGGGGAAATGTGTTTTTGGAGCTGTCAGGATGATTAATGGGCGAGAGCAAATCCTCACAAATGCTCTTGTTTAGTCTAACTGGCAGACACGATCCTGCCCATTGATTTATGACAGGCGCTCTGTGTGGGACGGCCCGAAGGTTACAGGCCAAGAGTGCATGCGTTTAAATGCGTGTGCACGGAGAGAGAGAGAGAGGGGAGGGGAAGTCAGGTTTCTGTGACAAGAACAAGGCTTGTAGAGAAACCAGAGGGAGCATATTTCCTCATTAGCTTTCACCGTCTGCTCACACAAATCAACAACATGGACTGGAGAGAGGAGAGTTTCAACACTAATACGATTGTACTGTCTTCATTTGGACTACAGCAGCCGCTCTCATCTACTGCACTTTGTTATGATATAGAATTCGACTCTCGAAAATGCAGTGGACACTATTTTAGTTTTAGATGTAGTGTATAGCCTAGATATACAGTATTATACTAGAGCAGTGGTTCCTAAACTTTTCACAGACCTATACCCCTTAGGACATTTGACCCCCAGCCATGTACCCCCTACTCTTTTCTATGAAGGATTTTTAGAACCATGTAAATAAATAAAAATAAAGCATTTATAAATAAAAATAAAAAATAAATAAAAAATAAATAAATAAATAAATAAATACATTTTAAAAATCACTATTTGGAATTTCATTTAATTATCTTTAAGATAAAAAAAACAGTTGTTATTAAAATATTTGTTAATTGCAAATCAATTTAGTAAATTTAATATGAATAGCAGCATAGGGTTAGGGGTTATATATATGTAAATATAGTATACCTGAACCACAGTTTGGGAACCACTGTACATCACTGGTCATCAAATTACTTAAAACATACTTGAATCGCAGTAACTTCATCTCACCTAAATAACCCAATTCAAGCATGTTAAAATACTTATAAGGTGTTTTCACACACAACAGTTATAGGGACCTAGTTATAGGAACCCCCCATTCCATATCCACTTATGTTAGCTTGCTGTCACACTGCTGATAGCACTCAGATAGGAACTTGGTGACGTAATCACTGTGACAGTGTGTGACATAGCATAAGCACAACATTTAGCTGCTACAACAAACCAAAACAAACCAATAGCAGAGGGGAAACAGATTTCTAGACCCAAAAACTCATGATACATTTGAACTTGGAAAGCAACAAAAAAATGCTTTTGAAATCCATACATTTTTATGTAATTTCATGGAAAGTACACAAATCTGTTGTTATTTGTATATTTGTTAAAAGTTACCATGAATTAATATGACCCAGGTCTGATTGTCAGCTACAGTTGTTAACTTATTAAAGTAGAATTATTGGGGATGATGAATTAATTCTGAGCATATATTGACAAACTTTTGTGGTCCACCATACTTCTGAGGCAATTTGTCCACCATACCATTAAAATTAATAAATCTAAACAATATAGCCTTTAGCTTATATGCTATTATAGACACTAAAAGTAATGTCAAATAAAACGGCTAAATGTTTATACACTCACTAATGCTTTCCAGACAGGTTTTGATAGAACTCACATCTGGTCCAGTGGTTGTCAGTTTCCAAAATCCTCTTGTTCATTCATAATTGGCCATCCTTGCTGGCTAGCACTAATTCCTCCATTAAAAATGTATTATTGTCTTTTTATCTTGCAGTGCCCTTCTTTGGAACACAGATGTTCTGTTTACAAACACTAAAAAGATCTATAGACCACTCATAACACAGACAGCACTAGTGTCTTGTATGATAGTTGGTGAAATCTTAATCAGGGTTATGAAAGTACTGTTGAAATCTGTTTGAAAGAGACCCAACAATTAATTCCTAAGGGTAGTTTCTTTGCCATTATTATCATCCAAAAGCAGAAAATGTGGAAATTTGTTTGTTTTGGTCAATATAGTTGCCATTCACATATATAAGATAAAATAAAATAAGTTTCATTTGTCATATGCACAGGTAGTACTTAATTTGTGAAGCCAGAGGTCAGGGCAGTGACAGAAGGTGACAATGAGGGGCCCCAGTGAATGTTCTCAGAATGGGCCCTAATGGTATGAAGCACATTCAGTAAGTCTATGTCCACATATTATACTTTTAAGTTATAAAAACTGTAAAATACTTTAAAATATTGAAATGTCAGTGCTATTAGATATTTAACATTGTTAATTACTAAACATTGTAAGCATGACATGAATATTGTTAATAAATTATGTATATCAAACATTTTAATCTTTTTTAATAAGAAGAAAAGCTTGTTCTTAAATGGAATCATGTCTTTTGTGTAATTTATAGCACAGACTGAACATAATCCACTAAAATTGACTAAGAACTCAATTAAGGACTCTCATTTTCTCTCTTAAATATTCTGGTGTAATATAAATCAATAAAAGTACATACAAAGGTTAAGCCCAGTGCACAGGTATACAATATGTCTATTTGCTATCATGGCAGAAACAGAAAACGATAAAATGATGAAGTCGACTAAATAAACATCTACAAACGACAGCATAGGAACATGAACAGAAGTAGTGTTCAATGACAGAACCAAGATATGTATTGTAATCCACCAAGAGGAGTGAATATATTTCCTCATTGGCTTTCAGCGTCTACTCTGACAAATCACTGAAATCAGTAACCCAAAACGCCGTGAGACAGCCAAGCTTGTACTCTTTTTTGGTACATTTTTTGGCCCTATGATTGAGCATCAACAACGGGATCGACTTCACATCCAAAAATGAATCAAACAGCTGTCCAGAGCCACTTAGACTTTCATCAGTCATTTTCCGCTCTTCCTTCTCACACAACTGGAAAAGAATAGGCCACATTTCTCTCGTTGCTCAACACGGGACGCCGATATTTATCATTTGCACGCTCATAAATAGGATTAGCTAACAACCTCCAGTTTGGGGCCAAGCAAACAGACAGTTACAATTTAATAAAACGCTTAGTGTCATGGTGTGTTTATGTGATTACGACGCCTTAAATTACAAATTGCTGGCAACGGGTGCGTGGACACTTTGAAAGAACAGCCTGTACTCTGATTTACTTTGGATGCTGTACCTCAAGGATTAATTAACGTGTTTAGTAAGGCTTTCTGACTAACCCATAAACTTTACAACTAACAAATGAGCTGTCGTTTGCAGACCTAAAAAGTTAAAATAAATGTTGTGCCCTGGAAGGAACCCCATTTATATTTACAAGGAGTATTATTAGTAATATGAGTAAGTAGGGGTTTTTGATGAAGATGGATCATTTTTACACAAGTGTTAAAGATTGCACATAGTTTCATTGCTACAGATTCATTTTATTAACATGAATTCATAGTCACCATAACAACTAAGCTTTTGTTGATATATTTGTTCAGACTTACTTTCACTTAATAGCACCCAGATGAGAAAGTCAGTTCTATTTACTGAAGTTAACTTATTAAAATAGGATTTGTGGTGACTGATGGATTAAATCTGAACGGACATCAGCAAACTATTAAGGTCCGCCACATTTCTGTACCTACTTGTCAAGTGTATCAAACATTAAGAAACTTTTATTATTTGGCCTATAGCTAATATGCTAATATACAGTATGCTACATGTAGTAAATCTGTTGTCATATGCCAAAACAATCTTGATTGTTCATATTTTGTGATATTTGGAGTATTGTTTTCTGCTTATAGCACCTTTCTTTCAAGCACAAGTCATATTGTTTGAAATTGATAAAAGGGTCTATAATAGGACTGCATCAGTCAATATAATGTAACCCCTTATGCATCATAAAAATAGACCAACAATGCCAGCGTAATGCCAGACTGGACAAACTGAGCACTGCTGGGAGAGAAGCAGGCTCTTGTTTTTTTGTTTTTTTTTTCTTAGTGAACATTCTTGTATGGAGGACTACATTTATTCAGATTTTTATTATCATCATCATCATCATCATCTGATCATAACATCTACTGGGTTTGTTCATAGACAACAACGTGTCACACTCGGTGGTGGTATGCTACTTTTGTAACCACTGCTGCCCCGGGGCAGGCTAATGGTAGCACGGACACCAATCTGCACCTATACAGCCCCTCCGACCACCAAACACTCACATTGACTCAATTATACATAGGCAAGGTGGGTGAAGTGTCTTGCTTAAGGACACAACAGCGGTATGCAATGTCAGTAGCAGCTATCAAAGTGGCAACCTTCTTGTTAATGGGTAAACGATACAGTAACTATATTGATGTATCTATTTTTTATTCCTACAATACAACTATATTGATACACATTACCTTGTATTGAATCATATAATTTTCTAGGAAGTGTGTATTGATACACATGGAAAAAATATTGGTATTAGAAATCTGCATGTTAAAATAAAACCAGATACATATTTATGGATGTAATTTTTGTGTTTTTAATGAAACAAAATGTTACATTCAACTTTGCTAAACCCTCTTTTTGCTGGACATGATCAACTTCAGCTGCGATGCTGGATTTGAGAGTAAACTTTTAAGATTTTTGGCAAAAGTTGCTGTATTGAATATTGATATGAAGATGTTGCATCGTATCAAATCATATCATTCTAAATCAGCTGATATCATTCTTGAATTAGATTAAAACGATTCTAATCGATACGTGTCATATTGCTGAAAACATATTGTACACCCATTGCCGCTCCAATACTTACCATTTACTTGAGTAAAAGTACATTTTTCCTTCAAATAAGTACTCAAGTTAAAGTATGTATGTTTAAGAAAATGTACCCAGAAAGTAGTTTCCTAACAAAATGTACTTTTGTAAATTACTTGAGTAAAAGTATCTAGATACTACTGTACTTTCCACTATAGTAAGAATGTTGCAGGCATCCTCATATTTACTTTGTACTTTACATCCTAGAAATATAAAGAAGTTATTTTGGAAGATGTAATAGTCCCACTTGAGTTTTGTCACACTTAATCTTCCCAAAAAGTATCACTTAAAACTCCTTCTATAAACCAGGCATTCAAGGCTGCTTAAAACAAACTTCATGAATATATTGCTAATATGCGCTGACCCTCATCTGATGGGACGTCCCCTGGAGGAGCTCTAGCGTCACGGTGCTGCGGTCCAGGCCTGGTCTCTGAGTCTCTCCAGATGGATCGCTAGCAGCTGTTGGCCCTTTTAGCCTCTTCCCTCAGCGCCACCATTAGCCGTATCTGCCTGCAATTTCCTCATTCTTCCCGGGTCCGGTCTGAAATCTTTCCCACACCCCCACATTTCACTGTATACGGTCACTACACAGCACACTGAACAGGCCCGGGACTGTTTTTACCCCTACCCGCCCACACTGTCCCCATCTAAATATCTGCACAACCAAAAGCAGGTGGACACCCAGGAGGAAGACTTCAGGAGGACATTTTTTGCATTTCAAAGAAGATTAATGTAGCATGACAGAGAAGGGACATTTTGTTAAAGTTTGCACTAATCTCCTCTGGGACAATGGAAGTAAACTGTCCTGCAAAACCTGGAATCATAGGAGCGTAGGTAGTAAGTTGCTTAAATATCCTGGAAAAAATATACCCAGGAGTGCCTTGGTGGTTCAGTATACTTTATCATGATTTGGGTCTATCTGGCTGCATCAGGGCCTGGTCAGCTTGCAGTTGTTTAGAGTAAAATTAATTCGCTCATGTGAAACAAATCTTCAGTACAAAGTGAGAATGTGTATTTGATAGCTATATAATCTGGGTGTTACAGCAGGACAAGAATACAAAGAAGAATGGGCTAAAATTCCTCCTGAACAATGAGCAGATCTGATTCAGCTCCAAAAAAAACCTGGCTGAAGGTATTACTGCCAAAGCAGGGTCTACAAGTTATTAATTCCACTTTCTTTTTCCACAGAATATCAACTTTTATGTTCATGTATCACTGTATGTAGGCAGTGGTGGAGAAAGTACTCAACTTCATTACTTGAGTAAAAGTATAAATCCTCAACTATTACTTCAATACAAGTAAAAGTTGCTAAGTCAAATTTTACTTGAGTTAAAGTACTGGAGTATGTGCTTTCAAAAATACTTAAGTATTCAAAGTACTTGTACAATGTTTTTCAAATGAGCGCACTCAAGAACTTTGGGTAAAATTTTGACTACATTCAAGTCACAAATTTGCAGCTCCAAAAATGTGAATAAAATATATTTTACATCATTTTAGTGAGAACATGTGGTCATCAACTTATAAAACCATAACAGATAAGATTGTTCTACTGCAAAAAACAGCCATACGTATTATAAATAAGGCTGGGTATTTTGATCATACTAATCAATTATTTTCAAATTGGTTTATTATAAAATCATGAAAATAATGTTTAAAGCAAAAGCTAAATCACTTCCAGATTGTGTCCAGAGGTTCTTTTTAGTTCTGAGAGCAAATATGAGCATTATTATGCAGTAAATGTTTATTTTAGGCTGTAAGTCAGTTGTATTTTAGTTTTAGGACAAATTACTTTTGCTTTTTTAGAAATGTGGTGGAGTAAAGAGAGTATGATATTTATCTTTTAGGTGTAGTGGAATAAAAGTAGTAAGTTACCCTTAAAAATACTACTTAAGTAAATTTAGTTCGCTGCTGTCCACCTCTGTATAGGTTAAGCTAGGGGCACACTACACGACTTTCCACGTTGACTAGAAGACTAGGAGCACACACCAGATTTTGTTTTGACAACTGAAAGACTGTGGATAACACATTAAACAACTGTGCCAGTGGCTGTGTCTGAATGTCATCCCCATTCTCTGTATAGAGCACTATAGTGGTCATGCTTTGCGAGTTTCTGAGGAAAACAGCGGGACTGTGATAGGTCTTGAAACTGTAACACGCTTGAATAAAACTGGTTACAGATGCATTTTTCATGGTTTAATAATGAATGAAGGTCCCCTATATTATGCAAAATTGACTTTTTTGAGCTTTTAACAATGTTATAATGTTCTGACTCAAAAACATACCTGGAGTAGTACACTATATTTCCAAAAGTATTAGCTAACCTGCCTTTACACACACGTGAACTTAAGTGACATCTCATTCTCAATCCATAGGGTTTAATATAACGTCAGCCCACTCTTTGCATTTATCTACATCAGACATCTATGTTTCTGACATACAACATCAGACACTGATGTTGGATGAGAAGGCCTGGCTCAGTCTTCGCTCTAATTCATCCCAAATGTGTTCTGTCAGGTTGAGGTCAGGACTCTGTGCAGGTTCAGTCAACTTTTTCCAAACCAAACTCACTCATCCATATCTTTATGGACCGTGCTTTGTGCACTGGTGCAGTCATGTTGGAACAGGAAGTAGCCATCCTTAGACTGTTCCCACAAAGTTGGGAGCATGGAATTGTCCAAAATCTCTTGGTGCTGAATCATTCAGAGTTCCTTTCACTGGGACTAAGAGGCCAAGCCCAGCTCCTGAAAAACAACCCCACACCATAATCCACATTCAGTTATTTGGGTGGGTGAGCAAATACTTAAATATAGTGTATTTTGTTTCATTCACACTGGTTTGAGTAATCCTGTATAATGAGCCTGACCTCTTCTAATGATGTGAAAACGCTCGGTGTCATGGCTCTACATAGACACACGAAACCAGGTGCTCCTGCACGTTTCTAAAGCCCATACACCAGACTCATTCTGATAAGTTCAGCACTTAAATTGCTGTCAGTACAAAGCAGTCAGCTCATTTATCTATCTGTTAGCATCATGGTGGGTCAAGGGTTAGGGTTAAAACTCAAGTGAAGGGATACCAGACTAACTTCTTTGGATAGAATAGGAAAAGAAAAAGGAAGGAAGGAAAAGGCCCACAGTTGATTATTGGGCTTTGAAACACAATGGCAATTCAATTCATCAGTTCAAACAAGGAGTATCTTTCTGTGTAGCTGACTAGATTTTCATTATTAAGGTGTTGTTGACATTTTGACATTATTTACAGCCATGTAATACACTGTTGATGGATGATGTTTGGACCCATATTGCAAAAACCTAAAACTAAAATCAAACTGCTCCCACAAATAATATAGCCTGAGCTGACCCCATGTCTCAGAGCTCCACATAGTGCTGTTGGCTTTGGGGCTACAAATATTCCATTTTGGACCAAAGCACCAAGAGAAGAAGGAGGAGGAGGAGGAGGGTGGGATCGCAGCTCAAACCGCAGCATGTAACCAGCTGTGATCTCATTTTGGCCCGAATGCTTACACACACGTTTATTCATTTCTTCTGTCCATGTGAGTTACGCTGTTGCTTGCTACTCGGTGCAGACTCAGCACCGGTCTCTCCGCTCGCTGTGCCTGACTGGTGAGTGTTCGAGTGTCAGAGAGCAATGATTAATGACCCGGGGCCTGCACCCTTCAACTTCCTTCCTCTGCAGGCAGCTCTGTGTCACACACATCAGTGGACGTCACCGTAATGGACGCAGGCACACGGCACATTCAGGCGCTCCTGCCTTGGCCGCTTTGAGGTGAACAGTGTCTGTTACATATGTAAATACAAGACCATGGGTTTACAATTAAGACTTAGACGTTTGTATTTCACAGTATATTTAACAATGGCATTTTTAGAGCTGTACAGATAAATGAAGTTGCTAATGTAAAGACCATTTTAGGAGCCGTTTACATAACAACACATTTTGCTGAAACTCAATTATTCAGTTGTAGATTAAGCTGTTGTCTAAATGAGAACACGTTTTTAGTTTTACAAATAAATAATGTTTTGAGAACTATCAAAGTGATGTTTTTTTACTTATAAAAAAAATTACATTATGTTCAAACTTTTGAAATTGCTAATGGTAAACAAACTAAAGGAATGCATCTTTCTCTCCCTAAAAAACTCTTTTAGCCTATTAGAGGTAGCTTTGAGGACCATAATATGTGTCTTTGCTGGTCTAAAACGTGTGAGTATGTCTCTAAACACTGGACTAATGTTGTTCTGCCTGTTTAGTACTGAGTGCAGTTGAACGCCTCTCCTAGTTTAATCAGAGTACATTGTGTACAAGTCTGACAATGAACCGCATTATCTAGTTGCTCTACTCTCATAAAGAGAAATTCAAATGACACCAGCAGAGGACAGCAGAGTGTTGCAGTCTTTTGAACATAATCAAAGAAAAAAAAGCACGCCCTTTAACTTTTTGTATGACACCATTTTATTCCAAAATAAAATAGTAGCTGTGAGGAATCAGTGGAACCAGAGCTGTACACTGTTTTCTGGATAAATAAATGAGAGCAGACTGGATGAAGAGGGCTTGTTGATTGGTCAGTGCTTCCTGGGGAGGGGCAGAGGTTTGTGGAACCGAGCATTCTGAGCCCTTAGGAAGGCCATGCCAGAGACTGCAGGTTAAATCAAACAGGCATGAAGCAAAACACAACTCCAGGTATGTTTTGATAAGGGAATAACTTTATAACATGGTAGAAAGCTCAGAAAAGTCTGTATTTGCAAAGTACAGTATGTTCTCTTTAATTACTTTAAATGACTACCAGATCTGTATAGCCTACTTATTTGAGAGTCAAATTTACCAGTTTTAGTTTGTAGTTTGCTCAAAATCAATGGGAACCTGTGTACAGTAGTTTCTTTGTTAATGCCAAGCTGTTATAGCGTCTAAAAACTTGCACATATTTCCATCGGACAACAACGGATGCACATGCCTCTGAACACCAACAAAGCATAGCAAAACAAATTTCAGACTTGTTTCAATTAGTGAAGTGAATGTGCAATGCATTCTGGGTATTAGTCACAGTTTTGTTGGTTTGCTGACAATCGATGCAGAATAGGAGGTTTGTTTTTTGCTATTCTTCATTACAAAACAAAAGTGATAAACAAGCTTAGGGGGTATTGTAGTGAGCTTCAGCCTGATTGTCCAAGGTTTAAGACAAATAGCACCATTATACACACAGACCTGCAAGAAGTGGGCCACATCCCATAGCATACCTCACTTTTTTCGCATACTTTTGCTTATTTTGTCAAGGCAGCGACCATGGAGAACGAATGGACTCTGACAGCACAGACCAGAAAAGCTATTGTATGCATTTAAAGCAAACGTACAAGCGCACGGACACATCTCATCCATCACTGCACCTCGAGCGTTTCCAAAAAAACCTCCGCCATGTCTTGTACGGGTCGCCAAATAAAGCCATGTAACAGGCCTATCTACACTTCGACTCTGTGTTTGTGCGCGCTGACAGACGCCACTATACCGCGCGAGTGTCTGTGAAGAGGCGAGAGAGACACAGCCGTGGTCGAAGACAAAAAAAAAAAAAAAAAAGTGAACAAACGCGTGAAAAGAATGAGCTGTTGGAGGAGGAAAAGAGAGAGACACAGAGTGTAGGTCTTGCATGTGTGTTGGTTCCCAGCCTGTCAGGGAGCTGTCAGCCGGTGATTTATGGCACCCAGACCGGGAGCAAGTCTTCGCTGCCAGCTCAGTATTGTTACAACTGACAGCTAATGAGGCCGGACGGGCTTTCAAGCGCAGCACTTAACAGAGGCCTCCATCTTCAGCAGTCACGAGCCCCCACTCTCTCTCTCTCTCTCTCTCTTCTCTCCTCCCTCCCTTAGACTCCCATTTATTTCTACTTCTTCTTCTTCTTCTTCTTCCTGGCACCAGGTCTGTGCACAGAAAAGGCAGGCAGACAGAGATGTATGGGTGACGCTGTGTTCCTCTTGCATGTTATTATTTAAAAATGCATACTGGGAGCTTGTGTGGAAGGGAAGGGGTGAAGCTGCTACACTAAAGGACTGGGGCCATATGACCTCAAATTAATACCATAATTAATCAGGCAGTTTGACTTAATTACACATAATGAATGAATGTGTCCACTTGGGGAAGCTCAAAAGTTCACAGACAAAGTTGGAAGGCCATTGTAGTGAACTGTAAAAGCTGGGATTTATTTGTCTAATTAAAGAGTCTTGGCTAGTGATTCTCAACCGGTGGGTCAGGACGGGAAAAGGAGTGAGGTTTTTTTCAATTCCAACAAAAAGCGTTCCCAAAAAGCATACCGTACTGTCCCACTTTTGGGTTTCCTCGGCAATGGGTGCCAGCTCTAGGTCTGGTTTGGAATGGTTTGGAAAAGGCGGAGCTACACACTGCTGCGTGTTGGTTGGACGATAAATAATCTGACTTGAAATGAAAAGCAAAAGATCAGAAATAAAAGGAAAAATGTTTTTAGAAGTTTCATTTTAAAAGTCCTATATTATGCTTTTTTCTGTTTTTTTTAAATAATTTTGGATGCATTGGTTACTTACTTTGCATTAGTATTTTAGGTTTTATAACTTATGTATGGAAAATGTTTTCTGTTGGGGAACTGTTATTTTGACTTTGCAGTGGATTAGGTGTCTGTCGCTCCCTGCTGGCAATAGTATGGACTGGATAGAGCATGGCTAAGAGATGCTTCATAGTGATGGCAATTTAAGCACTGAACTTAGCGTCATACAACTCTTTGCAATCAAAACATTGCATTTTTTATTTAGATTGCATTAAACACAAGTCAAACTCATGTCATTATATAACGAGTTGTTAAAATGTAGTTAAGTGCAGAGAAATGAATTCAATGCACAGAAAGCTGGCGCTAAACTGTCTGCTGTAGCTAATATAGCTTTACCAACCTCACACCTGCACTATGGAACTCCGTTTTGATAAAAATTAGCTAGATAAATAAATATAACATTATGTAACAAAAATACTCATAGGAATAAATAAAGACTTATATTACTCATTATGTAAAAGTAACATTAAATTATGAAATAACAAGCATTATTTGTTAAATACAGTCCATTATTATGAAATATATTGAATTGAGCTATTTAATAATATTTTTATTTTATCATGTTATTTTTATTTATTTCACGTCAAATTTATTTTGCTTTTTATTTATTTCATGTTGTATTTATTTCATGATGCCCTTTTCCAGAAGTCTGTTTTTATTTCTGAATGACATTTAACTGCTGAATCTCACAGGTCTGTCAATCAATGCCAGTGGGCGGGACCAGCTCTCTGATTGGCTGATTCTCTCAGATCTACTTTTTTGCCTGGGCGGGCCCAGCCATGGCCTGGCCTGAACTTTTTCATTAGTGGAGCGTTTAGCTTTAGCTTCATACTTCTCTTTTTCTATCATACTAATGTTGGTGGTGGTTTAATGTGATAAAATTGACCAAACCATATAATAAATGATTAATATGAAGATGTCAAACACATCTGAGCTTGAGTAATGTTGATGAGAGCATATTACCATTATATGGTTTTGTGTTCTTGTTAACGTAGATAAAGTCATCATTTACATTTAGACTTAGACCATCTGAATCATTCTTGCTTGATTTATATTGCCAATGAAAGCATCAATGACACAAAAACCATGTTGTATGACTTTCTACAGAGCACATACATAGTTATTGCATTTTTTCACACCAAAGCAGACATATACTCATATACCCTACCCCACTGCGCATGATTTACTTCTACATGTTGTTATCATAGACCTTCCCTTCAGATTCCTAAAGGTGATGCTGAGACTGAAGCTGTGGCTAAGGAGAGCAGAGAGGCTGGAGGCTCTGTCTACTTCTTGGTTGTGTCCTGAAGACGATTTATCATACACACTAAAGAAGGTGAGTTAGTCACATAAAATATCACTTATAATACTCGTGGCGAACTCTGAACTGAAATATATGTACTAGTTTTAGTATTAGAATGAAAATATTTCACTTATACTTACTCAGGTACATTACATTTTTATTTATTACTACTACATACCATTCTGAAATTTCCACTGTACATTCAGTTAAAACCAAATCAGGGCACAAGCACACAGTTTTAAAGGCTGGCTTATAGCTCCTCTGTGAAACCATGTACATGCTCTACACTGTAAGCTGAATGACACTGCAAAGAAGTTGCATTTAAACTATTTTCCCCTTTTAGCAGAGTCGCTATTGGCAAAAGCTCATCCACACAAGTGAGATTCATTTTGGAATAACATGGTGTGGACTGACATACCTATAGTGACTCTGTGGCATGGCATCACCCTCCCATACAGCTGTTCTTTGTGCAAACTGTGCTGAATTGTTGACCCTTGTACAGAAACATCTGCAGCAGGATGATGTTGTAGGTCTTTGGAGGTGATCTGTGGGTTGTCTTTAACCATTCTCACCATTCCTTGCCTATGTCTCTCTGGTATTCTTCTTGGCCTTAACATCAACATTGCCTGTGTCCTTCCATTTCCTGATTACCACCTTAAATACTTTATCTCATTATTGAATGCGTCTGTCTATGAAGTTCAAGGCGTAACTAACTAATCTAACAAGTTTTGTGTCACAAGTAATCCATTTTGAGAAGTTACATGCGTTCAAATCAGCAAACTTAAGGGTGCCCAAACTTTTGCACACACATTTTCTTCATATTTCATTTAATTTCATCCACTTAAATACTGCTACACTAAAAATTGTTGGTAGGAAAACACTCTAGAACTCAGATGTCACCAGAAAATGAATGACATACCTCTGTGTTCTTTTTTCGTGAAGGCAGAGCAAATTATTATGCACCCTCAGAGGGGGCCCAAACTTTTACATATGACTGTTATTCAGGCATCATCCTTGGTACTACCATATCTGCAATTTAGTTACTAATTTGACAAGACATTGTATACATTTACTTCAGTTCCATATGATTAATATTTATTTTAAACTGTTCCATTGTAAAAATAAGTTGGCAATCTCCAGACAGCCACTAAAAAGTGGGCTGTGTCATTTTTGATGGCTGATGATGAAAGTGCATAAAAGTCACGGCTCACATGTGAACAGCTATGGTAGCCCTGATGGGACATGGTGTTGACTATGAACACACCATAGAGGGAAATTCAGTACAATAAAAAAAAAAAAGGAAAAGAAAAAACATGTGTGCTTCTCCTACAGCAAGTGCTCAGTTTGTCCCATCAATACAAGAAAAAGTAATATAGAGTTTTTATTTTCTGCCTGCTCCCTTTATTTATTTGTGGTTGTGACAGCAAACCAGTTGCAAAATGATTTCTCAGGTTTTTTTTTTTTTTTTTACACCAAATGCCCTTTCTGTCACAATATGGGTGAAGTTGTGATTCCTACAGCAAGTGCTCAGTTTTTCCTGTCAGTACAAGAAAGAGTAATATAGGAACCATTCTTTTTTTAATCTTCTTCCTTTATTGATTCAGGGTTGCCACAGTGATCCAGTGGCACAGTAATTTGGCAGGTTTTTATGCCAGATGCCCTTCCTGTTGCACCCAGCCACATGCTTGTCAGTGATGGCAAGCAAATGATTAACCCACTGCACTACTGTCGCCCCCATTATTCATTGAAGGTAGTGTTTAAAAAGAAAATGTGAGTGCTTCTCATATGGCAAGTGCTCAGTTTGTCCCATCACTACAAGACAAAGTAAAAAAGAAACTAATGAAAATGCTCTGGCTCCTTCCACCCAAATAATACTTTTTCAAGCTTGTCAAACCATCTAAATCCCATACCAGCATGTTTTCTAAAGTGCTTTTCTAGTTTTCCACTGTCAACATTGTTTGTTTACCTGCCCATCTGTATTCTACTCTGCAAAACTGTGCCTTTCTTCTCAAACCAAAATGCTCTACTTTGTCTATTTCTCTACCTTTTCATATCCTTGCTGTCCTATAAGTAACATGTCCATTGTTCTGTAAACGTCCTGTAAACCACCTGAACTCCATAGCCTTATTGTGCCATATTTCAAGACTGGCCCGAGCTGCTTGGACCTCTGTGTGTGTAATCACTACCAGAGTCTTTGGCAGCACAGCCCCCCTCTCTCTCTCCTCCTCTCTGTCCCCTCCTCCTCCCATCGGCCCCCTTGCTTTCTTGTCAGTCGTGATTAATGGCGCTCGGGCCCCAGCGAGGCTTACACTGCCAGTTCCAGCCATGTTCCCTTGATACTTAATGAACTCTGACAAACTTCTTTTCCCCTCTCTCTGTTGTTCTCTGCCTCTACCCCCACCCGCTCTGCCCCCCCCTCCATGGTTAAAATGCACCGAGCAGAGCTGCCACGGCGGCACCTAGGGGTTAGATCTGGCCCCTTTGTGAATTTCTCAAGAGGCTGACGTCTAAAAATAAGGTGCCAAAGTCATTTTAGTGCTAAGGTCCTGAGTCGACTATTGGTTCTAATGATTGGCTCCTGAAGTGAGGTTAACCAACATGGACTGGACTTTTACCTTTGTTAATTAGCTGATCAAGTCCATTGGTTTTGTCTTAATGGGCATTTCTTGATGCCATTGTTTTCTTACTTGCATTAGTTATCACTAAAATAACTACTATAAGCATCGTATCCTGAATAAAATGATGTGCTGAAATGTGAAAATCACAGCAGACTGAAGAAGTGTAACAATGGTACTTTCTTTTGGGCTTCAGGAAAAAGGAAAAGCCAGACTTTACATGGTCTCTGTCGCCATCTGCTGTTCATTTTTTGGAAGTGTACTTTCAAAATACCAGTGTCTTAAAAACAGAGGTGGAAGGTAACTTGATACAGTTGTGTAACTTGGTGATGCGGGGCCCCAGAGCAGGTTTTCACATTGAGCCCTGAATGTCTCAAGCACATTTAGATAGCTTTATTAAATCAACAGATTTAATATTATTATTTTATAATATAATAATAATAATAATAATAATAATAATAATTATTATTATTATTATTATTATTATTATTATTATTATTATTATTATTATTATTATTCCAATGTGTGTTTAAAATGTATTGTGAAATGTCAAATAAAATAAAATAAAATACAAATTTGCAAAATACATGTCCACATTGGTGTCACATTTTGTAATTAGTTGGAAAAAATAATATTGTGTTTGTAAGGGAGTGCTCCAGTGCTGTTGCCCTGGCTGCTAATCCATCCATCTTCTTCCGCTTTATCCGAGGCCGGGTCGCGGGGGCAGCAGTCTAAGCAGAGATGCCCAGACTTCCCTCTCCACAGACACTTCCTCCAGCTCTACCGGGGGGCCCCAAGGCGTTCCCAGGCCAGCCGAGAGACGTAGTCCCTCCAGTGTGTCCTAGGTCTTCCCCGGGGCCTCCTCCGGTGGGACATGCCCGGAACACCTCCCCAGGAAGGCGTCCAGGAGGCATCCGAAACAGATGTGCCTGCGAGCCCCGACCCCAGGCCTGGCTCCAGGGTGGGGCTCCGGTGACGCCAATCCGGGCGATGTAACGGACCTTGTTTTAACGCTCATCATATGGGGCTTCTGAACTGCTCTTAGTCTGGCTCGTCACCTAGGACCTGTTTACCATGGGAGACCCTACCAGGGGCATTAAGCCCCAGACAACATAGCTCCTAGGATCACTCGAGCACTCAAACCCCTCCACCATGATAAGGTGGCAGTTCAAGGAGGGGGTGGTACTAATAGCAGCGATAATAATGATAGCAGCAGTAGTAGTGGTAATGGTACAGTGGCAGTAACATTAGTATCAGTTGTAGTATTGGTCTTACTAGGACAACAGTAGTAGAAGTCATAGTGGTAGCAGCAAGACTACTCAAGTAAACTTTACACTTTTACTCTAGAAATAAGTTGTGGAGTACTATTACTTTTACAAAAGTAATATTGTGTTGAAGTAACACAGTGGCATAACTTGGTGGTGAGGGGCCCCAAACTACTAAAATATGCCTCAACATTTCAGTAGTTGTATTTATTCGACTTATTTTTCATTATTTTAAGAACATTTCGCAAACATTTTTAATAAACACTTTTAATAAACACTTTTAGAACTTGTGTTTTTAATTTTTTTGTCTTAAAATAGTTTAGCAGAAAAATTCTAATAAAATAAAATACAAACTCGGAAGTGTTGTGTTCGCATGGAAGTGCTGTTTTTGTTTATTATCATAAAATGACCAGAAATGGATATACTTTTTACTTCTACTTGAGTAATACTATTTTGAAGTAACTAACTAATTTTGTTAATTACATTTGCTTTCTACTTCAGTATTTTATTTATTTATGTATTTATGTATTTATTATGTATTATTTGTCTATGAAGACTCTCCAGGCTAATTGAATCACAACAAAAGGTTTAAAACTGTTTAAAAAGAAGACAAGATCCACAAGGGAAACTGGTTGGTCACTCAGGAGCTCAGTTTTTCAAAAAAGCACATGTAAAATGTAGTATAGTTACAGAATAGTTATAGGCAAAAAAGTACTTTGAATAAAATACAAGAGAATAGATTAAAATATACAAGATTTGCATATTTACAAATCTACTAAAAATAAAAATAGAAGTGGGGTGAATATGGGACACTTTTTGAAAATGCATTTTCTGTGTTATGTAAAATTTTATTCGAATGCTAAAAGCTTTAATGTAATATATTTTTAAACAGCATAAGAACTCAACTACACATTACAGAGGGAAAGATTCTTCCTCAAACACACACTGACCATAAACATTGTTTTTAGAGGCAGCATTGGCAAAGTGGGACATTTAAACATATGGAAAATTTGGTATGAAAACACACTCAAATGTAAACAACAACAATTATAAATTTTAAATAGGCTGCAAATAACAACCACCTTTAAGGAACACAAATTGAATATAATAATTTAATAATAATAGTAATATTCTAATATGAATAAAATGCCTAAACAGCTACATATAACAGCTCATGGTGCATTATACAAAAAAAGTTTACAAAAAGCACACTGTCCCACTTTACTAGTACATTATTGATAAAGTGGGCAGTGTCAAAATCATTTCTATTAAGAAAATAAAAAAGAAAAGAAAAACATCTACGTTTTAGTGTTTTAAATATTAGTGTTATAAATATATTCAAATAAATAATCATTTTACAAAAAAAAAAAAAAACGTTTTCTAGTTTTTAAAAGTTATCATCTTAAGATCATTGATGCCAAGTTGCTTTGGCATTGTATATGCCTTCACTTTTTTACTGCTGTCTTGTAGATTATGATTTGCCACACCCCAGGAAGAGCCGTCAAACCCACAGAACCTATGATTTTTAATTCTGCACATTCTTATTATCAGCTCAGGGTGGGTTTTTTTTAGTATATAAAAAAACATATTAAAAGATAATCATAAAAAAAATAACTCTCTCTACCCATATTCACCCTAAGTATATAAAACTGGACTTGTTTTTTATTTATTATGTATCTATCACTCTCTGTCCAGTAGAGAGCGCCGAAGATAGGGTGGAGGTGAAGCCGCGGCCGAAGAAGATGAAGCAGATCACCGCCGAAGAAGAACGCCTGGAGGCAGCAGGTGCCACTCTGATCTGGGTCAGTGTCATCTCCGCCTCGTATCAGGTAAAGGAAGAAAAAACAAACTGTAACTTAACCCAACAGCGAGGACAGCAACTCCAGTTTATTCAGGAACATGCCAGTTCTTCGCTGTGAAGGCAAAGTAAAACTGTTTAGCTAAGTTGCTGCAAAGGTTACTCCTCTAAACATCAATGTGTTTTTTTATGCTGCGAGTTTAAAGTATTGCTGGTGCCAAGCAGGAAGCTCGTAGTTTACCTATTGTGCAATAATCACTGGCTGTCATTAATTAAGTTGTTATAGCACTGTAGCTGAAACGATGCTACCGCTGTTAGCCACTTAGCTCCGAGACGGGTTTCCATTCAAACGCGGTTATATTTACAAATAACAGTGGACTAATTCACACAACGCTTTACTCTTGAAATATTGTTACTACGCAGAAATGTAGGCTCATTTATATCTACTATTCGGCATGTGTTAAATGTGTGTAAAATGGCTTGCTACAGGTTATAATCTTTTCAGTTTGAACAAGCCACCCACTATTGGCTTTATTGTGTGTAGTAAGTAGACGGTTATTCAAATTCAAGTATATGCTACAGCTACTTTGCATAGACTTGGGTACTAATATGCTGTTACTACAACAAACCAATGTAGTAATTATGGTTAGAGTTAATTCCTTGTTTTATAAGCTACACAAAATTGAAAAAAAAAAAAAAAATTCTATTGAAATTTGGACTTACAGTACATTTCTTGTAATAAAGTCAGTCCCTATGCTGTTTAGCTTAAATGATGCTCACTTTTGAATGCATAAATTAGTGTTTCTGGTCTCTATACAAAGCAGGATGACTCTGATTTTGCACTTTAGCCTAAATCCTATTTAAGTACGACAAGGTCATCGACTACCAAGGAACTCCTGGCTCAAGGTGCTAAGCCTGAGCTGATAAGACATACAGTAAAGCAGTGCGTTACTACAACAAGCTGCTGCTAACTGTGCTGTTGAATTCATGATTAGGTTGAATTTGGAAGGCTGCCCATTGATTTGTGTGTAAAAAAAAAACAAACCCTGTTTTTATGTGGTTCGTTTATGCTTTTATGGTCTTGACAGCATGGCCCAGTGGGGAGCCATACTCTCCATACTGGCAGCCCTCGGGGGAGCAGCGCTTTTAGCCTCTGTTCATAAAATCGACGAAGGCCACACAGGAGTTTATTACAGGTGAGACAAACAAACAACATCTGGTACATGTCTGCTTAACACCTGAAACCTGAGATATGTTCATACTGAGAACCAAATTAAATACAGTTACAAAACTTTGCAGGGTTACATAAATCTTTACAGTTTAAGTTAATAGCATACAAAACAATAATTAAAGTTATGGAGAACTAATACAACAAGCCAAAAAGACATAAATCAAAGACCTACATCAGTGGCATTCATTTATAATTTTATAGGAGTTCATATTGATAAAATGTCTTTAAGCGGAGGTATGGACCATCATTAACCAAAGTTATGAATCCCTATTGTGTAGTTTTAATGCATTTCTGAACTATGCAAACAATTACCCATATGTACTAATAAAGTAAAAGCTATTCAGGCATTTTTCTCAAATTGGTTTTATTTATTTTTTAAAGTATTAAAGGGTACTTTATGTTTGGAGGTGAAACACCTTTTTCTTGTCTTGCGATGTGACACAACTTTGGAGTAAAATACAAAGAATATAAAATTATACATTTAATTATAAATCAGTTGTATAAAAAGTGTAAAGAGAGCTTTTCCCAAGGAATATTGTTTCTAGGTATTTGAACATTGTCCAGAGGCATGACTTTTGTCACACCGCAGCACATTCACTACAATTTGGCCATTTTGAATACTCTATAATTAAATAAATTATTCAACATGTGCTAACTTAATAAATATCCCTGTTCTATCATAAAAAAATATTTTTAACATTCAGAATTTTTTTTTTTTTTTTTGAAAAATACAGCTATCGCACTGCAGGACACTACACAGGCACATGTTAACAGTTTATAAGAAAATGAGGATTTCACTAAAATAAAATTCCTTTTCAGCATCAGCTTACAGCCTTAACTCCAGAGATCTTTCAGGTCTATAAATGACAGGGGGTCCTAAGAATAAGAATAAGAAAACCTTTATTAGTCCCTCAGTGGGGAAATTACATTGTTGCAACAACATAAGTACACTAAGCAGTGGCACAAAAGTTGGATCACACAGGAGCACAAAAGAGTGTCAGTCTGGCCAAAGAGAATTAAAAAAACAAAACAAAAAAAAACTAAACTACAGCAAGTTAAGCTAAGTAAACTAAAACAGACTATGAGCAAATTAAACACACTATAATAAATATGTACAGTATATGGTCTTACAGAGTGAGTATGTACAAAATATAGATATTCATAAATAGCTGAAGTAAAAAAATGTACATTGTAATATTGCTGCATAAAAATAATGATTGCACATAATAAATATTGCACTGTAGGTTTGTTGCAACCCCCTATTTAAATACCATGTCACATGTCGTTTGACATTGCATTTAACACTGCAGGACACCATTTTGAATACAAGATTAAACTGATTTTAATTATCATTGTAGGATTCAAGTGCAGTTAAAATTGTTGTTTTAGTGAAGTACAAATGCATAACATAATGCCAAGTACTTTATGAACTATCCCAGACACTAGTGACTTATTTTGTATGTTGAAAATGTTACAGTTGGCATTGGACATTTAATAGGTTATTGTTAAAATACAAATAAAAAAATACACAACTTATTTCTAAAAACTATGTACATTGTATAATACTCTGTATAATACTGTATAATAATCTTTTCAATTGGGTACTTGGGCTGTCATGTCAAGTACTTGAAAATGTATTAAGTTTGGATTTCAGCACTTTTTTATCCATTTAATAAAATTTCTTGAGAGTGGAGATGGAGAAGGGAAATGCAAATTCCAGTATTTTACAAAGTTATGGTTGTATTTTGTATTTAAGTAGAGTTTTAGGATGCACAGCCTATGCCACAAATAGTAGACAGAATAGTAGACAGTTATATCTGCACGTATACAGTAGATGTGTACAGTATATGTAATGTTAACATTATGAAATCAAATTTTTGTTCTGCTTCACATCATATTTTGGAACATTTGCATAAAATGTGGTAATGTTTCAATATCACACTGCTAGGAACAATTTAATGGGGTGTAAACATAATGGGACAAGGTGATGCTAATTCTTGTTACTACTTGCTCACATATTTGATTCAGCTGCACAAAAACCTTCAGATGGGTCTGTCAGTACATATTGTGTTTTTCATAAATTTCACAGCCTGCTTGTTTTATTATATTGTAAAAACAATTGAGGTCAACAACAAGCCGACGTTTGTGTAGTTTTGGCTGTGTGTGTCGTTTTGGGCATTTCTTTGGCAGCATCTGGTAGGAAAATTGCTGATTATGCTACAGCATGAGAACTTTATCTTGTTCCATATTCCCATCCCAACATTTTACAGAAGTAAATGGCATAAGAATTGTTTTAGCGCCTTAATGTTTATATGTCTCCAATAATGTGCAAGTTTCCCTTCATGCAACAACCACAGCTAAATGTCATGTATTTTATCGTACAACAGAATCTTGGGGAGTACCAGCAGCTGCCGCTGACTAATGCTGTGGATTCAGAGATTAATAGACTTTATCCTTTCTCAAATACCAGAGAACAGTGGTTTCTGGCACAGGACCACTTTTTAACAAGGTGCAAGGAAAATGGTATGTCTAAACAATGGGCTCCAGACATAAGTTTTACACAACAGTAATTTTGCTCAATGTTCTGCTTTCTGCAAAATCCAGTAAGCATGTTGTGTTTATATTATGTTTTATGATGATACCGTGAGAGTAAATAAGCAAACGTAAGAGTTTTGCTCCATTTAAATTATGATTTCAACTACATACTTGAGCCATAACCACTTAAAGGTGCATTGTGAAAACTGTTGTCAATATGGAACACTTCTGTTTTCACTAGTGTAGCGTTTGTTTTTTATCGTTTATGTCTTAATCTGGAAGAAATGTATTTTTAAAGCTCCATAAAACCCATTGTTAAGAGCCATTATTTCCTGCACCTGTTTCTACAGCTGCCCACAGGACACTACTTGAGCACTACTTAAGGAGAAACACTCTCATGAAACTATATTTATTTTCGCTTTTTGAAGTAACACACCATTATAGCTATTTCCAATAGTACTGTTCTTAAACATCGGGCAACTATAACTAACGTTCAAATGCTAAACTGTGAGTGTGACACGTACATTTTGAATCACCACTTTTGCCACTAGATGTCACCTAAAGGCCAATAAAATACACCCCACCTTCAAACCACATACTGTATGTCATCTGCATATTCTTTTCATTAAAAATCCTCACATTTTCACAGAATTTTTTTTATGTATTGTATTTAATATAAACTAGTAAGAGAAGTCCATGGCAGAAATGCTGTCACTGTCTACGACATTTATCAGTCTTTATTCTGAATTAATATTTGTTTTTTCATGATTATTGTATTGAATATTATTATCATTGTAGATTATCTACCAGACACACAATATCAAAGTCACTTCCTAAATTATAGCATAGATATTTAGGATACTCTAATGCAGTGGTTCTCAAACTGGTACTGGTTCTTCTGGTGGTTCTTAGTTTGGGCTGGGTACCATTAAACAGTACCTTTGTGGTATCAAAAGAAAAGTTTCAACACTGGTGACATTTTTTTTTTAACTCAATACCAAGATTCAATATAGTATTTACCTTTAATGTTCCTTTTCCTGTATACTGCTGGTATTAACTTGTAGCAAAGAATTCTGTTCCAAAAATTTGGTTCTTTTATTCAACGTAATTGTGTTTTATGATTGTAGAAGATAAATTAGCACACCTTAGCTATCAGAAAAAATATCACTCAGGTACCAGCATCAAAAGCCGGGTATCGTTTAGGTACTGGTATCAAAAATTCTAAATGGTATCCAGCCCTTAGTCCAGGTTCATTCCCTGGTTATGAGCTGGTTTGGTTTTGGTGTAGATCTGGTTTAGTTCAATATTAGTCCTAGTTTAGTCCTGCTTTAGACCTGGTTTAGTCCTGACTTAGACCTGGTAGTGTAGGTTTAGTCTTATTATAGTCCTTGTTTAGTCCAGGTGCAGTCCTAAGTTAGTCTTGGTTCAGTCCCTGTTTTGCCCTACTTCATTCAACTCATTTTAGTTTATTGAAGATGGTACTGGCCGTATTATAGCTTTCAATGGATTTTTGAATTGAATGACTTTTTAGTTGATAGGGTAAATAAATAAATTAAGTAAAACAATCCTATATTTATTTACAGTATATTTCTATGTTAACAAATTAAGCTTTATAGACTGTTTAAAAGTGATTGACAGCGAATGAATTGAATCTGAAATGCTCTATTTAACCGTGTATAAGTGTCCTAGTGTCATGTAATATGCTCACTAATTTCCTGTGTATGTCTCTGATAACACAGAGGGGGGGCGCTCCTGACCACCACCAGCGGGCCAGGTTTCCATCTAATGCTTCCATTCATCACCACATACAAGTCTGTACAAGTGAGTCACCCCCCCCCCCCCCCCCCCCAGTCATTAATACTATCATGAGACCCACTTATGTGTGTGGCTCTGTCTGCTGGGAAGATCTGCCGCCGCTGCTGCTGCTAAATGGACTGTGATGTTTTCTGTTTGTCCAGACGACGTTACAGACGGATGAGGTGAAGAATGTGCCGTGTGGGACAAGGTGAGATGGCAGTTTTGATGGGCCTAAGTACTATCAGATGGTGCTCCCTGACATCGAGACTGTACATTTAGTGTTGCTTAACGGTTGAATATTGTAAATCACTTGTACTGTAGTGCCTTCTTAGTGCCTTTTTATAGCCCAGCATTCACCTAAAAAGCAAAATAATAAGAGATGTAAAAAAAAAAAAATTATGATCTTACTAGTCTGATTATGGAACCAAATGGCACATGTATTCAAATTTGAGTTTTACTATTTCATTCAAACTTTATTCAAGCTCCCTGCACCCCACATGTGTGTACTATCCCACCAGTTGGATATATAATGTACACACACAACACATTACATACAGTACATTATACTGCAAATTTAATGTCAACTTCCACAAAATTCTTATCTCATAATTTTAACTGCATTAATGTATTGCTGGTTTTCAGTGTTCCATGAAATTAAGCTTTGCCAGTCAAATATATTTGCTCCTTGTAATGCTTGAAAGTGCTTGAATTATAATTTATTTATAATCCAAGTTAAAAATACATAAAATGCAAAATATGTTTTATATATTGTTTAATCTATATTTATCAGTGGTAGATCTATTATGCAAAGTCTAGAGTCACAATACACTGTAGATTTTTAGTGTTTTTAAACTGAAAGAATGGAGTTTCCAAAGAATGGTATCAGAAGATAAAAAGATGATCATACATTTTTATTGGAGCAATTTGCATTAGTTACCAAGAATTGCTAATTATGAAAGAACAAGATTATTTTGGAAACTGACAACTAATTGACCACATGTCAGCAATATCAGAGCCTGGTTGGAAACCATTAGCGATGTAGCAATTAGCATCTATAATAATGCATTCACATTCTAGAAGTTGATGATGTCAAAACCTTATATGGAGGACACTGCATAGGAAAATCCAGAAATATTGAACTTGATTTTGTTAGTTGGTTCTACAACCACACCATAATAATCTTGTGGCTAAATGCGGAGTCTACTGACAGCAATCATGCCTCTGTGTTTGAATAATGTCACCACTTTTTGACACTATAGTGAAGAAATAACTTAACTTTAGGTCATTTTTATTGATAAAGAAAACATTGAACATTCCACGTGCCAGTTTTTGTTTCATGTGGATAAGTCCAGTACTTTCAGAGATATTAACCTTAAACCAGGCCAAGACATCTACATTTTGAATATTTAGCAGCAGATTTTACCATCGAATTAATTTACCTTACCTTATAGAATTAATCTTCCCTGCCCTCCAGCTTAATTTTACCATTTAGAATTCTATAACATCACATGAATGCAACCTGTTAGCATATAAGTTAAAGGCACAGTTTACATTTTCTTAATTTAATGATAAGCGGCTGACCATAGTTTGTCAATGTTCATTCCGATTCAGTCCATCAGTTACCACAAATCTTACTTTAATAAGTTGACTGTAGCTGACACTCAGACCTGGGTCATATTGATTGATATTCAATTTTAACAAATATATAAACAGCAACCATTCATTCCTGCTGTTGAAAAACGTGTAAATTAATATTTTTATTTTGCTCCCTCGTAAAAATTAGACTGGAATAGACTGCTTATCTCTGTCGGTACCAAGCTGCATGTGCAACATATTTGAATATGTCACTTGTGGAAGGTTCTATATCTGCTTTTATGCACCACATTTCTTTAACCACAAGCTACCTTGCAAAAAAAAACTTAAACTGATAAAACACAAAGATTCACACAGATAAATTAATGTTACAAATTCAAGTCATGCTCACAGCTGGTTCCCTTTCCTTGTTTTCTTTCTGTAGAAATTTGATTTGAGCAGACAGTTAGTGGATATTAATGATTCAGATTTCCACAAGTTTCATATTGCATAAAAGGGGTCTCTATCTGACAAAGCCGTGTGTTACAGTAACAGAGTCACAGACCTTCTGTTTTATCTTTTATAAATGCCTGACCAAATATTTGTGTTTTTCTTGCCTCAGTGGTGGAGTGATGATATACTTTGATCGTATTGAAGTGGTCAACTACCTCATTCCTTCAGCAGGTAATCTTTTTTTTGTCCTAAACCACCCAAAAACACATTTATCAGCTCTCATTGTTTTCTTTGGGATTCTTTGGCTGTGAGCAACTGTAACAGTCCATAAATCAACTGTGATAAATCTTGTAGCACTTGGCCCTAGCAGAATCAGATGGGCTGTATTTGGAACCCCCAACTTCTTCAATAAACCTTTCCTCCCAGTTATCAAATTTAAGTGTAGAGCTTACCTTGGCAACATGAAGATGCATAATAGTCATTGGCGTGGATCCAGATATACAACTGGATTAAGGAATTTTCCATGATATTGTACCATTGAGAGACAGGGCCACAGATACTAACCACAAGGGGTCAGTAGAGGAGCAAATGATTTGTGTAAGTTCAGTGGTTCTGAAACTGTGTTACAAGTACCACTGGTGGTACGCAGGGTTCTTCTGGTGGTACTCAGGAATCTTTTGCATTTCAAGTCCTGATGTAGTTTAATTTAGAGCCAGGTGTGTTCCTGTTTTAGTCCTACTCAGGTTAGGGATTAAATTTAAAGGCACCCTATTATGCTAAATCTTTTTTTTTTTTTTTTTTTTTTTACCATGTAATAATATTTGCACCTCAGAAATTTCCCTGAAGTAGTATTTTGTTTCATTCACGCATGTTTGAGTAATCCTTTATGCTGAGGAGCTGCTTTTCTCAAGAGCTAAAATCACTGTTTCTAATGCCCATACACCTTCACTCGTTTCAGCACTTAAATTTTTGTAAACGAAGCAGTCAGCTATTTATCTGTTGGCGTCATGTTGCTAATAGCCATGCTAAATTGCCATTTTATGCTCTGTCAAGACATTTTTCATACACAATATTTAATACTTGTTATAAAACATTAAATACTATCAAAAAGATATCCAATATTTTTACAAAAAGCCTGAAAAAAGCATAATTTGGGACCTCTATAATGTAGACCTTTGCTTTGCTCCTGGTTTTAGGTACAGTTTAATCCTCATTTAGTCCTGGTTATGTGCTGGTTTAGACCTGGTTTGTTGTTTTTAGTAATGCTCATTTTTGTCATTGAAGATGGTACTTTGAAAGCCAAATATTTTACAATGTAGTACTTAAAGGTGTTAAAAGTTTGAGAATCACTGCTTTAGTGTATTTTTTTCCATTATGGAATAATGTGCCTCATTGGATAGAGCATTTACCCCAGGACTAGAAGATCACCTGTTAGAGTCCAGGTCAGGGCACTATGTCTTTACCATTGTGAGATAGGACTAAAGACTTAGACTAGATCTGCGCTCTCTAGGTTCTTATAGTTCTTGCACTTCAAACATAGCATAGCTAGGGCTAGAACAGACACTCAAGTGTATTAACATCCTAATAAAAAAGCCCACATGACTGACTAAAAGGTTTTGTTTTCTATTTACAGATGATTCCAATTACAATAACCTGTTAGGTAAACATTTTTGGCATACTTTGCATTTATCTACTCTCTCTCCTCTCCACAGTCTATGACATTGTGAGAAACTTTACGGCCGACTATGACAAAGCCCTGATCTTCAACAAGGTGCACCATGAGCTGAACCAGTTCTGCAGTGTGCACTCTTTGCAGGAGGTCTACATCGGCCTGTTTGGTGAGTCGAGACTGGCAGTGAACCCGCTGGCAGTCCCGCTTTGTCTTTGTTGTTTAAATAAAGCTATAAACAGCATGCAGTGGGGCTACAACCAGGAACTTCAAAACAACCAGAATTTTTGACCTGTCCCATTTGTTTTATAGAAACCACTTCTCCCTCAGCAGCTGTTTTGCATATGTACATACTTAGAGCTGCATTTTTCTTCCTGAAGTGAATCAAGCTAAGTGTTTTACAGCAAACCACAGCCCACAGATTATGTAGTTCCTCTTGAAGATTGTAAATAGTTGCTGTTTACTTAACCTAAACAACTTAACTACCTACCAAGAATGTATTTAAACTTTTGTTGCCAGTGTCAGACATAATCTAAATCTTAATGATAGTAAAGCACAATGTTACTTTGCTCTCTCTCTCATGGCTCCCCCGAGTTACATAGTGATTGTTGAGGATAATAACGAGGGGGTCGGGGTAGTGGCAAGCCGTCCTGTTGAGTCGACCTACCACTATAATTTTTTAGTCCCAATAGTCAAGACCGTACTAATTAAGACCAAGGCCAGGCTGAGTTCAGAGTGAACCAAGACCAAGACAAGGGTGAGATTTCAAGGTTTGAGACCAAGCCTTGTGAACTAAATACAGGGGAAAAGTAAAAAAAAAAATTGGTTTAAATACATTAATGATTATTTTAATGATCTGATGTAACAGACTCCAAAAATAGAGACAGTTCATGTCTCTGGTTCCTCTAATGCAGTAAACCAATTACTCCAAAATTTCAGCATTTTCCTATGTTTGGTAAATAAAATCTCAGAGACAGCCACATCTGAGACTGAGACAAGACCAAGAGATAATTGGATTCAAGACCAAGACTGATTAAAACTGCAGCCAAGACCAAAACGAGCACTACAACACTACTACATAGTGTTGCATATGTCCACTATTATGCTGAATTGATTTGAATTTTTGTTAGATTTTAACCAGGTTGTAATGTTGTTTGCGCCTCAAAAACATACCTGTCTTTCTCAAGAGCTGAAAACACTTGGGTCTTGTGGCTCTAAGTTGTCAGATGAAAACCAAGAAGTGCTCCTGCGCATTTTTAAAGGTCATACACCGGACTTGTTCTCACAAAGCAGTCAGCTCATTTCTCTATCTATTGGCATCATGTTGCTAATAGCCTTGCTAATTAGCCATTTTATGCTCTGTCTATTGCCCACCATTGCCATAAAAGTAACAGCTCTCCAAAAGAAGACATTTTCCATATATATTATTTTAAGTTATAAAAGGTGAAATATTAATGCAAAGGTGTCCGAAACTATTTCAAAAAGCCTGAAAGAAACATCTTGGCCACTTTAAACCACCTTTAAACCTTAAAAGTTATTCTCAATTGGTGTCATCTTTTCCTCTATTTTTTTCCCTCTACAACCTGTTGAGAACATGCCCATCTCCTTTGTTTTGGTCCCGACCCACCTGTTGAGTAGCATTTAAAACAAAGCCCGTATTTAAAATAATGACAGATACAGTGTCATGTCTTGAAGCATTTCCATTTTGGCCAACTACATTTCATGCCTTCCTGTTGTATGCTAGGAGATGTGCTAAGCTAAATTAGAAATTTTCCTTTTGGCTTTTTCCTTCCAGAGTCGCCACAGCAGCGTGCAGTGCTTTGCAGATTGATTTGGAATAGGTTTTACAGATGCCCTTCCTGACAAACACTGCATTTATCCAGGGATTGGCTTCTGGCTGATTTAAGCTAAATGCTAATTGGCTTCTTACTATGATTTTTACTGCTTACTATTTCTTCTGGTATGATCCTGAACTCGTCCAATTCTCAAGAATAGGTGCTCAGAAAAAAAAGAGAAAACTTGGCTCTGAATGCTGAGTAATAGACAGTGAATAGTTGTATGTGTATGTAGTACTTTTAAGAATGTTAAAGATAAGAATGCTTAAAGATAAACATCAATTATGGGTCTTATCTCATATTATGTCCATGTTGAAACCTGTCCAACATCAACAAGAGGTTCTTCAGAAACACTGTGAAAATGACCTTGACCAGTGACTTATGAAATATTAATTTACCGTTATTGCAGTATTGGTGGCCTCAGGCAAACACAAGCTAACTCACAGAGGTACTTGTCTCGTGTTTCCTCAATCCTCTCGTTCTACATGATAACAGTAGGCAAATCTAACACAAGGCTTTATTTATGGTTGTTGTATCAGAAAATATACAATCCCACCTAATACATTATTGAAATCAATTTATAAATTAAGATAAGATTTTTGAGAAAAAGGCTGAAACTCAGTGTCTTACAATCTACAGTACAGCATCAGCTCTAACCACAGTTGGGTTGGCTTTTGCTTCATTCATTTCCTGTGCTTATATAAAGCTGCTATTATTGGCTGACATAGATCCGATGGAAATTGTAAATTACTGCCATGTAACAACCTTTTGGTACTTTCTGGTTTTCTTGGCAAAATTAATGGGCATTTTGAAAATGAAAGTTATGCGGACTGCAATACATTTACAGCAAACAAAGGTCCTTTAGCCCCAAAAGTAACACATTTTTCATAGATGTTTTTGACAAATGGAAACTGACATCATTTGTGTATTGTCATTGAGGGGGTAGAGAACATTAAGACTTGCTCAGTGTTCATCTTTGCAAAGCTAGATAAAGCATTTAAGCAACACTAGCTAAGTGCTACAAGTCACCAGACTAGATGCTAGTTGTACTGTAGACACTATGTTATGCCAGACTTGGCACAGGGGTGGAAAGTAACTAGATACCTTAACTGAAGTAATTTAAGTACATTTTTGGAAGAAATTGTACATCCTGAGTACATTTTAAAACATACTTTTACTTATACCTCGGTGACAATGTGGGTAGAGGGCTCTACTTCTTTTGTGGAGCTGTTACTTTAAATTTGCAGGGATTGCTTGGATTAGGTTTCTGCTGCCCCCTGCTGGCAACTGTGGGGAATGGACAGAATATAAAATGGCTTTTTAGCACAGCTATTAGCAACATGGCACTAACGCCAGATTCATACTGAATGTGTTGCATGTGCAGTACGTCTCTGGTACAGTTTTCTGACAGACTCCAATTCACGCCAAGTGTGTTGCGTCTGCGGCATGTGGAGCCATGTTTGTCTGTCTGACATGATCTCCTGTTCATTTGGAGATTATTTGGGGATTTAATTATGGTTGAAGCACAAAAGTCACAGAAATATATACTTCAACCCTGAATAAGGACGCATGTATTTTCTTTAATGCCATGGTTTATGGGTCTATGCATTTACGTTTTGTCCATCTTCGACTCTGCACTCTAGCTAATACACACAAAAATAAAATGGGGCCTTTTATTCTTGTATTGGCAAAACCTTTTTGCCAGCTAGTTGTGTGGGCTCACTCACATTGCATAATTTCATTTGCAATGCCAGATGCTCTCTCTCAATTAAATTTTATAAACCACAATTTATGTAAGTTTTTTTTCAGGGCATCTGAGTGGAAATCATTATTTATGGTCCAGCAACAGAGAGATTCATTGTAGTATTTATTTATAGTGGAGTTGTCACATAGTAAAGATCCTGAGATAACACTGTGTTATTGCTCAATGTCAAATTAACCCCTGTAGATCAACGCTCAGAGACCTCTTAAGTGGCTCTGAGCTCTGCAGCAGCCAAACAAACACTTGCCAAAACTTTAGACGCACAAGAAAAACACTTTATATTCTCACACTGGGGTCTGGCTCTGAGGTCTGTCGGAGCTGAAATTTGCAACATTTTTGTTGCAGTTGTGGTTGGGTAACTAGTCCTAGGTAACTGTGGTACGGATACTGGTGGCATGCAGGCTTCTTCTGGTGGTACTGCTTAGTCCTGGTCTAGACCAGTATTAGTCCTGGTTTAGTGTTGGCTTAGACCTGGTTTAGTCCCGACTTAGATGTAGTTTAGTACTAGTTTTGTTTCGACTTAGATCTAGTTTATTCCAGGCTTAGACCTGGTTTAATGTAGGTTCAGTCTGGTTTTAGTCCTTGTTTAGTTTGTTGTTCATTAAATATCCTTTATTTTTTTAGCCATTTTAAAATAAGTTTGGTCACATTTTATAACTTGTGACTAACTAAAGAAAATGTTTTCTTTTGGGGAGCTGTTACTTTGACAGTTGGCAACAGTGGGGAAAGAACAGAGCACAAAATGGCTATTTAGCACAGCTATTAGCATCATGACGCTAACAGACCCTAACAGTTACTGCTTCATAATGACCTTAATTTAAGTGCTGAAATTATCAGAGTCTGAGTCTGTTGATAGTGTATGGGCTTTAGAAACTCACAGGAGCACTTCCTGGTTTCACATGTCTACGTAAAGCAGTGAAGAGTTTTCAGCTCTTGAGAAGGGGACGGGCTCACCATACAGGATTACTCAAACATCCTTGAATGCTATTCCAGAGATGTTTTTGAGGTGGAAACAACATTATAACATGGTTAAAAGCTCAAAAAGTCAATTTAGCACAATAGGGGACCTTTAAAGATGTTACTTTGAAAGACAAATACTTTCTGAAGTGGTACTTGATGTGAAAAGTTTGAGAACCACTGAACTAGTCCAAAAATGTGGATTTGATGTTCGTTATTGACATAAGAGTAAATGGTGAACTTCTTTGCTCAGCTCTTTGTTTCTTTTTCATTTCCTTTCCAGATCAAATAGATGAGAACCTAAAGTTGACATTACAGAAGGATCTAACCGGCATGGCGCCTGGACTGATTGTGCAGGTAACAGTAGCAACTCCACATATTCACATAAAATTGGTATAGTTGAGCTCCCATTTATAATAAAACACATGGCAGGGGAGTGGTAAGGCGGTCTTCAAACAGTAATAGAATAGGACTAATTAGGCGTAAATGTGTACATAGTTGAAGATAAATGTAACCACTGCCCATCCAGCCAAAAGGGGTCACAAACTAGAGGGTTCTTTGTGCCAGTCCCAAGCCTGGATAAATGGAGAGGGTTGCGTCAGGAAGGGCATCTAGCCTAAAACCCATGGCAAAATTAACATGCAAATCAGTAGCAGACTATTCACTATGGCAACCCCTGAAGGGGAAAGCCAAAAGGAGAAGGATGACATCTGTCAAATAATCTTTGTGGAATTCTTAAAAATAGTGTAACAATCTTGTTCTCATGAATCCAATCTTGTGTCTTGTCTTCTGGGGTTTGTGCCTCATCACATCACTTCCTAAATAATACTTAATTCAAGTTAACAATGACACATATAGTGAGGAATTATTAGCATTATCTTCATCACTAGTTATAGGGAAGCAGTATGTTATGCAGTAAATGAACAATGTGACACGTGATACCACTACAGCAGTGAAAACATTTACAGGAACTATGAGCTTATGTAAGTTTCTTCTCCTTGGCCCTTGAAGTCTGAGTTGTGTATTTATTTTCTCTCCCAAATGGACTGTCCCACTATTTGTCCAACTTTCTGCCAAGTGATGGAAAAGAGGAATTAAGTGCCGTTTCATTTTAGTTTATGGGAACCATACCACTAGGGCTGCATGATATCAGAAAAACATGTAATATGTGATAGTGATATCATTGCCGATATAAACCACTTAACAACATTTTGGGTTTATTAAGGATAAACATATTAAAAGTTCAATTCAGTTTTATTTTATGAAGAGATACAAGGCTCTGCAATGGTCAAAACTAAAGCTAAATTAAGACTAAACCAGAACTAAATTAGGTCTAAACAAGACACTTATTCTCACAGTGTAAATTCCTGTCAGATAGAACCTTAACATTATTACAGTACATTTAGTTTTTTACAATACGGATATTGCAGATAGCGATAAATCTGCAATATAATGTGCAGCCATACATACCACTATCAAGTTAACTTTTTGCTGTCATATAGTTATCATAGTGCAGTAGTTTTTAATGGTAGGATTATTAGGAACTGAAACTGCAATACAGCAACAGTGATTGCCAAAGTATTTTGCCTTTAAGACCTTCATTTTAAAAACTTCTTGATGTGGCCAGAGGAACAGGTCATTAACACTAATGTGACCAGTTGAGACACTGGCTTAAAGTCCTGGCTTACGCAATAAAATTCTGGGAAATGTCAGATCTGCTCCAAATATAAAATCCCAAAGACAGTACTAATGTGGTCAATGTGATGTTTATCCAAAACTATATCAATGATGCATATGAATGGGCTCTAAAAAAGTCCCGCTCAGATTTATTTAAAAAGAGCACAAAGAAGCAAAAACATTTTTCTGTAACTTGCATCACACAGTATTCAGCTCATTCATCTGCAATTAAATGAGTCTTACTAAAACATTGGTACATCTTAAAATCGGATCCGGAAATCAGCTCTATTTTTAAACATCCTCCTCTTTTTGTAAACAAAAGGGGAAGAAATCTTAGAGATTATTTGGTACGAGCTAACTTCCCAAAAAATCCACCCTCATCTTCACAAACACGCTTGCATCCCTTGCCCAATGGCAACTACTGTTGCGGCAACTGTGCACAGTGTAATAATATTGTGAAAACCAGTCATTTTTTGCACCCTCATACTGGTAAAAAATATCAGATTAAAAGTGTCATCACATGTGCATCCACACATGTTGTCTATATGCTACACTGCCCCTGTGGCTCGGCTTATATAGGCAAGACCACCAGAAAACTTAAACAAAGAATCAGTGAACATAAAAGCTCCATCTGGAGAAACGATAGAGACTATCCTGTTGATGTACATTTTAATGACTCTCACCACGATATCTGTTCTCTTCGATTCTGTGGCATTGAGCATGTCCCTCCTCCACTCAGAGGGGGAGACTATGATAAACTCCTCAGACAGAGAGAGGCATACTGGATTCATACACTTCAAACTTTAGCTCCAAAGGGCCTCAATGATGAACTCAACTTAAGCATTTTCTTATAGATAAACTTCTCTTTTTTTGTGTATACATTGATGGCTTCTTTATTGTGATGTATTGTGACTGTTCTATTGAATGCATGGAGTCATGTATATAGTTTATCAGGTTCATCTAATTGCCTGTTAGCTGTATTCATTTTCTTTATGTATTCATATACAGTGCTCTTTTATATATATATATATATATTGACAGTATTTATTCAAAGATTTGTCATGTATATAATGAATGGAATGTTTTTTCATTGTTTACTTGTATAATATTAATATCATAATTGTATGTTTTATTGTTCACTGCTCAATGAATGACCTGTCACCCTTGGGTGCTAGCCACTCCCTATTTAAGATGGCCACCCAGAGCTTTTCCACCTTTTGCCTGATGAAGGCCTAGTGCCAAAACGTCGCTTGTTGAGTTCTAATAAATTCGCACATTTGCAAGTATGACGGTGTGCGGGAATTTTTCTTATTGATAACTTTATAACTAAAAACTAATATTTGCAGAAAATGCTTGCAATAGGTGCCTGCTGCTTTAAGGCCCACTCTATCTACGCCTCCATCAGTCTGTCAGCTCTGACACTACTCACACTACTACCTCTTGTTTTTCTCTTTTGACTTCACATGTCAATAAAGTTTAGAGGATTTGAGTACAGACATGAGAGGAGAATCTCCAAGTGCTTCTACTGAACAGTAAGGGATAGGTAGAGCATGATAAAATGGCTAATTAGCACGGCAATTAGCAACATGAAATTATTAGTACAAGCCTGGTGATGCAGTACGTACTTTAGAAATGTGCAGGAGCACTTCCTAGAGTAGGTGGAGTTTCACATGTCTATATAGAGTGATTAATTTAGATGCTAGAAATGCTTCCCAGGGGCTTTTTTAGTTCCAGAGAAATGCAGAGCCTCAGCATACAGGATTACTCATACGTGAATGAAAAACAATACTGCTCCAGATATGGTTGAGGAGAAAATAACATTATAACATGGTATAAAGCTCAGAGTCAATTTAGCATAATAGTAACTTTATAATATTAAGTTGGTGACTCAAACACCAATAGTAATACTCAACTAGCCGCCAATGATTATGAATGGCATTTTTTTCATCATTCATTCATCAAAATGTATTCAAGTAAAAGTATGTTTTAGGGAATTTTCAACGGCACCACTGACTACATAAAATACATTTTCTAGACGTTTATTACTTGAGAAAAGTACCTAGCCATTTCACACCTCTGACAGTCAATTTGTCATGTACTAGTAATCCATATGTTTTCAAAGCTCTTTCCTAGGGTTTTTCTTTAGCCTGATGCCTCAAATGACACTGACCACTTATGAAACCTTTATTACAAGTACAATGCTTTTGAACTCATTTGGGTCTTAACTGCTCCACTGGGCTTTTTTACTGGAACTGCACATTTCCTGTACATGGCCAAAAGCAGTTAAAAAAACAACTGCTGTAACCCAATACGCTTAGAGCCCCATGTTTTTCACCATCTGAAAACTTGTGAAAAGTGGCTTTTAAAATTTCCTGCATGATTTTAGGTGCACACTTTTTTGTCTCTTTTCCTTTATAAGGCAGATGTTCCAATTTATGTTAGTGGGAGTAAAGAATAGTTTCTAATAGTAGTTCAAGGAAAACATGAAGACAACTCCACACTTGGGAGGAACAACAGACTGCCAACATCAAGATAGTTTTATTGGTCCCTGAGGGATTTATGTAATGGACCGCAATGCTGTGAAACTTCATGCATTCACAATCATTCTTTCAGTATCAGTATCATTTTTTTACTGCTCATTAACTTTGGAGGAGTATTTCTTTTATACAGCATGCTCAAATAGGAAATATTCAGTATAGACTGGTGAGAGAGCTGCTAACAAACAATTTCTGCTACATGTCTGTCCCACCTAAACTTCAGGTACATAAGAAGAAAGAGATATTGAAAGAAATATTGAAAACAGTTTCCAGGGTCTCCCAGCTCATTACAGTCAAAGTTAAATGCATACACAATCGAATATCTTACAATTATGAAGGACTAATATAATTTGCCAAAAAGACAAAAAGGTACACACATCTTTTGCTTTATCAGCCTGCTTTTTAGGGTTGTTCCAATACCATTTTTTTCTTTGCATCAACCTCTGCCTCTCCCATGAACATAGGGCTGAACAATTAAATCGAATCTAAATCGCGATTTGCATTGATGCGATTAGCAAAGCATAGAAGCTGCAATTATTTAGGCTTTATAATATCTTTGTCAAGGCTGTGGGTCCATGCCCATGTATTTTGTAACAGACAGTAATGCTCACTAATCAGAAGCAGTGTAAAGGATTTTTGAGATTCAGAACATTCACAACGATTTGGGTGCAGCACAAAAGCATTAAAACAGAAATCTGCCAGTAAAAATGCGCAATTGTGTTTACAAATGCTAATGAGACGTGTGTGAGTTTTTTGTTTTGTTTTGTTTTTTTGTGATATTGGTGGCATTTGTGATACCAGTATCAGAATCAGAACAACCCTGCTGCTTCCCTCAGTTTTCAGTGACTCTTTTTCACTTTCTGTCTCTTTGTTTGTCTCCTATAGGCGGTTCGTGTCACCAAGCCGAACATCCCTGAAAGCATTCGCCGGAACTATGAGCTTATGTGAGTTTCTTCTTTTTTAACCCTCCAGTCTGATTTGTGTGGGACAGAGCATGTGAGATGTTTGAGATGGTTTCAAAATGTACAGAGGAGGGATAGTGGATATATAGGTAAAAACATACTCTGGTTAGAGGTATGAGGTGTAGAGGAAGACCAAAGAGGAGATTTATGGATGTAGTGAAAGAGGACATGAAGTTAGTTGGTGTGAGAGAAGATATTGCAGAGGATAGGGTTAGATTGGGAGTTGTATCTCACTTCTCACAACTTGAGCTTATTCAGGACTCTGTTGTTACTGTGCTTTTGTACTTTGTTACTGTTTTAAGCATTTCCACACACTCCTCTCTGCTTATCTTCACTATCCAACCACAGCAGATATACTGTTTGTTATTTCAGTGAGGGAGTTCAACTGCCCTCAGACTGTTTTATATTAAGATGAGGGTCATAAAATCATTCAAGCTTCAACCACTTATTCTATATGTGTAAAATACGGCCTTCACAATACACTGGCAGACAGCGATTTGCACTCTAATTCTTTTATTATAGGCAATTCAGATTCACAAATTAGGTGGAAGAAAGCCGTGGTGCCTTGTGATAGTTCACAGAATGCACATGACTCAACATGTAAAGGTTGTGAAATTTAAATGCAACAGAGCAAGATAAGTATTATAATTTCATTAATGCCAACACAGGCTTAATCTAATTTATATGATGAACAATAGACTGCCAAATCAAGATATGTTTTATGGACCCCTGAGGGAACTTCTTCTGCTATGAAACTGTAATGACAAAATAATACTAATGGTGATTCTCAAACTTTTTACACCAAGAACTAAATTTTAGTTTTAAGGGACTAAAATTAGCCTAAATCTTTATTGAAGCAGGACTAACTTTGAACTCAGTATAAAAACAGGTCTAAACCAGGACGGCAAAAGACGGCTTGGTACCACCAGAAGAAGTCAGAGCACCACTAGAAGAAGCCCGAGTACCACTAGTGGTACCTGTATATCAGTTTGAGAACCTCTGCACCAGACATTTAAAGCTCCATACAACCCAGTGGAACAACCTGAACTTTCTGTTTCCTGTTTCTACAACCACTCATAAAAGACAAACTGAGCACTGATGAATAGAAAGCATATTCATCTGTCTTTGTAGGTCACCATATCTGTTCACATGCTGTATATATTCAGACATAAAAATAGACTGAAATGTAGAAAATGTAAAAGTGGTACAGTAGATGCACCAGATAGAAGAAAAAAGTAGTCAACAAAATAAATACTCAAGGAAGAGTAAAAAAGTATTTGAAACAACTACTTTGAAACAGTACTGAGTAGCAGTTTGAATGTGACTTTTGAACATAACATTATTTTTAATGTGCAAATTCTGGTATTCTCAAACAGTAAACGAAAAAATATTACAATACAAATACACAACATAAAACTTTGGAAACCAGTACATAGGTAACATTGGTTGAGTCGCCAAAAATTGTGCTCATGTAAGATTATTTTTACTTCAAAATAATATTACTCAAGTAGACGTAAAACGTATGGTGCAATAAAACTACTCTTAGTAGTACTATTTATTCACAGTGTTACTCACATGAGTAAAATGGACTAAATGTAAATAGTTACCACCCACCTCTGTAGTCTATTCCGGTCATAGTTCCACTTCTGTGTAAAAGTCCATCAAGCCTTATTCAGAAAATGTTGATTTTGGGCCTGGGCCATTTATGGACATTACTGATAACAGTTTGAGCATTGACTTGCCTGGAATTCCCCATAGTAAATAGTAGTCAGCTTTCCGCCCATTGTCAAAGCAGATGGGAGAGAAGATAATACTTACAGATACACAAACACGTACATTGTAGCTGTACTTCATTGAGTTGGCTCTTCTTTAAAGCCTTTTTTCTTTTCACTTTTATTTTCCTGCACAACTGGGATTCACAATTGGCCCATTTCACTTGAAAATACTGACCACTCTCTTCCCACAGTTTCACCCCAAACGCACTGTTGTAACTAGAGAAAGGGGCATTTCATCACAAGAGCTCAGTTATGTCTTTGTCAACTGCAGTTTTCTGAAAGCAGCCTGTATTATCCAGATGTGGTTTTGCAGATTGGAGATTATTGACTTTGGAGATGAGGATAAAGATAGGGTTTCAATTTGATGTTTCTGGTGAGTCTGGTGCCTATTTACCTCTATCAAAGCAAGCTGGCTGAATTGTCCTGCAGCTGGTGTTGTTGAAGAGTAAAGTTTCCTTCGACTCATTTTTTGTTCGTTCAGTTTCCCCTCACTTGCAGTTCACGATTTTAAGTTCATAATACAATTTTATTACAATTTTTATAAACTACCATCCTCCAAAAAACAGATAAACTATAGTAGCAATGCATGTTAGAGATGCAGCTTATCATAACTCCACACCTCAAGTAACATACAGGCCTTATATGAGTCAAGTGTTATGAAAATATTTGTGGGAAAAGACCACGTCCACAGTTAATACAGTAGGAGCTCCATGGAAATGCTCAAAAGGAGGGACCGGTGAAACTCAGATAAAATTTAGGCATTTAGCTTTTCTTTAGCTCACTCCTAACAACATGCTATACTTTCTGAACATGGAAAACAAGGTCTATATAGCCTAAAGACATCTAATAATATAATGATCTGTCCCTTCCCTGCTGTCCACACTGGGCTTATTGTTGGCCTTGTGGCACTCTGTGTGTGCTGTGTGTGTGACAGAGACAGAGGGAGTCCTCTGGTGCTGCGGGGGATGTCCAGAGCAGCTCTTGTACAGCCTTTTTGTTGAGCCCTCTAAGCTAAGGCTATATCCACACGACAAAAACGATTTCTGTAAACAGAGCACCCTCTCTCAAAATGTGTGTGTCCACACAGGTGGATGTCTGGAGAAAAGCCTTTGCAGATACACCTAAGCCCGTGTTTGTGTGGACAAGGCCTAAAACATATATTGATATAAATTAATGTTTCTCCTAAGTAAATTGTTCAGGTAATGATGTATAGCGTCTAAACCAGTGAGCCAGATTACATGCCATTTTATGTTGGCGGCATATACGCTGTGTAAAAGTTGCTTCACAATTGATTTTTATCTGTTTTATCTCAGATCTTCTCTCTTTTGAATCGATTTTTAGCCGGTTTCAGTTTGATGGCTTCTTTACATAGAGCTTGTTTGTGGTGAGTCTGGGGAATAATTATCCCTGTTAAAAGCAAGTTGGCTTAATCTTCCTGCAGCTGGTCCTGCTGAAAAGTGTGTTTGTTCTAATTTTGGCTACATTTCCTCACACTTTTCTTTCAGTTTTCCTTCTCTGTAAACAAATTTTTAGTTTCTCTTTTTTTATTGTAGTGCCCTCTATATCGGACGTAATCAATCCCTTCTCCACAGGCTTCAGCTAGTACAAAAGGCTGCTGCTCGCCTCCTTTCCAGCACCTCAAAACACACCCATATAACCCCATTCTCTCCTCTCTACACTGGCTGCCAGTCCGTTTCATGGTGGATTTTAAGGTGCTTTTGTTTGTGTTCAAGGCCATCAATGGTCTTGCTCCATCTTACCTGACTGACTTATTAACTAAGGGTGCTCCGATCAGGGTTTTTGAGGCCGATCACCGATCAGCCTCTGCTGTGATCGGCCGATACCGATCATGGCCGATACCGATCACGTGGTCTTCAATGTAGTAATGTATTGTATGCAGGCTATTATTAGTTCCATTTGAAAAATACTGTAGCCTTTGTAAATATAAAAGAACAACAAAATTTTACTTATTTTTGTTTTAGAAGAGGTTTTGTTGCATTATTGGTCTTTAATGTGTACCCAGTGTCTGTGGCTTTGTTTGAATGCTCCGCTGATGTAAAAATCAGCTGTTCTTAATTGGTTGAGTCCGCGGGTGCAGCGCCTGTGTCCGCGTAACGCGCAGCCAAACCAGGTTGAAACACAGTGGACTAAAGAGCAGACAGCTTCTGCTGCCAGGTCTGACAACGTCTGAATGAAGAAAACGTGCAAAGAGAGCAGAGAAGACAACGACGAAAGGTGCTCCTCTCAGACACACGGACACATGGGCTGCCTTTTTACTTTCTCTTTCCATCAGCAGCCATTTGGTGCAGTTTAAGCCACAAAACGCACAGTTTTCTCCGCGCAACAAGACACAGGCAGACTCCGAACTTTCTTAATGCTTTTAACGTAACTGTTAGCGGGTTAGCTGTAGCTCTATTTACGTTGGTGTTTGCAAATACACGCACTGCTGCGCCTCGGTTCTGTCCCGTGCGCTCCTAAAGCAGGCGGGGACACAGCGGGGACACAAAGCAGCGCCTCCAGGGCAGGTTTGTGTTAGTTATAACCAGGGCTTAACTTAAAAACACTGCTAAAATAACGCTACTGCTGTTTAATCAAACCGGAGTTGCAGGACAGTAAATGTGAGAGCCTCGAGTGTTTATTGTAATTTGATCGGCCCTTCTGATCGGCCCATTTTACCGATCACCGATCACTCTATTTTTAGCCATGATCGGCCGATCATGATCGGCGGCCGATCGATCGGAGCACCCTTATTATTAACTGTTTATAAGCCAGCCGAGGCGCTGCACTCCTTCGAGTAGATGTCTCTAGTAGTCCCCAGGTCCAGATAAAAGAGGTGGGGAGAGCGCTCTTTTGCAGTGTTTGTTCCTAGGCTCTAGAACTCTCTTCCATCTGATTTACGCTCAGTCACTGAACTATATTGTCTTTAAATCACACCTAAAGACTCACCTATACGAACTGGCTTTAGACACATAGTTTGGATTATGTTGTTGTTGTCTGTATGTTGTCTTTTTCTTGTTTTTTTGTTGTGACTGTGTTTTTTATTGCACTGTGCGAAGCTCTTTGTGCACTATTTAGCTGTTGGAAAGGTGCTATACAAATAAATCTTGATTGATTGATTGAGATGAAGTTACTGATAGGGTTGCAATTTGATGGAGCTCTAGTGGAAATTTGCCCCAAGCAAGTTGTCGTAAAGGGGAACTGAAAAAATGAAAACTTGAACTATCCAAGATTTAGCCAAGTAACATCCATTTAACCCAAGAAAATCTGCAATTCTAAAACGTTATTTCTTTTTTATTTTAAGGCTGCTCAATATTTTGCATGTATTATGTGAAATATAAACAGTTGCTCTGACCAGAACTGTTTAAGAACAGCTTGAAACACATAAAAATATAGGTAACACTGTTGAGCATTAATTAAGGATTAGTAACCAGTTAACTGATTATTCACAAAGCCTTACTTCAACATTTATAAATACAATGAGTTATAAATGCTGTTAATGTTTAATTCTTTAGCTCATGTAAATCAGTGCAGAATTATAAACACCAGTGGTAATTTAGGATTAATAAATTACTGTTAGTACAACATATATGAACTGTTTCTGTTGATACTGGTCTGATAGTGATTCAGTCTTTTAAATTCTCTTATAGGCACAAATATGGAGCTGGATGTGACTCTACAAAAGGCTCTTTGTGAGCTCAGTGGCTAATGTTGTTTGGTGTACTTGTTTGCGGTAGAGTTTAAGTTTAGCCTCACTAACTTTGTCACTCGCTTCCCTTTTAAAGGTGATTAGATTCTGCCCAAATATGGTGGCAAAAGCACCGATTGTAATTTTACACCTCTCCTTTTTAGAGCAACAGCAATTCTAGCCTTGCAAAGACATGTTGTGTGGCTCACTAAATAGAGGTTAGTGATTTTGCTCTAAAAATTATGACAAAAAGATCAGTTTAGTTTACAAAAGCCATAATCCTTCATCAGTATTCCAAATAGAATCCAGTAGAAGTAAACATCTTCAACAAAATAAACGTGACATTGAGTAAAAAAAAAAAAAGGGAACTTCAGTAGTAATTACTTTAAAAAGTAAATTTTTGCTCCACTCCCACTACTACTACTGCCAAGATTAGTACTACTGCCACCACTACTACCACTATGCACGCCTCAGCCCTTATGTAAAATATACATTAAAGGAACAGGCCACCACTAGTTTTTTTTTTTTTTTTTTTTTTTTAGTTTTTGCACATAATTTCACATTTTTAAGAGTGTACTGTACATTTTAGACATATTGGCAAATAAATAATCTCCTTTCATAATCTGTTTCTAGCAGTTTGTTAACAGTTGTCTAACAGTTGTTACCAAAATTGTATTCTGTAGAGCAGTAGTTCTCAAACTTTTCACACCAAGTACCACTTCAGAAAATATTGCGCTTTCCAGATACCATCTTTAATGGACTAAAATTTACCTAAAGCAGAATTACACTAAAGGATAAAGTAAGGATTAAGCCAGCAAAAACTAAACCAGGATTAAATAATGACTAAAGTAGGACTGGACCAGGTCTAAACCTTAACTAGGATTAACGGGACTAAACTAGCATTAAACTAGGGCTAAAATAAGACTAAAGCAGGACTGGTCCAGGATTAAACTAGGGCTGAACTAGGATTAAACTAGGCCTAAAATAGGACTAAAACAGGACTAAACCAGGATTAAACAAGGACTAAACTAAGACTAAACCAGGACTAAACTGAGACAAATCAGGATTGAACTAGGGCTAAAATATGACTAAACCAGGACTAAACTAAGACTGAACAAGGACTAACCCAAAACTAAATCAGAATTAAACCAGGGCTAAAAAAGAACTAAACCAGGATTTAACCAAGACTAAATCAGACAGTGATCTAAATCGCAAAAACAGGTTCAAAGGCAGTCATCTGGACTTGATTTTTAAAGTTATAGATGTTTCACCTCCTATCCAAGAGGCTTTCTCAATTCTTAAATTGAACTGGTAAGAGAACTGGTTTATATGCTCCTAGGAAGGAGGAGTTAGACCTGAAACTAACTTCTATTGGTTCAGGAGACTATGAATAGCCTGAGTGGTTTCCTAACGACCTGATGCAGTTCCCCTGGATGAGTGAAAGTCTTCAAAGACACAGTGATCTAAAGTTAAAAATGTATGCCCCAACTGGAGCATGACTATAAACAGGAATAAAACTGGGTCTTAACTCCTGAGACCCCTGAGTGTACCAACAGAAGTAAATTGCGTACCACCAGTGGTACCCAAACCACAGTTTAAGAACCTGCGCTGTAAAGTAATTTATTGTGTTTCTCTTATAGGGAGAGTGAAAAGACCAAGCTGCTGATCTCGCAACAAACTCAGAAAGTTGTGGAGAAGGAGGCAGAGACGGAGAGGAAAAAGGCTGTGATTGGTGAGAAAAACTTGGTATATACAGCCTGATAAAAGACCAGTTACTCTCTTCACATACCATAATAATTACACCCTTTTTCTGAACAGAGGCAGAGAAAGTGGCGCAGGTGGCGGAGATCAAGTTCGGACAAAAAGTGATGGAAAAGGAAACCGAAAAGAAGATCTCTGAAATTGAAGGTTTGTCATTACAGTAGGATTGTAAAATGAGTCAAACTTTTACTTAATAATAGCTACCACATTAGTTCTGGACAAGCCCTGGCGAGTCGGAGAGTACAGGACTCAGTATGTGCCAATCAAATGCTAGACGTTTGTACTTGAATCACTCACTTTGAACTTTTCCTGCTGTCACACATCAGAAGCAGCGTTGTTGTAAAAAGCTGTGGTTCACTGCCTTATTTGTCGTAATCATCGGTTTAATGTTTATCACTTTACACTGGTGATATATATATATATATATATATATATAACTAAAGGCATTTATGTGTTTTATTATGTTTTTGATATCTCAGACTACATTTCATAATGGTCCTATCGTTCTGTGGTTAGTGCTCTTAAACAGAATCTGGGGATGGTCCGGCACATTCCCAGTTTGGAGAAGCAGACAGGAACAATGACAGAGCCTTTTGGCATTAACAATTCTACAGCTACTATTGGTCCAAGAGTCTGTAACATCAAAGATATGCATATACACATTTCACACATGGTATGAATCATCCTCATTTCATTAATTTCTTCCTCATTTATGCAACAGTAGAACTTTCCGCTCTCCTTATTGTGGCTGTCAGAACCGTTTGGGCAAGTAGTCAGCAGCAAATATTTATCAAAAAAAAAATCCACTGTTGGTCACACAGAAACAATTACATAAACCTTTCTTGTAAATGACCAACTTTCCATGTAAAATCAGTTTTGATTTTGTGGGTTTAGTATAGACAGTCATCAACTACTGACTAAAATCAAGAACATATGTTTATCGGTTAGAGGTTTAGGTTGACTTTAACCCACTTTAATGTGTGCTTCCTGGCTGATGTGGCTCATATTCTTCTATTGTGACTTTTGTGACTATTGTTACATAAAGCAAATACTTGGGTTTTAATGGATTCATGTTTACGATCCAAAGTCATATATTATTCCTAAATGAGATCAAAACTTCATTACAACATTAACAGACAACAGACAGTCAGTATGACATATTACAGTGATTCTCAAACCTTTCACACAAGTACCAGCTCTGAAAATATTGGTCTTTCCAAGTACTATAGAGTATTAAATACCTAAAATGAGCCACAACTAAACCAGTATTAAAACAGGTCTATAACTGGACTAAACCAGGTCTAAAATGGGACTTAACAGGGACTAAGCCAGGTCTACACCAGGTCTAAATCAGAACAAAACTAGTACAATGGATAGCGCCACCCACAGGCCATGCACCGAGAGTCAGTGAGTTGGCTTTTCTGTGAGTTGAAAGCAGGAACATGTGCTAAGGGTTTTCACAGCAGCTTCCTGTCTCCTGAGAACATAAATAGGTTTGAATGGGTTTCCTGTTGGTCATAATGGAGTCTGCTTGTCATTCACAGACGGTGCGTTCCTGGCGCGGCAGAAAGCCAAGGCAGATGCAGAATATTACACTGCACAGAGAGTCGCTGAGGCAAATAAGGTAAGAGTTCAAAGACACACTACCAGATTTTATTCTCCCTCCATCCCATTGTCCACCTGAAACTATTCACCACTGAAACAAAACTGAAAGTTAAACTCCCAGCCTTTGTCAATGTCAATAATTGTATTTCTCGTTTCTTCCTTCTTCCTGTTGCGGAATGTGTGTAAGGTGTTAGATGAATTGGTGACTCCAAATTGACCCTAGTGAAACCAAACCAAAAATTGGCTACATATTTTTTTATTTACTTTTTTTGTATCACCTGCTTTTCTAGCCTTTCATTGTCCCCGTTTAACTTTTTTGAGACATGTTGCTGCCCTAAATTCAAAATGAGCTATTATTTTTGTAAATTAGTTTGTGTTCTGTTGGGGAAAAATATGTTTTGTTTTGTTTTTATTTACATTTATTTACATTTTACACAGTTGAATTGTGGTTTTAGAGATTCACATTTCTTATTTCGGTAACTCACTAATAAAGCAACAAATTTGTATTTAACAACAATTTAATGAATATCCTGTTTATAGCTAGTGAATTAAGATGATTATGGCAACACTAGAATAGCTCACACTATAAATCCTTAGTTAAGTATTAGTTAAGGGTTAGTAAGCACTTAATTGCTTATTTACAACTAACATTATTAAACATCTTTGAGTTATAAACACTGTTATCAATGTTTAATTCCTGAGAAATGAGCTCAGGTAAATCAATAAAAAATTATAAACATCAATGTGGATACAGTATTTATAAACTATTTATTTAATAAATTATCGCTAATTACATATTTATAAAAACCTTAATACTGCTTAATACTGTGTGTTAGCATGTTTGTAATTTTGCTTTAATTTAGGTGAGCTTATTACTAAGAAATTAAAGATTAATAACTATGTGTTTAGAATGGTCTTTATTAATGTTAAAGTGCTTTGTAAATTATGAATTTGCTGCTAACTAATGCTTAACTCAACTTTCTTATTATGTGTTGTTATTACATATGTTACCAACCATTATTTCTCCTTACCTCTTCGTTTCTTGCAGTTGAAGTTAACTCCAGAGTACTTGCAGCTGATGAAGTACAAGGCCATCGCTGCCAACAGTAAAATCTACTTCGGGAGTGAAATCCCTCACATGTTCGTGGACTCTGGGTCAGCCGAGACCTCCGTCAAAGCCTCTGCTGCTCTGGACATAGTGGGCGAGCAAATGCTTGACCTGGATTAGGGCGGAGTTGAGAATGGACAGTGGCCTTTGGGACCACCCAGGAGCACTCGACCTAGGGGTGGATTAAATAAGCACTGATGCCCAAATCTTTCTCAGAGGTTCTGGACCAAAGTTTTGTTTCTATTAAGATGTGGTTCTGGAGGTTTAGTTCAGTACTTCTCTAATGATGGGTGGTGGGGATGTCGACTATAGTTTCAATGTTCTACTTATATGTTTGAAATTTGTTTTTGATTCCATTGAGTTATACATTTTCTTCCACTTATTTATTCCTGTTAGTGGTTGCAGATGGCAGGAGTCTTTCCCAGCTACTTAGGGTCTGAGGCAGGCTAAATCTGGGACAGGGGCCAGGCAGATGCAGGACTGAGAGAGCCATACACTAACAGACAACCATTCACTTTCACATTTATTCACTATGGGACATTTCACCTAGACATGCATGTTTTTGGATGACAGGAGGAGCTTATTATCCTGTGTAGCAAGCTGGATGCTTGTTTGATTTGTGAATTCACAAACTCACAAAAAAACCAACCATCTTTTCAGGTTCTTGCTGATTCATTTAGGTCAGTTCGGACCAATGACGTGGCGTGGGCGTGTTTGAGGTTTGCTGACAGCACCAAGCTCTTTTAGCAATACCACAGGGTCCAAAAAACAGAACGTATGCTGCAGTACATTTACAAAAACAGCAAAAATCTTCTAACAACGTTTTTATTTGCTGTTTTACTATCGTAGCGATTTGTTGTTCAGCTACGTAGCTGAAACATCATCCTATCACCTTTAAATATTCTAATGAAAGTCCGTCCTCTTTACAGATGTTTTCAGTGGGAGATATGCCAGATTGATATAATGTTTGCAACTGGCTTTTCCAGGTTAGGACGATTAGAGAACCCATGGTAACACTGCGAAGACATGCAGACAGCTCTTAAAGCGGAACTCTGTAGCTTTTCTCGTTTCTTCACTGTTTTTGCCTCATTTTCTTTTGTGGAGCCCCCCCTACGTCTGGAAGTAAAGCACTACCTTATTTACTCACAAGTCCAATTGACTCCTATATGATTCCTCCCTTGGCTTTACTTTCGTTTTTACTGCCTCCTATTCGTACAAAATTCTTACTGCCATTTGGCCGCTCTGTCATGATGAAAATTGAGAAACAACAAGCCCTTGCTTGTTGTTTTGCTAACTGTAATGTGCCTCTTTTTTGCGAGACTTGTGTCAGCTGTGCTCATACGGTGCCCATAAGTGTTGTTTTCACCCTAGCGACACCAGGGGGAATACAAGACGCTTACGCCACAACTCATTTAACTATCAGACTCCGAGAAAAAAATACAGGGTTCTGCTTTAATGGATGAATGAAAAAATCCATTACACACAATTAGATTCTTCACTATACTGTTCTGCTTTTTGGACATACAAATCTAAGGGAACATAATCTTCATTTTAAAAAAAACAGACCAAAGTATTTTATTTATAGAGCAGGCTTTCAGATAAGAGTATGTTTCCTCAAATACCTTTATCCTACCAGGCAACTTGGCTAAGTAGACTCTTGCAGTGAAGTTTCATCACCCATGCATTAATCAAGGTAGCACAATGTCAGACATTCTCTTCCCAAGAAAAAGACCAAAAATTGCTTGAAAAATACAGACTGCTTGTAGGAAACATGAGTCAAGCACTGATCAGGGATAAATGTACTGTGTGTGGTCGCTTAACTTAGACGGGTTTTTTATGCTTTTCTAACCTTTATTTAATCTGGGACTTTTTGAAGTATTTGTGTAATGCTGTATATGAATGTAGCTCTCAGATTTTTAACTCTTTGTTTTGTAAAGGTATTTTGTAAAAAGAGGGTTGATGAGATACTTAGGAGTAGGTAATTTGTTTCCTGCAATAGCCAATTATTCAGTTTGGAGAACCAGACAGGAGCAATAACACAGTTATTGTTATGTATAGCTGTTATGGGGCCAAAAACATTTCAGTGTGATTTTAAGGCCACTATTAATTCATTGTTTACAAAACAATGTCATTTTTTTAAATATGGAACCAGATGAGCTGATCCACATGTATGCAGACATGTTATTGCCAAAGCAATGGGCTATAGCCAAAATCCTTAAAGAGACCCTATTATGCTAAATCAACTAGTATTTTTGTTTCATTCACACATGTTTGAGGCGGATACTTTATACCAGGAAGTGCTCCTGCATGTTTCAAAAGTCCATACAGTGTCACCGGACTGGTTCTGATGATTTCAGCTCTTAACCTGATGTCTCTATGAAGCAGTCAGCTCATTTATCTTATTAGTTTGGGCCATGTTGCTAATAGCCATGCTAAATAGCCATGTTATGCTCTGTCTATTGCCAGCAGGGGGCTACAGACACCTAATCCAAGCATTTTCTGCAAAGTCAAAGTAACAGCTCCCCAAAATAAGCTTTTGCATACATATACATTATTTTAAGATGACTCAAATATCAAATAACAGTACATGGTTTAGTCTCCCCAAATATACTTAATAGATCCACATTTACAAAATACTTAGAAAACCTATATTTTTGTCTGTTGTAGGAGCAATTCACAGTTTTTATATTAAATATATTTTAAATGTAGCCCAGATGGACAAGATATGGGATGTGATAAAGCTTCACAACTTTTGCCAAGTGTAATGTAGTGATAGTAAAGGCCTCCATTCACCAAGGCGACGATCGCCCATCTGAAGCCATCTTTACGGTTCTTCCACGTTGCTAATTTCCATCCTTTTGATATGTATGCGCCGTCTGCCCCCATCGCTCCAGGACGGAGGCCGTCTGACTAGTTTTCTGCCGATTGGCCTTGTTGAATCGGCGTCTTTGGTCTTTGGCATGAAGCGCTCTGATAGGCCTAGCACTACAGCCGCCGCGCCAATCAGCTCACGGGAAGTGATGGAGTGACGAGAGTGAAAACCGCTGTGGCAGCGTACTGTCACCATTTTTGCATTTTTCGCAATTCCGTGCGGAAAGTTATCTTCCTCAAGTAACAGAGCAGCGGCACCTAATCCACACAAAACAATGTCCAAACCGGCCATTGTCACGCTTCTCAAATGTTCAGACAAGCTGAGAACAGTGGCAGACCAAGGCGCGCTACATGCATATGTACTCCGCAAACATTGTGTCACTTCTGTTTCACTGGCTAGCACCATCTGCCGCTTTGGAGGGGTAATTACATCACATGCATGCTTAAGACACGGTCTTTAGGTCGGTTGTCTCTTCGGTGTATGAAGAGGGAAAAAGGTCATGCGACGTGAGGAAACGGGAGGGAACGAGAGGGAACGAGAGGAGACGGGAAGAGACGAGCTGTCGCTCCGTCTTATCGGTGGCAGTGTGGGAGTCGCCTTGGTGTATCGAGGCCTTAAGTCTGTCAGTAAAAACATTAGCATTTTACAGGGACACTTGTAGGATAGTGACTGAATTGGAAGTTTGTTTTTTAGCAAAATATTTCAAGATACAGGTGCATGTCAATTTATTAGAATGTAGTGGAAAAGTTAAGTTATTGCTGTACTCCTTTTTTCATTTTAACTTTTTCCCTTTGAATTAACCGCTGCAAATAATCTGCCTCATAAGATGCAATGATTTGCTGAGTTTTTGCGCCAGAAGTCCTTCGTGACGCAACCCTCTCCATTTATCCAGGCTTGGGACTGGCACAAAAGGTACACTGACTTGTGACTCCTGGTGGCTGGATTTAAACCAGATTTAAACCTGTTGTAAACCAGCCACAAACTTTGGAGGACACAACAAATTTTAGTTTTCATTAGCTGTAAGCCATTAGCCAAATTTGAGATTAACTTTGAATTAAACAACTAAAATATTTAACTTTTCTGCAATATATTTTAATATTGACAACTTTGTGGAACTCATCTTCATTGTGGGAGCATCAAAATGTTGGAATGTAGACGTGTCAGGACCAAAAGCACACTGCACATTATTCTTAGACAATCAGCGACATGGTTCAGAGGAACACAGTTTCCCATTGACTGGAACTATTACACATCATAAAGACACTCTTACTAACTCAATGACCGAACACTGACATGATGACAGATCACATTCCACTTCACTGACTTTTGTCCAAAGATAGAAGTTTGATTGAAGGGGATTTTCATTTGGCGTCCCTAAAGATTAGGCAATAATACTTTCTCAGTCACCAGAATAAAGGACTTTCTTTTTCTGTAATGTTATAAATGATGGCAGTTCATCCCCATATTTTACTATTCTGCACCTGTTTTAATGGTGAAAGTGTGCACTACAGAAGTGTGGAGTCATGGCATTTGGGAATATTTCTACTTTGGAAATTGGTGTGTTGTTAGTTTCAAAATGATTAATAAAAGAGTGTTTTATACCACGCTGGGTTTGAGTACATCTTATCTAATGTGACATGACATGATATTTGTTCATTTATGTGGGGTGAGGAAACATTTTATCACATTTTATTTATACAGCCCAATACCACAACAGCAGCCATTTCAAATGGCTCTACAGGAATCATGCAATTAGTTACAATCAAACATAAACAATAACCACACCAAACTAAACAGTCCCAGGACATCCCCTGTCTTTAGACCCTGCTTCTCGGTAATGAAAACCCCCTAAAAAAAAACAGTTCTAGGGGAAAAAAAGAAACCTCATGGAGACCACATTAAAGGCAAGATCCACTCCCAGGAAGGACAAGATATAAATGTGTCTCACATCTATGAGAAGAACAAATCTAATACTTTGGAACCTTGTCAAATTTGGCACATTATGCCTTCAGTTCAATAAATAGGGACAAAGGACTCATGTCTTCATTTTCATATCATTTGTAATGTGTTTCACAGGAACTGCCCAAAAACCTACTCTGTCCAGCCAGACAAATTCTAAGTCCAATTTTAATCGTCTGTTTACCAACAATGTCAAAATACACACTGGAGCCAAAACAAAGGCACAATGGGCACACAAAAAAATGACGTACATTAGTCTGTGCGATAGCACCATCCATAAAAGAGATGAAAGAACAGTGTGCATGTCTGTGTCCAGAGCAAAAACAATGCAGCAAACGCCTCCCAGAGGAAAAAACAAAGGACAGTGGGCATATTATCTCTGTCCAGAGCCAGAACAAAGAGAATAGTAAGCGTGATAGAACTCTGCCCCAGCACCAGGTCGCAGTGATGAGGGCCTATTATTGCCGCTTGCGGCTATACAATTTTAGACTGTATTAAGGTCAGTAAGATTGCAATATTGGTTTATGTTTCATCTTTTTATACTCAACTATTTACAATGTATTAAAGCAACACTACATAGCATTTTAACTGAAATATAAAAACTCAGTCATTCAGATTTTTCTAGACATAAAAGATGGCTAATGTTGGCTTCCATCTGAGTCAGGTATGTTGGGAGTCGTAGACACTTTCCATGACAAACTCCTTCATCTTCATATAAATCTAACTTTCTCCAAACAGCACGTAATAAACACCTTCATCAACCAGTCTCCTGTGTCTTTGTCTTTGCTGGAGTTGTAAACAAGACGACCTTTTTGTAAAGGACTGCCATGATGCAACAGCTCATTGTGTTGTGAGAGATGTTTTTAAGGTGCAGTTGACTTGTTGGACATGTGCAGGGCACATGTCCAGGAAACTTACGCAATGTCTCGCTAACATCAGAAATGTTCTTGAGGTCTGGAATAATAATTACAACAGACAGATTGGTTCCACATCGCTTCACGTTGTTTAATGCTATTATTGAGATTAATTCTCATCTTGAACACTGCATTTAGGATATGTCCTGACTGGTCCTGACACTGATGACCCTAACTGACCATAACTGTCTGATCTCTGGCATCACATACACTGTAAAACCCAACAAGTTAAATCAACTCAATATCTCCCTCAAACTATTTAAGATAATATAGCCCTGATAACTTAATAAGAATTTATGGAAATTATGACACAGTGTTTTATATTTATTTATTTTGGTAACACTTTAGACTAACTTGCAATAATCAAGTGGTAATAAAGCATTAATAAATTTGTAAATAATAATAAATTAATAAATAAACAGTTAATAACAGAGTCAAATGATATGTTTCTTCAAATAAGTTTTTTTTTCAATAATTATTGCATTTTTCTGACTAACAAAATGTAAGCTCTAGAGGTGTCCTAAATTATTTTTAAGAGACACCCCAAAAAAAGCATAATATGGGCCCTTTAATGTGAGTGTTACTAATCATTTAGAAAATTTGGGTAACACTAGGATAACTTACATTATTCAACATTAATTAGGTATTAGTTAAGGGTTAGTAACCAGTTAAATGATTACTTACAATACATTACTTCAACATTTATAAACGCCACTGAGTTGTAAATATTTTTATTAATGTTCATTTCTTTATTTGATTATTGATAATTACTTATTTATAAATGCTTTATTACTGTGTAATAGTGGGGAGCTTTTGTAAAGTGTTACCAAATTAGTTGATTCTCTAAACAGCAAAATTCTTTGTAAAGAGTTAATATCCTTGTTTTTCTTTTCTTTCGTATTTATTGTAAGAAAGGTGCACTATTGGGTTTCATAGTAGAGCATTGTCTACTGCAGTGGTTCTCAAACTATGGTGCGGGTTCCAATGGTGGTACTCAGGAGTCTTTTGCAGTTCAAGTCCTGATTTAGAGCCTGTTTTATCTCTAATTTGGACCTGGCTTTGTTTTTGATATGTCCTGTAGTTCTAGTTTAGTCACAGTTTTTTTTTTTTTTTTTTTTTTTTTTAACATTGCATTTTTCTAATAACCCGTTTTATCCGTTGGTTTAGAGCTGGATTAGTCAAGATTTAGACTCATTTTAGTCCATTAAGATGGTACTTAGAAAAACAAATATCTTCTGAGGTGTATTTGTGAAAGGTTTGTGAATCACTGCTCTACTGTACATCTTCACTGATAGACAGCATTAAAAAGCTTTACACAAGCAACAAGTAAGAGCAAGTTTCCTAAAAATTACTTGCAAAAGATTACTCTAATGTCTTTTTTTCCCTCAGGCTTCTGCCAAATGCTTTCATAACACTATGCCTTTGACGTCACACAAAGTTCATTTCGCAATACACTTACCTGCAATTCACCTTTTGATTTTGACACTTGAAAATGTGTCATGTTCACTTTCAACTCTGACATGTTCACATCAAAGACTCGATTCGTTCTTCTTCTGGATGTCAGGGCTGACTGGAGCCTATCCCATGACACTATGGGACTTAGGACAATGGCAATGACAATGATAGCCCTAAACAACGCATTTGCCAACATTAAAACATGGCATGCAGTTAACACATGGAAAATAGTCTCTTGCATCCCAGCAAGGAGGCTGTCGGGATCACACAAACTCAAAGGTCAGACTCTTTGGGTGGAGAATGCGTGTCCTTCCTGTGTTACCGTGCGTGTGTTCTCTCCAACTTCCTACCATTGATGTTAGGAAAATTGCTGACTCAAAACTGAATTAACTACTCCAACTCTACTCCAACTAACTAGCCGCTGTTCAGGGTGTACCCCACCTAAGGCCCATAGTTGCTGGGATAGGCTGTACTTTACATGAGTAAGTTTTACAAGCAGTACTTTTACTTCTACTTCACTACATTTTAGAGCAAGTATCAGTACTTTTTACTCCTCTACATTTCTGAGTTTGTTTGAAGTACAAAGTATTTTGAGTTTTGGTTTGAAATCATGTGTTTTTATCATAACCTCACTGTAGACACACTACTTATAAAAGATGCAGTAAAGTAGTACTGCTTTAGAAACATCAATAATAAGACAGAAGACAGCCACAGATTCAGTTTCTTTTACTGCACCAGTTTTTTCATTTCATCTGGAATCAGCACAATTTTTCAGCCAAATCCCTCACATTTAACTGAGTTGTTGAAATACTTTTACTTTTTTACTTGCAAGTACATTTAGAAGTAAGTACTTTTATACTTTACAACTAGATTTTTACAGTCACATTAAATCTATAACATCATCAGCATTTTACCATCTCAAAAACATTGCCAGAATCAAGTTTGCTGTCTAAACCAGACCTAGAGAGACCTAGAGAGACTTATTCATGCGTTTATCTCCAGCAGGTTAGACTACTGTAACGGTCTGCTCACTGGACTCACTAAGCGAGCTGTAAGACAGCTGCAGGACGTCCAGAACACTGCTGCTCGGATCCTGACTAAAACCAGGAAGTAAGACCATATTAGTCCTGTCCTCAGGTCTCAGCACTGGCTTCCTGTTGCTCAGAGAATAGACTTTAAAACATCTCTGCTTGTGTACAAGTCTCTCCATGGCTTAGCACCAAAGTACATCTCTGACCTCTTGGTCCCATATGAACCATCTGGGACTCTGAGAACCTCAGGGACAGGTCTCTGCTGGTCCCAGAGTCAGGACTAAACTCAGTGAAGCAGCGTTTCAGTTTTCTGCAGCTAAACTCTGGAACAGTCTTCCTGAAGATGTTAGACAGACCTCTACTCTGACAATGTTCAAGTCCAAACTTAAAACTGTTCTTTTTAGTTGTGCATATGTCAACTGAAAGTGTTTTATCTGCACTTTTCTCTTTTAGTTTAATTTTAAATGTATTCTTAATTATAAGTTTTTTATTGTAATTCTTATCTTTGTACTTTTACCTTGTCTTTTTTCTGTAAAGCACTTTGAATTACTCTATGTATAAACTGTGCTATACAAATAAACTTGCCTTGCCATTCTGTGTGGAGTTTGCATGTTCTCTCTGTGTTTCCTCAGGATACTTTCCCCCATCAACCTAAAGGCCCCATCCCACTGTGCTGTTTAACGATTCCATCTGCCTTCGTCTGAATATTTACATCAGACGGTGGCAGACTGAAGCAAATTCAAATGTTTTGGCCATGGACGGTAGATAGAACAGCATAAGTAACATCTAAATACATCTAAGAAATGTCTGCTTAAGTATGAGTAACATTTTCATTGAGCCCAGCTTGCAAAATATTGAATGCCTGACCAATGTCTGGTTAAGTATGAATAACGAAAAAAAATTTTTTAATCAAGATTCAGTTTAAAGTATACATTTAAAGTGATGGAGCATTGACACTTGAGAGAACACATAAGTATTAATATAAGGAATCACATACATTTTAGAATTTGTGTTTAGAGGTCTGAAGTACTCTGCCAGTGGTCCCTGTCTGAGTACTGGTCTGTTTGTCACTAGTTGGCCAAACTGTGAATTAAAGCATTTGTCACTTAGTTACCAATTTTGGCATAAACAGAAACCATCACAAGCAGAACTTCATTGCTTTATTCATCAAAACCTTCACAAATGCAAATGAAAAACATTTTGTATTAATAAATAATATCTTTTGTGTACAATATAAGGAAAACAATAATAACCATTTTTACATGGCAATATATTGTAGCCTATATAAATATAAATGGCAGCCACACTTCCATCAGTCTGCCCCAGGGCTGCTGTGAGTGTGACTGAGGAGTGAACTGAATAATGCACCAAACTGTAAAGCATCTTTGAGTGCCTAGAAAAGCACTGTATAAGACCAATGCATTATTATTAAAGGGGCCATATTATTTCACTTTTTTCAGGCTTTTTGAATTAGTTTTGAACACTTTTGCATTAGTACTTCATGTTTTATAACTTAAAAAATGTATATGTATGTGTGGAAAAAAAAAATGTCTTATAAGGAGCTGTTACTTTGACTTTGCAGAGAACACTTGGATTAGGTGTCTGTCGCCCTCTGCTGGCAACAGTGGGGAATTGACAGAGCATAAAATGGCTAATTAGCATGGCTATTAGCAACATGACGCTTAGAGATAGATAGATGAGCTGACTGTTTTGTGGTGACGGCAGGTTAAGGCTGAAATGATCAGAACAAGTCCAGTGACAGTGTGTGGGCTTTAGAGACAAACAGGACCACTTCCTGTTTCCTTGTGTCTAAGTGAAGCTGTGAGACTGAGCGTTTCCAGCTCTTGAGAAGGAGATGATTACAGAATGTAGCATTATTAAAACATGTGTGAAGGGCACACAACATTATAACATGATTAAAAGCTCCAAAAATAGTCCATTTAGCAAAATAAGTGACCTTTAAATGAGTGATTACAAAAGATTCTCACACAGTCAGTGTCACTGATTCAACTTTTTTATCTCACTTCCAGCTGTTGCACCTTTTTCCCAACTTCTGTATTGCGTAATGGAGCAAAATAATAAAATATGACAACAGCTCATGTAGCATAGACATATTTTAACAGAGTTCAAGATCTTCGCTGCCCGAACACATTCAAAACACCCGCAGACATGTCTTTCTGCTTCACAGAATCTAAATGTACTTTCGGTTACCGCTTTACTCACTTGTATTTAATTATACTGTGAGCTGGCGTATTAATATCTACTGAACTGAAAACAGATTGGGAGCTCAGGTGAGAGGCCTGTCCTGTCCTTCCAGCCTCCTACTTGCTGGTAACTACCCCAGCTACTTTGGGCCTGAGGTGGGGTACACCCTGGACAATTGCTCACCAGACTTACCAGTTCACCTGCAAACTATGGGTTTTGAGCTGCATGAGAGGCACCTGACATCTGGTTATGTAAAGTAATAACGAGACAACTATAAAACAATGTGCATCTTCATCATCTTGTCAATTTAAAATGAAACTTTTGTGGCACGGAATCGTCTCTCCCTGCTCTCTCCCCCATGTATTTTCTGTCACTTCTCGACTGCCGACAAAAGATGAAAATTTCTCCATTTCCTGATATATGCTATAAACTTAACTGCTATATTTGTCCACACAGCTGCACACACAGACTGATCAGAAGTGCCACCCGAGCACCAAGAAATAGTTACAAGATGTAACTCTAGTTCTCTGAGTGAGATAATCAGTGCAGTATTTAACACAGTAATGTGTTTGTTTGCAAATCTTAATGACCACCCACATCCAATATTTCAGTTATAGGCTAAGCAACTATTAAAATTAGTTGTGGCTATGGTGACCACCTGTCCCTTTTTTTGTTGCCATTTAGGCATCTGTCCTTCCGCCCCACTTATTTAGATAATGTCCCTCTTCTGGTGCTCAGTGGATCTTATACAAAAGAGAGATTCATGTTAAGAACTGGAAGGTCAGGTCAGTATTCCTTGTGTAAAATGTAGAATAAATATTTGTGGGTGTCCCATCTTGATAGGTTGAATATATGGTTGGTGTGTTGCTGCCTCTGTGTTTCAGGACAGGCCTCTCCATGGAGCTGTGAGCTATGGTTGGTGCTGATTTGTTTTGAGAAAATGCAGACTGAAAGCTTAGATTTTTTTCTGTGCCACCTTTTTACTTTGCAAAATGTGTGTTTTTGGGATGAAAACTACACATCAAATATTTTCTAGTAACTTAAATCTTAGTAAGTTGGTAAAGCTAGATTTGTATATCAAAAGATTTATTTCTTTTGTTCGTCCCACCTTGTTCCACCAAGTCACACCACTTGTCCCACTTTTAGTACTTTTTAAGGTGGTCACCCTAGTTGCGTCTCTTTACAGTTTAAAATTGTGTTTGTGAATTTCTGGCTCTTAGGATGCGGAAGGTTGCAGACCCCTGACCAATGGGATAGCGGAAGGGAACTAAAGAGAACCCAAAGTAACACAGAAAAGACATGCAGACTGCTTTCTTTCAGACATGGTTGATGGTTGGCTCAGGAATCAAACCCACAACCTCCTGGCTAAGAGGCACAATCAGCCAGTCACCACTGCCAATATAAGTATGTGATTTTAGACTTTTAGACTATTGCAGATCATTTCCCAAACACTTTCATGTGACCAGGCCTTTGGTAGTCGGAAACAATACTTCACTTAACTTTGTGGCTTTGTTTTGTTGTTGTTTTTTTAGGTTAACCAAGGGAAAGAGAAAGCCCAGTTTAAACTATATCCTGAATCAACACTGAATCAGTTTCACCACATTCACTTTATATTCAGTTCTTGGAGAGAGACTTTGCTCATAATTAACCAGCTCAGCCTGTAATCATCCATACATCCACGCAAGCCTCCAGTACAATATTGAACGCTTCTTTAAATACTAATTTTCAAGGGTAATGACAGTAACCAGTCATTTTGCAGGCTGTAGTGGTTGAATTGCTGGTAATTCCCTCCCTCTTCTTCTTCCATCAGTAGTTGCATTTTTAAAACCAGGTTTTGTTACTGCCAGACGTGGGCAGTAATGGCTTCCATTCCCTCTTTTACATTTACTTGAATAACTTTTTAAATAAATTGTACTTCAAAGAGTAGTTTTATTGCAACATACTTTTAACTTCAACTGTATTTTCTCTTGTAAAACATTTGACTATTCTACCTATCTACTATCTTGTTCCAGTGCACTGACAGGAGGATGGTTCCAGTGTTGTGTGCAAACAACAAGGAGCGCCTCAAGATTCCAGGAGAATCTTCTAATTCTTTGTCCTGTTCCCATTTTAACAACAGTAAAGTCCTGTTGATGTCTGACGTAACAACCACATTCAAACTTTTCCACAAGTCTTTGTACAACTGGCTTCTGCTGCTGCAATACTTAGCTGCTCATGCTGTGTTGAATTCTGGTATTTTATGGAAATACCAGGAAGAATCAACCATGTTTGTTTAACTTACAGGTCAGCGGTGCACTGCAATGTCCCACCCTTCGTTTATCTGATCTGTTAGTCCGCCTGTAGAATAGAAATTAAATATAAGCGGAGGGGTACCAGACCAGGAATAGGAGTTTATCTGGCCAGCCAGGCTTGGGTGATGGTGCATTTGTGTAAAGGGCTTTGTCATGATATGAGCCTACAGGCCACGGTAGTGAGTGACGTCATTACCTGGTGCACGATGGGATGTGCTTGCCCGCGAGTTAGCGGACATGTGTTTAAGCCTGCCCTTAATAAATGTGCTGTTCTACGATAGAGACGCCTCCTGATTCCTTTGTAAACGCACCACACAAGACATGGTGTCAGAAGTGGCCGACAGGACGCCTGCATAAGAGCAATGGCAAAGCTCGGACCGCCAGAGCAGTTTGATTTTTCGAGACCGGCGGAGTGGCCAGCTTGGCGACGCCGCTTCGACCGCTACAGGATAGCCTCGAAGCTAGACCGAGACAGCGGCAAGGTTCAGGTAAACACGCTTCTCTACGCCATGGGAAGAGAGGCAGAAGCAATATATGACTCTTTTGTGTTTAGCGATGAAGATAATTCGGAGAGCGACGAAGAAAGTCCGAGGATGGATTACTCCACCGTGATAGAAAAGTTTAGCGAACATTTTGTGCCTAAACGCAACGTGATTCATGAACGAGCATGTTTTTACAAGCGTGTGCAGAAGCCTGGCGAATCAGTGGAGGTATTCGTCAGAAGCTTATATGAACTGGCACAGTACTGCGAGTTTGGAGGCATGAAAGATGAACAGATCAGAGACAGACTTGTTATTGGCATATCAGATGGCGAGGTGTCCCAGAAATTACAGCTGGAACCAGACCTTACACTCGAGAAAGCAGTCTATATAGCACGGCAAAGCGAACAAATTAAGCAGCAGAATACAAGTATGCGCGTGGACTGCACATTAGACTCAATGAAACAAGGAAGGAGAAATTTTCATGATAAAAGACAACAGCCAACTGCACAACTGCAGCGTCGGAAGCAGCCGAATCATGGGTCGCCGAGTTCCACTGCATGTTCTCGCTGTAAAAGACAGCACGACAAAGAACAACCCTGCCCAGCCAGAAACAAGAGATGCAGGAGATGCAACAAGATCGGGCATTTTGAGGCAGCTTGTTATACCAAAACTCTCAAAGAGGTAACTGTTGTTCCTAATGCAATGGACACAGATGACCAATTTTTCCTTGGAGCGATTAATAAAGATGCACCCACAGTAATTGAACAGTCTGGTTCAGATGAAGAGTGGTTGGTGAACTTACCCGTAAATGGCAGCATGATTGAGTTCAAAATTGATACTGTGGCCGACATTACTGTCATAGCACAGAGCGAATTCAATAAATTGCGACACTGCCCCCGCCTGGTCACGCTGAAGAAACTGCCACATGTTACTAGCCCAGGAGGCAAAGTACAATGCATAGGTAAATTTTTGGCCTCAAGCTACTATAAAGGACAAAAGTACAAGTTTTGGATAACTGTTATAACAGGTCCCTACGCCCACAACCTATTGGGAGGAAGTGTAGCCAAGCGAATGGGGTTGGTCAGACGGGTTGACGGCATTAACACTGTACTGCTGGAGGATGTGTTTGGAGACATAGGCCTTCTTAAATGTGATCCAGTGAAAATTGAACTGAAGGCCAATGCTGAGCCCTATTCCCTAACTACGCCTCGCAGGGTGCCCTTTCCTTTGTTGCCAAAGGTTGAGGCTGAACTAAAGCGTATGCTGGTATTGGGAATTATTGAGGAAGTCACAGAACCAACTGATTGGTGTGCCCCAATGGTACCAGTTGAGAAAAGAAACAGAGACAGAGTGAGGATATGCGTTGATTTGAAGCGGCTAAACAATGCAGTCAAACGTGAAAGGTATATTCTGCCAACGCTAGAGGACATAGCACCAAAACTGGCAGGAGCCAAAGTGTTCTCCACATTGGATGCTTCATGTGGATTTTGGCAGATACCTTTGGAGGAAAACAGCCGGAAGCTGACTACTTTCATCACACCAATGGGTAGATTTTGCTTTAAACGCTTACCATTTGGTATCACGTCTGCCCCTGAAATTTTTCAAAGACAAATGTCAGCACTGCTCAAAGGAAATGACGGAGTGGTTGTGGTCATGGACGACATATTGGTCTTTGGAGCAACAAAAGAGGAGCACGACAGACGTCTGAGCGCAGTATTAAAGACAATCAAAGACAGTGGACTCAAGCTCAATAAAGACAAATGCCACTTTGGACAATCAGAAATACGCTATTTTGGCCACATAATTGGTGCAGAGGGAATGAAACCAGATCCTGACAAGGTAAGGGCTATCACCCAAATGCCAAGCCCAACAAATGTGGAGGAGCTTCGTCAGGTCTTGGGGCTCATCAACTATGTGGGACGGTTCCTTCCTGACCTCTCTTCAAAGCTACATCCAGTCACAGAACTGCTTAGGAAGGAGAGCAAGTGGACTTGGGACCAAGTGCAAGAAAAGGCATTCAGGGAGGTAAAAGCTATGCTTGTATCAGCACCAGCACTTGCATACTATGATCCAAACCGAGAGACTGTCATAAGTGCGGACGCCAGTAGCTATGGGTTGGGAGCCACTCTACTACAGGACCATGAGGGCAAACTAAAGCCAGTAGCATTCTGTTCCCGCACTCTAACTGACTCGGAGAAAAGGTACTCCCAAATTGAGAAAGAATGTCTTGCTGGCGTATGGGCATGTGAGCGATTTGCACGCTATGTACAAGGCATAGATGGGTTTCGCCTGCAAACAGATCACAAACCACTAGTGCCCTTGATAAACATATATGACTTGGACAAAGCCCCTCCCAGGTGCCAAAGACTTTTAATGCGCCTTTTGAGATTTCAGGTGGTAGCAGAGCATGTTCCCGGAAAACAACTGGCCGTTGCAGATGCACTCTCTAGAAACCCGCTGAGCAACACAAGTGACTGCAGCACTGACAAGGACGTACAGGTATATTTGCAGTCTGTTGTATCAAATGCACCTGTTTCATCACAAAAACTAAAAGAAATACGGGCAGCCACACAACACGATGAAGAGCTGAAAAAGGTTATTAGCTTTGTCCAAAATGGCTGGCCACCCAGGCAGTCATTACGTCCTTCTTTGCATGGCTATTACTCAGCGCGTGCTCAACTCTCAGAGGGTGATGGACTAGTTTTGTATCAGGACAGACTGGTCATCCCTATTGCACTCAGACCCAGTGTGCTGAAACAAATTCACGAAGGCCACCAAGGATTAACTAAGTGTCGCACCCGTGCGAGAATGTCGGTGTGGTGGCCACGCATCAGCACCGAGATAACTCAGCTAGTCTCCACTTGCAGATTTTGTATAGAAAATAAACCAACTCAACGACATGAACCACTGATTACAACACCACTTCCCGCAGGGCCTTGGCAGCGTATTGCTGCAGATTTATGTGAGTTTGGTAAACAAAACTATCTGATTGTGACTGACTACTATTCCAGAGATATTGAAATAGCCCATTTGTCCAATACATCTAGTGGTCAAGTTATTAACAGACTCAAGAGTATGTTTGTGAGATGGGGGATACCACTGGAGCTGGTTAGTGACAATGCCACGCAGTTCACATCAGCTGAATTTCACGATTTTTGTGCAAAGTACGGTTTTGCACACACAACTTCTAGCCCACACTACCCCCAAGCGAACGGTGCTGCGGAGCGTGCCGTCTAGACGGCAAAACATATTCTAAAGCAGACAGACCCACATTTAGCTCTTATGTGCTACAGAGCCACTCCATGTACTGCAACTGGTGTGAGCCCAGCCGTTCTTATGACTGGGAGACACATCAGGACCACACTACCAATGCTGGATGAGAAGACGCATAGTGTACCTGTAGACAGAGAACAAATCTTGCAAAATGACACTCAGGCTAAGTCAGCTTACAAGTTTTTCCATGATCGCCACTACTCAGTACGACAATTGCCAGAATTGCTTCCTGGCCAAGGAGTCAGAGTCAAGTTGGATGGAGAAAAGGTGTGGAAAACATCTGCCAAAGTTCTCAGCAAATGTGAAGAGCCTCGTTCATACCTGGTAGAAATGGGCAATGGGACAGTTTCCCGTCGGAACAGACGTCATCTACAGCTTGTTCCGGATCCAGTTTGTTTGACAAATCAGAAGCAACAGCAACCAGAGGGCTGCCCAGTTCAACAGTCCAGTAGCCCTCCAGACAATCAAACCATGTTGGAAACCGAACAAACTGATGGGACTATAAAACAATTGCCACAACATATGACACCACACAAAGCTGTACAAGTGACATCCAGAGGTCGAGGGTTCCACAAAGATATAGGGATTAGTTAAATATTACTACTCTAAAGTTAAATATTATAGTCTTGTTGACTAAAATAACTGTTTGAATAATTGTGTTTACGTCAGTGTTAGAAATTCTGTTAAGCTGATCACATGCTCTTGCACATATTTAAGTTAACTGTGTTTCCTAATGAGTCTCTAATTTGAGCAATGTAAGAAAATGTTTAGGAGTTGATGCAATGTTTGTTTAATACTATATAAGATCTGCACCTTGTGTATTGATGCTTATGCTCGGTTTGAGCCAGACAATTGTGTTAGTTCCAAAAATAATGTTACAGTTTTAAGAGGGGAGATGTCATGATATGAGCCTACAGGCCACGGTAGTGAGTGACGTCATTACCTGGTGCACGATGGGATGTGCTTGCCCGCAAGTTAGCGGACATGTGTTTAAGCCTGTGCTGTTCTACGATAGAGACGCCTCCTGATTCCTTTGTAAACGCACCACACAAGACAGGCTTAAAACTACAACACAAAGTGACCTACATCACCACTAATTTTAACAAGGGTACAGCCAACAATGGAGAAGGGCACTGTATGTATTATTTATTTTTACAATTGTTTACAGCTCATTGTTTGGAAAATTGCAGAATTCTCACACAATTGTATATGTTCTGTCTGATTACATCAAAACTAACTTGGATGTTAAGTCCAAACAGTCACTTTTTTACTTTTACTTGAGTAGTTATTAGAACAACTATTTTTACTTCTACTTGCATGATATTTTCAATTCAATTTTATTTATGTATCACAACAACAATCGCCTCAAACAATTTACAAACATTTAATCAAACATAAACACACAATCAGACATAAACAATAACTACACTAAACTAAACAGACCCAGGACATCCCTCTCCTTAGACCCTTCTTTCCTTAAGGAAAAACCCCTAAAAAACACCCAGCTGTGGGGAAAAAAAGAAGAAACCTTATGGAGACCACATTGAAGGAGAGATCTTCTCCCAGGACGGACAGGCAACATGTGTCTAGGACTGTTAGTCCATTAGCTCATCTGTGATCATAGTTCAGGTCTGTAAGGATGCAGCAGGTGGGCCTCATCCAGACAGGGAAGTAGGGGTGAGGTGGGGGGGTAAGGGTTCATTTTGAAGCATACTTTTCTTGAGTACAATTTGTGGCTACTCTACTCACCTCTGCTAATAGCCTACAAATACTCCAACAAAATGTGTTAATTAAAGAGTAAACCTCATGTTGCTATGGAACGAGTGCAAACAGAATCTGTGTTGTTTGGCCGACCAAAAACTCAGAAATATTTTTTACAACCTGCACATGAATGCTGCTTGTGTCGAAAAGTGAAGCTGGAGATTCAGTGGGAAAATGTTTTTCATGAACATAGCACCAGTAGGTTTCTTCATGTTTGCATATTGGACACTGACTCTTTCATCTAGACCTGGGATGTCCAAACTTTTTCCAAAGAGGGCCATATTTGAAGATGGGCAAATGATGAGGTTTTGTTTGATAAAGTTGATATTTTCTACAGTAGGACATACACATACACATACTGTATGAAATGCACACTGTTTTATAAGTATTTTGTTTTCAAAATCCATATAATTATAATTTATTTTCTTTGATGACAAAATCTTAAACAAGTCCCAAACTAAATAACATCTCTGAACATAAACAACACCCTGAATGTAACATATTTTTAGCTCAGGCTGATTTTAACACCTACTATGAGTAAGGACAGAGTTTCTAATACTTCACAACATGCAACAATTGCACTGGCCTTTTATATAAATTATAATCTGACCAACTAATTAGAAGACACAGGGCAGAGAATACTTTTTTTGTTTGTTTGTTTTGTTTGTTTTGTTTTGTTTTTTACATTATTTAACCTGGAAAGTCCCACTGAGAATAACACTCTCTTTTGCAGGGAAGCCCTGGCCCCATGGAGGAAACTGGAGCACCTGGTGGAAACCTACACAGACAAGGGGAGAACATGCAAACTCCACACCCCATGCGGTACGGGAAACAAACCTGCAGCCTTCTTGCTGTCACTATTCAGCCACTATTCAGCCCAATCAGGTAATGTTATACTGGATGTGGGGATGCATGGTGGCAGAGTGGTTAGTGCTCCTACTTCAAGGAGACTGTGACACATCTTCCCCCATGTTACTGTGGTTTCTCTTCAGCCAAAAACATGCATGTGTAGGTCAAATACAGACTGAATGTGAGAGAGTCAAAAGAACAGTGAATAAAAAAATATATATATATGAATTATTATATAAAAATTATTATTAAATTTAATCCACAACAGCCCTTTGGGCACATAAAAAAACATGCAATATTAACACTTGAATTTAATTTTTTATCATCAGGGACTAGAGATGGAAACACATATTTACATGTCAAATATTCATTTATACGTACTGTCACTTTATAAATAAATAAAAAAAATAAGAAGTCAGAGAAAGTTATTGTTCTATGGAAGCTGTAAGGAGCCATCGATTCATAACTTTTTTTCTTCTTTTCATTTTCCCAACTTCATTTTCTCGTTATAATCATAATTTGTTATATCATCTGAGCAAAGATGGGAAAAAACGGTTCCTGACTGGGAAACATGAACCATCCCAGAACCATGTGACAGCAGCATACACTGGACTTTCACATTCACTGGGACTTTAGTTCCAACTTCTACAATATAGTGGGAGTGTAGAAGTGGTTAGGCAGACAAAACTGTTGTTATCTGCAGCAGGAGTCATGAACCTGGCCTCATTAGGGTGTACTGTCATCAGAGCTGACTTGCTGAGTGACTTAAATACTGAGTTCTCTGACTAAACCATCATATTAAATTCACTGTGGGTTTTGTAGCTTGTATAGCCTATGCTCTGAGATAAGATCAAGAGTGACTTGATCTTATCTCAAAGCGTTGGAAGTGTGTCCATTCTTCAGAAATCCCCTCAGTTTCCAGATGCCCTGAAGCTCCATGACGTTTGTGTGCAGTGGGCGGAACTCATTATTATAAGATTCTAGCTACTATTAAGGACTATACCAGACTGACTTTTACAGCTCCACGTGGGGCCCCTCCTACGGAGAAAAGAAAACCTACTGCAGCATCGCTGTGAGAGAGTAGATCAACCAGAGCACAGACCGGAACGCTCAATGGATCAGGGAACAAGAGAAGCTCTGGGTGAGAGGTTTTGGTTGGGTTTTAACCTAAATCTCGAGTCTCTAAACGAACTTTCCTCAGTCAAAGATGCTCCGGACGCCGTGATGAACGCGTCGTACTCAGCACAAGGAGAGGACTGTTTACTTCAAGGGCTGTGGGACTTTGTGAGAGTGGGTCAGGAGGAGATCCTGCTGTCCCCTTACCTGCCGGCGTGCTGCGCCTTCCTCACGCACGTGCTCATGTGCGCGCCCTTCTTTATACTGGACGTACTAGCGTGCGTCAGCCCTTGGGTCCGCTCATGGAGGATCTCCTCGGACTCGGTCCCGGCGCCGTCCGCGCGCCGCTGGTTAGACTGTTTTGGGAGGCTCGTGGTCAAATACCTGAGCGTGGTACTGCCCGCCACAGCGCTGCTACAGTGCGCTCTGAGGAGCCCTGTGTTACCGGAGCTGGCCCCGTCCTGCTACTGGCTCTGCGTGGAGGTGCTCGCGTGTTTTCTGCTTTTTGACGCGCTCTTCTTCGCCTGGCACTTCTCCATGCACAGGTAGGTGCACGCACTTTAACTCACCTCTGTAGCTCTACTCAGTTTGAAGTATTGGTGTGCGTATATGCACTTTAGACAGATCAGATCATTTTATTAAAGCAACAATATGCATTTTTTTTTTACTAATAAGAAATATGGCTACCAAAATTAACTATAGGCCATGTAATTAGTGATGGACATGACATCTCACGGAAACAACAATACAATACAACAATAGGACATGCCACATGAACATAGCTCAGATGTAATGAAACATAACAGCTGGAAATGCTTTTCACACATTAAATAAGGTCTAACATCTGTGGCTACATACATTTAAATATTGTGGTCTTAGATGGTTGCCTGGTTTGCTTGTCTCATTGAAAATGCTCCATGTACAGTATGAGTGTCATGATAATAGCCTTTTACAGTGATACCAATAGCTGTATACTCAAAGAGTGTGGCTAATTGGTCTGTTACTATCATCTTTACCGCTAGATGGAGTCAGAGAGCACCACAGACTGGGTTAACCTCTGTCCAGTTCACTTAGGAAGTCTCTTTACACAGCCTAGCCAATTTCATAATGTGAAAGAATGAGTGAGTGTTCCCAGCGGAGATTTAAGATTTATCTAGACTCATGTGTTCCCTGACAGCACATCTGGTGTTGATAAATATAATCATGCTTTTATCCCTTTACTCTAATGCCATCACACAATGACTCCCAATCCAAAATTATGTCTTTAATTAGACTGGAGTAAAAAGTACATTATGTTAACAGACCCACAATGTACTAGAGCTTTGGGATGACTAACAAACAAACTCTGGGTTGGGAGCCAAAAGTGGGACACCAGAAAAGCTATTTTAAGCTCTAAAAATGTATTTCTGTTCGAAGATGAAACAGGTCTCTAGGGATTTTTTTAAACTAACAGATTTCAGTGTGAAAAGTGTTAAAAGCTTACATGTTTATGGAGCAAACTTGTTTTTTGCATTTTGCCTGTAGTTTTACACTTTAAGATAGTTAGAGTTGCAAACATTTAGTGAAAGGGCAAAAAACTGACAGAAGAGTCACACAAAAGTCACTGATGAAGAACAAAACTATTCGGAAATTGTCGAAATAGTACTAAAAAGACATATATAAAGAATTTTTTATAAACATTGTTATTAATGTTTAATTCTTTACTAATAAGCTCATGTCAGTCAGTGCAGAATTATAAACATCAGTGTAAGTCAGGATCTATAAATTGTTTATTCATTAATTGATTGTTAATTACATACAGTATTTATATTATACTGCTTTAGTTAATAGTTGTGAGTTTTTCTAAAGTGATACCGCAGTAATAAGTTAATCATCTAAAGAATTACTCAAGTATAAATAAAAAAAGTATTTGGTGATAAAAAATATATTTGTGTCAGTGATAGAGCTGTGGTACATATACAGGGCAAATACAGCCTGCCTCAGTGTTGTGGGTTTGAGTTGGGACATCAACACTTTGCTGAATGTCTCTCCCCTTTCTGTCCTATCAATAAAGCCTAAAAATGCCCTGTAAATCAAAATTTTTTTTCTTTTTTTTCTTTGGGCTTCTCCTTTTTATTCAGGGTTGCCACAGTGAACCAGTCGCATGGTGATTTGGTAGGTTTTTTTTTTTTTTTTTTACGCCAGATGCCCTTCCTGTCACAACCAGCCACATACAGTGACTGGAGTAGGCAATGTGAGTGAAGTGTCGTGCCCAGGGACACAACAACCATATGCACTTTGGGCGAGATTTGAACCGGCTACCCTCCAGTTTTCCATTCAACTGTCATAAAGCCTAAAAAATGCCATCCTAAAATAAATATAAATTAAAAAAAATAAAAAATAAAATTACATCTATATAATAATATAAGAAGCAAGAAACACACATGTCCAAATCGTCTTACTTTTTCACAACATAAAGCTTTTGAAACTAATAAATAGGTAACAGTGTAGATGTGGGTCGAGTAGCTAAAAACTCAAGAGTATTGTAGTAGAAGTACACAGTATGCTGCCATAAAACTACTCAAGCTACTCAAGTAAATCTGCAGGTAGAGCTTTTTCATGTTTCCAAATGCCAGTGTTTTTGTCCTGCTCTGGTATTTTCACACGACCCTTTACAGTAATCGCCTTGTAACACACTTTTAATAAATGAGCGCTGTCCTCCTCCTTGTTGTTCGTGCACCACTTTCTCATGCCCCTCTCTCTCAGCAGCTTCCAGTCATTATGTAAGTGTGTGGAGAACAGGACGAGGAGTCAAATAATGTACCCCACCTGCACACATAACAGGATTTAACCCACCAGAAGACAGCCTTACTCCAGTGATTCCAGTAATTGTGGTCATAACCTTCAGCTAATCCTCGGAATAGTTAATCTTTGACCTCCGTGCCGGTGTTTGTGTTTTTGAATTACACCGACATTCATCATGTTGCCTCCCAGTTAGAAAAATGTCAAGAAATGTCCGTTAGTATTTTTTACTTAGGAGACAATGGGACGCAGTAGGGAAAATGGGCACAGACAGTAATAATATTATAATAGTTTAAGTCAAACTAGTCCGACTGGTAAAGCTGCCCTGGAATTGCACTGAGACGAGAGATTTAATTTGGCATTCAGTTAACGTTTTATATTTAGCTTCCTTAATGAAAACTTAATATTGTTTAGACTTGTGTCAGACAACTGGGCGCCCACTATCTCTTGAGTTCAATTTACAGATTAAAATCTACAAAATCTATAAACAACTAAAAAACTAGGGGATGTTTCAAAGTTGGGATTGACTAGGCTGTTGTCTAGGGTGTACCCTGTCTCAAGTACAAAGTAGCTTTTAGCACAAACATGTACAATAAGTCCACAACAGGGCCAAAACTCCCCTGAAAAAGAAAAAGAGATTGGTGGAAGATGAATGAATGGGCTTTAAAAATGGGATTTTAATGGATTTTTTATAGACCACACCATGACATGTTTCAGCCTCTTACTAGAAACAGTGAAGGCAACACAGATGATGCAAACAACCAGGGAGCAAGTGCACAACATCTCAAAATGCTTACTAACAAAAGTCAGACACAGTGTACTAGCTCGTTGTCAACCAATATTATTATTCCCTCATCTTTATTAAGCAGATGTCTGTGTTCTTCTGCAGGTTCCCTTGGCTTTACCGAAAGGTCCACCAGGAGCACCACAAGCACAAGATCCTCTTTGCCCTCATGGCCCAGGACGCCAGTTCGGTGGAGCTCCTGTCCCTGCTCCTCCTGGCCCTGCTCAGCTGCTGGGTCATGGGCTGCCATCCCCTGAGCGAGACCCTCTTCCACCTCCTCAACAGCTGGCTGGCTGTGGAGGATCACTGCGGGTACGACCTACCGTGGGGTCTGCACAGACTGCTGCCCGTCCTGGGACTGGGGGGCGCCCCATTTCACCAGGTCCACCACATTGGGCACAGTGGGAACTACGCGCCCTACTTCACACACTGGGACCGGCTGTTCGGGACGTACAGAGAGTGAATAATCAAAAGTGAATGGACGTTTTAGACATTAGACTGTGAAGATTAAGTTCTTTTTATTATGCAAACTTCCATCCATCTTCTTCCGCTTATCCGGGACCGGGTCGCGGAGTCTAAGCAGTCTAAGCAAAGATGCCCAGACTTCCCTATCCACAGACACTTCCTCCAGCTCTACCGGGGGGACCCCAAGGCGTTCCCAGGCCAGCCGAGAGACATAGTCCCTCCAGCGTGTCCTAGGTCTTCCCCGGGGCCTCCTCCCGGTGGGACATGCCCGGAACACCTCCCCAGGGAGGCGACCAGGAGGCATCCGAAACAGATGCCCGAGCCACCTCAACTGACTCCTCTCGATGTGGAGGAGCAGCGGCTCTACTCCGAGCTCCTCCTGTGTGACAGAGCTTCTCACCCTATCTCTAAGGGAGCGCCCAGCCACCCAGCGGAGGAAACTCATTTCGGCCGCTTGTATCCGGGATCTTGTCCTTTCGGTCATGACCCAAAGCTCATGACCATAGGTGAGAGTAGGAACGTAGATCGACCGATAAATCGAGAGCTTCGCCTTTCGGCTCAGCTCCTTCTTTACCACAACAGACCGATACAACGACCGCATTACTCCAGACGCTGCACCGATCCGCCTGTCGATCTCACGCTCCATCCTTCCCTCACTCGTGAACAAGACCCCAAGATACTTGAACTCCTCCACTTGAGGCAGGAACTCTCCCCCAACCTGGAGAGGGCAAGCCACCCTTTTCCGGTCGAGAACCATGGCCTCGGACTTGGAGGTGCTGATTCTCATCCCAGCCGCTTCACACTCGGCCGCAAACCGCCCCAGTGCACACTGAAGGTCCTGGTTTGATGAAGCCAACAGGACAACATCATCCGCAAAAAGCAGAGATGAAATCCTGTGGTTCCCAAACCAGACTCCCTCCGGCCCTTGGCATTATGCAAACTTCTTTATGGTTAATTTTTTAACGTCAGCAACTATGGGCATGAGGTGGGGCACACCCTGGACAATGGACAGCTTAGAGACATTCACCCTAGGGAGAGACAGTGACCAATCAAGGGACTGAATGATCTCTAATACTTTTATTATTTATTTATTATTTATTTTCAAATTACTTTCATCTGTCCCTGCTACTATGAGCCTGAGGCAGGGCACAACCTGGACAATATCACTTGCAGACACACACTGAGTGACAACCATTCACTCTCACTCATTCAATCACAATGGGCAGTGTACATTCACCTACGCAATTACCACTAGCAGGACATACAGACTCGAACCCAGGGGCGTAACATCAGCCAGTGCAGCTCCGAACTATAGTCAATTTTAGTTGATTATTTTCATTCTGGGCTGTAAATGACACTGCAAACATGACTCCTTTAAGAACAAAAAAATAAATAAAAAATTTAAGTCTTTTTTAGACCTTTTTAAGACCCTTGTTCAATAAAATTAAGATGTATTTTATATGCATGCAATGGACAAAAATGAACACAAAAGATCAAATTTACAAAATTAATTTCATAGAAACCGTTTATATGCAACTGTTGGCAACAGTGAGTGCCACAAAGCATTTTTCTATTGGTAAGAAAAGATCTGAGCTCTCATATTGGCAATGGTAATACTTCTGTGAGTGAGCATTTTAGAATAAGCTGAGAACACAGATAGTTGCATCAAATTTACGCAACATATTTAAGACCTGAAACTCAGACTTTTTAAGGCCTTAAATTCAGATTTTTAAATTTAAGACATTTTTAGACTTTTTAAGACCCTGCTGAATTGTTTGAATATTTTTTATAAACTAAAAGTCAACTTTAAGAAATTTCAATGCATTTTTTACAACTTAATGTATATGTGGCTGTATAGATTTAGTGAATGTGCTCCATAACTTAAGCACTTACTCTGAAAACCTGCACTGGGGCCCTTCATTATCACTTTACACAAGTGATCGAACCCTTCTTACATGCAGTCTACACATAACATAACATAACATAACATAACATAACATAACATAACATAACATAACATAACATAAACATTTACTTTTATTGCACCTTGTAATATAAAGATGTGTATCAAAGTAGTGCACTGTTTGGAAAGACATTTGCAGATTTTTGTATACAGGCAAGTTCTGACAACATTATAAACAATGAGGGCTCTTTAAACCAATCCCGGACTGGAACCTGATCTAGGCCACAGAGCAGCAAAGCCCTGTAAAGACACTTTATAATGTTTTTATGTAAGTCTTTGGTATGAGTGTAATTACCCACAATGGGACATGCCACAACCTGAAGACTTTTATATCCAAGTCCCACTGAAGGAATCAATGAAGAATTTTTTTTTTTGTATAGTATTTAACACAAGAAGATTATTTTGGGTTACTGACTGTGTTTCTAAACCGATTACTGTACAAAGTAAGCAAGAATTTGTATGTCCTTAAAGGTCCTCTATTCTGCAAAAATGCTTTTACCCCATGTTAAAATGTTTCCTCCTCAAAAACCTGGAGTTGTATTTTGTTTTAATACCACGTTTGAGTAATCCTGTATGCTGAGGCGCTGACCTTCTCAAGAGCTGACCACACTCGGTCTCACGGCTCTATGTAGACACGTGAAACCAGGAAGTGCACCGTTGCCAGCAGAGGGCGACAGACACCTTATCTAAGCGTTTTCTTGAAAAGACCAAGGGCTTGCTCCCCAAAAGAAGAAGACGTTTTCCATACATATACATTATTTTAAGTTATAAAATGTGAAATATTAATGGAAAGGTGTCCAAATTTATTTCAAAAAGCCTGAAAAAAGCATAATATGGGACCTTTAAACAGTTTATGTAAGACAGTGTATAATGTTTGTGTTACACCAGCTGGTCTGTTTGTGGGAACATCTTTTATCCATTGTAATTTTTCCAGTTTTTTTTTTTTTTTTTCAAAATTACAGCACTGTGTAAAAGTTTTAGAGAGGTGAAAAATGCTGTTAACTGAAATTGTTTAATAAACACAGAATTGTTTTGAAATGTATTAGGATTTTGAGATACAGACCAAAGATACTGGGCCGTGACCCACTAGTTGGGAACCACTGACTTAAAGATAATAAAATGCAGATTGCAATAGGCCACTAAATAAAAAAATAATTTCAAATAAATTTAATTTATTCTAACTTGTTTGAGTTGCGTAACATGTAACCCAAAGTGGACAATGATCTCCAGCTTTGAGCATTGGAAAGGTTTGTGTCCAAAGGATTTACTGTACTATTTTCAGATGAAGATGCTGAAAATGAATGCTCACATACTCAAACCTGCAGTATCAAATACAGCATGGTACAGAAAAAAATATTTTTCAAATGTCTAGTTAGTCTTAAACCCAACAAACAGCACTTTCAAAGGAAACTATAGCCCTCATATGGGTAAGTTGAGTTTTCTAAAACTGTGGTTCTCAAACTGTGGGCCACGGGCTTCTTCTGGTGGTACCCAGAAGACTTTTCCACTTCAGTGATTGAGAGCCAGTTTTATTCCTGGTTTAGTCCTTGATATGTTCTTATTGAGTCCTGGTTTAGACCTAGTTTATTTCTTGTTTAGACATGGTTTAGATCTTGGTTAGTCCTGGTTCAGACCCGGTTTAGATCTAGTTTAGTTCTGGTTTAGTTCTTGTTTAGACCTGGTCTTGCCCTTGTTTAGACCTGTTTTAGTTCTTGTTTAGACTTGGTTTACTCCTTGATTAATCCTTGTTTTTTCCCTATTTATGGTTTAGCCTGGTTTACTGCTGTTAATTCCTATTTAGGAAGTTCTAATTTAATCCTAGTTTAGACCTAATTTAGTTGGTTTTGTCCCAGTCCCTGTTTTGTCCTTCAGTTCTTTTTTTTTTTTCCCGCTCACCCCTTTGTTTTAGATCTAAATTAGATTAATCTTAATTTAGACTAACTTTAATCCATTAAAGCTACTCAGAACTCCTGATATATTCTCAGATTGATGAAAACCCCTGAGTTGTAACAGAATGTATTGACTATAATCACACTCTCCTGGATTTGAAAAACCTCTTATACACTCCATCCTACAAATCTAGTCTGACTTTAGTAACAGCCAGTTTTCAACAATGGCCCGATCTCATCCCTTTGCTAATGTGAACCAGATTTACCCAGTGAACTGTGTGTAAGGCTGTGTGTTGTGTGAGTGGGATTTATTGGACTCCACTCTGATATAGTTCAGCTACGGGAAAAACTAAACAGATGTCAGTAAATGTTTAAATACTGTAATGTAATATGAGGGATCATTTGTGTAAATATAAAAATGTGCAGTTGCAATGTAAGTATGCTTGTAAACACATGTGCAGCTGTGATGTATGCTGGTGTAACAGTAAAGAGTACACAAATGTGAATCCAGTCATTACTGAAACTCAAGTGTTCCAAGGTAAATGGGACCAAAAGACCAAGCCAAGACCGAGATATCAGTCATCCTGTAAAAAGCCAGTCTTACTAACAATGTCAAAACACATGAGTGCTTTGTTTGCATGAGTGTCAGCAGGCAATGCAGTGTTTTTCATTTATTCCCCATTAACCATAAATTCCAATGCTATTAAATAAAAAAATAAAAAAATGCAAGGCTAGCTTCATTTCTAAAATAATACATGTATTTCTTATTGGAATTTAACATTTGACAGAAATATTGGGGCGGCAGTAGCTCAGTAGGTAGATGGATCACCTGTTATCAGCATTGCATACTGTCATTGTGTCCTTGGGCAAGACACTTCACCCAGTTTGCCTGCAGTGTGTGTGGCACTGTTGTATGAATGTGTTAGTGATGACTACTATTATTATAAGAAGAGAGAATTTGTTACTATTATTAGCAACAATGGTTTGCCAAGTACCACATATAAACATGTTTTACTGTTAACAGCTGCTGTATTTACAGTGCATACATTACTCATAAATGCTACAGTATTGTAAGACATTCCATCAAATAAAGGTTTAGAGCTTACCTTAACCTTTTAGCTCTGAGTGTTGGACTGATGTGTTCCTGCTCTTTTCTTCACCTCCTTAAACATGTATTTGTACAACTATTTTTATTTTATTCATCTATAGTAGACATAGCCTGCACTGGAATAGCTTATATTTTAGGTGTTAGCAAGTAGTGCAGACCAACAGCCAATAGAACCATCCTTTATTCAGTGTGCATTGTCCAAAGTTTGCTTCAGATATTGTTTATATAACATTTAAGGAACACAAACTGTATGACGACAGTGTTTATACAGCAGAGAGCTCTTTTCTGCACACAGCTGTGGAATCACAATTTTCTCACTGATCATTTCATTGTAATTTTTCAAAATAATTTTACGGCAATAATTTTTGTTTGTGTGGTTTACAAGATTTGTATTTTGAACTTTAAACTGCAATAAAATCATCAAAGATCAATATTTTTCCAAACTTTTAAAATTATTTTTATAAAAGGGTTCTGAATTAATTTATACAATGACTTAATTAATCACCATCAATAATTAACCCTTTAGATGCCTGTTTCTGGCATAAACATTTGACCGCTTTTGTGAAAAATACATTACAACTTCATATTATAAAAACAAATTTGACTTTTACTATTTTTAGTATGACTGGCCTAACTATCTCAGTAATCAGTGAGAAGATTGACTTTGGTGCATTATTTGTTTTTGTGTAATGTCAGATCCAATAAAAATGTTGCTAGTGGAAATTTGAGTACCATAGACTTCCATAAAAAATAATGAAAAAAATTGTCTTTTTTTGTGTTTTCCTGCAGCAAACTCCATGGAATTCAGTAAAATTAAATACAAGTGCAAAATTTTACAAAATTGCTATATTTATATCACCTCTAACTTTTTCCAGGTTTTCATAATGTGCTGAGTCTGCACAATTAGCTGAAACATTCTCACCGACTTTGATTTTTGGTCACAGTGGCCTGTATCTGGACATTTTACAGAAATTATGAAAATTCTAATTTTTCTTGTTTGTGTTATCAGGTGTGTTTGTTACTCAGTGAAAAAAATGCAGAAATCAACTAGATTTGAGTGGAAACATAAAATTTGAGGCCTTATCTTCAAAATGAATGCAAAACAGTATGGAAATCCTGATTTTATGATGCTGTGGCCAAGGAATAAAAAATACTGTTTTTTTTGGCTTTTTATGAGTTTACAAATGTGCATTTTTTTTACATAAGGAAATCAGTGTCTGAGATTTGATTACACACAGACACACTACTGGAAAATAGTTTTTCACCTCAACTATTCAGACTCAAAGAGGACATCACTAACTACACATCAAAACCATTTTAGGTTGAAAACTATTATTTTAAACTGGTTTGCAGCCATAAATTACACAATAACGCCTATTTGTTGTAAAGGGTCACAATAAATGTCAGTGGGGAGGGGCTAAAATGAGGCAATTTTTGGATTTACCTCATTTTTACAAAATTTTATGAGGTCTGCTGCAGAGAAATGGGAAATTCCAGGCAAAATCATTTTTACTTTAATTTAAAAGAAGGAGGGGAGGTCGAAAAATGTTTTCAATGGAAGTCTATGGTACACAAATTTCCACTAATGACACAAACGTAACAAAAACACCTCACACATTCAAAATACATCAGATTTGGATGAAACCTAGAAATTACAAAATTTCTTGCAAAACACACATCCTTACCAATTTTCATGGATATTGAACAATTACAGCCAAAGTTATCTCAATAAATGCACCCTCAACTTTACAAAAGATTAAGTCCTAAAAAGCAACATATAGCCCCTTTAATTAATACATGACGCAAATGCAGCTTTTCACTGCTCATCTCTCTTGATCTATAATCTCTTTTGTCCCTTTTTTTGGTCCCAGCCCTCCAGTTGAGCTTTCTTTGCCCTGAGAAGGTAGTTTAGAGGCAGACTCTGGGGGGTTTTGTGGCATGTCGGGCTCATGTTTCTTCGTTTTACTGCAGTCACATAGTTATTTACCTCCTCACCGTCTGCGTCCATCTCAGAGAGGCTCTCCACTGAGTTTTGTTCTGCTGCAGGCCAGTGTCAACAACATTTATACACAGACTCACAATAGTGTTTATTTTACTCTGAATTCCTTGAGGATAATGGGAGAATAGAGGCTGGATATGTGTTGGAGCTTGTCTTTTGGAAGAAGAAAATGTGAAGTGTTGCTCAATCCTATTCTCTCAGTATGTGCCACCCACCATTGACTGCTGACTGGATTTGATTAAAGGCAAAGGAAGTTAAAATCTGCATGACCTTTAAAGTCCTTTCCTCAAACTCCTAAACCCTGCCCCTTATAACTTCTGGGAACCATTTTTATGCTACTTGGACAAAATGAGTGTTATAAAAATTACACTAGCAAGGCATGGATTAACCCTGCAGAAGTCTTTGACAATGGAGTTTTTCTTGTATCACCATTTTGTGTGCATGCATACTTGTGCAGATGTAAACAAGATAGACAAGAGCACATATAAATTAAATGTATTTTATATTTATATAAATTAGCATATTTACAGTGTACAAAAGAGATAATTATTTTATTTCCCCAAGAAATCCTTATCATAGTTTTTGATTTTGTTTTTGTTTTCATAATTTTGTGTGTTATTTTATTTTATTATTTTAGGGGCACATATATACATCCCATGGGGTGCCTTCATGTTTATTATGTAGGGCAGGTTTAAAACTTTCAGTCTATCTTCTCTCTATTTTGTTGTATAATCCTGCAAGCATTCATTATGTTGCTTATTTGGAACAAAAGGCAAGTTGTGAAATACAGTTAAGTTTGCAGTAGTCTCTAAATTAGTAGTGATGTAGGATTGTAACACTGGATAATGGGGAATCAAACCGGCAACCCTCCAGTATGTGAGTGACAAAAAAAAAAAAAAAAAAAAAAACACACAAAATCTTCTATAGTTGTGAATGTTTCAGCATATTTTTCATATAATAATGTTGTTTAAATTATGCAAAATCAATTTTTCTGAGCTTTCTACCATCTTAATATGTTCAACACCGCCCTCATCCACTGGCCAATCAACACACACGCACACGCACACACACACACACACACACAAAAAAAACTCAAACTCTGCTGCCCCCTGCTTGTCTCTTGTTTCTTTATGGCACCAGTAGACTACTCCTAAAAGTCTGATAATATTCTAAAGGTTGTCACATGTGCAATGTTGTTCTAGAAGTGACCCAGATTGGTTTAAAAATATAAATCATAAAATATTATATAGTCACTTTAAGTAAATGTATGAAGCAAAAAGCAGCTTTTCACTGCCCGTCTTCATTCATCTACAGAATAATCCGTTGTGTTTTGGTCTTGAGCAGCAGCCTTTAGAGGACCTAGGTTAATAGAAGTCAACTTTCTAAAGTCATTTTTCTGAGAAATCACTGTGAGGGTAATATTACTTTGCCACAGAGGCATGTGAACCTCTGCAGACATATGCTTCTCATTACTTTGCCTTTTACTTTCGGTGGGCTTTTTTAGGATTTTGCAAAACAGGACAGTCAATTTCTAATTAGGCATATGTTTCAGCGTTTGGAGGTAGTCTTGCATAAAGACACCTACATTCAAGGTTCAAGGTTCAAGGAGTCTTTATTATCCCCAAAGGGCAAATTGTTTTAATTGTTTTGTCAAGTCATTCCTCCTGGAAGGAAAGTTGTGGCTCAATGAGTGAGGCACAGTGAGGTTGAGGCACTAGATGAAACAGCAGAGTAGATAAATGCACACATAAACACAGTTAACTTAACGCTTAAATAAGCAAAATGTGGAAAATGCAGACTTTACAGTAAATAGTGGGTACTGCTAGCAGACCTTACATCTCACATTTGTCTCTTTACTGACCCCTTGTGGCTGGAGTTAATATCTTTTGGGATCTCCATGTCTCTGAATGGTACAGAATCATGTAAGACTTTCATACACTTTCTTAGATGAGATAAAGTAAATGCCAACAAGCACAAATTGTAAAAAAGAGAAAAAAGGAACTGGCTGCTCTTGGTTTTCAAACAAAGACATTAGAGGGTGCTCTTGGTAACATGGGACAGACACTGTAAAACAAAACTGGAGACCCAGGCACTCCAAAAAGGACAACAAGGAACAAGGAACAAGGAAGTATACTTTAAAAGGCCTTCATCACATAAGTGATGTGAGCCCTGACAAAGACCTTTAGTAGGAAGAAACATGTTGGCTTTTTAATGATTTGGCCACTGAAAGAAAGGCCTTTTAAAGTATTCTTCCTTGTGCTGTCATCACTTTTTGGAGTGCCTGGGTCTCCAGTTTTGTTTTGAAATACCAGCAAGCTTTGGCATATCATATGCCTGCACTTAAGGAAGTTAAAAAGGGGGGTTGTTGGTCTACACAGTTTGTCAACATTGATTCAACGGTAGTGGAAAATCCTACTGAGAAAGTGGCTTTGCATCCTGGCTATGTCTGCAAATTCAAAGCAACAGCAAAAAATGCAAAGAAAAAAATATTTATACTTAAATATTGCTATTTATGTATTTATTGCAGAATAAAAAGTCTGTCTAATCATGATTTTATTGTATAATAGTGAAGTTATAGTTTTACTAAATTTTATAATGAAAACAGCATAAACAACGTAGGCATGTCACTGGTTGTGAAGACTGGGAAGATGATAAAAATAGTTACTACAGCAGAAACAGACAGAAGCCTAACTTTTTCAGGTTTTGCGCCCTCTAAAGGACTCAGAGTTCAACTTCACCACCGCAAAGACAACCACAGAAAACATGCTAAGGTAAAATCAAGGTTACAGTGCCAGACTGAACAAATGACCCGGAACATTATTACCACAAATTTCTCTCCTGGTGCTCAGTCTGTAGAATGTGTATAATATTGCTCAATACTACTACTTGTCATTAGTTCATGCTACATTTGAAATTAGTGGAGATAATTATGCTAACCATTTTTATAAGGCATGCTACACTTCCGGTGTTAGCTTGCTGTTAGTGTTAGCAAGCTTATCTAGAATGTCACAAAGAGAAAGCAAAAAATACCTTTTTCTGTGGGTGATTAGGCTTTTGTTTGTCTGTCTGTAAAAATTATGAATAAGGGCTGACTTTGATTATTTTGTGCTGGAGATATAGGTCCTTTCCCTTAGGGATAGACTGCATTGATGATTGTTTAGTTCAGACATCTGCAATGCGGCTCTTTAGCCCTGCTCTTGAGGCTCCTTGGGGATCTGATCTGGTTATGTAAAGTCTATAAAGGAAAAAGCAGACGACTGTGGAATCAACCTGCATCTGCATTAGCTTGTCAATTTTAAATAAAAATCTCTCCCTGTTTTCCAGTAAATTCTAGACTAACTGTTAAACTATTATAATAAACTTTTAGCCTTAATTGTCCAATGCAGTTGCACGCACAGACTGATCAGAAGAGCCACACACAAACACCTGGTCTAGTCAGATGGTATAAAAGTTATAAATTAGCTTTTATAGAACCTAAATACTTTGTTTTAGCATGTCTACTAGTTTTTGAGCTAAGTGAGTTGTGTTGAAGATCTATTATTATGCTACTTTCTTTTTTACCTTGTACCCATGCTATAATGTTGTTTGCACTTCAAGTACATACCTGGAGTAATATTTTGTTTCACTCAAACATGTTTGAGTAATCCTGTATGCTGAGGCCATCCCCTTCTCAAGAGCTGAAAACGCTCGGTCTCCACTGCCCAGGAAAATCTGCTAAAGCCCATACACCATCACTGGACTTGCTCTGATAATTTCAGAGCTTAAATGATTGTCACTACAAAGCAGTCAATTCATTTATCTATCTGTCAGCGTCATGTTGCTAATAGCTATGCTAAATAGCCATTTTATAATCTGTCCAGTCCCCACCGTTGCCATCAGGGTACGACAGACACCTAATCCAAGTGTTCCATGCATACACATTATGTCAAGTTATAAAACATGGAATACTTGTGCAAAGGAACAAAAAAAAAAAAAAAAAGCATGGACAAAGCATAATATGGGACCTTTAATAAAGCAAAGGATATGCATTATCTGGCAAACTATGGGCCCACTGTCTGTGGGTATGTCTGGTTCACGTCAAGGTCACATTAAAATGGTTTCAAGGCGGTTATAAGTTAAGAAAATTGTGTATTATTGCTTTTAACAAGTAAAAAAAAAAAACAGTTTACTTTCACATGATGCATTCCTTGAGAAACCAATTTTCAAAGAAATGCAGCACCAGGGAGAGATGAGCTCTGGGTGGAAGTGTTGCCAAGAGATGGTGCGATAAACTTGACCCAAAACGGAAGTAATCAGTGCTTATTACAGACCCCACGTCAGCGTTGGGCCCGCTCTGGTGGGCACTCACCAAAACACACGTTCACAGGGCGTACCTGCGTCACCTCGGTACGCACTGTTCATGTTTTCCGTGGGATAAATGTGCTACAATTTCGGCTTTTTTGTTTACTATTTGACTGTCATTCAAGACATGTGTTTCAGTTGGCCTAATACAACACTTCCCATTTCATCATATTTTCTGAAAGTCTGACAAAGAACAGACTTTCACAACAGTGTAAATATTCACTTAGTGAGCTTTAAATAGTTGTTGTGAGGTTCTCACCCTCAGTTTTTACCATTTTTAGACAACCTTTGCTCTCCTTTGACATGGGAGGTCATTGTCAAATATATCACTGTCACTACAGATTTTCTGCTCCTTTCACATACAGTACAGTATATAGTATATCTAATTTAGTCGTTTTATGCATATCATAGCTGTTTTTGCACACCCACTAGAAACCAGTTTGCATTTGCTAATTACCACAACTATCTTACTAGACCCAAACAACAATATTTAAAATGCTTCATTTCAATAAAAGTATGTCTGTTAAGTGCTAGTGTTGCGTTGGTGAACAATATCTGGATGCTATTGAAGATCTATAAATGAATTACAGACACCATAGTTGGATCTGTCACTGTTTTATTTGCACATAACAGTTTTTTTTTCCATCAAAGCTGCACTGGCATCTGCTTGCTGTCAGAGCAGACAGCAGACCATCCATTTTGTTCATTAGCGGACCTTGCACTGCGTTTCCCATGGTTCTTTGTTTGTGTGACATTCATGAACTATGGCCTGTGAGCTGATAATGTCAGACAAAATGAGCTAACTTACAGTTTCCTTAAACAATAGACACTATTCATGCAGTGTTCACTGAGACATTTCATTTAACAACAAGTTATTTATTGCTGTAGTGTAGAATATTAAGATTTTTGTTCCCAACAAAATCATTCTATGCTGCATAAGCATTGTCAACATGAAATATACTTTTACATTCAAAAATTATTGACACTGTAAAAAATAATAAATTAACATAATAAATAGTCTTTAAATTGACACAAGCAGCAGAGGTATCAAATGCATATTAATGAATAGTCTTCAATCACATTATTAGCTTAAACATAAAACTGTCCAAAATGACTTCATGATAAAAAAGATGGATGACCCAACCAGAGGTTGGAGGTATGTTCGGGGCACAGACTAGGTCAGTGGGTTGAGTCTGTTCAGGAATGTTGACGACCCTTGCCCCAGTGTCCTGTCCAAGTGTCTGTCCCAAACCAATACTGTTCAGTTCAATGGTGCCACAAATATTTCTACAACACCTTACTATCACAGCAGCTTGGGGGCTGGAGCAGAGGCATGTGAAGTGGAAACAGGACTGGGACAGATAACCCTAGTCCACTGCTGCTAGAAGCCAAGCTTGTCCCTGGGACGCTCCATGCCTCGTCAGGTTGCCTCGGGCCCATGAAGTGCTGATTAGTGTTTGCAAAGGCCATAGATAAGTGCAGAGGAAGACCGCTGTCAGGGGGAAGAGAAGGAGGGGCAGCTTCACCGGTTCCTACCAGTTTGCGCTTGCTGCATAGTGCGCTCAGTGGGCCTTTTGGGAACTCTCAATGGTATGAGGACACACCTCACTATCACCACTGTCAACATCAACTCCATCTCAATGCTTTTCTACTGTCCTCACATTGCTGGGTTTAAAGCGTTTTGAGCATTTTTTTTGTCAAGTTCAGATTGTCCCCTCTTTTGTTGGTTTATCTCCATTTCAGCTTATAGTTGACTTTCACATTACTTAGCATGTAAGTCTGTAAAAGCCTGCACTATCTGCAGCCACACTCTGCCACTACCATGCCTTCATACTTGTACTTGTAGGTGACCACACCAGTATCGTCCAAGTATAAGAGAGAGATGGGATCCAACTTGGTGGGAACACAACATGCTCGAGATGCCTTCTGGGGACTGTTGATGTTGACCAATGTTTGGACGATGGCATGTTTAGTGGGTGTTACGTGTTTTGTCAACGGGAAGGAGCACACCCCAGTACACTCAAAGGCATCATAACCAGTGGGAGCCAAGATCCAACTGTCCCAACCAATATCTTTAAACTCCACATACAAGGACTGTTTCTTGCAGTGGTTTCCCTTGGCATTACGACGAATCCGAGCTGCGGTATCATAGATAAAGTTTGACCTCATTTGAATTAGGTCCTCTTCATCTGGCTCTGCTTCATCTTCATACAAATCTTTGTTTTTCTCCAAGTCGTTCCAGATCTCATTCTGAATAACCATGTTGGAGGTTTCATGGTCGATCATCTCATTCAGCTCGCGCTTGTCTTCTCTGTGATCGCTACTTTGGTCATCGGAAAAAACTATGAGCAAAGGCTTGTGTTTTTCCTCAGGGTTTGTGTCGATCTTCATGTCTCCTTCTTGCAAAATCTTATTATCACTTTCATTTGCCATTTCGGGAATGTTTTCCTCACTGACCACACTTGCAATGTGCACTTCCAGCTGATGCGTAGTGCCTTGTTCAGAATTCCTCCAACGCTGAACGGCCACAGTGAGGTCGAATGCCTCCCAGCCGTTGTCAGTTCCAAAGACCTGTCGGGACGCCAACTCTGTTAGCTGTATTTGTTCAGTGTCCCGTCTGAATCTATCTCCTCTCACTGGGGTGTCCTCTGTCGTGTTGTTGTTGTCTTCCTCTGTGGACTCCAGCTCGAAGATAGTCACTTTTCGGTCCACACCAGCATACAGGTGTCGGTCAGTCTGGACCAGGGTGTAGAGGCGCAGCTCAGCGGCTGTTACTCGCTCATGGTGTGGGACAGAGACATTAAAGAGGAGTCTATGGCGCCGCACTCCTCCAGCATCGACAACACTGGGGGACGGATCTGGAAAGGGCACAGTACATTTTATTATTAACGCAACTAAAGAACAGGAATATAGACATTTGGAGACGTTTTAATGGCTTAATAAAAATCCATCTCTCATTTGAAAAACTTCTCAAATTTCAAAAGTAAGTAATGTCAGGAATACTGGAAGGACTGAGGAAGTCTTGTGAAAGAGAGACAAAACAAATCCAAGCACATAATTTAGTCCAGATGTCTACCTCTATACTAAAAACTACTATGGCCTGAACAAATCTCAGCTTTTTTAAATATTATAAAGCTACTTTAAAAAGCATTTCTTGTGGACACCCTTATGAAAAGAAAAATTGTAACTGGGTAAGACCTTTTTTGTTTTTACCTGCTTGGTCTAACAGGACTTAATGTAAGTCACTAAGGTTTTTAATATTCTTGATCATGTGCCAACAAACTGCACAATGAATACACTTAGTCATCATGACTGAGGATTTACATTCTCAGGATGATTGTTTTATTCCATGTTTAACTGCTATAAATTTCAACTAAACTTGTGCAAAACTTTTTGCTTTAGGGAGCATTGCCTTCTTTAGCATCATGGGCCAATGTTATATTCATAAGTTACTAAATTCTTTGTTAGTGACTATATGATGTACCAGAAAGTCATACAGGCATCATTTTGTGATAAGTAATAAATAGATGCAGGTGTCAAATAGTGCCATACCTTCATTCTTGAAGCTGCGGATGATGTTAGCTGTGGGCATGGCATTGTGGTCGTTAGCAAAGCGGTTGTACAGCTCCATCATGTACTCAGGGGGCTCTTCTCTGGTGCTTCCTGGAGGCAGCTGGGGTGGACCAGAGCCACTCAGGTTAAATGTCCGCAGAAACTGTTCCTTTAGGCTTTCCAGTAACTGCATGTTCACTGCACCGTCCTGCTCCAGTTCAGATATATTCACCACCCCTCCATGGCCGTCCCCCAGGCCTGGATCTGGCCGATGCCTCTGATGGGTGCTGCAGAATTGGGCTGCTCTCAGAGCACAGAGGGCCCTGGAGCAGTGCAGTGAAAAACAGCAACAGCACAGGCTTGGAGCTGCAGATGGTTCCCGATTCAGAGACCCAAATGCTCGCCATGGGAAAAATCTTCTCCCTGGAGTTGACACCCTTGGGGTTGTCAATGGGGTGTTGCAACCGTGCAAAAAAGTAAGTCCACTTAAACTTAATGTTAATAGCAGTCAAAGACAGTTGTCTCTTGGTCACAGGTCAGTAGTGCTGTTGACCACTCAGATAGTTAGTCTCTGTAACAGGTTGTGTCTTGTTCAGTAGATAAGGCAGTTTCTTGCAGCATTTATCCTCATGCACACCTTTTGAAGTAGTCTGTGTGCGAGCTGTGGTTCCGGTGACAGGGTGGCCAGGGTCTGGTGTTGTCCGTGCCACTCATCTCTGACGTGCCTCTGCTTGGTCAGTTCTTCTCTGAGCTCTGCCTTCTCATCCCAGTGATGTCCTCTGGCCTTATCTTTAACATGATAGGCGCTGCATAGCTCTTGGCTTCAGTGTGTGTGATGCACATGAGCGTGTGTCGTTATCTCACTACTTCCTTAATGAGGATTTTATAAACACCGGCCTCCAGCCTCCTTCTTGTGGAAGTGCTATTTTGTTTGGGTGGGTGCTCCACAGTTGATATTCTCCATCTGTTTATTTGTGTTGTAAATGGTGGGCTTCTGCTAGCTCCTGTTTAGGCTCTATTGACCATTTGTTTTCAACAGATACTCCACAGCTCACTTAATGCATTGAATGTAAAAAGATATATCTATGAAACAACATGAGCCTAGAAGGAACTGTTGGTAACGAAGAGTGAGCTCTAATGATCAATAAAAACTCACTGCCTATGAAGATAATGTTGAAGTAAGGACTGGCTCAATGAATCCTTGCTCATATTGAGTCCCATTCAGAAAGTGTTTTCGATTAACATGTAATTACAATATAGAATATTTCTGTGCCCCAGTCTCACATTTCCCAAACACTTCTCAGGAAGGCTATCTTCATAAAAACACAACAATCTAGAGTTCATTATTTCTAGCTATGACAACAAAGAGACATGTTCCTGTCATTAGCTGTAGACTTTCAAAGCTTTCTTTGAAAAACCTTGCATATAGAATATTGAAGTGTTGAAGTCTTTCTAAGCTTGCCTTAGCTAATAGCTGCATTAGCTAGCTTGTATTTATAGCTAATTTATAGCTAACTTTGTTGCAGTCATTTAGGGTCAAACAAGATTAGTTTTGTTTTTATCACTGGAAATAGGTCAACATGTTCTTGCCGTGTAGATATCATGTAGATATCACATACTGTTGTTATTACTGTATTAGTAGACTATAGCAGACAGTGACATGTGTGTGAAGGGTCTAAATTAATACTAACGTTTTGACACAAAGCTGGAGAAATATCGCATTAACTTATCCTGCTTAGCAAGCGAGATTTAGGAGAGATTTGTGACTTCACAGTATAAAAGCTGATAAAGGCTGATTAGCCTTAGTCATGAAAAGTCTGCAAAATACAATTGTAACTTTGGCTTTTTACAATTTTCAGGTTATTATTATTTTGATTCATTTAATTGCACTTGGTTATGAGCTACCCTAAGGTTGATTAGCCTGTGTAAAGTTTTTACTTTACTTACTTAAATTTAAATTTATACTATACAGATTTTCTAAAAGTGTATGAGAAAAATGAAAGGGAAATTTACTTTAGGCACCAGTGGCGGGTTGGTACTGTTGCGCTCCATAAGCCTCTTAGCAATTGATAAAAAAAATTAAATCAACAACTACTGGACTTACTTCAGTATCAAAGCTAACGTTTCACCATTAACCAGGAGGCTTCATCAGAGCTGGATTAGTAACTGACAGCTATGATGAAGCCACCTGGTTAGTGGTGAAACGTTAGCTCTGATACTGAAGTAAGTCCAGCAGTTGTTGATTTGATTTTTTGATTAATAGAATCTGCCTGGATGTCTCAGAATCTACATGGTTTTATTTTATTTTTCCTCTTAGCAATATCTGTAAACAACATAGCAATGCTGAAACACATTAGCATAGTAGATGCTACTCTACATTGACAAAACCAGCCCAAATGTTCGACCTTGTTTATCAGATTATTATACTACTATTATAGGTGTTTATTGTTTGGCTACATAATATAAGTTCTTGCTACCTGCCTCCCCTTTGCAAATGCTTTCAATTGCCTGCACAGATGGTTCTGTGTAGCGCTCAATGTGTGGAGCCGACCATCTGTCTTTTGCCATGTTACAAGATAGCCTGTTGTTTGCACACACTTCTTGCCAGATCTGAATAATTGTCCTATTAGTCACCTGATCTCTCACTCCGGTCCACTACTGTCCATCATTCCTGAGCTTCTTTGCGTGACCCGCAGATACACTCCTGCTTATGGTGCGTCACAGTGTGGGGCAGGAACCAGCTTTTCCTGGCCCTACCATTCATCTGCCAGGCTGACACTTGACAGACATGGCCTTATCTGTCGCTCGGCTGCAAAAACACATTAGCACATCTTCCTGACAGGCAAGAGAAGGTTTGATAAAGACGCTGTCCTTTGGTACACTATCGCATGGTCCCCTCATATTGTCCCTATTATTGACTATAGTGGCTGCCAAACTCAGATTTAAGAGGCCATGGTCCATATTTTTGGAGTGAAATGTTGGCCATGAAACATATTGTACAGTTTTTATCCAGATGTTATGACTGTAACATGTTCCCATAAATTGTACTAAGCTCATGGGCATTTAACACACAGAACCAAGCCAAAGAAAACTTCTAAGTCAGCAATATGTGTACTGTTTCACAAAGGGAGGCTAATCTAAACCTCTTTGCAGTTATAGTCTGCAGAGATCTGTAGTAACAATGCAAGTTAAACATCTTATATTTCTTGAGACGCACAAATTATACATTACGCCGGCCAAAGTACTTGGAAGTAGTATAACTGTCAGAATACTTTTTGTTTGTAATATGTCATGTAGAGAAAAAAAAAGAAAAACTGTTGTTACTCTTGTAACATTAGAAAATCATTGTATATCTTTATAAATGATATGGGCAATATGGCTGCTCATTTTCTTCTTTATTTCAGTTAGCTGTGATGGGTCTGTATATCCCTGCTTCTTTGGGCCTGAAGTGGGTTACAGCATAGAGCTACACTGACATACAACCATTCGTCTTCACATTCATTCACTATGGGCAAGTTACAGTCACTAATTTACCTAAAAATCTTTTTGAGTTTTGTAATTTACTCACCACTTAAAATTGTGTTAAACAGAGCCGGCCCATGGTATAGGCGATACAGGCATACAGCACGCAATAGGGCCTAATGAGCCTGATCAATAACAAGTATATACCTAGAAATGATGGACATTAGGGAGAGTTTTGAGTCCACAGATGTGTTCTACACTTGTCAAGCTTTAAATCACTTTTTGTTTGATGACAATCGACCTCATACTCATGAAGATATGATCACAAAAGGCTCATGAAATGTCCTTTTTTTTTAAAATTAGTTTTTAACCATGCTATAATGTTTGCACCTCAAAAATGTAGCCAGAGTAGTGTCTTGTTTTATTTACACGTTTGAGTAGTCCTTTATGCTGAGGCCGTCACCTTCTCAAGAGCTGGAAAACGCTCTACAGTGACACGTGAAGCCAGGAAGTGCTCCTGCGGGTTTCCAAAGCCCATTCACCATCACCAGACTCGTTCTGATCATTTCAGTGCTTAAATTGCCGTCACTATGAAGCAATCAGCTAATTTATCTATCTATTTTAGCGTCATGTTGCTAATAGCCATGCTAATTAGCCATTTTAAGTTCTGTCCATTCCTCACCATTGCCAACAGGGGGTGTCAGGCACCTAATCCAAGCATTCTCTGCAGATTGAAAGAAACAGCTCCAAAAAAGAAGACATTTTCCATACATATACATTATTTTAAGTTATAAAAAAAAATTAAATAATGCAACATCATTTCAAAAAGCCTGAAAAATACATAACACTTTAAATTATACCAAAAATACTCACAAACACATATTTTTTGGCAACTGGCATTTGTCATTTGCATAGCCATAACCACTCTTTTAAACACAATTTGGCCACTTTATGCAGCAATTAACTTTCACACAGATTTACAACAAGCAAGCTTCTGCTAAATTCAATGTCACAATATAGTTATTTTTACTGGAAAAGTAAAAAAAGTAAGTATGGTAAATACAGGCACCGTGGTATTCCTTGAAGCAACTGGAGGTGATGGCTGAGGAGAGGGAAGGTCTGAACTGCCCTCAGACTGCTACTGTCTCTCCCCTTGTCATATATGTGGAAATGTGTGTGACTATGAAAATAAAAAAAACACTTAAATATATAATTTATTAACCTTTCAAACAACACCAGTTACATTTTATGCATCATACATTCAACACATCTTATTATTTGCCAGTGGCTGCAATCATTCCTGTAATGAGTCCATCTTTCAGTAAAGATGGCAGCATATCTTGCACAATAGTTCACATATCAAAGCCGTTCCCACACTGGGGTCTTTATACTCAGTGAAGAGTTGAGTCTAAAGACATTAATTCATTGGGAGCTGCAAAGCAGCTGCAAACAAACAAGCCTTTTACTGTATCGCTTCAGGCCTTTTGAGAGCTCACAGGCAGCAATCCCTTGTCATCCCACACTCCACTGTAGACTATTGCAGACTATTGCAGAGGAGTGTTTGGGTCATAAATCTCTCAGAACTCCTGCCCCTGTTCTTTTTACGATGGTGTTTTCATGGAGAGGAACTGCTGAATGTCCTTCTGCAGCTCTGCGTTCCTCTTCTGGGCCTCGTCTCGGCTGCGCTCAGCATTTTTCAGGCATATCTCCAGAGCGGCCACACGGCGGTGCTCTGCCTCCAGTTCAGACCTGAGCTCAGCCACGGTTGCCTTCAGCTCCTTGTTCTCCTTCTGCAAACTGCAAAAACACAGATGGGTCAGTGGTCTGTTGCAAATATGAAATTCACCCTACTACAGTTTTAGAGAGGCACGTGTCAAACTCAAAGCTCGGGGCCATATCCTACCTAAAATGTTATTGAACCAGCAAAGTTTAACAAAATTGAAGATAATACCATATACACAAACTGAAACCAAACCCACAGATCTGTCATATATATTCGGTTAAATGATATAGATACTTAATTGATAATAAAGTAGTGTTTTTTTTTTTGTTTTGTTTTGTTTTTTTTCATGGGAGCTTCCTCACTACACTAAGATCTATTGATTCAGACTAGAATTTATAATGACTAAAATAGACATAGAGTAGATGTCTGGTAGCCAGGGCCATTTCTAGCTATATGCAGACTATGGATAGGGCCCCACAAGCCATTAGGACTGAAGGAGACCGAATGTTCAGGTTTATCTGAGGAGAATTGTTGTGCAGATGTTAGTTGTCAGATATATGCCACTTAACGTTACTTAATATGAATTTTGTATGATAAATTTATAAAGTTTATATGTGCACTACTGCTTTAGATAACACGACTTAAGTGAGTAATAAATATTAGGCCTTTGTTATTTATTTTGGACTATTGTGGCGTGAGGAGTGAGTTGTTGTAATATTTTATCACATATCTTTCTAGAGTGGCCAAATTTAAGATGTTTCATTTTAATTTGAGAATTATATGTATTATATAATTGTATGACTGTTTCCTGTTTTGCTTGTAAAGTGTAATAGATAATGACATGTTCATGGATCATCAAGCGATTAGGATTCTCTCTATTGTCATTTGGCAAACTAGGGGCCCCAATACAGCATCTTGCATTAAGCCCCCATGTAGCTAGAAACGGCTCTGCTGGATGCTTATCTTCTCTTTCACAAACTAACTTCATATCTTCTTTTACTACATCCATAAACCTCTTCTTTAGTTTTCTACTCTTTTTGTCTAAGAACATGTATTTCTTCTCTTTCTCTCTGTGACCAAAGGTAGCTCAATTTCCACCAGACTCAACAACTCTCTTCATTTATCTATGTTTGGGGGTAGCATGTTATATTGAAATTTGAACTCACCTGTCGACAGTCTGTGGCCCGTCTGCCTTTGCTTCACATTTGCTGTTGTCCTGATTTGTAGCGCTTGGTTTCTCAACACTATTTAGATGCGTCAGACTTAGAGCTTTCTTTTCAACACTGTCACTTTGAGTTTTTGCCTCGTCAAATTCTGGAATCACACCGTGGTCACTACCTCTCCTGGCTTGAAACTTCAGCTCCTCTTCCCTCTTGCTCTGCGTAGACGTCCCGAAAAACGACCCGGAACTTTTGAGGTCTAGGATCTTAAAGATATCTTCAGAAAATGTCCCGCTTTTCTCGTCGAAGGACTCTTGTATGCGGCTCCAGCGGTTCACGGCCTCTGCTTTGGCTGCCACCCCGGACAGAGGGCAGTTAAAGGTGGGTAAGGTCTGGGTACGTTTGCGGGGAACTTCCATGCAGTCCTGAGCAGAGGGTAAAATGGACTCTTGTACTGGGAGGGATCTAAACGGGCCGGGACTGTCCTGGTCCTCCTCCTCCTCTGGGGACTCGGACAGAGAAGTGTCACAGAACTAAGACACAAGAAAGAAAAATATTTAATAACTATATCTATTTATATTGTAAATGTGAGGCATTTAGTGGCTTATTTTCAATAAAAGATAGTTTGGACATTTTTCAAACAAACAACACCACAAGACAACGTAGTTCCATCAAATATCTGCTCCACAAAGGATATTTCCACTTTATGTAGCTGAGAAAGGCCTAAATCTTGGCGCCTATAGCATTTAGGTTGGACAAAATAAATGGATGTGGACACTTCCCATTTGTAGTAGACTTAACCCTTGTGCCCCAATGAGGACAAAAGTGTCCTTTTCAAATTACATTTTTTTGATAACTTTGCAGTGTTTCTTACCTTTTCTATGGAACCTGGCTCAGGTGTGTATTTTATCACTAAATTTGATATTCTAAACATAAATCTAATATTATATAATTTTCACACTAACTAAATTTGTTATGTTGCTCTGGTTAAGTGACAAAATGTCCTCATCAACAAAACTTCATAAAAAATGTATCATAAAAAAATGTATTCATATTTTTTTGTTTGCATAAATCTTTTAATCAACTTCTGCCTTGATCATAAATACCAAATATTGAATTATTTTCAGTATTTTAACCCTTTTTATGCCAGTGTATGTAATAGCATTTTGTGTGTGTGTGTGTGTGTAAAAAACAGACACAAAAAATTCAATATTTTTAATATTCTCAAGTGGATTTTTCTAGGGAGATTATTACAGCCTTGAGTATATCAAGTATTAATTACAACACTGATTTAGATGGCTTTTGGATTTTTGTAACAAATGTTTTTAACCAGTTTTAATGGGTTAAAATTAAATGGGCATTTTTAGATTTTACATAGCACAGGCAAAAATGATCACTAAAAATAAATGTTGTTGGTAATCTTTGATATACCCACGGCTGTAATAACCTCCCTAGAAAAATCCACTTTGCTTTGAGAATATTACAAATATTAAAAAAAAAAAAAAAAGAGAGAGAGATGCTATTACATACAGTGGCATAAAAAGGGTTAAAATTCAGAAAATAATTAAATATTTGGTATTTATGATCAGGGCACAAGTTGATTAAAATATTTATGCAAAAAAAAAAAAAAAGTAGAAAGATAATGAATGTATGTATGTCTTTTTGTATGCCTTTATGTCTTAACAGTAACAACACCACTTTTTAAAAATGGGGTATAAGGGTGTAGTGACAATCTTTATTTTAGCACAGGAGTCAACTGCAAGCCTTTCTGCCTGACACACTTGTGCCAGTGGCAGCAGGCCGGCCCTAGGCTCATCAGCTGAGAGCCACCCTTCACAGATGTTTGGCCCCTTTAATCTCAGAACATCTCAAGGCGGTGGGGCCAGCGTTAGGGACGTCTCCCTACTGCTTCCTGTGGCTGACCTAAGACCCTTGACTTCAGCTCTCTTCTTCTGAGGCACAAAAAGCCAAAAAAACTCCCCTTCTGCCAGCTACTTCTGTGCCCTAATCTTCTTTGGACCTGTCGCCCCCAGAGCTTTCAGCAGATGATGGGTAGATTTACCCAAAGCCTCTGCATCCCACTTCAGCTCAGTAGATACAGGCGTTCCAGCCACTCCACTTAGATTGCTGTACAACTTATCCTTCATCCGCTCAAAAGCAGCTTCTATTGTTTCTTCCCACAGCACAGTGAGTTCTGCTATTATTATTATTATTATTATTATTATTATTATATATTTTTTATCAAGTTTAAATTTATTTTTGAACTTTTAATAAAAATACTCATTATATGATGTTTTTAGAAGATTGTCAGATCTATTTAATGGCACATTCTTTTTATAATAATAATAATGCTTATGCAGCTCTTTTCTAGAAACTCAAAATCTCATTACAATTTGGTGCATTATACAGTCACCCCTCAGTCACACCTGATGGCAGTGAGCTACTCCGGTAGCCACAGCTGCCCTGGGGCAGACTAATGGAATGGTGGCTGCCAATATGTGGCTACGGCCCCTACAACCACCAAACGCAGTCATTCTAGCACATTCATTCAGGCAAGCGTCTTGCCCAAGGACACAACGACAGTATGCAATGCCGGTGGGGGGATTGAACCGCCAACCGCCAATCCTATAATATCTGTTCTGTTGAATGGTTATTGCTTGTGTATATGAAACATGTACAACAGTTTTGGTTTGTTATTTGGTGAACATTTGACTGTTACTGTATATTTTTGGTTGCATTCTCTATTGTCACAGAAGACTGACGTAATATTTTAAGCTTGCCATACCTCTGTGGATTCCCAGCCCACAAATCTTCGAGGAGCACTCTTCTGGCCGTCGGACTTGTTCGGAGGAGGAGATGGCAGCTCGTCTTTGGAGACAGGAAACAGCGTCTCATGTTGCCGGATCATCACCGTCATTAACCTCTGGATCTGAGGAGTGGCTGCAAAGAAAAGTGTGTATTTAAATAGAGTCTATCCCAAAAGTATGGGCCTTAGATGGAAGAACTATAATATCTGTAGGTAATAAAGGTCAGGCTGGTTATAAAATGTCTGTCCACCTTTCATGACAGTGATGGGATCCTCGAGCTGAGGCTTTAACAGGTTGATGCCCATTACCGTGGCCAGGTTCTGCACATTCATCTTATTCACCGTCGAGTACAGCTGGACCTCGAACAGGAAGCTAAAACACATACAGAGGGAAAATTGTTTTAAAAAAGGAGATGTATAAAACAGGACTAAACTAGGACCAAAAATAAACCAGGCCTCAGCAAAGAACTAGCACTTGCACCTGTCTGTGTCCACTTAATTTATCCCAAGTCTTAATTTAAACCAGACTAAACCCATAATTAAAACAAAATCTACAAACTAATTAAAACAATGACCAAAAGGTACTTGACATATTATATAATCATATCATATATTTAACAACATTCTTTTACTTGTGTATATTTCAAAATAAAAATTCTGAGTACATTTTTTAAAACATACTTTTACATGAATCAGTTTTGAATAGTTTTACTCAAGTAACATTTTAAATTAACATGTAAACTTGCGCTATTGCACTCGCCTTACAGAAAAAAGGCACTTGAGTACTTTTACCTAATATTATTTTGAAGTAAAAGTACTTCTACTTAAGTGCAGATTTTCAAGACTTCTTCCATCTCTAACCAAACCAGGGTTAAATCAGAAATTTACTCAGGACTACAAGGCCAAAACTTGACTTATCCCACACTGGCACAGGGGCTAAAAAAACTAAGACAAAACTGCAACTATGGCTGAGTGATGAATATTAATATACTAACACATCTGCTGCTTATTACATACTGCATTTCCCACAGTGCACTGCCTCTTGTACTCACCGACAGATATAACTGAGGAGATTGTAGTTCACTTTGGGGAGGAGGGCGACTTGTCTCTCCAATTTTACCCATCCCTAAAAAGACAAAAAGTTGAAGAGTTTTTTTCTCCATTACACATAAATGCAGTTAAATGCTACTTTCATTTAGAGCCTGTTGCACTCACTATTTTCCCGGGGGAGTCCAGCAGGTTGGTGCAGTCCAGAAAGTCCTGGTACTGGGTCCAGGGGACTACAGGCTCTGGCAGCTCACGGAGGTACAGTTTGAGCAGAGACGCCACCGTGTGGACATCGGTGTCACTGCAGATTAGAAAACAATGATAAAACCCCACCCAAACTACCAGTTTTGATTTTAATAATAATGATGTCACAGTAATTTTTCAAATTAGTCACTGCAGCAAACCAACAGTGAACAAGCATTGTCAATAGTCACATGCTGACCCTTTCTAATTCCTGTTTATTATCTGCTCCCCTGTGTGTTGTGTAAAGGCCTTTACCATACATTTTGATAATTTTGAAAAATTTTTGTTTATGTGGTGCTAATATTTCTTTGTCTCTTTTTTTAAGTGTAATAAAACACCAACCACAGCTCACGTTTGGCTGCTTTTTAAAATGATCTTGGTCATCTCTACAGAGGCACTGCACAATTATTACAACTTAAAACATTATTTATTTACTACTGCTTCTACTTCAATAGAAACAGATAAAGAAAGTAGTTTACCTCCTTAAACTTTTAAAGATATTTTTAGGCCTTTTTTGACAGTGTAGTCAAGAGCAAGGGGGAGAGAGTGGATATAGACACTCAACAAAGTGTCAGGGTCTGGAGTCTAACCCACAACACCGAGGCTGGCTTTAGCCGTCGTGCACATCTTCTGCAGCTCAACCAACTGGGCCACTCCACTGTGCAAAGAAAATGTTTTTAGTAATTACTTTACTACTGCCATAAATGAACAGGTGAAGAGACCAGAAGAGGGCAGCAGAGTGCAGAGGTTATGCCTCTTTGAACAGAAGCATAGAAAAAGAGCTTTTTATTTCCTTAACTTCTTGTAAGATGCCATTTTTACTGCTAAATGAAAAATAGAATGAGATTGGTCATTGCTTCCTGAAGTAGGCAGGGGTGTTGCATAAAACTCTCCTGTTATTTTCAGATCATTCTGACCAGGTTTAGATTTTTTTTACATTTATAAAATTAATTCATAAAATTCTATACACTCAATGGGAATTTTGAATATTTATACTAAACTATGATTTTTATATGAAAGAACAAAGAGCAAAAACATCTATTGTTGTCCCAGGTCAAAATAACCTGGAAATAATATGGACTAAATAATGAGGAAAAATTGCTTTTGAGCCAATGGATTTATATAAAAAAAATCATTCATCACACACACAGAGACTGCTCCAAACCCATACGCGCACACACATGCACAAACGCGTGCACACTTACATGTATGTACAGGTCCACACTCACTTTTACAGTCAGACATGAGCATTTGATAAGTAAATATACACACAATAACCACATGCAGAAACGTGAGTGTGCATGTGTCTGTTTGTGTCTAACTGTGTGCACATGGACAATTATGCACATGTGCACATTTTTTTCAATCATACTTGGACTAGTACTAGTACATTTACTTCTGCTAATACATACCCCTCTGATCACAAGAGTTGGAAAAAAGACACAAAAAGTCATACATAAGCTGGATTAAAATGGCCCGCGAAGACCAAAGGTGCATTGTCCAAATGAGGATAACACAAGGTTAATATAGTCCCTTTAAGTAACCACATGTCAGCCTTAGTTCTATTTTGTAAGATATTCCTATTAAGTGCTGTGTAATTAGCAAAACACAAATTACCTTTTTATCTGTAAAACTCACTTTAATCTTCCCCACATCTGTCACCAACTCAAAACAGAGAAGTGATCTGAGAACAATGCATGTTCTGTTTCCACAGTCCAAATAAAAAAAGCAGCTAGTAGATTGTGGTTTCGTAGAGTATACTTATACTCTGCCAAGAATTACTTTAGTGTTGAGTCCCTGAAAAACAGCCATTTCTCAGTGTGTTTTGTCTCTGCTCTGGTGTTGAGTAACTGGGGCCTCCTCCTGTCTGATGCCAGAGCAGGATGTGGTCACAGTCAGGTCGAAGCTTATCTGAACAAACCATGCAACTTTCTTATGTCACAAGCTCTGTTGATTCACTGAGGGGCCATGCTATGTGCTGACACTAAATTAGGCTAAAATTGAACTAAATGTAAGGTAATGTAAAAAAAAAAAACAGAATTAAACCAATGATAGGGTGGCTGGTGTCTATCCTGGCTACATTTAGGGAGCAAATGAACAATGGCGAGTTAGTTGCAGGTCTTACACAGACATAGACATAAACTGAGAGACCGCCATTCACTCTTGCATTCTTTTACTAAGGGCACATTTAGAAAACGCAAGTACCCAGAGAAAAACAACAGTAACAGTAACATACACTGATCAGGCATAACATTATGACCACTGACAGGTTGAAGTGAATAGCAGTGCTAACCACCATGCGACAGGTGATGCACGTGGGAGGTGAAGGGTGATTCCCGTGTGGTTCAATCCCACAGACGAGCTACTGAACCTCAAATTGCTGAAGAAGTTAAGGCTGGTTCTGTCAGAAAGGTGTTAGAATACACAGAGCTATGTAAGATGAGATAAGATGAGCCTTTTGTCTTGAAAATTTGTCTTGGCTTATAACATAAAAACAGCCATCCAGCAATTATCATAATAATACATATAAGTGAGAGCTATTGCACATATTCCAAAGTAAAGAAAATGTATTGCACATAGTCCATAACACTTTTAAAACAAAATATATTCCACTAACCATGTTGTGTAATATGTTGCACAATTCAGTTAGATCATGCAAACTAAAAAATACACTATTCCCATAGTAGCTATAACAAGACAGAAAAAAAAGAAAAATTATAACAATATAATTTTTTATTATAACATTTCTTTCGCTTCATCAATAAATCTACCTTTTACCAGAGGGCATCAGCTCAAATTGATCATTTAGGATGTGAGGGAGGTCATTTGCCATTCTCTTATCTTTAATCGCTGTCTCCTCAAAAATGTCTTGGAAAGAGAGAGGAGGAGACATGCTAATGATTTCCCCAGCTCTCTTTATCAGATGAACAATGTGTGACTTTAGTTTAACTGGCAGATTCTCAAACCATGTAGTGCTTCAATATCTGATCATTGATCCAATGCATGTCCTATAAAAAAGAAGCATTAGTTTTCTGTCTGCACAATGCTCAACTGATTAGAAAATGCAGGCGCTGGCTCATTTTGGAACAGAGGCAGTCCATGTGTACAGGCCATTGGAAGTGGGGGTCAAAATGTACACCTAAATACTAATATGAATTGTCCTGCTCCATTAAATAATGTTATGCTTGATCATTGTATATGACATATCACAGTGAAACACTGGACAAACAAACAAACAGAAGAGCAACTGTACCTCAGATTGTTTACCAAGTTAATGCTGGTTCTGATAGAAAGATGTCAGAATACACAGTGCATGGCAGTTTGTAGGGCTATGTTTATTAGGCATGTGTTCAAAATACATAACATTATGACCACCAATAATATAGGCAGGTGGTTATGCCTGCTCAGTACAGACTCCACACAGAGGTCACAATATCTTCATTTGCAATATTCATCTGGTTTAGTCTTTGTTGAAAATTCCAGGTCTAAACTCACACAAAACCAGGACTAAAGCCAGAACTACAACCAAGACCAGGTTATTCAAGTTTCTGCTCTGATAGCCTATAATATAATGGCATTTTAAATTAATTTCCCAAGAGTCATAGAGGAGCAGAAAAGCCCATGTCAGAGCACTATACCTTGGGAAGGATGGTCTCTCTCCTGCATCAAACGCGTCTCTGAACTGTTTGACAGTGTTGTCCTGTCCCGGGAGGCGAAAGATGCCCTCTTCGTTCAAACCGTGCTCCTTTATGAACTCCACACACTTCTGCACCAGGATGGGCACCATCTGAGGCCCGAATCGCTGGTCATAGGTCACTGTGTCTGTAAGGCTTTTCCCAAACACTGCAACACAAGATTTACAAACATCAGTCAGTTAGAACATGGAAGAGTTTCAATTCAAGCACCTTTCAGAGTATTTTCAAAGATTTTCACCAGTTATAGCAGTGTAAATGAATAGAGATATTATGTACTGTGTAAGTTGTATAATATTGTAATCCAGGCACAATGGGAGTGACAAGCCAGTGTAGTCTTTGTGCCAGTTCCAAGCCTGGATAAATTAAGAGGATTGGAATCAGAAAGGGCATCTGGTGTAAATCAGTGAATGCTAGAAGAAGGCAGGTTTGTATAATGTTGTATATTTCTAATTCAGGTCAAATAACGCCCTCTATTTTTCTTTATGGCAATGGTTCTCAAACTGTGGAATGGGTACATCTGATAGTATGCAGGCTTCTTCAGGAGACTTTCGTTCAAGTACTAGTTAAGTCCAGATTTAGACCTAGTTTAGTCCAGGTTTAGACCTATTTAGTCCTGCTTTAGTCCCTGTTTAGTTCTTATTTAGTAATGTTGATTTTAGTCCTTTAAAGGTCCATTATTATATGACTTTTTTAAGCTTTTTAACAATGTTATAATGTTTCCACCTTAAAAACATAACCTGGAGTAGTATTTTGTTTAATTTATGCATGTTTGAGTAATCCTGTATGCTGATACCATCTCTTTCTCAAGAACTGAAATTGCTGCTCTACATAGACACAAGAAACCAGGAAGTAGTCCTGCGTGTTTCTAAAGCCCCTACTCCATCACTGGGCTCATTCAGATTTTTTCAGAGCTTAAATTGCCATCACTACAAAGCAGTCAGCTCATTTATCTATCTGTTGTTGCAGTTTGTTGTTTAGCTACAAAGCTGGCGTTTTATCCAATCACCTTCAAGTATTCTACTGAATGTCCTGCCCTTTCACAAACGTTTTCAACAGGAGCTATTCTGGTTATATCAATCTGATTTTGCCAGGTTAGAATACTCTATCGTCATCAAATATAAGATGAGCTCAGTCAGCAATGCAGTATCCATGTAGTTCTTGGAAACTTGGGAAAACTTTTGTTTGTTTGTTCTTTTAAATGCACATGAATGCCTGCTGACGTCAGAAAAATGAACTCAGGAATTCGGGTCAAAACCTTATGCTTCCTACATCACAGAAAAGTAGCTGTTTAATTTATTTGTGTATTGTACATCAGCTTGTCGACAAAACATTGCTTATAATAGGAGTTACTATGAGTTGTCGCTTTTATTAATATGTTCTTGTCATTATTGTTAAAATGTTATTCAACTAAAGCTAGAGAAGGATATATTTTTAATTCATAAAAATATCCAGTATTTGCTTGGTTAAAAGGCTAGTTTTAAATCTGACTGTGGCCTAATTAAATGCTAATTAATAATATTACTGACCAATTAGTCACTTGGTGTCTAAGCAGTGATGTTAATATTCCAATAAAAGCACATGAGCATAACTAACTTGGAAAAACAACTTACAATCTCAGAAAGGCGACCATCCCAGGGCCACATGAACACAGCACGTCCGGTCTTTAGTTCAACACTAGCATGCAGTTATGAAAAGGATGTCCTGTCCTTGTTATGAATATTAAAACATAGTAAACCACTCTGCAGTACCTCCACTAGTGGGCGCTCCGATGACCCTGCGCAGAGTCCGGACCCACTCCTCCATATCGCTCTGGGAGTTGGCCATGAACACATGAGAGCATCTCTCTCTGTCGCCTTTGGCCCCTGGAAAGTTAAATATACTTGATTAAATCAACTCAACACACTACAGAACTCTCAAGTAACAGTGCAACCTTTACTGTACAATGTAGACTAACAGTTACTAAATTATGGGACTACATTAGTGAAAAATCACAAAAAGGCACTAATTGGCCTTATTATTATAACAACAGACAGGTAACAGGGAAAGAGAGACACTTACTTAACTTGCTTTCAATATATTTATGATTAGGGCTGCACAAAACTAAACTAGGAATAAATAGGCTAAAATTAGGACTAAACTAATACTAAGTCAGGACAAAACTAGAACTAAACTTGGACTACACCAGAACTAAACAAGGACTAAATTTCAGACTGAATAGAGATAAAGTCTGGACTTTTTAAACTTTGGTCAGGGACAAACCAGGACTAAACTAGGACAAAATTAGGACTAAACCAATACTAACCCACGACTAAACTAGGATTAAATTAGGACTAATTTAGGACTAAATCAGGATAAAACCAGGACTAACCCAGTTCTAAACCAGGACTGAATTTTAGATTGAACAGTCTCTTATTATTTTGAGAAGCACTGTCTCCATCAGATGAAAAAATATAAAATAGTTGCAATTTATTTCGTTTCATGCAAAATGGATATTGTGATAACAATACATTTGCAATATCTTGTGCAGCCCTATTTATAAGAAAAAATTGCAGTATAGTTACAAAATGCATTATAATGAAAAGTTAAAAAATCCAATATTGCACAGTTTTAGGCTACAGGAAATGGCTAATGGCATATAATTTAAATCAAAGTGTATGGCAAACCAGAACCCCTATCTACCTTACCTTACAAAAAGAGAAAAACACTTACGCGGAATGATCTCAAACAGACACTTCCCAGCATCGTCTGAGTTTGGAGGCAGTTCATTCACTTTACTGAAGCGCAGCTGGATCACCCCCTGGAGAGAAGCAGGAAAACTCTTTAGTCACAGCCCAGAGCCTCTACTAGAAGACAGTACATCAGCAGTAGATCCAAAGACATCCATGTGTTAGGTGAATTGTTGACTCTAAAAATAGTGAATGAATGTGTGAGGGTGAATGCTTGTCTGTCTGTGTATGTCCCTGTGTCAGCCCTGCATCTAACTGGCCACTGTCCAGGGTGTAGCCCACCTAAGGACCATAGTCACAGGGATAGACTCCATTACTTGTGACCCCTAACAGGAATAATAGATGAATGAATGATTATTACTTAATAATCTTTCACTATTACTAATTGCAGGGATACATACCATACCAACTTTATTTGTAAAGCACTTTAAAAACTGTCACAGTCAGCCAAAGTGCTGTATACAGACAATATACAAATAATAAATAAGAAAACACATATTATAATAAAATAATACACAATACTTATTTAAACATGAGTAAAATCAATAGCACACTGTGTTAAAAGCCAGAGAGAAAAGATGCATTTTTAGAAGTGATTTAAAAACTGAGCCTGAGCCTGTCTAATCTCTAATGGCAGCTCATTCCAGAGTTTTGGAGCAGCAACACAGAAGGCACAATCACCACCACGTTTTGACTTGGGGATGGCTAACTGTAGTTGATCTGCTGACCTGAGAGCGGGTGATGGGACGTAAGGCTGGATCAGTTCAGAGAGATAGTGTTGAGCAACACCATTCAAACATTTAAAAGTAAACAAAAGAATCTTAAAATAAATCCTAAACCGTACTGGCAAACAGTTGAGTGAGATACTTTCATATTTGCGAGCACCAGTTAAAAGTCGGGTGGCAGAGTTTTGGACTAGCTTCAGTCTAGAAAAGTGCAGTCTGGCAGTCAGGATCTATAAATGGTGGCAGAGTAGTTACAAGCCCTCTCTCAAAACAAGGCAGATGTTGGAATCAGTTACACTAAATTGCTCACAAGGTCAGTGTACGTCTCTAAGCATTGGCACTGTTATTTACTGTCTCTTGCCCAGGTAATACAGGGCCTTATGCACCTTATGCATGAAAATAATGGCCTCCCAATGAACAGGATTTAAGGTAAATGCTGCACCTTGTGAAAGCATTGCAGTTCAAAGGAAGACTCTTTTCCTCAGAATGTATGGTTAGCATAGGTTCCTATGTAGCCATTGGGACTATAACAAACTAAAACTGACTAAACTAGGCTGTTGCATGCAACAGACTTGTTCACAGGAAATGTGAGAGACAGACAGAAAAGTTAGTGGTTTTGATAACAGCTGATAGATTGTGCAGATATCCAAAAAGAACATGATAGCAGCAGATAAAAAGCAATAATAATCTTTTGGTTTAGTGTTGAAACAGGACACAACCTTCATTCATTCAATCAATCTGCCTTATATACATATGACTTTTTTTTTTTTAAAGACACTCAACTAAATTTAGGTTGACTAAGATTACACTTTTAGGTTGAACTGACAAATAATAAGGATTCTGGAATACTTTGATTAAATTACTTCAATTCAATGCAGCCATGTTTATGCACGGTAATAAAGTAACAGTGGCTTAAAATAACAACTTTTCATCTCATCTTTTAGGCACTACTAGTGAAAAATGTATTAAATTGCATGTTTTTGACATTTATTTACCTGGACAGTGGTCTCCTTGTCGTCCTTGTGGTAGGTCAGAGTGCTGCCCCTCAGTACAAAGTATCGCTGTTGCCAGTTCTTCACCAAGGACCTCTGCTGTTTCTTGAGCCATCCCGACTTCAGCGGCCTCTCCATGGATCTGGGGGAGCGAGGAGAGCCTCCGCCTGGTCCACCCTCGCTGGGGACCACACTCCTGGAGCGTGCTGTGAAAAGTCAAAACAACTACAGGAGTTAGAATGAGAGCAGTGCACCAGAACAAGCCACACGACTGAGTCACGGCACTTCCTGTTGTGATCATTAATATAGGCCAAACTGCATGCTAACACTCTCACACTTTGGCAATTTTTGATGCAACATGGGAGTTCTTTTCTCTGTATTTGACTTTTTGAATGGAGCCCTTGAGTTGCGGAGAGTAGTATGGATAATTAATTTGTGCGAGATTTGTGCAGATTGTTGTTCTGTTGTTGGTGATGCTGACATTGAATCAGTGTTTAGGGGGTCTTGAACTTTACAGGACAAAATGTGGAGCTACCCTGATTAACTAACTAATTGGTTAGTCAGTTAGCTCCTTAATTGTATTTATTTGTTTATAATTTATTTTATTCTGTTTATTTATTTTTATTTTTTGAGAGTATATATATTTTCAAGGTTATTGTCTAGTTTGTTGCTATTGTTTTCTTTTAGGGGACGTATGAGGGGGAAGGCATGGGGAGGGGGGATTGATGTAAAAAAAAGTCAAAACGACAAGAGAAATGGAAAAAATGTTTGGTATAAAAAAAAGTGGAAACACTGGCCTCATTATCAGGCTGGCTTCTATAACATCATTACTGTATCACTGCTTCTCTCTCAGTTACCTACTGTTGGGAGTACATTAAGGTCTAATCCACAAAGAATCACAAGTCAGTGTACTCTTTGTGCTGGTCCCAAGCCTGTAGAAATGGAGAGGATTTTGTCAGGAGGGGCATACGGCTTGAAAGATATGCCAAAACTAATAAGTAAACCACTGCACTCTAGGCAAATGGTTTGCTGTGGCGACCCCTGAAGGTGAAAAACCAGAAGGAAATAGGGAGAAAGGAATACTGTACATTAGTTTCTCATATGGCTCTTATGAACTAATCCTTTAATGCCAGCATGACTGCACACAGAAACTGTGGCTATCAATAAAACTACAGGGCTTAATATTTAGATTGTTTCTTCTGTCCTTCAAGAGACTTGGGTCGTCAAGGCACCCGGCTTCGACTGATACCCAACATTGCACTGGATCCCTTACAATCAGAGGAGCTGCTACATTGTCTTGGGGCCCTCCAACCAGTGTTCATCACCCTTATATTAGTATATTTTTCAGTAAGAATATATAAACTTATATTTATGTAACGGTGGCCCCACTGGTCATTAAAGATGAATAGGAAGTGGGCCTTTGCCCGCGAGGTGCCAGTTTCCGTGGGAGGCCTGGTAGTTTGCTGAGCCCACGCCATGTGTGGTTGTGGCCAAAGTATTGGTAAGCCTTTTTTATAGTTTCACAAGTCACTAATATTAATTGAGTAAATACATTTTTTAATCTGTTACTTTGTGGTAGGACCACACCAGAGTTTAAAAGATCTGTTGTTGACCTGTGACTGGAGGAGTGACTGTGTGTGAGGCGTTCACAATGCAGAGGTACATTTTTTATTACAGGTTATAGGGATATTAAAATGTTTTGTAATCTTGTATTTTGTCTTTTTTACAGTTAAGTCATTGTCCCTGCTGTCCTCTAAATGTGAGTTTCATTAGTATTTCTTTAGTTAGTCTGCCCCACTTTGCAGCCTTCCTGTCTACAACTGTACAGGCGGACTAACTGACTCATTACTTTTTAATTTTTGTTTGTCATTGTTTTGTTCTGATCACTTCCCTTTCAAACAAACTGTTATTCAGACATTTAATCCCGCTCGGTTGCAATGCATCAATGTGCGGTGCTTTGCTGTGTCGTAAACTCATTTAAGTTTTGGTTTTGCAGGTGTGCTCATGATTTGGGTACATACAATCGATCCTGTTCATTGATCCTTGGACTGATACAGTAATTTATGGGAACACAACTCCAACTATGATGCAAAATAAATATTGTCAACTTTAATTCGGCTGTTTGTTATTTCTCGCCACCATAACACTTATTTATCTTTTATCACTGCTTCCAGTTTTAACTTGTTTACATAAAAAGCAGGGCACTTGCTGCAGAGTGAGGTGTGGGGCCCCTTTAGGGTCTCTGCTCTGGCCTTCCCCTGTCATTGCAAACATATCACTGCTGTACTGATTCAAAGTTGGTCTGCCCTCGGGGGGCCCTCTTCTGTTCTGGGGCACCAGTTATATCGGCAAGCAGCACCTCTGCTTACAGTGCCTGTTGCCTGTAGTGAGCCTAAAAAAATAACCTGTCCACTGATCACTTGTGAACAAGGCCCAGGACTGGTTTCAGGGAGAGCCCATCGTTGCTCTATAGTCTGGGATGGTGTGGTCTTGTGGGTTTTGTCAAATTAGGACATTCAGCTGGTTACTTTGCAATGATGGTTAGTACTAGTCAGCATATGATAGACATCTTGTATACAAGTGGCCTTAATGGACATTTTAAGGTACTGTAAGCAGCAGGCACTTGTACTGGTTTAAAAACGGTACTGCAGTCTAAATCAAAACAACGGTCTCTTTTCTGATGCAGGGTTCAGACCCAAAGCAAAAGTGTAAACATAAACAACTTGGCCATTATGTTGTTTTTTTTTGTTTGTTTGTTGTTTTGTTTGTGAATAAATCAGCTGTACCATTGTTATCAGTAAAACTATATTTGATTTGAACATGTTTTCCCCCGATCACATGTGGGTAATGTTTATAAATTATTTAAAAAATACATTGCACATAGTACCTTTAGATCTGTATAGTTCTAAAAAAGTCTGGTCGACAATATAAAACCATTTTTTAACCAAACACATAAATAATAATCACAATCGCAATACTCATACTACACTACTAGCTACCTCAATGACAAAAGGAGCTCCGTACATTACTATAGTACTATAGGATTCCATGATGGCGGGCTTCAGTGTAGCAATAGGACACTAGAGGCCAAGGTGTACGTGGCCCGGAGAAGGACACTTTCTTATGGGATCTCCTGACTGATGCAGGGTGGCAGCCCACAGCGATGCCTCTGCTCTGATACGGTCTGTCTGCTCAGTTCTTCTTAAATTCACCATGACCTCTTAAGCAACATGAAGGAGGGAGAAGAAGAAGACAGGCCATGGCGGGGTAAACAGGAAGTGGCTGTATCTTCACTCGGGACCCGGAGACACTTTGAAGGCCTCCACCTAACTTTACCAGCCACACACACTGCCTTGATTAGTGGAAAGTTACAGTGCTGTCGTGGAATAGGGAGGCCACACACATTGACTGGTGTTACAACCCGCCCAAAGACACACAGCGCAAACATGTAGAGGATCAAAACAGAGTCTGTGATAAGGCTCAATCCACTGGACCAAAAACATCATTAATGAGCAGCATCTAAAAACCACAGCAGTTTTACGTCATGCTGAAGACGCAGCGGAAAATCAGACCAAGACTTTCCCACAGATGTACAAAGAAGTTTTGTGGTATCATGTTTCAAGGTACATACTGTATGTTCTGCACTTTTACTGTCTATTTGCATTAGTCATTCCATATGCTGGGTCATCTATAGCAGTGATTCTCAAACTTTTCACACCACTACCACATCAGAAAATATCTGGCTTTCGAAGTACCATCTTTAACTGACTTTAACATCCCAGTATAAATCTGGACAAAACCAAGGTCTAAACCAAGGCTTAAAATAGGGATTAAAAGAAAAACGCATAACTAAATAAGGAATAACCCAGGACAAATTAAGGGGTAAACCAGGTTTAAACCAGGACTAAACAAGGTCTAAGCCAGAGCTAAACCAGGTGTAAACTAGAACTAAACCACAACTAAACCAGGTCTAAATTAGAACTAAACCATGCCTAAACTGAAACTAAACCAGGATTATACCATGACTAAACCAGGTCTAAATGAGAACAAAACCAGGTCTAAACCTGGACTAAACCATGTCTAAACCAGATCTAAACAAGTACTAAACAAGCAGTATATCCGGACTGCAATTCCTCCTGAGTACCACCAGAAGAGGCCTGTGTACCACCAGTGGTGCCTCTGCCATAGTCTGTAAACCACCGATCTATAGTATATGTATTATAACTTGCACTTGCTGTTTTTGCATTTTGAAGTAAACTACACTGTCATGCATTTGTTACATGCATTACTAAAGCTGAATCTACTCTAAAGTGCCCTTTAGCCTCACTGCACTGGTTGCCAGTTCATTTGGAAGACTTTAAAATGTTATTGGTTACTTTTACAGCTCTCCATGGTCCTGCCCCCTCCTGTATCTGTGACCTACTCTCCCCCTTTTTCCCTGGTCGCTGCCTGCGCTCCTCAGGTCAGACCAGAGTCCTGACTGTGCCCCCTCTCCTCACCAGAGGAGACTGGGCCTGTTCACTCAGAGCTCTGTGGAACTCTGCCTGAGGAGTTCAGGACAGCCAACTCAGTGGTCACTTTGAAATCTAAATTAAAAACATACTTTTATAGAAAGGGCTTTGTATTGTAACCCTGTTTTTTCATGTTTATTGTTACTATATTGATTTTATTCATGTTTTTGTCAGCCTATCTATTCATATTGGCGTTTAATTACATCTCGTCCATTTTTTTATAATCTCTAACTTTGTAACTGTGTTTTTGAAAAGTCCTATGCAAATAAAGTTATCACCTTTATTATTATTATATTAGTAGTAGCAGTAGTGGTAATAGTAGTATTAGTAGTAGTATTAGTATTAGTATTACTTTAACGAAAAGTCAAGCTACATTTGGAAAAAAGATCATCTACACAAATTAGTCATAATACCAGGAAGTACTACAGAAGGACTACAATTTCTCTCCTCTTGACCTTTTAGGGCAAACACTATCAGCAGCACCCTTTTCCATTAAATGCATTGCCTGCTTAGAGCAACATAAAGCCTCTACTGTAAGTCAGTGAATTAACCTTTTCAAAGTAAATACTATATTTCAGTTACTTTTTCTTAAAAGATCTACTTAAATGTTTTAAGTTATCATGGTGGTATAAATGTATTAAGTTGTAATCCAGTCACAAGGAGTCATAATCAAGTGTACATTTTTGTGCCAGTCCCTAGCCTGGATAAAAGGAGAGGACTGTATCTGGTGAAAAACCTACTTCAATATCAATATGCAAATCACCTCCCGCCATAGAATGCAAATGATTTATGGTGGCAATTCCAGAAGAAAAATTGTTCCTCACCGTAACACTGTGATGGGGAACATTACCGTCACAACAAAGAATATCTTGCAACAGAACTTTATGTGTATTTTACAGTTATACATAATACATATTTGAATGTTAAGTGCTCTGTGACTTTATGTTTTGCAGATGTAGTCTTAAAAAGTTACATATTATTTTAGCCTTTATTGTATAGTGACAATATTGAAATATACACGTCAGTAAACCACCTACTACTTCCTTCCATTCTGCTGAGTACTAGAGAACCAGTACGAGAGCACAGCAGTTATGAGACAAAAAATGACTTTAAGTGTGAAAATGTAATGCTGGAAATTTTGTACTAAATATGAATATACAATATGACAATAGCTGCAAGTATACCGCTCAGAAAATATTTGGGTTTACAAGTATCATTTTAATCGACTAAAATTAGCATAATTAGGACTAAATATGGTCTAAACCAAAGGATAAAGAGGAAAAATATTGCATTACTAAATAAAGACTAAACCGTGCCTAAACCAGGCCTAAACTAGGCCTAAACCAGGCCTAAACCAAGACTAAACAAGGACTTCACTAAGCAGTCAGTGGTCTAAATGTTATGTTTCTAAATTAAACTAAATCAGGACTTGAACTGACCTTGAAGACTCCTGAGTACCACCAGAAGAAGTCCACGACGTACCACCAGCGGTACCTGTACCACAGTTTGAGAACCACAGCTACAGTATATTGTATGAGCCTAAAGGAAAACTAGAATTGCATTGCATCTTATCCACTTCATGCCAACACTGGTAAACAAAGTTGACTGCATCATCTAACATACAGTATCAAGATAACGTGCAGTACAAGGCAATGCTGATACCAAATAATAAAGTACTGCTTCACACAATACCACATCCTGATATATTTCCACTGTGATGGCAGCCATATTGGCACATTTAGGAGCCAATGAAAGACAGCTGTGTATACAAATTAGACAAAGTAGGCCAAGTGTATTTTTTTTAATTTTGTTGACTAATGTGGCCAAACTTTGAAACCGATAAAAACCTGCAAGCTTTAGTAAAATATCTTAGTCAAGGATTCAAGAGCTAAACTTTAATTCTGTTTAAGGCCGAGATGATTCCCAACTGGTGGGACAGGATCCAAAGTGGGTCATGGGGAGGTTCAAGTAGGGCTAGACGATGAATCAAATAAATTGATTAATTAACATTTCTAATTTTGGATGATGTCAATAATCACCAAAACATAAAATCTAATTTAACAGAAATTAAAATCCTCAAAGCACTACACTGTTGTGGCTAATGCTACTGCTAGGGCCCAGAGCAGCTTAAATACTGACAGTTGAAACTCTGCAGATGCTAAAACCACTAATAATCACAGATAAGGAGTCCCTTTACCCCATAATGTCCTTGTTTAGAGGTTTATTCAAAAGCTTTTATGTTCTTTTAACAATTGTTTGTTTGTTGCATAAATTATAATTGAACCATCCTTTAGAAGCAGAGAAGGCTAACACTAAAAGACATTTATATCTTCACTAATGTCACTGAGAGTAAAGCACTGCTGCTGCTTTACTGCTTTTAATTATAGACATTTAGCATAAAATATATAAACTAAATGAAAATTTAACTATGCAATAACCTCTTTTAAACATTATAAACCTACAAAATTTTATGCAAAAAAAAAAAAATAAATAAATCGATTCAAATTGTAAATGGGCTGAAAAAAAAAAAAGATTTTATTTTTTAGTCCAGCCCTAGGTTATTTATAGTATAAGTTAGTTATATAGTTTTAGCTTATTTGAAGCCCAAATGTAGTTTAATAACATAAAATTGTAAAATACAAAAGCCATAATGACTGTAGTAAAATAATAATAATAATAAAAAACTTTTGTTCTGAAAAAAGTGGGTAATTGTACACTTCTGATTTGCATGTTTAATACCTGACACAACCCTCTGTATTTATCAAGACTTGGGACTGGCACCAAAAGTCTCTGGCTTGTGACCCCTGCTGGTGGTTGCATTGGGGCACAATAGAATAATAAGCAATACAAATAAATCTATTGTTTTTACTTCTAGTGCTATATGTGTTAGAAAAAATAGCACCACTTAATTCTGTGTGTGTGTTTATAGTTGGGATAATTGTTGTTGTGAATGTTGGTCCAGGTCATTGTATTGCATCTGTGCATCAGTGAGTCAAATCAGTAGGGAACCAGAGGAGTGCTAAATACCAATGGCGCCAAAATGTGGTAACTTCCCCAACAGATCATAACAATGGCTTCCTTTATTTACAGATTGTGGTAACATTCAGTAAAACCTACCTGGACTAAATTAAGCTTATACCATCATCAACAATAAAACACACACAAGCCCTATTTCCAAAAAGATAATGTTGTGGTTACATTTGATATGACATTTTGAAAAAAGGTTGGTGAAACAGACGACAACCTACCTGGACTAATAACCTATATCTTACCAGTACAAAAATGCCTGCCCCAACTTTAATCAACACCAAATCCCTCACAAGCACTGATTTGCAGGTCCAGTGTTCTGCTAACTGTACGTTTTTGTTTTTTTTTTGTTTTTTTTTAGCTTTTAACGATTTTATAATGTTGTTATAATGTTTGCACTTCAGAAACATACTTGGGAATAGTATTTTGTTTCATTCGCACATGTTTGAGTAACCCTGTATGATGAGGCGCTGCCCTTCTCAAAAGCTAAAAATGATCAGTCTCATGGCTGAATGTAGACACATGAAACCAGGAAGTGCTCCTGCGGGTTTCTAAAGCTCATACACCGCCACCGGAGCTATGACAGTTTTCAGTCAGCCCACTATGAAGCTCATTATCTATCTGTTAGCATCGTGTTGCTAACAGTGATGCAATTTAGCAATTTTATGCTCTCTTCTTTCCGACTACTGCAAGTAGCACTTAATCCAAGCGTTCTCTACAAAGTTCAGCTGCCCAAAAAAAGACGTTTTCCATTATTTTAAAATGTGAAATACTAATGCAAAGGTGTTCAAAACTGTTCCAAAAAGCACAATATGGGATCTTTAAGTATAGTGACCACTTCTTTAGAGCTTGATATTAACACTATGCAATGGGCCAAATGTGGGTAGATTTACATTTTGGCTGGTAACACACTGACTTCCACTAGCCACTCTGACCGGTTAATGTTTATCTCTATTTTTTATGGTAATTTTAGGCCTGAATTTCTGTGTTTAGGGTTAATTATAATTCAATATATAGTAATTTATAATGATTAGGAAATAAACAGCCTTAAGTGACATAAACAACAAATTAAGATACAATATGTTTCAATACATGCAGACAACTTTTATTCTGTGTGTAATAGGCCTACGCGATATGGAGAAAACATGCTATATTCGATAACTATGTTGAAAATTGTGATAACAATATTATTGTGATATTTGAAAATAGAACCTCATAACATAGTAAGATAAAATAACACCATTTCACAAAAATGTAACTGTATTTACAACTCAAAACAGCAACAAAAACAAAACTTAACACAGACTAAACCAGGAATAAAACAAGGCTAAGCTGTGACTAAATTAATTAAATTACCACTAAAACTGGACTTTTTAAACATTTTTATTTAGTCACAACACATGTTCTTTTAAGGTTCTGGTGGAAAATGATTTTTCAGTGTAAATCTCTGTCAGATGGAAGAACATAGCGTTATTGCGATATATTTAGATTCTTGCGATACAGATATTGCGTTTGCTGATATTGTGATAACGATAATTTTACGATATATTGTGCAGCCCTATTATGTAAGACTGTAAAAGATTGTAAAATGAAACTTTAGATGCCTTTTCACTTAGGCTACTCATAAACACATAAACATGTCACTAACTAAACTGTGGACAATAAAAACCTTAACTGTCTAGTAACTTTTGAAAAAGACAGTGGCCAGTGGGCAAAAAAAGTTAATGTCAAGCCCAGACACTATAGTGTATATAATAAGTGTGCAAGCTGACTGTGATTTGCTATAAATAAAGCATTTAAATAGGCTCTGGTGAGAATAGCAACCACTGAAACCTAAGTTGAGATTCAATGCACACTCTAACTATAGATCTATACTAAGTAACAACATTTTCATTTCATGCAAGTGTTTTTTTTTTTTTTTTTTTTTTTTATCTATTGCACATTAGATACAGCACATCAAGTCTATTAATAAGCTAATGTTATTTTTGCATTTGAGGTGTTGGTGCAGCAGTGAGACAGTTACCTATTCGTGATGTGTCGGCCTTGAACGTGCTGAAGTCCCAGCTTCGAGGTAGTTTCAGAGACATTATCGCCGTTAAGTCATAGCACGGGGGTCAGCGCCTGGTTCACGGCCCTCCCGGTAGCGCACGACGCACGTCCAGTTCACACAGCACACAGGCACACACAAAAGATGTGAACTGGAAATAATGTAGATAACACTTCCTACTTCCTGTGTGACAATGTATCTTCTTCTTTTCTTTTTTGGGTGATTTTCTTAAAAGGGTTCCATCACGTTGCCTTTACGTCCATGCCCATACTTGATACTTAATAATAAGCGGTTTGGATGGCTGCAAAAGTGGTTCATTCAAGCTTCAAAGCTGCAAATGACGAATATGTGAACTTGTATTTGCAAAACCACAAAGTCTTCTCAAAGGAAATGGCACATCACCTCATGGTTTTGGCTCCAGTTGGTTCACAGCTTTGAGAGAGATAGAGAGAAGAAGAAAAAAAAAAAAACTTCTAAAATCTGTAAGGTAAGATTGCATGCAAGAAAATGCCCATGAATAGGCGTATAGCGTCTGTGGTCTCCAGGTAGACTTTCTATAAGGTCACGTCCCCCTTTGCAGCGACTGTTGTTCTAAAAAAATAGGGAAGTTGTTCAAAAGAAAAGAGGAAAGAAGTCAGACAGCGTGAACCAACCACGATTATTTTCAGTCGTTTATTTCAAACCATGGCGAAGCACATTGTAGCGTCAATGAGTACAGTTTTCCTCTAGACAAAAAGCCAACACAAACTATATTGCACGATTCGTTTAAAGATAAATACTCAAATAATACAACTTTATATATAAGCAGATCTAATCACTGGAATTTCTATGCGCTATGTGGGGTGGCCACGACTCCCATACGTTCCTCAAGAGGTCCAAAGTGGCACAGAATGGCACAATAGATGATGCCATGTTATCAGCAGGTTAAAGAGGAATGTATCCTAGATCACTTTCAATGAAAAACCACAAGAACCACAGCTCCCTCTGGTGGTCAGTGCTGATTTACAACATGTCTGCCCCATAAATGGTTTTGGTATTAGTTATTATGAGCTGGTTTGTTAGATGACCCAGCGGAGGCAATAGAGTAGCTTGTCAAATTGTGAGCCCACAGACATCATTTCATGTGTAGCAGAGGTTCACAAGTAGTAGGCCAGGACCCAAAAATGAACTGCTGTGGTTAGTTGGGTTCCTACAACAATATCACTCCAGAAGCGCCTTGATAGCAGATTGTGTAATTTGATGATAGCTAATGTCAAAATGATCAGATGGGACAAAAAAAGAGGAACAAGACAGGACAAGGAAGTACTTCAGCAATTGTACAAATAAGTAGAACAATGTTGAGAAAAATGGAGATGGCTGTTTTAAATTTTTCTGATGGGTCACAATTGATTTGAAGTTCTCCGCTTGAGGCCCCCTCCCATTCATGAGCTTTGAATAGGGTGACCAGATTTTTAGACCCAAAAACTGTGGCAGTTTTTTTTTTTTTTGGTACTAATCACAGTGCATTTTAACTCGCAAAGTGATAAAAAAAAAAAAGCTTCAGAAACCCATACGAATTTCTGTCATGGTTTTAAAGTACATGACACTAAGGCTTAAGTTCTGTGTATATATCTTGGAACATGGGACAAGGAGTCTAAAACTGGAACTTGTCTTAAATAGGAACGTCTGGTCACCTATTAAAAGGACAACATCCCAGATAGAAGCGGTTGAAATGAGTTTGAGTCTGGGCACTCCCTTAGAGATAAGGTGAGGAGCTTGGTCATGGGGGAGGAGCTCGGGTTGGAGTCGCTGCTCCTCCACATCACAACCAGCTGAGGTGACTCAGACATCTGTCTCGGATGCCACCCGGACACTTGCCTGGGGAACGACCTTGGGATTTCCCCAGTAGAGCTGGAGGAAGTGTACCGTGACTGAATTCTGGGCATCTTTGCTTAGACTGCTGCCTCGGTGACCTGGCCCTGGATAAAGCAGTAGAAGATGAATTGATGGAAAATTGATTTGACATTTAGAAATATATAAGGTCCCAAAAGAGGTTCAGGAAAGCCGTCTCAAAGTATAGTGACATTTGGCAAGTCACTATTTGCTTTTCTAACACTCCTATAGCCCACTGGTTGTGAACTGGTCTGATTGTGGGACCCAAATTTAAGTTTTGATAATTTGTGACCCATTTTTCTAAATAATTTCGTGGCACAAACATTTTAACATCTGTCTCAATACTCCATACATTAATTCAATTCAATTCAAACAATATGTAGGCTTCAAGCTGAACATTAAAACTATAATTTAACCTCCCAGCGACACACTTTAGGTTCCCGACCTACTAGTTACAAGCTTTATAACTATGTCCACTTGCAATATTATGACCTGGGTCAACTTTTACAATGTAAATGATCCCTAATCATAAACCATTTATAAGGGCAGCCATATAATAAAGAGGTACCATCAGTTGTAACACATAGCAATGGCAGTAAACAGCTTCCGGGACAAAAGCATTGAAACTTAAAAACACAATCTCCAAATCTATCTACAACCTGCTGAGACACTACTCCTCATATTACTGTGCCTACTTCCTGTATTCAGCTACAATATCTGCCTCTGTCATATACACCAGCTCTGAACAGGAAATACTGCAGTCACACAATGCTTGGCTGCTATACTCCATTCTATACATGACAATGAAGTACTTTATATCCCTAATCAAAATACACTCAGGATCTGTATAAATGTACATTATCTATATGAACAAGTCAGATAATAAATACTTTGAAATGATAGTATGATATATATTGTAGAATGGTTCTATTGGATACTGGTGTTCTTTACAGTGGTTCTCAAACTGTGGTGCAGGTCATACTGGTGGTACGCAGACTAGATCTGGTGGTACTTTTGCAGACTTTTGCAGTTAGTTCTGGTTTTGTCTCTCTTTAGACCTGGGTTAGTCCAGATTTAGGCCCGTTTTAGTCCATTAAAGATGGTACTTGGAAAGCCAAATGTTTTCTGAGGTGGTACTTGGTATAACAAGTCTGAAAACCACTGCTTCTCTAGATAATGGTAATTTTTAGTGCAGAGAAGCAGACAGGAACAATGACACACATGCTGTGAATGGGGCCAGTGGAAACACACTAGAACAGCAGCACATAGTTTAGCCTCTGCTGTTTTGCTCCTGCCTGCCTCTCCAAACAACGCCCAACTATAGGAAATAAATGAGGTATCCAAAAGTATCCAACAGAACCACCACATTGACAAAATACTGAACTGTCTCTTTAAGAACAATAAAGTGTTGTGTTAAGACTCAAATGAAACAGACAATGCAACAAATACTAATGAAAGGTGAAAATACATAAACAATGTCTGCTTCTTTTCAAAATAAGAGTTTATCTATTTAAGAAAAATACTGAACCTTTATTTGATTCAGTATGGCTTCCTTAAGATTCAAGTCCACTCATAAAAATATAGATATTTTGGAGGATCTGAATCTGAATAAAACTAAATAATTTAACGCAAGTATTATCTTTTGTTCATGTCATTACATTTTAGTCAAACTACTACAATGGCCCTAAGTATTAGTATATTGCTGTTTAGTTCAATAAGCACAAAGTCACTGAGCACTCAGGGGCAGAAGTCAGTTTAAGATATATCATACAGCAGCTAAGCATAATATTATGACCACCTGCATTACTGAGGGTCAACAATGTGCTTTGTGTTATGACCACCTGGAGTTAGGACATGTAATCCTAACTGCAATGCACTGTGTATTCTAATACCTTTCTATCAGCAAATGGCAAAAGATGATGTATTAGAAGCAGGAAAAATAGGCAAATGTAAGGATTTGAGCAAGTTAGAAAAACACAGTGCATCACAGTTTGTTGTGTATGGGGGTACATATTAGGCAGGTGGTTGTAACAGCTAGCAATATGACCATCAATAGCAGGCAGGTGGTCATAATGCTTGATCAGTGTATGATACAGTATAGTATATCACAATGAAACACTGGACAAATATGTACAGACAAGATGAGGATTCAGCCAAATTGCTGCCTTCAAAAAACTAGGCTTAGAGGAGATTTGATTTTTGATTCAGACAATAATGCCATTGTATCTAAAGCAACACTATGCAACTTTTGAGAATTTTGGGCAGTCTGCAACTTCACTTTTGCTAACATAAATGAAATGGCATGTGTTCATGTGTATATGTCATTGCAGAAAGTATATATGGAAAGTTGTGTTATTTGGAGAGATAACAGCATATCTTATCACTAGTTACATAGTGGAGTATACAGGGAGTGATTATTCCATGTACATACCAACATTCAAATATCTATAGCTTCTTAACTATTCTGTAATAAGGCCTCTACTTTTTCTTGTGAAATTGGCAGTATCTTTTTCAGTAAACAGTGATCTAAAGAACAAACTCTTAACATTCAAAGAAAATAGTGAGTGTATAAAACTGCAGCTCCATACATTTTTTTAATAAAAAATCAAATGGGATTTTAACTATTTAGGAGTGACAGTGGCGCAGTGCTCACCACCAACCTGCGGGTCAGCGGTTCAAATCTTGCCCGTTGTTGTGACCCTGGACAAGATGCTTCAACCCCACATGCACTGCCCACTCCTGTCACAGTATGTGACTGGTTGCCACAGAAAAGTCGTCCGGTTTACAACTGCCAAACCACGATGCAACTGGTTCACTGTGGTGACCTCAAATAAGAACGGAAGCAGCTGAAAGATTAAAAATTAGTTTTACTATTTAGTGTTCCAGATAAGTGTAAACAGATTTGGCAAAGACACCATTTACTTCCATGTGAAATGATGCAGTATGTAAAATATGCTACAAAGTTACATAGTGTTGCTTTAAAAAACTAAAGGTGGAATACCTGATCAAAAACACATGTACCCATTTGATATTCACAAATGATTGATGAAATGCTTTTATAAGAGAATAAACTACTGCGACAAGAAATCATTTGGTCATAGCAGTTAATATTGTACCAATAACACAATAACATAGCCAATGAGTAACGGGGAAAAAAGTCACTCTAAAAATGACTGAACAATTTTTGCTTTTGAACGGAACAAAATGCTGTTAACCCAAACAAACAGTTTAAACAGCTTAAATTAGTATTTTAACATTTACAATAGCCATTTGTGTCTTGGCATTCTACCGTGCTAGGATTACAGTTGGGGAGTATAGCAGTTTTTTTTTTTACTGTAGCTACCTGTGATTGTCATCTATCTTGTTGGCAGTGAAGTGAACCCAATTGAGTTTATATTAAGGATTTAAGTAAATAAATAGTCCTACAATCTGATGTGTACAAACCTGGAAAAGCTTTGGACTTGGGACAAAAGACTGCTAAAACAAAAACAAAAATCAAAAATCCTAATTTTAGCTTTCATCATATTGAAATATTTAAAGTCTATGAAAGGTTTAGGAACTAGACCGTCACATCTTGGGTGATTTGGCTGACCACAAAATGACAAAATGGCAATGTAAATACACAGACATAACACAAACAAATGCATGAAGGCAAGATGAAATGCTATGGAAACATACATGGACACAAAATACCACATTTAAGATATAGGTAATACCCAATATAAAACCATCTATGTATAAATATAAACAATCACATCTCAGTAACTTAAAAGGTAAGGGTTTGGCGCACAGCTGGGTAACAGTAGGTTGGCAGAGCAGTGCTTTTAAAATGAATGTATAGTAAAAATAACACACGCCATTAGGTAGTTATCCTGAATGTAGGTTGGTATATGTTCAGTGTTTGAGAAAAAAAAAAACTTATTTTGAATGGAAATGTGTACACAGTAAAAGTAAAGTACAGTAAAAATTCACAAAAACAAACAACACTGGTGGAAGGAAGAAATCACAAAACGGATGCTTCAAATGAAATCGTACAACCCAAGGCTGAAGTGTTGTTTTTTTTTCCTAGCTTGGTCTCCCCGTCTCTCGCTTCTTTTTGGCGCCCTGCTGTGGTTCAGGGGGAGCGGTGCAGGGAAGTGTGGCTGGGAAGGGAGAGGAGAGGGGCTTTTAAGCAATGGCCTCCTCCAGCGCTGGCAGCAGGCCTTTCTCAATCAGGTGAGCCTTGAGAGCATTGAAGATGTAGAGTTGTTGGTCCGCACGCAGGGCCATGAGCTGCTGGATCACTTTGGTCGGATTTGGGCCCCTGGTTGGACACAAAGAAAATGGTCTTTTAGTTTTTGTTTAGTTTAGGCACAGTAAAGACAAAAACAGACATTAGCTGGATTTTAATTTGGGTACTTTTTTGTCCTCATTAGTGAACTCAATTCAAAAGACCAGAACTTATTATTGCCACATACTATCACTCCACTAAAACATGAATTCATCTTCTTCCGCTTATTGCTGTTAAAACTCATGGGTGACTGGAACCTATCCCAGCAACTATGGGCCTCACATGGGATACATCCGGGACAATGGCCAGTTAGTAGCAGGGCTGACAATGACACACTCTCTCATGTTCATTGACTAGGGGTAATTTAGATGCATTCATTTTACTAAGTTATGCATGTCTTTCTATAGTGAAAGGAAACCGAAGAGAACCCCCAGTAAGACAGGGAGGACATGTAGGACACACAGAGAGAGTAGCGGGCTGGCCCAAGGATTGAATCCACAACCTTTTTGCTGAGAGGCAGAGGGGCTAGTTTCTATCTGTAGTGTGTAAGAAATGGGGTATCCTCTCTCCATGAACATAGCATAATATTAATGTAGGGTTACGCATTGTACACCAGTGTTTCTCAATTTGTGGTCCAGGTATCACTGGTGGAACACAGGCCTCTTCTAGTTATACTCAGTGGTAGCTGTTTAAGCACTGATTTAGATTAATTTAGACTTTAAACCAGTAATGCGGTGTAGACAACTGCTTAGTCCTAGTTTAGATACTGTTAAGTCCAGGTTAAGTCCAGCTTTAGACCTGTATTACTGCTGGTTTGGTCCTGCTTTGGTCTTATTTTAGTCCTGGTTTTAGTTCTTGTTTAGTCCTGGTTGAGTCACAGTTTAAGCCTCGTTTAGTAATGCATTTCCTGGGTTCATCCCTACTTTACTACCTGGTTTAGACTTGGCTTAGTCCTAATTTAGGCTCATTCTAATATATTAAAATGGAACTTAGAGAGCCACATATTTTCTGAGATGGTACTTAGTATGAGCACCACACTACACTAAAATAGTACTATTTAACAATAATAACCTAAAACAGCAAATGCATTTTTATACTGATGCAACACCAAGTTTTGTTAGAATGTGGGACTGCAGCTTTCGACAAATGTACCTTATAAAGCTGGCGATGTAAACATTAACAAAAGTGGCCATCAGATACTGGCAGTCGAACCGATCCATGATGCCTCCGTGACCAGGAATAGTGTTGGCAAAGTCCTGAGAGGAGAGAGGACACAACGTGAAAGTTTAACACGTGGCTCTATGGACAATGTATGTACTGTATATGGTTGAATAAACAGTAAGCTTGCCGTTGAACTATGAACTTAAGTGAAACTCTCTTTGCATTTTCTGTCTGCTATACCTTGATTTTGAAGGCCCTCTTGAAGCCGCTTGCAAAGAACCCTCCAAAGGGTCCCACGATTGAGGCGAATGAGGACAGAGCAATGCTGTGGATCTGGAATGGGTAGAGCCGCACTGTGCTCTGTGAAAATATGAAGAAAAGTTTACATTGTTTTTACACATGGATACATTTTACATATGCCAGAATCTCAAAACAGGGTACTTACAGTGTTTTTCAGGTAAAATTTAAGTCTTTATTATTACTTTTTAAAGACATTTTGTGGCCTTTCATGGCTCTATTAGAGAGCACAGTAGATCGGCACGAGACCGGACTCACAATGCCATGTAATCACTTTGTATCACGTGCCGCATGCTCTACCAACTGAGCTATACCACACCATTAAATATTTTTTTAATCCCACCCAATACCAAATTCACATCCAAAGGCCACTGATTTTAGTTATTAGTAGTACTCAAATATATTTTTGACAAGTAGAATATTTTATCTTTCATCTAGTTGTCAAGAGCATCGTGATCCCCTTAAAAAGTCGGACAATCCTGTATGGGCCCCCAACAATGAAACTTCACTGTATTCAAAAGTATATGTCATGTTTTTCCCTATAGATTTCTATAAGAACATTATAAAAACACAGACCAGTTGGCTAAAAATTGCTTAATTAAGTGATATTTTTAAATAAATACTTCATTGTAATTCATTTTAAACTCTATTTTTATGTAGTCCTTGTAGACAACCTCTGGTGGTCCCCCCTGTAGTACCTTTGCGGCCCACAAGGGGGCCGGGGGATAACCTACATAATGTTAAGCTCAAAACCTTTGCATCAGTGTGCTGGGATTTTAAGCCCTACCCATCCAGTGATAGACTCCAGGACACTGGGCAATGCGTAGTCCTGTAACTGGAACAGCTCCGAGGGCTCACAGTCCACCTGGAAACTGTTGAGGTCATTGTTGAACTCCACGGGACAGACGAAGTAACGGTATCCCGCCATCACATAGGACAACTGTAAGGGAAAAAAGCAATAAGTTACACTACACTAAAGAAGTAATCAATTTTAAAGAATAAAACAGTACCGTGGGGCTTGGCAACATACCGATACATAGTATATTCTGTCTTTTTTTTTTGACACAGTGAAAATAAATACCATTTTATTAATATTTTTAAGACCGTGGGGATAAAAAGCCTTACCATAGCACAGAACACAATAGTGGCAAAGAATCCTCCAATAAAACCTTCCCATGTCTTTTTAGGTGACAACTGCAGAAGACAGATGTAAATAGCAGTTAGAAATGTAAGGGAACTATATTATTGTTACTGTAATAATGATAATAATGATAATAATAATAATAATAATAACTGACCTTGATGAGTGGAGTGCGTCCGAAGAAGAACCCAAACATGTAGGCCATGATATCATTGCAGATCACACAGGAGATTGGCACAATGAACCTATATAAAGAACATACACCTGATAATTAGATGGATTTTTTTTTAAAGACACATTGGTGCAAGGTGTTTACTAACCAGATCATGCCCTCAAACAGGTTGTGAATGATGAGATGAGACTGAGTGACCACGATCAGCAGAGTCACATGGGTCCAGCCGAACTATGGGCACAAGATTCAACCAGATATGATGGCAACACAGACATTCATTATATAACATATTTCAGTGAACCTTTAATGTAAAGTCTACTGTGCATAGTCTATTTAACTGCACTGCCTTGTTCACAAACAAGCCAACGTTTAGCTGCTCAGTTTTCTTGTAAAACCAGTTTCTTTTTGTCTGCTAAAAGACTGGTTGTGTTCAGTACCGCCAAACAGTTTTGTTTAGTTCTTCGCTCTTTTGAAATTACTTTGTGGCAAACATCTCTATTGGAGATATCTGTGGCCCCTGTGCATTGCCTTTGGACGTGAAGGCCTTACTGTCCCTGGCTGCATCAATAAACCAGTCTGTACTGTACACACTTACCATGTAAAATTGCAGGCGGTAGTGCTTCTTTACCAGACTTAGCACAAACATGCAGAAACCTGCAACAACATAAGACAAGCATGATCAATGAATTTAAGTCATATGGGTGTAAAAAAAAATCATTTTAATGGGTATACAAAAAAGTATGTATTTTATAGATTTTTATAATAAATTATTTCTATTCAAACATGTCAGTCTATAAGTGGAAGGTTGGCAGTTCGAATTCTGCTCTCCCCAGTTCACACCTTGATTAATTTGGTGAAACAGGAGATAAATGTAGTTGACCCTTACATCAAAGCAGTTTTAAAATATGCAGTTAACTGTTCTGAAAAAAAAAAAAGCATCAAAAAGCTATGCCAGACAAACAGCGTAGCTATTTATTTTGAAGGATCCAATTCCAAGTAATGGCCTTTTAAATTTCTGTATTCAATTTCAACACTTTCAACACGAGCGTGACATGAAAGTCAAAACCAGGCCATTTGTATCATTTTAAACTGGAAAAGAGCAGACAGTAAAAGGTTACTTCAGTTGTCACCACATCCTGTGTGGCACCAGCTCATAGCATGACGAGCTAACTGACTACCAACACTACAGAAAATGGGACCTCGAAATGAGCAAAATGGCTTATTCATGTGGGTTTAAATGCGTTTATAAACATCAAAATAGGGTAAATGTATTTTAAATTGATTTGACTTTTTGATGATGCATAACTAAAAAACATGTTCATGAACTGAAACTACCATTAATAGATTTCAAAAGAAAGGACACAGAAAGGCTCTTGTGAGTTTCAGCTTCTAAAATTAAACAAGAACAGCTCATGACCTAAGATGGTATTGGGTTAGTTCCCTCTTTTTTTCCATAGATAGCAGCAACACACTCTGGAAATCCTTTATATTACCTGACCATTAGAAAGAGGAAAAGGGAGTTTCAAAAGGAAACCCTTAACAAAAATTATTTAGGCAAAAGGACTAAGGTCAAAAGAGTCAGTACTGTCAGTCATTCAAACATCTGATTCTGAATTTTGAAATTGCTATCAAGCATGCTCTGTTGTTGGGTTATAGTCATGTGAGACCAATGACGAGAAATGAAGCGAAAACACATAATAGGTAAAATATCACTAAATACATTGTGTATGACCCATATAGTTTACAGAAAATTGACCTATCCCATAATTTGGATGATTCATCGTGTAAAAGCGATCGATATCGCAAAGTACCTACTCCTACAGACCTTGTACTATACAGCTAAACAAATGAAAGCTTACAAATTTGAGAAGCTTACAACTACAGTTTTTGGGGGATGGGTCAACGAACTTAAAACAAAGGCGGCAGTAAATGGTTGTCGTCTTGTTTTTGCCTGGGTGAGTACATTAGTTTCTTAATTGTAATTTTATATCAATAGACGCATCTAATGCTAGCGCCATCAGGCTACTTTTTGGGCTAAACGTCTCACTTTTAGGTCAGTCTTTCTCAAAGGTCCACAGAAACGCCATTAAAACAAGGGCTGGCAAATTGTTACAATACAGTATGATAATGTAAAGTAATAATAATAACAATGTATTAGTCTTACATAGCGCTTTTCTAGACGTTTAAAGAGTTTCACAATTTGGTGCATTATTCATTCACTCCTCAGTCATATTGTGGAGTTGCAGCCTGTGCCTACGGCTCCTTCAGCCACCATCAAACACACAATCACACTGGCACATTCATACAGGCAAGGTGAGGGAAGTGTCTTGCCCAAAAACACAACAGCAATATGCAATGCTGGTAGCAGCAACCTTTGGGTTAGTGGGCGAAGGTCTCTACTGACTGAGCTACTGCCACCCCACTGGTCACTTGTAAGTGCACACACAAGGATTGCCTGTCCTAACTCCTCCAGATGGATGCTGCTGCTGTTTTTCTGTGAGATACGAATAAAGTTTTTCTCTTTCTCCTGATATGATCAGCTGCAGCAGCACTTACTTCCTGCCCCTCATCTGCTTTAGCCAGAGTGGTGTGACGTCATCTGAAATCCAGCAATACTCCTTAAATTTTATGTTTTGTCCCCTTGATGGAGGCTGAAAGGCTCAATAAAGTCTACTGTGTCATGCCCTAAACAATAAAGGCATTTTTACTTTACCAGAAAGTGTCATAACTCTTTGGTTATGTTGCCCATACACACAAATTAAGCTTGTAATCAACTATACACACTAATGAATTAGATTCTTTGTGGCGTATGGTTGTTATGCGTCATTCATGTCACACAGCCCGAACAAAACTAGAAAGACTGTGTCCAAAATATAGATATGCACATAGCAAGTACTCTCTTGTCATGTGGTGCTAGTACAGAGAAAGTCCAGAGGGCACACTGTATGTGCAAATGCTTAGTGCTTTGTTTTTTGTTTTGGCTGTACCTGTGAGGTAGAGGGCGAAGGATATGAAGCGGTGGTATTTGCTGAGTATACGAAGTGGCTCCTCTCTTTGGACCAGTGTAAAGAAGTAGTCAGTGACTGTCTCCCCATAGAAGAAGTAGTTCACACACAACAAGAAATACCTGAGGGCAGAAAGATAATATTCAAGCTTGCTTGTTCTTACTTATGCAACAAAATCACTACTGCCCGCCAAAAAACCTGGGGTGTATAGTACAGTATGTATTTTCAGTTTTATATTTGTCACCTATGAACCATTCAGCATTACCCCAGGTTTTTCAGTTTCAAGGCATAATGAAGAAAAGCATGCTACACTAATCCAAGCTACAGCTAAAATCAATTACATTTTTTAATTTTTCCAGATCAGGTCTAAATGATTATCTACATCTAGTGAACTGTTGGACCAAAACAAACCTGTGGAGGTCTGCAACACAGTAGAACATGAAAACAACAGTAAGACCCTGTCAGAGTAAAATATATATATATTATATTATATAAGTATATATATTTTAAGTGTTGGATGGCCTTACCAGCTGAGGGTCCTGAACCAGGGCAGGTGATAGGAGTGGTACACACTGTAGCCGATTGTGATGATCTCTTGGAAGCACTTGATCTGGACACAGAGGACCTACAGCAAGAAGGAAAGACAGTGTATGTCACCAGAAATTACTTCAAATATAAATGGTACTATTACTACTATTGGCATACAATAGATTAGGTATATGAAACTATTTTAAAGGTCCCCTATAATGCTAAATCAACTTTTTGAGCTTTAACCATGTTATAATGTCCCGTTATCAAAAACATATCTGGAGTTGTGTTTTGCTTCATTTACACCTCTTTTGAGTAATCCTGTCTTCGTTGGCACAACCTTTTTGAGGCCTCAGAACACTTGGTTCCATGAATCTACGCCTCTCCCATGAACTGTCACTCCAGGAAGCACTGACCAATCAACAAGCCCTCTAGATCCAGTCTGCTCTCATTCATTTATCCAAACATCATTATCACACAGAAAATTTAAGGAAGTCAAAAGGTCTTTTTCTCTGGTTCTTTTCAAAACAACATAACAGAGCTGCACTCTGCTGCCCTCTTCACTTGTTTCTTTAAAGCAGCAGTGACGCATCTATTGGGGGAAAAAAAAAAAACATAATGTTCTTAAAGGCTTGTAAAACGTGCAATGCTGTTCTAGAGGTGAGCTGAAATTGATTTTAAAAGATACATAAAAGAATAATATATGCCTTTTGAGGATGTTTATTCAGAATAGAAAGGGAGCATCTGCTGGTGTTTTCATGAGTCATGCTGATACAGTTTGATGCATCAGTGACGATTTATTATCAAGACAAGTTTTTATGCACTAATTGGGCATTGTTTTTCTTGTTGCTAAGTGAAATTAGCATGTTAGTCAGTAGCGATATCTAAAATATCAGTTTGCAAAAAAAGAAAAAAATAAACTAATTAGTAAGTGGTTGACATGACGATCACAACTGTCAACACATGATGCATTTTCCTGGAGCAAAAAGCACTTAACAGGTCATCATTTGTCTCCTTGTGATGGGTCTATTCATTAAATGGCAGCAGTTGTGAATACTCACAATCATCATCAGCACCATGGGTCCCAGATAAATGATGAGAAAGAAGAAGGAGATCATGGCTAGCGTTAGGATCCCTCGCACCCACCAGTTCTTCCATCTAAAAAGGGAAAGAAATATTAAAAATAAATACAAACATTATAATGTTCTTGTTACTGGTAAAGACTGTATCTTTTTCTCCTACAACAGACGTGAGCTGAACATCATGTCTCCACTTTTTTTGTAAAATTTGTTAATTAACAATAAATGCATTTATCAAGCAGGCTGACTTTGTAGTTTTTAGTACCAATAAGGTAGCATCAGCACTCTGTAGTGAAATGATTTAAAGATTCAGGATTCAAAATTCATATTGTCATATGCACAGTAAGGAAAAGTGTTTCCCTGTACAATTAAATTCTTTCTTTGCTGTCCACACTGAATGCCACATAAAATCTAAAGGTAAAAAATAAACAATAATAATTTAACAGTAGGCAAAAATGCATTTAAAATAGCATGCAAATACAATAGAAAAAAACATAAACTATTTAAACTATGCAAAATACAATTGGTTGTTTTCAGATTCTATAATGTGATGATGTCATGGTACGTTCATAGCGGACGCGAATCAGGCAGTCAGGCGCGAGTGATTACCATGTTAAGTCTATGGAAAGCCGCGTTCAGGCGCGAACAAGCGTCCTGCGGCGCGAATGAAGCGAATGGTGCGACACAAATCAAGCGAATCGCGTGGCAAGAATGACGCGAATTGAGCGTTTGACATGCGAGTCCCGCGAACAGGCGAAGACGCGAACCGGTGGATAAGGACAATGCAGATTCGCAGACTTTTATGAAGACAGGAAACAAAAACAGCCCTGATAGAAAACATTATAAATAAAATAAATATGGCTGTTTAGGCTTTGTGTGACTGTGCTGTGGCAGCTGTGTTATATGTGATACAGGCCTGTGACAGAGGCTCGCTCTGATCATCGTGACATCAAGAACAACAAATAAATACAATTAAATATAAAGGGGGGTTAACTTTACCAAAATAGCCTATTGAGATGTGCTCGTTATATTAGCAGTTAATGCACTCTCCAGAACAACAGAAAATACAGAGCCTGTGACTAGACCAGACCCCAAAACCACTAGAGAGAGCTAATGTACAAGAAATAACCCCAGACTGTCTCAGCTCTGTCTCTGGGGTTAATGCTGCTGTACAGCAGCAGTGTCCTGGGGAGAGGTCCTCGCAGCCACATGGGACACAGGTGACCAAACCCAGACAGGCTCATTTGGGAGTAGCCCTAGCGGCCATGCCCCTCATTCGACGCGAATGAAACAAACAATTCGCCTCATTCGCACGTGAATTTGCGTCATTCGCACGAATTTCACACGCGAATCACGCGAGTGAATTCAAAATGGTCACGCGTCCAACTAGACGCGAATTTGATGCCTGATTCGCGTCCGGTGTGAACGTACCATCACACTCTCAGATGGGAGGCAGGAGCCAGTATTCCTGTATAAGTTATAAGCTATTTTCACAAGAAACATCCAGAAAGAAAATTCCCAAATGTTAAACCTAATCATTATCAGTGACAAGGTCCATTATCCCGCTATATGTATCCTACCACACCAAAAAATCTGCATATTAATAATAGATGTTTTGCCTGCCCCCGTCTCAATGAAATACTACAGACCTATAGAATGTTGTGATGTCATAATCATAAACTGTGCATAAAGTACAGACTATGTACATAAATGTGCAATAAAAGTGATTCATCTCTGCCTAAAATGCCCATGTATAATTCGAAACATGGTGTGTAAAAGGTCAAATCAGCATTAGCATAAGCTGATATTTTTAATTGAATACTATTCATTTTAGGCCAGGCTCATACTAATTCAAAATGTGCACAAAAAGCCAATGACCTCTTGTCTCTCATTGATAGTACTGATTTTGTGATACCATAAAAAAAAAGTTTAAAAAGTTAAAAAAAAAAAAAAAAAAAAAAGTGTCATCATACCTTGATGATAGACCAGACAGGGCCTTGTTCAGGACTTCAGGGGTGTCATCAGCAGAGACAGGCACCTCAGGGACCCCCGTGTCCTGCTTGGACTCACTGTCGGACACACCGTCCTTCTCTGCCTTCAGCTCACTGTCTGACCCCTGGTGAACAGAATAAGAGTAGTTATATCGTGTTCACTGACATTTAGTGAATAGAAGACTGTTAGTTTGTTAAAAGTAAAAGACAGCATCACTTTTCAAATGACATGGTAGACTCCAATTTAGCTTTTTTAGTAAGAGTTAAATAAAAAATACATAATATATCCAAAAACAAGGAGCAGACGAGAGAGAGTCCAGTGCAGAAAAGTTGATTGCATGACACAACAAACAGAGCTCATGTCTGGTAGCCACAAAAGCCCCCAAACTCATCCAAACATGATCTTTTATCATTTAATTAATTTATAAACATACATATTGGACCATCCCTGAACTGGTGCCAACCCCTGCACCTGCTGCAGATGCTCAGTTTGTCACGTCCACCAAAGTTCATCAAGGTCATTATTATGGAGTTATATAAAACATTAAGCAGTGGAAATTTACAACCCATGATGTAATGTAGGTAGCCTGTGACATGCCCATCATGTTATGTGCCCCTTTATTCTGATGTCATCAACATGTGACCACACCCACTAAACTGTATCCCCTAGAGGCAGTTACAGTAAACTACAATGAGGAATCCAAATTAAACTCTATCTCTCTGTGTGTGTTTTATCTTATCTACAGTGAGGCCCAGTGTGTTTCCCTCACAGTTACAAAGTCACACATTTCTCAAAGAATGCATGAAGATGAACACATTACATTATCATGACATTACAAACACTCACAGCACTGAAGTTTTTTACTATAATGAATATATAAAGATTATATGAAGCTTGATTATATGTATAACCAGCAAAATGTGAATAGCATACAGATTACTCAAAGGTTGACTGTACCTTAGCATAAAACCATAAGAAAACCAACCCTCAGTGTTAACAGTCTTACAATGCCCCAAAGTAAAAACATTTATAGCTTTTTAACTCATTAACCTCTTCAAGAGAATATACTAAAATGAACCACCCTGAAAAGCACACCTTTAGTTTATAACACTTTAGAATATCCCACACTATTAAGAATTAATTAAGTATTGGTTAAGGATTAGTAACCAGTTTACTGATTATAAAGCATTATTTGAAGATTTATAAAAAGCATTGAGCTAAAAATATTGTTATTAATGTTTAATTGTTTAGTAATAAGCTCATGTAAATCAATGCAACAAATAAACATCAATAGTTTTATTCTTAATTATACGTATATTTCCAAATTTATTTTATTACTGCTTAATAGTTTTGAGTTATTCTAAAGTGTTACCTTTATAAGATATTTATGACAAACAAGAAGAATATGGTAAAACATTAGAATAACACCCCATTATTAAGCTGTATTAAGGCATTAAGTGTAATTAACAAAACTTTAAGATACTGATATATTGCATTGATTTTGAGCTTAAAACTCAAAAAATGTCCATTGTTTGTAACTTAAATGGTGTTCAATAATGTTGATGTAAGGCTTTCTACATAATAAAACTAATATAATAAATTAACTGATTAATCCCTATATATAACTTATGCTTTAACCCTTTTCTTTCCTTTCAGCTTTTAACTTCTGGGGTGTGCAGTGACTCGCATATTGATTTGTCATAGGTTTTAGGCGAGATGCCATTCCTAACACAACCTCTTCATTTAACCAGGCTTGGAACTGGCCCAAAGAGTGTTACACAAAGAGGATTACTTAACTAATGCTTGAAAATGTGTTGAGTTATTATAACCCAATATCTTAATGGTATCTCTAGTCTAGTGGTTTAAATCCTGAGCAGTCGGCCTGTGGAAGCACTGTGTGTGGGAGGCTAAACTCTGAGCCAAACCGTCTCCGTCCATATTGTTAGCTTCACAACCACCATCTGTTCACTCCCGACCCCAAAAAACACAGTGAAGTCTCCCTCACCATGGCAACTGTAATAATCAAAACACAAATTTCGTCAAGCACAAATAGCTCATTAGTGAAAGCCATCCCTCTCTCCTCACTTTCTGTGCTGTCCACTTAACTGACCCCCTCAGAGAGTAGTGACCAAATTAGGCCAAGTCTATGTCCTCAGCAGATGGCTGACCAGCAGCAGGTCATGTGACACCCACACAGTCTCTTCCAGGATTCAATTATGAACTACTCCTACTAATATGGCTTTTGTATTAGATTACAGCAGCATACAGTGTCATTTTTGATCAAAAATGGTCAGCCATTTTTTACTAACAGAATACTGAGATACTGTTTTGTAGTAGGAATGTACGGTATATATATATATATATATATATATATATATATATATATATATATATATATATATATATATATATATATATATATATATATATATATATATATATAGTAACTAACTGCATAACCCTAGACTGACTCATTTCAGACTACTGCTTTGTGCTGACATCACTTGGACTCTTTCTGAACTGTGTCATACTGCCTCATATATTGGGCAACTTTACTCTACTCTGCTTGAGTGCTGGTGAAAAGAGAGGGGTAGGTTAGAAAACTTATGCTAAATGCAAAGGACAGATGATTGGCTGTGGCGACCCAAAAAAGGGAAAGAAAATCTGTTGCGATGTACTGTATACAGTACAATGCTAAACAAATACAAAACATTTTTCCCTAAGTAGACAAGGGCAAATGTGCGATATAATTTTTACAGTTTTTTTCACATGCAAATAAGCAGTGCTGTGTATTATCAAATGAGCGAGGTGATTTTACAAAAAATTTCCTGACTTCACATTATATAATTTTGTAGTTTACTATTTGTCAGCTATCTACCCAAAAGATGTGTAAAAATAAATTGAGTCATTCATTAGCAACTGGTGGTCAGGACCTTAAAAAGGACTGTGGGGAGGTTGTTAGAAAGATTTTACTTAAGTGTTTGAATTAGGTGAAAAGGTAAAACAAATTTTAGAAATAGATGCACCACAAATGTTATAGTTAAAAAAACTAACCTTAGTTCTAAAAAAAACAAAAAAAAACAATAAAATGATCAGGGTTAAAATTGGGTCCTGCTGAGGGTCACTTTGTTGTGAAGCAACTCGATAAACAGTGAATTCTGCTCTGTGTATTTTTACTTTGTATACAATGCTTTTTTCTTTATGTTTCAAATAGCATATAAAATATGTTCTCAAAATAACCTTTTAATCAATATTCATTCATTCATTCATTTTCTACCGCTTTTTCCCGTTAGGGGTCGCGGGTGACTGGAGCCTATCCCAGTAACTTTGGGGCCGAAGGCGGGGTACACCCTGGACAGGGGCCAGCTTGTCGCAGATTTTTAATCAATCAAATTTTATTATTTTATTTTAATCAATATAACACCACTAATATGTTCCAGCAATAGGTTGAGTTCATATAATGTCACAGAATTCTAAAGAGCCTAAAGTTCAAAATTGAGATGGAGGTAGCAAGAATTCTATGGTAGATTCTGCTGCTAAAGATTCAAAATGCAGATGTCTTGGTGTGGTTTATGGCTACTATCTCTGTAAGTACCGGGCTTATCAACATGAATCAAAAACTGGAACAAAGTTCATAGTCTTTCTTGCCAGTACAAATGAGCTAAAGTGAAGGTATTTTTTCACTCTAGTGTCAAAAAGTGCTGATATTATTCAAATGCACAGGCGTGACTGCTGTCAGCATAAGCCACAAGATTATTATGGTGTGGTTGTAGACCCAGTTGCTAACAAAAAGTGATCAGGTTCAATATTTGTGGATTTTCAGTATGGATATTTCTTTAAAAAATAGTACCTCACCTAAGTTTTTTTTTTGTACCTCGCCTAAGTCACTGCCCTCCATCTGAGGTTTTGACATCAAATTCTAGAACGTGAACAAAATTTATTGTTGACACTGCGATAAGTTGATACATTGCCTAGATATAACATAAAACAAAACACAGCCAGTATCAACAAAAGCTTACTGTGACTAGAAAACAGATTTTACAACACACTCCATATTCATTTGTATACAAACACTACTAATGTCTGCCATACTCCCAAACAGCTGTCAGAGCCACAGCTCCTGAAGCTCGCACTCTGCTGCTGGTTTCTATGGCGACAGTAGCCGTCATTCAGGATGCAGGTTAAAAATAGGCCCCCGCTTCCATAAAAACACCCCTCGCGCTAGTCTGGTGCTTTCCTTTGAGCCAGCGGCAACACATACAAGATTCTCAATGCATACTGAATGAACCAGCTGAGAAGAAGCAAACAATTATCGACAGACGCCATCTTGGATTTTAGTAGCTGTTACACCAAAACATAAACATATAATAGAGGACTTTCGAAATATAAGGAATAGGGCTGCACAATCGCAAATGTATTATTGCAATTTGGGCAAACAAGAAACAAAATGTATCATAATTATGTTATGGTCTTCAATCTGACTGATAATTAAAGTATCAGAAGCCCTAGATAAAATTATGTTATTATTACCAAATAAAAGGTGAATGAAATGATCCTGATTTTGTTGTGATCTAGTTCAGTCTTTAGTACGTTTAAATCTAGCCCCAGTTTTGACCAGTGGGTACAGAGCCTTGTACCTCTTCTCAAATTAAAATTGGCGTTTTAACTTTTACTACGACATCTATGCTTTATAACTATGGTTAATAAAGCCTTAAAGGTCCCTAATCATGCTTTTTTCAGGCTTTTGGAAATAATTTTGGAAAACTTATTTACGCCTGCTGCTGGCAACAGTGGGGTTAGACAGAAAATAAAATGGCTAATTAGCACAACTATTGGAACAGCGGACACAAACAGAGAGATAAATGGGTGTAATGCTTTGTAGTGACTGCAATTTAAGCCCTGAAATTTTCAGAACAAGTTCGATGATGGTGAATGGGCTTTAGAAATGTGCAGGAGCACTTCCTGGTTTCACAAGTTTTCCTACAGTGGTGAGACAGCAGTGGTGAGAGTTTTCAGTGGTAGGATGGCCTCAGGATTACTCAAACATGCGTAAATGAAATAAAGTACTATGATTCTTAGGTGTAAACAACATTATACCATGGTTAAAATCTAAAAAAAAAGTTGATTTAGCACAATAGGGGACCTTTATCGGAATATCCAACATAGTTATCTTCACATGCATGAGAACCTAATGATCACCTAATGAGGACCGGTTAAAATATGGAGTTTAAAAGTGTGATTTTGCACTTTTTTTACAACTCTGAATTTTTTATTTTATGTATTTTTTTTAAACAAGCTACATCTGACACTTTTACGAAAATATGATGACAAAACAAAACCGCATCCTTTTTGCCAAAACAGAGACAATGAACATTTTTGAATGCAAAATTTTATAATATAGTACTTTTGGATCCCTTGATTGGACTTACCTTGACTTCACCTTGACACAAATACTATTAAAAGCATTCATTAATTTAGCGCCATAAATGTCCTTGATGAAAAAAATCAAGATGACCCTGACTGATACATCTTGTTCATAGATTCTTCTGTCATATCCTCTCTGATATAGACAGTGTATAAACTGCTTTCTCATTTGCTTTTAGTGGTTTTCCAATTATCTTTCCACTCGTGCTTTCGTCCCGGTTAAGTCCCCACAGCCATCATCATCAGGCACCACGCCCCTTTCTGGGCTCCAAATAGTCACTGAGGCTTAATTTTCACATAATGGTAACCTCCTCAGTCCTCAGAGTTTATCTAGAATCATTATCTGGTTAATTGTAGTTTGCAGAGAGAGATCGATGTCTTAAATGTCGGTGGCTACTCTAGAAAAGCATAAGCCCAGAACATTTAGCATTAATTGACGTAGCATAAAAAGCTAAACCTTAGGACTGGGGTTATCACTACAATTAATTAATAACACCGTGGTCACTCGTTTTACTTGTTTATTTATTTTTACATGACAACCCGTGGCGTTTAAAATGTGTTTAGAAACACCATCTTGTGATTGAATAGCAGTGCAATCCGAACTCGCTTGAAGAATGCTACAATTTTCTAAAATAGACTAAAAATAGATATAAATGCAATTTTCAAAACATTTGGGGTTGTTTACCAATATTTCATGAGCCCTTTTATACTTCGGCATGGATTTCATAAAACGTGTAGCTGTCGTTCAAGACAAATTGGAGTATATTTTAGCGTGTCGTGTCTTGTTTTCAATCGGAAACACACCCAGGAAGACCGTAAACCGCATCAACCAATCAACACTTAAATGTGCAGAGTCTGGCGGATAATTTGTAACCAGCCTTCAAAACCGCACAATGAAAATGTTACATAATGTGGCAACCATTGAGTAAAACTAAACATGATTTAACGACGCTGTGGTGTTATATAGTTATGTGACTGGTTAATGATAACCCTGCTTTTGATTAACGGGCACGTCGCTAGCTCGTTAGCATTAGCCTCGGAGCGGATGGTAACGGTAAGGGTAGGTACCTTGTCCTCAGACGGCTGCTGCTGGAGCGGCGGCTCGCTGTCTCTGGCTCCACGCTGCCTTAGCTCTGTCATCTTCGCAAACGGAGACTCAGCGACAACAGCGAAGGTCCTGTGATTCCGAGACAGGCACTTGTTTTGTTGGCAGTGAGAGCTCCTGCTAACCCAGCTCTTCTTCTCTTCTAGCCTATATTCAGCGCTGCAATACTCAGTGAGCTAACAGTGGAGATTACAGTCAAACTGAAGTAAGATGACACTAAACTTCCGGTTGTCAAAGTAAGATGTGTTTACAAACGTAAATGTGAGAATAGTAGCAGGCCTGCCCTACATTAACTGCCTTATATACAGTAGTAATCAAATAGTTGGCACGGTACTGCTGTTTATCTGTCCCTCTTTTACATTACAACGTGATTACTAATACAAATAAATACTAGCCTACATATACTGTATCATATAATTACAGAAATAGTCTATACCAGGGCGATTCAACAGGCGACCTGTGGACAAAAACTGGCCCATCAGTCAAGTTGGACCGGCCCTTGGCCCATCTACCCATTAATAATAAATCAATAATTTATTAGCTACTCACTTGTAAATATTTCCAACACTTTGCAGCCCTAAAGCCAGCAGTATAGGGACAGCCCACAGGCCAATAACCTTCTGACAATTTGGCCCAAAGGAAAATATAGTTGAATAGCCCTGGTCTATACCTATGGAAGCATTGCTGCCAGGTGAGTATTCTTGTTTCACATTTTTACATAATAAATGCTTATGTATTAACGTGACATTATCACATTTTTACAAGTTTCACATCATTACAAGATATCAGCTGATCACATTACAAGATAATTATTTATGGGCTGTTATTTAAAAACTTGATATGCCTGTGTCTTGTAATAACATGAAACATTATCTTGTAAAACTGTAGTTGCATCTTGTAAAAACATGTTAATATCACGTTAAAACAAGATTTATTCGATTCTTATAAAAACTTTTTTTTTTTTTTTTTTTTTTTTTTTTTTTACCAAGAAACGTACCATGTTAAAATGTGACACAGAAGGAATTATTTTTACTCACCTGGCACTGGCAGCCTGGCAACCCATTGTAGGCCATGGTACATTTACCATGCCTTTGATTAAAAAAGAGAGAAAATTAAAAAATATATGATTTTGAAATCCAGCCACAAAAGTACTGTAGGATGCATGCATTTATTTTCTTTTTAAATTTTGTCTTATTGACTGTTGAATATTCATTATTGTTGATAGATTTATACTTCCAGTGTGCCATTTTGTATATCCTGCTCTGGATCCCCCAGTCAATGATGAATAAAGATAAAAACACATTTTATCTGCTTTTATTTTGACTCATACCAAAACTAAACCAAGTCATTTCCTGTAGTCTTTCTAACTTGACTATCTTTGCAGAGCTGTATGACATGCATACCTTTCCAGATGTGGGCTGGAAATAAGTCTACTCAAGTTTATACACTGAAACCAAGCTGTAGATTCATAGCCTTTAAGTTTAGTTTTAAATACAGATAAAAATATTTCTACACTTCAAACATAAACGAAGAGCACGCTTTAGTTAAAAAGCCTTTTTTATTTAGGGCATGTCACAATAGACTTAAAAAAGCCCCATAAGTTTCCTTTTTGTATGGAGTCCGGAATGTGGTCTATTCCATGGGCTTGTAGACTGGCTGGATTACTACTGTGAAATTCTAAAAAGTGTCTGGCCATAGGGTAGTTAGTATTACCTGTACAGATATCATTTATGCTCTGCCAGTCTGTTCTGCAGCTGCCTTTTAGTCATTCAGATGTAGAATACATTACATTTCTGGCACAAAAGTCTGTAAATAACATGAGAAATGGTTGATTTTATATTCCTTTTGTGAATGATAGTCCGCAAATGTCATTCATTCATTTTCTACCGCTTATTCCCGTTAGGGGTCACGGGTGACTGGAGCCCTTCCCAGTAACTCTTCGGTGTTCTGTTCTAATCACAACAACATCAGTAATTTAATTAATACATTTAAAAAGTAGCCTAGCCTATATTTTTTGAAGAAAATGTGCTCTAAGGATCAGATATGCATCTGATTTAGGACCACATATGAAAGTGGCTTGAGTCATATTTGAAAAAAATCTGATTTGTGCGGTTCACGCTGTCACAAATAAATCTGATACAGGTCGCATAATTATGGGCAAAAAAAAGAGAGTCAGATTTGGGTCACTTTTACCTGCAGTCTGAACATATCTCATATAAATCAGACACAAATCTGATCTTTTACAATGTGACTGCAGTCTGAGCAGCCAAGTCACAATTTCATCTGACTTTTGTGTCACTGAAATGCAAAAGACAGCCCAATTCTGCACTGGAAGAGGCTGAGAACTGGTCTGCTCAAATGATAACAAGCCTGGCAAACAGCGTCGATTGAGCTAGTCAGTAAATAAAAGTCAGGTTTTAAACTTAATTTGTATTTAAGGCGACTGTCCTGTTGAAGCTAAACTTGAGGGGGTTGTATCTTAACTCTACTGTACTTTAGATTAGAAGAGAAATAAAATGAGAAATATTAAGAAATTAGCAAAAATCAGAATTGAGCATTAAAACCTGCAGTCTGAACGGCAAATGAACTGAACTGAGAGGCCGGAGAGCTAACTACTCTGCTACCACACACTTCATGAAGAAAACAAGTAACCAAAACACATCTTATTCACTCAATTTATTTAATTATATTTAATAGCAGTCATTTAAAGAGTAAAATAAATTTAAAAGAAGGAAAGAGAGTCTGAAAAATAAATAAAAAAGGTGGACAGATCAGCCAAGGCACTGAGTCAATATAAAATTATATAAAACAGGTTGCAGTTCACCTTAAAGGGATAAACTCATGTCATATAGTGTACTCCACCAATACAAAATAAATTGTCTTTAGTGTGTATGCAGACATTATACGAACCATTACTTAAAAAAAGAAAAATTCTCTAGGATTTAACATAGTAATGTAGGTTTGGGGATGCAACTGTGTTTTGGCAGCTAGGACAAACATTATTCGGTTACACTTGGTTCAAAATCACCATACCGGGTTTCAAACAGCGCCAAAAAAAAAGAAGAAAAACTATGTACAACATTTAGTAAAAAACTGAAACTGCATTAAGGCCACACTAGAAGTTATTGCATATTTGTGAAAGACCAGCCACTGTGCTCGAACCATGTGAAAATGAAATAAAAGTGAAGTTTGATGTTGAGATTTTTTGCATAGCAGTGACAATGATAGACAAACCAACATAGACACAAACAACAAAATAACAATTGCACTGGAGCCCTGCTGGGTGAAAGGAACCTGGTTTGAAGAGCTGGGATGAAATAAATGGTCAAAATCGACAGGGCAGCAGGCAGTTTTTGGTTTTTAGTCCGAATGTAAAGTTATTATTGGTCTTTGGGTTCAGATTCAGCGCTTTTTGGGGCTTCCTTGCCACTTGTCTCCTCCACTGCTGCTGGACACTGGGACGACCCAACTTCGTCATCCTCTGTTGCGTCGCTGGTCGGAGACTGGAAGCCACTATCGTCGTGCGGGGGTAAGTCGCCGGTGCCTTCCGGGGGGCTCTCCGAATCAGTCTGTGTAGTCTCCGGTGGGTTTTCCTCGGACGGAGGTGGCAGCAGTTCCTCAGAGGACTCTTCCAGGTTTGAAGAGGCTTGTTGCTCTTCCTCCTCTTCCACTTCCTTTTTGGAAATAGGAGACTCACTGCTCGCTAACGATGGGGCGTCTTCTGCAGTTTTCAATGGGACATCTTCAGCCACTTTGGACTCAACAGTCAATGGGACCTCTTTTGCATCGTCTGATTTTTCAGTAGATTTGACCTCCTCTACAACTTTGTCAGTGTTATGTGGGACCTCTTTAGAGGGCTCGGTGTTTGTTTGAGTATCTTCAGAAGACTTTACCTCAACTGGCGCATCTTTTGTAGCCTCCTCATCTGGGACGTCTTTAGCAGGCTCGACAATTGATTGAACATTCTCAGAAGACTTTACCTCCACTGGGGCATTTTCTACCGCCTCTTCCTTACATGGGACAACTTTGGCAGGCTCTGCGTTTGATTGGACATCCTCAGTAGACTTTACCTCCACCGGGGCATCTTCCACAGCCTCTACCTTACACGGAACATCTTTATCACAATTCTGCTTTTGTATCCTCAGCTGACTTTTCCACCGTCGCGACAGCTTCCTTTGGCGGGACAGCATCTTTATCAATTTGTGCCTGTTGTTTTGAATCACTGGTCAAGTCTGCAGAGTCCTCTTTAACTTTTGTCGATTCACTTTGCCCCTCTTCCTCCTCGGGAATGTTATCCACTCCTGGGACTTCCAGACACGACTCGGGAATGATGGGACTGTCGTCGACTTGGATCATCGACACGACTTGCTTCATCCTGCGTTTCCTCTGGGAGTCGCCGTCTTCCTCCTCCCCATCCTGTCCTGGTTTGTCCATGTCGTCTTCGGCCCCTCCGTATTCTGTGGCCCAGTCAATGGCGTTTTCTCCCAGGAGGTGCAGGCTGGGGTCACTGTTGCTTAAAACGATGCTATCCCGGTAGAGGTTGTGTCTGCGCTGGACGGCTGCCTCCTTCACAGCTAGAGAAACCAGAAAGAGGAAACATATTCAGGAAAATGATAAACATACAGAGAAGTAAGGCTGCAACAAGTAATGGAAATAACTGATGATTACAATAATCAGCAACTAAATTCATTATTGATTAAATGCTATCTGGAGCATACATACATCAACTGTTATTAAGTATGAATATAGAGAGTGGTATATCCTTGAATTCTGTGTGTTTGCTGCTCCAGTCCTCTAGTTACCCACTGAAAAGTCTTTAAGTTCTCAACCAAATGTGTTTTCGTACAACTAGTCTTCCCACACTATTGCTCACAATCATATTACTAATTGATCAAAAAAAATATATATAAATTATCTAGATTTATTGAGATTGAGATTTATTGATCATCAAAATAATGGTTTGTTGCCACCCTACAGTGAATACATGGATGTGTGTGTGTAGTTTTTGGACATTTTAGTGACACCACATCGTTTAGTGCTCAGTTTGGCCACTTTAAACAACACACTCCAACTGTGCTCAACACTGACAACAATAAGATTCCTAGGGCCAGATTTACTACGACTGCTAATTTTCAACTCTAAAAAGCAGCGCCTGCCATTTGTGGGCATGTTGTGTGTATTTTACTTTGCAAAACTGCACAAATTAATTGCTGCCACAAATCTGATATGTAAATCTGGAACAGACAAGCAGACATGCATGTCAGGACACATGTTTCAGCATGTACTGGAAAGGCAACAGAATCAATACAAGTGGACCATGACACTGTCGTTACACAAAGCTGTAATTAAAAACACACAGGCTGCAGGTCAGTGGAGTATATGATTGAAACTCAAGGAAAAAGTGTTGCAGGTGAAGTCTGTCTCTTTATCGCCTCCACCTTCAATTCAACACCTTATTGTTGTATCATCATGATAAATCAAATAGCATCCGCTAAACTGTTTCATTTGCATTTCCTCCATGAACTTGCCTCATTTTATTTATTCACTTAGTCACAGGAGCAAAATCTGCACTGCTTTCATTTAGCACCTATGAGAGATGCTAACCTTAGATGGACCAGGATTTGCTACACTTTTAGTACGTCTTATTAATTTAGCATTTTATTATTTAATATTAACTCTAAATTATGATTGTGTGTCTTGTTTTATTTGATTGATTTTGATGTGACTTTATTTTATTTAGGATTTACCCATCATGATGTCCTTCATCACTGAGTGGAGCACCACTTCCTCAAAAACGTTTTCCACCAGAATGAAGTGCGAGAAGTCTTCAAAGATCAGCTCCTGGAAGTGTGGCAGCTCCTGAAAGTGCAATCATCAACATATTCAGTCCAAAGACATTTACTATAATACTTGTTTAAATACAAATTATCAATGCAGTGACAACTTACAGATGCACAGGAAGGGGTGAGCTGCTTTAACATGTAGGGGATGAAGATCTGGAGCAGAGCCTCTCGGAAGAAACGTTTCCTCACTGTGCTGCTGTCGTAGTCAAATTTCTAATATGAACAAAACACACATTGTTTACAAGACTCCAAAACACTCCAGCCTTTAGTATCCAAAACAAGAAAATACTGAACTTCTCAAAAGCACCCGTGACATCGCTCTAGATATTTTTGTTTAAAATTGACCTTAAACATCTAAGTCAATTGTCAATTATACTCTCAACAAATAAAAACTGTCAGTCAGTGTTTTTAATGTTATGGTAAATCAGTTAGGCCTAATGTCTGGTTACACAGAACAGGACTTACCTTGATGACTCTGTCCTGGCAGCGCTGGATAGTTTTGCAGAGTTCCTCAGTTCCCTGAGACTCCAGACTCTGGTGAAGGATCTGCTCAAATGTGTAAATGGCATCATCCATTTGCTGTAGACACACAAACAGAAAAAAAGTTTTATTTGGTTTTATTAAAATTGAAAGAGTGTGGTTTGTCTTAAAATGCAGGTCAACAGTTTACTCCAGAAAATATTTGGTTCTCCAGAAAATTTTACCTACTAAAATAAGCCTAAACCTAGGACTAAACCAAGGAGTAAAATATGGATCAACCCAGAAGAAAATGCATCACAAAGTAAGAACTAAGCTCCGTCTGTGCCAGTTCTAAATCAGATCTATACCAAAACTAAACCAGGACTAAACCTGGTTACAACTAGAACTAAAGCAGGTCTAAACTAGAAATAAACAGGACTTAACTCTGTCTCAACCAGAACTAAGCAGTGGTGGTCTACACCAGTGTTTTCCCAGTCAGGGTTAGGGGCTCCCCTAGTGGTACACAAACACATTACAGGGGGTGCTTGGGTTTATTTCTTGATTTATTTCAAAGATGATATTTGCCATCTTTTCCTATTGAACTATTAAAAAGACATAGAAGTAGGACCATTAGGGGAGTATTTTTTATTCGTTGTTAATTTATTATTGGTTTAAGATTATTAATAATTATTTTATTGTTTCATCTGTATTGGGTTTTCAAGGGGCTGAATAGACTCTGCTTTTTGTATGTTGGTACTGTGGTTGTCTTCATGTATTGTATTACTGTTTGTGCTGAGGACTCACTAGAAAATAAGATGGTACTCAAGGTGTTATCCTTCAAAATTTACTACAAAAGGAAAAAAAAAGATTGGGAACCATTGGTCTGGAGTACTGGATCAAACTCAATATATTTACATAAATGATGACATGGAGTACCACCAGAAGTAGTTTGTGTACCACAGTTTGAAAACCATTGCACTACGTATCCACACCATGATTTTTATTACTGCAAATAGTTTTTATTGTAGATTTATTGCTTCTACCGTATATTTTAATGCCAATTTTATTGCCAATTACTAATATCCATTTAATAGGTGGAGAGAGCGCCAGGGCACACCTTATTTCATTGCTTGGAACACTGTACTTGTATGCACATGACAAATAAAACTTGGAACTTGAACTACATTTAATCCTTTAAAAGGTACTCTAAGCAACATGTGCTCATACTGGTTTGAAAACAGTACTGCAGTCTAAATCAAAACAATGCTCTCTGTGTTGCCAGTCTTTCTGCTTTTCTGATTGGACGATCAGCAATGCAGGGTTAGAACAGGGGTCACCATCGAGGTGCCCGCGAGCACCAGGTAGCCCTTCTGGAGCTTGTGAGGTGCCCGCGAGGGATATTTATAAATAGTGACTACTGCAGTGTTTTAGTCATAATTTATTATTTTAAACTTGTTTTTATGTTTAATTACACGATTATTTTTATAAACATTATCATTAATGCAAAGCAAACAATCATACAATCCTAGTGTCATTTGAAAGGCATGTCAAGACTTTAATACAGAGGATTATTTTGCACGAGTAGCCCTCAGTACAAATTCTCATCTTTTGGGTAGCCCTCAAACCCAGAAAGGTTGGAGACCCCTGGTTTAGAACCAAAACAAAAAATGTAAACATAAACAACTTGGCCATTATGTAATTTTTTTTTATAGTGAATAAATTAGCTGTACCATTGTTATCAGTAAAACTAATATTTGATTTAAACATGTTCACATCATATCTTGGGACACACATGGGTAATTTTTATGAAATATAAAAAATATTTACTGCTCATAGCACCTTTAACATTTCTTTAAAAATGTACATCAGTAGTTCTATAGATTCAGTCCATACAGAGTAAATATGTTCAAGCATTTGTTTGTTTTAATTGTGATGACTTAATATTAAAATATAATGGGATTTGTTTTTATTTTCAATAACTAAGACATAATCATTACTATTATAATGTATTTTTCACTCTGTAAGTACTGAATCTATATAACATATGCATTTTACTTTTTCAGTTGTACTAAATTAATTTCACTTTCTCTCACCTAAACCTACCAATAAACAAACGTCCTTTTCCCCCGCCATTACACCAGAATCATCACCAGAGGGCGTTCCAACTTCAGTTTTAGTACAGCTCTGCGCTGTAGTTTGAAATAATTGTCTTTTTTTTTTTTTTTTTTTTTTTTTTTACACACTCATAGCTGTGTAAAATGTGAAGGAATTTCCTGGATATTGGAGCAGACATCTTATATTATGTAATCGTAATAAATGTCCCAGACTTAAGGTGGAATGAAAAAATCTACTAGGATTTTTTTTTAATTTTATTTTCTTTTATTTTTTTTATCAACTTCATTCTTTTTAACAACTGAAAAACCTCCAACTTCAACTCTGAGTGACCTTTAGTTAATGTTTATAGAAGACCCCCAACACACATATTTAACACTGTGGAGGTCAGACCCAGTGATCTGTCTCTCTTTTGGGGGGCTGTGTCTCTGAACGCCTGCTGCTGCTGCTTTTGAATGTTTTTTTTCCCCGAGAGGGAGTTCTATACGAGTCCAGACACATCACACATTAATGCAATTATTCCACACAGGCCTGCCCTTTATTTCCCAAGACTGACACTCACAAGAAAACGGCTACTGAAGCAGGACTTGCATACAAACGACTACATTTGGGCAATTTATAATTTTGTTTCTATCGAGATCAATCAACCTCAAAAGGCTGCTTTAAGGAACACTATGTGCCTATTTAGAATGGTACCACACAATAGAGTAGTGAAGTCATGCCCTTCTCGTAGACCCAGGGGACCATGTTCACTGGAGAGAAACTTGTTTTTGAGTAAGTGGGTCCTGTCAGTTCCCTTTTTTGTGTGGTTTCTAAGATACTTTAAACCATGAAAAGCATTTGTTTTTTCTTTATTTTCATTTAGAGCCAGTTGCATTCCTATTTTAGTCCCATTCTGGTTGGGGATTAAATTTAAAGTGTAGATCACTGCTTAGTTTTGGTTTAAGCACAGTTTAGTCCTGGTTTAGACCTGGTTTAGTCCTAGATTAATTCAGGTATGTGCTGGTGTAGACCTGGTTTAGTCCAAGGCTAGTTCTGGTTTAGTCCAGGTTATGTGCTGGTTTAGTAAAGGTCATGCGATGGTTTAGTCCAAGATTAGTCCTTGTTAATCCAATTCTTGTCCTGGTTTAGACCTGGTTTAGTCCTGTTTATGTGCTGACTTAGTCCAAGATTAGTCCTAGTTATGTACTGCTTTAGACCTGGTTTTGTCCTGGTTTAATCTTGACTTAGAGTTGTCCTGGTTTAGCTCTGGTTTACTCTAGGTTTAGTTCCTGTTTTGTCTTTATTTAGTAATTCCAATTTTAGCACTTGAAAAGCCAAATATTTCCTGTAATTGGATGTGAAAAGGCTGAAAATCGCTGTACTAGACTTTTCACATCATAAGTGAGTGTAAATATAGTGTTAAATAGCAAAAGCCGTTTCTCACCTCTCTCATAAGGATCTGAGCCCTCTGCACAAACACGGAGGGGCTGGACACGTCAAACCTCTGCTGCAGACCCTCCAGATTCAGCTGCTCCACTTTCTCATAGCAGCTCTGCATCTTCACCGGGTGGAAGGCCAGCATAGAGATCTTCTCCATGTGCTACACAGAGGGAAGAGGAATTTAATAATGTTAATGTCCTTGGGAGAAGTATTTATAAAATGTGAAAATGCCACTATGGACTCAAATTGACATTTTTAACTAGACTCCTTTTTATTGCACAATAAGCATGTACTACTGATGAATGTTTTTAACAATACAACAAACATTTAACAAAAGTTTATGAAGAAAACAAGTAAATTCCTCTAGTGAACATGAAGCATACATCAATAAATTAGAACATTGTGGAAAATCCATTTATTTCAGTAGCTCAATTTAAAGTAAAAGAAAAGTAAAGTAGTATCTACTATACAGATTCAGCACAGAGTTAAATATTAAACATATATTTTAATTATGATTGGTTATGTAACATTATGCAATATTCTAATTTTATGGGATACTGAACTTAAACTGTAAGCCATATTCATCATAATCTAAATATATATGGGGCAGCAGTAGCTCAGTAGGTAGAGCCTTTCACCCACTAACTGCAAGGTTGGCGGTTTGATCCCCACTAGTGCATACTACTTTTGTGTTCTTGAGCATGGCACTCCACCCGCCTTGCCTTCAGTGTCTGTGGCACTGACTGGTGTAGGAATACGTTAGTGTGACATCACAATTGGTGATTGTTGTAGAGGCTGTTGGTGCATTATTCGTGCCACATCTTCATCTGTTTGCCCCAGGGCAGCTGTGGCTACAGATGTAGCTCAACACCACTGAGTGTGACTGTAAAGCAACTTTTAGTGTCTATAAGAGTGCTACAAAAGATTGATGCATTATTATTATTATTATTATTATTATTATTATTATTATTATTATTAGTAGTAGTAGTAGTAGTAGTAGTAGTAGTAGTAGTAGTAGTAGTAGTAGTAGTAGTAGTAGTAGTAGTAGTAGTAGTAGTAGTAGTAGTAGTAGTAGAAGATTAAATACACTAAATGCTCAAATTATTTAACCCTCTGAGTTCTGAATCTAACATCCTAACATTTGAACTGAACTAAAATACATTGACTTTTCAACAATATTCAAGGATTTCTAATTTATTGATGTGTGTCTGTACATTAAGGCCTTTTGACAACCCTTGACCACATCTCACCTGGGCCACAGTCTCCTTGGTGCCGTTGTTGAGTGTGTTTTTGCTCATCTCCACCAACTCTCTGAAAAACACATCTCGGACCTCAGCAAATCCTCGGCTGGTCGGCTCCATCAGAGCCTCCAGGATAGAGGTGATGTACGGCTCAATGCTCACCTTCAGCAGCTTCTCAGCTTTAGGGAGGACCACAGCTGAAGGGAAGAGGAAATGTTGATTAGATAGATTCTTTGCCTGCCTGTATACACGTACCACATATAAAATTACTACAACTACTAACTCCTTGGAAACCTAGAATATGCAAACAGGCACTTGCATACACCGAGCAAATTGGCAGCATATGATTTTGATTGGAGAAATAAACTTTGGTATTGGAAAGTATTACACAAGTCAATTCCTCTCTTTCTTTCTGCGAACGCTGCAGCCTTTCTTCCCTCATTTCTCAAAAAACAAAACTCAAATGTGGATCTCAAACTATTTTCCTGCTGCTCACAGATGCACTCATGGTGAAGTCATTAAAGACATTTTTACCACACTTGTCTGCAGATCTAATTACTGTTTTTAGTTTAGTTTGTTTATAGCATACATAAAATGTATCCTGTCTGTCTACCTGGTTTAAGTTTTCACATACCCAGACACTTGTAATGCAAAGTATGGATGTAAACAAGTTGGTACTTCAGTGAGTTAGGACATAACAAGTTTTTTTTTTTTTTTTTTTTTGTTAAATTTCACATGAATACTAACTTTGAGTACTCTAACAATTCAACAAGCAAACAAAACTAGGCCATTCACAACAAAACTACTCACTGCACAAAAAGAACCCCTGTATTTACGTCTTTCACAACGATGCCATTTGCTCAGGAAGTTATTGTGACCTTCCAGTGGCTTTTTGGTAGCTACTCCCATTCACTGGAGCTAACTCAGCAAATAAAAACAATAGAGTCATCACATAGGTGTCATTTTAAATAATGCTTACTAAGGACAAAATAAAGCAATGGCATTGGAAATATATATGTTTAAATTGCCAATGCCCAGCTAGTTATTGCTTCATACAAATGTAATCACTATACCTCTATTTGCTAAATTGACACAATTTAGACTGAGCAGAGAACTGTATCCAAAGCCACTGGCATGTTTGCCATTACCAGATTTCAGTGTTGTAAAGTAACAGTATTAAAGGGGCCATATTATGCTTTTTTCAGGCTTTGCATTAGTATTTCGCGCTGTATAACTTAAAATAATCTGCACGAATGGAACGTCTTTGACTTTGCAGAGAATGCTTGGATTAGGTGCCTGGAAAAGCAGGTGAAATGTATTTGTTAAATAGCACTTTGCCACTAATTAGGCTAAATGGCAACTTCTCAGTAAGATGACTGTATATAAAAAACGAGCATTTAGGAAAGGCAGAGTTTCCAATATTTGTATATATGTATATGTTGTTTATATTCTATTGTGAATATAACATGGTTTTGTGAGATTTGTTAATCATTCCATTTTGCTTTTATTTATATTGGTGGAACTACTGGAGAATTGGTTTTATATTTTGTGTAATGTACAGTGAGTTACCTCTGATTTTGGTGGTGACGTACTCCTTGGAGGTGATGATCTGGTCCATGTCGGTCCGTATGGAGGCCTCGAGCGCTGGCTCACCGGCCTCACACCTCTGCACCACGGCCTCGTACTGGGCCTGGCACTGCGTCTGCACCAGGCTGTACACCGCATCACTGATCTAGGCACAAAACACAAGACACTTCATAATGTTAGGATTCATATTTTATTTAATCCAGGACCAAGATCGTATGTGTGGTTGCTGATCAAGCGACATACTACATACAAGGCGGACGTCAATAAATTATAATATTTTTAACGTAAATGCATTTGAGTGGCTCAGTTCAAAGGAAATAAAAACATATATAGATTCAGTACACATATAGGTATTTTGTTTATTTTCTTCTCACTTGTTTATAATATATAATGTATGTATTTACTTTGAATTCAACTGCTGAAGTGATTTTTTCCCCCACAATATTTATTAAAGTGCTCCTGTACTAGCACACTAGCACTTATGGCTACAATGGCTAGTACTGTGCACTTTAAACAATATACAGTGGGGCAAAAAAGTATTTAGTCAGCCACCAATTGTGCAAGTTCTCCCACTTAAAAAGATGAGAGAGGCCTGTAATTTTCATCATAGGTATACCTCAACTATGAGAGACAAAATGAGAAAAAAAATCCAGAAAATCACATTGTCTGATTTTTCAAGAATTTATTTGCAAATTATGGTGGAAAATAAGTATTTGGTCAATAACAAAAGTTCATCTCAATACTTTGTTATATACCCTTTGTTGGCAATGACAGAGGTCAAATGTTTTCTGTAAGTCTTCACAAGGTTTTCACAAACTGTTGCTGGTATTTTGGCCCATTCCTCCATGCAGATCTCCTCTAGAGCAGTGATGTTTTGGGGCTGTCGCTGGGCAACACAGACTTTCAACTCCCTCCAAAGATTTTCTATGGGGTTGAGATCTGAAGACTGGCTAGGCCACTCCAGGACCTTGAAATGCTTCTTACGAAGCCACTCCTTCATTACCCAGGCAGTGTGTTTGGGATCATTGTCATGCTGAAAGACCCAGCCACGTTTCATCTTCAATGCCCTTGCTGATGGAAGGAGGTTTTCACTCAAAATCTGACGATACATGGCCCCATTCATTCTTTCCTTTACACAGATCAGTCGTCCTGGTCCCTTTGCTGAAAAACAGCCCCAAAGCATGATGTTCCCACCCCCATGCTTTACAGTAGGTATGGTGTTCTTTGGATGCAACTCAGCATTCTTTCTCCTCCAAACACGGCGAGTAGAGTTTTTACTAAAATGTTCTATTTTGGTTTCATCTGACCATATGACATTCTCCCAATCCTCTTCTGGATCATCCAAATGCTCTCTAGCAAACTTCAGACGGGCCTGCACATGTACTGGCTTTAGCAGGGGGACACGTCTGGCACTGCAGGATTTGAGTCCCTGGCGGCGTAGTGTGTTACTGATGGTAGCCTTTGTTACTTTGGTCCCAGCTCTCTGCAGGTCATTCACTAGGTCCCCTGTGTGGTTCTGGGATTTTTGCTCACCGTTCTAGTGATCATTTTGACCCCACGGAGTGAGATCTTGCGGGGAGCCCCAGATCGAGGGAGATTATCAGTTGTCTTGTATGTCTTCCATTTCCTAATAATTGCTCCCACAGTTGATTTCTTCACACCAAGCTGCTTACCTATTGCAGATTCAGTCTTCCCAGCCTGGTGCAGGTCTACAATTTTGTTTCTGGTGTCCTTTGACAGCTCTTTGGTCTTGGCCATAGTGGAGTTTGGAGTGGGACTGTTTGAGGTTGTGGACAGGTGTCTTTTATATAGATAACCAGTTCAAACAGGTTCCATTAATACAGGTAACGAGTGGAGGACAGAGGAGCCTCTTACAGAAGAAGTTACAGCTCTGTGAGAGACACAAATCTTGCTTGTTTGTAGGTGACCAAATACTTATTTTCTACCATAATTTGCAAATAAATTCTCTAAAAATCAGACAATGTGATTATCTGGATTTTTTTTTTTTTTCTCATTTTGTCTCTCATAGTTGAGGTATACCTATGATGAAAATTACAGGCCTCTCATCTTTTTAAGTGGGAAAACTTGCACAATTGGTGGCTGGCTAAATACTTTTTTGCCCCACTGTAATATCAGTTTTAATAATAATATTAATATTTATTGTTGTGCAAGTGTCATACCAGCATCCAGTTCCTCTGGCGGTCATGCAGTTTGCCTTTGAGTCGAGGTGAGATGAGATCTCTTAGTTCAGGATTCAGAACCTCCATCACCAGGTTGGACAGAATCTATGAATGACAACAAAACTGTGCAATTAAAAATACTGGATGACTAGGACCCAAATGTGAGCCACAGGGAGGTTAATTATAGTTTAAATCAGACAGTGTTACAGTAGAGTCATCTGTTTGAGTCCAAGTTACTCTCTGGTCCTCAGTGTTTGAGTCTGAGTCACTGTACAGTGGTTAGAGTCTAGTCCGAGTCAGTAGGACTTGAAGTCGGAGTCCAAGTCTCAGTCACCAAAGAAAAACTGAGTCTTGAGTCAGTTTAAAAAATATTTAGTCCAAATTCAGTCCAAATCAGTTGAAGTCGAGTCCAAATTGAGTTGCCAAAGTAAGTATACTTAATGAGGGTGCGGCACTCAATTGGAACTTATTTCATAGGAGAGCATTAAATAAAGGTCACTAGTTAGAGTCTGGTCCAAGTCATTAGGACTTGAGGTAGAAGTCCAAAGTCCAAGTTACCAAATAAAATGTCAAGTCCGAGTCGAGTCATCTTGATTTAAGGTACGACTTAGAGTTGAGTAAGTTGCTAAAAAAAATGTTAGTCCAAGTCAAGTCCTCTTTCATACTAAAGGTCACTGGTTAGAGTCTAGTCCAAGTCATGAGGACATGATGTAAGGGGTGCAAGTCCCAGTCACCAGAAAAATTATAAAGTCAAGTCCAAGTCGTGTCATCTTGAGATAGATGAGTGCGAATGAAAGTAGAGAGAGTAGAGCCGAAGTTACCTAAAAAGTGTCCAAGTCCAAGTTCAGTCCAATTCAAGTCAAGTCCAAATTGAGTCACTTACCCTCTCCATTTAACCAGGCTTCAGTCTGGCACAAAGAATACACTAAACTATGACCCTCTGCGGACAGATTATTGCTCATACTTAAATATAGTGACTAAATATTGTTTTAGTTTTATAAAATAAAGAAACAGATTTTAAAATACATATGATATGTATAAAACTGCCTCCCACACTCATATGTAGCTTTACTATAAACAACACAAAGACCTTAGTCAATTCACTTAACCAGCCATGTGAAAACAATTGATTTAGTGGCAGTTTGGCAACAGCTAAAGTACACTAATAGTTTTTGTGTGACCAATAAACAAGTCAGATTGTTCTGGTATCTGCCACAGAAAACAAAAATTTGAGATTACCCATCAAGGAGCCATGGAGTATTATGTTTTGTCTTTGAAGCATGTAGACAACCAGTTCAATGACACACAAAGTAGAGTTAGTTTTTTAATGCCTCCAGGCCAGACACTGCATAAACAAAGCCTAGGTCAATTATTTTGCAGACAGTAAACAGTCAAACGTACAAAGCAGGTTAGAGCAGGTAAAAAAAAAAAGATCAGTGATGATTTTCACACGTACTTGAATAACCCTTTACTGATGCAAACAAGTAACTACTAAGGTTGGAACATTGTGTAAAACAACTTTTTTTTCTTTTTTTTTTTTTTAAACCAGAGAGCATAAACAGCATTTCAGGTGTAGAAAAGGCAATGGCCACTGGAAGATCTGCTGTAACAGTGCAGTGTTTTTAATGCAGTCTCTTTAATGCAGTCTCACTGGAGGACCTGAGGATGATGAGCATTCAATACATCCAATACTAATAATACAGACTCCTTTTGTACCCAGACATCTTAACTGTAATGTTGCCAATCATCTTAATTAGTAGAACGATGCTCCTCCAACTGTTTTTACTGTAAAATGCATTATTATTATTACTATTATTTACAGAGCTGTACATTTTTTAAATTTACATTTTACACAGTGTCCCAACTTTGTCAGAATTCTGGTTGTACTATATATGAGAAAGCAGTTCTTACTTGTGCTGGTATTCCACACATCATCTCCCAAGTGCCATAGTGCCCTTTAGCCTGGCGGTAGAGTCTCACGGCATCAGTAAAGGCCGGGGTTTGGACCTTATTTTCCTCAGACAACCCTAAATGAAGAAACATGGCCATTAGCTTATTGTTAGCCTCATAATATACATGCAGATTTTTAATTAGAGAGGTAACTAGTCATGCAATGATAACACCAAAAATTACAAAAATAATTATGGACATTCATACGATTTGATGATGTTCTTGTAATATAAGCTATGAATAAAAGCTTTGTCTGTTTTAGTTAATCCCAACTGGCGGGCCTGGACACAAAATTAGGTCATGAAGAGGTAGAATAGAATATAAATGCAAAATTTATTTAAAGTTGTTGGCAGAGTTATCACTTAAAGGGGCTATATTATGCTTTCACTTATATTTTTAAACAAATATTTGTCACCTATAGAACAGCATTGTACTTTTTACAACCTTTAAAAACATTATGTGACTAAAAGAAAATATTTTCAATAATTACTTTACTACTGCCATGAAGAAACAGGTGAAGAGATGAGCAGAGAGTAGCTCTGTTACAGACTTCTAAACCGATATAGTGGGAAAAAAAGCATTTTGCTTCCTTAAACTTTTTGTATGATGCCATTTTACTACAAAATTAAAAACAGTTGAGAAACCAGTGGAAAGAGAGTTGTACATTGCTTTTTTTGTTTGTTTGTGTTTTTTTTAATTAAATGAATGAGAGGTGACTGGATGTAGCAGGCTTGTTGTCGATTGGTCAGTGCTTCCTGGAGTGGGCGGGGGGGTTTGTGTTTTGAGGCCCTAGAAACTCAGCGCCAGAGAGTACAGGAATACTCAAATAGGTATGAATAAAACTAAACATAACTCCAGGTATGTTTTAATGAGGGAACAACATTATAACATGGGAGAAAGCTCAAAAAATATATACACTGATGGACAATCAATTTCACATTTCTTCAATTCACAACAGGCATCCTTTTTTGTTTATGTTTCTATTTGTTATCGAGGTTAACACTGAATATTCATGTAAATATGACTCATTTATTAATAGATACAACTATTTAGCTGACGCCTTGTTTAAAACTGCAAAAAAGCCAAGCAAGCTTTATGGAAACATGCAGAGTTCCCCTTTTTTACCCAAACCATCCTAGATTCAATGAACCATAGACTCCACCCTTTTAAAAATAACCATTTCTATGAGAACAGGGCAAGGATCTCATAGAAATGAATTGTATAATAAAGAAAGACTTAGCTTCCATTAATACGTATTGCAAACTACATAAAGCTATGCCATTGCCAGTAATAAACACTGCAGTGTATAAGAGGAGCCTTAAACTCTAATTAAACTTATCTGCTTCCCATTTAGAGGCCACTGAATGTAAAGAATGTAACTCAAATCCAGACAAATATCTGACAGTGAAGTGAAAAAAACATTGATGGCAGACCTGAACTGCTGCTAAGTTGTAACAGATTATGTGTGAGAGCTCCCATCTGTACAAAGACAGGAAATGTGTGTGTGGAGAGAGGGAGAGAGAGAGTGGGGGTCTGGAGTTACTAAAGACAGGAAGTCCCTCTGAAAGAAGCATGGGTTATTATGACTTTAGCTGGTATGTAAGAGGGGGGTTTAAACAAAGCCTAAAACTGGGATTGGGGAATTTTCTCTCTGACCAAACTGAATTGCTCATTAGACACAAATTAATTACTGGATGGTTTTGCTGTCATTTGGTCTCCTCTTGTTTATGGAATGATAAAACTTTTTCAGCAAGTATTAAGATCTTCTGCATTAAGGCCTGATTTGTTTGTACCAATACAACATATACATACATACATACAATATGCAAAAAACTATGTTAAATACTGAAATAATAGTATAATTGGCAATATTTGGATTCCTTTGATAAAATTAAATGTAGGCCATAACGCTAAATTTACTTTTTTAAGCTTTTAACTATGTTAAATTGTTGTTTGCACCTCTAAAAAGATACCCGGAGTTATGTTTTGTTTCATTTACGCTTGTTTGAGTAAACCTGTATGCTGAGGGGCTGCCCTTCTAGACACCTGAAACCAGTAATGTGCTTCTGTGTGTTTCTAAAGCCCATACACTGTCACAGACTTGTCGTCACTATGAAGCCGTGAGCTTATTTATCTGTTAAGTGTCAGTTGCTAATTGCTGTGCTAAATAACCATCTTATGCTCTGCCCATCCTTACCCTTGCCAGCAGGGGGCAACTAATACATAATCCAAGCCTCTGCAAAGTAAGTAGTAGCTTTCCAAAATTAAGACGTTTTCTATACATATACGTTATTTTAAGTTATAAAATGTGAAATACTACTGCCAAGTTGTGAACAAAACTGTTTCACAAAGCCTGAGAAAAGCATAATATGGGTTCTTTAAGAAACTTATTTTGTTAGTTTAAATTTATGTCACAAGGAGGACCATAACATTATTTCAATAAAGTTATTTTCTTGCAATACAGGATATTGTGCTTGCCAGGTACTGTGATAACAACACATTTGCATCATATTGTGCAGCCCTGTACCAATTACAGGTGAATTTGAAGGAGCCCCCTGATTGGATGATTTATTTCCTCATTCATAGCAATACCATATTCATATAATATTCATTATTCAAAGAAAGTGCAATAGCAAAAGTTAACGGTCAAAGGGAGAGACATTCAGTGTCCAAAGTCTGGACTCAAACCCTCGACACCGAGGCGAGCAGTTGTCACTACTTGTGCCGCATGCTTTACCCACTGAGCTATACTGTGCAAACAAAGATTTAATATTATCTATTTTTTTATATTTATAAAATGCCCTACACACTTACAAATAAAAAAGTATAAATATGTGCAGTCTAGTTGGCAAGGCTGTGGAGTTTTAAATATCCTAGCTTTAAAAATGTAACATTATTTTCAGTTATAACATGTCCCTTATCCAACATGGCATCCACTGCATTCCTATTTCTTGGAAACGCTCAAAGAAAACATTTCTTCTTCACTTATATTACATTAACCAGAACAAATGCTAAGATCTAAGGCAGAGGTATCAAAGTCAAATTCATTAGAGATCATATTGTATTGTCACCGGAGGGCCACATAAAGGCTCTAGGTAATAACTTCAACAATGTGAAATACATATGAAAAGGGATTTTTTTATTATTAGAAAAACTCAAGATTATACATTGAGTATGTTTAGTATGTCAAGTATCACAGAATATGCAGAGCAGTGGTAAGAAGCAATCCAAGAGCACCAAAAGTTCTCAACACTTAACAGCCAAACAAACAATAGCAAAGTATCTTTCTAGACATTAAAGTAAAAAAATACTTCTTATAAAATATTGTGTGTATTTTTTATGTCAGAAACACACTTTCTAAAAATAACAAGAAAAACTTATTCAGTATAAAAATGTTTTCATGAGTCAGATTATATTATGTTTTTGATATTATGCCAAGGGCCGGACAGCAGGGGGAGGCAGGCCCGCAAATGGCCCCCGGGTTGCAAATTTGAAACCTCTGATCTAAGGACACATCCATGACAAAGTATGCAGAGTACTACTGCCTAAAAACTTTATTTCAAATGCCCACAAATCTCAGTTCCCATCTATCAATAAGCAATTTAGAAAATACTACCACTGCACATTGTTACACACACACACACACACAGACAGACTGACCCAGTGACCCGTAGGTGGGCAGTGAGCACCAACGCTCCACACACAGCTCCTCACAGCCCTGAACTGTGCACCTCTGTACCACATCTGGAGCCACTCTGAAGACGTCATGCAGCTGGAGCGTGTTACGGCTCTGGCATGTTAACCATTACAGCCTGCTTCCTCTTTCAGGTTCCTCTGAGCTCACACAGGTTTACATTCAAACGCACTCAGCAGCAACATGGACACAACTCAAGAGACCAGTGTTTTCAATGAGCATCACAATGGTGTTCCTCTACTAAAACTATTTGCAACAGGTAAACAACATACAGAGATACAGAAAGACTTGTTTGTGTAGAAAGCTTAAAAGGACACTACCTGATTTTTCTCCTGTATTTAAAACCAATAGAAGAGTCTCTATCAGCATAAGAGAAATCACCTCTGAAAAATTAGATTCTGAGATCTGGGAACTGATTTTTTTGACCAATCACATGCTCAGAACAAAAGGGGGTGGCCCCTTTTGGATCAGGGACACTTTCATTGGTTGAGTCTGAGCTTGTGCATGAGTTTATACACTGGAATAATGGTGGCTAGTCCAACTATAAAGATACCAATTTAAATATGCAAAGTATCAATACTGGTATTGCGTATATCACATGTATATCATTTCTTTTTTTTCCCCAAACCCTAATGAATAATATGATAAAAACAACATAACATTAGTCTTGTGTCGCTCCTTCTGTCTTCTTCAAGCAGTTCAGTTACTATCTCTTAGCCCTCTGGGGACACCACAACAAATAATCTACCTCATAGTATGCAGGTATAGTTTTTACATCACATGTCCTTCTTGATGCAACCCTCTCAGTATATCTAGGCTTGGAGGCTGGCACAAATAGTACTCACTACAGCTGGATTCATAAACCACAATTTACAAAATATTACACTCTCCTATTAAAACACCAATATATAATGGCATAAAGGGATGTAAACTTTAAATCAGTCAGACTCTTACCCACAGAGTAGTAGGTAGTAAACATGTGGTAGCAGCCAGTTAACAGACATGACTTCACTGCACAGATTCATAAGGAATTCTCACAGGTTTCTATGAGAAAACCCAAGGACAATGCAGTTGAACTGGCTCAGTCTCTGAATACTTAAATAAAACTACTTCAGAAGCTAGTAATCTCAACTCTGGGATAGTTTTGAAATACTAGAGGCTGTTCCCAATGACAAACATCTGCAATAACAACACTTATCTGAGCTGACACTTAATGAAAACTTGTCTAAAGTAAACTACCGTAGAGGAGGCGGTTGTGAAGCTCTTGCACAAGTCTGATTAGAGCCAAGCGTCGTCACGGCAACCAGGTAAATATGCATGACATCACTTGGTCATGTGACTCTCAGTTTTCAGTACTGACGCTTTCACAGTTGATGGCGACTTTAGCGCCTATACAGTATAGGGACAAACTCAAACTGAAAGAGGAGGCCATGAGAAAAATGTAGCATGTGTTTTGTTTTGTTTGTTTTTTACAACAAATACCAGTTCAGAAAATATTTGGTTTTCAAAAGTACCATCTATAATGGACTAAAATGGGCCTAAATCCAGACTAACCTAACTAAGATCTAAACCAAGGGACAAACTAGGAATTACCTGAAACGTAAGGACTAAATAAGGACAAAAAGGATGATACCAGGACTAAACCAAGAATAAAAAGGACCATGACCCATAAATAAATAAATAAATAAATTTAAACAAACCAGACCAGGTCTAAACAAGGTTTAAACCAAGGAAAAAAAAAAAACTAAACCTCGGCTAAACCATGTGTAAACAAGGATAAATCATTGACTAAACCAGGTCTGAACCAGAACTAAACCAGGAGTAAATAGGGACAAAACCAGGCCAATTCAAACTAAACCAGAACTAAACCAGTACTAAACCAGGTCTAAACCAAACTAAACAAGTATAGTGTAAAGTGTAAACAAGAATAAATCAAGGACTAAAGCAGGTAAAACTGTCCCTAAATTAAACTAAACCAGGAGTTTAACTGCAAAAGACCCCTGAGTACCACCAGTATATCAATACCAGGTTTATAATCAATATACTGAAGGTATAAAAACAAAACAAAACTGCCCAAGTAAATATCATATCTAGGTGTATTCTGGCATTGAGACAACTGTAACCTCCTGACTATGTAACTAAGGTAAAAGGAAACAACATTACATCTACTCCATTTGTCCTGTATGTGAATCAATTTATTGCTACCCAAGAGAGAGAATAAAAATTATAAAAATCTATTAAGACAAGTCTTTAATTCTAGCCAAAAACTTAAAGCAGCACAATGTAATGCGCTTTGAGTGCCCATGAAGGTGGAAAAGCGCTATATAAAAATGTGACCATTTACCATTTACCATGTAGCTCCTGCTCTCTCTCATGGTCCCTCTCTGGCCCATAAGACTCAAAACTGATATTGACAGAAATTGTAGTTTATCTAATACTAAAATAATTTGAACCAACATGGGTCCAAAAGCATCGCTTTAACTTGTCTGGTCATAATTTCATGTTAATAAAGGAAAATGCAGGAGTAATTCATACTTTACTCATATCATTTACAGTTCACATATCAGTTGCAGCAGACAGTTGAATTGTGCAATGCAAATATAAGTATAGGTTACAGTATTAGGTTTAAGAGTGGCTTAAACTTTCAGCAGCCTGTTGAATTTTACTATGCCTCCTATATCACTGCTCATATGCGCGTTAATAAAACTTTACATGCTATTGCTCTGCCACTGCTAACGCTTTAAGACTTTGTGCTTTTATGGCATAGAGAGAAATTTCCAAACAGCCGCAGATATTTGGTCCATTTAAAAATCCACTTGTGAGACGCCTCTGAGCCACTCCCTTTCACTGCTGTAACTCTGGTTAGCCACAGGAGCAGCCAAAGACATATTTATCCCATAAAACTACCACAAATATCAGTGCAACGCTTTGACTAGTCAAGAACTACAAGACCAGGCCACTTACATACAGTACAGGACAGTTTGAAGTATTGTTATGTCATTCCCATCCATATAACTATACTTATATATATATACTCTTTTTTATGCTTGATTTATACTCCTAGAATGTGCAGTTCCAGCTTTGGAGGAGTTAAGGTTGTTCCATCTTTATCAAGAATCAGTGACAAATGTTTGCAGAGGTGAGATGAGTCAAGATAGCCAGAGGAGAATTGCGTAGGAGCAATTCCCACTCATACCATGGTAAGAAGCATAAAAAATAATTGTGTGACCCTCAGACAGGTCCTATGTTTCAAATATATAATTAAATATGAATACACTGATGTGCTCTCTAAATACCTTTTCTAAAACATACTTTCATTTTACTCACATACATTTTTTAGGGGGGATAATTACAGGTAAAGTAAAAACATCGAGTAAAGCCCATTCTACAGATCTTGGCCAGGAGTACCTAGTTGGAGGATTAGCCTACTGTGCTTGTTTTAGGTTGATGGGGGAAATCTCAAACCCCAGCATGGGGAGAACATGACGCGATGATGGGGAGAAACTCCACACAGAGGTATTTTTGACATCAGTGGTAGAAGCAGCAAAATTAGTTATAGTACCACTGGTAGCAGTTTGAGGCCGACTGATATGGGTTTTTCTATGGTCGATGCTGACACCAATTTTTAAAATCTACAGCAACCAAGGTCTGATAAACACTGATGATTTTTTGGACCAATAAAAGGGCAGATTTCCTAAATTTTATTTTAAAAATTTGTTTAATATAGTTATTTGTTTTTTTAATGCATATTAAACAATATGAATTAACAATTGTGTTATAATTGACAATAACAGTTAAAGATGATTTTTTTTTTTTAGAAAACCATAAAGGTAATCTCAATCAAACTAGCCGTGTAAGCAGAGCATAGGGAGCACTGCAAAATACATTTGGTTGATTTTTTTGTACTATGAGGTTCTGTTCCAGAGAAACAAGCAAAATGCTTTTATTGCCGTTTTGAGTTTTTCAGGCTGAGATAAAGCAATTTTGAATGTTTACTATGAACTGCAGAGTAAGAGTCCAAACTGCTAAAAAGATGGCTGGGAAAGCTGGGGTCCTTCAGTTACATGATTGCCTGACCAAAAATCTGCAAAATCATCCGACCTCTAGTAGTAGAAGTGGTAGTCGAAGTAGAATTTTTTAATTTTTTTTATTTTAAGTAAACATTACATTCAATATTTTCCTGCTTTTACTTGGGTAACACTTCTGATGTGGTACTTTACTTCTACTGGAGTAATTCTATTTTAAAGTAACAGGACTTTTAATAGAGCACACATTTTAAGTACTTCTTCCAGCTAATTTCTAACATGTCTGACAGTTTACCTGCACTACCTGCATGCATAATAAAACCTAATGTAAACTACAGTGTTTTTGTTTTGTGTTTACTTTAGCAGCCATTCCTTACCATCGTTGGCATGCCGGACACAGTCTTGCAGCACGGCGCTCCACTTCTGCTGCTCTTTCTCGGTGGTGACGCAGAAGTAGTGGTGCCGGGAGTACGGGTGCCACAGGATCAGGGGAAACTGCGTGGCACACTTCAGGAACGGGGAACTCCCAACTTTGGCTTTTACACCTGAATGACAGCAGCAAAGCAAAAACAACGGCAACACCCAGTTATTATGTGTCTGAAATATGACCATCTTTTATAAGGAGACAGAGGATTGCATTACTCCTGGTTTTGGATTTGTTATTAGGTAGGGATTTTTAGCTTAATTAAGGAGACAGTGTGGTATTAGTCATATAAAAAGTTGAAAAGAAATAGAATAAATATTATAAAACTTGTCATCTAATATTTTCAGGTTCTGACAATGTATTAATCCAGATTTAAGGTCCTATTTCAAGACGCTTTTTCTGTTTGTTGTGTTTGATTCAACATGCAGCAGAAATCTAACCCAGTGCAGGCTAAGGAGCACTGGCAAGTTCACACACATTTACTATAATTTGTGGATTATGCTTGGCATCTAGTGTGCCGTTTACTCCACCCTTTCAAAATGCCCTATGCATGCTTCCAGTTAATCTCAGTATTTCAAAAAAGTAAAATTAAAATGCAAGACTTAATCAAAGTACAGCTAACCTCTGACAGTTTTGCATCTGAAGATAAAAAATTTGCAGTTACTAGTAAGTTATGTAGTGGGCATGGGTAAATCCTATAGGGGTTACATTTCTCTGTCTTTCTGACTTTTAAGAACATGCACTGTATTCCATTAAGCTATATGTGATAAGATAAAATAAACAGTTTTTTCTTGTTGTCAGGCATGTCAAAGCTTATAAAACGTAATTCCATTCTTTTATTCCCTAAAGCAGTTTCAAAGTATTAGATATTTTCACACAACATTTTACATTGTCCTTAGCAATATAGTGGGAACAAGTGTTGAAGTACTCAAGAGCAGGTGATACCGGTCTTAACACAACAAGACTGAACTCATTTCTACTGTCTTGTCTTGGTCTCAGATACAGTAAGTTAATTCAAAACAGACTAAGACTAGACCTGCATTATTTGACCAAAGATTCTTTTGATTGTATTAAAAAAAGCTGGTCTGGACTTGGTTCTATCCCAAAAAGTCTCACTTAATAGGGTCTCAAGTATTGTGACTACCTTCTCCTAGTATTGCATGACAATTCGCATGACTTTTATTTTATTTAACCAGGTGCTGAACTTCATACCTAACATTCTATCAATTAAGGCAGGTGCAGACGTTGCCTAAAGGTCTAGCTATATTTATTGCCAATAGTCTAATACAGTGGTTCTCAAGCTGCAGAATCGGTCTCACTAGTGGAAAAAAGCTAATTACATACACATCCCAGTTTAGTTACGTTTTAGGCTTAACTTACCCCTGGTTTTTGGCCTAATTTAGTCCTGGTTTAGGCCTAATTTAGTCCTGGTTTTTGGCCTAATTTAGTCCTGGTTTTTGGCCTAATTTAGTCCTGGTTTTTGGCCTAATTTAGTCCTGGTTTTTGGCCTAATTTAGTCCTGGTTTTTGGACTAATTTAGTCCTGGTTTAGGCCTAATTTAGTCCTGTTTTTTGACCTAATTTAGTCCTGTGTAAAATTCTGATTTAGTTTACACATCCCAGTTTAGTTCTGTTTTAGTCCTGGTTTATGCCCAATTTAGACCTGGTTTATGCCCAATTTAGGCCTGGTTTATGCCCAATTTAGGCCTGGTTTATGCCCAATTTAGGCCTGGTTTATGCCCAATTTTTTCCTTGTTTAAGCCCAAATTTGTCCAGCTTAGTCCTGGTTTAGAGCTAGTTTAGTCCAAGGTTAAATCCTAGTTTCACTTTTGTCCTGTTCTTGTTGTTTAGGGCCTAGACCTGGTTTAGTCCTGTTTAGGCCTTATTTAGTTCTAGTTTAGTTCCAGCTTAGTCCAAGTACCTGCAAGATTAAACCTCTTTTGTCTTGGGTGTAGGCTTGGTTTAATCCTGATATAAGCCAGTTTTAGTCAGTTAAAGATGGAACTTGGAAAGCCAAATTATTTCTGTGATAGTACTCGGAGTGAAGAATTTGAGAACCACTGGTCTATAATAATCTTGAGTTTTCTTTCTGGCCCGTCCCATCGTCCTCACCTGGCAGGCTGTTGCTGATCAGTTCCAGATACTGCTCCATAGACGTCAGCACTTTGTATCCAGCGCAGTTGATGTTCCCTCTGGGATGGAGGTGTTTGTCATGGGACTGGTAACCAAGACAGAGACGAAAATCAATCAGACACGCTTCATATAAAACCAACTGGATGATAATTAAAGCTCAGATTGAAGGCTCTCACTGATTTGCTGTCGTAAACGTTGATGTTGTAGGAGTCCGGCACCAACAGGAAGCGGTTCCTCCATTTCTTGTTCTCTTCTAGAAATTGAAATAAGGAGCCAGAGAAGATGGACTTGTTCTCCAGAGGAACCTGAAGGAAGACGACATTTTTTATCATTGTCATAAAAAGCTTGGAAAAATAATACAGTAGAACTTTTGACTGTGAAAGACAATCAGTGTTACCAGTCTGAGCAAATGGGCATGGGAAAAAAAAAAAAAAAAAAAAAACACACATTTTCCATGTTTCTAAGCCAATACTGACACATGACAATGCAACTTTGCAGTCCTTTGAGGTACTCAAAAGTTAGAGTTGCTTCAAAACAGTTTTAGCTAAGTAGTGTGAACATAGTCAGACTCAAAACATTTTAAAACACTTAATGAAATTGCATTACATTTCAAAATTAATAAAACAAGGGATAGGGCTCCAAGAGAGGTAAAAAAAATGAATACAGGCTTCCCAAAAAAGTATTCATATTTTTCATGATGCATGACTACAGAGATGGACAAAATAGTTGGTACCCTTCATAAAACAAAGAAAAACCCACAGTGTCCTCTGAAAGAACTTGAAATTGACAAATGTCTACTAAATACTACTATACTATACTAAATCATCATTTACTAAAAATGAACCCATGTAAAGAAGGACACTGATTTTGTGTGCGGTTTAACAGAACTGAATGAAACAAGACCTGGGCAAAAATCATGGGACCCTTAACTTACTATTAAAGTGAATAGACCAGGGTTCATAAAAGCCACTTAATAGTCCAATGTTTTGTTCTTAGCCATTCTTATGCATGTTTTAGGCCATTGTCCTGTAGAGGACCCATGACCTGCAACTGAAACCAAGCTGTCTGACACTGGGCAGAACATTTCACTCCAAAATGTCTTAATAGTTTTCAGTGTACTGAACAGAAATTCATGACACAGTCATGAAATTTCACAGTCTTGGTTTATGTTACATGAGAGCTTTGTTTAAATTATTTATTACACATTACATTGGTACAGATTGCAGGAAACAGAGTAAGTGAGAGCCAAAGAAGAAAGTAGATGTACAATAAAAATAATAAAAACTAATGTTACAGGGTCTGAAAGGGAGGAAAGCAGCACCTTTATGTTCTCCCTAAACCTGTCCCATAGGTTTATGCCTAACTTTTGCATCTGTGAACACAGAGCTGACATAATTTGCCAGTTCAGGTTGTGTCTCATCTGTCTAAAGGACTTTCTCCCTGAAGCTGCAGTTTGGCAAATTTCAGATTATTTTACTGCTCTTGGTTAAGTCAAAGTCTTCCTGAGCTCAAATTGTAAATATCAAACATGCACTGAAATTATTTCCAAATCGAGAGGAGTGTGCCATGGTCTGCATGGTCAGGAGTGTGTTCAAAAGATTTTAGGGTAAAAAAATCTGTTCTAAAAAAAAAAAAAAAAAAAAAACTCTCCTTATTGTCTGTGGTCTCTCACAGTTCTAAATTCTTCTGTAATGTGTCTCTAGCCTCACTAGACTTTTAAACAATCTGGGAAAGGCTGGCCATACCCATTTACTGTGCAAAATAAATGGGCATAGATAGGGCTGGGTACCAAATCTTTCAGTACCAAGTTCTGTTATCTGGAGGGTCCAGGGACAGCACTACAGAAGGCTACACAGCAGCCACATCACTTTACGCAGATGTTTGAGCAGAGATTTCAAATTAAGCATAAGTTAAAAAGAGAAAAAGACATCAAAGAGCAACTATTGAAAGAGCGTGCACTCTGCATCTACTGTATGTCACTAACAGCAAATACTGAAAAAGATCTGACATCTCACTGGGCGTTTTTATATAAACAGTACTTTTTACCACACATAGAACTTATTTATTTATCAACTATAAACTATTTTTTTAACATATCCAAGTGACTAATCTTATGAACTTTATTTCTTTAGGTTAAAGATTTTACAGTATTTAAATTATGCTTTAGGGTACTATGATTAATCCACATCATGAATCATATTTATATTTAAATTTCCTGCTATGAATTAAACAAACACTTATAGGCCCTAAGCATAGAACTGCTTTCCTCACAGCATTTTCAATTTGATAGAAATCTTGTTACCAATTGTAAATGTTTGAGTGAGGTGCTTTGGGAGGATTATGCCACCTGACTTTGAAGTGGTTTTAAACCATCTAAAATTCCTGATAATGTAAATACTCCTTTTTGAACATGATAATGTTCTGTCTCTCCTGTATTTATTATTACTGGTAGTTTATTTGATCTCTGATGGTTTCAAATGTTGGAAATAAAGAGCGATCAACCAATCGCTGAAGTGTGTGCTGCTGTACCTTTCGATGAAGTAACTGAGGCTGTGGCCCTCCTCCTCCCTCTACATCAAAGCGGACTTTGTTGAAGAGAGCGACCGCGTGCTGTTGTTGGTACAGCCGGCCCACTTCTCCCATCACCTCTCCGGTCCGAGCTGAAACACATTTACACAGCGTATTAAAAGGGTTAGGAGAAATCACTCACGTAAACACTCAACCTGAAAACTGTAAACACTGAGGACTGAAGCCTTAAAAGACTTTCCATTTGAACTTTATCAGCGTGACTCACTAAAGGACATTACAAAAGCTCAGATCAAAGTTTATGGTTCAAACAATGAGCAAACACACATCATAAGATTAATTTTTATTTAGAAATGCCATAGTGCAAACAGAGTAATTTTTTCCTATCAAAAGCCAAGGTAGAATACAATGTAACTTACTTTAGCGCCACATATTTTGTGTTATTTTGTGAGTATACTCAAAAGAAGGATGGTGGATTGGACAAGGGCGATAGGTTGGTAAAAAACACTAGAAGCTTATGAGATCTAAAACTGACATTGTGTCATATAGAATACATTCATTTTCTTGTTAAAGGTTGAGGGTGGCTGGCAACTTTGGGCATGATGTGGAGTACACTCAGACAATGGCAAGTTAGACATAGGGCTGACAGACAACCGTTTATACATTCAAACATTTTCTATATTTAGATTCACCATTTCACCAAACGTGTGTAGATTTGTAGCTAGTGATGGTAGTGGTTACTTCAATAAAAAAAAAAAAGACAACAGACCACTTAAATTAAGCTAAACATTACTTCTTTAAGCCTGTGCAGTGTATCATACAGATTCCGTAAATGCAGAGTGAACTATTTCAATTATTATGATCAATATTACATAATACTCTTAACAAGTGAAGGAAACAGATTATGCTGTTTCAAGCTTTTTTAAATAAATGTGGACACCTTTGCATTATCATTTTACATTTTACAACATAACATCTTTTGCCACCATAATGCAACAATAAAAACTATGAAAACCTGTGTCTGGCTGTTTAATTGGTGTTTCTTACACTACTCATTGAGGTGATCAAGAATAAATCCACTGAGTTGCACTGCTGTCCAGAAATATCATTGTTTGAAAATTGTGAAAAAAAGTGGAAGTGACTCAGCCCTGACCATGCAGCCTAATTCTAAATCACTCATTACAAGAGCAATTTTACAGGTAAGAAAAAAGTATTTTTAGATATGATTTCTAGACCCCTTAACAATCATATTTGAGTTTTATGGAATAAATTTAACAATAAAATGTGTGTGGTTGCTCAGAAAACAGGCTCAACCGCTCGGTTACAATGCCAATTCAGAGAACACAGTCTGGCTGTGGTTATACAGGAGTGTCATTCATTTGAATGGGGTGCACTAACAGCAAAAGAACTATAGATTATGCCTAATTTCACACTCAGGCTCTCTCTCACACACACACTAACACCCGCTCTCATTTTGACCCCTCACTCTGTCTACTGAATCAATAAAATGTTTTTCACTTTTCCAATTAAAATTCATTTATTTCACAATTTTCCTTTTTATTGATGTGTACATAGAAATGTACAATAGGAATTGTAACTACTGTATTTACAAGTAGCATTGTGCAACTGTAATGTAAAAATTCTGGACAATCACTATAAAATTGTGGGGGAAAGGCTATATTTGAAGCCATCTATCATTTATTTGAGATAATATTATGTTTCACCACTAACAGATATGAAAATAACATTTTGATAAACAATCTAGCTTTAAAGTGGGTCATCAGACTTCTCCAGGTCACTGTATCTCTATGCTGAATTGTTGTTGGCCCACTGCCTCCTCCCTGAGTCTGACCTCAAAGGCTGGAGCCAACTTTTCATGTGGGAAATGTTTAGTTAAAAGTCAAACATGAGCTGAGTGCAGAGAGAGGAGTGAGGCATTTCAGAGCCTTCCTGCTGTTACTTATCACTGAGAGGCCTTCACAAGCTTAGTCTCTGGAGGCTTAATCAGATAGTGAACCTGCTAATGTCACCAATATCACATACATATACTATTTAAAATACTTATTTACTTTTAGTCAAATTATCCTGGTAACAGTAGTAGCAACAATTGTAGTAGTAATAGTGGTAGCTGTACGAATAGTAACAGTAGTAGTAGCGGTATTAGTAGCCTTAGTAGCAGAAGTGTTAGTAGAAGTAGCATTAACAGTACAAATAATATTGAGGAAAAAAAGTATTAAGTTACTTTTATTCAAGTTATATTTTAAAGCATATAAGTATTTTGATCCTGGTAAGAGTATTAGTAACAATTGTAGTAGAAATAATAGTAGCAATAGTTGTAGTTGTACTAACAGCTGTAGTAGTGGTATTTGTAGCAGAAATTAAAGTAGGTTTAATAGTACAAATAATAATAGATAAGGTCTTACAGAAAATACTGTCATGGGTACTTTTACTTAAGTAAAATTTATATTCATTTGGAAGTATTTTGACCCTGGTAATAGTAGCAAAAGTCATATTAATAGTAGAAATAAGTCTTACAAAAAATACTTTCATTTTACATTAATTTAGAAGTATTTTGACCCTGATTATAGTAATTGTAACAACTGCAGCAGTGATAGTGGTAGCAATAGTTGTATTTGTACTAATAGTAAGTAGTAGTAGTGGTGATAGTAGCAATAGTATTAACAGCACAAAAAATAAAAGTTAAGTACTTTTTTTTAACTACTTCCAGGGGTAATTTTACCTTTTAAGTAAATTTAACATTTAAGTAACAGTACTTTTACTTCAGTACAGTTGTGAAGTACTTCTACCACCTCTCAACATATTCTTATTGCCATTTTTATTTTTAGTACTTAAACTAGAGACTACAGACTGCTGTGGTATTTTAAAAGGCTGATAAAATAATTAAATATCATTAAATTAAAATATATGCATTTTTTCAGAGGCAGAGATGGACAGGAAACAGAGTGAAAGAGAGGAGAATGACACTGAGCAAATCGACCTGAGCCGGATTTGAACCCTGGTCACTCCAATACATGATATGCGCTCTACCAGGTGAGCCATCTTAGCACCTCATTATGGACTATACTTCAAATAGGCATATGAAAAAAAACAAGCACACCCAGTTTTCAAGCCGGTGCTTTTACTGATGTCTTGGCACAACAAACCAATATAAAGTGCCAGATGGACAATTTGTGGCTTGTCTATAATTACATGGAATAATGGCTTCATATCAAGATACAGGAGAATTGTTAGATGTGGTGCCATATGGGTTATTATTACAGTCCCTAAAACCTGAACAACTAATGACTTCTCCATAAAATATTTAGCCCTGACTCACTGGAAACATCTAACAGAAGTTATCCAGAAAATTTCTCATCATGGTCTTTGTATCATCTGAGTCAGACCCGTAAGTGGACAGGAATTCACCAACATGAGACCGCAGCTCCAATCTGTCCTCTCCAGCTCCCTTGTCATAACTTTAAAGGCAAAATTACAAGAAAAAAATGCCATCTACCAAATTTATCTATGTCTCTTGAAGTAAAACAGCTCGCTAATGATGTTTAGCAGAATGTTTAGTATATGAAAAACCACTGAAGAATGAGGGGTGAGCCACGTGAGACCATCTGCTCTTCATTTTGGTTATGAAATTATGCTTTTCCATTGACGATGAAGGAGTGCAAACTTCAACTGAGCTCTCTGTGGAAGCCATTTGGTGGGTGGCCATGAACATTTGAGTAATTGAGTGGGTCTTCAAGGGAAAAAAACAGTCCAGTCTGCAAATGCTACAGGATTTATGTAAAATAACAAGCTTTGACTGAGCTTTCCATCATCTTATAATGTTCCCTCATTAAAAACCTACCTGGAGTTGTGTTTTGTTTCATTCACATGTGTTTAAGTAATCCTGTGTGCAAATTTTGGACTAGGTATCTTATTTAGTTTGTTAGATAATTAGGTTTTAAAAAGTGGGACTGTGAATTGCCAAAGTTCCACAAGTCATAATTTTAGAACCATTTGTGGCAAATAAATAAAATTCACAGATGTTGTTCTACATTGTGGGAAGTGTGTAACCAGTAAACAACATACTCCTCGGTTGCATAGTTTCAAAGTTATGGTTGGCCAAATACAGTGAAATATGAAAATTATAAAAACAAACTCTGAATTTCACACACTGGTTATATGAACATTAATTCAATGAAGATTGATAGCAATTCCAAGATGAAAAAGTGGAACTTCACCGGAATTTTATGCCCCAGACAAAATGACATGGCATAGGAAATAGGTGCATTAAGTAGTTTTGCATTCACTGTATTGTACGGCTAAAAAATAAATAAATAAAATAAATAAATATATACATTTTTTTTTTAACTGTAAATAAAAAGGATCTACTGATATGCTTAGCAGCAGACTCTGAACTGTGAGATATTCAGAATATGTATGAAAGTATGACTCCACTGTTTAATCTGTGACAAATACAGGATTATAAATTATGGGAAACTATATCCTGAATAAACACTACAGCTGCCAGAAAAGGTGTGTGAACTTCTGCACATCCTGAACGCATGAGTCAGTGACCACACTCAGCCCAAGGCACTCTTAAAAAAAAAAAAAAAAAATGGATTACAATAGGAGTTTCTCTATAGCCATGAGTCTGTTTAATGTTCTTCATGTTAATAGGTAACAATTAGAGTACAAATATTTCTTTGCAACTGTGCCAAACTTTAAAGCATGTTTTCTTCCTAAATGTTACCACAATAACTCTGCACATGTTTTGTAGGATTTCATTATACCTAGGTCTCAAATACACTATCACAGGCCACACCCTATTATCCTGATGCCGTCTACTGCTCGTGTGTGAACTTGTTCTTAACTCCAGTGTCATTCATGGAGCTTCAGCTTCCCAAGAATGAAAGAAAAGGTGTACAAGAAGACAGTGCTAAGACCAGCAATGTTGTAAGGTTTGGAGGAAAAGGCAGGAGGCAGAGCTGGAACTACCAGGGCTTTGGGAGTGAAAGACAGAAAGCTCATGTTAGAGGTTTTGGAGATAAAGTCAGATTGGCTAGATTGAGATGGTTTGGACATGTATAGAGAAGGGACAGTGACTAGCAGGCCTAGATGTGGACCAAAGAGGAGATTCATGGATGTAGTGAAAGAGAACATGAAGTTAGTTGGAGTGAGAGAAGAGGCAGACAGGGCGTGTCCAGGGGGTTGGCCTGGGGTAGCAAATGCCACCCCGGGAATCTGATTATGATGCCACCCTACTCAGAGGTGTAGCAGCGGGACATTGGTGGTCATGTTCATTCATTCATTCATTCATTCATTCATGCTTCAGGCGGGGGACACCCTGGACAGGGGTCAGCTAGTGGAGGTATGGAGCTATAATTGTCTCAATAAAATTCACTGATGCAATAATAAATGTATTGATGCACATAGAATGATTTATTCAAAATCTCTTATTTGTAATTTGCATGCAGCAATATTCGCAAAAAAAATTAAATTCTAATTTGCAATATTTTAAGATGTGTTTTGATGTGGTCGAAAAAAAGAGAAGGCACATATTTTCAATAGAGCTGCACAATATTGGAAAAAAAACCAACTAAATTATAAAATTACTTGTTGTCTATGCAAATGTAAACCACAGATAAATGGGGCTAACCTTGGACAAAACATGACAAGACAAGGTTCAAACCAGGACTAAACTGGTCTAAAATAACACTAAATTGAATTGAGTGTATGCGGAATTACACCAAAATGCCTTATTCTTACAACAACAAAGTCCTTAGTTTATCCCCAACTCCTCCAACATTCTTCAAAATGCCATTAATGTCATCATGTACACATCATTTTCTGCAGAACTACTGTCAATTCCCAATATGTAATACTAATAATAAACTTTTCATCAGTCTCTCTTCAGCCTCATGCTCAGTCACCAATAAACAGTGCTTGAACTCAGATTGCTGACAGGAAGTCCCAAAAGGAATGTGAAAAATGAGGCTCAATGATGTTTGGGGGCAAAGGCAAGTAAAGGCTGCCACTGCCAGATCCTCCATTTGTAGTAAACCTGCCTTTTCCGGCTCTTGTTTGGATAGGCGGCTGTTAAAACAAATTAATGCCAGACATGTAATAATTGGTCCACATTCCTTTGTAGACTCTGGGGCTAATTTGAATCAGGGTGGCTTTGACTTTGAAATGTAGGGTTTAAGTTTGTCTTTTTGTTTTCAGTGGTGGTCTTGTCTTAAAAGTGTATAGTTGGTATACTGTATTGCATAATGTCACTTTGTAATGCCTTTAAAAGTCCACTACACAATTTGTTTTTCTTGCATTTGGAGAAAAGTGCAAGAAAGAAAATGCAAAAAACAAAACAAAAAAAATAATAATTTGTAAGCAAATAAAATAAATCAATCAACCAACCAATCAATTATGTAAGGAACTACGTATATCAAGGATTTTAATAGATGTTCAACCTGTGCTGGCAAGCTTTGGCCAACCACATGCTTGCATACATTGGACTTTCCTTATCTGCTTTCACATTAAAAGCATACCTCCATTGGCCTAAATTGAATTTATCTTTACAAGAAATCAATGCTAAAAGTGTCCCTAGATCAGCATTTCTCAACAGGTGGCTCAGCACCCAAAAGTAATATGTAAACAAGTCCAATATTTGAGCTTATTTGGAGTTTAAGAATTGTTTTTTTCACTTCCTGACATACTGTATTTTATGGTGCATCTGCTAGTTGTAGTAAAATAAATTCTAAAGATAACTTTGGGGAAAAAAAGGTGATAATAGACTCTTGTAAACAGAACATCTGCGTCCCAAAGAATGGTACAGATGAACAAGATGTTTTTGGAAACTGACAAGCAATCAACCACATGTAATATCAGAGCCTGGTTGGAAAGTATAGTGTATTAATGTTACAGAATAGTGTCTACAGAATAATCAGAGGTAAAATTGGATACCACAATCAGAGTAGTTAAAAATCACTGATAGGCTTTATTATCAATGATCTTAATAGATGAGAAAGTTCAGCTTGTATGGGCAAATTTAGCCAATTACAAATTGAATACCTTTTCAATTAGAGAGATGCTAATTGGATTTTTCTGTACTACCAAGTCAGTAATAAAATTCTCCCTAGATCACACCAGTTGAGAACCACCGAGATGCAATTTCCCTTAACCCAATTTTAAAGACAGTTTTGTTTTACATGAACCAACTAAATGCAATGTCAACCGTTTCCCTAAAAGGACAATAGTAGTGCAGTTAGAGTCCACTTCCACCTTAGGCATTACAGGGTGGGGGGGGTCAGACTCAGAGCTGATTCATACTTTAACTTTAGTCGACAGACAGCGACAATGCTCCCTTCTGTACAAGGATGACACACTGCAGTAAAGTTTGCACAAGCAACTCCTCTGTGTGGGAGAGATCACAGTGGAGCGGTCAGTGGCCTTACCTCCCCAGCCAAACTCCACCATAAACAACTGATACAGGACAGCAGAGTATTAATGTCATCTGCTGTTGAGAATGAAGAAAGACAGATGCAAAAAATCAGAGGTGGGTCTAGGGGGTGGCCTGGGGCAGCACATGCCACCTCTGGAATCTGATTGGCCTCCCCTGGTATATCGCCAAATTATAACAAATATGGGGAAAATAGTCATAAAAAGCACAAACTGATGCATAAGTTAACCTGAATTCAGGAAATAAAATCTCAGTTTTCCCACAAACTGCTTCATGGGTTCCATCCTTGGGCCACTTCATCAAAAAAAAAAAAAAAAAAAAAAGTCTGAACACGCCACAGCTAAAAATGAATAACTGTACTTAACAGCAATGCATGAATGGATTGGCTGTACTATTAATTTATATTGTGGCACTACAACAACAGCAGATTTAAATCTTGTCTGTCCAAACACATATCTCGGAGTTATTATTAAAACAATTGTGTTACAAATGTAATATCTATACCACAGGCTGTTTTATGACTAGCTTACATGTACTCTACCAAGTGACTCAAGTTTATTTATTGTTTGGTACTACCACAGCAACAGTGAATCATTATCGCATCACCAATGTTTGCTAGCAACCACTGTATAGGCAAGTAAATAAAACCCAATTAGCCTATGCTATATTTGGTTTGTTTTTGTGAAGGTTGTCATCCTTGGCCGTATAGTATAGCAAGCGTTATGCCCGCTTTAAGTGCAAAAATGCTTTTCAAGTCTGCATTAAACCACACAATCGCCACCAAATTTTATTCCTATGTTGGGATACTGACTACAGTCAATAATGGCAAATGCCAATTCACCAACTGTCTGTATTTTAGTGCATAAGACAAAAGTGCGTTAAATTGTCTTGGCCGTTTTATTGTATTATCAGGGAGTAGCAGTTTCTTAATACTGTATGTACCCAATATGATATTTTGATAATCACAAGACAATATGACCAAATCATACAGTATCAGACGGTGTGTTTTATCTTAGGGGTGTAACGATACATATCATATCATTGCAAAAACGTATCAATTAGAAGTGTTTCAATACAATTCAAGAATGATATTGGCTAATTTGGAATGATACGATTCGATTCAACACCTTCGTATCGATAATCAATACAGCAACTTTTTGCCAAAAATCATAAAAGCTTACTCTCAAATGTAGTGTAATGTCCAGCAGACAGAGGGTGAGGAAAAGTTGAATATAACATTTTATTTGATTAAAAACACAAAATTTATCTCCAAAAAGCCATATCTGGTTTTATTTTAACATACAAATTTCTAATTTCGATATTTCCGATATTATTGATCGATACTTCATGTGTATCCATATTCACTTCCTGGAAAATGATACGATTCGATACAAGGTCATGTGTATCGATGTAGTTGTATCATAGGGAAAAAAAATCTTATACATCGATACAGTTACTGTATCGTTACACCCCTAGTTTATCTCATTACTGTCTGCTTTTTACATCAACAAAGAATTCATCTTTTCCACTGACTGTCCACTTCCCAAAAAACTAGAGACACAGAGCCTTCTCACAACAATGTGTCAAAATGTGACGTATATTTTAGACATTTCTCACTTGCTCAACCCTAAACACTCCCTGAGAGTGTTGAGGGTTCAATTCAGTGGTCTACTGCTCTGTACTATGCTATGCTTACACAATTACAGTATATAAGTGACTACTGCAATTTAATAATTAATGAAAATAGCTGGGTATTAAACAGCATGTGATGTGATATTATATTCACTATTGTTTTCATAAAATATATCCCATATTTGACAGTTAAAGGTAAAGTGTGTTGATTTTGGTCTGCATCTCTGCCAGGAGAAGAAGGTAAAGAAGGTGAAGAAGATGAAGAAGAAGGTGAAAAAGGTGAAGTAGTAGATGGTAAAGAAAGTGGAGAAGAAGAAGAAACTGAAGAAAAAGGTGAAGAAATGTTATTGTATTGAAGTATCTATATTATTTTTCTGATTTTACTGGTTTGATTATGATTTTATTGAAAAGTTTTTATTCACATATGTACTGATGCTAGACAGTTACAGCTCCCACAGTCAACAGTGCTCAAAGTCCTACACAAGAACTTGTGATTGTACACAAACAAAGTGCAACTCTTACAGCCTTCACTTGAGCCAAATGATAAACCAAGACCAAAAGAGTTTGCAGTTAAGACTGAAACCAATTTTTGAGGATGAAACGTTCATCACCTGAGTTTGTTTTAGTGATGAGACAACCTTTCATGTTTCAGAGAAACTGAACACACATAATGTGAGAATCTGGGGATCAGAAAAGCTCCATGTGACTCGAGAACTTCACTGAGATTGTCCAAAGGTGAACCTGTGAGGCTCTGCTACAGAGAACATGGCAAGAAATCCAGTACCGTCTGTGCTTCGTGCAACTAAAGGTGTCCATATAGAGATGGATTAAATGAGGCAAAAAAACTTCAATATCTACTCCTCATTTAGTAATAATTTCTACATCTTTGTCTGTTCATTTGCTTTTGTATATTTTTTTATTTTAAAAAGACTTTATGGACACCCTGTATATATTTATATATTTTTTTACTAAGCATTAAAACGCCTCTCAGTTTACATGCTGAAGTAACAAAGTACAATCATATTATTCCATACTCCTTATTTGGGGTAAAAAGTTACATGGTGTTACTCTAAATAGCTGCAACAATATCTTAGTAATCCAGCTTTATCTTTTTTGAGGAGTCATATCAGATATTCACACTAGACTGGTGCTGCATCCCAACATCAGTGTCTCCATTAGTGAAGATAAACAACCTCGAGGTACTTCCACAGAGAGACAGTTTTATCTTCAGATTCACACAGCCAAGATCAGACATTAGTCTTAAACATCATTTCACACTGCCCTCACTAAATGTGACAAGTGACATTTTTTGGAAAGGGTCCACAATCTCAATAAGAACAAGGCACAGACTGTTCTTCTTCAGAGTAAACAGTACAAGCTTTGATAAAACACAATCTATTATAAATCACATCTAATGTACTGCATTTCATTTGTCATTGAAAAAAGGGTTATTAGTATTTAAGAAGCAAGTGTACTCTGTGCTGATCCCAAGCCCAAATAAATGGAAAGGCTTGTATAAAGAAGGGCATCCAGTGTAAAACCTATGCCAAATCAATATGCAAAATGACTGCACGGTATAGGAGGCACATGATTTGCTGGTAACCCCAAAAAGGAAAAGTGGAAATATGTTATAATTCGAAGACTTACTAATGTTGGCATTATACAGAAAGTAGTTTAACATGTCAGTTACTATTTTGCATTAGCTTATTCATTCTTTTATCCTCTTGGGCTTTTCTGACTTAGGGGATGCAAGGGTCCGGAGCCTATCTCAGCATTAGGGCCTGAAGTGGGATACATGCTGAACTGTACTGGCATTAACAGAGAGACAACCTTTCACGTTCACATTTATTCATTAGGGAAAATTTAGATCAGGATTGTGGACATTTTTTTTTTAATTGAGGGCCAAATACTGAAAATGTATAGGGAGGAGGGCCACTCACCTCATTTCACTTCATCCTAAAAGAAAGTCCCATTGAGCTGCTGCTGAATCATTCACATGGTACTGTGGCATAGGTTTTACTCTGAATGCCGTATCAGAATCATACATTTATCCAGGCATCGGCCTGGCTCATCATTGAATTATTATTATTATTATTTAGCCCCATCAACCTCTAATTTCCATTTCTTTCATATTGGCAGGACTATCTCACACACAAGTGTTTGTTATGGAGCCTATTAGTGTATAGAAATAAATCCATACACAACTGCTATTTATGTACAGTTTAATAAATGGGAGCTGGATAGTGGCTAAAAGTGGGAATCCCTTAGGCTGCAGTGCCACTAGGAGGCAGCAGCTAAAGAGATTTCTATGGAAGAAGTAGTGAAGATGCACATACAGTATTTACTGCTTCTTGGATTATTGAATCACTTTTGACTACACAGAGATTAAGAAGCTTATTACCTTACAGTAAAAAGTACTACCTACGGCAGTTTGGGCCAAGGGAATTAAACCTGGGACGATTAAAAATGGTCCACAGACCGCACTTGTCCCTCAGGGCATAGTTTGGGCACTCCTGATTTAGATTAATCAATTCACCTATACATGCTGTAGCCTATTATAATTCTTCTTTCCTTTCAGCTTTTCCATTTTGAGGTTGCCACAGCAAATCATCAGCCTATATGCAGGTGTGATTTGCATATTGATTTAGCTTTCTTCTGACCCTCTACATTTATCCAGGCTTGGGACCAACACGAAGAGTACACCCTGTAGCTGGATTGATCAATATATATTTTTTACAAACTTTTATCAGTTTAAATATTATTAGTCAAAAGCATATGCATCTTGTAGTTTGAACTGAAATATCTTGTGTACTTAATTTTACAATATTTTATAACATATTAATTCAATTACACATTTACAAGGCCAAAGTCATGCACAGTAAGCAAATCATACAACCACAATATTCAGTTTTTACATATTGTTTACATTTTGCTGCCTTTTGGGAAACTGTGTTGGCCCACTTCCCTTGACGTCACTCTCCCTTATTCTTTGTGATATTACACAGTGTAATGAAACACTATCAGGTCAGCTCCACTTCTATTGTCACATGGTACATAAGACAGACACTTTATCCACTGTCTAACAACCTCCTTCAAAGGCCTATAGCATTATTAAACACCTATTACTCCATATAACAAGTTCACATGGCCATCTACACACAAGCATCTGGAAGTCATTGCATAGTTTGGAGTAAAGCTTTGTTCTTAGTCAAAAATAATGTTATGAAAGATTAAAAAGCTTGGTTTGAACAGGTGCCAAGTCGTGCCAATGTTGGAGCATTGGAGAGCTGGCTGCGCTACAGTTGGGTGTTAAGTTGCTGTGTGTGGTGAATGTGCAGGTAATTGTCCCAGGGCCCAAAAACTGCTGAGTCCTGAGATTAGCTCTTTTTATCCGTGTTGTTGTAATCAAATCTAACCTAACCATGACATGTTAGGCTACAGTGGGAAAGAGAGAAGTTTTAGTCAACTGGCTTATATTAACACATGTGAACCATAGCCTAACCTAGGAATAAACTTCAATTTAGATTAAGGTGCATTGTGTACAAAGACAGTTTGCATTTGTCAGTCTTGAGAAATATATAGAGTAGACAAACTACACTGCTGGAAGTGAAGCACACTCGTTTTTATAAAAGTGAACCATCTTTGTGAAGGTTTAGGAGAGTGTTTCTCAACTTATCTTATTTTGGGACCCAATTTTATTGGTTATTCTACTGTGACCCACTTACAAGGTATTTTTCCCAACAATTTTACTTTAAAGGAACAGGCCTCCGTTTTTCCAGACTAAACTATGTTCTTCCCTGATCTTAGACGAGTTGATGCGTACGTCTCTGGTCTTTGTGCGGGCCCTGTGTGCCCTTTGCGGGCCTGGGGATCGATGCTAATTTGTTAGCATTTAGCTTTGCCAAGCATATCCCTAGTGCTGGGCGGTAAGACCAAAATTCTACATCACGGTATTTTTCAAAATTATAACGCTTTCACGGTATTTGACGTTTTTTTTTCCCCATGCATGACGTGTTAGAGTTAGAGTGGTAGAGTACCTTATTCCACAGTCATGAGAATTCTACATTGTACAAAAAAAAAAAAACATTTCCACATGGTTGCATGGTTTGAATGACGTACCTTGAGCAAACGCTTCAACAAGTGACATCTGACTCGCCTCTCCTTTAGCTTTGTCACTTTTACATGACGGTGTGAAAGGCGCTGACTTTTGTTTAATGCATTCTTGGTACTCCAAAACATGTTTGCGGCTAAGGTGGTGCAGCAAATTGCTTGTGTTGCCACCTCCGGCTACAACTTTAGCTCGACAGCATTTACAGTAAATAACTGTTTGGTCCACGTCCGACCTTTTAAATCCAAAGTACCGCCAGACAGCAGACACACCTCCTTTTTTAGGCAAAAGTTCTTCTGGGTCATCATTGTTTACATTAACTTCTGGTCCAGAACTTCCACTGTCCATTTTCACTACGCTCAACAACTCCACTACAATCTGTACTCTGGTCCATGCGTGTTTAGCGGTGCAGGCACTGCAATGAAAAGCGTCCCCCGAGACGCAATTTACCAATGCGTGCGTTCTGGACATTTAGGCCATTTAAACCGGTCCTGCCGGTATGTGAAAAATTCATATCATAAAAAATATAAAAACAGGTTTTCGGTAGGAAACACCGCCCAGCACTACATATCCCTATGGAACCAAACGCGGCTCAAGTTAGAAGCAACCAAGCTCTTCCACGTTTTCCCTATTTAAATACAGTAACGTGAGTAGTTGCATGACCCAAGTACAGTTACACAAAAATGAAAAGTGGCAATTTTCTAAGCGGATAAAAATGGGTACTATAATGTAAGGCGTAATAACACTTTAGGAGCACTTCGGCATCAGCGCAGTGATATTCTCTCTTCTACCACTACAGGCGTCCAGGTCACTTGATTCTGTTGACAAAAGTGAGAGGGGGAGAGAATCTTTTAGGAGTGAAGATATCACTGCGCAGATGCCGAAGTGCTCCTAAAGTGTTATTACGCCTTACATTATAGTACCCATTTTTATCCACTTAGAAAATCGCCACTTTTCATTTTTGTGCAACTGTACTTGGGTCATGTAACTACTCACATAACTGTATTTAAATAGGGAAAACGTGGAAGAGCTTTGTTGCTTCTAACTTGAGCTGCGTTTTGGTCCAGAGAGATATGCTTGGCAAAGCTAAATGCTAACAAATTAACGTCGCTCCCCAGGCCCACAAAGGGCACACAGGGCACGCACAAAGACCAGAGAGGTACGCATCAACTCGTCTAAGATCAGGGAAGAACATAGTTTAGTCTGGAAAAACAGTGGCCTGTTTTTCAAATGTATTTTTTGCTCTTATTTGGGCATTTCTTATGCTAGGGTGATGATATTTACCAAAGATGTTCATTAATAAATTAATCTTAGAATTTCAGCTTCAGAACTGAAAAAAAAAATGAATTTTCTATTGTCTGGGCAAAAAACTCACATTCTTCCTCTTAAAGCTCTTCTTGGTCCCATTGACTTAAACGTACGTACTTGACGTATTAAAATCACTTATTTTCACTCTACTGCCATTGCAATACAGAAATGTTAAATCATGTTAATTCCTTTGTAAACCTGTCAGTCAGAGGCTAAAAAATACAAAAATCACCTCCAGAACCACAATTTTCTTATTGCATTGTGAGAAATAATTTCCTCATAACTCCCATTAGAGAACAATAACTATCCCAGCCTCTTAGGGCTTTAAAAGGAAGAAAGGGAGTTTCCGCCCGTTTGTGTCATTTTCTGCCCTTTTTTGAAATGGCACAAAAAGTAAATATTTATTAAAATCTATGTTTGGGCTAATTAGTGACCTATCAAAAGGCCGGTAATCCATGCTCAAACAAAAATTTACTTTGCATCATTAAAGAGTAAATAATTCATGATTTACTAATATGTGGGAATTATGTGAACAAACTCGCATTTAGAGGGTTAAAAATACAAAAATGATTTTACTTTTGCTATGTATGATGGGGACAGGGGATAATGGTCAAAAAACAAAAAAATATATATTTTTCTTCATGTTTTCCATTTTTAAATGTGACCAGTGACCTAAAAAGAGGGCCTGAGGGTTAAATCAGTACAACCATAAGCTGAACACTGAATCTGTTTTTGAATCTCTCCTTCACCAACCCTCAGATGAGAATTTGAGAGCATTTATGAACAAAAATGAGGTTAAGTGTTTTAAAGTTTGACAATTTGCCATCAGAGACATTTTGCTTTGGTTTGTTCATGTCCCGGCGGGGTTAGCATTACTGTTCACATGCACCAAAACTGATAAGTAACCTTAGAGGTCATCAAAAAGACCATAAAGCACCCTAAAAAGCAAATCATCTAAAATAAAAAAAACACTTCCATGCAGTTTATGCATAAAACAGTGAAGATAAAAACTGAAACTTTTTTAATGCAATTTTGCCCATTTTCAGAAACATTTTCAAACTACAGAGAATCCAGAGATCTTGCAAACTGCTCTTTGCAGGACCCACCGCAGGACCCCCACCTCTCCTCCTCTCTCCTCAGTGCTTTAACAAAAACATTCCAGTGAGACGGACCCAAGGCTGAGTCATAAATTTAGCCTGTTCCCATCGAGCTGCAGGCCTGCTGAGCTGTGGAGGTAATCAGGGACAGACCCACACAAACTTCACTGTACTGGTCTGAGGGCATTATAGAGAGAGACATGTAGACCTTTTTTGGTCTCATATAAAAGTTTTAGTAGAAACACATTATTGTAAATCCTAATTCTCCTGCATTTTTTGGGGTGAAACTCAAATTCAAAATTAAACAATATTGCAAAATTTTAAAATAGGGCCTACTATTCTCACACAGTAATAGCAAGTCCCTGTATTCACAAGTCAAAACAGCGTCAACACAGACTAAACCAGGAGTAAAACAAGGCTAAATTGTGAGTAAATTAAAGAAATTACCCCTAAAACTGGAATTTTTAAACATTTTTATTTAGTCACAACACATTTTCATTTAAGGCTCTGGTAGGAAAATGATTCCGAAAGCATAAATCTGTCAGATGGGAGACCATAGTGTGATTGTGATGTTTTTAGATTACACGATATTGTGCAGCCCTAAATTTAACCTAACAAAATGTAACAAAATATCACATTCAGAAATATTCTTTGGCAGTTTCACCTCCTTTTTATCACTTGAGTTTCAATAGTTCAACATAGAAACATCACAAATTCCTCTTGGAAATATACTGTGTCATTATCTAACAATTCCAAGTACCCCCTGCAAAGTGAGTGAGACTGATCCAGGCATGTTTATTTTAGATATCATAGGAAACACCTAAGGCTAAGTCTAAGCACTGTCCATACATTTCTATATTGGGCTACAGTGCTGCTGTGAGCAATTTAAGTCACTCAAAAACATTTAACCTGCTAACACAGAAGGTCAAAATTACAACTAATTACAATAGCCTATAGATTCAGAGTTATGCTTGCTATATTGCTCATCTGGTAGTTCCAAATGGCAAATGGTAGGTCTAGATACAAAATAAAAAATGACCAGGGAGAAAACTTGCTTTTAATTGTTCTAAACATCAGTGTTCGGTGGGTGGTTGTAACATGAGCAAGTTATAGTTTTGTTAGACAGCGGCAAACCTACCAGTTTCCTCTTTAGACACAGAAATACAATGTATAAAGGTTGTCTTGCAATGCTACTAGTATTTCAATACATGCCAATTGAGTAAAACTGTTAGTGCAGGCAATTGGTACTTTTTGTAGTAGGTGTTTGTTTTAGCAGTTGAATTATTAGTTCCTGTATTAACTGTGACGTGGTTCCCACTTTGTGTATCACGTCAGTCTTCAAACGCATATCTACATGACTATCTTGACAGATAGAGAATTCTCACATTCCAGTAATCAAAACAATCTTTTCAAAGCCAGATTGACGACAAGTTGAACAAAAACCCAACGACTGATAACACGTTCTGATAGTGAAGTGAGCCTAAGGCAGTACAGACCAGCTCAACTAACATAAACTACAACTTAGTCTCTACAAAGTCTCCAATATCAAATGAATGATATTCTTGTGGTGTAAACAAATGTTGTGGCACATAAATCTAGTTATAAGAATGAAGTTTAAGAGCGGTTTAATTTTTTTTTTTACAGTCAACATTATTCTCTTTTGCCAGAAGACCAGCTGGAAGCAAAAATACCTGAGTAAAAAATCTTGCAACCTTTTCATAAAATGAAACCTTTAACTTTGTAAACAATTTTTAGCTTAATTAAAATGACAGCAGGTCAACTGCACACTTTTAGACACTTTTAAATAAGGATCTAAAACAATTCCTTAATATACAATATCTTTGTTTTAGGCATTTTAACCAACTAGACTTGGTTTAGACTTTAAATCTAAGACTACCCAGGACTAATCTAGGACTAAACCAGATTTAAGCCAGGACTGGTCTAGAACTAACCCAGGATTCATCTAGGACTGAACCGGACTAAACCAGGTCTAAGTTAAGACTAAACCAGGATTCATCTAGAACTAAACCAAAAATAATTTAGAACTAAACCAGGATTCATCTAGGACTAATCAATCAAGGATCAATCTGATAGCAATCAACCATTATCAAATTATGTAAGACGATAGAGGTAAGAACAAAGTACTTTCTGACTACATTTTTAAGAACACACTTTTACTTATGAGTGGTTGAGAAAAAAAAAGAATTTTACTTAAATAAAATGTTTAATTCTATAAACAAATGATGTATTTTTGTATCTGGGTTGGATACTATAGCTTGAGAGGAAAAACAAACACACTTTCTATTAATATTATTTTGAAGTAACAGTAAGTTTACAAGTGAAGATATTGAGTACTTCTTCCACCACTGTTAGACATAGTACATCATCATTATTTAACAAATTATGGACTTAAGCTTTCCTGCCACTAGCAAAGTCAAAATTTAAAAGGGTTTCTTATTATTTTCTTGGTGCAAAAGGCAATTTAGCAGATTTCATCGGATCAAAGAGTGATATGGAAACAAGACCGAGTAACAGTAAGTACCACACAAGAACACTTCACTCTTAAACTATTAGCTTTCTTCTTGATTCCTTATGTGTGTTGACTTTTCACCTCTTAAACCACATCTCTGTACCACTAAAACTGGTTCAAAACAAGTCCCTCTGTCCCGCAACTTAGCAGAGCAGGAGGTGAGAGTGCCCCACCTCTGCCAGGCTACAGAAACCTGCTCTATATGCATCTGAACACCCCACCCAACCACCCCCAGTCCCGTTTCGTCTGCCCTCCACCCAATGTCTGGACATTTAAAAAGGGGGTCCTGGGAGAAAAAAAAAAAAAAAAAAAAAAAAAAACAGGCCTATCAGGATTTCCTATTTCCTGGACCCTCTCCCACTAAAGCAGCTACTAGGCCCACATAAAAGAGAGCTTTGTCAAAATGGGAAAATTAGGGAAATACTGGAGCCCACCACATCATCTATTAGCGCAGAGGTTCTCAAAAAGTGGTATGGGTTCCAGTGGTGGTACGCAGACTTCTTACAGTGGAACTCAGGGGTCAGTTGCAGTTCAAGTCCTGATTTAGTTTCATTTAGATTTTGATCCAGAAGTGATACAGCCCACTGCTTATTCCTGGTTTAGTCCTGGTTGAGACACAGTTAAGTCCTGTTTTAGTGCTGGTTTAATCCTGACTTGGTTCTAGTATTGGTCCAGGTTTAGACCTGGTTAAGTCCTTGTTTCCATCAGGATCAATAAAGCAATGTAATCTTAATGTAATCCTGGTTTAGTCTTCATTTAGACCTGGTTTAGCCTTAGTTTAGCCCAATCTTTGAGCAGGTTTAGAGCTGGTTTACATTTTGATTTACAGGTTTAGATCTGGCTATGTCCCAGTGTAGACTTTGGTCCTGGTTTGGTCCTGGTTTGGTCCTGGTTTGGTCCTGGTTTGGTCCTGGTTTAAATTTGATTTAGTCCAGGTTTAGAACTGGTTTAGTTTCTGTTTAGGTCTGGTTTAGAACTGGTTTAACTTGTTAAACTTATTTAGTAACACATTTTTCTGTGTTAATCCCAGTTTTACTCCCTGGCTTAGACCTGGCTTAGTCCTTATTTAGGCCCGTTTAAATCAGTAAACTATGGTACTCAAAAAAAAAAAACACATTTTCTGTGATACTCAGAACATTTGAGAACCACTGCACAGTTTGAGTGCAACTTTTTGAAATTATGGGAAAATTAAAACAAAAACAACAATCAAAAACAAGTAGCAGTCAGCAGAAATGACCTCACAAAATGTTATGATGAAAAACTTAAACTGGACAAACAGTGAAGCTATTGCCATAAACAGTAATTCCCCACTGGTTTCTAAGGACAATTCAAATGGTCACCATGTTTTTCGCATGACTCACAAGATTAAAATAAATCTAAACCAAAAATCACTTCCACAATTCCAGTGCACTGGTTCTCCTTTCTTCCTCCTGCCTTTTCCACTGTGTGTGCTTTTCTCACTATAAAATGTAGGGCTTCCATGACCAAAAGTGACTACAACTGCAGTAGCTCAGCAGATAGAGCCGTTTGCTTACTAACCGGAAGGTTGGCGGTTCAATCCCTACTGCCAGAATTGCATTCTGTTGTTGTGTCCTTGGGCAAGACACTTCACCCACCTTGCCTGTATGCATGTGATTGTGATTTTGGTGATGGTTGGCGAGGGCGTAGACGGAATAGCAGCCAGGTTTCAATCAGTCTGCCCAGGGCAGCTGTGGTTATAGAAGTAGCTCACCACCATACAGAGTGTGACTGAGGAGTGGATAAATAATGCATCTAATTGTGAAGTAACTCTGAGTGTCTAGAAAAGTGCTATATGAAGACCAATATGGGAACAATCTGTTTTTTTTTTTTATTCTGTTTTTCAGTAGATGGCACTTGTCTCATTTGTATACACTTCTGGATTTTCATGGGCACATTTTGGTCATTTTAATCACACAACACAAGAAATCAGTTACACAACAGTGTCCACTATAGAAAACCCTATATGTTTACTACTTCACAATTCAAAAACACTGCTTCTCTTTTTGTGTCAGAGAGGGAGGTGAACAGTTAGTCATGTGATCAGAGTCTCTTCCATTGAATCCACCTCTCCCTATCTCCAGGAGCTGCAGGCTACATGGGGAAGTCCAAAACTCCACCAGCCACTACAGTCAGATTCCCACAGCCATTCTTATCAGCAATCAGTGCCTGGCTCTGGGACCGCAGTGAAAGCATGAACAGAAGGTGGGGCCCATTCATCAACCGCTCATAAAAAAAAAAAATTCACAGTAAGGACAATAAAAGCACCCTGTGAAATGATTACTGCAGGGCTGTAAAAGAGCCAAGCCATGACATGCATTTCAATGACACAGATATTTGTCTTTTTTTTTAATGAATGAGGGAAAAGCAATCTATTCACAATTCTTTAGAGCACGTGAACAGCTATGGCAGCATGTAGGTGTTATGAAATTAATGAACTAAAGGGGACTGATGGTCAGCTCATTAAACTGTCATGCAAAGATTATGGTCAGATTGTCCTCTCCAAGCAGCTGTAGGAACATGAAGGAATGAAGCCTCCCACTATACTGGATTCTACCATAAGTATTCAAAATAGAGTTTGATAGAAATGAGTTTTTTATGGCTGATGCAGATTTTTAAAAGCAGCCAATGGCTGATAAACACTGCAGTTTTTTGGCTACATGTTTTAGTAATGCTTATTAAAACAGCAAACAACTGTGTTAGAATTGGGCAGTGAGGACAGTTAAAGTCAAGATGATGTTTTTGAGGGAACCAATAATGCAATCTCAATCAAACTTGCTGTGCAAGTAGAGCTTGGGTAGTGCTACAAAATGCATTTAGATTTTTTTTGTTCTACAAGGTTCTGTTCCATAGAAATCTCTGTTTTTAGCTTTTCAGGCTTTGAATAATAATAATAATAATAATAATAATAATAATCTATCTTTTATATACAGTTGCAAGAAAAGCTGAATAAAAAATGGAATTACTTGGATTTCTGCATCATTTGCTCATAAATTTTGATCTGATCTTCATCTGAGAAGTCCACATACTTTTTCCATCCTGCACCATAAATGTTTACATAAATGTTCAATAAAAAACATAAAAACATTTTTGCAGCATTAGTTTAAGCAAACTGTGTTTGTCTATTGTTGTGACTTAGATGAAGATCAGATCACATTTTAATGACCAAATCATGAAGAAATCCAAGTAATTCCCACATACGTTTTTCTTGCAAATGTATATGCTTTACTAGAAACTTGCTTTATTTTTAGATGCATTATTCATTCTTACTCCTTTATCACACTCTGTGGTGAGTTACTTCCTGACCACCACAAAACACACAATCACACTAGCGCATTTATAAAAAGGCAAGGTGGGTAAAGGGTCATGTCTAAGGACACAACGGCAGCATGCAACGCTGGTAGCAGGGATTCGATTTGCCTACCTTTTCGGATAGTGGCAGGACAACTCTACCTACTGGGCTACTGCTGCCCCTGTTGTAATTCTATATAAAAGAATAATGTTTCACACATCATTTAGGTGTGATTAACAAGCTCCCATTGATTGTTCTAAAAGTTTATTTGAAAGTGGCTATTCCAGCACCAGCTACATCTGCTTACACAGGGAAGCAGCCCAAAGAAAAAAAATGATGAAAAGTAAAGCAAAGTTAGAAATGAATAAAGTGGTAAAGCATTTGTGCAAAGTTTCAGGAGATATCTGTTGTTGGTAGGTAACGTGAGTACAGAAATACAGCGAGTAGTCATTTACATGCCATATACTCTAAGCCTGTTGCTCCTTGTGTTATTTAACAACATGCAGTAACGTCTCAAAATGCTCAAACCGGGTGTTAAACATGCATACTGAGTGACTTTGAGTGCGTCTGTGTATTTAATGATAAATCCAGACTCTTTCCTTAAAACGGGCCCAGGATCTGAGCTGCTCTTGGCTCCGGACTGCAGCTCAAGGCCTGGAGGAGGTTTCTACTGCGCCACTTGCTCACTTTCTTCATGCATTCCACACATTCCTACATCTGATACATGTGTGAGCAGCCCGCTCGGCATTAGCCACTCTTGCCATTAAATAAATACATGACACTCCAACTACAGAAACTTGGTCCATGTCTTCCTGTGAAGCATTGGGCAACATTGCACTGAGATTGTAACAGCAAAGGCTACTATGTTAAAGAACTGTAGTAAAGAAGATTTTAATAACCAAGTATATCGTAGCATTGGAAAGTGACTAACCATGCACAAAGACAGGATTTTGGAGAGATACATTTTACTTGAGGAAAAAACTAAAATAATATATTTGCTGAACCAAGGTTAAGCATACACTAAATGCAGGACTAAATGTTGGAACAATACAAGACGAAGTAAGGTATCAAACAATAAATAGATAAAGACTAAATGATGTCTAGACCAGGACAAAAATGGGACTGAATCAGAACTTAGCCAGGACTTAAAAGGGCTATATTATGCTTTTATTCAAACCAATCTTGGTCACCTGTAGACCAGCACTGCATGTTTTACAACCTTTAAAAACTTAGTGACAAAAAGAAAGCATTTTTAATAAATAGTGTACTGGTGCGATAAAGAAACAGATAAAGAGACCAGCAGAGGGCAGAAGCATGCAGTACAGTTGCTGTCTTTTGAACATAATTAGTGAAAAAGAGCACTTCATCTCATTAGACTTTTTGTATGATGCCATCATACTAAAAAAATAAAAATAGCTGTTAGGGATCAGTGGATTTTTTGGTGGGATTAATGAATGAGAGCAGACTGAATGTAGAGGGCTTGTTGAATGGTCAGTGCCTCCTGGAGTGGACAGGGGTTTGTGGGAGAGGTGGTTTGTGGGAGAGGTGGAGGTCCGTGAAACTGAGTGTTTTGAGGCCTCAGGAACGTAGCACCTGAGACTATAGGATTACTCAAACAGGCGTAAATGAAACACAACACAACTCCAGTTATGTTTTTGATGAGGAAACATTATAACATGGTAGAAAGTTTAGAAAAGTTACTTTTGCATAATGTAGCTCCTTTAAATTGGAGGCTCAGATTGGACTACTAGTGCGATACAGTATTAAAAGTGGAAATAAGCTGCAACTAAACCAGAGCTTAAGTTTGGTTGCACCACAGCTGATATGATGTACAATGGGACAATATGGAAAGCCATATAAACCTTCTTTGTGATATAGATATTGCAATCATTAATATTGTAATACTACAGTATATTTTGTAAATGACTTTCTTATCATTCCATAAATTTAACCATTAAATCCATACAAATGTTGTGTAAACTCAAATTCTCATTCCCACTGCATACATTTGCAGTAACACACAATGCATTTTTTATGCAGAATTCATGCCAAAATGTTGACACAAAATATGATTAAGTGAGCCTCTTTTAAAATTCACTAAGTCTGGCTTTTCAACTTTCCTTTAGTGCAGCCTTTTATTGTAGTCGTAAACACTTCAGCCACTGAATTAAGATGGATGGGCACTTCATTAGGTTCAAGGGCTGAGCAAACTTCCACATAAGTTAGAGCTCTGAAGGTGTCTCTGAAGCAAAAAATAGAAGTGTTTTAGATGTTAGATGTCAGTATCAGACTAAAAATAATTTTCTCATTAGGTTTTATGGGTGTTTATTGTGCTATGAGACTTGAATTATAGCGCAGGTGAATTAAATTAAACTCAAATGTTATTAAAAGTTTGTGTGGAACATGCTTTGGGTCCAAGCATTAAAACACATGGGGAGGACAGTGCAATATTCTGTAAAATATGATCTTCAAGAAACGGGAAGTAAAACTAGAAGAATGTACTATTAGTGCTAGTGTATGCTATAAAGATATCTGCATGCATTTATTTTTGTCATAAGACTCTTTCCCATGATATCCACCAGTACAACCACATAACTTCAGTACAGGCACCTCAATGTGTAGTCTCAGCCAAGATACTGACCTTCTCCCAGCAGCATTACCCTCTATGGACCACATGCTCAAAATGGCATTGAATTAGCTAGTGAAAGTTAATACATTGTGACTGACCATTTAAAGCAGTCTCTGGATTACTTTTGCTCCTGCCTGCCTCTCCAGGCTGGAGTGTGCCGAGTAGGGCTGTGGAATATTAGAAAACCAAGCAATATGTGCTAACTAAGTTAAATATTGCAATATTGACATCATTCTCAAATTTTTCACACCAAGTACCACCTCAGAAAATATGTGGCAATGAAACCTGGACAAATTTAGGATGAACACAGGACTAAACAATGACAAAACAAAGTCTAAACCTAATCTAAAACATGACTAAACCAGGACTATCCAGATCTTAACCAGGTCTAAACCATAACTAAACCAGGTTTGACTATTCAGGTCAAAGCTGAATCCAGGTCTAAACTAAGACTAAGCCATGACTGAAGACTGAATACAGGGTTAAACCAGGACTACAGAAAGCAGATCAGGACTAAAGAAAGGATTAAACCCGGCTCCAACGTGTAAATCTCAGGCAGACTGAAAACTACAACAATACAAAATGAAAGACTTTCACCTTAATATCATCACTTATTCCATGTCCATTCCATGTCACTTTAAGACACCATTACTCCTACTGGCCTTACAACAGTAGCACTGGTGGGATGGCTGCAGACTGTTTTGTATATTTAGCCTTTATTGAATTCATGATCAATCTTGTTGCACTGATCTGCTACAGTCAGCTATGCCCAAATCTCACTGCACCTATTACCAAGCAAGTCCCAACAAGCAGTGACTCGTTTATAGGAGCAATGGATCTCCGTATTGTCAGTGTAGGCGTTTGCATGAGGAAAATGGCAACTATGGGAGTGTGAGAGTGTAGTGTGCAAAGCACAGGTTTTTAAGAAAGGAGAAAAAGGAAAAAAAAAGAAAAATCAAAATTAGAAAAAAAATACTTTGAGCGCCTAGACCTCTGCCAAGGCACTGGTCCTATCACGCAATGATAAATATACTGTGCCCAGACCTGGATTCAATCTTGAAAATGTGCTAGTTCAGAGGTAAATGCTCTTTCCATTGAGCCACAAAACTATGGTGGCCCTAAAGGTCAAGTCACACTAACAAAATCAATAACATGCATACAAATTGAGAAACACTCACACAATTTTTGAAACACACACACACTAATATAAAAGCATGCACACAAAGTTGGAAAAGCACAGAAATTTGAAAAGATGCGCACAAATTTGAAGAGATGCACACAAATTTGAAGAGACGTACAAAAATTGGAAAAGACGCACACAAATACAAAAGCATGAACATAAGGTTGGAAAAGCACACTAAAATGCGCACACAAATTCTGAAACACACACACACAAATTCTGAAACGCGCACACACAAATTCTGAAACGCGCACACACAAATTGGGAAACACGCACACACAAATTGGGAAACACTACAACAAAAATGAAAACACATTTCCGAATTTGTGTGCTTGTTTCAGTTTTTGTTTGCGTGTTTTTTATTTTGTTGGTGTGAGTTGTCTTTCAGGGCCACCATACAAAACCCTTATATCTCACAATCTACCAAAAAAGAATCCCTTAAAAAACTCCTGGATCTAAACAGTGATTTGGATTCACACCAAAATAGACCTTTTCTGAAACTTTTATGACAAAAAATAAAAAATAAATAAATTCTGCATTTTATCACAGCGCACTATAACTTTTTGAACTGAATATGCATTAATTCAACCTGGGTTAACTATCATTTCAAGAGGATCAAAGTTTAAATGCCGCCGCCTCTTACAGTAACCTTAGTTAATAAGCACTGATAGTATCTCACAGTTGGTTTATGGGACAGCTCCGCCCATGAGCCTTTCCTGAGCCAGTTTCATGTTTAGATACAGTAAGCCAAAAACTCCTACTTTTAGTTCCCATATGAAAACCCCCACTCTGGCAGTCACGTCACTCCCAGAACAATCAAAACTAGAGAAGTAGAAGTGGTCAAAATAGTAACAGTACTATTAATGCAAATATGAATCACTTTTCATTATGTTACTTTGTGGATGTATGTAAAGAAAATTAAGGTAAAATAAAAACTTAAAACCAATACCACAAAGTACGCTACATAATGGATGGGTTTTGATCCATTTCAGCGCTTAAACTGCCATCACTATGAAGCAGATAGCTCATTTATCTGTTAGAGCCATGTCGCTAATAGCTGTGCTAAGTAGCCATTTTAAGGTCTCTCCTTTCCCTACCATTTCCAGTAGAGGGCGACAGTCACCTAATGCAAGTGTTTGTTCTGCAAAGGCAAAGAGCTGAAGATGTTTTCCATACATATACATTATTTTAAGTGATAAAACCTGAAATACTAATACAAAGGTGTTTAAAACTATAAAAGCATAATATGGGACCATTAAGGCTAGAAAGTCTAGTCTCCATATAGCTTCATATACACAATAGGCTACACTAAAGCACTTACAGGCATATGGCACAATACCACCTTTCAAAATCTGACAACATAAAAACTTATCACATATATATCAAATATATTATGCTGCAGACACATGCAGTGCAGTCATGGTCCTTATGTGAGTGCGTGTGAAAATAACAGTGCTCTGAACTTCAGCTAACCTGACATTAAACATAGGAGGGTGCACTGACTAGGCTTTTGTGCACACAACTTTAATGTCTGTGAAAAAAAAAAAAATGAATGTGTGACAATTAAGCTAATTAGTATCTTGAGAAACACGCAAAGTGTCTCCAACAATGCAAAATAATAATATTTTTAGGTTTTAACGACACCAACACTCCTTTTTCTGAGGCATTTGTTTAGAACTATAAAATGAGTGAAAGTTTAGGCTAATGATAATAAACTACAGGCCACTAATTGTCCAACGCTTGTCTTTAGTGAACCTTTAAAGATTAGAAGCAGTTGTACATTTACCCATTTGGATTTGACCTCAATACAGTCATAATTTATGACTTGTCAGTTAACTTTTGCAACTATTATCAAAGGCCACTCCTATGTAGCAGCCCAGTGTGGCGCACATTTAATCTTTTTTTTTTTTTTTTCTTTTTGAGCCTTTTCCCTATCTAAAACGACAATCTTTTTTTCAGACCAAACTGCGTAAAACCACATCTAAAATTTATCGGTGTGGTGCGTAAAGGTTGCCAGAGAAAACGCCAAAAGCGCGTAGCGTGTAGCAGCCAGCCGACTCACCTGTGATAATCTCCCGTTTGGCTTCATCCAGGTGACTCGAGACCACGTCCCCCATTTTTTTTTCTTTTTTCTTTTTTCTAAAGTTCGTTTAGTCCACTCGAGATTTATTTGTCCACGATGTCGAGACGAGACGCTCAGACGCACAAGGCGCTCATAACCAAAAAGAAACCACCAAAATCAGCAAGTAGTAGTAGTAATTGTAGTAGAGCTCAGAGAGAGCCAGGGGAAGATGATGAGGTGGTAGTGTGCGGAGAACAAACTGACGGCTCCACAGACACACCCTCCTTTAAAACTAAAGACGGGGACTCCACCTTCCACCCGAGCTGCGTTCAAAAACGGTGGGACATATACTAACCACGACCAAAACGCACGCATGGCAGCAGAACTAACTAAACCAATGCGTCCCGGTTTTTTTTCCAACACTAGACGCACATGTTACATTACCAAAATATTGACTTGTGTTGACTAGTTGTATTTTTAGACTTAGCCTATTTTTCTTTTCATTTTTTTGTTCTCACCCCTTTTTCCCAAAAAGAGCGTTTCCCGGTAAAACGTGGACGTTTTTTCATTCTTTTTTAGTTACTTTTTTTTTTTTTTTTTTTTTTTTGGGATGATGTACGGATAATGAACGTTGACATACCAGTCATGCATTACGTTGCTGTCGATTCTTAAAAAAGGGAAAGACACTTTTTTATGAGTTCTATCAATTCATCAAACTACTGAAAAGTCAATATTTACTTTCAGACAAATTTCTTTCTTCTTTTTTCTATTTTTAAGGACGATCTCTGAGTCCTTATCAACATAATAATGGCAGAGGGTAGGTGTGTAACTGGTATGACAGAAGTACTGAATAAATTCAATAGTTTACGCCACAGCGGATTATGTAACCTATTTAACACTCTGCTTCCCTCTGATGGTCATTCTGTTGTATAGCACTAGTGAGCTTTTCATTGTGAACTGAATTGGCTTTTTTTGTAAGGCACAAATCATTTAATTGAACAAAATCTGTTCACTTTACAGACCATTAAAATACTGTATGTATATTTACTGGAGCAAAAATTAAAATAAATTAAAATAAATTAAAATAAAATAAAATGTGAGGTACTAAAGAAATGTTATTGAATTGAATCTGTTCAATTTACACACCATTCAAAATATGTATATTTAGAGCAAAGAAGAAGAAAAAAATCAAGTTGCAATTACAAAATGTATTTTTATGTAGGCTAAGCAAATCTGTCAACAATCTAAAACATTTAAAAATTGAGGAATGTTTAAAGGTGCTATGATCAGTATATTTTCTATTTCATAAAAATTACCCACATGTGTGCCAAGATATGATGTAAACATGCTTAAATCAAATATTAGTTTTATCATAAATAGTGGTGATTAGTTTTTTCATCTGAATATTTTTGTAAATATTTTAAAGAAGCAGAATATCGCTTCTTAACGTGGACTTTCTACACTGCATATTTGTTTATTAATTTATTTACTTATTATTTATTAAGCTATCATTGTTTCGGTTGAGCCTACGTAGGCCTATATGAGTAAGCCTTTATTAATAAAAATAAAAAAAAACAACAACACACATTTGTTCAAGTCTTTTTAACGATTACGATTACTGTACACAATAGCCAAGACAAAGCAATCACCCCAGACAGACTCTAGTGGCAGACAACTTCTTCGACAACTCAGTCAATTTTATTTTGAAATGAAAATGAACGGAAGTCCCTTGGAGGTTGACCGTGGTGATTGACAGCTCGTGGACTAGGTCGATGTGTGAGACAGTCAGTGCGCGGAGAGAGCTGGACGCGGAGGAGGCGCATCATGGCTCCACTGGGACTCAAGGCCATCGTGGGCGAAAGTAAGTGCTTTTCAAACTTTATTTTACTTTAAAAAACAACAACATGTAAATAAATTAAACACACCTTATATATAAAAAAATGCTATGAAAGTTAGTTTCGCTCACTTTGATCCGCCATCTTTCTCACCTAAAAGTTTGTTGCTTTAAAATAGGTTTCTGATCATTAACGTTGTTTGCTCTTTAATAATTATAGCTAAAAACTATCCAGTCCAGTTTTTACGCACCACTACTTGAAGACAATCGAGATGCGTAAAGGCGCACACGATTTAGCCAATTGCAGCTATTAAAATGTTACTTTACAGCTACATCCCTACTCTACGCATCGTAAGACGTGATGGTGACGCTGCATTTACTTTGGTTTGTCTGTTTCCACGTTGTTTCTGTTTAGTTTTATGGCTGTACGGTGCGTATTTGGAGTGAGCGCGCAGGGCGAGTCCCTGGTTAGTGCAAATCCTGCCTCGCTAATCTTTGTCCGTGAGGATTAAGTTCTTTGGTTGACATTATTCGGAGAGGAAACGCTCCTGTCACAAACACAGTAGCTACAAAACAAGTCAAGTTGAAGATACAATTGACAAAGCAAACAAAAAGTAACAATTGCAAATAATCCGCGAAAAAACTTGCTCTGTATTGTCTAAGGAATTCTCGGCCATCCAGCAAGTCATAAAGTTGTAGTAGAAGAAAGGATCCAGGACCTTGTTTTGAATGTAGAAGTTCCAGAGGCGTCTCTAGAGACCTCGAGTATTCACTGAACTTGAGTCATCTCTAACAGCAGCCAAAATTATTGTTTGAAGACAAATAGACATGCAATTTGTCCCAGCACCTGGGAACATTTATTTGTGTGCAGGGCTCGACATTAACTTTTTTGCTCACTGGCCATTTTGGCTAGTGTTACTAAGTTTTTCGCTAGCTGTGGATGTTAAAATGCAAATTCATGTGTAGTATATAAGAAAATTGTCCGTTGTTTTTACAATTCTTTAAGAAATTACCTCTGAAAGGTACTTTTTAAAACAGAAGTTATCATCATAAAGAAAATATTTTTTAAACTCTGGATCTTAGAATCTGTATATTTTTTGCTTTTGCTGTGTTTTTTGTTTTGCTTTTTTTGTTTGTTTTTTTTTTTTTGTTTGTTTTTTGTTTGTTTTTTTGTTTTAAACATGTTTTCAGTTAAGACCCTCTAACAAGCTTAATTTTGTCTCTCCAATCATGTTTTACTATATGTTTTAAATTATGGTGATTTATAAGCTTTGCAACAGAAAGTCAAGGTCTAAAGTAGTTAAAAAACAAAACAAAAAAACAATCCAACCAGACAAAGCAGCTAGTGACACTGAATATGTTACTGGCCAAAATGGAAATCTATCTGCATTTGGCCGGTTGGCTAGTGTTAATGTTAAGCCCTGTTTGTGTGTATTAACCATTTCCATTAACCTTTATTTAATCTCTGCAATAATTACATACTGTACCTTGGTTACAACTTTTGTTTTGTTTCCTCTACTTGAGACATGAGATATTTTTTTTTAGCCATAGAGAAAATGTACTGACTACTACTACTACTACTACTACTACTACTACTACAACTACTACTACTACTACTATTGTGCCTACAAATTGTCCACAGTTTCAAGCCAAATTTGTGACTGCCTGAAAATGTATGGCACAGTTCTAAGCACTGGCTTTTTGAGCAATAGCAGTGGCAATAGCATCCCTCTCAGATGTCTCTGTAATTTGAGTTACCTGAATATTACCCCCACAATGCACTGCAGTCTTCCAGCAGCTCCATCCGTTATGTGATTGTGCAGTTTTAACATTTAAAAGTATGTGTAATACCTTGTGGTTTCTGATTTCTGTAATTTTTTTATTATTATTTTTTGCATTTAGCCAAATATATACTTTTTCATTTTTCAACCAGCATTTGTCAGAGCCGAAGTGGTTGTGTTGATCACTTTGGCACAAACAGCAACAGCAAAAAGCTGATCTCGCAAGTGCTGAATGAGGTTGAGGTCAGGACTCGCAGGCAGTCCATTCTCATCCTCTCTTCATTCCCAAATTCTGCAGGTATAGCCTCTGAGAAACATGGTTATATGGGGGCGAGTGTTGTCATCTTGGAGGACAGAGTTTGGTCCCAGACTGTGGAGATATGGGAATGCCACTGGTTGTAAAATGTCATCTCGATATCTCTCTGTGTTGAGATTGCCTCCAGCGATGACAAACCTAATTTTTTTCAGTAAGGAAGATGCTGCCTGGCCCTACAACATCACACTGCCTCCAACAAAAGATGTTGATTTATTGGTGCAGCAGTCGCTACCAGATGATCAAAACAAAAGTTAATAGTAACAGCAGAATAAGCAGTTTGGCACTGGCAGAGGAGGTTTGGCAACATAAGATTTATTACAAAGAAGTTGTTACTTGTTACAACAAGAAAATAATCTGCCAAACACTATAGTGCTGAGTAGTTTTGTATTTTTTTCATGATGGATTTCTGAAATAGGCTGCCAAAAAGCTAATGGACTTTATTTAACAGTGCTAGACACATTTATAGTCTGTCCTGGGAGTGGATCTCTCCTTCATTGTGGTCTCCTTTAGAGGTCGACCGATATGGATTTTTCTATGGTCGATGATGATGCCAATTTTTTAAATTCAGAGCAACCAATGGTTATGAATTTATTCTTATATAGCCATTTAGTAGTACTTAGTAATACTTATTAAAACGCAGACAAATGTGTTAGAATCGGACAGTGAAAACAGTTAAAGATGTGTTTGTTTGTTTTTTAGAAAACCAATAATGCAATCTCAATCAAACTTGCTGTGCAAGTAGAGCATGTGGAGAGCTACAAAATGCATCTATGTTTGTTCTACGAGGTTCTATGCCAGAGAAATTAGCAAACTCTTTTGTTGTTTTGAGCTTTTCAGGCTGAGATAAAGCATTTTTGAATGTTTATTATGAACTGCAGAGTAGGAGTCCAAACTGCTACCAAATGGGTGAGGAAGCTGGGGTCCTTCAGTCACACGGTTGCCTCAACATGTGCCTGACCAAAAATCGGCATTAAATGTCAAGAATCGGCCAATTGCTGATTGACTAAAAAAGGCAAAAAATAGGCACAATATATTGGTCGACCTCTAGTCTCCATAAGGTTTCTTTCTTTATTTCCCCCCACAGTTGGGTTTTTTAGGAGGTTTTCCTCACTGAGAAGGAGGGTCTAAGGACAGGGGACATCCTTGCTCTGTTTAGTTTAGTTATTGTTTATGTTTGGTTGTGTAACTAATTGTTTGTAAAGCTCGTGGAGGCAAATGCTGTTGTGATATTGGACTATATAATTAAAAATGAATTAAACTGACTAGATGCCATTCCTGTGGTAACTAACCACATACAGTGACAGGAGTAGCTAATGTGGGTGAAGTGGACACATTGACACTTGGAGCGAGGTTCAAACTGCTGACCCTTTGGTTCATGGGCGACCGCTTAACCCACTGTACCACTGTGGCCCCTGTCATAAGACTCAATACTTGTGTATATTTTTAAGGGGGATTGATTGCATTGACTTAACTTTAACTTAATAAACAAACTTATAAGTAAATGGACTACAACCATCAGTCCTGGACACATCTGTAGCCTGTCCATACTGGGAGTGGATCCCTCCTCCAATGGTTGGGTTTTGTTTGGGCACTTTTACTTTTACTAGCTCGCTACATTTTAAAGCAAGTATCTGTACTTTTTACCCATTACTTTTTGAAATTGGTTTGAAGTAAAAAGTAGTTTGAATTTGGTTTAAAATCATTAGTTTTTGCCGTGTCATTACTGTAGACACAGTATGTCAATATAAAAGATGCAGTAAAGTAGTACCGTATTTTCCGCGCTATAGGGCGCACTTAAAAGCCTTCAATCTTCTCAAAAAACGACAGTGCGCCTTATAATCCAGAGGGCCTTATATATGAATTTATTTGACGAGATATATAATTTATAATGAGATTATAATGACGAGAGTGATCCGGGCATGCTGGATGCCGTAATCGCCCAACTGTTTAACTCGGACACTGAAGATGAAGAATTTGAGGGATTTGTGGACGAGGAATGAAGTGAAAAAGTGAGTGTATTGTGTTGTATTGTTATAACGTTAATTGAACATTTATGAGCTAATACGCTATCGTTTGATTCGAAAATAGACAGTGCGCCTTATAATCCGGAGCGCCCTATAGCGTGGAAAATACGGTACTCTTCAGAAACAATCTCCTCTGTTGCAGCGATCAACCATTATTTTACAGTGCAGTTTTTCAACAAAATCCCTCACATTTAACAGATTCATTAGTTCTTGAATCTGTGCAAAATACTTTTACTTTTTCACTCACAAGATTTTTCACTGCAATCTCTTTCACTCAAGAGAGGTAACAGCTAAAAACTAAATTTGCATTGGCCATTTTGTTACAGTCATGCTTTGACCGACCTACGGCTTGTCCTTTACCCACTCCTCACTTCCTCTCATGTCTCTCCATCACCAGCTGTGGCTTAAGCACCGCCACAATCGTGTGTTTATAACTTATTAGAACAGCTTTAGCTCACCCCTGGCTCCGGCTCTCTGACACTTTGTTTATATGTGTGTGGGACGGACAGCAGCCAATGTGATGTCACTTCCTTTTGACACAGAAAGGACCAGAAATAGCGTGTGTGGCGAAGGGAGGGGAGCGGTGTGCCAGGGTTAAGAGGATTTGAGGAGGAGCAGATTAGAGCCAGTGATTGCAGCGGGACGGTTGGGAGTCTGGACTGGCTTAGAACAAGGGAAAACTGGGACAATGCTCAACGACACCACTGCTAGGATGTGGTCAGAGTGTTTCACAAACACCTGACACCTCTTTATGATTTATGAATGAAAAATACATCATATATAGGCCTACAAATCCATTGCTTATCATAACATAGCCATAGTGTTTTCTGGTTGAATGGTATTAAATGTATCTGTTGTCGGTCTGTGTGCCTGCTGTCCATGGTCTCTTGGGGGAAAGGGATTGGAGGGTGGCATGTAAATGTAATCTTTTGGAATATATAAGCCATTTATTTTTTCAGGCATTGAATTAATTTGCATTTAGTATGTTGAAATTATATTGGATAGTGAAGTGGCTCTAACTGTAAGGACATCACTCGTAGCATGCATTATTTTTGGGGCATTTTTAGGGTTTATTGGCTGTAGTGACAGGAAGTCATGGGGGAGAGAGCAGGAACAGACATTCAGCAAAGTGTTGGAGTCTTGACTCGAACACACGACATCGAGGCAGGCTATAGTTGCCCTGTAATATTCGCCATGCGGTTATGCTGAGTAAGAGTAAAGGTACTGTAGAATTGGATTGTTGGGGCAAATTAAACATAAAAATTCTGATTTCCTGATGATAAATACGCCTTATATACTGTATGTCCATTCAAAGAGAGGCATAATTGTTTCTCCTCCGCTTCTGCCTCTCTTGCTCTTCTTGTCTACTTCTTTGGTGCCCCAGGTTGTGATAAGCGCCTGTGAGTGACCTTCGTTCTCGTACAGAGAATAACATCTCTCTGTGGTAATGCTTTGGATTCCTGAAATGGTTTTAGTTAGCGACATATAAATAATGACATTATACAGTGATTCTGTACCATCAGATACATCACATGATATGTCAGAAACTAAGCGTACATTTCAATGAGTATGCTGTTATTGATACTAGCCTGCCCCAGATTAATACACTGTTATACATAAGCATTGATCTAAGCTAAAATACTATTATTGCATATTACATAAATTAAAACAAGAAGCTTAAAATTACTGTATATAGTATAAACTAAGCTAAACATGTAAGAATATGCACTTTTAGCTTTAAACTTAGCAGGACATTCAATTTTTTCCGACATTAACAGTTAATTGATAATTGTTTGTTAAGACTACCATTTAATCAATTAAAGAAAATTAACCAAATGTGCATCCCTAATGAGAATTTTCTTGTTTGATTAGTTGCATCAACATGACTTTGGTAACTTAGCCTCCTCCTATGCTCTTGGTCGGTTAATCACTGTGCTGCACGTGACTTTGGTCAACTACAGACCTCAAATCTAAACAGACATGCATGCTGTATATAGGTAACATTGTGAATTTAAATAGCCCTATAATAAATGATTGCAAGAGTGAGTAATTGTCAGTGTTCATGATTCCCTGTGACTAACTGGCCATTGGATGTAAACTGCATCAGGCATATATATAGTTACAGAAACCCATAATGAGAATAAGTGGAAGAAAATGAATGACCAAAGTGTAATATGTGGCTCTGTTCAAATATACAGTGCTTCTCTGAAAAATATGAACCATGTTGTGAAAAATGCAACTAAATGTATAATCTTCTCATGGCTGTTGTTAAATTGCTTTTAAATAATGTGTGGTAGGACAGCATTTAATAAGTCAAAATTCAGTTTATGATTGGTCATATACCGGGAGAACCATTTCATCTAGCATAATCCAACAATATTCTACCACTTACTGTATTTCTGTTATGAGCTTATGTCGTATTGTGTATTAGGGCTGAACAATTAATAGAAATCGAATCAAAATCGCAATATGAACTGTTGCAATTAGCAAAGCACAAAGGTTGCAATTATTTAGGTGCTATATTGTCCTCTGCAGAGAACAAAATATCCTGTCTCCACTGGATCTTAATCTGTATTCACTGCAAAAAATCAATATCGCATGAGCATTGGACTTATTTACTGATTAGGTAACTTATTACTAGATATTTGACATGTTTCAAGTTATTTCTTCATGTTTCAAGCTATTTACTTATTTCAAGCAAAATGATCTGTCCAGTGGAATTTTCTTACCCCAGTGGATAGATAATTTTAGCTTGCTGTTGCTGAATTCAAGTCATTTTTTTTTTACTAATGTAGATTTTGATTTTTTGCAGTGTACCGCTGTAGTTTGGAACTCTACAGACATGAACTGAAGGGCATGTGATTCCTTGGATAGTTCAGCAGTGAAATATTTCTGTCAGTGCTCCATCAAATACTTAAAATATTTACTATGAACTGAACATTGATTTTACAAAATATATCGCAAATCTAATCGCAGCCGCAATATCTCCCAGAAAAATTGTCATTAGATATTTATTCAAAATCTTCCAGTCCTACTGTGCATGTGATTTTATTGCAAAAAGCATGCTTCCTGTATTGTTTACAATAATCCAATCAGCTGTGTGATGTTTGTGGCTTACTGAAATTTTCCATTTCCTTGCAGAGATTATGAACAATGTCATCAAAAAGGCAAGAGAGAAAGGAAAATGGAAAGTAAGTGTTGAGTTATTTTCATGTTTGTCTTTCCAAAATCAGTCATGGACACTAAACCATTTCACGGTATAGTGCAAACATAATATTTCATATAAATATTTCAGGTGCTTGTAGTGGACAAACTGAGCATGAGAATGGTGTCGTCCTGTTGTAAGATGACAGACATCATGTCAGAGGGGATCACCAGTGAGTACCACATCAAAACACTGACAGATACAACAATGTTATACACCAGGTCGAAATTAGCAACACACAACACAATGTCTCTTTTTGTCTCATCTAAACAAGTAGTATATAGATTATGTCTGAATAATTATAAATAAGTAATTATACAATGTTGATGTTTTGCTGTTGTGCAGTTGTAGAAGACATTAATAAGAAACGTGAGCCTCTGCCCAGTATGGAGGCCATCTACCTGATCACACCGTCAGACGAGGTAAACCACACCTTACACTATGTACAGTACTTACCACCAACAAAAGCTCTGCCACAGTGCTCATTTCGTTAGCTCCAGTCTAAAACAAGGAAGGACATTGTGTTTGAGTCTTAAACTGAACTAACCCAGTGCTGTGTTTAGTCTGTCGAGGGTCTAATCGATGACTTCAGAGACCCAAGCTCCCCGCGCTACAGAGCAGCACACGTCTTCTTCACAGACAGTAAGTATTGCCAAAGTCACATTTTCAGTTCTCTAAAGCAGTGTTTCCCAACCAGGGGTACAGGGACCCCTAGGGATACGCAAGCACTTTGCAGAGGGCATTTGAAATTATTTCATAATATATTTCCAAGATGAAAAACATTTGCAATGTTTTTATATTGAACTACTGAAACAAAAAATATGTTGCAAAAACTCAAAAACTCAAGGCAACAGGATCCCTTAAGATTTATGAGTTTAGGGCCAACTCAAAATCTCAAGTTTTCAACAACAATTTTTTTTCACCTAATTTAACGTTCATGTGTCTAACAACTTTCAATTTTAAGTTTTACTCACTATCATTTTTTTAAAACTCATCTTACAGCCAACTTATTGTTCAGAAAAAGTTGTTAAAATAGTAAAATTCTTTTGTTAAATTTAGTATACTAAGGGCCAGATTTATCAAAGGTTTGCATGCACGCTAAATGAAAAAGACGTGCTAAAAATGGAGCAAACCCAGGCGCAGCTGAGGTTGCTTCTCTCACAGGGTGCGGAATTTGCTTCTGTGATTCAATGAATATGTAAAACAAGGCATTCTTGCCAAAACGCACAAAATTCAAGGCATGGAAAATGCAAATGAAGTCGCTTTGCAGTTGCTGTTTGATTTATCACAAGTACAGGAGCTAAATCTACGTGAAAATTGAGTACGTTGGAGAAGCAGGTGCAAAGTTTTGCGGAGGTAAGAGTGTAGCTTTTAGTGCACAGATAAGGCGTTAAAAATTAGTAATAATGCTTTAAAAGGGCTCATTTACAAAGATACAACAGTAATGTGTACCTGTGGCACTTTTTCCTTGATTCTCGCTCGTATTTCCCTGAACTTCAGCCTTTTACAGCTGCTGTCTCTGGGCTTTCAGTCTGTTAAACATTCTTTGAAATCCTTACGGTGACAGAACAGTCTTTAAACGCTGCGCAAACTCTACTCACTGTGTTTATCTCATTGCCTCCCAATGCTCGCTGCGGCGCTTGACTGACAGCTGCCCCTACAGAGACTCAAGGCTGCGTGGATTTGATCAACATCGAAAATGTTTTTTAATTGTTATTTTTATTTGATCACCATCAGCACGCCATATAGGCTACTGATACATTTTATATAATTGTTTGAAAGGTTACTGGCTCTGACAGACAGTGAAAAGGACTTTCCTCTCCCTCCACTGTCTTACACAGAGGGGAAATAAGGCACGTGACTCTGGTCAGTGAACACAGCTCTACTACAGTCAGTCCTGTTATTTGTTGGACTCTCAGATTGTGTTTTGTGTTGCATCTCTGTAGGAAAGTTGCAGTCAGAGCTGGCAAACAGATTTGCGGCAGCAGTTACTTGCGCAGTTTCTCTTCGTATATCACACGCAGCACGCCCACAAATACCAGACGCTATTTTTTAAGCTGCACTCGCAATTTTGCACTTGTCTTAGTAAATATGGCCCTAAGTTTTTATTATTATCAATAAAAATACTTTTTCTGAATAATGAATAATCTGTTGCCTTTAAGATGAGTTAAAAAAAATAATGATAGTGAATTAAACTTTTTAGTTTTTAAACATATGAATGTTAAATTGTACAAAAAATATATTGTTTGTTGAAAACTTGAAATGTTGAGTTGGCCCCAAACTAAACGATCTTGAGGCAGTTTTTGCAAAAACATTTTTTTACATTGTACAGACAAGTTCAAGTGATGAAAAGAAGGTGAAACTGCTAAAAAAATATGATTAGAATATTATATATTGTTACATGTTTTTTTAGGGTTATTAGCTTGTTTCAAATGGGAGTTATTAAAATAAATTTGCTTAGTAGTAAATTTGTTATACGTTTTAGGATTATTTTTTAAGATAATTTAGAACATAAAGTAAAATAAATTTAATAGGAGATTATATTGTTATACTGTTATTTTATATTTTATTTTACAGACAGGCAGAGTATAATGTATTTAATTTTGAATTTCACAGAAAAATACAGAAGAGGAAAATTAGCTTTTACAGTAAATTAAGTATAAAATGTACTTTGTACTAATAAACACAGATGTTTTTTTATTACATTTTTATTTTTGTTTTGAAGAATTATCAACATTTATGAGTATGGGGGTACTCATGATATGACCAAAAAGCCCAAGGGGTACACGAGACAAAAAAGGTTGGGAAGCACTGCTCTAAAGGGTGGAAAACTAACTGTTATGATTACTTGGTTCTCATCTCTCAGCCATCCCTGACTCTCTGTTCGGCCTGTTGACCAAATCCCGCGCCTCCAAAGCCATGAAGGCCTTGACCGAGATCCACGTCGCCTTTCTACCATACTGAGTCACAGGTGAGAAATACATCCTTTTTTAAACAATTTATCTATGTGAGATGATTGCCAACCCACCAGCCCACACTTGTCCTCTCTACATACCCCACTGTAGCCTTGCAGGGACATAATTCAAGCCACGTATAGCCCGACAGCACATTGGAGCATCCATTGTTTTAACAGGGACACAGTTGAATAATGCATCACTCTTAAAAAGTGCTTTTCTCATTCAAAGTGGCTTTACAAATTGATGCATTATTCATTCATAGCTGCCCTGGGGCAGACTGGCGGAGATATGGCTGCCAGTTCTGCACCCATGGCCTCTCCAGCTACCACCAAACACACTCATTCATACACTAGTGCCACAGACACTGGAGGCAAGGTGGGTGAAGGGTCTTGCCCAGGGACACAACTGCAGTATGCAGTGCTGGTGGCAGGGGATATATCTGCCAAACTTTTGGTTAGTGGTAATGCAAAAATGGGTTTGGCTAAAGCTTGCCTTAAATTAAGGTGACTTCTTAAGGTCTTTTTTCCTAAAGATCCTATGTTATGCTTTTTTCAGGCTTTTTGAAATAGTTTTGGAAACCTTTGCATTAGTATATAACATTTTATAAGTTAAAATAATGTATCTATATTGGAAGACTTCTTTTTGGTATCTGTTACTTTGACTTTGCAGACAACGCTTGGATTAGGTGTCCAACTTCATCTGCTGGCAGAAGCAGGAAATGGACAGAGCATAAAATGTAGTGCTGCACAATTAATCTAATCGCAATCGCGATGTCACTGCTGTGCGATTACGTAACCGCGTAAAAGACTGCGATTTGCGATTTAATGTAAACCAATGTGGAGTAAGGTGACGCCACATCCACACGCTGTGGGCAGCCGCAGTGTAACGTGCGAGCTGTATGGGGCTCAAATAAGTTGTAGACACAAGGACAAAACTCGGAGGCAAGTATTTCTGTGGAGCACGGCAACACGTCTCTGTTTATTGCCTGGGGCTCAGAGAACTGACAACAAGAGCGTGGGAAAAACAGGTTCAAAGTGAATGGCACAGGCACACTATTAACACAACTCAGACACACGCTTACAGCAGGTATGGTCACGTGACTACCTGGCTTGCAGCAAACAGTAGAGACATGGACACTGAGGAGGAATATGAGAGAAAAGCAGAGTTGGTGGCGGAAAAAAATGCAACTTCTGTTGTATGGCGATACTTTGGATTCAGGTACGATGACGCTGAACAGCAATACGTGCTGTGTAAAATCAAAGCTAAAGTCGCTACGTCACAAGGTAATACGACCAATCTCTATTAACATTTGAGACAACACAGAGAAAAATACGGACTAAGTGCATGCAAATAAAAGCTCAAACAAGTAACGTAAAAGATAAAACTGAAAACCGCCTGAAAGAACCACAACGTACAATCACGGCTACATTTGCAAGTGCAACGCCACTTAACAGGTTTACTGTAATTGCCAGCAGAAAGGCATCTAAGTTTATAATGACATTCTATTTGCAATTTGCAGAAATATCTTTATTTTCAAACTTTTATTTATTTTTTGATATCAAGTTATTTGGAAAAAAACATTCTGTAATCTTTTTTGTGTCATGTATGTTTTGAGTTGAGAAATACACAAACTATATTCTCTGTGTTGTCCTTGATATTCAAGCAAGTACACTCATGACACCATTCATTTATAATATAGTAATCGCAAATCGCAATATTGTCAATAATAATCGCAATCGCACATTTTCATCAAATCGTGCAGCACTAATAAAATGGCTAATTAGCACAGTTGTTAGCAACATGTCACTAACAGATAAATGAGCTGACTGCTTTGTAGTGACGGCAGTTTAAGTGCTGAATGCTGAATGATCAGAATGAATCCAGTGAAGGTGTATGGGCTTGCTTATCGCAAGCAGCAGAGTCTGAGTTCCCTTCTCTGGTTCAATTTGGAACTGGCAAATCAGAGTCGTTTATCTGCAGTGCGTCTTATGAAAGCAGAAGAGCTAACCAAGGTAGCACTAGCTACTAACCTAATTTAATAACTTCTCTGATCTGATTAATGGCGTTTAGTGCTTTCCTTCATCACCTGTTGGTTCTGCTGAAGTCTGCTTTGTTGTTCAGTCCTCTATGGGATTTTTTTTCTTCATCTTGTTTCCATTTTAACAACAGTAAAGGCTGTCATTCTCAAGCACTGAAAACGCTTGGCTACACGGTTCTATGTAGACTCCTGAAACCCCGCCTTGTGCTTCTGCATATACAAGTTATAAAATGTGAAATGTTGATCCAAATGTGTCTGTGTTTATTTAAAAAAAATCAATGTCAAATATAAAAACTGATAAATAAAGTAAATAAATAAAAACATTTTATATGTAACATGCTGAGTAACAATGATGCTTAGCATTTAAATAGTTCCTTTATTAAATGTCATAACAAGCCCCTCCCCCTGCAGGAGTTTGCCCATGTTTTTGTAGGATCAGCTTTAGCCTTCAATCCTCTGCTGTTGTCTCTCTTAGTTTTAATCCTTAAGCCCCGCCCACACACAACCCTTATCCATTCCCCTGATTGGCTGTCGTGGATTTCCAGTGTACAGACGTGGGTCCAATAAACGCTCAGAGGGACGGGTGTGGGGGACCACAGAATGAGGATTTTGATCATGTGATGGAGGGGAACAGATGGATTTGTGTTTTTTCAGTGTTTGTGATTGAAAGGGCCCTGAATGACATTGGCCATTGATGCTATTGGTGAATCTTTGTAAGGACTTGTTAGGTTAAAGTTCACATCCAAGCAATGCCTGTTTTTTTGTTTCTTTGTTTTTTGTTTTTTTTTCACAAGCAGAGCCCAGGTTTGGAGAAGTAGACAGGAGTTATTTAAGTCTAGTCTAATACGCCAAGGTTAGTTAAAAGTCTTGATTTGTGTAGCATTTTTAAGACATCTTTTGGTGATATTTTAGATTACTGTTCCACACTTCAAGTGAGCTTTTTTTTTCTTTTTCTTTTTTTTTGGAATACTTTAAAAAAAAAACTTTGTATTAGTATTTAACTTTTTTATAACTTAAAATAATGTAAATGTATGGAAAACGTCTTATTTTTGGAAGCTGTTACAACGGTGGGTAATGGACCAACAGCTATTTAGCATGGCTTTTAGCAATATGGCGCTAACAGAGAGATAAATGATCTGACTGCTTTATAGTGACTGCAATTTAAGCGCTGAAATGATCAGAATGAGTCCGCTGACCAGGAGCACTTCCTGGTTTCATGCGTGTATGTAGAGCTGTGAGGCTGAGCGTTTTCAGCTCTTGAGAAAGAGACGGCCATAGCATACAACATTATAACATGTTTTAAAAGCTAAAAAAAAAAAGTTGTTTTAGCAGAATAGGGGACCTTTAACAAAAAATTTAAAAAGCTCACTAGCATGACGTGAATTGGATAAAAAGCTCAAATCTTTTCTGGCCCAATTTGTGCTCCTGTCCTGACTCATGAACCCCCCTCACTCTAGCTCCTCTCACCATTCTCCTGTTGGATGTTTTTCTTTCTTTTTTTTTTTTTTTAATGGTATTTTTGAGTTCTTTCTCACTCTGATGGTGGTCCTAAGGGCAAGGGATGTTGTCTTGTACAGACTGTAAAGCCATTTGAGGCACCTGTTGCTGCGACATAAAGCTGCATGAATAAAACTGAAATTGAGGAGTGACGATTACACATGCAAATGCAAAGAGTGTTATAGTGATGATTTTGTTTTCCCCAGTATAATTAGACAATGACATCTTGCCTAAATAACATCATTATTTCTTGCAGGTCTTCTCCCTGGACAGAGTGGATGCCTTTCAGGACTTCTACAGCCCGTTTAAGGCTGACGTAAAGAACAATATGCTGGAGCGCTGTGCCGAGCAGCTCGCCACTCTGTGTGCCACTCTCAAGGAGTATCCAGGCGTCCGCTACAGAGGGTGAGGCACTCCGAAAATATCTGTATCTCATATAGTATGCTCTATAGACACTTAAGTTCAATGCTGCAGTTGCTCTCTAACCATAAACATTGGTATTATGTACTGTATGCGCAGCTTTCTGTGTACTGCTGTTATCTATTGTTTCAAAAAATCTTGCCTGTGGAATTATTTATTTATTTATTTATTGTGATAATTGTTTATTCAGATTGTGCAGCCCGTCATACAGCTGTTCCCACAAATGCACCAGCACATGATGCACAGCCATGCTTTTTTTTTTTTACATTTCCACCCCATCCTACCCCCTGCAATGGGCCAATAACACAACAACAACAACAAATCAAAGTCACACAAAAGAATACCACAAAAACAACACAAAAAGATAAACATAAAAATATATAGTACAAACAAAAATGAATAAATAAAAATAATAATAAAAAATTAACAATCCTGCAACAATCCCCAGCTGTCCAGGTATGTACAATTGACAAATATAGAGAATATAGAATTTAGAGAGAGGTAATTTCCTCCGTCAATGACATCCACAGAAATAGCAACACATACATATCATTATGTAAGCATGATACAATATAACAAAATTCATATAGCTATGTATTGAACCAGACATAAGAAAAGGGCAATCTGAAAAGCATAAATATATACAACAACTAGAAGCACTTAGAGAGTGCAGACCTCTGCCAACCCATAGATCTTTCACCTGAGAAAAACTCCTAAAAGACTGGATCTAGCTCAGTAAGATAAATCCAATCTGTGAACATACTACTGAAAGAGAAAAACCTCACCTTTCATTTGGTGTTATATGCAAGTGTGTAGCTACATTTGTTGCTGTACAATATCCAATTTCATATCTATCCCCTATAGTTAGAAACTTCTGGATCACCAGAACCAGAATATCAACATGATCCAGGTCAAACTATGTCAGATTATAACATCTACCATGATGTATTTGCCAATGATTCTGGGCATTATTTGTTGAGTTAACGCTAAAGGCAAAATTAGCCCCATCTGCCAATAGTAAAGAATACCTTTAAAAAATTGGATCCAGATGGTGATCCGGATCACCCCCAATCAGGTGTTCCTATTTCCATTTCTGACATTTCCTAAAAATGTAATCAAAATCTGTCCATGAGTTATGTTGCTAATAAACAGACAAACAGACAGACAAACCAACGCCGCTGAAAAACATTACCTCCGCCTTGGTGCCTTGGTTTCACTCAGACATCAAGTTTCTTTAACAGATCTGACCAACAGGAGATATTTTCATTTATCCGAGCTGCAGAGAACTCCAGCTGAGCGATCTCTGTGTAGGACGAGAGCCATTCCCCCACACTCAGGGGATGTGTTGATTTCCAGTGACATGCTATTATCTTTTTATGCGCTGTAGGACCAGCTAAGATAAGGCAATGATCACTAATAGTTAAATTTATATTTGAAGTATCATTTAATGAGAGAACTACTACTAAATAATTACTTTTTGCATTTAAAGGAGAAAGGATTGCAGATACATTATTTAAGTTAGGAAGTCTGTGCAGACAAAAGACCCACCGGCAAAATTGTGAAAAATATTTTTATATCCAGAGGTCAGATGACATTTCTTTGTCCATCTCCAGAGAGTACAAAGACTGTGCAGTCCTGGCTCAGATGCTGCAGGAAAAACTCGACGGCTACAAAGCAGACGACCCCAGCATGGGAGAGGTAACATGCACAGTTAGATTAGACTGCTGTAAAGCAGTGATCCCCAAAAAGTGGATCCAGACCATAAAGTGAATTTCTTTGTTCCTCTTTTTTGAAGCCTAAATATTTTTTTCCTACATCAGATGTTGGAACTACGGAGCTCCTAAATTCCCCAAAAAATAGAAGAAAAAAAAATCATATTCGAACAAGATAATAACTTGAGCAAATGGGATAAATACAGTATCTTGTACAAACATAATAATTCACCACAGCAAACACAGTCAACACTATTACAAACAAGAAATTACTGCTTGGGCGTGCAGTGCTAGTGTATCTGTCTTGTGCAGACAAGCTGCGACTGGGTTCATCAAAGTTATGCTCATCAGAATATTCACTTCCACTTCGAATAAGCACGTATTACATAGCTTGTTCCCTCAAGATAATATCTCATTCCCTCAAGATATTATCTTGTTCCATCAAATAATTTAATTGTGTGAACAAGTTCTTGGTTGAGGAAACAATATATTTTATTTGATGTTTTGGGACTTTGGGGGCTCCATATGAAACAGACTTTAAAATACCTGTACCTAAAAAAAGAGAGAAATAAGAGAGAGAACCACTGCCATAGAGTTTGGTTTGGGTCTAGATTTTATCTAATGAAACTATTTTTATTTCTGTTTTTAGCCAATTTCTCAGTCTTTTATCAAGTCCAAAATGACCACCTCCCAGCATCCACAGATACAAACAGTCTTGTGTCATTTATGTCTGAGTTGTGTACACTCTTTGAGGTCTTCAAAAATTGATGTATTGTTGTTAATATTGTTTTAAAAATGTATATATTTTAACGACAAATGTGTCACATTTAAAACCAAAGGCATAAAATCTATCATTTCATTTAAAAAAAAGACTAATGATCCATCAGTCTATAGTTTATTGTGCTGAGCTGTCCATGGTGCTGACATTGATACTTTCTGCGTTGTTCCAGGGCCCAGACAAAGCCAGGACTCAGCTGATCATCCTGGACCGTGGCTTTGACCCGGTGTCTCCTCTGCTCCATGAACTGACTCTACAGGCCATGGCCTATGACCTGCTGGGCATCGAGAACGACGTCTACAAGTAACCAACACACACACCTCTGATTGTGCCGTATGCTGTCTGTAATTGTACTCAAATATCTGTAATACCATTTTGGACAGAAGAATGAAGTCAGTGTCTTAAAGCCAGCCACAAGGGGTCATAAACAAATGTATTTCTTGTGTTAGTCCCAAGCCCAGATGAATGGAGAGGGTTGCAGCAAGAGGGACATTAGCGTAAAACTAACACAAATACTAATTCAATATGTGAATCACTGCCCACTAGGAGGCAGATGCTTTGCTGTGGTGACCCCATAAAGGATAAGCCTAAAGTAAAGAAGAAGGAAACTAGTGTAAAGTGGCACTCAAAAAATAAAAACATAAAAACTCCTCAAAAGTTTATATTTTTGTGATGTGAAAATGCTAGTCTTGTACACAAAAGGTCAGTCCACAACAATATTTTTGACAAAACTTACTGACGTTTAAACAGCCCCTAACATTTATTGCACTGTGTAGGTAGCACACCCAACTCTCATGTACACAAAACTCTTATCAAGGGTTACCATTCAAAACTGTGTAAAGCCTGTTAGTGGCGCTGTAACACTGCCACAGAAACACACCAAAAACAGACAAGAACACATGGGGCATGCGCAGAAAACTCATGCAACATGACAGCGAGTATGAATGTGTAAGCTACAAAGGGGAACTCTGAATTAAGAGGAGCATAGTATTTGTATTTTATGTAAAAGCCATAAAAAACACAATAGTGTCTGCAGCTCGAATGAAATACCGCAAGGCTTCATTGTTGTTGATAATGTCGGAGTTTAGAGCATAGGGCATACGGGCAATGTTACCAGATTGGGATGGGTTTTCTGCTCAGTTGGGCTTCCTTTGAAGACACTGGGCTGGAAATAATAGCATTGGGTGGGTTTATAAAATTTGGGCTGCTTTGCACAACATTTGGTGGGTTTTTAATAAATGTTCCAGAGAAACAACTCATAAAGTCAATGTCATTTTATGGTAAAAAAAAAACTAAAAACACACATTTTAATAAAGTGCTGTGTCCTCTCACTCATACCATCAGTTCATTTATTTTAAAATGAGACAGGCTCCACCTGAAGTCATCAAGAGTGATAGTCATCTGTTAATTGTCACTGTGAAATACTACTGGTCACTGATCATGTTATTACATTTTTGGTGACGCCCTCATCAGGACAGCCTATGCTCTCTTTGTGAGGACCCTGCTTGTGAAGTTTTGTGTTCTTATGACGTATTCTTTTTTTTATGTATTATGGTTTTAGATTCTAGAGAGGATTTGTATAATAACAATATATAAATAACAAGCTATTACATAATCACATCTGCTGGTTATTGTCAGATTTGAGACCAGTGGTATGGGGGAGACCAGGGAGAAGGAAGTGCTTTTGGACGAGGATGATGACCTTTGGCTGACCCTGAGACACAAACACATTGCTGAGGTCTCCACGTGAGTATTTTATAAAACCTCATCTATAAAATACATTTCTATACTAGCATAGTCCTGATGTATGATATGTGTCCGCAGGGCAGTGACTCGGTCGCTCAAAGAATTCTCGGCCAGCAAAAAGATGAAGACAGGAGAGAAGGTCTGTGTCCAGCTCTGGTTTCACAATCAGATATAACCTTATTATTTTACCAATGTCCTTTAGACAGAGGATAAAGCACTTTTAGATGATACTTCTAGTTTGCTTACTTTGTTTTTTGTATACATATGTAAGCGCTACATCAACAAATTAGAATATTGTAGAGTCATTTTATTTCAGTAGTTAAATACCCAGAAAAATTGTTACTTGAGTAAAAGTAAAAATGTATTGAATGTTATGTTTACTTAAGTACATAGAACAATTACGACCATTACTACTACAACTATTACTACCACCATTGCTGCTGCTATTACTACTAAACTTACTACTACTACCAAAAATAACTGCTTTCATGGCTACTACTACTACTACTGCTATTGCCACTACTACTACCCACTCTGCCACCAAGGTAAACCAAGAAAGTAATTTTCTTGAAAGTAAAGGGATCTAGTTACTTTCCACCACTGCCCTGAATTATTTATATCTATGCCTACTTTTTATTTAAGCTAAATTGCCTGATTAATTATTTTTCTATACAATGTTACCATTATAATACATATACTATAGAAATTCAATGATGTCCATATTTTGTGTTTCAGACCACTATGAAGGAGCTGTCACAGATGCTCAAGAAGATGCCACAGTACCAGAAGGAGCTCAGTAAGGTACAGACCTCGCACACTGTCTTTTTTACTTTCAAATTATGTTAGGATTAACAGGACTCCTTTGACAATAATTTACAGGTAGTCAATGGTTCTCATACTTTTCACACCAAGCGCCACCTCAGAAATTATTTGGCTTTTCATCTTTAATGAGCTACAACACAATTAAACCAGGACTAAACCACGTCAAAACCAGGACTAAACAAATACAAAACCAGAATGAATGTAGGACTGAATCACGTTGAAACCAGGACAAAATAGGCGGTCTTAACCAGGACTAAAACAGGACAGCTCCAGGACTAAACCATGTCTAAACCAGGACTAAACAGGACTAAATCTGGCGGTCTATACCAGGACTAAAACAGGGCAACTCCAGGACTAAACAAAACCAAATCAGGACTTTAACTGCTGAAGACTCCTGAGTATCACCAGAAGAAGCTTCTGTACCTTCAGTGGTGCCTGTACCACAGTTTGAGAACCACTGATTTAAGTCTCTATGAAGGACATGAGCTGTATATTTCCAGTTTTAACAGTGTTAGTAAATGAACTCAAAGTCTTTGTTTTGAAATCTCAGTATTCAACCCACCTGCACCTGGCTGAGGACTGTATGAACCGCTATCAAGGCACAGTGGACAAACTCTGTCGGGTCGAACAGGTCAAGCCCTTTTTTTTATTTATTGGTAAATTCTTATATTTTCAAGCAATTAGAAACTTGATTTAATATGTTTTGTTTTGTTTAGGACCTGGCCATGGGCACAGACGCAGAGGGGGAGAAGATTAAAGACCCCATGAGACTGATAGTCCCCATTCTTTTGGACAGTAATGTTACTGTGATGGACAAGATCAGAATTATTCTTCTATACATCTTCCTCAAGAATGGTCAGTTTACTTTGTTCTTATTTATATTATTTGCATTCTAAAGTACAGAAAGAAGTTGAGGGCTGAATCCCATTTATATATTTTTTTCTCTATTTGTCTTTTTTAATATTCTAATTACTAAAGATAATAGCTAATAAACTAAATAAATGCTCTGTCCGTAAAAATGGTATTAAAGCTTTGATGAGAAATACGGTCCTTTAAATGTTTTACATGTGTATGTCTCTAAGTGTCAGCCCTGCGATTAATTGACTATTGTCTAGGGCAGTGATTCCCAAACTTTTTGTCCTGTGTACCCCCTGGGCTTTTGTTATACCAGAAGTACCCCCTCCAGAATCCAGTACATGTAAATGATTTTGTTAGTGGTCACATAAAATGTATGACAACTAAGTATTACTAGTACAAGGGCATTTTACACTTTTTAAATTGAAAATTTAAATTCTCAAGATAAAAAATACAATACAATAAATAATAATGTGACTGCCTTTAAAATTAAAATAAAACTATTTTACATTTATTTACTACAAAGGAAATAAAAATGATATGAATTACTTCATGTCTATGTGTTGATCATCTGGAAATAAAGTATGAAATAATTCCAAGTGCCCACTGTAATGTGCTCCTATACCCTTAGGGGTCCCCTTACCCCTCTTTGGGAAACATTGGTCTAAGGTACCATGCCAAATACCTGATACAGACTGCCACCCCTAATAGGAATAAGTTGAACAAAAATAATAAATTCATAAAAGACTGTTTCCATGTTTTTGTGCCTTCACCAGGAGTGACTGAGGAGAACCTGTGTAAGCTCCTACAGCATGCCAACATCCCTCCAGAGGACAGTGACATCATCTCCAACATGGCCCACATGGGGGTGCCCATAGTGTCTGAGGTGAGTGACCTCTGAACCCCGACCTCTGTCATCTTATATTATTTACATTTGATAAAGCAGCCTAGACTCACATTTTTACTCACATGACCTTGTTTTCAGGGCACTGTAAAGAAAGCCAAGAAGCCTGACCGTAAAGAGAGAGTCAGTGAGCAGACGTATCAGCTGTCCCGGTGGACCCCATACATCAAGGACATCATCGAGGTAACACTCACCTGCTGTTAGAAAAGTAGAAATTCATAATGAGATAGTATTGAGTGAGGTTACTAGTTTATCTCTAACCATAACCCTGACCTTCCCACAGTGCATATGGATAAGTGGCAGAAAATAAATATGAAACATTATAATGCTGCATATAAATCATTCATTTCCCTCGACCTATTTCCAATTTTGGGTGGCTGGAGGCTATCCCAGCAACTATGGGCCTTATGAAGGGTACTCCCCAGACAGTGGCCAGTTCTGACTCATACATACTGAGACATACAGTACTGTACACAGACAGATAACAACTGACTCTTCCATTCATTCAGACTATAATAGAACAGTCTGCTCCTTTTCCGGCACTGTAGACCAGGGGATCTCAAACCTTTTGGCGCCAGGGACCCCTTACATGAGAGAAAAAAAAACAAGGAGCATCCTCTGCTCCTGATCAACTGTGTGTCATAATCAATCAGGAGTTTAAAACCAAATGTAAGTGAGGGTTATTTGCTCAGAATGTCTATTTTATTGCTGTAACGGTTCCCATCACCATTTATGAATGTTTAAATTATATACCATGACAAATTCAATTCAACTAACAGTTCATTTTTTTAATGTTTTGCGGACCCCCAACCAATGGTCCAAGGACCCCCACAGGTCCCCAGACTTGAGAATGGTAGCTGTAGATGTCCAGTATATCAACCCACTTTCAAAACATGAATTTACAGAATTTCACTTATATTTTTGGATGGAAGGATACCTCACAATTGCAAGAGTAATAATAATAATTTTAAATGCTAGAAACATAACCAAAACCATTAGAGATGGATTTGATGCTTTGAATGTTAAGCTTTTGTCTGGAGCCAGGATCTTTTACATCATTCTCTATTATTGCAACACAGGTTTTTGTGGGCTAGGAATCAGAAATCAGAAGTGCTACAACCAATGAATATAAGTGTTACATTAAAACTGGATTACAAGTTGCAACTGTAATGCCTTGGTCGAGGTCTGTGCCCTAATGATAATAAATTACCTTTGGTTTCTGTTATAAACATTTTTTTTTTTTGCTTGTTTGTAGGACGCCATAGAGGACAAACTTGACCCTAAGCAGTACCCGTACATTTCTCAGCGACAAGTCACAGCCAAAGCCAGTGCACCATCAAGGTTTGGATTATTTCTCTTTAATGCTTTTTAAGTATTGTATTATATTGTAATGAGCTGTATGTTATTATTTGTGGTCAGTGCTCGCTATGGGAACTGGCACAAGAACCGTGGCCCCACAGAGATCAAGACCGGCCCCAGGATCATAGTCTTCATTATCGGAGGGATGAGCTACAGTGAGATGCGCTGTGTCTACGAGGTCACTCAGGCCAACGGCAAATGGGAGGCGCTCATTGGTGAGTTACCCAGAGCTGTAAGACCACATCACTGGTGGTACTTAGGAGTCAGTCCTGATTTAGTTTAATAATTTTGTCTAATTTAGAGCCAGTTTTATTCCTGCTTTAGTCCTTTAGCTCTGGTTGGGGATTACATGTAAAGTATAGATGACTCCTTAGTCCTGGTTTTGGCCCAGTTTAGTCCCGTTTCAGTCCTTGCTTTGACCTGGTTTAGTCATTGAGTTATTAAAGGTTTAGTCCTTGTTTTGACCTAGTTTAGTCAAGTTTTATTCCCGATTTAGTTTTTATTTTGACCTGGTTTAGTCCTGATTTAGTCCAGTTTTACTCCTGGTTTAGTCCTGGTTTTGATCTGGTTTAGTTCTTGTTTTGACCTGGTTCAGTCCTGGTTTAGTCCAAGTTCAGCATGTTACGACCCAGCTCAGCTAGGGGGAAAGGAAGTAACACAAACCAAGATGTAAAATGGTTAACTAAAGTTATACATTTATTTAAAAGGAATGTAAAGGGTAAAGTTAACAAAATTACTACAAAAAAAAGGTCAAACAAAAGGCTCTTTGCAATTCTGAACAAAAATAGGTTCTATACAGAGAAACAAAATTATAACTTAAACTAAGAAATCAAAAGCACAAGCATGAAAGTTAAACGAGTGACAAAAGTCACAATACAAACGAGTGTCTCAGTAAAACAACCTAGTCACATGAAAAACAATGGGTGACAACTAGAGACACAGAGCTAAGTGGCTGCTGATCACACAAAATCCCAGCAGCCAGGAGTGGCAGGAGGCGTGTCATTATAAAGATGTGGCAGTAGCAGGTGGAGCCGAGGGATTGGCCATTGACTGGGATGCCACACCAATCAGAGGAGGATCAGCACAAACACACAGAAGCCAATCAGGATCAGGGCTGGAAGCGGGTACACCAATCAGAGCTGAGGGCTCACACATCCAGATGTACATAGAAAAAACAAAGGGTTCAGCAACACAGACTTATGACACTGAAGGCCTGGGGCCGTAACACAGCTTACATAGTCACTTTTAGTAATGCCCATTAAAGTCTATTAAACATGGTACAATGAAAGCCAAATATTTCTTGAGGTGGTACTTTTGAGAATCACGGATGTAGCCAGTTTTCACGTAAACATTTCCATATCCTTTCTAGCTTTATGTTTTGAAAAACATCTGGTGCCACCTTAATAAGGGAGGCCTGCAAATAGGTTAGGTATTACTTATACCATTACTTTTATCGTATAAGAGTTTATAAGTCATTCAGACAAGGTTAAAGACCAAATAATGAGCAGTTTGAAAGATCTTCATAAGCCTATTATAGGGGCCTCGTCAGACATTTTAGCCATCACAATAAGTTATGGAATTAATAAAATGCCTAAAATATGATCAATCTTGTTGAAGAAAATTCATCCACAATATATTCTGTAAGGCAGTGTTTTCCAACCAGGGGTATGGGGACCCCCAGGGGTACGCGAGCACTTTACAGGGGGTACTTGAAATTATTACATAATTTATTTGCAAGACGATAAGCAAACATTTTTAATCTTTTTATACTGAAACTTCTGAAAGACAAGCTCGATATTAATTGAACATTATTTTTGTTACATATTTTTAGATTCAAATTATTTTAATGTTTTATTATTCTTATTATTATAATTTTGTCTTATTATTTTTTTCCTTACTCATTGTTTTTAATTTTATTTATTTTTATTTTTGGTTATTTTGAACAGATAATATATAGTAAAAAAGTTCATGTAATAGTGGTTTATATTGTTCTATTTGTGTTTTATATTTTTTTATTTGAAAGACAGACAGATAATTGTATTTTTTTTTTTTTTTTTCTAGTTTAAAAGAAAAAAATTCAGGAAAATTTGTGTCTACAATAAAGTATAGAATGCCTTTGTGCTAATAAACACAAATGTTTTATATAGCAATTTTTGAAGAATCATCAACACGTATGAGTGAAGGGGGTACTCACACAAAACAAAAAGGTTGGGAGCCACTGCTGTAAGGCTTCATGGAAGTGAATTCATTATTGTCAGATGCAAAGTGAAATGTAATGCAGTTATCCATATCTCACAAACTGTACACATAACTTGTAACTACCAGGGTGACTGGGGTCTGTTTAAGTAAGTAAGTAAGTAAGTAAGTAAACTTTATTTATATAGCACCTTTCACAGACAAAATCACAAAGTGCTTTACAGAGTGCAAGTAAAAACAAATAAAGTGCAAAACAATGAACATTCAAACAGGTAACTAAGACAATGAGTAAAATAATTAACTAAAAGCTTGTCCGAATAACAGTGTCTTCAGTTGCTTTTTGAAGGAATCAACAGAGTCGGCCACATGGAGAGACAGGGGCAGGGCATTCCACAGTCTAGGGGCTACTGCTTGAAAGGACAGGTCTCCTCGAGTTTTAAACCTTCAGGAGGTTCTGGCCCGAAGACCGGAGGGAGCGACCAGGGGAGTAAGGAATCAACATTTCTGAGATGTATTCGGGGGCCTGTCCATTAAAAGCTCTAAAAGTCAAGACTAAAATTTTAAAATCAATTCTAAATTTGACAGGTAGCCAGTGTAAAGAAGATAAAACCGGTGTAATGTGTGCCCTTCTGTTGGTTCCTGTTAAAAGCCTTGCTGCAGCATTCTGGACCAACTGCAGACGAGTGACTGCAGCTTTGTTAAAACAAGTAAAAAGAGAGTTACAATAATCTAAACGAGAAGAAATAAAAGCATGGATAATCAACTCCAGGTCAGATTTAGATAACATAACACTCAGTTTAGAGATAGTTCTCAGATGGTAAAAGCAGTTTTTAACCAAGTGTCTAGAATGGCTGTCCAGGGACATTGACCGATCAAATAGAACACCAAGGTTTCTGAGACTGGGCTGGGAGGAGGAGCCCAGAGAACCCAGGTGACGTTTGATAAAAGGAACGTTCTTCTCTTTAAGCGGGACAAAGCAGGACTGGGTGAGACACTTTATGCAAAACTGACTGAGACTGGACTGGTCTCCTCTTTGAACTCCTTCTATAGTCTTTGCAACCATTTTTTATCACATTATATACAGTATGTTCACTGTATCTAAGATGACAGGATTATAGCATTTATAGTGCCTTTTATATGCTAACCCAATATATTCCATTAATAATGTTCCTTTGCAGTAATTTACCCACATAACAGGACACATTTGGTTTGCCTGTATTGATTTAGTCATGAAAACGTTTACAGATTTGGACTTTATGAGGACTTAGAAAGCACATGACTTTCTAATATCCCTTTAGAAGTAAATCAGAGCTGCTGTGTTGCTTTGTAAACGGTCTTTTTATGATTTTTATTTCCCCTGGGCTGACTCTGCACAGCTCAATGTGGCAGCATTAATTACACTGTTGTTGTGAAAGGAAATAAAAGACTGATTCTGCCAAGTCAGCTCTTCAGATTTCCCTAGTCTTGTAATCCCATGATACTTCATAAAGTACTTTTTTAAACTTAACTTTGACAGCAGACATTACAACAAGAAGTATTTCAACTAAAAGTACTGTTACTTTAAAATAGTATTATTCATGTAAAAGTAAATATTTTAAGAGTAAAAAAATTTGTTACTTGAGTAAAAGTGAAAAAAAAGTGTTAAAGTGCGTAAAATTTACTTACTGGTACTGTCAGTACTAGTACTGCTACATCTGCATATCATAAGAATATGTGGAAGCAATTAAGTAAATCAAAGTAAATGGGTGAATACCTGCTACTACTACTATTACTACAACTTGTACAATAGCTTACTTAAGTAGAAGGTACTTACTATAGCTACCACTAATACTGCTACCACAACTACTAAGATTAGGACCACCGCTACTACTATTATTACTAAAAGTATCTAGTTACTTTCCACCTCTGCATTACACAGCAGTTTTCATAGCAAAAATTAAGGTGAGGGCTCAATGTTGATGCTTTTTGTCCCATGTAGGTGCCACCCACATCCTCACTCCTCCTAAATACCTGAAGGAGCTGCAGCACCCAGACTTCCTAGACCCTAACGCTCCTCCAGAAGGCGCTGAGGAGCAGCCTGCAGAGTGAACACAAGTAAATACTACAGTAGCTACTGTGTGGTCGTCCATCCCTGTGTGTTTTTATGTTTAACCAAACCCCAACCACAGTCTGTAATGTTTCTCATTCATCTAGATCTTATAGTACTAATTATTATGGCAAGTTATAGCTCAGCTCTTTCTTTTATTATTACAGTGAAGAAGGATATCTTTACATGTAGCATTATGCATCCTGTGAATGACATTTAGCCGAACTAATTATAGTCTAGTGTAATCCAACCACAATGGGTCACAAGCCATTGGACTCTTGCCTGGATAAATGTAGAGGATTGCATCAGGAAGGGCATCCAGCATCCTGGATGTCTCCTTGGGGAGGTGTTCCGGACATGTCCCACTGGGAGGAGGCCCTGGGAAAGACCTAGGACACGCTGAAGAGACTATGAGTGTTTCTCAAAGCCCAGGTACCTTACCATGCCTTGCCTTGATTGCATCACAGGAAGGCATCCATGGCATCACCTGCTGCCAAAGGCACGTTCCAAAGTTCATGTCCTCCCCAGCCAGGTGCTATTTCACCGAAGATTCAGGGGATCCTTCTCTGTCTTGCATCAGTGAAAAATCACTCATATTACACCACGGTCTTTTTCAAAAAAATTTGGGGCACAGATATGTATTACTTACCTTTTCAAGGGTTACTGTATTTAAATAGGCCCTATACACTCAAGTTTTTTACTTTTCCAGTTACAGATATTTATTAAATCATATAACAAATAAAAAATACAAACAAGCATTAAACATTTAACTTGATAAAATACATACATACTGAGCCTATAATATAACTGCCATTGTTTATTTCATAAAATACTAAATCAGTTATATTGTATTAATATAATACACTTGTAAATATTTTTAAATATAACTAAATAAATAATACTTAATAATTTTATAACTAGAGTGTGTAGGCAGGTGTGACTGTGGTGACACTGCTCATACTCTCTGAAGTCTGTTCCATTAGCCGTTTATTTGAACCAGACTGGACTAACTAAAAACCAGGCATTTCGCCCAGGGGCGTGGCTTAAGTTCCTACGTCACTCACTCGGCAGGTGACCGTTACAGTCAACTTATCTTGAATAAATAAATGATAAATAGTTTATAAGGTTAAAGGGTAAGGATAAGGCTAGTTTATTGTTGTATTGTCAGCAGAGAATAAGAGGAAAAAATGTGACAAATATTTTACTGCCACATACTTGTACTAATAACATCAAATAAACTAACCCTAACCCTTTTCCTAGCCGTAACCAGTTTAACAAATAAACTCATTTATCAGCAAAATTACATGAGTATTTTGCTAATCACATCCTACATGAGTTGCAGACATGCACCAGGGTTTCCATGGTGACGTACCTGCTAAACCATGCCCACCCGGGCGAAATGCTTGGTTTTTAGTGTGTCCCAAGGGAGGACACTTGCCTTGGATTAGAAGGAAGTGGCTTTGGAGGAAATGAGTTTCAAGGCAAGGCACTTGGCAGAGGCTGTTTGAGAAACACCCTCTGTCTCTCGGCTGGCCTGGGAACGGCTCAGGATTCCCCTAAAGGAGCTGGAGGAAGTGCCCAGGGAGCGGAAAGTCTGGGCTGACTGCTGCCTCTGTAACCTGGTCTCAGATAAGCGGATGAAGATGAATGGATAGAAACTTATTAAGATTTATTTTTATATTTATCTATTTTTACTGGGTTGCCACAGCAAACCGGTTGCATTGTCATTTGACAAGTTTTTATGCCTGATGCACTTTATGTCACAATCAGCCTCATACTGACTGGAGTGGCCAAAGGGAATTATGTTGCCTAAGGACACAACAACAGTATATAGAAGGTGAGAGCAGGGAATTGACCTGCCAACCCCCTGGTCAGAAAGCAACCCAATACTCAATACTAATGTTTTATAGTGTAATTATTATAGTGTGTTACAATCTCTGCTCCTTCCTGTATTGTGAGATCCTCTACCATTGCAGTGAATGTTATTGCTCTCAAACAGTCATCCAAATTTGTTTTTCAATCGACAGGAATCTTCGCTCCATCTCACCTTCTCAAGAGACCCTCAGAGACCTGGAGGAAGTGCATCCGACCGGCCGCCTAATCATCCAAAATGGCCACCAGTGCTTCTTCAGCCCCACAGTCCCCTTCTTTATGACTAGATCAACTAGAACTGTAGCTGCTGAACTTAACAAGATCCTGTTAGCACTATTGCAATGAAAAATTCTATGACAATAACAATGATGCGTTTATGTTTTTAAACTTGTGAAGACTTTTTTCAAGAGTGGATTGGATAACTTTGTGCTGAATGTTGTCTTGTTTGGCTATTTATTTATTTAAAATTGTGTGAAATAGTGTAGGCGGGTGAATGGTATTGTGGGTAATGAAGTCTCAATTTATGAAGAGTTTTATGCAATATAAGTCTATGGGATTTCTCTGCAACTACAGTATGTCAGACCAGCTTTATGAAACATATTCACCATTACATGTAAAGGATTATCTATTCCTGGCTGTGACACATTCATCCTATGCAGATTTAGCACTCCATAACTTTGTCCAGGTATAGTATACTGTATGTTCTTGTCCAATAGAGACCCAGTTTCCCATTCACCCTTATTTGACCATGATGTTGTTTGTGTGTTGTTTTATAGTGCTCCTCATGTGTATAAAGACAGTATTATTTCAAATCTGCTCTTCCACAAACTATAACGCTTCATCAAGTGTTAAGCAAATAAAGTGGCTTTGAATAACTTACACATGCTTGTCATACTAGCTTCATTCATCTTAAAGTCAGCACAAGTAGTTTTGTATATCATACAAAGTGACCAATCTGACCAATCAGAGAGGGGGGCATAAAGAGACATACACAGATCTAAACTCTTAAATGTACTGCTGTGGATGGAGACAGAAAAGCATTTTAAATACTTATGCTACAATATAAGGCAGTGATTTTAAACTGTGGTACTGGTACTACTGGTGGTACCCAGGCTACTCCTGATGGTTCTGTTGGTGTTTTGTCATTCTGATTTATGTAGTATGAAGTCAGTTTTATTCCTTTTTTAGTTCTTCTCTGGTTGGGGAATACATTTGAAGAGTAGCACTGTTTAGTCCTGGTTCAGAATTGGTTTAGTTCTAATGTAGATCTGGTTTAGTTCTGGAGAAGTCCTGGTTTAGTCCAGGTTAGGTGCTGCTTTAGTCCTGTTTTAGACCTTATTTAGTCCTAGATTAGTCATGGTTTAGACCAAGTTTAGTCCTAGATTAGTCATGGTTCAGTTCAGGTTATGTGCTGCTTTAGTCCTGGTTTAGACCTGGTTTTGTACTAGATTAGTTCTTGTAGATTAGTTCTAGCTTAGTCCTGGTTTAGTTTAGGTTATGTCCTGGTTTAGTACTGGATTAGTCCTCCTCCTTTAGTCCTTGTTTTGTCCAGGTTATATGCTACTTTTGTCCTGGTTTAGACCTGGTTTGGTTCCTGTTCCAATATTTCCAAGGCTATTTTAACTGCCTAGCATGTTAGCAGTTATTTCCATTGGTTAGCACTGAGAGCAAGAAGGTCCTGGGTTAGATTCCCAGACTGGACGGGGTTTTACTGTGTGGAGTTTGTGTGCTTGAGTTTCCCCCATCGACCTAAAACATAAGTATTTACAGCACACTATTTCAGCCAACCCTCCAGGTGACTAGGATCCTGGATTGAAAGGAACAAGGCCCTCTACCAATATTTCCAGAATACCCTTATAATAAAACTTGAAACACATAACATGCAAATGAAAACTTTTACTGATGATACTGCATTAAATGTCCAGCAACTGCACACTCAAAATTGAATATTCATACTATTCTTACAGTCATACTATTTGGAGTTTTCTCTGTTCAGCATCAAATATTAAAAGCTCCAAGGTGACAGAGAGTATAAACAATGTTGGCAAGGCACCCAGCCCTTATGAATATCAATATATGAAAGCCACTGGAGGGTGCCTTTATCCAAGTTTAAGGAGAGTATGGACTGATGATAAAGTAGCCCAGTGAATACAAACAGAATCATATAATAGACTGTTGTTTTATACTATACCATATTTATAGCATGTTTATGGTACATTTTGTTTGATATATGTTGAACTGCTGAGGAGCCAAACAAGTTTTGTTGAACCTATATGTGTAATAATAATGAAGTATTAATTAATTTAAACTAGACATGCATATTATATTACATTATGGTTGGATTTTTAAAATGATTCTGAAAATGGTAAGGTTAGTGTTGTTGATCTTCCGCTCTCTCTGTTCTGCCTCGAGCACAAGAAGCCATTATGTTTCCTCTCAGAGAACTCAGTCTGGTCCAATCTGTGGACTAGCTCAAGATTTAGCCCCCCCAAAAAGTATGTTTACAACATGGCTACCCTAATGTGTGTTGCTCTCAATTAAAAGCCTGTGAAAGCTTTTGCACAACAGAGGTATGCATTTATTAATCTGCAAATTAATAAAAATAATTTGTTTACTTACTTTGCCTACTGTTTATTTAGCAAAATGAACCATGTCCAACATTTTCACCCTAAAAACACACTTAAATTATTATATATTAAGTATTGCTAAGTTAAATGAATCCACTTAACAGATAACCAACAAATCCATAAAGTCATGGCACTGTATTAAATTGTCATTTTTTATTCTTGCCCTTTATTAAAGTGAAACTCTGATAAAGCCTAAAATTGAGGTGATCCATGTGCTGAAGGTGCAGTGGCCCCTTTAGCGCCCCCTAGAGATGGAACTTGGAGGGCATCGACTGATGGCTGGGGTTGTCCTGGTGACTGCATGCTGGCTGAAGTATGGTGATCTCATCATATTAAATATTTTCTACAGTTAATACTAAATACTTTTTACTTAAATCAAGTTGGGATTTTGTGGAGTACTTTTAGACAGCATCAGTGGCAGTGGTATTAATAGCTACAGTAACAGTTATTTGTACTTGTGAACATTAAATTTCATAGTGTTTTTTTTACATTACTCACAATACTCCAATAATAATTATTAAACATTATCCAGTTCATATCAGTGTAGATATCCAGTATGATTATTTTCTATTTTGAGATCTGATTTGAAGTGCTTTTTGAATTATTTTGGGCAGTGGCGATTTTTTTAGATTAAGATTAAGAAAATGGGACAAATTGAAGCATTTAATAATACTTTTCAGCTGTGCAGTTACAGTGAGAATTGTAATAAATAAATTAATTGTAAATGAGAATTTCAAATCCATTATGTTTTGAATGTAAACTGAAAATGCACTGTTTGAACTATCATATTTTGCTTTTTAATAAAATTACAATTTAGAAAAAAAAGGATTAGTGGTTTTAATACATTTACAGAGTAGTGCAATGTTTCATACTACCTCAGAAAATATTTGGTTTTCCGAGCACCATCTTATACTTTGTAAAATCATATTTACGCTCAAATATATTTAACCTCTCCAAAACCCAATTTTAGTTCCAGACTAGCCATTTGGAAACAACAACTATACAGAAATTAAACATATGTCACAGTGTCTAGAAAAATAGCTTTTACTGTAGTTCTAATGAATCATATTTTTAAGTAGGTTAACAAATACTTACAGACTGTCCAAAGTAATACATTTCATGTGGGGACAGATGTTAAAATTTGTCCTTCTACTAGGAATCTGCTGTTTTCATGTTTATTCATATTAAAGCAAACTTTCTGACAGGCTTGACTCCCAGTTTCAGTGGAGTCCCAAAACCGGATGTTGACCTGACCCTTGACCCTTTGAGGCTCTTCTGTGAACTGTGCAGTGACACTGGCCGGAGCTGTGACCACTTTAACTCCTGAAAACACAATAAAGGAGAGCAAATGATTTTAGAGATTTTAGGCTAATCAAACACAGTCTACCGTTGTTTTATTAGAGTTTACATTTGGGACATCTCTGAGTTATGTTAGGCCTAGAACTTGGTGAAGTGTGGCAATGTGAATTTCCCCAAGCTCTTTTGTTTGCACCCTTTTTCATTAGGGGTCACCAGAGTGAACCAGTTGCATGGTGATTAATGAATTGTGTAAATAAGAGAGGGCTCAAGAGTACAATTTGTCAACACATGGCAACATAAAGTAAATTCTAATCTATAACATTGTACCTTGTTTTTAAGGTCATAACTAAACTAAAAGTATAATTTCAATTCAATTTCAATTCAACTTTATTGTCCCAGAGGGAAATTTGTCTTGGGCTCACAGTGCTGCCCTCAGCTGCAGATTACATACAATCACAATCATCACAACAACCGGACAACAGTCAGTCAGCTCAAATGCACTTTTTCATACACAGAAATATGGCTATACCATAGCTATATTGCACTCCCTTAGTACAAAACCGATCGGTACAGTACTCCAAATAAAATACAGGTGACAAAAAAGTAATGTACAATAGCTACACAAGTAAAAAGATTTAAGGATAAAATCACAGGAAAAATAGACCTTTTTCCAGTTATAAATAAAACACAATACAAAATAGGATAAAAACCACCATTAAGAAAATAAAGTGGCTCCTGCTGATGTTAGGAAGGTTTGTTTAGTAGGGCAACAGACGTCGGAATAAAAGACAAATTATATGGATTACTGTTGTATTTGACTGCACGATAGCGCCGCCCTGAAGGTAAAATTTCATATTCCCCACGCAGTAAGTGAGAAGGTTCATTTATGATTGTTTTGGCTTGTCTCATGACAGAAGTCTCAAAAAATTTCTAGCAAGGATGTGTACTCTTTCCTTCCCATGACTTTCATTGCATTTTTGACGAGTTTTTCAAATTGTCCTCTTTCCTGCTGACTTTCCTGTTGAGGCAGATGGACATTATCATAGGGTTCCTTCTCAGTCTTCACATATACCCTACATGTATTTTTGGTTTTGTTTTGTCCTTCTAAAGATGTCATGTTTAGCTCTTTGGCAGCAGCTAGCGATGACACTGCAAAATGCAATTGAACGTCTCACATTTTCTTAAAGGACCTACAAGGTCATGCTGTTGATCTCAATTTTAAAAAAAGGTCAATTTTTAACTTAAAAATTAAGAAACAAAAAATTACAATTAATAAAATAATAAATAATAAAATTAATAAAACATACATATCATGAACATATTTTTGACTCATACCATGATCTAACAAAACAATATAACCCTGCCTATCAGTGGTGGGCATAATGTCATGTGTAAAAAACACCTGCCTAATACACAGCTCCATAAACAAACTGTTATGCGTGTTCTGTGGAACCTTTCTATCAGAATTGGCTTTAATTTCAGCAATTTAGGCTACTTGTCTGTTGGATCGGACCATACTGGGCCAGCCTTTGCACCTCTGTTCCTGCCTTGCACCACTTTTGAGATATACGGTCCGCTGCACACTGGGAAAACCTCACAAGAGCTGCATTCCCCTGACCTTGCTGCTTCTAACACATCAACTTTGAAGACAAAATGTTCTGCTGCCTACAATATCCCACCCACTAACAGCTGCCACGATGAAGAGATAATCTGTGTTATTTACTTCACCTGTCAGTACTCATACTCTTATATCATTGATGTACATTCATTTTTTTCAATTCTATGCTACATTTAACCAACTTTTTTCCTTTTTAAATCATCTTTTTGAGTCTTTTTGTTCGTCATTACAGCATTTTAGTTGAAACTGTCAACATATTAGATGCTAAACCCAACAAAAATCCTCTTCATTACCTGCCATTTAGATGGTTAGTGTGATAGTACTTGGGTCAGAAGATGTTTTTGACCACTAAAGTACCATATGTTGAAACTGGAAGGTTGTGTTGATGTTATTTTTCCACGATCTGTGGTTAAACAAGGGTTTGTTGGTATGGTACTATGAACCTTTCTTGTATACTGACTGTATAAATAATTTAATATGGTGGACATAAACACAGCTAACATTGAAACAATAAGTGCAAGAATATTAGCCCACCTTTGTGTTTCTCTATTTCAGCCAAACAGACAGACAGCATCCAAAGACTCGGTGTTATGAGTGGTTTAAATCCACAAAGAGCGTAAAAGAGCCGAGGGAAACAGAAGCCAGAGGACCAGGAATAAGGCAGCATGGAAAATCTGGGAACACTAAGGTCAACCTGCTTTAGGTCAAGTTCAGTCTTTGTGCTCTGAAAAACAAAGAAGTGAAAGTGAAGTGAAGAAGTGAAGTCAATCACCTCATTTTGCAAAAGGGCAGCTGGGTCTTGTTTTTTTTTTATTAGCATTATGACACTACAATGATTTAAATGTGCATGAAGGAATTTTGATCAGGGTGGAGGTCCTTGCAGTTCATGTATGGCCATAATTAAACTAAAGGTAGGCTATAAACGGTCAGATTATAGAGGCGTGTGAGAGCAGCAGTGTTGTACAGTTTAGAGACAGTAGCACTGAGGAAGAGACAGGAGGCAGAACTGAAGGTAGCAGAGAGGAAAAAACGTTGAGGTTCTCTTTGGAAGTGAGGAGGATGGATATGATTAGGAATGAGTGCATCAGAGGGACAGCTCGTATTAATTGTTTTGAAGATAAAATCAGAGAGGCCAAATGAAGATGGATTTGGACCTGTACAGAGGAGGGGTAGTGAATATATTGGTCAAAAGAGATGCTGAGGTTATGAGCTGCCAGGCAGGCGGCCTAGAGCAAGACCAAAGAGGAGATGTATGGATGTGGTAAAAGAGGACCTGAAGTTAGTTCATGTAAGAGAGAAGAGGATGCAGAGGATAGCGTGAGATGGAGGCTGGTAATTCGCTGTGCAAATGAACAGACAAATATGTAGAAATCATTACAAAATGAGCAGTAGATATGGACTTTTTTTGCCTCATTTAATATGCCTCTCTATGGGCACCATTAGTTGCACAAAACACATCAAGATGGTACTGAATTTGTTGCCATGTTGGCTGTAGCTGAGCCTCATCAATGGTGATCCCACAGCACACATTCACCTTTGGACGATCTAGGTGAAGTTCTCGAGTCACATGGGGCTGTTCTGATCCCAGATTCTCACATTATGTGTGTTCAGTTTCCTTGAAACATGAAAGGTTCCCTTATCACTAAAACAAACTCAGGTGAGGAACGTTTCATCCTCAGGAATTGGTTCCAATGTTAACTGCAAACTCTTTTGGTCTTGGTTTATCATTTGGCTTGAGTGCAGGCTGTAAGAGTTGCACTTTGTTCAATCGCAAGTTCTTGTGTAGGACTTTGAGCACTGTTGACCATGTAAGCTGTAACTGTCTGGCAGCAGTAAGTATGTAATTAAAAACTTTGATAATCACTGACTACATAGAACAAATCTGATTAAGATATCTCATCATCTAGTGCTGATATTGAAAACTGCAATTCACTGTCTCACCTTTGTAGTTCATACTGGATATGGCCTGGTTTCAAAAATGTTGATAGTTTCAATGTTTTTGAGCTACAAACAATAGTCACTTTTGTAGAGGTAGTGAATGATAAGTCTAAAATCATTTAGGCAGGTCAGTTAAGTTTTAGTTTTTTTAAGTGGAAGTACAGTGGCAAGCAAAAGTATGTACTCCCTTTAGCATTTTTCCTTTATTGTTGCCTTACAACCTGAAATTTAAATGGATCATTGAGAGGTTTTATGTCAGTCACTTTACATCACATGACAACAACTATGAAAATACAAAAAAAAAAAATTATTATGAAGCAAATTAGAAATATGACAGAAAAGCAGAAAACTTGAGTGTGCAACCCCCTCAAGTTAGTTCTCTGACATAAAACTCTCAATCATACGTTTAAATTCCAGGTTGTAAGGCAACAATAAAGGAAAAGTGCTAAGGGGGGTACATACTTTTGCTTGCCACTGTAAGATAAAATTGCCAGTAAATCTTAATTTAAACTTAGTGAGCACTGTTTATGGTTTATTTTGTTAAAGGTTTATTTGGGTTTCAGAATGACACACGTACCCTCTTTTCCACTCATAGGTAAAAATGTAGTAACTCTGCAGTTCTTGTTGGTGGACAGCAGAGTCAGAACGCTCTCCCAGATTAGGCAGCTGCTCCGGGACGTGGCAGACAGACCAATGTCCACCTCCACACCTGCATCCACAGCTCTGTACACCAGCACTGAGGCCCGCAGCCTGAACGGACTCTTCTTTAACTCATCAATGGGCTGCAAGGTTCTTACAGACTGACGCACCCGAACTAAACCTACAAAAGGATTTGGGGAAAAAAACAAAACCACATACAGGTAACGCATAGATACAAAATTAGTTAATAAAGAACAAGGTTGGGTTATTAAGAACAATAGTGTATTAGTATAATTTCTAGCAACTCGGCAGTGTTCATTTATTATTTTCATAACTACCTGTAGTGAATTTTTTTTAGCCTAACACCCAAAGGTAAAAGTAAAAATATAGTTAAATACAAGACTGGAAATGTTGGTGCTCGTAGGAGCTACTGGAGATATCTGACTCAGAATGTAAGAAAAACTCATTATGAGAAAACAGCCCTTTAAATTAATATTTTCAATAGAAATCTATAAACACTTTTATGTATAATTTGAATACTTTATTTCAATGTGAAATGTATATGTTAACTTGGTTTACTTAGGTTAACTTACACAGCAAGCTGGATTGTCATGAAATTTGTGAGTTCACAAACTTACAAAATCCATCTTGTCATGCTCCCAATGATTCATTTGGCTCCAGGCCAATGGTGTGGTGGTACTGCAGTGAGTGGGCGAGGTTTAGATTTGCTGACAGCAATAAGCACTTTTAACAATACTTGTTATCAACATTGCAATGCGGGAAAACGTAACATATGCTTCTATACATTTACAAAACAGCAAAAATCTTCTAACAGCTTCTTTATTGATGTGCTAACGTTATCTAAATCTGGATTTTACCAAAATATTAAACTGTACCAAAACCTAAAAATTGAAAAAACAAAAGTGTTTTGCCTGTAGTGTCTCCCCTTAAGTAACAGTAAGTAACAGTAGCCTACTTCTACTTAAGTACTCATTTCTTCTCCCACTTCTGCCCTCAGCCTGTACTCTTCCAGAACATAAACAAACACCACTACCCAAATAAAACAAATCAAAAATAATATGTAGGTTACAAATATTTTGGTTATTCTTTGTTAACAACAGTTATAACAGTTGCTAAGTTTGTTTATAGTTGCTATGGTTACAAGATGACCTAGCAGAGACGTTAGCTAATTTAGTTTTCACTCCTTGTTAAACTAATCTGAGGTGTATTCAGCCAGATTTTGTGTACAAATGACAGAAACATTTACCTGCAGGACTGAGTTTGAAGTTTCCATCAGTCAGGAGCATTAGCAGCAGCCTGAAGCACAAAGCCTCTGGGAAACACAGGGGTATATCTCTGTATTCAGTGTCGGGATAGTCCCAGCCATAACCAGCGACAGCACAGAACCTCCTCAACAGGTTTGTGTCAAGCCTAAAAAAATAGTCAAATGAATTCATTAAAAACATTTGAAATGGCACTACTGTCAAATAAATGACAAAATACATATAAGCTACTGAGTAATGTCAGTCCTGGAAATAATTTGTTTACTTACTTAGCCTTCAGGGTTAGGGCTATAATATAGGATCTCCAGCCTTCTCGGCATATTGGCTGTTGATCAGATGTTCTATGGTTATAAATGGGTGCTCTTTTCAGGGTCAATGCACAGCAGTTGTTTGAGGAGATCCAGAAAAGCCATTAGGTCAAGTCTTCATCATCCTCTAGTTTGGCAGCATTGTTTGCTATTTAGTCGTCTAAACTTGAAATGACCTCAAAAAGATTATCAGTAGTGATGTCTGGCCTCTTCCCATTTGTAATCTGGTACTCGCTAGGGCTTTTGAACCTCCACTGACGAGAGCCATTTGTTGGAACAAAGTATTTTTCTGTGTAGACGCCTTTGTTCAGCATCTCATCACTAGGATGTTCCAGGAGTTGCATGATGGTCCTCAGGTTGTCGTAGGAGGAACTGCTTGAGAAAAGGTGGCAGCCCAGGTAGCCCTCCCCCATGCAGCAGCCCAGAGACCACATGTCCACAGCCTCGGACAGTGGAGAGCCTAGGGTCATCCTCCGGAGCCTGGAATGCTCTGGGCTGTATCATCATCCCAAGCTCCAGCTCAGACTTGTGACCACCACAGCCAAAGTCAATGAGTTTGAGCTTGAACGGCTGTTCTCTGTGGTTCACCAGCATTATATTGTCATATTTGAGGTCTGCATGGATTATTCCTGCTTTCCTCAGAGCCTCAAAAACAACCAGAAGCTGCTGTGTGATTGGTCAAATCTCACAGAGAAAGTATTTTTTTGCTGCCTCGACAAGTCTAACAAGCTGCAGGTCCAACATTTCAAAGGCCATGCACTTGAAGTTGTCCCAAGTGAAATAATTGACCAATTTGACAATGTTCACTTTGTCTGCTTGTATGACATTCAGATGCTGCAGGATTTCCACTTCTCTCTCCAAATCATCCTGGTCATCTTTTAGGATTTTTTTTTTTTTACAACCACAACCTTACCAGTCTTGGAGTTGACGCATTTGGCCACTTTTGCAAAAACTCCTTCCCCAAGAAACTCCAGCACGATGTAATCCTGGAGCTTGCATGGGATTTCCTGAGATGGTGAGAATTGGGAGGTTGATGAAGAAGCTGAAAACATTTTTCCTTCAATAGTTGTATGAGCACGTGATGAAGTGTTGCCTCTGTCGTTGTGTTTGATAAAATGAAGCACTGAGTGGTCTGTTTTTTGTTTCTTTTCTCAGTGTACAGCTGGAGGTTCATGCAGAGCTGCTGCGTTTAACTCTGACATCACCACAGAACTGTAGCATTCTATCTTTAAATGCATTGAATTTTTATATTTTTTTTTCAATTATTATTAATTTGCTAATTAATTCAAACATGAATGTTCAGCATTAATTTGTTATTTTTAATTTCAATAACTGCTGAGTTTTATTATTATTATTACTATTATTATTATTATTTTTTATTTATTTTTTTTTTTTACAAATTTTACTTCTAGCCTAGTTTATAAGCTATAAAATATTTAAAGCTCATTTTGCATTTAGGTTTTTTGTTCTTTTTTTTTTTTTTTTTGAGTTTTATTTAAAAAAAAACATTCAAAATATTATTCATATTAATAGCAAGATAAAATGGGATGCAAAAGCCAAATATTTCATGCTGCATTGCAAGTTGCTCAGTTTAAAATGTCCTTCACAGATAAACCGGAAGTGTTGCCACTCACCTACAGCCGTGCACCGTGTACTCCAGTCCCGTTCTCCTCCGTGCTGCTGGTGCAAGTGTTTCTGCAGCCCGCTGTCCCTCTCATACACCGGGCTAAATATCTAAACAAAAGGTAGGCGAAGCTCGGCAGCCGGTTACTCTGAAGCTCTTTTGTTCTTAGTAAACAATACGAGCAGTACATTTTTTCATAAACCAAGTACAGAGTGCACAGAGAGAGCGACGCGACTACGTGACTTTGTGCGTTCCCCATCTCTGTAAATTTAAGGCTTACTCTCTCATATTACATATACATGTACGAATACACAACTTCAGATACTTCATAAATATTACACAGCAAGTAGTTTGAGCAGTGGTTCTTCTTCTGCATGGTGCACATGGCTTTAAAGTGCATTACTGCCTCATTGTGGTGGACCCAGGAAAATGCGGAGAGTAATAAACCTACTGTATTTATATACTGGAAAAATGTAACTTTTACTCTTAAAATTTCGAAATTAGTAAAAGTATTTATTGACTCTAGTAACAATTTGTTTCTAACTGTAGTAGTAGTAGTAGTAGTGGTGCACTAGTTATTAAAAACAGTACTGCAGTTATACTGGTGTTATAGCATTTGTAGTCATAGTGATAGTAGCAGCATATAGCAAATATTTTCTATTTTGACTAAACTAAATACTGCAGTAGTATTAATAGTTTCAGCAATGTTGGTTATTGCATAGTTTGTTTTTTTTACTCTAATCATAATTATGCTCATCTATGTGCATTTTTGTTTTTAGTTATTTTTTTGTTTAGTTTTTTGCATTTAATAACAGGAAAGGAATATAAAAGCAACTGTTGTGTTACAGATAATTGAGCCTGATTCAGTAAAAAAAAAAAAAAAAAAAAAGGTTTACAGTAGGTTCCTGTTTTGTAGAGGTTTGCCCCCGCCGAGCACTCTGCAGTTTGGACAGTAGGTGGCGCTCTCACTCCACTCATTGCAGGGCTGTAAAACCACTGAGGGGATGTGAAAGGGCCCGCTCCGGGGTTGACAGGTCTCTTCTGTTATAAATACTTAATGCCCTACCACTGTAGCAGCAGCAGCAGAAGGAGTGGGGCCCGCCATCCAAATACAACAGCTCAATAGTATCCGACACTACTGTGGTGTTGGCTTTCTGTGTGCGTGATTAATGCAATCTATACGACTACACACTGTGACAAGGGGCTGTTCAGCTTTAGGTTAGATTTCAATTTGTCCGTTGTGTTTATATTGTCATTGTTGTAATTATATTTAGTAAATGGAAAACGTGCTACTAAAAAAGTTTATGGATTGCATGTTGAAATATAGGCCCCTATCTATACTTAGAATTATTATATTAAACCAGTTTTCCCCATGGTAAAATTGTTACTGGTTAAACCGCATGTAACAGGATTTACTATACTATACTATACTATACTATACTATAATATAATATACTATACTATACTATACTATAATATACTATATTATAGCCTAGTACTGTATACTATACTATACTATACTATACTATAATATACTATATTATAGCCTAGTACTGTATACTATACTATACTATACTATAATATACTATATTATAGCCTAGTACTGTATACTATACTATACTATACTCATAACTGACACCAGACAGTACATCATGTTTGAATATATAAAATATAGCCCAAGTTGCTTTGAGAAAAATGCATTAAAATGGATACTATACGACAGACTGTACTATACTATGTTTTACTGTATACTAGGATTTCATGTTTAAATAGGAACCAAAAGACCTAAATCAGTTTTCCCTATGGTAAAAACTGCTATGGTAAAACAACATCCAACTTGATTTACTATTACTATCACTATCACTATCATAATTGATACGACAGGCAGTACATCATAACATTTAAATATATAAAATATAGCCCATAAGTTGCTATGACAAAAATGCTTTACTATAGTATACTACACTACACTATACAAACTATACTTGAACACACTGAGAACAAATGCATTGCTATTTTCTAGACACTAAACAACTACTTTTAACCTAAAGTTTTATAGCTGTTTTTCAAATTTTAAGAAAAAATAAAATGTAATCTATTTTCCTCTTACAGTGATTAACAACTTTATGTCGACAGTTTGGCATTGCCCCAATACAACCCCAGGATTAAGTGGCAGGCTTATTTTTGCATACATTTTCTAAGCCCCTTGGCATCAGATAGAAAACACAGTGAATAGTTATGATAAAATTGTTCATAAAAGACTCAGTATCTCCTCTCTGTATGTGCATACGCCCACCTCTCGCTTATATGACTGCAGTGTTCCTGACTTCACCGTGTGTGGGGGGCAGCTTACCCTTGGTGCAGTGTGTTCAGCAGGCTTGGACACTCAGCATTATCCACACATGCTACGCTAGTGTCATGCGGTATACTGCCCCCGTCCTGCACTGCTACACACTCCTATACACACACCTAATTGTCCACACATGGGCCAGGACAGACAAATTTTTGGCTGAGTGTCTCGGGCTGCTCCTCCAGAACTGCAGGGCTCTGGGACATCTGCAATGCAGGAGTCTATATTTAGCCCAGGAATAAGAGGGGAACGGGGTAGACAGAGACAGACAGAAGGATGGATGGATGAGAAGAGAGAGGACAAGAAAGGCAAAAGATATTCATTTAAAGAAAAATGTTGATAAATAGTCAATAATGTGCTTTACAGTATGCATACCTTTAAAATATATTAGACTGGTGTATTTGTTTATGGTTAAATATTTTCTTCTTTTATTCCATCTGTTATTAGTATGTAGAGGTCACATACTTAGGTCCAAGTAATACATGGCTCGTTGTATGCTAATTTGAAGCCTATTCTATGCTGCTATTAGTTCATATTGTTTGAAAAAATGAATTTAAAACTTACTGACTAATAGGACTGCATGCAATATTTTTTATAACACTTATATAGGTTTCAGGGAGTTGTGGGTTGAAGATTGCCCAGCTGCTATGGACTTGAAGTGAACTGTGTCCTTGACCTCCAGGTATTCGCAGGGTTAACAGCGAGACTACCATTCACCATTTTGAATTCCCAGTTCACCTTCACATGCATTTTCTTACTGCCAGTGCCGCAGGGGGCAACCTGTTCATGGGAGGGGGGGAGGGGCACGTGGGGAACCTTCTTCAGGTCAACTGGCAGGATCTTGGTTCAGGAGTCCTTAACTGGATGCATGTTTTAGGATGATGGGGGGAAACCTGACTATCCAGAGAAAACCCATCTGAGTATGGTTGAAGAAGCTGCTAACTCCAACCATTAAAGCCGTGCCTAATTCATGAATCAAACTTAAGACCCTCTTGCTTTGACAGACAAAGTGAGCACTGCGGCAAGTGAAGGACAAACAGCCTTTTTAAAATGATAAAACAGGAGAGCTTACTGGCTTGTTTTCACCCAGATTGGCCTTACATGGCTATCTTTGGTTGCTAAAAATTTAAAGTATCGGGCCATTAGTAATCAAAGTGAATTTTTATTTCCTACTGTAGAGACAATGCCAAAGTCACAAAAATATGAAGATCAGTGGTTCTCAAACTGTGGCATGGGTAGTACAGGTTGTACTCAGTTGCCTCGCCAGCTAGATACTCAGGAGTGTGTGGAATTATCCAAGATGTAAACCATTAAATAGATAATTACAGTTTAGTTCAAATTTAGTCCTGATTTAGTCTGGGGTTAAATCCGGATTTTGTTCTTTTTTTTTAGTTCTCTGGTCTAGTTGTTTAAGTTGAGTTTAGGTATAAGATAAAAAAAAAATATGTTGATCTTGGGTTTAGTCCTGATTTAGGCCCCCTTTAGTCAGTTAAAGATGGCACATGGTAAGCCAAATTTCATCTATGGTGTAACTCAGAGGGAAAAGTTTGAGAACCACTGGGCTTAACAAGTGGACAGCTATCACACATTTCTGCAAAAACTTATGTTTTGGAGAAGCCAAGATGCTGTGAGCCAAGTGTCCACTCAGGCTGTCACCACTTCTGTTTTGATATGACAAGGCCCGGTAACAGCGGGTTTGCATCTCTGCCCTAACTCACTTAAAAAGAGGAAATGTAATTATGCACTCGCAGACTCTTAGCAACAGAGTCGGGCGGCTGTTAAACGCTGAGGTTGAGTATTTATTGCTTTATCTCCAAGCGTCTCGTGGGAAGGAGGGGGGCAAGCTCAATTATGTATGCACCTCCACCACAACACAATGTGCTGACAGTGGAGCTCAGCACGAATCGGGCCAAGGACGACTGGTGTGTGCTGCACAGGCCAAAGGCTGCACAGAAGAGGGATTGATCGCACACTGAATTTTCAATAAATCTGCCCTCTGACACTCGGGCCGTCCGACAGCCCAGCACAGAGGCTCAGGCCCAGTCATAAGTCTCTGATGTCGAACACGGGCTAAAAAGCATCAATCACAGAGTCCAGAGAGAGAGACTGCACTCTGAGCTGTGGCCAGGGCCACAGACCAGAGGAGATACAGTATAACATATGTTGTATACGCTATAGTCTATGAATGAGTGTGAGATCACAATATGGACATTATGATAAGTAATAGCGATCATTTTATTTCAACACATTTTTTACATTTGTTTTATAAGTTATTCTACTACAACTTTTATGTCTCAGTAATTTAAAAATCTGTTTAACCATTGCATATTATTGAAACATGAAGATTTTAACAACAACAGAGCATTTCACACAAATAGTCTCCATATTAAAGAAGTTAACATAAATACAGGCACATTATAAAGACATTAATTAAAGTACATATCTCAACATATTAACACCAAGCTTTCTTTACCACTCTTTATCTACAGCCAGAAAAAGAGAAAAACAGACAAACGCTGCATTAATCAGTTAGACTTTAACATTAATAAGGCCTCTGCTTGACCCCATCATAATTAAAGTAGTAAGTATGTTACTTTTTAATTTTTGAAAGTTCTCTTACCTTTTAGATCCAGGCATTAAAAGAAAGGTGCTTGCTACTGTTTATGAAATATTTAATGTGCTATTTTCATCCATGGAATAAAAAGGTGGAACTGATCTAATCTACAATCTAAAATTAAATCCCCCAGTCTCATTTTTTCAACACTGCCCAACAGCAGGCCATCCTGAAACACAAGGGCAACACCATCCCAGCGAGTTGGATGCCCACAAATATTTATTCTATATTTTACACAAGGAACAATGATCTGACCTTGTTGTTCTTTACTTTAATCTCTCTTTTTGTAAGGGTTAGATGCCTAAATGGCTGTGCAGTACAACCAAAAGTGGGACAGATGGTCTGTCTAGACTATAGTACTTGGGAGATTTTAGTATCCCAGTGGAGCTGTTTTTATTTTTGCTGTGTCACTCTCCATTCACCTCCCTCTAACCAGCGCACGCTCTTTCTCATTTGAGGAAAAACAACATTTGTCTTTGGCTGGTTTCCTCTTGCCTCTCTGACAGAGTTATTGATTGTGTGTTAGTGCTGATAATGTTTTCACCACCTCTGTACCACACACACACAACAGGACAGACAGACAGACAAGGTGCGGGCAGCCAAAACAAACTGTCCCGTGGCCGTGATGAAGCTCTTGTAGGTGACAGCTGCTGCGGTGGGCCGACATTAGCGGGCCCTCATCCATCTTGCGCGGAACCATTGCTCACCTGGGACCATCCTGACACAGTGCAAAAGGATGAGTCGATAACTACAGCCAGCAGCGATTATACAGCCCCGCCCCAAAATAGGACAGATACTACAACTACTACTGCAGCAGAGGCGAGAGGCAGGGATAGGGACTGGGAGGGTCTGAAAAATGAGTGCTGCAAAGAGACAATAAAATAACAAGCAGTGAGAAGTGTATAGTTGGTTAATATGCATTGTAAGATTGAAATAGTAATGGACTGTCAACCTCTCCAGTTATCCAGGCACAAAGATACTCTGACTTGTGACTCCCTTTGGCTTGATTAGTTAAAATAATATGCAATCCAGCCTTAGCTAAATAAGTATAGTTGCGTTCATTTATATTATTTTACTTTTCTGTTGTTTGCAAGATAACTAATAACTAACTAAGGTGAAGGCCAGATTTTAATTAAAGGTCAGAAATGGGTAAAGGAAGAAATGATTAGCTTTTGAATTGATCTAGATCAGTAGATCTTATATACACTATATTTCAAAAAGTATTAGCTCACCTGCCTTTACACACATATGAACTTAAGTGACAGCCCATTCTTAATCCATAGGGTTTAATATGACATCGGCCCACCCTTTGCATTTATCTCTGTCAGACATGTTCGTGTCTGACATTCTCAAGCAACGTCAGACACTGATGTTGGATGAGAAGGCCTGGCTCTCAGTGTTCGCTCTAATTCATCCAAAATGTGTTCTGTCAGGTTGAGGTCAGGACTCTGTGCAGCCCACTCAACTTCTTCCACACCAAACTCACTCATCCATGTCTTTATGGACCGTGCTTTGTGCACTGGTGCAGTCATGTTGGAACAGGAAGTAGCCATCCTTAGACTGATAACACGCTTAAAGTTGGGAGCATGAAATTGTCCAAAATCTCTTGGTGCTGAAGCATTCAGAGTTTCTTTCACTGGAACTAAGAGGCCAAGCCCAGCTCCTAAAAACATCCCCACATCATAATCCACATTCAATTATTTGGGTGGGTGAGTGAATACTTATGGAAATATGGTGTATGTTTAAACAGGTCTGAAATATGTCACATACATTTGATGCAACTACCTGCCCACTGAAATGCTCAAATGCGTAATACCATTGCTGATACGAGATCTTCTCTTACCAAGACCAAAATGCTTTGTGGCACTCATTGTCGCAAATAGCTTTCTTATGAAATAGATCATACATTTTCTTGAACACTGGTCTTAAAAAGGTCTAAAAAAAGTCTTAAATTCAACTTGATGAACCCTGGAGAAACCCGGTTTAAAGCATTCTATACTCTTGCAGAATACACATACTCCAGCCACAAGGGGTCAGTAAAGAAGCAAAGGAATACTTTTTGGGTCCAGTTCATCTTGAGTATCCCAATGTGGTTTTGATGCTGCAACATTTTGACAACATTAGATTAAAGTGGAAGTTTTAAAGAAAAGACTTAACAGAATGAATGTACACATGCTTTTATCTATTTTCTTCCTCTATTCCAGCAACTATGGGCCCACAGCATTGCTGATATGTACCGTTCTTTTTTATTACTGTCATAAATGTGTGTGTCATTGCTGTAAAGCTGTACTTGCAGTGTCTTCATTTTACACTTGCCCCTTGCTATCTCTCTTTCTGGACATTATTGTAACCTTTTCATAATCCCCTACCTTCACACACCAGCCCATGTAATACTCCTGAAATGATGTATGTGCCCTTTACCGTCCCGTGGCATCCTCCGCTTGCACAGACGAGCATTAAACGGGTTTTTTATTCTTCCCATGGGGCCATGCTGGCAAAGCTGGGATATTACTTCATACATCAGCTCAAATGAGTTAAAAAGGTGCAGTGGAAGACAGAGTACAGGCTGCTGCAGAGGAGAGTATTACTGTAGAACATGTTATGACATAAGGAGACCTTGTAAATGAAACATGTTAGCAGGCTGTAAAGGGAAATGCATATACTGAAAGTGTTTATTACTATGATCCTAGCACACAGCAGCAGTCAGTCCCTCTTTTAATTTGATTGCCAATTTGACAGACCATTTGCTGCACAGCTTGTACTGGTATGTTCCTTTCACTTTGCTCACTCATGCAGCAGATACAGGAAAATCACAATTATTCATCAACATTAGAAGAGAAGAAATAAGCGGTTTAAGCTAAAATGCTGACAAAATGTTTTAATAAGTAGGTCATTGGTTTTCAAACTGTGGTATGGGTCCTACCGGTGGTACGCACAATCTCAGAGACTCTCTAAGAGGTATTCAGAGAGTCTCTGAGATTTCTATTAAAGATACTGTGAGCAGCATGTGCTCATACTGGGTTTGAAAATGGTACTGCAGTCTAAATCAAAACAATGGGCTCTTTTCTGATTGGATGATCAGCAATGCAGTTTTAGCATCAAAACAAAAAAGGTAAACAAAAACAACTTGGCCATTGTGTAAAACATATTTTTAATTAATAACTCAGCTGTACCATTGTTATCAGTAAAACTAATATTTGATTTAAACATGTTTACATCATATCTTGGCACACACGTGGGTAATTTTTATGAAATATAAAAATATATACTGCTCATAGCACCTTTAAGATTCAAAACTATTCAACATAAAATTATAAAACGTACTAATGATTTGTACTTTAACTGTCATACTGCCAGACAGTGTGTCTCTAAATGTCAGCCCTGTGACTGGCCATTGTCCAAGTGGATGAATGAATATTATTATGGTAATCAGAGGTGAGTAGAGTAGCCAGAAACTTTACTCCAGTAAGTGTATACTTTAAAGAAATACTGTTCAAGTGGAAGTAAAAAAGAAGTCATCAAAATAAATAAAGTGTACTTAAGTAAAAGTATTGTTACTATAAAATAATATTACTGAAGTAGAAGTAAAAAGTATGGTGTGATAAAACTCTAAAAGTAAAATGATACTTAAGAAAATGTAACTCACAACTACCCTCCTTTGATGGTAATAAGTAGAAATCAGCACTGTTAAGGCCCTAAGATGTTCTGTAGCCATTACAAGTACATCTGCCTACATTTGGCAGTAGCAGATGAAGTAGTAATATAGGTGTAGGAGTTATTGTAGTGGTATTATTGGTAGTAGTGATAATAGCAGTAGTAGTACTTATAGAATAAAAGAATAGAATAAACTTTATTGTCATTGCAACAAGTACAACGAAATTCAAAAAGTGCCATCTTATCAGTGCATCAACCTTTAAGCACGCACCCACACACACACACACAAAAGGTCACAATTGTCATTATTGCTGTGTTCACATTATTGTATATTATGAATTGGCAGCATTCAGTACTGTAACAGCAGTTGGATAAAAACTGTTTTTAAATCGGCTGGTCCTGGTTTTGAGAGCTCTATAGCGTCTGCCTGATGGCGGCAGTTCAAACAGTGAGTGTCCAGGGTGAGAAGGGTCCTTAATGATGTTCTGAGCCTTTTTGAGACAGCGGGAGTGATGTAATTCTACCAGAGAGGGGAGGGGACAGCCAATGATCTTCTGGGCAGTTTTAATAACCCTCTGAAGTGCTGTCTTGTGAGCCACTGTACAACTACTGTACCACACACAGATACAGTATGTAAGTATGCTCTCAATGGAGCACCGATAAAAGCACACCAGCAGTCTCTGGGAGATGTTGTTCTTCCTGAGCACCCTTAGGAAGTGCAGTCTCTGCTGGGCTTTTTTGAGCAGCTCTGACGTGTTTACTGCCCAGGCCAGATCCTCCTCAATATGGACACCTAGAAAGCGGAAGTCCGGCACTCTCTCCACACGGACCCCGCTGATGTATAGTGGGAAAATGTCCGTTTTCCTCCTCCTAAAATCAATGATGACTTCCTTTGTCTTGGAGGTGTTGAGCAGCAGATTATTCTCTCTGCACCACTCTGACAGGCACTCCACCTCATCCCTGTAGGCAGTCTCATTTCCCTCAGAGATGAGACCCACCACAGTTGTGTCGTCCGCAAATTTGATGATACTGTTACAGTGGTGAGCAGGGGTGCAGTCATAGGTATAGAGGATGTAGAGTACCAGGCTCAGCACACAGCCCTGCGGGGAGCCTGTGCTGAGGTTGAGGGCCATAGATGTATGTGGGCCCACTCTCACCCTCTGACTGCGGTCAGACAGGAAGCTCTTAATTCATGCACAAGTGGAGTATGGAATTCTGAGATCCACTAGTTTATCCACCAGTTTGTAGGGGAGGATAGTATTAAAAGCAGAGCTATAATCCACAAAGAGCAGCCGTGCATAGCTCCCCTGCTGCTCCAGATGTGACAGTGTAGCATGAAGGGCTGTGGCTACTGCATCCTATTTGGATCTATTTGCTCTATATGCAAACTGGTGTGGATCAAAAATTGGAGAGAGGAAAGAGGTAATGTGACTCTGTACCAGTTTTTCAAAACACTTCATTACCACTGAAGTCAGTGCAACTGGCCGGTAGTCATTTAAACTGGAGATGTGGGGCTTCTTTGGCAGGGGGACTACAGTGGAGGACTTCAGACAGGGAGGGACAGTGGACTGGGACAGTGACAGGTTGAAGTAGCAGTTAGTAGAATGTTACCTTCAGTACTTTTTGCATCTACTTAAGTAAGAATTGTTGTTGAGTATGTTTGGTGCACCACACTCATCCTTCTTAGTCCACTGTTCTGTCTTCCTGGTACAAACCTTGACTCTCCCAAACTACACATCATCACTAAGTCAATCAATATACATACATGAATTCATCATTCATTGTGTAGTGAGGTTGGAGTCCATACTTGAATGGCATAAGATGGAGTAGTCCTGGTCCAGTTTTAGTCCTAGATTAGTCCTGGTTTAGTACTGGTCATGTACTGGTTTAGTCTAGTTTTAGTCCTTTTTTAGTATATGTTTTGTACAGTTTTAGCCATGTTACAGTATATGCTGGTTTAGCTTTGGTTTAGACTTGCTTATGTGCTGATTTAGTCCTGGTTTAGTTTAAGTTTAGTCCCTGTTTTGCATTTATTAAGTCCATTAAAGATGGTACCTGGCCAAAAAACTGTTTAGTGGAAAAGCAGCAGGATTAGATGAAACTTATAACTAGAATTTGGTAGATATTCATATGTGGACCGGACATCGATGTACACTGCTCAAAAAAATAAAAGGAACACTAATATTCTTATTAAATACTTTGTTCTTAACATAGTTGAATGTGCTCACAACAAAATCACACAAAAATTATCAATGGAAATCAAATTTATTAACCCATGGAGGCCTGGATTTGGAGTCACACTCAAAATTAAAGTGGAAAAACACACTACAGACTGATCCAACTTTGATGTAATGTCCTTAAAACAAGTCAAAATGAGGCTCAGTAGTGTGTGTAGCCTCCTTGTGCCTGTATGACCTCCCTACAACGCCTGGGCATGCTCCTGATGAGGTGGCGGATGGTCTCCTGAGGGATCTCCTCCCAAACCTGAACTAAAGCATCCACCAACTCCTGGACAGTCTGTGGTGCAACGTGGTGTTGGTGGATGGAGCGAGACATGATGTCCCAGATGTGCTCAATTGGATTCAGGTCTGAGGAACGGGCGGCCAGTCCATAGCATCAATGCCTTCGTCTTGCAGGATTCTGGATGAGCTGCACTACCTGAGCCACTTGTGTGGTTTGTAGACTCCGTCTCATGCTACCACAGAGTGAAAGCACCGCCAGCTTCAAAAGTGACCAAAACATCAGCCAGAAAGCATAGGAACTGAGAAGTGGTCTGTGGTCACCTCCTGCAGAACCACTCCTTTATTGGGGGAGTCTTACTAATTGCCTATAATTACCACCTGTTGTCTGTTCCATTTGCACAACAGCAGTGAAACTGATGTCACTCAGTGTTGTTTCCTAAGTGGACAGTTTGAGTTCACAGAAGTGTGATTGACTTGGAGTTACATTGTGTTGTTTAAGTGTTCCCTTTGTTTTTTTGAGCAGTGTATAAATGTGTACAAATATGCAATTAATAACATTTACCTTAAAATGAAAGAGAAAAACTTCAGCTGTTTAATATGGCCAACAATATGTATAATAAAGTAAATTTACCATAAAAAATGAGAAATAAATGTTAATTGTTATTATGGTATAAATCCATAAAATAAAATAGTGACTGTTAATTTGAAGGTAATGTGTAAGTTTAACATTTTGTACTCTCTACTAAAATAATGTGAAACTTCCTTAAAATAATTACTGTTTTTTTTTTACCATTTTTTTTTTTTTTTTTTTTTTTTTTTTTTTACTGTGTAGATGTATATAGGCTATCAATTTGTTATGGAGGCAATGATATAGCTTTCTCTCTACTGTATATTTTTAATTTGTGTGTTCTTTCAATAATTTCTTCATTTTTATTCATCTGTTATACAGTGATTCCCAACTGGTGGGTCGGGGCCCATAGGCAGATTGAAGGAATGGTGAGTTAAATATAGCATTGAATGAAGTGAAGTCTAAATGCAGTATTGGGTAAATCCGCTATTCCCAAAGTCAAGAGAGTTGCAGCCCTCTTAAATTTCTGAAAATCCCATGCAGACCTCCAACTATACAACTTCCCTATATTCAAAAACCATGTCATGTTGTTCTCAATATATTTCTATAAAAACCTGACAAAAAACAATGACTGTTGGCTAAAAATGGTTTTAAAGGAATATTTTTAAACAAGTATATAACTGTAATTCATTTCAAACGCAGTATCTTCCTATACATGTAAATGGAGAAGTACTACGCCATTTTTTTCTGTTTTTTTAACTACGTTGCTGAACATTTTAAGTCACTTAAACGTGTCTCTAACATGAACAAGAAAACTGCCACAATCTACCAAAAAATTGCAAAATCCTTGTTTTAAACATGTTGCCTTGCCTTTGCCAGATTTGTTTTTCTTGTATAACTTTTTGTTTACTGTACAAGAATATTTAGTCACTTCATCATTTTTGTACTGAAAATAGTTTTTATGTCAGATGTACGTCCCTGATTTGTTTTGTACATGCTACTTGGAAGGTTGTAGAAAAATAACTTTAGTTCTGTAAAAGGTGGGTCACAATGAAATGATCAGGGATAAGATTAGGTTCCGTAATCAGTTGAGAGCCACTGCTTATGGGTTGGAACAGGACCCTGGTTATAAATTCCAAAAAATAAATTCACCAGAAAATATTTGGTTAATAAATGTCTTTATTTGGCTTTGAGAATCAGACTGCGTGAGAGAGCAGCACATACAGATCACAGTAGTTCTAGCAGGAATGGTTCGGTAAAGTGTCAGCGCTCCTCGTCTTCCCCCCCTTTTTTTTTTTAAACCAGTGATACGCAGATGAAAACTTTGTGTAGGTGTAATTTTCTGCAGCAAATGGTTAAGGCAAGATTTTTATAATTCAAAACACACAACAAGCAAAAATCTATTCCATCCGCAGATATTCAAGCTCCAAGAGTCAGGCCATGCATTCGTCGCCCGTCGACTGGACCATTTGTCACAACATAGGGGGAAAAAATGTTGATAAGTTTTGTGATAGGTTTGAGTGCAGTTAGCCCTTAGTAGTGACTCTATACTGTTACATATAACCATGAACTTAGTGCATTGGGACCAACCTGTCACCGACATATGTGCAGGTGTCAGTGTCACCATCAGCTGGTGTGACACTTAAGAGCAATGCTTTCCTTCACCTTCAGCAAAATGAACAACCTTGACTTGATTTAAGACTCTTCCTCAAGTGACGTAATGCAAAAAAAAAAAAAAAAAAAAAAAACTGTGTGCGCACTATGATGACTGAAGTAGCCATCTTTACCATTTCTTAAGATGAACCTTTAGAGGTTTTTAGACAGCAAGAGTGACTACTTGTCATTGAGAATAGTGTTTACAATTTTAAAAAGTAAAATGCATATATTATATAGTAGATTTTGTACACACAGAATGAAATATTTCAAGCAATTATTTTAATTGTTTTGATTTTGATTATTATGTAACGTTAAAATGTTATGAGGAACTGAATTTTAGTTTTTATTAAGCTACAATCATCACAATAAAAAAAGCTTGAATTATTTCTCTCTGTACTGAATCTATATAATATATGAGTTTCCCTATGAATTTAATTACTGAAATAAATTCACTTTTCCACAATAGCCTGAATTATAGACATGAGCTTCTATTTCCAAATCTAATTATTTCCAAATTTAACGATTTGTCCAGCATGACAGCAAATTTTAGCATTGTGCATTTAGCTTGTGTGGCGCTAATCGCTAAAATCACAAAATATCCAACCAATCGCTAATGTTCTCTACCCAGTCGCTGACATTTCGTACATAGTAGTCACTTGGTGATTATTTACCAAACACCATCTTGTTTATGCACCATTTGTGATTTTTTAAATTTAATTTAATTTATTTATTTATTTATTTTTGGTGGGGGGCTAATGCTAATGCTAAAGCCTATGTTTGTTTACATATGGGTCTAGTATAGGGCACAGGTATGGCAAGGACAGTGACAAATGAACCAGTCCAAGGGGGGATATTAATTCATTTTCCCAAAACATATACTATATTCTGCAGCAGCGATTTACTTTGTGTTTAAACTCTTTACATTTTTATCATTCCCAGAGATGCACCTCCCGCAGTTTCCAGCGAACGGAAACGCAGCCCTCCCGCTTTATATATTTCCCCCAACATTATATACATGGATCAGTCAACATTATTATTGCCGTGCTGTGATGCTACAATGACAGACGAAAAAAAAAAAAAAGTGTTCAAAATGGCGGCTTACATTTCTTTCGTGTCGTGGTGGGATTGAAGCATTAATGAGTGTGAGAAAGCTGTGTTTTGTTTTTTCCCCCCGTCTATACCTCCTTTTAATTTGACACTATCAGGAATGAGCTGGTAATCGTTTGTTCAATGACAAAAAATCTCCCCAACTTTTAGTATAGTATGTAAAAATCAAATAGCACCGTAAAAGTTGGCCCGGCTGTGTCTCAATGTAGAAGTGTGCGTTATTTCTTTTTAATCGTGTGCTGACTATTGTTGCTTTCATTGTGGCTGATTGTACTGTATCATAATCATCATGCTTGGCTCGTTTTTAATGCAAGATAATAATGGGAAAAGCCGGACATAAATTGGAACTCTTTCTTGGAGATACATCTATCATTTTTTAAAAGAGGAAGTCCAGATTTTTCTTTTCTTTTTTTTTTTTTAAGTAGGATTGTTAGTGTAATACCTAAATCAGATAGTTTGGGGATGCAATGAGTGAAGATGTTGGATGCATTTCAAAGACTATCCACTGTATGTAAAACACTAGTATCGCCTTGTATCTTACCAATCCCAACTTTAAAAAAAAAAACTGGACTATCACTTTAAAATCTTACTTAATTTCTTCCTTACTATATTTCTCTATTACTTGTGTTAATTGATGAGAAAAGTATGTCACGGTGTATAGTCTGTGGACAGTGGAATGGGAGAAGTGAGATCTTAAATGACTCTTGAGGCTGTAGTCATGTGACCAACAATGAATGGGACATTAGTGCTTAATAGCATCTTTGCAAATGGCCTTTAACTTATTGGGCTATAGAAAGAAATCCTTATGAAATTGGCTGTCTCTCCCATCACAATGGTAGATCAAGACTAGAAAGGGTGAAGGAGTTGGCTGGGGAGATGGTGGATATGTGTCTAGATGAATCATGTTTAACAATATGTGGCGCACACAGTATGAATGAATGAGGAACTGGTTGAAGCTAATTGGATGTGCCATGTTGTTCATGGGCATGCCATATTGTAAGGTATGTTTTCATAAATTAAAGACCATTTGTGTAGCTTGAGTGAGTAAAATGGCTGCCTGCTTTTCAACAAACCAGAAATATAAGCTCTTACATTGGTATCCCACCCTCTTCCAGCCAATCAAAAGCAAGAGTTTAGTCAATAGACCATCTGCAAGCTATAGGTATATTTAAGCTCCATTGTACTCTGCAGCCGGAATACACAGTGTCTGTTGGCGCAGTAGGTTCGGTCTGTGGTCAGTATTGGAAATATGAATTTTGTAAGATAACTGATTTGGTTGACAGTGATTAGGACAGTGGCATCTCAGTGTGTAATGTATCTATAATATGAGATGTGTGGATAGTTGTGGTAAGCTATACACTGCTATTGTATCTTGACATAATACGAAATGTTGAAGTTTATGGTGCAGCAATAGGCTTTTTTTTTTTTTTAGTTTTGTTTTGTTTCCACATCATAAAACCAACTAAATGACTTGGAGCCTACACATGTAATGATTTCTTGATGGTGAAAGCTACATAGTGGTGCTTTAAAGTGAATGTTTAGGACATGGAGATGGAGATGTGTCCCATTCAAAGTACCTCGTGACTAATGTATAAATATAAGAATTTGTAGTGAGATGTAAGTTTTAAAATGCAGTAATCAGGTGCACTTTGCTTTGAGGCTGGTATTTTGAACAGTTACATAGTGTTGCCCTAAACTCAATATTATTGTTTTTAGATGTGTCCCACTCAGAGTAGCTCATGACTACAGCCTGGACGTGTGAGTGGTGTGAATGTGTTGACAGAAGCCGTTTAGTTTTTGCTGGTCTTGGCGCTAGAGCTTTCCTTTTCCTTCTTCTTATCCTTCTCCTTTTCCTTCTCCTCCTTGTCTTTACCCTTCTGTTTGTCCTGCTCCTCCTCCTCCTCCTCCTGCTCTTCCTCTCCCTCCTCCTGCTCTCCCTCCTCCTCCTCTCCCTCTTCTCCCTCCTCTCCCTCCTCCTCTTCCTCCTTGTCCTCTCCATCCTCTTCCTCCTCGCCGTCTTCGGGTTTGGCGCCAGACTTCCTGTAGGCTCCTAGGGCGTAGCTTCGGGCTGACATGTAGGAGAAGCCGGGATATCCCGACTGGACCATGGATCCACCCACAGAGCTTAGGCGGCACTCTTCACCCTCCAGCAGCTTCCTGTTTTTGGGAGACACAAACGGGACAGAGGATAGGTTACCCCCTCTGGTTCGGATCTTTTACAGTGTATTAGTGATAAATTTAGCTGGAAGATCTGGTGTCAGAGGGATCATGCTGTTTGTCACTGCACACATTGACAATGTTGAAGAATTATAATGTTTCACAGCAGATAAGCATTGATCAGTGTCTTGTATATGTGAGCTGCCTCTTTGGATATCATGAACCTTTATTCATACACCAGAGACAGCCAAAATAATATGACTTTAGTGACACTAAAAGCAGGAAAAAGGAGTGTAAGTTTACTTAAAGGTGCTATGAGCAGTATATATTTTTTATAGTTCATAAAAAATACACACGTGTCCTAAGACATGATGTAAACATGTTTAAATCAAATATCAGTCTTACTGGTAACAATGGTACAGTTGAGTTATTAACAATATATTTTGCATAATGGCCAAGTTGTTTTTGTTTACATTTTGTATTTTGGTTTTAAAACTACATTGCCGATCATCCAATCAGAAAAGAGACCACTGTTTTGATTGAGACTGCAGTACCATTTTCAAACCAGTAGTGCATGCTGCGTACTGTACCTTTCAAATAGAAAGTTTTTGCAAGTTTTTTTGCAATTGCACAAACCACTATTATTATTACTACTACTATTACTAGTACTACAATAATACCAACACTAACTACTATTATTACTATATACCACTACTCGTACCAGCAGTGCTGCTATTACTTGAGTCAAAAAATACTTTTACAGATTTAGAGATTCAGCTTACTTGAACAAAAGTGACATTTTTCCTCTAGAATGTATGTCTGTATGTTTGTATGTCTGTATGTCTGTATGTATGTATGTATGTATGTATGTATGTATGTACGTATGTATGTATGTATGTATGTATGCATGCATGCATGCATGTATGTATGTATGGTCCACTATAGAAATGTAGAAAGATACTGAACTTAGATAGCTCCTCACACTTAGTTTTTGGTGGGGTTTTAGTTGAAAAAACAAGGAAATCAAGGTAGGCAATCGAAATATTAAGGTAGGGTAAGATTTCACATTATTTATGTTAACAGACCTGTAGGCAGCGATCTCAATGTCCAGAGCCATTTTGACATTGAGCAGGTCCTGGTATTCACGCAGGTGATGGGACATCTCCCCTTTGGTGGTGCGCAGGGCGGCCTCCAGCTGCTGGATTGTATCCTACAAAAACAGTAAAAACAGATATTGAGAAACTTAATTAACATAAGACTTTTAACACTGAATATAGCTTTGTCATTTTGAAACAGAGCTTATGTGCTACAAAGCAGTTGTTTAGGAGGTTGGAGAGATTTAGTCACACATTCAACGGTCTTTATCAACCCAAAAGCAAAATGAGAATCAACTAACTTGATAGTCCCTTAGGGAAAAGCCAGAAGGGTAGAAAACTGTGTACAATGCTATGCTATACCTTATATATTATGCTAAAATGTGTATAAAATGTCTATATTGTCTAGGTAAACTTAACACAACTTTACTTTACACTGCACAAGTTGTAGTGTGTGCAGTCAGTCACACCAAATCATATCTTAGTGTGGATGTATGACAAACACAGCTCTCCTGTTTTTAACTTAAATGTATCTTAGTTTCTGCACAATTGTCTAGTATTGGACCAATACTAACCTGCATTTCTGCAATCTCACTGTTGTGACGGTCTTCCATGTCGGCGATCTGCCTCTCCAGGGCTTCATTGTGGCCCCTCAGAGCCTCAATCTCCAGAGTGCGGGCCTGGACCTGCCGGCGGTACTCGGTCAGCTCCTCCTTGGACTGTTTGATGGCATCTTGGTTTCGGGCGGCGGCCTCGGACACAGTGGTGATCTTGGAGCGATACCAGTCCTCAGCCTGGGCCTGGTTTCGAGCAGAGAGGTTCTCGTACTGAGCCCGGATGTCCTTCAGAGCAGCAGCCAAGTCCGGTTTGGCCATGTCCATCTCCACAGAGACCTGCAGATGAGACAGAGGGAGGGGAGTTTTGAATTCAATTTTAGACTTCAATTAGCTTCAGGAATGCCATTTTACCATTGCCGTATCTATTTATGGCTTTTAAAAATTCTGTATTTACTCATCCTGTTGAGCAGGGGTATTCAACTATATTTTCCTCTGGCCCACATTGTTGATAGGCTGTTGCCCTGTGGGCTGGACATTACCTTGTACAGCTGTGCCACAAAGTGTTGCTATTTGACATATGCACAGTTTAGCAACTTTATAATTATTGAGTTATTATTTATCGGTTGATGGGCTGAGGGCCGGTCCATTTTGACTAAGGGGCCAGTTCTGGCCGCCAGGGCCGCCTGTTGAATAACCCTGCTGTTGAGGGTTGTAGTGGGATGGCACCTATACCAGCTACTGCGGACCTGAGGTGGGGTAAATCCTGAACAATTGTTGTTTGCACCTACACATACTGACATATAACTATTCAAACTCATATTCTTTCACCACAGGAAATGTTCTGTAGACTGACCATTTAATTTGTATTTTATTTTTAATTTCATAATTTCATCTTTTATCTCAACAAAATACACATTTTATTACATGTTTAATAATATCTATATTGTGTGAAGTGCCATTAAATGTAATTATTATAGGCTTGAATGTAAAAACGAATAAACATTCTTAATAGTTTGGTAAAACGAGCCTTGCAGCTAGGTAGAAAAGTTGAGAACCAGTACATTATTGAATGAATTCTATTAATTGCTTTTCCAGCATTTAGACATAAAGCCATTTGCAAATGATACAAACATAAACAATCTTGTCATAAACTAGACACAAATGAATAGCTTGTTTGGCTGATTACTTTTTACAAGTAGTCTGGCTCACATTTTATTCCAGGTCTCCTCAAACTTATATTTGCTCCAACATTTTTCTACTTAAAAGCATTTTACTTGAGCTTAGTTGGCATGGCATATATCATGGTGGCCAAATTGTATTACCAAAGATATTTATTTGCTGGCTAGATAAGGATACAAATTCACAAAGTGACATACAGTGATTGTCATCTTATATTACTTTTAACACATAATAATTTGAGAAGGTCCTTGATTAAAAGCCTATTATTGTAGATGGTCTGAGCAATTGACTTCATTGATGAAAGTGCCGTGAATGTTTTGTGACAATGCTGAAAAACACTGGTTTGCTGAACATATTAAATTTCACTACTGACGAGAGAAAGCTCCATAACCTAAGGCTAAATCTCATACTCATTTTATGAACTGCTGCAGCCCATAAACTTACACTAAACCAATACTCTAGACAGCTGACATCTACCATCTGATCCCCATTGCGTGCAGATTTCTCCCCCAGCTCTTCGATTTTCCTGCCGTTACCGTATACATTTATATATAAGGTGTGTGGTGTGTCCAGTGAGGTGAGCTTGCCGCACTGATGAAGGGCTTGCTGACTCAGGCCTCTTTGGTGCTGTGCTGTCGATAGCTTACATGGCAATACTATTCCCCGCTGGCCAGTGTGGTGAGAGACACCCAGGAGAAATCTACCCAGCAACCAAAGCTCTAGTCTAGTTGCTCCTCACTGCAACGAATTGATTTGTGCACATAAGTGATGGTCTATACCCTGAAGTTACAGTTTCATGTGAGAGGACAGAGTTTGATGGAGGCAGATGATTCTCTGTGGCAAACTCTGAAGGATATGGCCAAAATGGAAAAGAAGAAGACTTATCTGCAGTAGAGTGAAATCATACTCATACTCATTTTATAATCTCTTTAACGAAGTCAACTAGGTATAGTTATGATTAAAAATGAATGCCTTATCTCAGGTTGGAACTCATAGTGTTAGTCTGTCATGTTATGTTTTGAGCTGCTATAAAGGAGAATTAATGATAGCCTTCAAGCTATAGCCTAGTTCACTGGCCTGGGACAGCCACACCCTAATATTAAGTGCGCCCCACCCCCTCCTATGGGGCTAAGCTCAATCCTTTCTATAGGGAAGTAAAGAGATGAATCTGTAGACTTCTGCCTCAAGTAAATATTGACTCATTTATTATATTCACATAATCCCATCCAGTATAATGACTGTAGTATTTTCTTATAATATTTAGCACAAAAAAACTGCATATGCAACTTCAAATACAGCACTTTTTGACAAACTGAGCAGCATGATGTCTTCAAAGTTTAAGGATTGACAGTACTGCAACCAATAACTTGTGCATCAAACCGGTGCTGTTGTTGAAATGGATTAGCTCTCTTTTACATAGTACTGACTAATATAGGCTATTCTCTAAGGTAGGCCTATCTCTGTCATTTATTTGAAACTGGTCTATCCTTCTGTATTTGGCTATAAACGCAGTATAGGGCTTCTTTAGGCCTAAGTTGTGAAGTCTGCATAGGCCATACGACCACACCCCAATTCACTACGCACCCCACCTCCTCCTCCCTACCCCTTCTCCATGAACAAACCAAAATAGGTTATGTTCTGTGTTTTGGCTGCGTCAGAGTTATCGCATCCACTGCAGACTGTTGGCACGGCAACGGGCAGGCGCACCGGCAAGTCACAAAACTTCATTTGCCTCAAAGCATCAGGGGCTGTAGAGTTAACATATCCTTTTAAACACATAAACGCTATATAGGAGTGGGCTGAAGTCAGGTCTTAAGTATGTGCGGAGGCGGGACAGCGCGCGAGGTGCCGCAGAGCAGAGGCACGAGGAAGGCGTTACTGCAGTGCCATTAATTATCAGCAGTTATCCGCGCGCAGCTGGAGCAAGACAGTGCGAACGAGAGCAGACACCATGAACGTTTATGCGAGGAGCTCGTGGATAGTTACTGATATGTCTCTGCTGTGGACGTTATTACGTTTGTGGCAGGTTTAAGTGAGACAGGTGTTAGTAAGAAATGTGAAAATGTGCCACTGTGGGACAGAGTTAGGACTTTACTAAACTTTTGCCAGACCTGGGTCAAAGAGGGAAAAGCTGCGTGACAGGTGCGTGTTTGCGCACGTGCGGTACCTGAGTGGCCTGCAGTGACGCCTGCATCTCGTGCAGCTCCTCCTCGTGCACCTTCCTGAGGAAGGCGATCTCGTCCAGCAGAGCCTCGACTTTCTTCTCCAACTCGAGACGCGCGAGCGTGGCATCGTCCACATCCTTCCGGTAGCCCTTGAGTGCGTTCTCAGCCTCCTCGCGCAGCCGGCTCTCCTCCTCGAGCTTTTCTCGCGAGCGCTCCAGCGCGTCGTTCATCTGCACGCAGTCCACGTGCATCTGGCTCTTCTCGTGCGTCAGCTCCTCCACACGCGCCCGGAGCTCCCGAATCTCCTGCTCGTAGAGGTCGTGCAGGCGCGAGGGCTCATTGTGGCGCTGCCGCAGCAGCGTCACCTCCGCTTCGAGCACGCGGTTGTGCTGCTCGAGGCTGTGCACCTTCTCAATAAACGACACGAAGCGGTCATTGAGCCCCTGCAGCTGCTCCTTCTCGTTCGTGCGGACGATCTTCAGCTCGTTCGTCACCGCGGTGGATGCGCACAGCTCCAGTGGGTCGTGCATGGCCAAGTTCACGCGGGGCGCCGCGGTCCTGCGGATCCCGGAGGAGGACAGGGACGGGGACGCGTACCGGTGATGGAGGCTGCGGAGCCCCGCGGAGTGCGCGCGGGACGGGCTGGCCATCGACATGCGCCCGGAGCGCGGGGCATCGCCGAAGATCTTCCGGTACGAGCTACTGCTGTACACATCACTGGAGAAACTCATGGTCCTAGACTGGGCAGAGTGCGTGAGGAGCTGAGCGCGAGAAGAGTGAGGAGACGGAGTCAGATGCGTGTGAGGTTTGCCAGGACAGGTGCTTTTATAGAGCACGCGCCGCGCATCATCTGACGCAGGGCAAACTTGGAGACAACACAGAGAGAGGAGGGAAACCTGCGGATTTGGCAGAAACACCCCCAACACCACACCCCCCTCGTGCGGGGGGCACGAGCCACTCATGCGGAACCTCTGTGTCAAATAAACCTATCCCCGTTCTGTCCCGCCCCACGATAGTTTAGAGTTCAATACCACATCAGTGCAGGTTTACACCGGCTCCAGGCCATCCCTCACCGGGACAGGTCCCAGCGGAGCGTGTGTGTGTTAAACTCTGTCCGATGTCACTGCAGCCCTGTCCACGGCACGCGGCGTAGGATCAATGAAAGCTGTGCTGCGCGTGCTGCTGCAGTCTGCATCCGACGCCCTCCTCGCGGAGCCGGACTCCGCAGGGTGTAAATAAATGCGGGATAATGAGACGCGTTAAACCGGCCTGATGCTGCGGGGACGTCCAGCTGAGGGACAAAACCAGAGCTTGGTCTGTGCTTGATCAGCTGGGTTTATTGACTCTAATAACAGTACACAGTGTTATCACAGAGAGTCAGAAACAGTCCATACACATCTGAGACTTTCCTCCATAATAATAATAATAATAATAATAATAATAATAATAATAATAATAATAATCTTATACACTTCACTTTCTGTACCACAGTGTTTAACGTCCGATGTCCCTGTGGTCCTTCAGATCCCATGGAGTAGAGAGCCCCCCCCCCGGTCCTGGCCCCGAACCCCTCTGAGGGACCACGCCTCTCACACACAGGAGTGGAGTGTCTGGAGCGGTGCCAGTCCCGGGACAGGTGCACCAGAGCAGTGATTGTGTTTATGCAGCATGGACAACAGTCTGCGGCGGAGCTTCATGAGACTGCAGCATCATCACTGTCTTCATGTGGCAAAGGCGCAGCAGAAATAAAGCACTTGTCAACAATCGGAAACAAATTTGAGAAGCGACACACAATATTGGATTATTTCACATTCAGTTCAAACCGCTTCTGTTCACTTCTGATTCGCGTCCTCTTTGAAAAACTTGCCTTAATAACACATTTTTCAATTCAAATTAGTGTTTTGATACTTTGACAAACATATACCTAATTTTTAATATTTAATTTAACGTCTCACTAAAGCAAAACAGTTCAGTTGTTCACTCAGATGCAAAAAATAAATAAAATGTTATAGCATACACTTTACTGTACAAACCCCCTAAAATATCTGTAAACGTAAACAAAATATAAAATGTAAACATACTGTATAAATGCAGCATGATATAGACTAAAATAGCCACGGAGTCCTCTGTCTAAAGTGTCCACCGTATGTTCCATTTTACATATGTATTTACTGATATATTACGCACCACTGGGGGGCGCTAAAGCCGCTCAGATCACCACCACCAACACGTACTACTACATTTATTTGAGGCTCGCATAACCAGTCGACATTACCACCACCGATTATCAGCACTGTACGTTGTTCCTGTTGATTATGGGCTTGATCTGAATTATCTAGGTTCAGACGACTCTAAGTAAGTCTAAAATTTGGCATTCACCATTTTGTTATGTGTCTTATTTGGTAACACTTTTTTTGCAATAAACCCTTCCAAGGTCATTGAATGAGTCTCACAAAATCATAACATTTTAATTTATTCTACAAAACCAAAAATATATATATGCAGACTGTCTTTTATTTGGTTATGTTTTGACCACCATCTTGTTCAAATGCTGGAATATATTGCATTTTGCTCTATACTGTCTTAGAATGAAGCTTAAAACTAAATAGGAGCCATTTCAGTTTGGTATCGACAGGTGCGTTCTTGCTTCTTGCTTTTTCATTTTGTCTGCAGCAGCAATAAAAGGACTACTGAAGACAGGCCTGACACAGTGGGGTGTATGACTCAGCACCTACAAATATGATACAAGGTAGATATTTTCCTGCCAGTGCCTCCTTACCTCTGCCTCTGTGACTAGACTCAGTGTAATGATTTTAAAATGAGATATTTTGTATTAGAAAATGATTTAGTAGATTTGTGTTTGGAAATAAGATTCCCATAAAGCAGCTATAACAGGGCAGGTCCCACCCACTATGAGAAATGTACACATATTTCTCACCATATTTGAACAAAAAAGTGTCAGTTTGATTTTTTCTGTGTTTGAAAAGACTCATAAACATATTTTCACAATTAAATGTTTTTCTCTTTTAATATTCTCTTGTTTATTTAAGAATCCTCATTAGTATATTCCAGAGTAAAGACTATTTTTTACTTTTAAAAATACATACATATAACAAACATGACAATTAATGCATTGCAAATTAATTTACTTTAACAGTAATTCCAAGTTCCAAAAAGATTGAAAAGAACAAAAGAGGTAAGACAAAAAGTGTATTTCAGTCTTTAGTAAAAGCAGATACATCAGTCATTTAATATCATTTCATTATGGATTACTGATTTCTCAAGATTGGCTTTAAAACTACCATCATTATTTAGTAATATTATTTCTGGAGGCAGGATATTCCAGTATGAGATGGCTCTGTATATAGCTGTTTTTTTAAGTGCATTAATTCTTGGCAAAGGTAGAGTAAAAGTAACATTAGAGGCTGCTTTTGTGTTAAAACCATGTCTATTGCAGGTGGATAGTAGTTCTTGAGGAAGGATGTGCAGTATTGCCCCTCCCCAACACATTTCAAAGTCTTCCTATACCCTTGTGCTAATGCCATGTAAAAGAAAACATGTATGAAAATGATCATAACAAGTCTAAATGCTGTGGTAGGAAGCAGTTATATGATTTTGTTGCATTAGATGGAGTTATATATTTGCAATTATTGTATAACAACATTTTATTATTGCTTTGACAGAACAAGTAGGTTCCCAAAATGTAGCACCCCCAGGGGTACACAAAAAGGCATAGGGGGAACTGTTGCAGTCTGAGGTGTCCTCTCACATTGCCAAAAGTGATTGATTCTAACTGTTTAGTAGGTTTATTTCTTTTTAAATTTGAACTACTGTTACTCACTGAAAATTGTGCTAGTTTATTTGTTCAATTTGGTGAGAACTAATTTACTGGGGAGGCCGTACAAACCACACTGAGCTGTTGTACCAAATATGACCGCAAGGGGGTGCTCTTGTTCCTCCAGAGAGTCCTCCTAGAAGTTTTTCAGTAATGGGAGAAACTGGAAGTAGAGTGACATTGACAAAACCTTAAAATTCTACATAGTCTTTAAGGGAGGATCTTGATCTTGGAAACTTCATTAACAATTTTCTTGCTTTTGGTGCTAACTTTGTTAATTTAAAATGGAACTAGGAGAGATGCTTACCTGTAGCTTTATTACAAGTCTAATACAGTGTGTGTTTAATTATATACTCACCTTTTGTACAAGAATCTGTAGGTGTAGGTTGTGCTGTGACATTTATGACCACTGTATTAGACCAGACAAGTATGTCAGGAAGCAGTAAAGGGCTCTAGAACTGCTGTGTCAAGCCCAGCCTCAGAACACAGCAACCTTACTCAGCTCAGCTATACTGTTACTGCGCTAGTTTAGACTTATCTTGCAACATAGTACACCCTGTTTAAGACACTCAGTGTTCTGACTGGGGGTGCACGATGGCAGAGTGGTTAGTGCCACTACATTTCCGCAAGGAGGTGGCTTTGATCATGTGGGTTCTCTCTGGCTTTCTCCCACCGCCCGAAGCCAAACCAAAATATGTATAGGTGAATTAGTGACTAAATGTGGCCCTAGAGAATGAATGTTGGCCATTGTCCAAAGTGTACCCCAGCTAAGGCCCATAGATGCAGGAATAAGTTGGAGTATGAATGAATATTGATGAAAAAACATGGAAAAATAGATTTATATAAAAAAAAAATAAGGGGGCTGGGGATGTATACTATCAATTGCATTCTGAATTGAATATCTGCACCCCTTTCTTACATTAATTAATTCATCTTCTTCCACCTACTCCTGTTAGGGGTTGGAGTGGGTGGAGCCTATCCCTGCAACCAACAGAGTTCATACAGTCATGGAAAACCTGGAAAAGTCATGGAATTTAAAAATGCAATTTTGGGACTCTGGAAAAGTTTTGGAATTTTATATTTTGGGGTAAAGTTTTGGTAACATTTTGGAAATTTAAACAGTGTGTGCAGCATTTGGCCACTAATAGTTCTGTACTTACCAAGTATAATTATCTTTTAATCAGCGGTGAGTAGGCTCACAGTTAGTGGAATAATATATTTCAGGGGGGAAGTGCCCAAACTGTTTTTTTTTCCAAGTGACTATTTTCAATTTTAACAAATTCAATTGCACAATAGTATGTTTCTACTGTACCACATTGGACATTTTGAATACTATTTATTAATACAAAGTCATTTTTCGGGTCTTGGAAATTTGTTCAAAAGTTTTGGAAAAGTCATGGAAAATTCTTGATTAAAAAAAAAAAAAGTGTATGAACCCTGAACTAAGACGGGACACATCCTGGACAATAGCCAGAGACGTGCACAGACAGACAATCATTCACATTCACATTCATTTACTAGGGGGCAATTCACATTCACCAATGCATGTCTTTGGACAGTAAGAGGAAGCTGGAGTGACCCCACAGTAACACATGAAGGACATGCAGATTCCACTCAGAGTTGGCACAGCCTGAGGATCGAACCCACAACCTCCTTGATGAGAGGCAGTAAACACTCTGCCACTGTACTCAACGTTGCTTTTATCATTGCTATAGGCTCATACCCTACAAAAATAGATTACTCAACTGGACTTTAACTCAAGTACAAACTTTGCTGTAGCTTTGCAGTATGGCCATATAATGAAAATACCTTACAACAGTGATTTTTATACTTTTCACTCCAAGTACCACCTTAAAAAATAATTGGCTCCCTAGGTACCATCTTTAATGGACTATGAGCCCAAATCAGGACTAACCCAGGTCTAAATCAAGTAAGTACTCAAGGCATTGTTAAATAAGGACAAAACATTGACTTTACCAGGATAAAAGGATAAAACCAGGACTTAGTTAGGACTAAAACTAAGACTAAACCAGGACTAAATCGAGTTTAAACCAAGATGAATCAGGGATGAATCCAGGACTAAACAGTGGTCTGAAGTTATTAAATTTAATCCCCAACCAGAGCAGGAGTAAAACAGGAAAGACACTGGCTCTAAATTAAACTAAATCAGGACTTAAACCACCAAAGAAGAGTAGAAGAAACCCGCATACCACCAGCAGCACCCGTACCACAGTTTGAGAACCAGTGCCTCATAAGATCATCCTCCATCTCCACTGGCAGCCCACATCAAAGGACATAGACATCATCCATTTACTGCATATGTGCACTTTCCATTGCTTTGTTTAGTGATGGCCGTGTAACAGATGGCCAAGACCGTATACAGGCAGGAGGGGGTTCTCAGGGGAGAGGGCACATCACACAAGATCAGCCCATCCAACTCAGAACAAAAGGCTGGGAGCTGCAGCGGCCTGTATGTGACACTGAGAGAGCGGCGCCGAGGCTGGGGTGAAGCTCGCAGTAACACCTGGCAAATCAAAGGACCCACGGAGGAAGAAGAGTTTCAGAGGAGCAGAGCAGCTTGTGCCACACACACAGTGGAATCTGTGAGTTATTAGATGATGATATGCAGTGGCAACACAATGATGAACCATAGTGAAAGCCATAGTGACACATTAAGCATCCTATGTAGTAGCTTCCCTGATTATTTCCTGCATTCTATTAGTAATGTCTGATACATTTCAAAGTCCTAATCATCAGTTCTACAAAATTGGACCCCCTCCTACTCCAAAGTCCTGCTCCACCACCACACTCCATCTCAAAAACCTTTGTTCCTCTGATGCCAGCTTCCTCTCCCTCCCATGGAAGGCCCAAGCTCCAACGCTGGGGTGACACACCCTTCCCCATCACTGCTCCCACCCTCCGGAAATCACTCCACAAACAACTCTGTGACCTTTAGAAATAATATGTATTATAATTATTAAAAGTAAAGTCTTATACTTCCTTAGATACATTACAGCAACAGTACAATACATACAGATTGACATTGTTTCAATTCAATTCAACAACACTATTTGCTGATTTAGAACGATATTAAACACTTACATATCGATACAGCAACTTTTTGCCAAAACTCACAGAAGTATATTCCAAATCTAGCACTGTGGCCAGGGTTGATTATGTTCAGCAGACAGAAAGCAAATAAAAATTGAATATAATTTTTATAAACTCAAACTCATGGTTTGACAAAAAGCCCAGGGGGGTACACAAGACAAAAAGGTTGGGAAACACTGGCTTACAGTATGCAGTATTGAAATAATTAGGAAGTACTCCTCTTCTTTCATTTGGGGTTTTCTCTCCTGGGGTCATCACCAGGGGTGAAAGTAAGCCGGTACGGCCTGGTACTACATACCGGCATAAGATTTAGAGGGGGTAAGCAGTACCTGGTAGAAAGAGATCAGCTGTCCGACCGGTCTTAGCAGCTTTTACACACATTAGAAAGCAGCCGCGGACTGCGGACGCTTTTATGAGAAAAAAAAATCTGACGCTAAAGCATGTGAACCAGGCAGTGCTTTATCTCATCATATATGTGTCTGTGTGGTTTTTAGTGGCTTATGATCGCTCCGTGATGTGATTTAATGCACAGAATGTCCCTCTCCCCTCTCATCATTCACTGATTGTCTCGCTTCCTTAAACAAACGCATTGAGCATGCGCGTCTTAAGCCCAAAGCACACCTGGAGTGCCGCCTCAAACTACACCAAACGCTTGAGAAGGTTTTAATCAGTGGTCCTCAACCCGTCGATCGTAAAAGCAGTGCGGGTAGATCGCGGAGCCATGTCTTTCCAAATAAAGTCATTTGCCTATGGCTTTTGAATGCCCCGCAGATGGATCAGTCTGAGATTCTTTCTAAAACACGAGACACCGCGGAAGCGCGAGGAAACCGCACGAGCTACGAACTAAACCGAATACAAGCAACTTAATAACAATCAGAGTTTTGACCGCTTTCACTTCAGTTCTGTTGTGGAGGCTGCGGGCGGCTCGCGCTCCGCGGCCGCTCTTAACACTGCCATAGAGCTGACGCACACACACGCACACACACGCACACACACACGCACACACAGGAGGAGAGGCAGCGGTATCAGGAAGGAGACAGATGAGGAAGGAGTCAGAGCCTGATGTATGTCACCTGTTTGTTTTGTTTTTGTCCTTCAGTAGTTTGTTGTTACAGTGCGTGAGGAAAGCTGACTTTGTCGAAGTCTCACAAGCTCCTCCCCTGATCGTTACCATGGAGCTCCTGTCACTCACCAATGTTACTAAAATAATGCTGAGCTTTGATGATAAGCTGCATTGATACTGCAGTTTAATTCAGGCATAATTATAAATATAGTAGGCCTATTATAATCCATAATAATCAACAGTTTTAGGAAATGATGGAATGTTGTAAATATCACTGACAAAAATGCTACATTTATTAGATTCAGTTATTCCTGTCCTGAGTTGATAATTAATGTTTATCATTTTAGTTTAATAAAATGTGACTTTATTAAAGTGGTTATTTCTATTTTTATTTTCATGTTTAACCACGGCAATAATAATAACCCTGATAAATGCCCACCATGTTTAATAGAAATAAGGGGTAAAAAAAAAATAAAGGTAGATCTCCAATTTCATTGCCCCCTCTTTATTTAATATGGACCCCCATTGCCCCATCAATGATATTTGTCTGGAGCCGCCCCTGTCTATTGCAGGTTATTAGCGAGTTAGCAGCAGAAAGGAGTGTCCCCATGCTCTGACTGCAGCAGGAGTCAGGGAGCTGCTGCCTGTGTCCCCCCGAGCAGCAGCTACTGTCCCCCAGTGTTTACAGCTGTGTGTCTGTGTCACACGGAGCAGAGAACCATCTTTGTTACTGCAGAAGTACAGGGGACCATGTGTTTTCAGCCACCGCTGTGCGCCTCATAGAAAACAGTAGGTATATAACAATAGGTGTATTTTTTGACATGCGTCCGGTGTGTGTTGGCCTTTATAGGGTGCGTTTGATTTGTTTTCAAACCCTGTTAAACCCCGTATAAGCCATGTCTATATTTTTCATTTATAGTCAAGATTCATTCTCAATCTCGTATATCTGCTTTTTCTGCTATTAAAAATATATATGTAGGCATAATTTGTTATAGTAAGCGAGCAAGAAATAAGCATAAGCAAAAATCTACTTTCACCCCTGGTCATCACAACATATCATCCACCTACTTGTGTGCAGTGATTTGTTTGATTTGGCAAAGGTTTTACTCCAGATGCCCTTTCTGACCCAACCTTCTCCATTTATCCAGGGTTGGGACCAATTTATGTTCTTGGTAATAGCCAGTGTGCACTATAAAGTACAAATATTGCTTGTTTCTAATGCCTGTTCTTGGTAGGGGTACTTTTGGCGTTACCTAACATAATTCAGGACAGACTTCTCCGCCTTGCAGCTTTTCATGCATCAGTGTTTATGAACAATAAGTACTCATGAGTTAGACGCCTCCACAGTGAGGGCACTGTGGCTGTGGTCAGAAGCAGACGTATAAAGGTTAGCATAGTGTAGTCATTAATGTGTCTGACTAAAGACGAGCTTAAAAGTGTGGTTTAGCTGGTTTCTTCTACTTAACACTGACATGGTTACACTGAATTACATCATAAAGATCAGACAGAGGGAGAACTGTACACTGCATACTATTACACTTTGGACAGACAAGGAGGCCAAGACTAAGCTGGAGAGATGTTCATAACGCATTATGTATTGATAACTAAACGAGGACTAAACCAGGTCTAAACCAGACCTAAATCAGATCTAAACCAGGATTAAAAATACTCTAAACCAGGATTTATTTAGGAAAAAGACAGGACTAAACCAAAGCTTAACCATAACCATAACAACTCCAGATGAAGACCAGGGCTGTACACAGGATTTTAAAAATCCTGTGGATGTTTATGGCCAGTTTAGTCCTTGTTTAGATCTGATTTAGTCCTGGTTTAGTCCTTGTTTAGATCTGGTTTTATCCTGGGTTAGTCCTGGTCTGGTCCTGGTTTAGATGTGGTTTAATTCTGGTTTAGTCTTGGTTTAAGTCCTGGTTAAGTCCTGGTTTGGTCCTTGTTTAGTCCTGGTTTAGTTATCTATACATGAATTTGTAATATTGAGTTATATTTAACAACTTCTCGAAGGCTAAAAAACACATGTTGGTATTTCTAAGGGAAAGGAAAATTCAAAGGGAAACAGTATGGAGGCCTCTTTAGGGGTTGTGGGTGACCTGAGCTTAACTTAGGAACTGAACTTCCCTCTCGGGCCAACACAGTGATGCTAATGCATGCTTTTATCACCAGTCCTATTGACTACTGTAACACCCTGCTTTCTGGTCTTAACAAAAAGAGTATTTCAGCTCTACAACTTTTACAAAACTCTGCAGCACGTGTGCTGACAAAACCAGAAGGCGGGCTTTCTGTCGATTTTAAGGATCAGGGGATCATTGCTTTTAACCATGTAAAGCACTTTATACTGCATTTTCCATGAATGAAAAGTGCTTTTTAAATAAAGTTTAATTGATTGATTGATTGATTGATTAAGACGGGGTACATCCTGGACAATGGCAGGTTAGTCACAGGGCTGACACTTATGGACTCCCTTATTCATTCACTAGGAGCCATTTTTGTTTTTTATGAGCTGTAATGAAATAAAACATTCACTCTGTGTGTACAGAATCTATTTAATATATGTGTATCACGTTGAACGGAACTACTGAAATAAACTTTTCTCACAATATTCTAATTTTTGGAGATCATTTTAATAAGCAAATTTTTACTATTATGTTTAAATCACATTTTATGAAATAATACTTTTAAATTAAACATTCAATTTATTTAAAGTAACATTTTAACTTTAATGATACACCCATTAAATGAACATATATTGTACATTAACTTATTTAAATGCTTTTAACTTGTATTTTACAGAATTAAATTATGTTTTTAATCAATGGTTTTCATATTAACATTAGGTTTTAATCAATAGTTTTTTACAAATTGATGTTTTTAAACTAAATAATTAAATTAACATATTCTAAGCCAATTGTTTTAACTTAATTCTAAAGAAACCCAGAAAGAAACTCAGTTACATATTTAAATATACATCTTGCCCTACCAGTAGTGTCTTTTGTTGAAGCTGAGCTGAACTCCTCTTTGTTCCCAGAGTCTGAGCAGTGACCACAGGTGAGATTACTTCCTTGTGAGTTGCAGTGATTGTGAGGCAGGAAAAGCAAAAGAAGCAGCCCAACTGGGTGGGCAGCACGAACATTCACTAGACACAAACTGCTCTGGTTTTAACTTGTCATAGACTAATGACAGATTATTGTTGTCTCCACTTTACTGATAGGTTGCGTTCACATTCTAGAATGTGATGATGTTAAAATCTCAGATGGAGCAGGGGCCTGTATAAATGTGTAGGTGAGGTACTGTTTTTAAAAGAAATATCTAAACAGAAAATCCACAAATATTGAACCTGATCAGTTTTTGTTTACAACTGGGTTTACAACCACACCATAAAAACCTTAAGTCTACTGGCAGCAATCATGCCTGTTTGTTTGAATAATATCACCACTTTCTGATGCTATGGTGGAGAAATAACTTCACTTTAGGTCATGTACTGCCAGATAAGACTTTGAACTCAATGCAAGTTTTTGTTTAAAGCCCAGTACTTAGAGACGTCTACATTTTAAATATTTAGCAGTGGATTCTACAGCCAGCTCATATTAGAATTCTATGACATCGTGTGAACACAACCTATCCGGTTGTTAAGGGATGATGTAATAATTCTATTTCCGGGTCCAAGCTCGTTCTTGCCCTATATCATATTATAGCACTTTCACTAATTTTATCCTGCCCCAGGGCTCTGTACAATGTTGTTTTAAAAGATCTGAAAGTCAAATAATACGTTAACCCTGGATCTACTCTAGCAATGCTTTTTTTAGACAAAAGAACATAAATGTGATTATCTAAAATATGCAACTAGCTAATTATGAATGCTGGTGATCTGGCATTGTAACTGTAATAACTGCACTAATAACAGTTTAATGAAGCAGACCTTAAACAGGATTTATTTACTGGCTTTATAGCTATGTAAATCTTGTGATGTAGCTTATCGTAAATGACAAGCGCAAAAGGATGATACTACTTGCTAATGCACCTCATTAAGATGTGCAAAATGTTATAAATTTGACTGAAAAAATTGTTACACTCATAGATACATATATTATTTAGCGTGAAAAAGGTTTTGGCCCTTGATTTGTTTTTAATTCACCTGAAGGTAAAGATAAAGATAAAGATGCTATTCCAGCATGTACAGGGCTTGGAACTGATCTCACACTTCACAACCAGACTGGATCGTGCGGCTTAATGGTTCCTAGGGTAACCAGCTGCTGTTGTTGTTGTGTGTTTCCATGGCAACATTTGGTTGCTGTGTTTGTGCATGTGCCGATTTGCACTTTGCAGCAGGTGTTTTAGAGACATAAAGAAATAATATAGCCTAATATCTGACAGAAATTCGCTCCAGCTTATAAATGCTCTTTTACCTTCAGTCACGTCGATTGACCGCTGTGGAAGGTGGAGTGTGTGGATTAGTGGCTGGATTTGGGCTAATTTGCAAGGACACAGCTGAGGTGGGATAGTAGGACTGTAATACCAACACTCACGTACTAGCAAACTTACACAACTGTCTGTCTGTCACTTCCACTGAGCACACAGCAGCAGGACGGATCAATGGCTGAAGCGCAAACTAGTGCAGGGTTTACTGTTTCAGAGGGCAAAAACAGCATAGGCATATTTTTTTTCTTTTTGTGGCCATGCTAGACTCCAGTTTCTGGAGTCTGGGGACTCTTATCTTTACAGCGCCAAGTATGTGGCATGTGCACAACCAGATGAGCTAATGGAGCCACACTAGGTTACTGTAAATATTTTTCTATGGAGATGTCAAAATATATGACACACTGCCTTTTTAGTGAGGTTTGCATGTCATCTTTGTGTTATACAGGGTCTCCCCCTACAGTCCTAGGACATGCATGTGTAGGTGAATTAAAGCATCTTTTATGACTAAAGTGAACATGGACGGGTCAGTGGTTGTCTGTCACTTACTGTCACTTGTCCAGTTTGTATACTATGCTATACTATTACTATGCTACTCTGCTCTAATGACCAATGATCAAATACAATATTACACCTATAAGCTAAATGTTGTATTTGCTCCTAGCTCCATGTGTAGACCAGAGTCGTACACAGGAGTTTAGAAATACTGAGGTCTATCATGTTGACGACCACTTTAGTCCTTGTTTAGACCTGGTTTAGACCTTGTTTAGTCTTTATTTAGTCCTGGTTTGGTCCTTGTTTATTCCTGGTTTGGTCCTTGTTTAGTCCTGGTTTGGTCCTTGTTTAGTCCTGGTTTGGTCCTTGTTTATTGCTGGTTTAGTCTTGGTTTAATCCTCTCTTTTTCCTAAATAAGTACAGGTTTAGAGTATTTTTAATCTTGGTTTAGACCTGGTTTAGTCTTGGTTTAGTCCTGGTTTGGTCCTTGTTTAGACCTGGTTTAGTCCTTATTTAGTCCTGGTTTGGTCCTTATTTAGACCTGGCTTATTCTTGGTTTAGTCATGTTTTTTGCCTGGTTTAGTCTAGCATTCATTCATTCATTCATTCATTTTCTTCCGCTTATTCCCAGTAGGGTGACTGGAGCCTATCCCAGTAACTTTGGGCCGTAGGTAGGGTACACCCCGCACAGGTACCAGCTTGGGTGTAGTCTAGCAGTAGAAAAAAAAAAAAAGTCTAGCAATAGAAAAATACCGAGGTCCAGACCTCAGTGACCTCTGTGGTGCGTTCAGCCATGGTTTCGCCCTAACCAACCTGTTAAACTGAAATAGTCTTGGATCTCTTGATGTTGGTGGAGCTCCCTTCCCCCTCAGAGCAGCTCCAGAAAGATGCAAGATGCCCACACCCCCCCCCCCCTTCTTTCCTTTCCTCCCTCCTTCCCCTTAGCTCTGTGTGTGTGTGTTGGTTATTGAGCAGTAGTCAGATGGCCATGTGATCATATAAAACTAGGATTAGTCTCTAAAATACTGGCGAGGACCAAGCCCCCGCTGTGGCTTTCCCTTTATTTGATGTGCAAAATGCAGCTTATTACTGTCTTTCCCAGCTCTGCATTAAATATAGCCCTTTTGTATTGGAAACCAGTGGGTTGAGTTTCATGCTTAAAGCCGTCATTTGTTCTTGCGAATTTAATTACAATGGAGACTTGATTGCACAATGACAAAGACACATGGCTATAGGTTGGTAAACAAGGGCTTCAAATGTTTATTTCTGTAATATCACTGGCAAATATATAAATTGCATTCTCCCCTTGCATTCAACAATTCATTTCCAAAGGGATTTTTCTTTCCCGCCGACATTTTAGAATCTTTAGAAGACAATGTCCAAATTCTCCCAATTCTTAAAAAGTAAGTGCACAAAACGTCCACCTTTAGTAATTATTATTGTTCAACATACAGACATTTGGACCATTGTGGAGGCGACACTGATGTTCATGGAAAATGCTGTGTGTGTAGTAGTGTGTAGTAGTTTGTAGTAGTGTGTAGTAGTTTGTAGTAGTGTGTAGTAGTGTAGTGTGTACTGCATGAAGCACCACGCCTGAGACTAAATCACAACAAACAGGAATGACGTCTATGTCCATTTATCATACAACCCCTGTTCCGAAAAAGTTAGGACACTTTGTAAAATGTAAATGAAAACAGAATGTAATGATCTGCAACTTTCTTGAAACAATATTTTGTTGACAATGGAACATAAATAACATATCAGGTGTTGAAACTGACATATTTTACCATTTCATGACAAATAATATCTTATTTTTGATGGCAGCAAAACATTTCCAGAAAGTTGGGATAGAGCAACAACAACAAAAAAGTCTAAAATGCCCCATTATACTCAAACATCTCAATTTAACTTTTGGCAATTAACATAATTAGTTGCAAAATGCTCCTCCATCTGTTTTTTTTATTTTGTGAAAAAACATTCTTTTTCAGCCTTTTGTTGTCCCTGTCCCAACTTTTTTTTAGATGTGTTACTGCAATCAAATTCAAAATAAGCTCTTATTTTTCATGAAATCCTAAAGCATCTCATGTTCAACACGTGAAAGATCATTTGTGTTCTATTGAGAATAAAATGTTTTTATGAGATAGGCAAACCATTGGATTTTGTTTTTATTAAACTTTTTACAGTGTACCTACATTTCTAGAACTGGGGTTCTATACACTTGTAGGTTTTACATTGGTGGTGTTTTAAGGCATAAATAGCCACTTTGTATTGTAAGAGTGTGCAAAAAAATCAAATAATGAGATGCCCTGATACTAAAAACCTGTAGCTTAAACAACTGGTTTGACTGTAAATATTAGGTTTGTTCTTTATTGTAAGGGGTTTCCACACCTGCTTTGAAGGGGCAGATGCTGACAGCACCACGGTCTGTGCAGTGGGGGCTGAAGTCCAGGTTCAACCAAGCAATATGGTACGGCTTTCAGTTGGGTTTTGGATGTGGTGGTATATAGATGATACTCCTATCTATACATTCTGAAGAAACAGGCCTAATCCTAGGTTGCCGTCTAAAACTAATCGTTACCATATTGCTCGGTGAAAACTGGTCTTTTTGTGTCTCTCCCAACTCTTATTTTGTGCCTGCACTGCTGATGCCAAAGCAGCATGAGTAGGAGGAGAAAACCACGCACACACAACCAACTCTTTCATACACAAAGGCGGAAGACGGACTGTAGCAGGCCGTAGATGGACAGATCCCACACACAACACTAATGCTTTACATGACGTCTTTGTCGAGTGGACTTTTTTGCATTTTAAACAAAACAGAAATTTACAACACATTTTTTTTCCTTTTTTTTTTCCCAAACCACCCACCCTGTGTGTTTTATCTTAAATCACCCCCGAAATGATCTCTCTGAGGACAGTGACGAAACGAACAAGTATAGGCTCAAAATGGTGTTTCTGCACACTCGCGTCAATACATTTCCCCCTGTAGTGTACTCTTCTAGCGTGGCTACACATTTCCTCTCTGTTCCAACAAAAAAGCAGCAATCCACACTAAAAGACTAAACAATCCTATTTATATAGATTTTGATATAATATATATGTGATTTTTTTTGGTGTACCATCTTCATGCGATAACAGAGACTCGCCGTCAATGCAAATAAAGCAGGTGGTTGCTTGGACACGTACATTCAAATCTACCCCAATAACAACAACAATCGGGGTGGCGGCCATTTTGAACCACCTTCACCATTTGCATCACCAGCTCATCTCTTTCTTTTATATTTTTTAATTCACATTTTTACAACTTATATATTTTTTTTTGTCCTATTTGCCCCTGTGACTAGGGATAGGATGGCTTTGAAAAAACATTTTATTCAATCAACCACAAAGAAAACAAATAATTTTTTCTATAAGAGCATTGTGTCGAATTGTGAACATACAGCAAAGCCATGAGGCACAATTGTAGACATGTCTAAAATAGTCTGAGGATAGACTAGGCTGTGCAAACAAACTACATTTAGGAAACTCTCAAGAACCGCACAAGAACATAAGCTATGACTAATTAAATAGATATCTTCTATATATTTAGTGCTGCTAATAAATACATTTGTTGATAGACATAAAGATCTTTCTTTCAACTATTTACATTAAAATTTTTTCTTTCGCTAAAACAATAAATAGCTATGAAGGCAAGTCATAGGTAGGAGAGCAACGTTTGTGGTTTGATAAGATTGTGGTGTCTTTTAAGACGCAAACGCACAAAGGAGGATTATTTTGGGACGTCCTGTTGTGTGTTTGTTCCGTAAAGCCCAGTTATTTATCTGCCCCGCCTCTGACCAACCCCCGTTCAGAAGTAACTGGCAGGAAGTACATCCAACAATAATAATGCTATAAATCTCACCTGTCTCTCCTGTCAAAATGAGCCAAGGATTTAGCAAGTGGTACGGGATAGTTCAGTAGTATGGCATGGTTTAGTTGGGTTTACAGTACATTACAAAGAAAAACAAAAAAAAAGTACACGAGATCCTGAAATAAGCATGCTACACTGTCTCCATTTAGCACCTTTTGTTATGAGGCACTTAGGAAAGGAGTGCCTAAAAACACAATATATTTAAAATCTTGGACAACAGGAATTGACAGGGAAATACAAAATGGCGGCATGCTGAACCAAGATTTTTAGCGTATACAGTGTATCAGAACCTGCACTATACCCCACAGGAGGTCCGAAGTCAGTGTACCATTTGTGCCGGTGCCAAGAGAGAGTTGAGAGAGTTGCATCAAGAAGGACATCCAGCGTAATACTTTTTTGGCAATTTAATAATATCTGTTCATTATTTACAAAATTCAATTTAGAGCAACATTATGGTCCTTTAAATGTTGCTTCTAACTTACATGGGACTTTCAAAAAAACATATGTTAAGTTATGAAATCAATTAGTGATGATATGATGTTTTTGGCAAGATATGTTTTCTGACAAGATGCTGGCCTGTCCCAGAATTTCATAGTTCACACTGCAATTAGGAGAAAACTGGTGCTTAAAAACCATGCCATAGTAAACTTCACCACACCGTCCGACTTGGAGGAACCAAGGCTGTAGTGGAATGTGTCTCTCGACTGTTCTCAGTAGATAAGCTCTTCCCGTTTCCCCAAAATAACCTAGTGTAGAGGGCAGTGAAGCAGTGTAATGTACCACCACCACCTGCGGAAATATGCAAACAATTGACCCGGGACGGCCTTATGTTGTTTTAAAACCGTTAACCCCCTGTCGTCACTAGGCTTAGAGGTGACCAAGGACGTAAGCACAATAATAGAATGAGCGCCACAGTCTTCAGAGAGAATAAAAAAAAAAAAATCTACCCAAAAAAGTCCCCTGCCCCTAGCCCCATCACAATCTCATGCTGCACAAATATTTTTTGTGTTTTTGCTTTGAATAGCAGGTGTGGACATTTACGGGGGGGTTGTTAGGCTTTGCACTAAGGGACGTATTGCTGTCGGCCCAAACACTAAAAACAGTCTAGCTTATTGTCCACAACACTCACAAGATTACGCCTTCATTTGTTAACATTTAGGGCCTTTAGGATTTTAAAGAGACAGTGTAGTAAAAGATGACACGTTTTACAAAAGCTGAAGTGCAAAAATCCCATGCACAGATGTTGAACTGGTGCTCATCTGTGCCACAACTTTGGGAAAACTCTGTCTCATAGATGAAGAGTGTATTGTGAGTGTATGCATGTTTCTGAAGTGGAGAAAGGGTGAATCTCTTTAAGTGCTTCCCATGGCTCTTGAGGCATAGAAAAAAGAGGCAGTGGGACATTGTGTGGTAACATTCTCTGGCTGAAAGTTGTGTTTTTTGGAGGACGGATGGACAGGCGGAGGGAGGGAGAGAGAGGAGGACGGGATGGGCGGAGATGGTACGGCTGGAGTGTCTTTTAAATCCCACTCATTTGATTGGTGCAGAGCAGAGCGGGGTGACACCTTTAAAGACTAAAGTGGGTCATGTGGCGGGTGTCTGCGGATCTGAATGGAAGTCAGTGTGTGCGGACTTGAGCCCACTTGGTCGGTCCTGGAGGGAGGGAGGTAGGGTTCAGGACAGGGGTTGTTGGGACACATCGTTGGGGGACAGAGGATAGAGGAGGTGTGTTGGTGGGTGAGCAGTGGTTTATAGGCTGCAGGCCAGCTGCTTGGGCCTCTCCTGAGAGTGTTGCAGATGCTGCACACTGGCACTGGAGTAGCCCTCGTCGCTGCAGCTGCTGCGAAGGCTGCCACGCTCGTCCCCTGAGTCACTCACACTGGAGGTGCTCCACTCCAGGTCACCCAGCAGGTAGTCCGTGCCCTCCACGTCCACATCCAGGTCCTCTGCAGGGGAAAGAAGACATGGTTGTTTTTGAGAGGCTGCATTTAACTTATAAAAAAAAAGACAAATTGGTATAACTGACTTTAGCCTTTGTTTAAGACTTTGGAGTTACGTTTGCAGCGTTTTAAAACAGATAAAGGCTAAACTGTGTTCAGAAAAAGGGTCACCCAGCTGTGTAAATGACACTTTAGTTAGGTCTGAATTTTCCATGACTTCTCCAAAACTTTTGACCAAATTTCCAAGACCTGAAAAATGACTTACACGTGTTTAAATAGTATTCAAAATGCCCAATGTGTACAATAGAAACATAATTCTGTTGCAATATTATTTGTTAAATTTGGAAATTTGAGTTGAAGAAAAAAAACTATTGGGGCTTCTTCCCGCAGAAATATATTATTCCACTAATTTTCCTGACTTAAACACAGTGATTAAAAGATAATTATGCTATATTAGATATAAACTAATTATCTATGCTGTTTTAAAGCATTACCAAACACAAAAAAGCCAAAGACCAGCAAAAAAAAATGTTGTTGTTGTTCAAATATTCGAACAAAAAATAGATAGTGGTCACTTTTTCCTGAGGGGGAGAAGCTGGCCAAGAAGACAGTGTTTCTACTATACTAATACTAATATAGTAGTGGCCTAATGTTACTCAGACTGTCTACATTTCCAAAACCTTTCCAAAACTTTACACCTAAATATAGAATTCCAAACTTTTCCAGGACCTGGCAATTGGATTTTAAAATTCCATTACTTTTCCAGGTTTTCCATGACTGTATGAACCCTGAATAAAAATTTGAAAAAGAAAAAAAGTGGATCATAAAAAATTAAACAAGAATAATCTGGTAAATATGAAATGTTAAGTAACTCTGTTCTTAATGGCAAATTCACTCTTGTTTCCATAGCAACAGTTATGTAAACTGACAGCTTCTTAAACAAACAAAAGGCTGTTTATGAGCAATGTTTGTCTCCATCACTTTGTGCCACATGTCTCCATGGAAACAAAAGGTCTAAGTGCAGAGCTGGCCTTTATTTTTGACAAAATGAGATAATTTGTTGTAAGACTGATGTAAGAAAGAAAAATAAAAAGATAATCCTAAAACACTTCAACTTCCATCTTCTCAAAACCACATAAAACCAGTCTTGGGGTAAATAGTTGTAAATACTGTATATGTAATTGCTCACCCTGGTCGGAGTCGGACTTGTCGGAGGACTGGGTGGATCCAGTGCTGTCCATTCTGGTCCGCTCCACCCCCAGCTGCTCCAGGCGCCTCCTCAGGTGCCTCTGCTCTCGCTGTAGCTGGTCTAAAGTGTGCAGCGCTCGCCGGTCGCTCTCTTCCAACCTCTTTAACAGTCACACATATTAGCTACTACAGTGAAACCCATCACCCTGTACATCTGAACAACATACATACCTTTTCTGCTTTTAATAAAACTGAACCCACTTTAAAATACCGGGACATAACAGCAAATCAATGTTTAGAGTTTACCTTGTTCTTCTAAAATATAAAGTCTGTGTTTAATGCAATTTCACACTTATCTCCACCTCTTAAAACTGTGTGATTGCATTTTGGCCTGTTTTATTGTGTAAGCAGACATAGAGCTCCAGGTTTTGTCTTGTCAAATTTAAGACCTTTACATACTTTTTAATGCCACTTAGAATCAATAAATTAATGCCAGGATTGCCTGCAGAGGAACAATAATCTGTATACATTTTACACTAATTAAAGGGTTTTATTTTAAAAAACTAATACAGATGACACAACTCCAATGCTGCATTGAAAAAAATAAAATTGAATTATAAACTTCAGTGATAATGTATAGTTCTTTGCAACACTATGTAGCAAATATAAACAGTAGAGCCATAAGCTTTCAAAAACACACAAACTGAAGGCACTTTCAAGGGAGGAAATTTTGAGACATTTTAAACCCACTAATGAGAGTGTTTAATGCCAAATTGACATACAACTTGCAAAAAAGGCATAATTTTCTATTGTAAGTTACAGTATTACTCCAAAATTTACTGTACAAGTACATGCTTCTAGTTGGGCCTGAACATGGGTGTTACTTCTAACACTTTTAAGGCCCCGATTTTCACAACGTCAAATTTAATACTTTTTAATGCTTTTAATATCTTGGGAATACCCTGTTCACAGTTGCCATCTTTTGACAAGCTGTGTAGACAAATAGCCAATAGGACTGTTCCTAACTCCCGTCTATGCAAGTGTGACCGGCCGAAGCTTACGATATGCACTGAAAATCCCTATCATTTATTTAAAATCTGTAATAATTTAAAGCCTTGGTGACATTTCGAGAGTTTGTTTTTTTCCCCCACAAATTATTCCAATGATAAAATATGGTGAAGTTTCTACAAAAGAAGAACCGTAACACCTTCTTCATAGCCATCACACATCAACATAGCCTTTAGTGCCCTAACTATGGCCTTTCCGAGCCACATCAGGCCAGACAAGACGCATCACACTAACGCACTTATCACCCACACAAATTGGCCTCTTCACACTGATTAGATCTGTGGTGTAGCCCGCTCACCTTGATGTGGTCTTTGGCCTTCATCAGCAGGCTCAGAGTGGTGTGCCGGTTGGCGTCTGGTCCCAAGGGAACGAGGGATTTCAATCGCTCTAAACACAGTCGTAGATGCGCTCGTCTGGGAAAAAAACAAAAACAAAACAAAAAACATAAATGTGGGTCGCAAAAAAAAGGGCCTGAACATGCAACTTAGTACCATCTTGTTATATCTATTCAATTATTTACTTTGGCTTCTGAGTCCTCCCTTTGTGTCTGTGGGACCTCTTCTACTTCCTTCCACCATCCAAAGAAATGTACTGTATGTGTAAGGTGAATTTGTGACTCTAAATAGCCCCTACTGAATGAATGCGAGTGAATGGTCACCTCGTGAGTGTTAGCCATTTTCCAAGGTGTGTCCACCCGAAGGCCCATAGTTGCTGATATCTTATTACAGTAAGTCATTTTTCCACTTACTTTACAATGCAATTAAAGGCTTAATATTAAAATAATAAAAATGGCTGCTTATTTAAAATAGCTTTTGTCCGCTTCAGTGGCAGCTGTGCAGAGGCCCAGGTGACTTTTGTTATCTTTGTATAAATAAAGATAAACTGAATTTAATTAAGCTCGTATATTAGGCAATAAATATATACATGTGGCAACTGCTGATCACATGCTTTTGTTTTCCCAATTTTTATTAAACAAATGTCTTCATTAGATCAGCCTTAACAACGATCAATAGTGCCTTTTGACCACTGTAATATCCTGAAACTGCGAGACAGCCTTTTTTTGTATAAATGCTTACATAATTTACCACAGACCAATTTGATTCAGTGTGTCAAGACTTAATTCTAGGGCAAACGATTTAGAAAAAATATCTAAATGCGATTTTTCAGACACATATTGCGGTTGCGATTAGATTTGCAATTTTTTTTTTTTTATTAATGTACAGTTCACAGTTTATTTTAAACATGTGATGGAGCAATGACACTTGAGAGAAAACTGAAATCTTAAACATTAAGACCCTGTGAAGACAGGGTATTTTGTTCTCTGCAGTGGACATTAAATCATATAAATAACTGCAGCCTTTGCAATGTGCTAATTGCAACAATTAAAATTGCAATTTTTATTCAATTTCAATTTATTGTGCAGCCCTATTTAATTCCCATTGGGTTTACTCAAAATGTCGTGTACCCAGTTTCCAAATAGTGTGTATTGAAATTTAAAGATACAGTCTTAGCAGGACTATGTCATTTCTCAGGATACAGTATAGGTATCCACAAAAGTAGACCAATCCTACTGAAAATTTACTTAAGGATTAGGTTTTTTCCTTTCAATAAATATCTGTTATGTTTAAAGGTCCTCTAAGCAGTATATATTTTTTATATTTCATAAAAATTACCCACATGTGTGCCAAAGATATGAGGTAAACGTGTTTAAATCACAGGTGCGTTATTAACAATTAAAAATAGATTTTACATAATGGCCAATTGTTTTTGTTTACATTTTTTGTTTTGGTTCTAAAACTGCATCGCCCACTGTCCAATCAGAAAACAGACCATTGTTTTGATTTAGACTCCAGTATGGTTTTCAAATTAGTATGAGCACATGCTGCTTACAGTACCTTTACATTGCAGCTTAATTTGTGCAAGGTGGCAGCATGCACTGTCCCTGTCACATGGCTTCTAAAGTCTAAAGTGCCCCATAGGATATTAAAGTAAAAGTAAATGGTTGTCTGTCACTATATGCCTCTTAAGTGTTTGGCAATGAACTGACCACTGTTTAGAGTGTACTGCGCCTCATGCCCAAAGTAGTGGAGATAGGCTTCAATCACCTGCGACCTCACCTCTCACACAAATAAGCCCCCCCCCCCCCCCAAAAAAAAAAAAAAAAACATTTCCTAGGTATTTCAGTGGCTCTAAGTATTGCTAACATTTCTTGCAGTACTTTAGTTTACCGCCACAACCAGTCAGTGAGTTAAAAAAAACAAAGTTTAATATTTTATCAGACTTTCCATCTCTCCTCTCCACTTTTTCCTGTGGTAGCTTTGGCAGCTGCTCAGATCTCTGGTGGGTGTCTGTGAGCACTTGACCTCGCTGTTACACAACACACACCTCCGGCTCCAGTGCGTACGTGTCTGTGAGCCTGTGAGAGTGGGCGTGTGCAACGTCACTGGTTATAATGGTTTTGGGCAGCTGAAGCTGAATGTGCTGTTCTTGTACAGGTAATATTGAGCTCCACCGCCAGAAGTACTTCATTCAAATGTGAGATTGATCTGACTGTGTGCACAAGTACTCTTTATATTTGTACTTTTACCACACGCACACCATGCAAATTAATAGCCCATGCAGACATTCAAAACACTATTCAGCAGCTGTAGCTAGGAGCTTGCTTCTCAGCTGACTCGGTCCAAAGTGCATGCAGATTGCCATTACATAACATGGAAATGCTCTAGCCTGTTGTTCTGACATAATAAGGGCCCAATGGGGCCAAGGAGCTGTTTGATAAACACTGATGAGCAACAGGTAACCAAACAAAGCTGGTCACATGACATCTGACTGAGAAGATAGTGGCTGTAGCGTAGCAAGCTAATTCCAGAATTAGTATTCACAACTGACCGCTACTTGCACACAGTATCTATGAAATCAGTGATTCTCAACTGGTGGGCCGGGACCCAAAAGTGGGTCACAGAACCGTTTTCAGTGGGTCTTGCCAGGGCAAAAAGATAAATAAAGTTTAGTAATAATAATAAAAAAGGTGACAATATAGGAAATAAGGTGTAAGGAAACCCAATAAAAGCAAAAGAAAATCTAGTTCTGTAATATCACTGTCTCTAAGGTTGAAATGAGGTTAAAAAGGCTGAAGTTACTGACCTAAAGAGTTGAAGTTCTAAATAAAATGCAGCGAAGTGAATGTAGAAGGGAATAGTTCCTTCTCTAGCATTGCCACTTGCTTGGTTTCTCTTTAAATATGTTCTTCTTTTTGTTGGAGTACTGTGACATTCTGAAATTATACTGTCTTATTATCTCAGGTTCAGACTGCACTTGTAATGTGTTTATTCGTTTAAACATTTGATCAGTTGAAATTGCTCTTTTTTTGGGTCACAGCTTGCCATTATAGATTGGTCCCGAAGCCAAACCAGTTGAGAAACAGTGTATTAAATGGTTTCAATTTGTATTTTGGGCCAACTCTCAGTCTTCCTCCCACCATCCAAAGACATAGTGAATGAATGTGAGAATCGGTGATTGTTTGTCTGTGTATGTCTCTGTCAGCCCTGCAACTAACTGGTCAATGTCCAAGAAGTACCCCACCTATGGCCCATAGTCGCTGGAATAGGCTCCAGCCATACATGATCCTTGCTCAGTAATGAGCAGAAGATGATGAATGAATTAAGGCCTTGTGCACTAGATGTGATTTATGGAAATATTCAAATTTGCAAAAGCAAGTGGTAACACGCCATTCCTCAGTATAGTCCTGTTTAGACACATTTTACTGTACATGATGAGATTCACAGTGACAGTTACAACCTATTCCCTATAGTAGGTAATTATCAGCAAACTCCCAGGTTTGGAGAAGCAGACAGGAGCAATGGCACAGGCTGCGTGTTAAGTACTACTGCTAATGGGGCTAGTAAAAACGCACTTTTACTTTGTACAACAACTATCAAGGCTTCAAAACCTCAAAAACTATGTGTTTTGAGCAACTGGCTATTGCATGTACTGTATTTATTATACCATATGACTGCTTTCAGTTCTTCATTCATACAAACATAACATAGCACTGTCCTGTCTATGGTACAACTTGTGGCTTGAAATATGGTAATTTCCAACCAAAATATATTGTGGAAATATCCTCTATGGGCAACACATTCAAGGCCATTGAGGTAGTTTTGTGTTTTAAATTTATAGCAGTATGGTTAATTAATATCTTATTATAAAGCACACTATACAGGTTATTTAGGTATAGTGCAGTGTGTCAATAGGTGAATGTACTATCAGCCTGTTCAAACAACATTACAGACTCCCACTTCTGCATGCTTGTCACAAGAAATGTCATAAAAACATGTGACCGGCCTGCTGTGCGTAACCTCCAAAAGGCTTCTCTGTCTGTAGCCTCTCACCTACTAAAAAACACTACCAGGTCAGCAGAGCCAACCTTTGCTAGAGCAGTAGTAAATCAGCCTACTCCGTGTCTCGGCTCTCGACCCTTGACAGCCCATAGCTAGCGGCGGGTGTAGCGAAGGTGGGGCAGTAGTCGTGTTACACAAACATGCACACGCTCGCATGCATGCTTCTGGGGCTGTGCAAATGACAAGGGCTGCTAAAGAGGAGTTTTACTGCAGTACAAGAGAGAAGATACAGTGGAAACGTAGGCAGTCCTCTGTCTGAGCAATTCTGCCATGTACTAAATATTACTCAAATTTGCTAAAATATGAGATTCTTGTTTGAATATTGCAACAATACTGACTGACTGACTGTTGTTTTGTGAATAACTGTTACATTTTGCCTTCATGCAGTCATTCCTTTTCTACAGATTAGTCTTGTTAGGGGTGGATGAAGCCTATCCCAGCAACTATAGACTCTTTTCCATTAGATCGGAACGGGTTGGTGTGGGGGTGTTTCCACTTCCCAAGGTGTTCCAAAGTGTTACCAAAAAGTGGTCCAAACTGTTCTACTTTTGGCACTCCTCCCCGATGGGGTCCAGCTCAGTTAAGCCTCTGGAACGGTTAGAGGTGGCCAGTGGTGCAAGCTGATTGGACAAGAGAGAATTCTCACTCAGGCAAAAACAACACGCCAAAGGACAAAAGTAAAAATGAAAGTGTTTTTTAATCAAACACGTACTCGTCCTTGTGATAAACGGCCATATTCACAGAAAGAACAAGCTAATATTGAGACAACTTTTTTCTAAAAATAAACCTAGCATATATTAGGAAAAGCTGTTTCTGGTGTTCAGGCTCTTGCTTCGAGAATCTAAACATTTAATTTTTAGTTTATATAACTTATGCAATTATATGTTCAGAGGTTAAAATGTGTTAAAGTGGAGCACAGAAGTGAATTTAATGCACTGAAAGCTGGCGGTAAACCTGAAGTAGTCTCCTGTTTACTGAAGCTAATACAGGTTTAGCTCCATCTCCACACAGATACACACACACACACCAGGATTTACGCTCGTCTTTTTATTTAATGTCGCCAGCACCTTTATGTTTTAAAAGTAAGTTTCAAACACATTTTTATCTCATTTATTAACATAACTTTTGTTGTATTTGTGTGACGTCAGTGTTTACGTAACAGACATGGGTCATGGAAACACAAGCAGGATTTGGGGCTACCCTTTCTGAGGCATCCCATACTGACATGTCCCTAACAGCGCAGGGTGAACCACAGATGGCCAGTTAGTAGTAGGGCTGACACAGACATACACTGACAGACAACTATTCACTTTCACATTCATTCAACTTATTTTTGCTATAACTACATATTTGCCTTGCAAAAACCAAAACAAACTGTACAACCCTTTCCAGAGTGGCAAATGTCTGCCCTTCACTGTTCTTGAGTTACTGTTGAATTTTACTGTTAACTGTGATGCAGTTGCTTATTGACCTTAAACAAACATTCAAACTATAAAAGTGTAAACAAATCTAGCCTACTGAGCTAAAAAAAAAAAGCACACATATGGCAGCTATATAGAGTGAAATAAATCTTATCAGTAAGTTTTGTAAATTTGTTAATTGCGTCTGCTGTTTTTTTTTTTTTTATTATTATTAAATTACGAACAGGTGGGAGCCTTCTATCAAACATTTCTCTTTTTTGTGGTGGTTATGCACATATTTTCAGCAACAGTGGATACAGACAAAAAGGCATTGGGTAATTATTACAGCACACGTAGCCTGCAGCCTGCAACTGACAGTGGGAAAAAATGAAGCTAAAAAAAATATAGTTTCTTCTGGGATCATGATTAGGTTATAATGTAGTAAAGTTAAGGGTGAGAGCAAGACAAGATTGTTATCTGAAATATGTAAAAAGTGTGTCCCAACAAAATTAGGGAAATGATAGGGCACACAGTAACCCCTGTAAAAAAAAAACAAAAAAAAAAAACAAACAATTTCCTCCATTTAGTTGAGATATGCTCTACCAGGTAAGCCACCAAAGTACTCCATATTAAATGCATGTAAATCAAAATCTAATCCTCAGACTTAGGTGTATATGAAATGGTTATGTTGTCCTTAAATATGGTTCATGTTGCCCTGTTGTTGGTCTGGTATGTTGTTTTGCAGAAAGAAAATGAGTAAACAGCATTTCACTGCCTCGAGTCTTATTGGTGTTCTAAGTGAATAATTCATGTAGCATTTGTGAAGATATTATTTTTGATCTCCTTGAGCGGTTCTCGGTGTAACTGTGATCACTTTAAGCTGCCTCTCTTGCATTAGTGTGCCAATATTGCAGCAGCAGGAGGAGGAGGGGGATGGGTGCTGTTACCCTGTCTTTGGCATGAATGCTCTGGGTCTCCGTGAGTAGATTTACTACGTGCCATTGGACTTTGTGGTGGGAGAAAAACTGGCAGGAAAAAAGGCTGTGATGCTTCTCAAGTTGTCCCGATTCTAATTCTGACTCTGAGTTGAGGCTTAGGCAGTCTGGAGCAGCGTTGACATGCACTGAGTTGGATCCCGGGGTGCCATGTATTATTCAGCCCGCTAGTTTGGATCAGCTAGCACGGGGAGGTGGCTCAGAGCGGGCGAGGGTGAAAGACAAGCAGGAATTTAATTTGGGCTTATGAGACTTGTACTACTAGACAGGAAATAATGATTTTAACATTCACAATTCATTCAAAATCAGTTTCTTTTGCAGCTATGTATGTATTTTGCACAATATCTGACATAAGAATAGAATAAGAATAAGTGGTGTCTTATTAGTAGTAGTAGTACATTGTAGTGATTATGATAATTATGTAATATTAAGTAGTATTATAATTTTTGGAGATACTGAATTTTGGCTTTAATTAACTATAAGTCAAGATGTCATCATAAAAGCTTGAAAGCTTTTACTCTGTGTGCACTCAAAGTCATCTGATCCAATCTTGGTAGCTCATTTGGCCAAATTAGTAAAATGTAAACAGTTTAGTCAACGTCTATAAAGCAATACCTTTGATTAATCTACCAAAAAATTACTACTACTATAGGTCTTTGTATAGCTTAATTTACCTGACAGTAGAGGCAATATGTTTGAAGCATTACAGACCGCGCATGCTTTTTTTTACAGCCAAGTCAATCAAATAGTTTTATTTCACACTGAAGTGCCTGCAGTGGTGTTTTGCAGCCATTTTGGCACCTGATGCATTTTGCTGTGCCAACTTGGATTTATTCCTTTAGATATTTCTGGTTCCTCTGACTCAAATTACAGACAGTGGACCGATGCTGGTACTGGTTACATAATTACTGTACAGCTTGTAATAACTTATCAGTTGTGTCTGTCCTCACAACATGATGGTACAATTGTTATTATTTTTATAGAAGGTATGACTTTGTGGGAGGGTGCATGGTTCCATGTCCTTCGTGTGTTACTGTGGGTTCTCTCAAGCCTACCATTGTCCAAAGACATGCATGTAAAATTAATTGGGGAAACTAAACTGCCCATAGTGAATGAATGTGAGAGTGCGTGGTTATCAGTGTGTATCCCCAAATGTCACTGGCATTGTCTGGAATTATAGAACCCCACCTCAGGCCCAAAGTAACTAGGCTAAGCTTCAGCCACCTGTTCATAATGGGGAAGGTTTGGTAAGGAATATACTCACAGTAGATAATGATACATACCTGTTCTTTTCCATTTCGTTGTGCGTAGACCTGTGGAGACAAGCAAAAACACATGTTAGACATTTAAAGCGCACATAATAACCCGACAGCGCTGTATGAACAATGAGAGGTCCCCATCACTGCGTGCTGTCTCTGCAGTCCAAGGCAGGAAAAAAAAATGTGTGGGAGTTTATGAGCAGAAGGGCTGACAAAATGAGAATTGAGGAATAAAAAAACACAGAAGATGAAGGAGACGAGGCTGTGGAGGAAATGCGTGCTTTTTATGAACCACAGTGCTTGCAGGCCATGGGTAAACATAGTAACAGTAACTAGAAACAGCACAGGCTATGCCCCTTCATACCCTCCCATGATCTGCTGCTTATACCTTTTCCCAGGCCAGTGACTCTCAACCTTTTCACACCAAGTACCACTTCAGAAAATGTTGGGCTTTCCAAGTACCATCTTTGATTAACTAAAATGAGCATTAATAGATAAGGACAAAACAGGGACTAAAACTGGGTCTAAATGAAACTAAATCAGGACTGCAATAGACCAAAAGATTCCAGCGCACCACCAGGAGTATCCGTACTATAGTTTAAGATGCACTGATCAATACATTTTCAAAGTCTATTATCGAGCTTTCTCCAGCTACAAATACTGTATGTCCAAATAAAGTAATACAGCCAAAGGTCCTATCAAGTTGTACATGGACATTATGTAATAGTTCCAAGACTGCTCCGAACAAACCTATTGATAAGCTAATGAATGTAGCAACAATTTTCCACACATTGTATTAAAAATGTAAGAGTTTTTCAAACCCTTGAATGAAAATTTAAACATAAAAAGCAAGAAGAAGGCTCTAACATTTTAAACTGTATGATAAAAAAGGGGTGGGATTGTGCTAGTAAACACCGAGACGTTGCAATATGGAGATATTATTCTTCAAAAATTCACTGACAAAACTCGACAAGACGATGCAGGGGACTCTCAGAAATTGGGTCAAGTGCAGTTTTTGAACGTTGATCATGTGTGAAAGGGGGCAGGTGGGTGGTGGAGAGGGCAAAAGGCAGAGAAGAGGATCCTCTCTCCTCCACCTCCCTCTGACCTCTCCAAGAATAGCTCCTGCCCCGATGGCTCTGCTCGGACGGCCCCTGTCACATGACCAGCACGCGTCCCCTTTTCTGTTCACAACCGACACCTTACTTTTAAAGGAGAGTTATGATTTACATTTAAATAAACTTAAATTAACAAGTAGCCCTACACTGTAACACAGTGGTTCTCATCTGGTCTGACTGTTGGAGCCATTTGTTTGTTGTTATCCACTCAGTACAGAACCAAAGATACAGTATGTATTATATTATTTTAAGGCCAGAGAATCAAAAGCAAAGGTTTTTTGTTCCAGTCCCAAACTCGCATGAATGCAGAGGGTTCTGTCTGGAAGGGCGTCTGGCATAAAAGAAATCAACAAACAAATCACTGCACAGCAGAGACAGGTGATTTGCTGCGATAACACCAAAAGGGAAAAGCCAAAAGGAAAGAAGAAAAATAATATCATGGCAGATGTATTTTGAAATCTGTATTCAACTTCCTGGCAACCAATTTTTTGATGCTGCAAGACTTTAGAGGAAGAAATCATTTTGGACACGTTTTCAATTTCCCTCTTGAAGCAACTTGATTTTCAGGAACTCATGTCTACCTGAAATATTTTTTTCAAAGTCTATGAGAAATAAAAGGGCTGCCAAGATAAGAAAAGAGTTCTGGGCTTAAAAAGGAAAGTATTTTTTTTCTCTTTTAGAGAATAAAACAAGGAAATAAACATATTAAAACAGACATGCTACAACTGTACTAGGTTTCTGAGTGTGTGTGGCACGGGGCCTCCTGTTATTTTAGCTGTCTCTTTGGATGTCCACCCTCAGCCCAGTGTGCATTCCTGTTCGGGGCAGACAGCCACTTGTGACATAACAGAGCAAGCAGTGAAATGATCCTACTTATTCAGGCTACTGCCCCTGTCCCCAGCCTCGGCCTATCTAAAAACTCACCCCGTCCCGCCACACTACAGCTGATATGATCCTCCAACGACAGATGGTGTCTAATAGGTTTACATTAAGGGAAGTTTGTAATTATTGTGGTTGGACTGTATGTGCAATTGACATTTATAGCAGTTTAACAGCACCCAAAATAGCTACTTGTTGGCTATTTTTGTAGTTTTTATTTTATTGTCTTTTATCTGTCCATCCCAGCAACAGCATAGCTAAATTTTATTGATAAAATAAAATGCCATGACAAAATACTAATAATGAGTTTAGCATGTTACCACAATTATTTCTGCCTTTGTTACATTGCAAGATTGCTTTGACAATATTTATCCATGTTTGGCTTGGTTCCCTTTTTGTTATATTTTAAGTTTTTTGTGCTGGTTCTCTGTTTAAGTAGACATACACAATACACAATTAGCCACTTTGTTAAAAAAAGCCATTAATTCATTGTTAATAAGTAGTGAAGACCGATCAATAGGCATAATGAATTGGGTAAAAAAAAACAAAAAAAACACTCCTTTCTTTAAAAAAAAAAAAAAAAAAAAAAAGTAGTAGGTAGAAATGTTGCTCAGTAATTGTTGTCATTACTGTGGCATTTTTCGATAACCAAAGAAGTATTTGAGAACAGTTGAGTTTAGCTCAAACAATTATATATGAAACAAGTAAATATTAAAAGCTAACCTAACAAACGGACATCCATATGGCTACAGTAGAGTCAAACAGAGGTCAGCTACTCCACCACTGTTCGAACGCACACAGTCTGTTTAAGGAGATGTCTCTTCTGATTAGATTAAAGTGGGTGGGATCCCAGAAAATGTTTGTTGTAAATCAGAGAGACTGAGACCACAATGTTATTGTCCAAATGGACTACACTACTATAATGTAAATGCCTGTCTATGCATCAGGACAGTGATTCTCAACTGGTGGGATGAGGCACCAATGTGGGTGGCAGGGAGCACAATACAGTATAGTTTCAATGTTAATGTGTGTGTCATGGGATGTGTGGGATGTTAGTGTGTGTGCTTTTTTGAAGCCTAAATATTGTTTTAATTAGGGTTAGGGATGAATATGGGTCCCACAAAACGGCCAGTTCAGAATCACAGTTTTAAATTATCTATTAAAGCTATTTTATAATGAATTCATAGTTTGCTAATTTATTAGCAATTTTATCCTCTTTCCTAATTTGATGAGAGGCAATACAGTTTTAGAACCACAACAAAAAAACGTAAACAAAAACAACTTGGGCATTATGTAAAACATATTTTTTAATTGTTAATAAATCAGCTGTACCATTGTTATCAGTAAAACTAATATTTGATTTAAGCATGTTTACCGCATATATTGGCATATGGACTGTAATTTTCATGAAATATAGAAATTTAAACTGCTGATAGTACCTTTAAAGTCAGTGGAGATAATGGCACAAGCACTTAATAAACGTCTGCCCAAACAGTAAATGCTTTGGTATTTTTGGTTGGATGAGGTTTTCAGGTAGCACTGGTCCAGATTACACTAATATTACTGATATAAGGTTTAGCAGCCAGTTGGCCCAGCAGTCACCTGGCAGGTGTCTGTGATGGGGGAGGTGCAGTGTAACACTGAACTAAGCTGTAGCTATGAAAGTATAATGAAAGTTTACCTGGCAATGTTTGGTAATAACCAGTTTCATTTCCCTTGCTTATTAGATCAGAAATGAAAACCTGTCATTATCAAGATATTTCTAAAATGTCCCAATAACTGTTGCTACAAGCTGGGAAATTTCTTTTAATAATTGCTGTTTGAAATATACTCATTAAAACCTGCAACTGTATACCATACTGGGTCTTGGGAAATACAATTTTGTTGTGGGTTTCTCCATTGACCACTGTTCTTCAAATGTGTATAACTAAAATTCACCAGCCAGAATGAGATAGTGGCAAATCTTAAAAAAAAAAAAAATAGTAGCTTGACGAGCCATACTTTTTTTTTCCTATTATATAGAAAATATATTGTAGCATTAGGTCAATTTCGGTTTTATTTCCAGCAGATGAAACAAAGGAACACAATGGCAGAAAAAATGAACACAATGGCAGAGCAGGTGCAAGCCAGCAGCAGGTGAGCTACATAATGTACTGTGAGAAATATGTTTGTTAACTCAATAGGTTGCTGTCAGCGTTTGTTTATACAGTACTACATGAATTTAGCTCAATAGATTAGTAATGTTGATTTAATTTACCATATGTATCTTATTGAAATAAATGATTACAATATACTGCTATTACATAAATATTGCTGTATAGTAGCAAGATCTATTATTGCTGTGGTTCATAGCAAAATCTAATTGTAAACACTAACAATATGGCAATAAGTCTCTTACTTCTCCTTTAACATATGTTTGTTGCTTTGAAGCATTGATGTAACCAGTGAAGGCCTCCATTTTCCCACTCAACATGTATGACAGGATCTCTGTGATTTCCATAGCACACTAGACACACATAGTACATGGTGGAGAGTGGGGGGAGGTCCCTTCATCTGTGTAATGGAGGAGCTACTGGTTTTCTCCCAAGCTTGCCAAGAGCCTGAAGGGTGGAGGAGGAGGAGGTGAGGAAGGAGAGACACGGGAGACAAGAGGGAGGCGAGCGTCACTACTGCACTGACACCATCAACACACCAGCACCAGCACCATCATCACCATCATGATGACTTACCCTCCCCCCAGACCATCACACGTTATAGGGAAACACAAACTGATGGGCTGCTCCATGCTGGGCTACATCACTTCAAATACACTACTGCCCTACATTTGAAGGTCTACAAGTTTGCAGCTAAATAAAACCATAGTTAATCAAGAGACTACTCCCAACAAGCAATAACCAAGCCTTTAAATAGTCTTGATCTATATACTAATGACCAAATTGCAATGACACCTTTCTCAAACCAATATCATGATTAATTTAAACCTTTCAGTAGGACTCCTTTCAGTAGGACACGCTATATGCAATAACTAGCGTATTGACTTTGCTATAGTTAAAATTGCATTGGATTTAATGCTCTACACTGGCTTCCACTTGCACTGATCAAGCTACACTACTGCCCTACATTTGAACAAGTCTACAGCAGCCGCTAAATAAAACCATGGTTAATAAAATTGTCCTAACAAGCAATATCCAAGCATTTCTATAGCGTGGCTCTATTAATGACAAAATTACAATGACAGCCTTCTCAAACATGCCTTGATCTACAGTATATCTATATCTCATTAGAAAAAACATCTCATTAACAAGCTATGAATGTACTGCCCCAACTTTACTGTGCTGTTCTTGAATAGAAATGAGAAGAAAAAATCTAGCATAGTGTTAACAGTTGAAGAGTGGTCATTCAGTCAAACGGTGCGTCAAACAAGGTCAATCCAACTGCAGCTAATATCTGACATTCCCCTATTTATTTTCATGGAGCCCCAGCATTAAAACAACTGGTACAGTACAGTGTGGTGGGTCAGAAAGCCATGGGTTTACACTGACAGGCAGCTACAGAAGAAGACTTAAAAAAGACAAACTGTGTGTACCTGTTCATTATGGCACTTAAGGCAAGAAAGAATATAGGTCAAACTGGCGAAGAGAAACAAAAAAAACAGAGGCACTTCAAAGCCATTCAAAGAGATCTATATTTTAAAAATGTGCCCCTTCTGGCGAATGTTCGCATCTGGAAGACTGACTGTGAAACACTAAAATATTTCAGGAGGGCGTGGTTTAGAAGTTTACTCAAATTGTTGGACAAAAGGTGCACATGTATGGCCAGACTAATAGTAGTTTTAAGGTTCTAGGATAGCATATTACTGCGTTGAAGTTCAAGTTCCAAGCTAATATTAAACAGGCTTTAATATTGTGAAATGCAAACAAACTATACATTGGATATGTTTGGGCCAGATAAATGAGGCAAAGATTATCATTACCAACGCATTAGGGATGCACCGATATGAATATCAGTATTGGGTATTGGTACCAATACCAAGTACTCATATTCATAAAAGTGGGCTGATAACAGCAACCAATACCACTTTACAGCGCTGTCACGTGACATTCACCTCTCAGCTGAGCCGTGAGAGACGTGTAAAAGGATTTCAAAGTGAACTGTATAGCAATAAAAGCAAAGCTGACTCAAAATTATGCTCAACCAGACATCCCAAATCATACGAGTCCTAAAATTTAAGCAGTTGTCCTTTTGTTGTCCTTCTGTTATCCTAATCGTAGTGGAAATTATATCGTAAAAAATTATATCGAAATTATATCGAAATTATATCGGAATGGAAATTATATCAGAGTGTAGTCTGAAGCAGTTGTTGTCTAATAAAACATAAAGGAGTACCGTTGCTAATTGTGTTAGCTGCTGTGGGTCCTGGCGAATCTCCGGTGGTTATGCTTAGATGCTCAGTCTGTCTTTAAAAAAATTTTAGCAACTGAATAGAGGAGAATCTAAGCTTTCAAATGACTTATAACCACTCAGTTGTAAAAATAGTTTAAGAACGCAAAGCGGGGATAGACGACAAAAAGACGACGTGGTATGAGATGAATAACCTATAGTATAATATAACTATATAAAGTAATCCCCTTATAAGGATTCACTAGCACAGCCTTTCCCGAAGTTAAGAGAGTCGTGGCCCCCTTAAATAAAAAAAAAACAAAAAAAAACACGTGGACCCACAATAATAAATCTTCTCGCTATTCAAAATGTGTGTCTATGTTATGTTACTCTCTATAGTTTTCTATAAAACATTACAAATAACAATGGCTAAAATTAGTTTTAGAGTAATATTTTAAAACAATTATTTAATGTCTGTGAAGACTCTCACTCGTCCAGGGTAAATGCATCGCAACAAAAGTTTAAAAAAGCAGTCATCTGGATTAGATTTTTCAAGTAGAAGACGTTTCACCTCTTATCCAAGAGGCTTTCTCAATTCTGAAATGAACTGGTAAGAGAGCTGGTTTATATTCTTCTAGGAAGGAGGAGTTTAGACCTGAAACTAAATTCTATTGGTCAATGTGACCATGAATAGCCTGAGTGGTTTCGGGTCATTAGGAGTCCTTTGTCCTCAGCTGGAGTGAGAGTCGTTAACCCTCCCCAGCCTGGGCAGCTCCTTCAGATGTAAATGACCTGAGTGAAACTGGTTTGTTTTGTTTGGGTTTCAGGAGACTGTTGTAGACCGAAGGAAGGTTGTATCTGAGACCAGGTCTCAGATACAACCAGCTCAAACCAAAACAAACCAGCTCTCTTACCAGTTCATTTCAGAATTGAGAAAGCCTCTTGGATAAGAGGTGAAACGTCTTCTACTTGAAAAATCTAATCCAGATGACTGCTTTTTTAAACTTTTGTTGCGACAATTATTTAATGGTACTTCATTTCAAACTCAATGTCTATAGACTTACTTAATGTAGACAACCTATGGGGTCCCCCTGCAGTGTCTTCGAGGGCCCCTCATTGGGCCCTGGAAAACAACAGCTTAACTTGAAATCACTTTGTTGTTGTTGTCAAGAAACAAAATGGTTGTTGCGTAGTGGCACCTTTGCTAATGGCATCCTGAATGACCAGATTGGAACTCAATGACTTGGGGACAAGCCCTAAATTCTTTTTTAATCAACTACTACATTTCTAAGAATACTACGTTACTCCCATCTTGTTTCATTATCTATTGTTTTCTTTAGATTGCATAAAAATGAATGTGGGCGACACACATATCCTGACCAACCTGTTGGAGGATGCAGTTGTGACATCCTTTCAACGATACTTGCTGATCCTGCTTTATTAAAAAGAAAAAAGGTGTTTCCTCTTTATAAAAGCACCACTGCATCATGTTTTTCCATAATTTACCTTTTTACTAAAATTTCTAAAACAAATGGACAAAATTACTACCTCAAAATACTAGATGAAATCAAGCCACTATCTAAAGCTTTCTTAGCATCAGACCAATGGTCTGTAACAGCAATTAATTATACTTATGTGGCCAATATTTATTTTTTTTCACTTTGATTCATTTCTTTTTATTAATGTTTCTTTTGTTTTGTTTCTCATTTTAAGCAGAAATAGTGAGTACTAGAATACACACTTTCACTCCAATTTCAATTTCTCTGGCAGTCATAATTCAACAGCCAAAGGGAGGGTCATTGGAGTGTGGAGATTAAAATTATTAATAAGGTATTGAAGTATTTTTTTTCACAAATGATTATTATTACAAAATTTATGTGGTTGAATGGTTTTCCGCAAACCAAAAAAATAAAAACTTTCCATTTAAAAAGGTGGATCATAAGGGTATAAGAACATGTAAATGAATGTTAAGTATGTGGCGATGTGACATGCAGACGACATCCTCAAGTGTCTATGTTGGCAGTACATGTGAGTGTCGGGTGCTGTACATGGGGTTAACAGAGGTAACAGGCCTATATATAAAGCTATTTTTAGGCAGGTTCACCTTAAATGTACCATACATCCTGAGTCTACACCAAGTTACTAATCTCCAGAGCAGGCCAGCTGCCAGTTCACACCTCTTTAAAGACACATGACCAGTCTATCAAGTACAAACGTCTTGCTCTAAAGGTAACACTACACACATTTTTCTTTAACCATCCTTCCTTTTAACAGTGTAGCCATGTTCCCTGCGTTTTCATTAAAAAATTAAAATGAACCAATTCCCCACCTAAATTTTGAGCTTTCCTTAAACTTCTAGCCCTAGTGTTAACCCAAGCCATCTTACGTGTATAATATTTTCATAATACCTTCTAAATGTTTTGAGTTTGTATGAGTTTATATAATTTTGTTATTTATATTTATTTAGTTTGAGCAATTTTACCATGTACAAAAATGTAGAGCTATGGGACAGATAGGTCAGCCTTTATAATGCAATTCTGTGATTTGTAATGAGTATTGTCTGATTAACATTTTTATGGCCTCTATTGTAACCAGTGGCAAACCATCACTAGTGGTGCTTTTAATCAGAGCCATACTGTTCTCGCCACAACACAATCAATTGAAATTGATACATAAAGCCCCAATTAATACCAAACTTTGCTGCTGTCTCATCACTTTACACCCAGAGACACAATTTAATAAGTGTTACATCACCTCAGATACAACAACTGCAGTGTGCCACAGTCCACAAACAGAATATGTAGAAACTTGGTACATCTTAGCTACTGTTTTTTGAACATGATTCCATGCCATTGTCTTTAAGAGACAATATGAATTTTGTATTTATTTGAAGATAATTGTTAATAACCCAATAGCCTATTGTGATGGTAATGATCTGTGAATAAAACAAGACCTACACATTAACACTGAATTATTGGCTCTCGCTTACTGTGGAAGTCGCTTATTCAGTACCATTTCACAGAAAAACAACACAAAATGAAAAACGTAAATAAAGAAAACAGAAACAAAAGAGTAATTTGGATGAAAATTGTCAAGACCAAGGTAGTTGCTCGCTGTTTAACAATAAAATTTGTGCTAGAATTTATAAGGTATAACCACAATGTCATGCATTTGTATATTACAGTGGTTTTCTAATTAATTTAAAGCAGGAGATGTAGCTGGGAGTGGCAACTAAAGAAAGGTTTGTGTAGTGTATTGTCAATAGTACTGAGAGAAAAGCCAATAATGAAGTGGAAATGTTTCACTTTGACTGCCAATAAAATAAAATAAAAGGCTTGCTATCAGGAATAGGTTTGATCAGACAGAGGTGGTGGAACCTGGCTGAAGTGTCTATCACCTTTAACTGAGTGGCTGTCCGCTTTGAGCTGTACTGATGTTTGCTGCTGTCAGTCATATGCGCTGTCTGCACCAGCATTATGTGTCATTTGCCTTTTTTTATGTTATATAAAAAGAGATATTAGGAAGGTGGTAGGCCTGGGTGGTAAAGTTAAATCAATATCATGATGAATAGATGATGGTTCACATTTATAATATAACAAAGTTTATGCCTATAATGTTTTTGCCTCTTGAACATTTTGTGACATAACTGTTGATATTTTTATTTTATCTTTTTACTTGAGTATTATTTTATTGTATCCTATTTATATTTTATGTTATATAATGATTTGTCTTTGTCCCTTGTGTTGTTACTGTTTATTTATTTTATGACTTGTGTACAGCACTTTGGCTGACTTTACAGATTTTAAAGTGCTTTATAAATAAAGTTGGTATGGATGTAATAAGGGTACTTTTTTTTCGTTGGCATGACATAACACAAAAATGTTATGGTTGGATTTAGATCAAAATTCTCTGTAAAAGTTGGTAATGGGCCAAGGAACAAATGATTTGTTTTTGTGATCACTGTTTGGTTCCAAAGTGGAACTGTATTGCCTTAGTGGAGGTGTATATGCACTCTCCAAGTGCTTCTAGTTATTTATTTGTTCATTCACTCATTTGCAGGGCCAATACTTAGACACATACACTGACAAACAACCATTAACTCTCTCATTAATTCATCCATTACTGATTCGACCTATACATGTGTGTATTTGGATGGCGGGAGAAGGGTGAAGCAAACAAATTGTAACACAAGGAGATCACTGGCTAGGTGCTGCCAAATTTTCGTTTATTTATTTGCATGTAGTAAAATACTGGCAGCTGCTATGATACCTACATTGTTGCTTTAACTCTTAAAAATATGAAAATATATTTGACGTTGGTACAATAACTAAATATTGTATGTCAGCTGTTTCTTTTTTTTTATCAACTGCCCAGCCTTATATGAGAATGTGTGTTCTTGACGCATGGACAGATGCTTCAAGCAAAAAAAAGGTCCAACCTGATGCTCACTTGATGCACAACACATAAACGGCAACTTCAGACACAGGAGGATGCTGGTTAAAACTGATAATGGTTCAATGAAATGTACCTGCTACTCGTGTTTTTCTTGCTTTTGCTTTTCCTTTTCAAGCTCTCCCTCTCTTGGCTGCTGATGAAGGGTGGCATAGAGGCATAGCCATGTTCAGCTTCTGCAGGCAGATAAACAACACACAGTGGTCACATGTTTGCATATCAGGCATTGGTGAATATTAAAACCACAAGAGCAAGCAGGAACAAGGAAATAAGTGGAGACATTGGCCTTATCAAATACTTTTTATGCTCAAATGCAACCGGTGCAATGACTGGACAGGCTGCTATACGTTTTACTGTATTTGCGCCCCTCAGCCTGGACAATGATGTCATCTTGAACTGAAATAAACCCGCTAGCGAACCACAACAGAGGGGAAAGGAGGGGCTCCCATAAAAACAGTGTCTCCATGCACGTCTGACTGCATCTGACACACATGCATTATCATTTAATCACAGAAAAATCTGCAAATGCATAATGTGTGCATTTGCATACATGCAATTGTATGGCAAACATGGGCAATTTGCACATATTGAGTGGGAAGCGCATTGTGCTGTTCTGTTGTGAAATCCCTTTTGTGCTATTTTTGATGCAAACCACAGTAAATGAATAGGCAAACAGATCAGCAAACACACCATAGTAGGCTTTTGACTAGAGGTGTCATGACTTGGTAAGGGAAGCTATGCTGCAATTACAACACATCAACATTAATAGTGGTTTCTTTTAATTGACAAGACGGGCAACCACAATGTAAATGTCCCTATGGTGTAAAATGTAATGAAAATATTTAAATAACAAAGTAAAAGGGTGCATTCTGAAGACTGCAAATATGCTTTATGTGAAATTCCATGCCACAGAAAAATCTAGTAAGTAAAATAGTAATTACAACTAACATAACTAAAATTTCCAGATACAAAAAAATAGGATTTGGCAAGACATGCTCACATTAAATGGAGAAATGAGCTGCTATTCATTGTGAGATTTTCTGCTCCTTGTACAAAAATTACTTTCCCCTGTAACACCCCACTGTAAATGTATAGGACACTGTGGATTATTTACCTCTTTCTCTGCGGTCAAGGTATTCAGCAGCCTCAATCAACATCTGCAGCATTCCAACCGCCGCCATTTTCAACAATAACACTGATTATAATGAAACAATCCGATGAGGGGATCCCGTGGCTGTGCGCACAAGCTGCTTTAGGTCCAGCACTGGCTTTCCTCTTCCTTTCCTTCACTCAGGTGGCTTGCTTTTGGATTATTTTAAGGCGAGATGAGTCGGGGTGCTGCGATGCAACAAAACTGGCTATTTAAAAGTTAAATATTGGAACAGCTGGGCTTTAAAAGCTCTTGATAAAATAGAGGATTGATCCTAAGCTTTAAGTCAAGGTAAACGCTGATGCTTCTTAGCTACGGTTGTTTTGACCCCCTTTAAAAAAATAGTCGTCGTTCAGTGACAGTTTTTTGGTTGTTCTTCGACAAAAAAAATGCCCAAGCAGGTCGTTTCTTGTCATAAATTTCAAATGGTTGGCAGAGAGATGAAGATAGGTAAGGTTAGCTCGCATGAACAGTGGTCAAATGAACGCGCAAAATGTCACTAACTTGGTTGTTTATCAAAAAAATCTGCCTTTAAAAGCAGTAGCGCTGTTTTTTTGCGGTTTACAGAGACTTGCCTGAAGTGAAATGGATGAAAAAAACGAGCAAGAACTGAGGAACAGCGAGTGTTTATCAAACTGCTTCCAAAATAGTGGCTTGTTGATCTGAACGAACGACAGCTAACTACTGTACCACAAAGCTTCTGGCAGTAAGCATTTGATTGGATACTGGACATAACTACTCGGGTTCCTATTGGCTACTCTTCACGTCAATCATTCAAGAAGGGTTGGCGTTACTGCAACTGAAAGCCTTGGTCAGCCATTTTGGATCTGGAGAATAGCGAAAAATACATTCACTTCGTAGATAAAACCTCAACATAACTAGGTGAGCGCGCGGGTACAGTGGCACATGACAGGCGCGAAAATGAATGTTCAGAGTCGTTACGTAAGTTGACAGGTTTTTAGACGGCGCGTATGGATTTAAAGGAGTTTAGGGGAGCAAGAATGCAAAAACTGGGGTTATCTAGTACCTTCTCAACTAGCGCTTGTTAATATATAATGTTGACATAATGATTTAACAGATTTATTATACAATACTTTTGCATTTCTTCATTTAATCAGAACATTTTAGTAATAAATCATTACATTGTCGCTGTATGTGAATATAATCGGTGCTACGTAGATCCAAAATGGACTCTTTTCTGTGCCACATAGCCGCACGCAGTGATTGGTTGCTTTCTAATGACTTCGACAGCCATTGGTCGCCAGGGTCCACGAGTCCAGGTGACAACGCCCGCTCGTGACAGTAGACACGCCCCTTGGCCATGCTGTTTTGCGGTGTATGACAGCGATTTTGCTGCTGGGATGTTTGTCTGTTGTTTGTCGAGTTCAGGGATTGGCCAAATTCACATGCTCGCTTTTTATTGGTGTATGGGTCCCCCAATAAGAAAAAACCTTGTCCACGCATGCGTGCTACACAACTGGCTCTGGGAAACGTGATACTTTTCCATCAATGTTAGAAGTATTTTCATGAGAACTTAATACTTTCATGATTTAAATACGTTTGCATAAAAGTGTAAATAACATTTTCGTTTATCTTTTTAGTGTGGCGATAAACTATAGGCCTAATTACTATAAACATAATTGGTTTACAGCCATAAAATTTTGCTGGCCAATTACCAAACAGAAATTTACAGGTCAATGAAAAACGTTGTCTATAGTCAAGATAAGTTCTAAAACTATGTGGTTTACTTGAGAATAACAGTAATCTAACACTCCACAAAATGCTTAATATTATGAGTGGGGACTGTGGTTTATTGCAAGCAGTTTATATACACCTGTCAAACATTTAATAAAGAACAAATGCATCAAAAACTATAAGTAAAACAGAACATAAAATAGCACAAAGTCCACAAACGTGCGAGAAAACAGAGGTAAGATGTCCGGCAGCAAGACGAAGATACTTTCATGCAATGAAGTCCAGAGGTCTGTTGAATCCTCCTTTTCTGTTCATGTACTGCCTGCAAAAAATATAGGAAAACATTACATCACTGTTACCCTCGCAACACTTGCAGATTACATCATCGAGGACCAATGGGAGAGCGAGGATGTCTGCATAGAAACACCTGCAGAGGTGATTGGCTACAATAACACAACTTGATGCATGAAGTGCCTTGTGTGAGATGACTGACAAGTTGATGTTTTAACTCAGCAATTTTGCATTTTACCAAAGTTTAAACAATGTTATGACATATAGGTCTAATGGAACGTTTATTTTGGGAGGTATCATCACTATATAGAGAAGAATAAGCATGTATACATTTATAAAGTGTCTTCTCCCACCTGTATTTTCTCTTCATGGAGACATTGATAGCATAAGCATTTACCGATCCTTCATTTTTTTTCTTACCCTGTGAAAACAACAACTTTAGTGCCAGCCCTATATATAAGATAAAACATTACACAACCGTCTAGAAACATTGTGCAAACCAAGTTGATCTATGGCATAATATACTGTATATATCAGTGGTACTGCAGTATAAAAATCCCAAAACATGTCACTTGTTGAACTTGGACACATCTTCAGAGCATACAGTATACACAGCTGCACACACAGTTGAATTATTTACTGACAGTGTGGAAACAAAGTACTGTTCATGTTTAATTTTGTAAAAGATTGATTTTAAATCCTTGAGAGGCTACCTTATGGGAAATGCTGTTGTCATTATAATTGAAGCTGGTAAAATATTGCTTCTGTTTACTAAATATATTTTACAAGTTAATTTTGGTGTGGTGTACAACTGGTCCAGGTATACTCAAATTATTAGGTTTAGCTACAGAAATGAAGCTTTACTGTATGAATTACAGTGCTCCCCCTTGTGGCTGTGATGTTCAAAACAATTTTCTTACCTTGGTGGAATCAAATGAGCCAAATCCCATCAATTTCATCATCTCTATTTCCTCTTCGGTTTTGCCCTCCATGTCCTCAGCTAGTTAAGAAATAGATGACTAATGTTCACATTTTAGCTGCACACCCAAACACTGTATACCACAAACATTACCCTGGGTACCTGAGATCTGAATGGGCTTTGCTTGTTTTTCCTTCGCTTCTTTGCGATCATCGTCGCGTCTGTCCTTCTGTCTCAAAGGAGAAAGGGAAGAGGAACGATGACGTCGCAGAGGAGATCTGCAAAAGGGACAAGATGGCTGCATGATGCGTTATAATAATCTGGGTTTTCACAAACATTATTGCCTCTACACCCTCTCAGCATTTTATGTTTATAGTGAGGGATTTTCTATCTTTTCTTTTATATTTTTAAAGATGTAAATTGGTGTTAATGTGAGTAGCTTGGTCATGATACAGTTTTTCACATCCTGGTAGCTTGCCTTGCCATTCAGAGTAGTGACAAATCTGTTGAACCAGCCACACTGTGTGATAAAAGGGATTATTCACCAGAAACCAATGAAATAATCTTGCCTTGTATAGTAACAAGGCGAGATTTAACTAAAGGTCATATGTATTCAGATCATATTATATAAAAAAATCAATAAATATATAATAAAAAAATAATTTAAAAAATCAATCATTTGGGTATTTTTAAACTTGCACGGCAACTGAATCCTCATAAAACTAGCAAGTTCAGAAACTAACAACCTAAATTGGTTTGGGCCAATAGGGTACAGGCAGTTATGGGATTGTTTTTTGATGATGAAGCTAACATAAAAAGATTGCATTGCTCTGATAAAAGTACCTTGTGACAGGCAGCTGAGGCAAAGTTAATCAGTCTCATCCTTACCTGGAGCGCCTCCTGTGAGGAGACCGTGAGCGGCTTCTTCTTCTGTCTCTGTCTCGATCCCGAGAACGGGAGCGATCTCTGTCCCTTCTCCTTCGTTCTCTCTCACGAGAAGTGGAGCGGGAGCGCCTTCTCTCTGACAGTAGACCACAGAATTATTATTCTCCATTGAACGTCTGTAGTAACATATATACCTATACATAATTGCGTATTTCTCTTATACAATCAATGAGCTACGTTCTCTTTTAGAGAATATGTTATATATAGATATAGATTATTTTTTCTCCTTTTCTTAATAACAAAAGTTCCTAGAATCTCCAGTCCATTAAAAAAAAATATTAATGAATATACACTACTGGTCAAAAATGTTTTCACATCCCACATTCAAGATGTTCAAATCCAATTAATAGCTTCAAATGGTCCAAAGGGACCTGATTTATGACTTCTAGAGAGTCAGAGACCCTGAAACAAAATGGCTATCGCAGCATTCTGCAGTACCTTCTGGTGTGCACCTTGTTGGTCAGGCAAGATAATGATCCAAAACATAAGCCCAAGCTATGTCAGAACAAGATAAGCTTAAAAACAAGGAGTGGCCAGACTTAAACCCCGTCGACCTGGTTTAGGATGAACTGAACAGAAGAGTGAAAGAAAACCAAGCTACAAGTTCCACACATTTATAGGAACTTCTGTAACAGAGTTGGGACGAACTCTCTGAAGATCATTGATTTCTTTTGTAGAAAGAAAGGCCCAAAAGTGTCTTTTGCTTCTGCTAAAAATGACTACTTCAATAGAGTTCAACGTGCATGTTTCTGATCGTTGGTCTACACCGCTGAATGTTTAGCTGACTGGGGGTGGGGGGTGATTAAATTAGCTAAATGAGCATTAACACGTTTCTTGTAAGAATAAAAGCGTCAGACGTTTATATTGTGAGGAAATCGGGCGAAATACGGTGTTTAAACATCCAGTATAGAGGATATTTGCTTGATTCTGGTTCTAAAGTATCGACGTTTCCACTACAGCTATAAACACTGTCTTGTAGAGCGGCTTCTCACCTCGTCTCGGCGGCGTTCGGCTCCTGCTCCTGCCCATGGTCCCGAAAGGTGGACTACAGTCTACAAATGTTAAACAGGAGTCCGAAATTTAGATTAATATAAAAACGACCCTCAATTTACTGTTTCCTCAAGTGTGCTAGAAAATTGTTTTCTTCATGGACGCATTATTTCCGGTGACTTTAGAAGAATTTCCGGTTTGTGGTCTCCGAAACAGCGTCACCCACAGGCCAGGAGCCAAACAGCAACAGGTAAAGAAAAAATATTTGTGTTGTTTTCAACTAAAGCTAGCTGCAGGAGAATTTTTAACAATTGTGAATCAGTATGACATGGACCACTTTGTGAACTTTGGGTGTGCATTTATTTTAACAATTAGGCTACAGAGTATTAGGGCTATTTAAATGAGATGACAAATAAGCCATAGCCAGTTACTCAAAGAACTCAGACCTCATTATGTTTGCTGTAAAATTATAATAATGATTAAATTGCCTCACGAGATGAGGCTGGAACAACAACAAATAAAGTAAAGTAAATAAAACAAAACGTATTGCTACTTGTTGCTATTAAGGGTATTGCAATTATTGTAATTATTAAGAAATGTCACAAACTCTGGCTCAATGAGTGAGTGGCAAAGAGGGGAGACCACACAGAGATCAAAGTTTGTCATATATTTATTATTAACAAAAAGATCATGGTGAACGTGTAAGTCAGTAAGTGTGCAGTGTTTAAGTGCATGTGGTGTGTGAACATGTAGATAAACAGAAGAAGGTCAGCTGGAAGCCAGGGCATGTGGAGCAGAGAGAGGGAAGCCACAGCTCAAAGGCCTCCTCCAGGGGTGTTGCTCAAAGCCCAGGTACCTTGCCTTGCATTGATTACATCACTTGAAGGCATCCTTGTCCACCCAAGGTGTGTTCCAATGTTCATGTCCTTCCCAGGCAGGTGTCCTCCGTTTGGCTAACATGTGGCTAATTCACCAAAGATATATCAGTGGATCCTTCGCTGCTTTGCATTGGCCAAAATCATCCATAATGCACTGCAGATTTTTGAAAAAATGGCCGGGCATGTATTACTTTTAAAAGCTTATTTAGTAAGTTTGATATTATTATTTTTTTTAGGCCTGACTGCTGCCAGATTAGAGGATGATGAAGACTTGGACCTAAGGGTTTTTCTGGATCTCCTCAAACAACTGCTCTGCACTGTCCCTGAGAAGAGGATGATCCTCAGGGAGGCTCTGCAGCACCCATTTATAACCAGAGAACATCTGATCAACCCAGGCCCTAACCCTGAAGGACTCTACACCTGCTCCTGGAGACGATACTTAAAACTTAAAAGGATCCAGTGAAGAACAACCCACAGCCTTCTGCAGCAGCACCTGAGTGGCAAGTCTCCTTTCTGGAGTTTGCTCAAAAGTAATGAGAGCATCAATACAAAGGACCAGTGTGATGATACTGAAGAGGACAGCTGAACAAGACCTACTGAGTGCATTGATGTCAAAGAAGAAAAAGAAATTGATTACCCAGAGTGCATCACACATCCTCAGGCCATAATGTGCTCTGGGCCACCTCATCTGAAACACAAGGGTCACCTTTACTTTAAACTTTATCCGAGTTTCATGTTGATGGAGCAAAAAATAAACAGCAACAATAAAAAAACAATATAAAAAAATAATCAAATGCACTTTACTTTATGGATGTTTGATATGTGGTGCGAACACAATTTATTTTTCATTTAAGGGAAAATTATGTGTTGTTGTTTCTTATTTTGTCATTGTATTGTCACACAAAAGGTGTATTAGGCTCATGACTGTATCCCAAATTAGCAGTGGTGGACAAAGTACTCAAAAGCTGTACTCATGTAAAAGTACTGTTACTTCAAAAAATAATATTACTCAAGTATAAGTAAAAGTATCCAACAAAAATTTTACTTCAGTAAAAGTAAAAAAGTATTGAGTATACAATTTAATTAGTAAAAAAGTACATTTTAATGTTTTTTTAAATGCTTCTTCTTTCCCCCAAGTTTCAAACCCTGAACCTTCTAATTCTAAGTCAGTTGTGCTCCCCACTTTACTTAAGTAAAAGTAAAATCATCCAAATTTTAAGTAAAAGTGTGTTCTACAAAATGTACTCAGAAAGTAATTTTTCTTCCAAAAATTTACTTAAGTAATTTACTTGAGTAAAAGTATCTAGTTACTGTCCACCACTGCGAATAGGTAGTGGCTACATACATAAAGTCACCAAATTATGATGTCATCTATTAAATTTTACTTTTCAACCACATTTTGCAAAACATACTTTTAATTTTTCTTTAGTAATTTCTCAAGGGACAATTATTCTTCTACTCAAAAAATAGTAAAAATATAGATAGTTTTTTTTTACCTTAATAGCAAAGAGAGTAGTAATATTAGTAGTGGAATTTGGGGTAGCATTAGTCATGGTTGTATTGCTAGTAGTAGCAGGTTAATATAGTACTGGTCCAAGTAGCAATGAGTACTTTCCACTTAAATAAACTTTACAGTCAGTACATTTTTACTTTTAAGTATCATGTTTGTTAGTTATCACTAGTTTTACTGTTTACTCATTATTGTTATTGTTGAGTATTGTTATTATAAAGTAGTTGTACCTTTAATTGAGTACAAATTGTATTTATTTATTTTATTTTATTGTTTTTGTAATCTAGAAATGTCATATTTAGTCTCCTTGTAAAAATCAGTGGGAAAATTGCTAGCATCTTTGGTCCTGCCAGGTTGTAAAGATAATAAGACAGTAAACAGACAGACTCAAGATGTCTTTTTAAATCAAACTTGAGCTTTAATGAATGGTACATGGAAACCTTGCAACACTCACTTATACATTCCTAATAGAAAATAAATAAATTAAAAGTCATGAGCAAACATCACACGTCAGCATTTCATAAACAGCTATTGGTAATTTGAACACAAAACGACTGTTAAAAGAGGTATTTTGCACACATACGTTGGAAGTAAAATGAGTGGAATGTTTAGTACCGTCAGTAGTATCTTCTGTTACTGGGAATTGCATTGACAAGCAACAAGATCTCTTTGTCATATTTTTGGTAATACATTAGCATTCAAAGCGTGAAGTGATTTTAGTGAGAGCCAGTGTAAATTGTTGGTTACACCGATCAAGCATAACATTATCACTTTACCTGTCAGTGGTCATAATGTTATGCCAGATTGGTGTACATATTTTCCTTACATTTTCCCTGCTGTTATAACATTAAATAGCTGATCATTTTACCCACAAAACTGGCATTCAAATTGAAAAAGAGCACAATCAGTAGCTATGACTATTCGGCCTCTGTGCCCGAGAAGTTACATACCTGCAACATCTATTATTGAACAAAACCATGACAAAGATGATTAACAAAATGTTCTACCATGTCAATATACATATGTCAAAGTGGTTATACATGGACACAGGTGCATAATTCAATGGTGTTCTGTAAATTTGCTAAAAAAAAAAAATAAAAAAAAAAGTGAATGAGAAGAAGTGCACAGGATCATACTACCAATCCCAATAGTCAAAACCAAACATCTTATTATGGCTATACAGTGAAAATGACCAAAGCAAGACTGACATTGGTGAGGAAATGTGTTAAACTGTTGTGTCCAGCCTTAGGTCAAATAGTAAAATGTGAAACGGCTTTTTCCAGTGTTTCGACAAGTGTTAGAGTTAATTTTGCATGAGTGTACTGGATTTGGATGCACCATTTGCTCAAACACTGAAGAAATGTTTCACAGTAGTATTTAACCAAGGGACTGCATCAAAACCATCTCAAGTCTCGACCTTCTCCTTCTGCTTTTTGCTCTTTTTCAGGAAAGATGGCGGCTTGAACTTCTTTTTCTTCTTGGAGGGGGACTTGGACGGCGATCCCTCGGGGGTGTTGCCTTGTGGTTTGGCCGGCGGTGAAGCGGGGGTCGTGGAGGTGTCGTTGGTGGAAAGAGCTTTCATTCCTTTCTCCAACTCCTCTGTCGTCTGCTTCTCCTCCTCTCCGCCATTTTGGATCACCTGCTCGTCAGTCTTGGGTTCTTCTGAAGGTAGCATAACAGAAATTTAGCATTTAAAGACACTGGAATCTGGTGGGTTTGTAAAGCTATAGTAGCTAAGCAATAGTAACTACAAAGACATTGAATATGTAGGTGTATGTGTATAATCTTCTTTCCTTTTAGCTTTTTCCTTCTGGGCTCGCCACAGCCTATCATTTGCAGCCTAACTTGCAGTGATTCACATTTTGATTTGGCATAGGACCCCGCGTGGCAGGATTGTATAAGTGTATAAATAATATACCAGTTATATTATACTGCATGCTTTAAAGGAGACCAATTACATGTAAGAGCCACCAGTCACCATGGCACTAACATACACACACACACACACACACAGACACACACACACACACAGCCATTATGGACATTTTGCCATTGTTATGGGTTCTGGTCTCTAGAGGCCACTCATGGTGAAGCATCCAGCAGTATGATACCTTCCTGTAAACTCTAGATCAATGGTTCCTAATCTGTGGTACGGATATCCACAGGGGTACGCAAAAAGGCATAGGGGGTACATGAAAGAATTTTTAAAACATGATTTGGAAACAGCCTCATTATATTTTGAAACTGGAATATAAATAAACATACAGTCTGAGATGCCTTCTCACAAAAAAACACATACCCTATGGTGTTTGGTAATGTTCTATAGACTAATGCTTGGTAGTTTTCTTCCTTTTTAAAACGTGAACTCAAAATGCTGGTCATTCATTAATAAAGGGTTTAATTTGGTGAGAAATAATTCACTTTAAGAGATTTTATTTGATGTGTGCTCTGCTTACAGACACAAGTGCGCGGGAGTAGGGGGGCATCTGGCTGGAGGTCAAATGTCTAGAGGGGTACATGACTGTGAAAAGTTTGGGAACCACTGTTCTAGATAATCCCACTTATTATTCTTCCAACACCCTCAAATGACCTATACCAACTATTCTGCCCTAAGAATATCACAAACAGACAGACAAACTCTAAATAATTGACACTTTGATAAATTCATGTTCATACAAATGAATTATATCAAGGAGCAACAAACAACAAAGCTCTTTCTCATGTTGGACATTTCTAATTCCCATCTGGGAACGTGTGTGGCAGCTGCTACATAAATAACAAATGTAGTGTCTCCTAGCTGGTCTGATTAGGTCCCAATTTATTTATTTTTTTTTTATTGTGACCCACTTTTCTTTTTAGATTTTTATTTTTATTTTTTTACAAACCACTTTTTACAGTTTTTTCTTTTTAGTTACTTTTTTTTTTTACAACCTTTACAGCACTTGTGTTTTAAAATCAGCATCTCATACATCTCATATACTATATTCTTTTTTGTCACCACTGTGTTAAAATGTCCTCCATGAAAAGAGCCCATGCAACAAAACCTTAGCACCCATCGCCTCCATATGCAGTCATTCATTTGTAAACCACAAATTCAATGGTTGCATAGTTTATGTTCATGCAGTAAAAGACCATAAATCTTTGCACATTAGATTTATAGACTGATTAGAGTTTTCTTGGATTAAAATCATGCTGCAGACTCATGCAGGCTGGCAGTGGGAGCTCTGCCAAGCCTCACCTGACAGAGGGGACTGGCTGGGAGAGAGTCCCTTTGTGGGGGAGGTTGCAGGGGAAGACTCAACCTCCTCCCCTACTCACATGGGACAGACAGAGACAGACAGATACAGTGAAGCTTTAGCTGTATGTGGTTAGTTTTGCAAGACAACAACGTGAAATCCACACAACAAGTACACATAAAGACAGCTTTGTTGCCCTGTGAGTAATTAAGAAGCTATATAATGCTTTGTTAGGCTTTTAAATTTTTTTTGCATTAGTATTTTACATTTTATAACTTAAAATAATGTACATGTATGAAAAAACGTCTTTTTTGACTTTGCAGAGAACACTTGCATTAGGTGTCTGATGCCCCCTGCTGGCAACAGTGGGGACTGGACAGAGCATAAAATGGCTAATTAGCACAGTTATTAACAACATGACATCAATAGATAAATGAGCTTATTGTTTTGTAGTGACGCCAATTTAAGCACTGAAATGATCAGAGCGAGTCCGGTGACAGTGTATGGGCTTTCGAAATGCGCAGAAGCACTTCCTGGTTTCATGTGTCTACATAGAACTGTGAGACCTAGTGTTTTCAGCTCTAGAGAAGGGCAGCACCTCAGCGTACAGGATTACTCAAACATGTGTGAAAGAAACAAAATACTACTCCAGCTATGTTTTGAGGTGGAAACAACATACAACCAAAAAGTAAATTTAGTGTAATAGGGGACCTTTAAACTATAAAAATCCTAATAAATTGAAAATTCGATCAAATGAGTAAAAATTACAGCAACAACACAGAGAAACCACTGCTGCATGATCATGAAATATTCATACACCAACATGGCTCTTTTAAAACTATGCAGAATAACAGAGAAAGCAAATACATACAGTATTACATAGTCGTATATTAGCAAGTAAATCATGCAGCATTATAAATTAAAATGAAAAAATAACAAAATTTGAGAATCCGTTACAATGGTCCTTTTCAAAGTTTGCTGCAAGGCTGTGTACATTTTGATATAATTTCACATTATTGTATATTTTCCTGAAAAACTTTGCTGAAAACTAAAGAAATTAAACTCTTGCAATAGAAGTATTTTTTGTATCTAAAGGAGTACTACCTTATTGCATATTTTATAATTAAGTTGGCCAACTGTGTGTCTATAATGAGGCCATGACAAAAAAACATGATTTTAAACCTAAAATCAAAATATGTTACTTACTTACTACTTTACTTTTACTTTAATACTGTACTTTAAACAAACTCATAAGTAAAAGTATGCCTTGTAAAATTTACTTAAGTACAGATACATGAAAATTGTACTTAAGTAAAGTAATTAAGTACTTTTTCTTTGTTACATTCCACCACTGGACGTACTTTTTTGAACTAAATGAGGAACTGCTCTCCACTAATACTTTGGTTTCCAGTAAGGGCCAAAATGTTTGCCAAAAGGACTTTAATTCTCTTCAGTTCCATTTAACTTTGCTAAATGCCATGGGAAGATCTACTTGTTTGGTTAAATTTATTTATATTTACTTCAGCATATATCCAGGACAACAATCTAGAGTTTAACCTGTAGCAATCATAGTAGTAACATTATTTTTCATACCATTGGTGCCGGAGTGCTGTTTCTTCTGCACCTCCTGGCGGTACTCCTCCAGCTCCTGGTCTGTGAGCTGGTTAAAGGGATTTGGAGGTTCTGGTTCCGGAGGGAGGTGGGGTGGACTTTCTGGAGACTACAGCACAAAAAAACAGATTTTTAATACTGCAGTTTATGAGTTACTGTAAATATGAGTGTACAGTAGTTTTACCGGAGGACTATCTTCATTTATGACGCTGGCGAGGACTTGCGACTGTGGGCCTGCTGTCTTCATGTCCTGGCGATTTTGCTGTCGGATCTGGGGAAAAATAGATCAATAGATCAGAAGAGACACGTTGCAAAAATGGTATAAAATAAGACATATAATTTGCTATCACCACTGAAAGATTAATGACCTTGTTTCGTGTCTCGATCACCTCCTGTGGGTTGGTGAAAAGAGGCACAAACTGGTTGGGGTTTTCGATTTTGATGGACATGCTGCCAGCTTGGTTCACCTCATCTGTCTTCATCCACTGAAAGGAAAACAGCAGGAGGGATATTTTACTTTAAAGAAGCAATATTATGGTTTTTTTCAGGCTTTTTGATACCTTTGCATTAGTATTTCACACTGTAAAATTTAAAATAATGTATATGTATGGAAAATGCCTTCTTTTGAGGAGGGGTTACTTTGACTTTACAAAGAACACTTGGATTAGAAGTCTGAGGCCCCTGCTGGCAACGGTGGGGACTGGACAGACCATAAACTGGCTCTTAGCAACATGAGGCTAACAGATGGCAGGTTAAGCGCTGAAATGATCAGAATGAGTCAGGTGACTGTCTATGGGCTTTAGAAACGAGCAGGAGCACTCAAGTGCCAACGTAGACAGGGTTACTCAAACATGCGTGAATAAAACACAATATTACTCCAGGTAAGTTTTGGAGGTGTAAACAACATTATAACATGGATAAAAGCTCAAAAAAGTTGACTTAGCATAATAGCTGACCCTTAAATTAGAGCTACACTACATATGATTGCAATATTAATGTGCAAAAAAAATAAATTAAAAAAAGCTTTGTGTACCTCAGTAATGCTACAATATCATGAAGTTTTGATGAAATAATATTAAAATACTTCAAAAAATAATATTTACTTTGATAAACAGGTACATTTTATTTTTTAAAAGCATGCTTACTTGCCATCATGTCTTAATACTGTACAAACATTTGCACAGTATCGCATACAACAGTGAACGTTGCATGTCAACCAAATCTAGTTGCATTAGATTGCTATGAGAAAAACGGACTGTATCTGCATTTCAATATCTGTCATACTGTAAATTGCTTATTGCTATTTGTCTCTGAGACTGTTATTAATATGCATCTCATGGCCAGTAGAGGGCAGCCCGTGCACTGCAGTAGTTGTGATCTGTGAGCAGTGGGCTTCCCCCTGCAATGCAGAGAGAGGAGCATGGGAGGGCTGAGCTGCACTGAAATTCAAAGGCAAAGTCAAGCCCCTCCCACTGATGTAACATAGCCTCCACACAGTGTTTCTGTCAGAGGTAACCACTGCAGACAAAAACATCTGCCCCCATCATTAAATACATAAAAACACGAGAGATTATCCCGACTGTTAATAGCATTGTAGTGTTCAACACCAGTCTTGACATTTAGACGGGCTTCAAACTTATTTTTGCTCAGTTTTTCCCAGACATTAGGATTAGCAAAGACCAAAAGTGATTCAATGTTTGTAAACAACATGGCTGCATGTATAATATATAGCACAATACATTATGCAGTGATACATTTACAAATTAGCAATTGAATATCGGAAATGAATTTACAAGTCTGTTTTGGCAACACTAGTGATGTTGTATGTTTTAGATCCAGTGGGAATGAGAAAAGACAGAAGGCAGAGCTAAAGGTGGCAGAGCTGTGGAAGCTGAGCTGCTCTGTGGGAGTGAGGAGGATGGACAGGATTAGGAAGGAGTCCATCAGAGGGACAGCTCAGGTTAGATGTTTTGGAGATAAAGTCAGAGACATGAGACTGAGATGTACTGAGGAGGGATAGTGAATATATACTGGTGAAAGGATACTGGGATAGAGCTGCCAGGTAGGAGGCTTAGAGCAGTGTTTCCCAACCAAGGGTCCGGGGACCCCTAGGGGTAAGTGAGCACATTAGAGGGATACATGGAGTTATGTGACCATTTATAGCACTTTTATACATTTGGGTTTAAAAAACTAAAATAAACTTAAATCAGGACTAACCCAGGACTAAAGAGAGGGTTGGGACACTAAAGAAAGACAAAACCAGGTCTAAAACCAGATATAAAACCAGAACTAAACCAGGAATTTACCAGGACTATAGAGAGGGATGGGACACTAAAGAAGTACAAAACAGGGACTAAACCAGGTCTAAAACTAGAACTAAACCAAGACTAAACCAGGACTAAACCTGGTCTAAAACCTGAACTAAACCAGGGCTAAACAAAGACTAAACCAGGAGAAAAAAAAAACAGAACTAAACTAAGACTAAATTAGGACTAAAATAGCAACAAACCAGGTTTAAACCAGAACTAAACTAGGTCTAAACAAATTCTAAACCAGGTCAAACCAGGACTAAACCATGTCTAAAACCAGAACTAAACTAAGACTAAACTTAGACTAAACCAGGATTAAGCCAAGACTAAATCAGGTCCTGGGGGAACACAAAACCAAAAAGGTTGGGAACCACAGGCCTAGAGGAAGACCAAAGTGGATTTATAGATGTAGTGAAATAGGATATGAAGTGTGAGAGGATGCAGAGGAGAGGGTTAGATGGAGGCAGGAGCCAAAAGAAACAGAAGAAGCAATTAGTACTATACAAGCTAAAGGCTTCCTTCTAAAGGTTACCAAATTCTGATGTTATGTAGGAAAGTATTTCCGTAAACATGGCTAAACACAAGAGTTTGCAAGTGTATGCTGAGGTCAAATTTACTGAACACCACAAATCTAATCTAATCTTAATTTAATACGTTAACTTTTGCAAATACAAGAATGAATTAGGCCCTGGAATATCTTTCTGGATCAATTAAGTCAAATCTGCGATACTCTAATTTAAACCAGGACTTCTTAATCATTTTGACGCACCACAATTTGATTTAAGATTCTAGTTGGATTATTTAGAAAAGTAAGAGTATATACTGTATCTGGCACTGGGAAGACTAAACATTACTGTGATACAAGACAGTGATATTGTGATTGTATCTCTTACCACAGTGCGCTGGTGTCCTGGGCTGGCCTGGTCTTGGCTCACTTTCTGGTAGGTGTTGGGAGTGTTGAGCCACCGTGTCCTCTCCTGCTGCTGCCGCTGGGAGAACGGGTGCTGCCTCAGAGCTGGGTGTCCTCCGTCTTCATCGAACGGGTAGAAGGCTGTGACAGTGGCAGGCACCTCCACATCCCGCCGTGTTCGGGACCTCTCCAGCAGCAGGGGGAAGCGGTAGGTGTAGCCAGTACGGTAGCCCTAAAGGAGACACACCAACATATGTACAAAAGTGTGAGAGAGAACTAAAAAAAAATGGCTTAATACATTGTTGCTACACAAGAAAATCATAGTTTCATTAAAATACAGAATAAATGAATAAAAATACAGATCTGACAAAACACTGAGCAAAAGGGAAATGTTTTGCAAAAAGATCATATTATCACACAATATACTCTAGATCTACAAAATCAAGATTTTAATTTTTAGTTTAGATTGGATTAAACACTTCTAGGTAAACAAAAAAATGTGTTAAAGTGGCGCAAAGAAGTGAATTTCTCTTGGCCCCACAGTAATGGAAACATGAGCAGGTTTTGGGGCTACCCATTCCAAGACATCCTGTACTGACACGTCCCGAACTGTTCTCCCAGTAGAAAATCGCCTCTTGTGCCAGTCCCAAGCCCGGATAAATGTCAAATTTATATGTGCATTACTGCATGTTAATAGGCTGATGATTTAAGCTTTAATTGATTCTTTTAATTGATTCAAATACTTGCTACTCTTACTCTTGTACTGCTTTGTATTATCCTCCGTCATCTCCTGCTAATCCACCACTTACATTTTTTGACCACAGTAAGGCTTTTATGCTTTTATTATGAAGAACAAACAGGAAACAGCATATTGGTCACTATAATTACTGGCAAGCCTCCTCTCAGGCCTGTGTGACTCAGCAAATCCATTAAAAGCCTCACCAGGTTATCCAGGGTCCTCATCAGGGCCTCGAACTCGTGCTCCCCGGTGCGACTCTTGTGCATGAGGCCAAAGGTAGACCCAGCCCAGCCCACCGTCCCGGCTGCAGCGGGTTTGTGAGCGGAGCGGTCCAACATGATCAGGTTCTGCTCACCTCCAGAACAACACAATGCCGACACCTGCAAAAGAAAGCAAATGTAGAAGAAATACAAATGACAAATCAGATAAGGTGAGAAGGACCAAAGTATAAGCCAAGACCTCAGAGTTTGCTAAAGTTTGCACGTTTAACTTTTAGAATTACACAATATTAAGCAAGAAATAAAGCTTTAATAAATATATAATTAACAACAATTTAATAAATAAACAGTTTATAGATACTGGATTACCACTGATGGTTATAATTTTGCACTGATTTACACAAGCTTATTACTAAGAAATAATCATTAATACTATTGTTTATAAATGTTGAAGTAAAGCCTTGTAAATAATCAATAACTGGTTACTTATACTTAATTAATACTTAAAAGTGTGAGTTATTCTATAGACTAAGACAGTGGTTCTCAACTGGTTGGTCGGGACCCAAAAGTGGGTCACAGAACTGTTTTCAATGGGTCGTGGGTCTTTGTCAGGGCAAAAAAAAGAAAGTTTAATTTTTAAAAATAAATCATCCATTTACACTCCTTAACAGTAGGTGGCAGTGTGGGACATATAGAATAGAATGATATAAAAGAAACTCAACCAGAGGAAAAAAGTTACTGTTATACCTAAGGTTGATGTGAGTACTACCTAATTTTTGTCAATACCTTCTCATTTTCCTGAAATCTCTCTTAATTTTCCTCAATATCTTTTTTATTTGGGTCGCGGCTTGTCATTATTGAGTGTTGGTGCGTCCCGAAGCTAGATCATTTGAGAACCACTGGACTAAGACATTTAAAGTGAAAGCATCCAAACTTTTACTCCTTTATTTAAGAAAAACTGTTTAATTATTAACTGTCCTCTGTCCAGGGTGTACCCCGGCTAAGGATTAGAGTTGCTGGGATAGGCTCCAGTCACCTATGACCCAGGGAATAAGCAGAAATGAAAAAATGAATGAATGTTTAATTATCTTTGATTGATCATTTGTTGGTCTATAGCACTTGTCAACACTGAATTACTCAACACTGGCTATATCTAGTTACATAGAGAAATAAAAGAATAAAAACAAACAGAGAAAAAGGAAGCAAAGCAAAACACAGATCAATATAGTCAAAGTATTTATGTTATGTTTTACAAGGCAGAGATAATTGTGGCATGGTCTAACCTTAAATACAACTGTAGATGCTTAAGGGCAGGCTAAATGTATATTTGATGTAATTGTACTTTGCTGTGGCGAAATGATCTAGTTTTACATTGTTTTTTAAGAAATAAAAGCAGGAAAAAAGTTGTGGGACCAGCACCAAGACAGAGAAAACATTGTGTAGTGTCCCTTTAAGTAAAGTGCTGTGATTGCATGCGTTGGAGTGTGTGAAGGACAGTGAGTACTTCATGTAAATGCAGTAAATGCAAATACTGTGTGTGTTTCAACTGTACTGCAGAATACAGACCTGCACTGCAGTAAAACACACAAGTGTTAATGCCAAACTGCAGTCGTTAAAATGTAGAGTCATCAGTCTCTGAAAAATGTGACTGAAACTAGAGCTGCACCGTGTATCAAACATTTATCACCGTCACAGTAGCATACATCTCTAAAAACTGCTAAAACTGCAGTAATCGGAGCTGCACATTTATCTTTGCATATCTACATTTTAGTTTGGGATTGTTCAGGAACTTTACAGATGTTAGGCTGTCGCATTTGTATTTTGTATTGTCAAGTACTCCTTTATACCCTAACTTCTATAGTAGTGGTAATAGTTGTGGTAGTAATAATAGTTGTGGTAATAATAGGAGTAGCATAAGTAGTAGTAGCAGTGCAAAGAGCAGTAATAGTAGTAGCATTAAGTGGTGGAATATAACAAAGTTACTTTACTTGAGTGAATTTGAAGGGGTACTTTTACTTCACTATATTTTAGAGCAAGTATCTATACTTTTTACTCTTCTACTTTTATGACTTGGTTTGAAGTAAAAAGTACTTTGTGTTTGGTTTAAAACCATGTTTTTGCCATGTCCTCAGTGCAGACACACAGTACCTAAGTACACAAGATGCAGCAAAAGTAGTACTCACTAAAAACATGAAAATACAGACAGGAGACCTAACGGACAGAACCATTAGTTAGCAGCACTGTTTTTCAGCAAATTCCCTTGCATTTAACACATTCTTTAATTAAATAAAAAATCAACAAACTACTGGACTTACTTCAGTTTTTTCTGGTTGGTGGTGAACCTGGTTGGTGTTAGCTCCTAAAAACTGAAGTAAGTCAAGTAGTTGTTGATTTAATTTTTTGATTTATTGAATCTGCCTGGATGTCTCAGCATCTACATGGTTTTACCTCCAATATTATGCAAAATACTTTTACTTTTTTAATCAGAAGTACATTAAAAGTAATTACCTTTATACTGTCATTGAAATAGATATTTTTATGTGATACTTTTACTTTAAGTTTTTTAAATTCTTTTAATTTTTGCTCCTTTATCTGTACTTAAAAGTATTGTAAGCAGGATGCACTGGTTTGAAAACAACACTGCAATCTAAATCAAAACAGTGGTCTCTTTTCTGATTGGATGATCGGCAATACAGTTATAGAACCAAAACAAAAAATGTAAACAAAAACAACTTGGCCATTATGTAAAACTTTTTTTTTTTCATAAATAACTCAACTGTACCATTGTTATCAGTAAAACAAATTTTTGATTTAAACATGTTTACCTTATATCTTGGCGCACACGTGGGTCATTTATGAAAAATAACAAATATATACTGCACATAGCACCTTTAAGTAAAGAAACTGAGTACTTCCTCCACCACTGGTAGCACAGTAGTAGTAATTATGGTGGTAGTCGTCCACAAATAGAAAAAATATAACACACGTATACTTTAAATTGTACCTGTATTTGACAAGCAGCCTGTATGTGATAGATGGAGTAGAAAGCCTCCTCCACTGACTCCCCCAGAGCCACAATGCCATGGTTTCTCAGCACAAGCACCTAAAGAACAATATCAAATTTAATTCATGTCGCATAAACATCTTCAGTTTAGTTTAGCTGTAGGTTATTGGTTGCAATGACCTTGCAGGTGGGTCCCAGCCTTTTCTGCAGCTCCACACGTTCCTCCTCCTGCTCCATCACCCCATTATAATCGTAATAAGCCACTTCACCGACCAACAAAGCTTCATGTGAGAGAGGCAGGAGGCCAGACTTCATATTCGACACCTAGCAACAGTTTACTGGGAGTCAATACAGTTCTCATTGTAAACCAAAAAGTTAGGTGTAACAAATTTGTTTAGTTCATAGATCCCAAAACCATTTAAAACACTTATAATATACACAATTGTGCTTCTTTTTAAGCAGTGCTTAGTTTGTCCTCTCTGGGCAGCTGTAGGAACATGAAGTAACAGAACTTCTACTGGGTTTTGTAGTGTTATAAATGTCAAATCTTCCAACGTGAACAACTGTATTCATTAAACAAAACACTGCTACATTGTATAAACCATCTACTGCACTATTCTTCCTTAAAGTAGAATATCTTGTCTCACCGCTGCTGTGGCTGGAGTCTGGATGTGCAGCAGACAGCGGACGTCCGGTCGGGCTGAATAAATGGCTGAATGTAGACTAAATTTCTCCATATCCACTCCCAGGTTTGTACTACCCTTCTCCACCACTTCACCGAGGATGTTCACTTTCACCTGCGAACAGAGGTGGACAGGAACAAAGTAAATTTACTGTACTTAAGTATAGTTTTTGAGAATCTGTACTTTACTTGAGTAGTATTTTTAGGGGTAACTTACTACTTTTACGCCACTACATCTATAAGATAAATATACTCTCTTTACTCCACTACATTTCTAAAAAAGCAAAAGTAATTTGACTTAAAACCAAAAGGCAACTGACACATCCTAAAGATAAACATTTACTACATGTTACTACTCATATTTGCTCTCAGGAACTAAAAAAAACCTCTGGAAACAATCTGGAAGTGATTTGGCTTTTGCTTTAAACATTATTTTCATGATTCTATAATAAACCAATTTGAAAATAATTGATTAGTATGATCAAAATACCCAGCCTTATTTATAATACGTATGGGTCATTTTTGCTATAGAACAATCTTATCTATTATGGTTTTATAAGTTGATCCTCACATTTTCAAACTAAAATGTATTTTATTAAAATTTTTGGACCTGCATATTTGAGACTTAAATGTAGTAGAAATTTTACCCAAAATTCTCGACTGCACTCATTTGAAATACCTTGTGGAATTTTTTTTTTTTTTTTTTTTTTTTTTAAAGTATTTTTGAAAGCACATACTCCAGTATTTTAATTTAAGTAAAAATCTGACTTGTATTGGAATAATATTTGACCTGGAGGATCTATATTTTTACTCAAGTAATGAAGATGAGTACTTTGTCCACCAATGCCTGTGAACCACACACAACAATATTGGAAGTATGAGAAGTACTTAAGATATACAGTACATCTATTATGTATGTACAGAGTAGTACTGACCAGACTGGAGCCGGTCACTTCACTGTAGGCCAGGCCATCGGGAAGCACCAAGAAGTGTTCCTGCTCCTTGCTCACACGCAGCTAAAGAGGGAAGACAGGCAAAAGATGATCATAAGTTTTGTTAGTTTTCATTTGGTTGGTTCCTTTAAGTATTAACCTATAATAATAATATATATGTAAAAATTACAAAAAAAATTCTGCATAGCCTTAAGCTAGAGTGCTCAGCCATCCTAATTCTTTCTATTAGCTAGATAAAGTCTTGTTGTATTTCCAGAGGGTAGGAACATGGCCACAGATTAACATGAAGTATGGCATCATATCTTCTTTTACTTAGAGATAACTTCTGTATTTGTTGTGCTGTTAAAAGTAAAAGATGCATATATAATGTTAAAGCATTTATGCCAACTATGTTATGTAAAAAATATAAGGTTAAGTATTTAGGTCTAGTTGTACTAACCCTAAAATAAAGTAACAGGAGGAAATGTAGCCATGATAAACTACCTCTCCAGAGGACATATACTGTATACCCAATCCCAGTCATGTCAGCATACACAGAATATCTCTTAAGAGCTGATGCAATTTTAAAGACAAACGTCAATGATTGGCCAGATTGGTCCTGCTTTCACACACCTGGACAGCAGGGGATCTTAGTTATTTTAAACTCTGTAATTTGTAGTTTGTTTTGCGTCTTCAGCAGTGGTGGAATGTAACAAAGTAGAAGTACTTAGTTACTTAAGTACAGTTTTCATGTATCTGTACTTCACCTGAGTAAGTTTTACAAGGGGTACTTTTACTTCACTACATTTCAGAGCAAGTATCTGCACTTTATCCAATAAAACTATGCCAACTGCACATGAATAAATATGTGCCATCAAAAATGATTAGTCAGATAATATTGATTTTGAGAGTAGTTTCACACCCACTGGTTTTGCTAAAGGGGTGATGTGTTCTGGCTGCTTTATATGTACAGCTGATGCCGGCACAAACTGTTCTAGATGTTTTATAGTGAAAAGACTCAAAGTGTTACTGACAGTGAGACAGGTGTGGCTGAACTGTGCCCAGCCGTACAGGTCGAACAGTCGGTGAACACTGGCCAGTTTACACCTCATCAGTCGCTCTCCTTTCACCAAACGCCCCGGCTCCCAGCTCTGGAGGTCATTTATCGGAGTCACCATCATCATGTCTGAACCAGCGTGAAGGGGAGAGAGGACAGGAAGACGAGAGGTAAAACACAAGAGCATTTGTTCATTACTATCAGACAAACCAGATGAAGAAAAAGTAGTGAGGAAAAACAAGAATTGTATTTTTAATTTAGGTCATTGGCTGTGTCTGCCTATGGTAATATCAATAGAGCAGGCAGCCCAAATAAATTTGACTTTTCCACTGCTCGGACTGGAATTTAGCTGCATTTTATAAGTACCATACTGAGCTAATCCAATGACTATTTCATTTCATTGCAAAACTATCATTGAAATAGCATCGGCACTTAGGAGTACAGCTAAGAACTTCCAGAGAATTGACAACGGTTTTACTGTTGTCATTATCCTCTTTTTAATGATAACGTAATTGAAAAAGCAAATGAAGTAGTTTCAAAATCCCAGCCTTGCAAAGAAAGCATTAACTTTATGGACTGGAGCTAAACAAATAACTTAGTGTTAGCTCAAGGCCTAAACACGAGTAAAGAGCTTACACTGAACATTCATCTGATTTAGAATTATAGGAAATTTTGATCGATTAAACAAATGAATGGAAACTGCGGCTAGGCAAAATTAGCATTTGTTGAATGTGGGCAAAAAAGAGAGAGAACAAATATGGATAAATCAATGAGCAATTAAAAATCCTGCTGACAAACAAATAAGACATGTGGATGGGTAAATTACTGCTGGAGGTCCTTTGTAACAAAAGGCTTTACATAAAAAGCTTTTTTTCTATGCATCATTTTAATATACACCAGCCTTATTGTTGGTCATCATCAACATCATCATCATAATAATACTAATAATTATTTGTATAGCACCATTATTAACATTGATATAAAGTGCTTTACAATGCAAAAAAAAAAAAAAATACATTAAAACCCATAACAGACCCTTCAAATACAGATTCAATAAAAACTCAATAAAACAACAGTAAAACAGTATAAGAAACAAAGTTGGCAGAACATTAAAAACACAAATCCAAACAATAAAATCAGGTCATATCAAATGCTTTTCTAAAAATGAAAGTTTTTCAATGCTTATTAAAAGTATTGAGACATCTCATATGCCTGAGTTACAGAGGGAGGAAGCCTGAACCGCGAAAACCCCGTGCCCTTTAGTGGCTTGCTGGGTTTTGGGAACTAGCAGCAAGGCCCCCTCCTCTGAGCGAAGGGATCTGGTTTGTTCTGACCCATTTGTCTGTAGCCATCACAATTTGGCCCTTGTCAAACTCACTCAAGTCCTTTACACTTGCCCAGTTTTCCTGCCTAATATATCCCACCTACTAACTGGTGCTATGATAAAGAGATAATCTGTGTGTATGTGTATTGATCAGTGTATATGTCAGTGTTTCCTGTGCTTAGCTGTTGTAAGGCCTTTCAAGCACTCAGAATTGCTGGCGGTACTTCCTGGAGCAAAGCGGTTCATGTACAGTATTTTCCAGTGTAAGTGGATGTGTGTATTGACGTACTGGAGGGAGCGGCCACAGGCAGAGCGGCAGGAGAGCCGTGTGAAGCCATGTAGTCGGCTAACTGCCTCAGAGCCCAGAGGTTCGACGAGCTGCCTCCTTTCTTCATCTGCTCCTGGATCAGCCCATCCAACTCCTCTCTGAATGACTACAGATGATAAAAAAACAAAATCTACGTTAAAATTAATATATGGAGTAGGGGTAAAATTAATGTTCAGTTCACACATGTGAAGTGATGAAGCAATGACACTTGAGAAAACACTGAAATACAGGCCTTTCAGATCATTGTTGTTCATTGTTGATTAGATCACAATTTATACATATTAATACATACATATCTTATGGAGATGGGATATTTTGTTCTCTGCAGAGGACATTACAGCAACTACATAAGTGTTTCCCAACCAGGGGTACAGGGACCACCAGTGGTAGGCAAGCACACTGCAGGAGGTACTTGGAGTTATATGATCATTTATATTTATGTAGTTGGCTTTCAAAGACTAAAATAAACCTAAATTAGGACTAACCCAGGACTATAGCAAGGGATGCGGCATTAAAGAAGAACAGGGACTAAACCAGTACAAAACCATGTCTAAACCAGGACTAAACCCGGACTAAACCAGGTCTAAACCAGGTCTAAAATCAGAACTTAACCAGGAAAAAAAACAGAAATAAATCAAAACAAAACCAGTAACAAACCAGGTCTAAACCAGAACTAAACTAAGTCTAAACCAGGTCAAACCAGGACTAATCTGGGTCCATACCATAATTAAGTCATGTCCTGGGGCTACACAAAAACAAAAAGGTTGGGAGCCACTGACCTAAAAAATGACAGCCTTTGCGATTGGTCAATTGCAGCAAGTCTAATTGCAATTTCAATATGATTTAGATTAATTGTTCAGCCCTAATATGAAAGCAGAATGCAATCAAATGCTACAGCCACTGAGACAAGTTATAGTACAGCACAACAGCAAAAAAAAAAAAAAAAAATGTATTGAAGTACACAGAAGCAGTACAGTAAAGGCCTTTTCAAGTTTAGTCTGGTTTGTATTCTGTTCTATAAGTAGGTGAACTGGAGGCTAAAAAAGTGCCACTAGTGAATGAATGTGAATAAATGCTAGTTTGTGTCAGGTCATAGTTTAGGGTGTACCCCATTTCAATGGGACACTGTAGCTGGGATAGGCTCCAGCCACCCCACTACCACTAATCCAAACAAGCAGAAGACACTGAGTTAGTGAATGAGTTACAGTATACAGGGTTACCTTCAGTCATCATGGGCTGCCAATATTCCTAGTCACTCTCTCCACATCATTTATTACACTAAAACATTCATAAACCTAATGGGTATGGTCCAAGCTGCTGGTGGCATTACACATATTTCAGAATGACATTAATTTATACTGAAGAGAGCAGAGGATAATAAATCACTTACTGGGCTCTGGAGGAGAGTGGACATGCGTTTCTTAAGCTGGGGCCCCGACCCGGACTGGGGCGACTGCAGGCCCTCGGGGACACCATCACTGGGACTCCTCTGCACCGGAGTGCCCTTAGGCGTCGGGGACTTACTCATCTTTTTTTAGTCTGGGCGAATGTCTACAACCAGGGGACGGAGAGGAGAGCTGTGAGACAATGTGGAATGTGTGGAAAGGAAGACAATGTAAGATTTAACACTTAATGGTCAAACTTATTAGCATATAATAAGTCATATTATGCTCAGAATCAAGACCTTAATATGTCATATAGGTTTTATCATCAAACACCCACTGGGTAATCTACGCTAGTTGTCAGCATTGAATTAATGGCTGTCAGAATTATCTGCTATAATATATTTGTCTCCATATGTATGTAATGTGATATTTTCTACCCATGTTGTATACCAAATCTGCTCTTTTACTTTTTGTTTTTTTCTTTTTCAGTTCAGTCCTGTCTTATTTGTTTTGTCTTGCTTCGTCTTTCCTTCTTTAATTAATTATTACTATTATTGCTTTTTTATTTCTTGTTTGTCTGGATATGACATGTCTATTTCTCTTAAATGTACATTTTTAGTTGAATAGGAATGTGCCATGTTGGAGTAGTGATATATATATATATATATATAATATATATATATAATATATATATATAATATATATATAATATATATATAATATATATATATATATATATTATATATATAATATATATATATAATATATATATATAATATATATATAATATATATATATATATATATATCTTTTCACCTTTGTTATTCTACTGTATAGACCTGTTTATTGCAAAATAAAAACTATTTTATATATATAAAGAATTAATGACTGGCACTAAGAGGCTAATACAGTGCAAAAAAAATGCTGATAAATATTCTCCCGCAATGTTTAACAAGGCTGAGACAATCGTGGTACCCAATGGCCTATTGCTATTTTTTTATTTTTATGTATTTTGCAGTGCCGAATTAATCCAGTTTTACTTTTAATATGTTGTTGTTGTTTTTAAATAACATTACATAAATAACATAATAGTCAGAGCAGTCTTTTAACCAATCAGAAGCGAGAACTCAAATTAAACAATGTACATGTTCATCTATGTTACGCTACAAATACTGTATGTATGCCCTGTGGTTGTCCTGTACAGTGTGGGTTAAATAGTTTCAGTCAAGGGTAAAATGCATTTTCTTATCTGCCTTTTAATGAGAAGTAACACAATTGTCTGTGTATGCACATTCACAGTAATCAAACAACAAAATGAGTGAAAGGTATGATGCTAGGATGTGAGGTATATTTGGCTTTTATAGACATACAGTATGTTAGCTCATAAGTTTAGGTTTGTTGTTTGCAATACATGTATAAGTACTGCAGAGGGCTAGCAACTGATAAAAGGTTGGCCACTTATTTCTTCTTTACTAATGCTATACAGCTAGAGCTACATATAATGCTATTCCTACCAAACTGAAATATAGAGAAGCAAATGGAAATTGTGATAAACACGTCTAACATCCAGTTACCAATGCATGGATTTCAAGCTACATTGATCTAAACTGCTTGCATTCAGAGGGCCCACAGTCTGAGTGGGGCGTGGTAAAGTACTTAGATGTAATACACTTACTCTCTAGATTTGGACATATCCTGACAACTTAAGTGGAAGTGAGGCAGATGTAGCTTATTTAAAAAGAAAAATGTGTCACAATGGCAAGTACAGCTGACCCAAATCTGCAGTTATGTTGCAGCAATAGTTAAAGAGGCCAGTTTTGTGTTTTAGTAACATACATACTAAAATACAGTAATACAGTAGTACAGTACAGTAGTAGTAATAAATACAGTTCTGTGGTAAAGTTTTAAACAGGTATTCAGAAGGCGATGAATAAAGAAAGATATATCAAAGTACGACAATACACAAAAATAAAAGAAGAAAGAACCACTCTGAGAGCAAGCCAAGGCACTGGTCCTATCTTGCAATGATAAAGATATAGTGCTCAGATTTTAAGACCCTCTAGTTCAGGGGTAAATGCCTTTTTAATGAGCACCAAATCAGTTTTTCACACCTCAACAAATATTTTGCACACTGCTGTACATGTATTGTAGTAAATATAAAATATATAATGGCAATATATAATAAGCAAATGCATACAGTAGCAGTCTGGAGAGTCAAAATCAAGAAGAAAATTGAAGCTCTATGCCAAGAGTAACAACAACAGCACAATATGTCATATATATCTTGAAATCTAAACAGAAATGAATGCAACGTTGGTGGATAATGTCAGATGGTTAAGTTCAAGGCAGCTACACAAGATGCAAGTACTAAACATGATTGTATGACAATCTGGCACACTACACACAGGCAACCAAACCACCCTTTATAGCATACAGGGCCTCAGGAAAATATAAAAGATCCACTACAGTATTGCACATGTACCAGAATAGCCAACTATTACATAAACAAAACTAAATGCAAGCCTGTATACCCTCATCATGATGTTGGCCGGTTAAAATCTTATTAAAAACCACTGCAAGACATGATGCAAGTCCGAAACAAGAGCTTTTGACAATCTAGCATACTACAGGCAAGCTAGCACACCACCCTTTATATTCTACAGGGCATCAAGTTGCATTGGAAAAAACATTTTGATGAATCACTTTCTCCCCCAATAGAGAAATGCATCCTTAAAAATGTACTACCGTTATTATGCATATACACATAGTTACACATGACATAAACACAGCTGAATACAATCCTACCTACCCTCACACTGACGCTGCTGTATCCTTGTAGGCTTAGTGAAAAATGCTAGTAGCTTTGAAAGGCTCCATGCAGACAGCACAGACAGGAAGTTAGACAGTGATCCGGGCCTGGTAATTGGAGTAAAGAGGACTGGGTTACCGTAAGGATCCTAGCCACTCCCAGACCCAGAGTGAAAACGACCACACGCAGACGCACGTCGCTGCTGGAGGGAGCAGATAAGGGCCTCGAACGCACCACACCCTCCGCCTGCCACTGTCTATGAGCAGAAAAATACAACTTATGCATTTACTGAGTGGACTGGCAGCATCACTGTGGCTGTGCAAGGGATTTGGAACAACACAGCTAGGATAAAATGGCTGTTTATTTAGCTTAATTTATTGGATTATGTCAGCATTTTACATTTGTCAACAAAATCAGATGCAGTGTTGTGTACAAAAACGTAAATATACAATGCACTGACTTGTACCTGAGGGTGGATTTATTACTCACAATGTGTACTCTGTAAGTAAAAGTACTGCGATGCTAAAAAAAAAAAAAAAAAAAATTTAAGGAGAAGTAAAAGTAAGCAACAAAATGATTATCTGTGTAAAAGTACTTCTTACAACACTGTCGGTGGTATTGGTAGTACCAAGGTAGTACTAGATGTATACTTTAATGCAGTGGTTCCCAAAGTGGGGTCCGGGGCCTCATGGGGGTCCGCGGAGGTACTGCAGGGGGCCCCCCAGAGGCTGTCTATATTTTCATTTCAATTTCAATTTATTCTTCTATTCAGACACATGGTTATGGTCCACAACAACAAATAAAACAAACAAAAATATAAAAAGACAATTAGTCAATGAAAATATTAAGTACGTGAAAACATTAAGTACATAAAAAAATCTCATTTGAATTAATTACAGTTGTAATTGTTTTAAAATATTACTTTAAAACAAATTTTAGCCAACAGTCAGTGTTTTTGTAATGTTTTAAAAAAACAAAATATAGAGAAAACCATGAATAGAGGGAAGTTGTATAGTTGGGGGTCCACATGAGATTTTTGGAAATTTAAGGGCGCCACGACTTTGGGAAAGGCTGCTTTAATGAAAAACAAACTTTAAGGTTTTTTGTTTGTTTTTCCAGTAAAAACTATGTGTACTGCTTATACTACTAGTAGTACTATTACTAGTAGTATTACAACTACTAGTAAAAACTCACTGATACAAAGACTTTGAAAATGCATTACTTGATTTAAAGTATAAAAATATTACTTTCTTATAGTCTCAGTAGAAAATGAGACATGCTGTGTTACTTTTTATGGTTTAGCTAACAATTTTTACTTTTATCCTTGTCATTTTTCAAAATGGGAAATAAGAACATGAGATTTTTGTAAAGGTTAAATATTCTGTCTTCACTTTCTTGCATTTGCTGGATGGATGGTGGATTATTGTTAAACCTAGCAGTGTAACTAAGGCTATAATGAAGAGGATGCGTTAAAGGTTGGACCAGCAGCAGCAGCAGGACCATGGCCCCTTTAGTGATTAGGACCGTCCCGCGAGAGAGAGATAGAAGAGCTTTCTGTCAGCTCACTGTTAGCAGCTGTGGCCCTCTCCCCCAGAGACACTCAACCCAATCCTGCGCCGGGACACAGACAGAGTGCTGCTGCTGAACATAATCAAGTCTGCCTCAGTTCATCTTTTCAAAAGCAGGGAAATGGAGCCATCTGAATCCATCTGAATCCATCTGAATCCATCTGAATCCATCTGAACACAGAGCAGACTGGAAAGGTTTGTGTGAGCCAGCCTGGAGACAGATAATATATTGTGTATGTTGGAAGACAGGCATACGTCAGAAAATTAAAATATTGTGGATAAGTAAATTATTTCAGTAGTTCAATTCAAGTAAAATGCATATATTATTGATTCAGGATACACAGAGTTAAATATTTTGACTGTTTATTTTAACTGTGATCATTTCTTGACATTAACACTAACCAAATGGCCAAATGCAGGTAGATTTCCATTTAGACTAGTAATACTAGCCACTTTGTTTGGTTGGATTGTTTACATAAATTTGAACTACTTTAGACCTGACTTTCTGCTGCTATGTTTATAAATCCCCATAATTTAAAAGTAAAAAGTAAATAAACTTTTGTTTTTGGTGATGATAGATTACAATTTAAAACTACCTTTTCAGTGGTTTTAAAAAAAATTGTAAAAATAGCTTATTCTTTATTGTTAAACCCATATTATCTCTACCTCATTAAACGCCAAGTGAAGGCTTTGACAGTATTTATTTGTGTTTCTCTCCTCCTTTTTCTATTATTGTTTTCAAACAAAAATGTTGAATTAGCAATGACTCTGTGCTGGAAATCACTGCATGGAACAGAAACATTTCAGAAGCTATTGTCTGTGAACACAGTTTGCACAAATCCAATTACAGCTGTACATGGCAAGACAAATCCATTGGTAAAGTAATAATATAACCCTGCCATTAAATGTTTTCTTCTTACATATTTCTGATATTTTGCCAATTAACTTACATAGTTGCAAAATGCTCCTCCAGGCTTAACTTCTGAAATTCAGATACAGGCCTAGGTATGTATAAAATTCAACCAGCCAAAGTGGCAGTGGGAGTGTTTGTGTTACCAGCCAAATTGAAAATCTACCTGCCTTTGGCTGGTTGGCTAGTGTTAATATCAAGCCCTGTGTATATATAAAAAAAAGTTACAATTTTCATAGCCTACACTAGAGTGATAGACAGACAGATTGAGTTTGCTTCCAGCGGGACTAAATTCCCCAAATATCAGAGGTTTGACTTAAAACATTATTAGTGCTTTATGAACTGTAATTTACAATAAATAAATTTTAACAATTTAAGCTGCCATGATTGTTTGTTTGTGGCATTAAAAGCATTAAAATAGACTGATACCTGTAGGAACCCTCAAAAATTATGTGGGATTTGCAAACCATTACATTCAATTTTAATTACATTTACACGTATTTTTATCGTACTTTAAGTTTCTGCCATGAAGCAAAAGACACTTGCAATTATCCATTTAGGCTAAAATACATAGACTAGAGTTGACATTGTGCTGCATAGCTCTTATTTAAAGTCTTTGGCCTGATCTAAGCTGAGGTAAACACACTCAGTACATGTGTGTATTGACCACAGTAAATCTACAGCGGTGGATTTCTGCTGCTGTCTGTCCAAAGCGCTGAGAGCCACATCACAGAGGAATCACCTAAGTGCATTGATTTTTTTTTTTTCCCACTGGCTCCACTTTCATTTTTAACGACTGGACAGTAGTTCATTTAAGGCAGAGATACTGTATGAGGGTAGGATCATACAACTGTGATGTCATCTGTCATTGTACACTGTGCAAACAAGGGCCTGTACATGATTTGACAAGTGAGCATGTGGAACGTTATACCTTGTAGCGGCCTGTTTTTAAATGTCATCATGATTCATTTTTATCCAAATCTTAATTCTTTTGAAAAGATCTTTGCCGATTAACAATGCATACATCCCTATTCTTTATCACTGTTTAATTATTGTATACTTTGTGATGCTGCTGCTGGAACCTGAATTTCCATCTGGATCAATACAGTGTATCTAATCTATTCAAAAAATGTAAATTTTCAAATCTGTCCATCTTTTCTACAAATGCTATTTCAGGATAGCTGTGAAGATAACTGTCCATGGGCCTACTGTACCACATCTTCTCAGTTATCACCTATCAGTTAAATCCAAGTAGATTCACGCTTTTAAATGAACTTCTTTTTTGTGTTAGTTTTTTGCCCCATCTGTAAGCAGTGTCCTTCCAAGGTAAAAAAAAAAAAAACAATCATCATATTGTTCTAAATATCCACTTGACAAACAATGTCACAATTATTTAAATGTTTCAACAAAATCTTGCATGTTTTACCAGTTACACGTTACTGCCATGTTGCTAACAATACAGTTACCCCAGCTGTGTATTTAGGCTTTTTCATGAATATGTATTATATCTTGGCCTCTCTGGTATATTTTGGTCATATGGTCTTAACATCAATGTAATAAAGTATAGTAACAGCTCTGGTATTACTGGAATTCCTCAGTATTGTAATCTGTATGCCTCGATACCAATATTATTTTGGGATGTTTATGAACAAAGATATATAAATATTTATATAGGCTAGTCCCTTTAAAACATTGTAATAACGGTACTAGGCTTGTTCGGTAGCCACATTTAAGCTACCTCCTGTCCCACAATTTTTTTCCCAGTTTGTTATTGTGTCTCCGCCTCTGTGCAGGTTTGGTAATGCTATGGCTATATACAACATCATGCGAGATCCTAGCACATTTCTAGAATAAAACAAATTCTTCTTCATTTGATATGGCCATGTGATCCCAAGACTAAACACTATCCGTCTAACATGACACATACGCGTTTTCTTTTTATTACTGTAGCATTCCCCGTGTCGTTTACCGCTAGCGGCCCTCCTCCTCGCTCTGCATGGCTGCCTAGCAACACAGCAGCATCAGCACCAGCACCAGCCTCGAGCAACATCCGCTAATGGCCACCCGTTTAAAAAAAAAAAAAAAAAAAAAAAAAAAAAACAGCACCTAGGCCAGCGGCAGTGAGAGCACACAGCGAGGGGATGGCGCAATGCATCTCAGTGCGTAAAAGCCACCCAACCACGACGTATTGTGCGCGTAAAAGCAAATGTGCAGCGGCTAACAACATAAGCCTCCAGCATTCAGTCACAAGGCAGGATTAAAATAGGAAAGGCAGTGCTATAAACAGTGCAGAGCTGCAGCTCGTGTCAGCATGAGCGCATAGGGGCCCCCTTTTTTTTCCAAAGCGAGAAAGCTAGTCTATGCTATATTTAAGCTAACGCAGCGTGGATTAAAGTACATTAGCAATTAGCCTCGTGATGGTAAACAGACTGCATTGGGGAAGGTTTTTGGGAATGAAAGGCGACATGCACACGCGCGCCAGGGAGACGTTTCTTTAGAAGTCCTGGAAGAAGATTAGCAGCAGCGGTGGTGGTTTTCACGGTCAACGCCAGCAGTACACACAAAAGGAACAGGCAGGACTCACCTCAGTGCATCCCCGGGAGCGTGCGTTTTGTGCGGTGTGGGGCGCGCCACACCCACAGCCTCCCCCCTCCCGGCCGGTCCGTCCTCACGAAACAAACGAATGTCAACACTTTAAGGCCGCTCCTTCGTTTTAAGTTTTTAGTTTTTCCAAGGGCCAAAACACGTCAAGGGATGTTTTTGTTGTTGCGTGGTGCGTGTGCGCGTTTGGACCAGCCCACGACCGACCACGCCTGTCCGGGAGGGAGTCAGTGACACCCACAGAGCGCGGATTAGAGGAGAAGAGGTATTGGCGTTAGGATTTATTAGCGCATGAAGAAAAAGAGAGATGTTAAATGTCGTCTTGAGCCTGTGAATAGAGATTTAGTTTTAAAAAAGCTCACTCAGAAATATGACTGGAACATGTAAAGCAGGCGCCATCTTCTGTTACAGTTTAGAATAGTAGGCTCTAAAAGGTCCTGTTACAAATAGGAGTAGGCTTTGTTATTATATTGTTTTTACAACAACGTCATCCATTGTTTTGAGCAATTTAAAATACTGAGGTGTTGATTTCAAACATTTTAAGGTAGGCCCCATATAAACTGCAATGGAAATAAAAGAAAAAAACAATATTGAGAGGAATTTGCTCATCAAAATTGGATCCTGTGACTAAGGCTATGTTCACACTGCAGGCAAAAGTGACCGAAATCTGACTTTTTGCCCGTATGTGACCTGTATCAGATTTTTTTATGACCAGCAACAGCACAAATCAGATTTTTTCAAATGTGACCCAAGACACTTTCATGTGGTCCTGAATCATATACGCATCTAATCTTTTACAATGTGACTGCAGTCTGTGCAGCCAAGTCACTTTTCATTTGACTTTGACGTGATTGAAATGCAATGAAAGCCCAATTCTGCATTGGAGGAGGAACTGGTCCGGTCAAATGATAACAAGCCTGGCAAATGGCGTTGATTTAGCTAGTCAGTGAAAAAGTGAGGTTTTAAACTTAATTTGTTTTTAAGGCGACTGTCCTGTTGAAGCTAAACTTGAGGTCATATCGTAACTATAGTGAGGAGAAATAAGAGAAGAGAAATAGTACACCACTCTTGGGGTCCGGGCATAATTAAGAAATTAGGATTGAGGAGTGTCACTGACTGATGTATTCAAACATCTTCCACAATATCCTGAGATTATGGATCCTCTGCAGGTGAAGCCTCTCACATCATAGTCTCACCGCTCCAGACTCTGTCAGGTCTTTTTTTTTTTTTTATGAATGTGGGTCACTTTAGGGCCTGAAACTGTTCACACATGAGGCTGATGGTCACATTTAAAATGTAATGTGAACAGCCACGCAAAAAAATCAGATTACAGCAAAAAATCTGAATTGAGCATCAAGAACTGCAGTGTGAACGCAACATAACATAGTTGAATGATGGTTGAAAGTTAGTAGCCTAACTATGACACAAAATGAAAAGTGCTTACTCTGATGAGGATTCTTATGTACATTTAGGTAAATAAAATAAATTAAATAAAGGTCATCATACCAATATAATTTATTTCTCACCTGACATTAGACAAACCAAGACATTTCTTAACAAATGCTAGATTGAAACTGTACAATGTTGAGAGAATTTAAGCATTAAGCTAAAGCTGTGTCCTCTCAAAACTTATTTCACCATAACAAATATAACGTAGCAACAAAAAGGTATTACATAGCTCATATGTACTTATAACTGTCACTGAGCACTGTTACATAAACATAATGCCGCTGGTGCCCAGCAGAGGGAGCTATAAAGACACTATACAATTTATGGGTTTGTTTTGTAAGATCGCCCAGTACTGGCTGCAGTACACAAAATACATACAGTAAATTAGAGCTTCACTGTTAGTTGTCATTTACAAGTTATTGAATAAACTTTTACATCTATTTCATGCTTTTGAACACATTTAATGTTTCTAAATAAATTATATAGCCGCTGAGAATTAAACATATCTGAGTATTTTACATAGTATAGAAGCAGTCCAAAAATCTCAACTGGTTTGAATGTGGGTCCTAAAATTAACTCAACTGTTAACCCACTTTTTATAGAACCACAGTTATTTTTTTCTACTAACATTATGGCACATTTCATAATCTGCTTCACCCTTTCCTGTACATAAAACAATATTTTTGTTTGTAATAAGCTGTACACTGAAATTATATTCAAGCTCCCTGTGAGCCACTTTTGTGTACCAACCCACCAGATGAGAATCACTGGTATAGGTAACTAAGCAGCCACAGACGTACATACTTAAATTAGACAAGTGAAAATTTTGCAGTGCAGTTTCTTCAATACTTGTTAATTTACCCTAATTTCTGGAGCTATTTAATGTCAAAACAAGTCTGTTAGCCTAAAAAAAAAAAAAATAAAATAACCAACCGCATTTGACCACATGAGGGCACCATTTGTTCACCTGAAGCGCTACTGCCATAGGTGACTTAATGAAGTCTATACTTTTGATAAAAAAATATACATCATTATAGGTTTTCTGTACCTCTAAAGAATGTGTACTAATGAAAAACGTATATATTGATATTGAACTGAGACAACTTCCTTTATTTTCGTGCCAGTCTCCCAGATGTCTGTGAGCTTTAAACATGACTCGGTTTCACTCAGCAGGGTGAAGGCATCTGGTGAAAGAAAAAAAAAGTGTTAGTTTATCAATTTTCAAAGTTGTGAAGTTCAAGCATATGAGATGAACAGCCCTATTTTAAAGTTCTCCAAAGTAACAGCCTTGAGCACTGACAAAGATCTGAAGTTTATGCATGTTTAGCAGTCTAATGTATGTAAACAAGGTCTATTCATCTCAAGGTCTGGAGCATCTACTAATCAACAGCACACATGCAGTTGAAGTGGGAATGTTCTGTATCCGCTGATCTCTCAACAGAGCATTTATCCATATCATTTGCTCATTTGATATAATCTCACATTCATCGTCACCACACCTTGTTCACGACAACGGTGATATCACATCATACTCTTCCAGCAATGGGATAGAAGAGTATGTATGGGAAGAACTTTATTCATTCATACAATGATCAGGCATAACAATATGAGCACCTGCCTAATATGCAGCCCCATACGCAACAAACAGTGATGCACCTTTCTCTCAGAACCAGTACTTCTTACTTCATCACCCTCTAACACAAGTAATTCTATACTTAGAGCTATTAAATTTGGCACCGTTTGACTGTTTACCACTATAATCTTTCTACTGTGAGTGTTGTTACTGTGCTGTGAGATTTTTTAAACTAGAAACAATACACTGAAAGAAGTGCATTAGGCCTTCTTTCTTCTAGTCTTCCATGTCATTAGTGTTTGTCATTTTAAGTGCCAAAACAAAGGAAGGGTTGTATTCACAGTAGTAGAGTAGGAGCTGTAAGTTGCCAGCTTGGACTAAAAGCAGGCACAGCTGTCGATCTGAGAGGCTTCAGAAAAGAAAAGCAAGAAGCATTTGAGTTCATTCTTGGGGCATAACTTCTTGGGATATGACTTTTCAGGATCAGAACAGCTCAGTTTGAACATAGTTTGTCCTTGTTTTGTGTCATGTAATCGACAGGCTCACTGGAAAACCCATTGCTGCTGTTTACGTTATGTTCTTCTCTTTCAGTCCATCAATGGAGGAAGGCTGTAAGTGGGACAGTGAAATAAACACTGTACCTTTCCCAAATAATGGTGGCACAATTGCAAAGGGATTAGCACTGAGGCCTCTTACAACTATCAACCTCAAAACATGCACAATATATAGGCTAAAACTCCATTTAGATAGTCTCTACCAGGATCCTGGCTCAAGAGCTGGAAAAGGGCACTGCTGACAAATATTAGAAAGATGGGTAAAATAAAGAAAGTTAAGTTGTTCCTGTTCAGCTTGTCATTTTGTTGGTGCACTAATTCATTTTGTGTGGTTTGACTGGTGTGTTCATGCGTTTTTTCACTGCACATATTTTTTTCTGTGACCTCTTTAATGTAGGCAATGTGACCATCCCAATGTTTTCTTGCCTATAAGGTTTATTTGTTTTTCCATTTGTTTTCCCTTTTTCTTACTTGTTTTCCTTTGTTTTTGGCCCATCATGGGGATTAGCATTTTGTTACTGCATTGGTAATGTGGTCTTTCTCCTTTTTGTTTCTTAAGTGTTGATGTTGGGTCTGGTCCTTTGTGGTGTTCTGTGGGGGATGCTCTTGGAGTATGGGGGCCCGGAGCACTCTGCTAAGGGCAGTCCAGTCTCTGTATGACCAGAACAGGAGCTTGGTTTACTGCAGTAAGTCAGACCTGTTTAGAGCTGCAGCTATTGATTATTTTGGTAATCAAGTAATCAACTAATTTGTTCATATAATCGAATAAGGGATACTCTTACATCTCTGTATGTTTTACAAAGAAAGACATTTTAATGCACATCTGTGAATGCAAAACTATTTACCATTAAAGCGTTTTTTTTTTTTTTCACATTCTGTTGAACTCAGCATTGCAAATAGCAACTTAAATATAGGTTTTATTATATTTTATGATGTATGCTACTAATTATATGCTTCATCTACAATTATTTATATATTTAGTCAAAATAATGTTTAATAAAGCTCTTTCAGCTGTACCCTCTGCTTCCAAAGATCACATCTATAACACCATAGAGCAGTGGTTCCCAGCCTTTTTGTCCTGTGTACCCCCTGAGCTTTCAGTCATACGAGTCATGATTCTTCATTCGCTCATAAGTGCTGTCCTAATCAGAACAAAGATATGTATTGTTATTTACAATGAAGTAATTAAAACACATTTGTGAGTTTGTTATATTTAAAACATACACCTTTTTATTACATTTGTGGGGATTACTACATTAATGGGTGTTACAAAGCTCTTCATATCTGTGAAGCATGCCACTTTGACTATCGCCTCCTTCCAAGTTGATCTAAAACTTGAATCATGGGCTGTTGATCATTTGCATAAACCCTGTAGTGCATGATGGGAAGTTAATTGCTCAGTTGTAGCAGACAGTGCACCTGTGTCAAAACGTCACCATTTGTTCAGCTGACGCACTTACCCTCTCGTTTTTGTCTAGATCCTCCCTTTAAATTGTTACTTGTCACTTTGTAGTGTGGCGTACATAAAAGTTCTCGTCAATAGAAAATGTCAAGAAGGAGTACATCTAAATTATTGTGCCATTTGAGTGTTTAGAAATGCACTCTTTTTGGTTTCTGCTTTGACAGTCACTCATTTGTCAATAAAGTAACAACTAAAATATAAAAACTTCTTGTAAAAATGTAAGTAGCAGCAGCGGTAAAAAATGAATCTTTTTGAACTCCACCGGCACTCCGGCCAACTGTGATAAACGACACAACATACTCACCACCTGCTAAAATGCCCCATACACCACCAACAGTGATGTTATTCTGCTACCTTTCTTCAAAAAACAGTAATAACGTCTTCAGCAACTTAATCTACAGACAAGCTACTGTGGCTTAAGATCACCAGGGGTCTCATTTATAAAGCTTGTGTACCCAAAACGAAGCTTAAACTGGTGTATGGCACTCTCTGAGCCAAACGTGGGATCTATAAAAATACAGCTAGGTGTGAAACCTTGTGTATCCTGACGCCAACTCTCACCCCGGCGTGCACACATTTTGGAGATATGTTATAAAGGTGACCCTCAAGGTGAGCTGCTGAAAAGAAGCAAGTTTGACAAATTCATGTTTGGTGGATGCTTGATACAGATAACTTTCACTTTATATTTCTCAGAAAAAACTAAAGATTTAATTCAGACCATCATTTAAGCAGGTAGTCAAAGGGCGATGCGCACTGGCTAAAAAAGCAGAAACAATCACTGATGAATCTTTGACTAATCTGTGATTAATGAAATGATCATACATGTGCACACAACTCCTACAAAAAGGTTCATATCAGGGCTGTGTGGTTTTACAGAGGCAGTCAAAAAGTGACTGAATAGCCATGTAATATTTGTCTTTATGCATCGCAGCTGTTACTGCCCCCTCTCTTTACACACAACCTTCACTCAAACTTCAGTGTGCATAAACGTGTGTGAACAGAAGACTATGATGCTTCCTGAATGTCCCATACTTTCATTTATTATAAGTAACAATTAAGCCAAAAAAGGGATACCTGCAATAATCTAATGAACCAATTGTTACGTTTAAGTTTATTTTTATTTTTAATGTTTAAAGTTATAATCAGGGGAAGGGGGCCTTTGTTGTGTCATTATAATCAATTATCAGAAAAGCAGTATTCACTAAAGATGCACGTGTGTCCATAGTGCTGCGTGGAGCGTCTCGTGCCTGCCCCTCTTTTCCATGTTTCTCAGTGAAACCCACTCATTAGCGGCTCATGTTTAGGCAAAACTCATTCAGAAGTCACTTTGCATTGCCCTGCTTTGTTTTAATGAATGTATGGAGAGGGTGTGACATGAGGTGGGTTTAAGTGGACACACCAGAGGGGATCTATAAAAGGAGAAATATATATTTTATTAGAATTCATCTGAATTAAATCTGCTGGCACACTCCAGTAAAAGATGCTGCAAATGGCTTTTGAATAATAGGTGCCATAAAGCATTTAAATATTAGAGAATGCTAATGCTAAACTAGGCATTTTAAGGTAAGTTCCAAATTTCAGCTTGTCTTATTGTCATATATTTGTATTTTGAGGTGGAAAATTGGTCCTACATTGGTTCTACCTTTCTTTATTAAATAGAAGCCGAAAGGTAGATATACTGTCATTGTTGGCGAGTGGTGGTGGTTGTTGTTACAGCATCCTGGACATTAAAGTTGAGTAGCTGGGCTTTAAATAAAGCAATGCTAAGCAGCACCTTGCAAGTTACTGACAATATAAAGCTAAAACATTATAAAAAAATAACACAAAATAATTATAAACATAAGCATTTGCTTGTCTGTGGTACACTAGACAAAGCACATCATTCTTAATTGAAAAATCAAGACAGGCAAAAGACATGAAAATTGTTAAAGAGAATAGCCTTATCCAGTCCTCTTCACCTTGAATAATCCAATTAGATAAGGTACTTGTGGGCAGTTTAAATGTCTTCGATGGACAAACATCTGATCAAAATTGTTATGTGCTGATTGCTGTTTGTAATTACAGCTACATCCTGAATTAAAAAGGTCTGATTGGCCATTGTTTGCTGGCTCCATCTCACTGGTTCTGAATATAAAGTATCTCTCCTGCGGTCACAGCAAAAACAATTCATAGTACCAAAGTTTTATAATAAAGTTAACTGATACAATGATATATTTAGTGGCTAAGTAAAAATCTCCCCTCCATATGGCATATTTTAACAGTACTGATAATGCCAGGGCTTAACATTAAAGCAGCATTGCCCGATTTATTACTGTCGTCATGCCATGGCTGATGTTACACCAAAATGTGGTCCAAAAAGCATTTGTAACCCCACCTTTCACCAAAAACAACACTGTAGCATCTATCATACATTTCAAGGATTACATGGGTTTCATAAATAATAAATAAAATTGTTTTACAACCACGGACAACTACAAACATATTGGTGATTTTAGAGGGCATATATAAAAAAATGTATTAAATGTTACATATAAATAATAAAAAATAAATAAAGATATGTAAAGATGGTCCTCTCGCCCTCTGCGGGCGGTCTCATCCATCCAAGCTCGGGTCCTCTACCAGAGGCCTGGGTGCTTGAGGGTTCTGTGCAGTATCTTTGCTGTTCCTAGCACTGCACTCTTCTGAACTGAGATGTCTGATGTTTTTCCTGGGATCTGCTGTAGCCACTCTTCCAGTTTAGGGTTTACTGCCCCGCATGCTCCGATGACCACAGGCACCACTGTTGCCTTCACTTTCCAGGCCTTCTCAAGTTCTTCTTTGAGGCATTGGTACTTCTCCAGTTTCTCATGTTCCTTTTTCCTGATGTTGCAATCATCTGGTATTGCAATGTCAACCACAACAGCTTTCTTCTGCTGTTTGTCTATCACCATAATGTCCGGTTGGTTTACCATTACTATTTTGTCAATCTTCCTTGATCAACCACCTTGACTTCCAGTCTGTACTCTGCACAGATCTTCCTGTTTGCACAGTCTGCACCTGGGGTCTTTTCTTGTATGGTAGATCTGAGGCCTCTATTGCTCTGGTGCTCAAGGCCTGCTCCTGGGCAGTCTGCCTCTGTGCTGTCCTTCATTCCAGTGTTCGTTTGTTCTCTTCAGACTTCAGATAAGTAGCAGTAGTAAAGCATAGTCAGACTCTAAAACTGGGGCCACTTAAATTTCCTCAAACAGCAGAGGAAACATCACAGAAGCTCATGTTAAGAACTGATAGTACATCTCTCCCACAGGTCTGTCCAGGAGTCAACACCACCTCATAACTAAAATGACAGATTTGAGAACTTCTACTTGGTGAACCACTGTCCACATCTCTGTGCTCTGTGCTGGGACAAAGTATGGAGATAAAAATTAGTTTCTGTTTGAGATCAGAGTTCGCTCTTCTAATCAGAGTGTAATGGCGTGGACCAGAGAGACACAGCAAGAAAGGCAGAGGGGGGACAACTAGATCAGTATCACAAATCAACACTTTTTTGACAGTGAGCACAGTTAAGCCTCCTCTGGGCAGACATAAGCTATTGCTAAGGGTCAATTAACAACAGACACTTATCAATGGGAGATGTAGGCTAACTAGGAAGCTGTTTAATTGCCCTGGTCAAGTGGACAACTGTTAATGTTGTACGCTAAATGCCCTCTTTTACAATGGAACTTTTTATTTCTGTTTGGGATCACGGAAGGTTTGGAGCCTATCCAAGCTACTTCGGGCCTAAGGATTGGTACACCGTGGACAATAGCCAGTTACTTACAGGTCCAACAATAAAAGACACACATTGACTTTAATCTCACATGCATTCACTTTGGATCGGGCGTCCTCCTATCGACCAAAGGCAAATCTACAGTGCACAGAGACCAAACAATGTACTAGTAGTTGAATGCAAATATATAAAACTCCTCAAAACAAGTATCATTCAAATCTACACCGACTGAAGTAGAACTAATCCTGGATTTAACAAAGACTTCACTAGGGAGGCAACGATATAGTTTACTCACCATCCAATTTTGGTACATTTTTGTGCAGCATTTTGGGTAAATTGTTGATGTTGTATTGTTGTTTCGCTACTTTCCTCCCATTTCTTATAGGAAACAGTAGTCTACATAATAAGGTAGTTAAGTTTTATTTTTTTTCGAGGGGGGGTGTTATATTTGTATGTATTTATATGAAATGAAGATCTTAAAGTTCAGAACATTAAATTAGAGCAAATTTGAATTGTCTATTTTGCCTCATTATAGGAAAAAAAACAACTGACATTTAATATCTTAAATGGTTTTAAAACATTTAACGGTTAATAACTGTGTGTTTGTTTGCCAGTGTGTGTTTCATGTCGATAGGCCTTGGAATCACAGTTTTAAACTACAATTGCATAAAGACAAGATTCAGTCACGCTCAACACTTTCTCTCCTGTACCAAATGAAAACAGCGCTTCAAGGACAGGCACGTGAACCGTACGTTTATGCATGAACCGAACCGTGAAGCCAGCACCAAACAGTGCGCTTTTATACTATGAACTGTTGCATCCCTAGACTTCACCAGCCGTAATCTAGGAATTAATTTAGAAGTGGGGCAAAGGCAAATATTACAGTGATACAAGTTTATTGCAGTGTGAATATTTTGATTGCTGATCCTGCAATATTGTTAATTGTATGCATTGCACAGACCTGATTTACATTACCGTAGTTTGATCAGGGGCCACCTGGATGATGAACTGGTATGCACAGTGTTGGAGCACCAGTCTGGCCATATCTCCATCTTCTGATCCAGATTCAGGAACAACAGGCAGCAGGTTGTCTATTCCCTCATCTGGCATGTTCAAATACTACAGACAAAACAAAGAAATCTCAATACTGGATACTCCATTTCCTGTGTATTAAAGATATATGTTAATTTACTGTTTAAACAAACGCTTACAAGATAAGATACCATTTGGAATAGGGCTGCACAATGTTATCAATACATGCAGTAGCCACAGCAGATCATCAGCCTCATAGTTTGAAGTATCCCACACACTATGCTGGGTGCCCTTCCTCACACATTTATCCAGGCTTGGGACAAGCTTAAAGAGTACACTAGCTTCTGACCCTCTGTGGCTGCACTGAATGATACATGCAATAACTGTTCTGAACAATTATTTGCGTGGTTGTAAGTGTAAAAGTTCAAATTCATCAACAATTCCAAGGTTTTGAACTAACACCCACTTATCAAAGCAAAGGGCTGAATCTAAATATTAAAGTTTGAACGAAGAGTAAAACAAATCTGCATTTAGGATAAAGTGAGACCAAATTTAGGACTATACCAGGACCACCCCAAGGACTGAAACAGAACAAAATGTATTACTAAATGTAGAATTAACCCAGGTCTAAACTAGGACTCATTTTGAAGGAATGTACCACAACTTCATGTAGGGTCTTTTTGTATTTTGACAGGTTAAGAATAAATGTATGTATGGAACATCACAGGGCTGGGCAATATACTATTAGGTAGGGAATACCTTTCTTTTCCTCTCATATTAATTTTCTATGTAGCTATGGTCATGGAAAATAAAGGGCTTAGATGTTATATTACAATGTCCACTTTTGATCATATTTTACTAAGACAACATAATAAAACCTCTCATAGGTTGACCACAACTCTGATGATGACTGATGCTTTTTAAAAAATATAAATAAATGTGTTAAAGATGATATACCATCATCATTTAGAAAAATACAGTGATATAAATTTCCAGTCATATTGCCCATGCCTAAAAAAAATGTAAATAGGCAATATGGCAGTAGTGATACTTTGCAATATAGTGTAAAGCCTTAATATGTATCAACATGATTCAGAGTTCAATGCAAGCAACATTAAGGTGTAAATGCAAACAAAACATTGGGAAATACAATGATATACACAGTGCATTTATATAACAGTAGAGACGTTATTTATCGATAACCCACCAAGATATTTTTCTCTCTAATAATAAGTAAACCATGAGGGGAAAAACTAATTCATTAAGGAAACATTTTCAAGCATTTGTAGATATAGGAAATACTGGGATTTTATTGTACATAAAGACATCCTACAGTATGAGGACAATGTGCTTTCAAAACCATTGTAATTAAAGTAGAACAGAAGAAATACTCTAAAAACAAAAGGGTATTCATAAAAAAACTACTACTCATTGTAAATGTATAGAAATTCTCAGTAATCAGAGCACATACTTAACCATATGTAATGTGGAGGAATCATGAGTCTTTCTGAAAAAGCTTTACAATCACTGCCTATTATATGAGTATAGCCTCTATTCTGGGGCGCCAATCCTACTGTTTAGTCCGACAAACAATAGAAAAATCACTTGTCACATATGAGACATCATCCTCATGGACTTTCAATCAGTAAGAAGAAGAGGTAAACAATGCTACAATTTCTACAAAATAACCAGGCATCTTTGCATTGTAAAAAGGACAGATTTAGGTATAATAATGTGAGTCTAACAATCGTTTAAGTGAAACGCAAAAAAAAAAAGAGCAAAACTAGAAGCATTTAGAGAGTAAGTCTCTATCAAGGCCATGACCCCATCTTGAAGTGTGCTCCAATACAGCGCCAAGATCAGAACTTGAACCAGGGATTCTTTGGTTCAGATGTAAATGCTCTATTCATTGAGCACAAAGCCTAAATCACAATGGTAACAAATACATTAAAATATGTTCCTTACTCTTGTGGTATCTGTATGATCTTTATAAACTTATTTGCCTTAATTTTAATTTAATTCATCTTTGGTCCCATCTTCCAATGCTACAGAATTCCTGTATTCAGAGCCACAGACTAATAATTTCTTCCTTAGCCCACTGCTGACTATTCCTGAAAATTACTTCTTGAGTTATCTTGCTAAAAGATGAATCAACCAACAAACATGCAGTGAAAACATAATCAACTTGGAGGTAATAAATGAAGCAGAATGGTTTTAGGCATTAGTGAAGTACACTCCAATGCAAACCATGTAGGTGTAAAAAAAAATGCTGTTAAGTGGAACATAAAATACAAATAGTATAACAATGTAAAGTTCAATAGTTTGTTTTATCAAATTGCAAAACACATATGAGGAGGAGATCTGCAGCTAGTTCAAGCCATTTGTCCGCTCACTTCAAAAAATGTGTGTGCGGACCTGAAGATCTCAAGCCACTATTTGATCTGGTTCAAAGCCGTTTTTGATGCAGTTCAAAGTTGTGCATATAGGTTACATTTCTCTCCTTGTAGAGCGCAAAAAATATTAAAAGTTGCTTTGAAACTTATTTCCTCATGTTTCCAACCCCCACAAGAACTGCCGAAGACTTCTGTTAATCTATTAAAAGGAAAACTTGAGCCAAATCCTAACCTCAAAACACTAATATAAATTCAAGTTTTAACATCTGAGTTCAGACACTTGATCCCCCAATTATCTGTGCCTCATTAAACATTGTGTGAATGCATTGCCAATATTTATCCATGTCTGAGTCCTTCACTATGTGTGTTTGTGTAGCCAGCCCTGCAATAGACCTGCAATTGTTGTTTTTTTTGTTGTTTTTTTGTTTGTTTTTTTTTTTGGGGGGGGGGGGCTACTTCAATACTTAGTTTATTGACAAAAAAGCCTAGATCAGAGGTTCTCAAAATTTTTACTCCAAGTACCACCACAGAAAATATGACTTTCCAAGTAACATCTTTAACTAAAATTGACCAAATTGGGCCAAAACCAGTGCAAAGCTGGGCCATAACCAGTAAGCCAGTGTGTAATTATCTAATTAATGGTTTTTAGACACTCCTTAGAGCCACTTTAAAAAAAAACCTGTGCACTTCAGTGGTACATGTGCCACAGTTTGGGAACCACTGGCCTAAACAACATCTTATGGTCTTGTTTTTGTTGCTGCTCATTACAATATGCCATTAGATGACTTAATTTTCGTCAAATGAAAAAAAGTAGGTACCGTCTCCTCAAGGACAATTTCACTGTGGTCAAAAGTTCAAAGGCACAGGCGGAAAACTCCAATTTACTGCTAAATGTACAACCTTTTTGGAGTCAGTCGTTTGTTGTCTTGCCAGGGCTTTTGGCAAGAGTTCCTCTGGACTGCCACTGTTAGGGCAGATAGAGCCATGTAGAGTGAGTGCTAGGGATGACAGAGTACTGTGCAAAAGTCTTTAAGACTTTCAAGGACAGCTAAGAACAGAGAAAGGAGTATTAGTATCAATGTACTAAAGTACACAAAATTACAGAAAAGACGACAAAAACTATAAGGATTCGGAGAGCATAGACCTCTGCCAAGGCACTGGCCCTAATAGTACTGAATCCCTCAAAACACTCCTGGATCTAAACAGTGTCTTGGACCCAAACTAAAATTAATCAATCATATTGCCCTTGGTCCATTACTGACCTTTCCTGAGAAAAAAAAAAAAAAAAAGTCCTGTATTTATTCAAGCGCTCTTAGGGCGTTTTCACACTGGCACTGGATAGGTCAGTGCAAAAGAGCTTTTGACCCACCTGGGTCAGAGTGAACACAACTGCTACACTCTGATACACACTAAAACACCTGCTCCGAGACCGCTCTAAACAGGTGGCCTCAGAGCGCCGCACCAGAGGTTCTTGCCACACCCTAGAGCGGTGTGTCAGTGGTCTGAAAGTTGCCCACTTCAGCCTGGCCCACCAGTGGTTTCGTTAGAGATAATTACTGTCTGTCATTTTGCGGGATGCAAACCCACCTGGATTAGTAGGTTACTGCTAAGTAAGGGATTCCTCTCAGCGTGCATAAAAAAAAAAATAGCAGCCAAACACATGAAGTAGTACATCCTGAGCAGTGGATGCATCATGGAACATCGTTGGAGAATTTTTCCATCTTCTATGGTGTAACACTGTGCCAAATGCCTCTTCTTGAGAGCGCTGTTTTGCAAAGGCCCCTCTGCATGTATCCCCATAAATAGTTTGACAGATCAGTCAAAGGAAGTCAAGCATTAAGTGCGTGATGATGCATTCAGGTGAGCTTCATAGCACTTTAAAATGTAGTATTCGAAGCCCGTTATCATGGAAACAAGTTTGTCGGTCAGCTGGCAGTTATCACATGGCTTATGGTGCATTTGAGGCTAATAGTAAACAACATGTGCAAACACAAACCAAACTAACAGAAAAGTAAATACAACATCTAGTGCGCCCTGAGGCCGCTATGGAAGCAAACTTGTTTCATGAGATTTTGAATTTTAAATGCTTTTAATTATTACTGAAAAAAGAAAGATTTTTTTGTCTCGGAATTTCAAAAACAAAACTCAAAAACATATGATTCAAATTTTTAAAAGGCAGATTATTTATTCTTAAATTTTGATGACTGAAAAAATACAGTGAAATTACTTACATTTCAGTGCAGGGCTCCAGACTAACTTTTTTTTTCAGGAGCACTGTAGCCCTTGACTGAAAATTTTTAGGGGCACAAGCAGAAAATTTATGGGCATATGCCAAAAATCTGTATCACAAATATTAACCCCCCCCCGGCTTCAATCTTATAACAATGTTCAACTGCTGTCTTCACCTGGTCCTCTGTATTTTTTCATATGGCGCTAAATAACTGCTCCTCTCTCAAAGAGTTTTGCACAAAAAACGCTCTTCGAGTGCGTAATGACGCAGTCTCCACGGAAATAGAAAAAAGTGTGAAGGAGAGAGGAGCGGCGTAGTGTCGTGTAAGCAAAACTACACTTACAAGAACACAAATGTGAACGAAGTGAAGCCTCAGACAAGTCCCAGATATTTGCTATTACTGCGGGTCTCACTGGACAATTAGGAATGGGACATGGGGCCTAAGCCTGTGTGAGTTCAGCCTCGGCTCTGCTGAGAGAGGGAGGTGGGGCAGAGTGTTAGAGACGGGGTCGGGGAAACAGCAGATCACCGGCGTGGCTCTGTTATTAAGGACTATGTCTGACATCGTTCGAAACTACAACCCCAGAAAACTCGAATTAAACTAATACTGAGTGCCTCTGAGGATAAAAGAGAAAACTCATTCAGTCTAAAGAATTGTAATAATGGTAAAGTAAGAAAATATCTGGTCGCATGTGAGCGAGTAGTGGGGGGGGGGGCATAAAGACCCATAGACTTTGACCAAATGCTTTGTCAGAGACAAAAAAAAAACAACTCTTTTTCAGTGTTAAAAAAAAATAAAAATAAAAAATCTGGTAGGCATTTAAAACTCGAACTGTGATGAAACAAGAAAATGACCTTAGTTAACATTTTTTCACACCTCACTAAAGGTTTTGCTAAGTACTGAATGTGCCACACAATTGGTTTAAACATGTGCTACATCTAGACATCAAATACACCCAGCCAAGTTGAAAGTGAGTTTTTTTTATCATCAATAGTGAGGTGGTTGATGTATGGGTGCACATAAATTAGAATATAATGGAAAATGAATGCATTTCAGTAGTTAAATTGCTGATGTGAAAAGTATCCACTATAGATTGCTGCACACACAGAAAAAACATTGAAAACATTTTAATTGTAATAATGTGTAATATTCTAATTTCATGAGATATTTCATTTTGGTTTTCATTACCTGTAAGCCATAATATTTTACTTTGTGTGTACTGACTTCACCATTATAGGCCACCCTTTTAGTTATTTTGCTTTTTCCCCCTGTCTTTGGAGAATAACTTCTGTTTGTTTGCTCCTTTTATTTTATTTAAAAACAATAAAAGGGACTTATAATTGTTTAAAAGCAAAGCGTGGCTACACCATTTCTTTTAGATAGCTTTCCGCTTAACAATACTTACGGAGATATGTTTTTGAAATGTAGGCGTTTGTCTAATTTTGGAGAAGCATTATAACCCATTTGGTGCAGATACAAGCCTGATTTTGTTTTTTGTTTTTACACAAACTGAACCTATTTATGGAAAAATATCACCAAAACACAATTATAAATTGGTAAAAATGTCCAAAAGACAATTTTAAAAATATTTGTGGCAACTTTAAGGCTCCGCTGTCATACTGTGCATATGATTTTAATAATTTGTTGATTTTTAGTGGTTAGGGCTGTCCAAATACATCAGATCAAACTGTAAAACAAAATTCAGTACCCTATGTCCAGCCAGTTCCCCACAGCAAATTGCATGTTGGTGATATTTCACATCTGACACCAGAAACAAAAAATATAGGTTCAGTTTGCCAAGTAAAAAAAATAAATAAAAATCAGGCTTGTAAATGCACCAAGTGGGTCTTCAAAATCAGACGAAAACACATTTTCAAAAAACTTTGGCCTTTCAAAAAAATTGGCCTACATTTCAAATGCACATATCTCACCAAGTATTGTCAGTGCAGACCTGAAATTTTGAACACTTGTTTAACTTTGGTAGTACCACATCTGAGATTTTTTTTTAAAAATGTTCTGAGATGGTGAACTGGGGAGGTATTCAGAATTGGTGTGATTTGGCATGGATGAATAAACCAATTGTGTTGATTTGGCTTACATTAAACAGCAAAAACAACTCTGCTAGAACAAAATCGCGTCTCATAATGTGCTATTACACTAGCCTTTCTTCATTAGGAAAAAAAAAAAAAAAAAAAAAAAAAACTGTTAAAAATTGATGTACAACAGCTGGTTTCATGCTGTCACAGATGTCAGTTCCCTCAATGTGGTGCTGCTGATCAAAAGGCCAAGTCATCTAATAATCTAATCAATAATTGTGAGAAATTAATTTGTGGCATATATAAACGTGTTGAGGTTTACCTTAAGTAAACCATGCTATTGATTTCCCCCCGGACCATTGTTGCTCAAAGGGAGAGTGAGGACCCACATGACGTCATTTAGCCTGTGAGTAAACAGCAGGAAAACCCCAGGAGCTGCACTTCTTCCTCTCGGTTCTGTCAATCAACACTGTTAAGAGCTGGGATAAGGTCCCTTCTAGGAGCGATGAATTTAGAAAAGTTGTGCACACAGCCTGGTACCAAGATTAACATTCTATCCCATTCATTTCTACACGGGTGCAAAATAACACTATTAATTTAGATGTCTTTAGACAGTAGGAATGAATGCTTGTTAATATATTTGTTAAAAATGACTAACTTGATCTGACCCAGATCTGATTGTCAGGTCCAGCTGCTAAAGAAAAAAACTATTAAAGTAGGATTTGTGGTGATTGTAAGCTCAGAATGAATTCATCAATGTCAAACTGTTGTGGTCTGTCACATTTCTGTAACTACTTGTCCTGCATAACATTAAAATTAAAAAGTGTAAATTATGTATTGTTTATTTTATATGCCAATTATAGACGCTCATTGCTATGTTAAATAAAAGAGCTTAACCTTCACACACTCCCTAATGTTATTAAGGCTCCCATATTACTTACATGTGGTCGACTTGATTATTCATAATTTGCAATGTTTGGTGGCCAGCACCAAATCTGTTATTAAAAATGTATTGTCTTTATAACTTCTGGTACCAGTCTGTGGGTTAAAATCCGGTAAAATCCATTTCAGTTACCGTGCCAGCACCCCTAGCCATCCCCGGCACGTAACATTCGCAAATTTGGCACAAACAATGTGTGTCTCAATATTTGAGGTTTTCCATTTTGTGCTTTGCAACTGAACAGCACTTAATTAGCCAAAGTTAACTATAAAGACTAGATGGTGCATCAGATAGTGTTGAGAAAAAAAAACAAATTTGTGACATGCAACAATATTTTGTAACGTATATACTGAAATTACAATACAAATCGTATTGTATCATGAAAAAAGGCGCACTGTCCCAGCCCTAGTATCAAGGTCTTAATTTTTAATTTACAGTTGCTAGAAAAAGTATGTGAACCTTTTGAAATTACTTGGATTTCTGCATGATTAGGTCATAAAATATGATCTGATCTTCATCTAAGTTACAATAGACAAACAGTCTGCTTAAACTAATGCTGCAAAAAAAATGACAAGTTTTTATTGAACATTTATGTAAACATTCACAATGCAGGATGGAAAACGTATGTGAACCCTAGGCTAATGACTTCAAGAGCTAACTGGAGTTAGGTGTCAGCCAACCTGGGGTCAAATCAATGTGAGAAGATTGGAGGTGTGGGTGAAAGTGGCCCTGCCCAATAAAAAACACACCAGTTTTGGGTTTGCTATTCTGAAGAAGCATTGCTTGATGTGAACCATGCCTCACACAGAAGAGCTCTCAGAAAACCTACGTGTAAAAATTGCTGACTTGCATAAAGCTGGAAAGGGTTACAAAAGTATCTCTAAAAGCCTTGATGTTCATGAGTCCACGGTGTAATACAGATTGTCTATAAATGAAGAAAGTTCAGCACTGCTGCTACTCTCCCTAGGAGTCACCGGCCTGAAAAGATGACTGCAAGAGCACAGCGTAGAATGCTCACTGAGGTGAAGAAGAATCCTAGCATGTCAGCTAAAGACTTACAGAAATCTCTGGCACAAGCTGACATCTTTGTTGGCAAATCTACAATGGGTAAAACATTAAACAAGAATGGACTTCATTGGAGGACACCACTGCTGTCCAAAAGATACATTTCTGCACGTTAGAAGTTTGCAAAAGAGCTCCTAGATGTTCTATAACACTGCTGACAAAATATTCTGTGGACAGATGAAACCAAAGTTGTTTGAAGAAACAAAGGCACAGCACACCAACATCAAAACCTCATCCCCACTGTGAAGTATGATGAAGGGAGCATCAGGGTTTGGGAATGCTTGGCTCCCTCAGGGCCTGGACGGATTGCTATCATCGACAGGAAAATGAAAACCCCAGTTTATCCAAAGATTTTGCAACTTAAGACCCCCTGTCCACCAACTGAAGCTCAACAAAGGATGGGTGATGCAACAGGACACTGACACAAAACATAGAAGCAAATCAAGAACAGAATGGCAGAAAAAAATACACCTTCTTCTCAATCGGCTTGAGAAGAAAGAAGTGGCATGACCTCAGAAGAGCAATTCACACCAGACATGCCAAGAATATTGATGATCTTAAACAGTTTTGTACAGAGGAATGGTCCAAAATTCCTCCTGAGTGTTGTGCAGGTCTGATCTGCAACTACAAGAAACATTTGGTTGAGGTTATTGCTGCCAAAGGAGTTAACCAGTTATTAAATCCAAAGGTCCACAATACTTTTTCAATATTGCATTGAATGTTTAAATAAATGTTTGATAAAAATATGTTAATGTTACATTTCACTACTGGAAATAATATTTTAGGCATTTATTTTATTTGTGATGACATTGTTGAAAATGTAAAAATCATTTTAATTTTAGGAGATACAGAATTTAGATTTTCATAATATACTATTAACTGATTTAAGAGTTTTTCAATAATTGAGTTTATGTTGAACAGTGTCAAAAAAACAAAATAAAAAAGACAAAAAGACAGAGACATTAACATTTTAGTTTAGGGTTCACCTATTACCCATTAACTAGGTGTTAAATGGCATGCTTGTTAGTGTTTAATTAGCTCTTAATTGGTAATTATAAAGCACCTATTAATCCCCTATTCTCTGTGGCCATATTCTACAACTAATCAGCAACTAATTAACAGAAACTAATAATTACTGCTCATTAGTAGGAAGTAAGGAAGTTGTTGGACCTAAATTTTGATCTTAAGATTTTTGTGGTACTATTCTCTAATAATGCTTACACTCCAAAAATCAATTAACTAACCAATTAACAGCACTTTGAGTCTTTCAAACTGATTTTTAATGGCATTCAAGTTAAACTAGACTTGTTTACAGAGACACAGAGAGCTACCACTAAAAGGAATCCAACCATTTTGAGTGAAGGTAATGCACACTGCCTGCTGTTGTATTTTTAAGCAATACATAATTCTTTTCTTTTTATACCCCATGCCAACACAATACAACAATAGCACAACTACCGTATTTTCCGCACTATAAGGCACACCTAAAAGCCTTTAATTTTCTCAAAAACTGACAGTGCGCCTTATAATCCGATGCGCCATATATATGGATCAATGTTGGTTAATTGTGGCTACCGTATTCAGGGGGCGTCGCCGAAGTGACAGCAGTAAAAACAGTAAAGGGGAATTCCAGTCCCAGCTGTTCATGTGTGCCATAGGCGTGTTTATGGATCCTGCTGCAAAAGAACAAGGAGGCGCGGCCTTTGCTCCATCTCAGTAGTAGAGTTGCGACATTGAGGGGACAGAAAACTGAGTGCTCGAACGCGGTTCATGTAGCTTTGAACTGTGACAAATGGAGTTGGAAATACATTGTTTTCAACGAGGGCGGCGCAAATAAGAGCTACGAGAGCTAGAGCGAGCTAGAGCGAGCGAGAGAACATACAGTGCTTGCTCTGTGGCTTTATTCAGCTTCATCTCTACCTGGAAATCCTCACTATGGTTTTCAGTTTATTTCATCTGATGACACCTGATGGTATTCATTTCAATGTTACTGTGAACATGTGCAGCTAGACTCCCATTTCTTTGGACTTGGTTGAAAGACTTATAGCTAGTGAAAAGGTTTTGAGAGTGTCTTTGCAGCCTATTACTAGGACTATCTGTCAAGTCCTATGTGGATATAGCTACTAGAAATGCTTATTCAAGCTTTTTGGCAGCATTGACTCAAAGCTAGTTGAACTGGGAAATGCCTGAAGCGTTCTCTCTATTCAATTACATCCTGCAGCTGCAAATCTATGTTACAAGATCTACAAAAAGCAGGGTTTTAAATTAGATTTTTTTTAATTCTGGCAAGACCATCCTGAAACTGAAGAGACTACCACTTTAGGTGCATGACAATAAATAAGAATATTGTGGAGTTAATTTATTTCAAAGGGTAACACGTGGATTTAGCACACAGAGAGAAATAGTTCAAGCATTAGAATACATAATTTCATAATAATCACCATTAAAATCAATAAATGCTTGAAATGTTTTACTCTACTCAATATATATAAAATGTTTATAATATAAATACTTTAAGTACTAAAATAATTTCCTTTGTCCATTTTATTGACTCTGGTATCTTGGTATATTGGGCAGAAAAGTGGCTCTATCAAAATATTACAGGGAGAACTAGTATGCATAAAGTACAATAAAATGGGTTCTGATGTGAGACACTATCCCTTTACTTGCACATTTACATTTTCCCCACCAATACCCTTACCATTTTTAAATGTCACTTAGTTGAAGTAACTGAATCTAGACTCTTAAACCTAGGTAAACCACTGAAATTAATCAAGCAGACAAAGCTCACTGAACTGGGAAATGGCAAAGCAGAAGAGTTCACTTAAAGTCAATGATTCAATTATTTAATATAGGTCCAGGGTTTCCTCACACGAGGAGACACACTGCCATAATTTATTGACCCCTCCAAAGTCTCCAAATGAGCCATACATAGATTATCAAGTTGGAACTATCCTTTGATAATTATGTTTTAAAACTAAATCCCCGAAATCAAATGTTTGTTTTTCTGCCTAAATAATAGATCAGATAAACTTATCACATAATAGCTGTAGCACAGGCCATTTTTACAAGCGGCTCTAGTCATCAAATTAACATCCATTTTGATTATATAATTAATGCAAACACAACAATTCACACATCACTGAGATGTAAGCATTAGACAGTCAAGGCCTACAGGTCCATAAGTATTTGGACACAGAGACGTTATTTTAGCTGTTAACCAAACATATTCAAAATATAGTTATATAATTACTATGTGCTTAAAGTACAGCTGTAATTTGAGAGTATTCACGTTCAAATGGGTGGAAGGAATTACAGCTCTTTAATGTGTAGCTGCCTCTTTTTGAGGGGCTCAAAAGTAATTAGACAGATGATTACTTTGGGGAAAATCCTTTGCAGGCGATGTCTGCCTGAAGTCTGGAGCCTATAGACATCGCCAAACACGGGGTTTTCTAATTTATGTTGCTTTGCCAGGCCTTTACTGCAGCTGCCCTCAGTTGTTGCTTGCTTGTGGGCCTTTCTGCCTTAGGTTTAGTCTTATACAGGTAAAATTAATGCTCGATTGGGCTGAGATGTGGTGAGTGACATGGTCGTTGCTGAATATTTCACTTATTTGCCTTAAGAAAATTCTTGGGTTGCTTTTACAGTATGTTTTGAGTCACTATCCAACTGTGCTGTGGAGTGCTGCCCATCAACTTTGTGGCTTTTGCCTGAATTTGAAGGATTTGAAGGTTTATCCCAATACTCTTCAGAATTCATCCAGCTGCTTCTGTCTTCTGTCTCATCATCAATAAACAACACAGTGACCCTGGAAGTTCTGCAGCTCATGCATCACACAGCTCCATCATGTTTTACAGAAGATGTGCTATGTTTTGGATCCTGAGCCATTCCAAGCCTTCTACAGACTTTTCTCTGCCCATCATTCTGGTACAGGTTGTTCTGAGTCTCATCTGTCCAAAGAATGCTGTTCCAGACCTGGTCTAGCTTCTTTAGATATTTTTTGGCCAAGTCTAATGTGGCCTTTCTATTGTTGAGGCTGATGAATGGTCTGCACCTTGTGGAGAACTCTCTGTATTTCCTCTGATGAAGTCTTCTCGTTATGGTGGACCTAGACACTGATAGACCTACTCCCTGGAATTCAACATTTTTTAAAATCCAGCCTAAGGATGGTCTAGTTCACTTCCATTGAGATACTGTATGTTGTGATTTCACAGAAACAGCTTTCAAATGCAAATGCAACATCTGGAGTCAAGTCCAGACCTTTTACCTGCTCAGTTTATGAAGGATTAATGAGGCAAAAGCCCATGCAGCACAAGAAATAGCTTTTGAAGCAACTGTCCAAATACTTTTGAGCCTTTGTAAAAAAGGCAGCTACAAATTAAAGAGCTGTAACTCTTAAACCTTTCATCCAATTTGGACGTAAATACTCTCAAATTACAGCTAAGAGTCTGCACTTTAAGCACATACTAATATAACTGTTTTTTGCATAATTTTGGTAAAAAGGGTAAAGTAACAAAACTTGTGTCAGTCCAAATACTTATGGACCTAACTTTATGTAAACAATGATGTCATTGCCCCCCTTACTGGCACCATTAACTCACTGCAAGTCTGTGGGAAACAGATCAAGCCGTTCTCACCAAACACAGCTTTACACATGAACAATGCATGGTTTTAAATAGGCATATTGTCTGTAATTAACCAACAAAATAAAGAAGTAGTTCCAGACTGTGTGTCGGAGACAGGAGGGTTAAATTTTTGGTTTGAGGCACTGTGGACCATGTTTCGAAACTTACTTCTCATTTGATGCTAATCTGTCAATCAAATCTGTGCATTTGATATGCAGAATGATTTAACTTTGAGATAGACTGCAGAGAAAGGTAAAACAGAGAACAGCTTAGGCTGAAGTGTCTCATAGTTCTAAGTTACTGGGCATTATTAAAACAGTAATACTGTAGACCCTTCCAGGAGTGACGTTATTAGAAAAGTTGCGCACGCAGCCTGGTACTGAGATTAATGTTCTACCCCATTCATTTCTATGAGGGAGCACAATAAAAATATTAGACATTTTTGGGCAGCAGGAACAAAAGTTTGCCGTTTAATTATTTGTTAAAAATTACTCTGAAGTTAATATGAACCAGATCTGATTGTCAATTCCATTTCCTAAAGTTAACTCATAAAAGTAGGATTTGTGTTGATTGATGAATTAAATCTGAGAATACAATGTCAAACTATGGTCCAACACATTTCTAGTCGTTACTAGTCGTCCTGCTTAACATTGAAAATAAGAACTCTCTAATGTTTTCTAACTAGGATCTGATATTACTCACATGTGGTCAAGTGGTTGTCAGCTGCCAAACCGGTCTTGATTATTAATAATTTGCGATGTCTGGGGGCCTTACACTAATTCTTCCATGACAAGTGTATGATCGTCTTTTTTAATGTCCAGTACCAGTCTTTAGATCGCAAAAAATTCTGTTGACAAACACAAGAAGGGTTTATAAGACAAGGCACAATACTTGCTCAATGACACACTCAATCCCTTCAAATCAGCAGTGAGGGCACAGAATATGGTTAATAAGTTAAGTTTAAAATATAAAAGTACTTATTTTTTTGTAAAACTAAAGACATTATTTCAAAAGAACAAACTATTTAAAAATCATCTTTACTATAAATTATAAGAAGAAAGTATTAACTATTATTTGTATATTATTTTTTCTTTAACCACAAAACTAATAAATGCTGTTGCCATATTATACAATTCTATTGTATTTATACAATAGACAGGTGCTTATGTAACAGGCACAAAATAACAGACATTATGGTGTTCTATTTAGACCTTAGCTTGAGGAAATCTTCTCAAATTCGACCTCTGTAAACTTTAATTGAATACTCCTGCTGTTACAAAATGTACAATGAAAAATGTTTGACACGAGATTAGTCAAAGTAGCCCCTCTCTTGCAATTACTGTGATCTGACATATTTCTCAAATTGATACCCACATCTACAAGTGTCTGTCAACAGCCTGACCTGACCAGGTGATGTGTATAAGTGAAGAAGGTCAAGGCATATTGGGCAGAATGGAATGCTATCAACCTGTCATTTGGATTTTGTACATTTAAATGCTACTAAATTGATGTAACAGGATGACTGCTTGTTAAGTTCATATGAGGCAATCATAAAGTAAAACAATTTCAGCAGTTAGGAATCATTTTTCAGTGGATTTACGTTATTGGCAGGGACCTTTCTCAAATTGAAGTACCACTTAGACAAGGTGACTGCTTGATGAGTTCAATATCAGTCCTAACTAGATTTGGAGCATTGATCCCAAATTAGTGCAACTGGGAAAGGAAAGACTGAAGTGTTCAGTATTCAGCCATTCAAGGCTTTCATATAGGTCTACAGTCTATTTTACACAATCTACAATAAAAACATTGTATTTATATTAGTTTATATTTGGACAATGTAAAATTCTTAAATTATGAAAAGTAGACGTCTTTACATAGGGTCAATGGGTTTCTCAAATCTACACATAATTCACCTACCTCTACAAATGAGTCATGAGTTTGAAATGTTTAGGTGAACAAAGTCAAGTGATTGTATCTGACAGAAGATGGTTAATTTTCAACATTGCAATCCTGCCATGGTTTTGATTTTTGCACTTTTAAAATGCCACTTGGTTGAAGTAACTGCTAAGACTGCTTGATGAGCTCATATGAGGCAATCATTAAGTAACACCAACTTACCAGTAGTACCTTACCTTACTAGTTAACAGTCATTTTTATCAAGTAACAAAATTACTGGCAGCAGGATCTCAAAGTAATGCCACTTAGATGAATTAATAGGATGGCAGCTTGGGATCAATATATACTGCATGTTAAAACGAGATGAGAAGTTGATTCAAAGCTAGTTGGAATTTGATATGGGAAGACTGAAGTGTCCACCATTTTACTGTACACTTACAGAATATCTTGCAGCCTGAAGCTTCAAAGTTTGCTCTATCTCAGATAATGTATGACATGTTTCAGTGAAAGTGTATTATGTTTAAAAATATATACATTTAGAAAAGTAGACTGTCATAACTTGCACAGTTACCCCAACAACACTAGCTATTTGTCATCAGCTTACCTAAGGTTAATGGCAGGGACTTTTCTCAAACTTAAGTGGCTGTCATCAGATTGTTCCCATCAAATGACGTACTGTATATTTAAGTGAACAAGGTCAAGTGACTGTATCTAGCCAACTATCCAGTCTACAATACTGGGAGAATAGGAAGAGCTACAGTACCAATGATTTTCGCCTTTAAAGGCCACTTAGTTGAAGTAACAAGTTGACTGCTTGTTGAGTTCATATTAGGGCAATTAAAAGTAAAACATCAGTCATAACAATGTGGTGCAAACCGGACAAACAAGACTTACGTCATCCACTCTCCATAGGTCATTGCTCAAGACTTCAGACTGACCGTAAGTGATTGCATTCTTTAGGAAATCAGTCCCACTGCCATCATCCTGCGAAACAAAGAAAATAGCCCTAATCAGCATTTTAAAATAAGTGGCCTTTGGGTCCTTAGACAAGCAACAGAGGGCACTTGGTGTTTGATAGAGACCTGATGAAGACCGCACTTACACCGTCTGTGTCCTGCAAAACGGCAACAAGCAATCGAATATACTCAGCCGCAGCTTTGAGCGTGTCCACCTTACTGGGCTTTCGGTCAGGGCGCATGAGAGGGACCATGCGCTTCAGCCGGGAAAACATGGTGTTTAAGTTCCTGATCTGAAAAACACACACAAAACAGGGCTAGATACTAGGGCTGTAAGATAAATAGAAGAGTGCATCGTCATTGTAATAGACATAGGCATTTGGATTTCTTTTAGCACAATATAATTTTACTGTTATTTTGTTGCTAATGTCATCAAAGGCTTAGGCACTATGACAATAAGCACTTAATACCAGAGGTGGGACCAAAGTCACTGTTTTGCAAGTCACAAGTGAGTCTCACATCTTTGGCCTCAAATCCGAGTCAAAGTCTAAGTCAATGCCTCACAAGTCCAAGTCAAGTCAGTCCTACGCTTTCAATTTCGAGTCCATTCAAGTCTTTTTAACCCTTAGGACTCCAAACTTAATTTTTGTCACATTGTATATTGTTGAATTTACCCTCATGTCCCACCTTAGAAAAACAAATACATAATTAACAGATGATAAATTGTTTGTGTACCACACAGAAAACAGGTTTCTGAATGCTTTAAAAGTAAAGCCAAGTTCTTTAGTATCAGTTATTTACAATAAATGAAATACCTTAAATAACAATACATTGTATATTTACTGTATCAATAAACTGTGCTCTACTGGTCTTGTCAGATGATCACAAGCTTCAAATAAGAGTCACTCTATAACATTTGAAGATTTACAAAGTGAATACTGCCCACTCTACCGTTTACTGAATAGCGACACCTGTGGGCAAAAGGGGTACTGCAGGGGAGTGACCCATGGTCAGAATCATGAGCTCCAGCTCAAACACAGAAGCAACACTGCAGAAAACTCCAGCTGGTATTCATTTTTCACTATTTACTGTCTGAGGCAGAGGGAGCTCACTGTGCACAGGTAAAGATCTCCTCTGTCTAATGATATAAAGCCGTGTGTGCGTCACGTGATTGATCCAAGTCTCCCACAGACTTCTCCACATATTTGCCTTTAGATCTGTAATTGCAAAGGGTTAATTATTATTTTTTAGATTTTTTTTTTTATTTATTCATTTTGTTCACGTCTGCACCCGAACGCCTCACGTCTGCACCCGAACGCCTCACGTCTGCACCCGAACGCCTCACGTCTGCACCCGAACGCCTCACGTCTGCACCCGAACGCCTCACGTCTGCACCCGAACGCCTCACGTCTGCACCCGAACGCCTCACGTCTGCACCCGAACGCCTCACGTCTGCACCCGAACGCCTCACGTCTGCACCCGAACGCCTCACGTCTGCACCCGAACGCCTCACGTCTGCACCCGGAGTGAGCTGCTCTCCACTTTGGGGGGTGGGAGTTTCAAAGACACAGCATCATCTCCTTCTCAACTCTGCTCCATCCCCGTCCTTCTGAGCATTATAACTAAGTTATGGTGACTAAATAACTCCTTAAAGTTTGTGTTTGGAGTAAAACATCAGAGGAAATGTCTGAAATGTCCACGAGTTTGTGCCGATAGAGTGTTATTAGACGCTCGTATATTTCATATCATTAATGGTTGTAAAAGTTTGACACTCATATCTCAGTCATTTTTCAGCCTATCAACACAAAACAAAGACTGACATAAAGGTTAAAATCTCCTCTGTCATTATGTCAAAATGTCATGGGCTGCTCCAGCTCAATACACTGAGAAACCGTTCATTACTGAGCCAGGAGTTTAATTAGGCTAATTGTTTCTCCACACTTAACAAAAATCATACTTTTATTTCTTTGAGAGGCATCAAGTCTTCAAGTTATGAGGCTCAAGTCAGAGTCAAGTCCCAAGTCACTGGTGTTCAAGTCGAGTCTCAAGTCCTAGTCCATTTCATCAAGTCGAGTCTAAAGTCATCAAATTAGTGACTCGAGTCATGACTTTTAACTCTGCTTAATACCACTTAATCCAACATACATTAAATATACCCAGACAGCGTATGGCTATGTACTTGCAATCACAAAGTGCCTGCAAGTAGCCATACACAAGAACATATCCTCAAGGGAAACAAAGTTGCAGGTTGTCTGTACTTTTTGAACTTTTGCTTGAACGCAGTTTGATTTAACAATGGTCACAGGTGACTGTAACCTATTCAAACAACTTTGGGCCTTAGGCAATAGACAATGGCCAGTAGGTTGCAGGGCTGAGGCAAGGACATATAATGACAGACAACCATTCACTCTCACAATCATCCACTAGGGTAAATTAAGTTTCACCAATTCTCCTGACACATGCTTGTCTTTGGACAAAGGGAGAAAGCTGGAAAAAACAGTAACATAGTAATAATAATAAGCAGAATAAGATAAATGAGTTGACAATTATTTTGAAATGCAAGGAGCACATTTTACATGTGAAGACCAGAACATTATTGGTTAAAAAAAAAAAAAGCTTGTTGTATCACACATTGTATTTTTTGCACACTTGCCATATACAGTGCTTTTCAAAAGTATGTGCACCCTACTGGAGTGGCCAAAACTACCAAATTTACTATAAAATTTGACTTGAATTTAAAATTGACCTGAAGCAGCAAAGCAGCCCCAGATCAGCACACTACCACCACCACCATGTTTAACTTCAGTATGGTGGTAGTTTTACACCAGACACACACCTTCCAACAAGTTAAAACTTCGACTTGTCGTCAGTCCGCTAAATATTTTCACTTAAGTCTTGAGGATTATCAAAAGGTTTTTTGGTAAATGTGAGGTGAGCTTTTGTGTTCTTTTTTGTCAGCAGTGGTTTTCACTTTATAACTCTCCCATGGATGCCATTTTTCCCTGTCTCTTTCTTGTAGTTGAATCTTGGACACTGTCCTTAACTGAGGCGAGTGAGGCCTGTAGTTCTTTATTAACCTCCTGGGCGAGTCGTTAATGCATTCAAGACACTTCTGGGAAGGTTTACCATATCAAGTCTTTTTTATTTGCGTATAATGGCTCTCATGATGGTTTGCTGGAATCCCAAAGGCTTAGAAAGTTAATGCATGATTTAACAAGGGATGCATTTACTTTTGCACATAGCCCCACCTTTTTCAGAATCACTGAATAGTGCAGCCTTGATACATGGGAAAAGACTGCAACAGATGTAATAGGTTTATGTACCAGGCATTTTCACTTTGCATTAATTAGACGCTGTGAACTTAATGCAAAGAGATTAACATCAGAATGTTTTTTTCCAACTGAATTAAATGGTTAAAAAATACAAGTTATTAAAATGTATTATATCGAATCATCAGAATTGTCAGCATCTCAACAATCAGCAATGATCCTACTTGTATAATTAATGTTTAAGCTGCAATATTTATCATGATATAATATGTGCCAAGGACTGGCTGTTGTAGATTTAGAAGAGAAAACTAAATTAAGATTAAGATGTCACTTCACATGAAGGGTCCTTATTTCAGGAGCTTTTTCACAGCGATTTTACACCAACTCTAAATCCTGCCTTGTCATTGGGATATTTCAGGCTCATTTAAGTGATGACTACACTATGGTCTGACACCTCTGTTTTAGAAGTGGGGACACTGCAACGGTTTAGGCATGTCCTGCAACTGATGATTCATTACATTCAGTATGAAGACAGTTATTCCTAGGGCTATAATACCAATAACAATACCTGTTTTTTGATACAGGTACTTGAGCAATACTTTTTCTGATATCTATGGTGAGCAAATTCATCTTCTGCGATCATAAAACGAAATAATATTGAATAAAAGTCAAATTTTTGGAGCAGAATTCTTAGCTGTAAATAAAAGCCAGTAGTTTGTATGATTTATTATGTGTTATTTATTTGATTCATACATGCAAAGCAACATTAAATTTCCCATTAGGTATTGAATAAAAATATTTTTTTCAGTACCAGTAGTATCATAACTTTTCTTTTGATACCATAAAGATATTGTTTAACAGTACCCAGCCCTATTTATTCCTGTCTAAATAATATTAATTGTACATTGATCTATGACTAATTTATCTACTATGCCTTAAATTCAGGAAGCTCTCCAGTTACGTCCTGCCCAGAGCCTAAGTGTATCATTAACCTAAATAAAATATTTTTACATTTAAATAAACAAATAAAAGAAGAAACACTTAATAGTGGCGACTTTAAAAAAATTATTGAATGAGAATTAAAAATATTCAACAACTACTACTGCAAATCTAGTACTACTTTTACTACTGCTGGTAGCAGTGTGCTTCCAACCAATCACCCAGCGATATGAACTGCCCATCCAGTAAGACATTTACTTGAGTAAAAGTATTTTTACCTCCAAGATATACTCAAGTAAATGTATATTTCAGAAGAGGTTCTCGGAATGTTCTATAAGAACGCACTCCAGTAAGTTAAGTCTCTATCTGATTTCCACTTTTGTAATTCAGGTTTACAAGACACTGAGGAAATAGGTTGACAATTTACCCCCTGCACTCCCAGTCCCAATGTTTTCCAAAAAGGCGTAAAAAGTGCGTGATACACATTTTCTCAGTCTAAACACCTCAAGTTGGCCTGTGCATACTTTTTGAAAGGACATTGAAGTAGCTCCGCGAGTTCAGTATCTGTCCTCTCAGGGAAGGGTTTGGTCTCTGTGGCACCGCTCCTGTCTGCTTCACCAAACTGTGTGCTGCCTGACAACAATCTACAGTACAACATCAAATAACCAAGTCACTCACTGAACCAGAGAAAGTGCTGCTAGCCAGGTCATTTGGCAAAAGGCTACCACAGTGGTTTCCAACCTTTTTTGTCATACCGTGCGTACTCCCTCCACTCATACATGTTGATGATTCTTAAACAGGTGGTCATAAAAACATCTGTCCTATTATACAAAAACACTATACATTTACTTTTTTGTAAATACTAATTCTCCTGCATTTTTTCTTTTAAAGTCAAAGTCATAGTTAAAACAAAATAAGTACTAATCTCTTGGCCTTTGAAATAAAAATACTAAATAAAAATAGAACAATTCTTAAATTAGGAGTGTTTTCAGCTATACAGGGGTAACATGCTTTCTTATTTTTCTTTTATTGACTATCCTCCATATTAGATGAAATCACAGAGCTTTGTTTTCTTCGGTGTTGACCTTAATGTGTCCTATGGGTGTTTATAGACTTTGAGTAGTAACTGACAGTAACTTTATTATGTGGTTAAAAAAAAAAATCTGTTGTATTTAAAAAAAAAAAAAAAAAGTGTTGTGCTGGTGTCATGTGATCACTGACGTGGTCCTACTTCACCATTTCGACCACCTGGAATTGACTGCACATTATGTCTGCCCTGATGAAGACCCACGTTGGAATGTCCCTCACACAATAAAGGATTTCTAATAATGTCAGAGTGCCTCGGATCCCGCTTCTGGTCTTCAAAAATAGAACAATATCAACTATTACGTTTACTTATTGTATTGTATATTAAATATTCAAAATAAAAAATAACTTTAAACATTAAAATAAATATAAAAATAATCTTAAACTCAAAATAAATTTACCTTAAAATAAAAATAATTTGAATAACCCCCATTTGAACCTAGTGAACTTTAAAAAAATGCAATAAAATATTCCACTAATATTCTTTAACAGTATGACTTCCTTTTATCAGTCACTGAGACCCTTGAACTTGTCTTTATTAAGTTTCAATGTTCAATCAGTCTTTGCCAAACACGTGACCAAAACGCCCCCAGCCGCCATATTGAGGGTAAAGTGAATGTCAACTCAGATAGAAAGCAGTATTGAATAGCGCATATATCCTCCATTCTCTAGCTATACGGTTAAAGCTAAAGTGACAACAAGACTACAGCTATGCATGCACTGTTATTCAGGTCAGTAGTCTCCTCTCTGATCCTGTTGCAAATAAACCATTCACACTCACACTCACAATTTCATAATAAGCCGTTTACACAGTTCATGCTGTATTCTGTGGGCCATTACAAGGTAATATAAATCAATAGCCTGATCCTTAAGTAGCTAAAGTATCTTAATGTAGCTTTGTACATCCGAACTAGCTAATAGAGAACGGGACTGTGACGTCACATCGGTGGTCAATCACAAAAGATATTTTCTATAGCAAAACAATGGAGCAGTTTAGGATGTAAATTACTCGAGTTAGGGTTAACACAAAAGTATTCTGATACTTTAGTGTGTGATAAATATTCACCAAGAGTGATAAAGCAGTTAAAAGAGTTGTTTCAAGGCTCATTTCTTTACTTTTGTATGTAAGCCGCTGTTTCTAATGCAACTCTATGACATTTCTGTCTGTGACCACCAACATGGCTGATTCATCACTCAATGGTTGTTTTATGACATAGGTTCCCAATTTCTATAGCTTCCATCTTAAAGCAGCTGCATTAATACAGAGTGTTTTAGTCAAGTAAGTAAAGTATTTATTAATATAACACAATGTTTTAAGTATCTCTAAATAGCCTAGTCGAACTGCATTTGTTTATTACAGAAGCCCATAATCAGAAGAGTTTATGAAACTTTTTTTAACCTACAAATATGCCGACATCATGTGATTAAATGCATCGAAAACAGTGTCAGTGTCCAACCCAATCAGTACACAGTAAAAAGTAAATGAGAGTTCAGAGACTGATGTAGGGTGACTTGGAGCTTTCAGAGCTGAACCCATCGACAGGGAAAACTGTCACTTCCTTCCCAAGATGGCGATAACAACCCAAAATACACACGTGTGACGTCACCTGGCATTAACTAAAAGAAAAGATCGCCAATATTGTCTTGATCTTCCAAATAAATAATGTAATAATTCCAAGTACCCCCTGCAAAGTGCTCGTGTACCCGTCCCCGTAACCCTGATTGGGAAACACTGGGCTACAGCACGAGAACTACTATAATGTTTATTTTAAAAAAAGATGTGGGCTGTCGGTAAAGAAATAGAATAAAAGCTACGAGTGGTTAAACTCATGTAGAAAGGCGACCAAAGAAAACGTCCAACATCTTATTGAGATCTAGGTACACTTTGCAAATGTTAATGGATAAAGATGTACTTGTAATTACTTGACACTGGGACTTCTGAATCAAAAGTGGCCCAACAGATTCTAATAAATATTCAATAAATCTTTTGAAGCACACTTAGCTTCGAGTAGCATAAAGGTCATTAGCCACAAGTATGTTATTAAGTAGCCTAGCTCATTAGCAGTGACAGCGGCCAATGCCAGGCTCATTAATATTACTACTACTTCTATATTGAAATTCGACCAGTAAATGCTGCCTAAGAAAATACTGCTTTTAAAACTTACCCTTAGTCTCTCCTTGGCGTTGACCATTTCACGTTTTTTCACGGTTTCGTTGAAGTCTTCAGCGACAAAATACAAGCCGTCTTTCCCCCGTTTGAACTTCTCTATGTTGCTGTAAACGGGCAAAGCGGACTCGCCTGTCAAACGCTTCAAAATGTCGCCCATCAACTCCTTGTCCGGTGTTTTCATTTTATGTCCAAATAAAGAAAAAAGTAACTTGGTTCTGGTAAATATTTAGCAGGATTCTGTGATATCCCTACGGCTTTTAGAATAGCGAAAAAAGGGGAGGCGCTTCGAAAAGTATCACACCTGAGTAACGCACCTGTGTAATTAAAGACCAGAGGGGTGTGTTGGATTCGATGAGCGGGAGACACCGGGGTGAAGCGGTTTGTGTACAGTTGTTACCAAGAAAGAACAAAAGGAAAAGCAGACATAATGTAACTTATTTTATAACTTTTTTTTTTCCTTTTTTTTATTATTATTATTATTAAAGATACAGGCAGTGCCGGTCCTGTACATTTGGGGGCCCTAAGCAAGTTAGGTTTGGGGGGCCAAGCTTCTCAGTCATTTTTGAGACCATTTCAATTATATCCACAATATTTACATTTAAATTTAATAAAACAATGTCTATTTTTCTAAGGGGATTAATGCTTTGAGACATTTTGACTTGCTAACTCAGCAAGGAGGGGCCCAGGGGCAATCAAGAAACAAAACACATCAATTTACAGACTGCATTGACCCCCACTTTCAGATAGACCCTTATAACTTGCCAATGACTGACAATAGCAAGCAGAATATTATAGCCAGAATATTAAACAAATAGAGTTAGCCTTGGGGACCTCTAATGTCTGTGGGGCCCTATGCAGCTGCTTATTTTGCCTATAGGAAGGGCTGGCCCTGGATACAAAGCTTGGCCTAGGCTAATTACGGCACCTGGTAAACCTCACCTTTTTAGACACACGAGTCACCTGACTACATAACTCAACATACCTCATGTGAAGTCCTGTTTTTCTACAGGCTAGGACTTATATTTTATTTTAACTTACACGTTTTTCTGAAATTGCTGTATCATCCTTTTAGAATTATAGGTTTCTTTCTGAAATTCTTGTCAAAATTGAGTTATACATATATTCTTGTTCCTGAATACCTTTTCTACACTATATCTTTTTTTTTTTACTTCCTTTATTCTTCTTTGTTTTTTTGTTTGTTTGTTTGTTTGTTGTTTTGTTTTGTTTGTTTTTTGTTTATTTTTTTGCTAGAAGGTCCTCTCTCTGAGCCAGTCAGAACACAGAGTGGACTTTAATGAACCAATCACATTCTGTCTCTCTGGAATGTTGGCATTCCAGCATGGGTCATTTACAACAGACTGCTTTCCTTGGTACAAAAATTACATCTTTCACCAATGTGAAACAAGCTGGCCCCTGTCCAGGGTGTACCCCGCCTACAGCCCAAAGTTACTGGGATAGGCTCCAGTCACCCGCAACCCCTAACGGGAATAAGCGGTAGAAAATGAATGAATAAAATGTGAAATGCAAGGCATGCAGGAACGAGGTAAGCAGTGGGCCAAGGCTGTCTATCTGCTTTTTTGTTATTGGAAATATAGATCTCCATAATAGAAAGTGCATATTATCCTTAGCTTTATTATGATTGTCATCACTTGAAATTCATGCACCTTTTTACAAACGCAATAAATTTAGCTCATTATATTATCAAACACCATGGCTGATTACACTTTATGAACCATCAGTACTCTCAAATTTTGAGGACTGACCAATCAGAGAGTGCGCCCTAACCCAGCTGTTCGTCGGACAGGAGCACCAACAAAGCAAGGCGAACCAAGCTCCTGCTCCAGGGGCTACGAGGGACACAGTCAAACACTTTCACCAAATCCACAAAACACGTGGACTGGTTGGGCGAACTCTCATGAACCCTCGAGCACCCGATAGAGGGTATAGAGCTGGTCCACTGTTCTACGGCCAGGATGAAAACCGCATTGTTCCTCCTGAATCTGAGGTTTGACTATCCTCCGAATTCTCCTCTCCAGCGCCCTGGAATAGACTTTCCCGGGCGGGCTGAGGATATATTTTTTGTTAAATGTAAAGCTCATAAAAGCATAGGGCTAACAAGTTAATGAATAGCCCTGAAATTATAAATAGATGATACATTTTGCTAAAAAAAAATTATGAAGTCAAAGGTCTTAGGCTTTACTGCTATCTCAATAACTAAACCAGTGGTTTAGTGACAGCCGCTCATCTTCTGTCATAGGAGCGCAGGTGGGTGGGGTTTAGTGCCAGTGCCCTGACAGGTAGTTTCTGAGCGTGTGATTGGCTGATAACAGGTAGCTGCCCACTGTCTTTTTTTTAGAAAAGTGTTACAGAAAATATGCAGATTTACAAAAATGTGCAAGAAGTACAGGAGACAATTTTATTTTGATTCCTTGAAAACTGTAGCTGTTGTAAGAAAAAAAACTGGGTCCTCCCTCGATAGGGATCTATCATAGAGCCCATTGGCCCACCGCTTAAGCAGCTCATGAGCAATATTAATACAGACACCAACAAAAGGCCAGTTAGTTTTATAGGTCTGGAGAATAAGAGCTGAAAATATAAAACATTTGGCATATAAGTTAACTGGAATCCATCTATTATTTATACTGTACATTGGAAGAGCTTACATGCCATTGAATTCTATGTTAAATATTGTCAAAGTGTATTGCATTACTTTTAAATGTGTTGTGTATTCTTAAAAACAGTTAAATGATAAAAATAAGTTGACTGCTGCAATATAACCTACTGATTTTTATTTATTTATTTTTATATATATTATATATATTTTGTATGATAGAGCCTTATAATTTCAACCAAATTTTGGGCACTAAGAATTAGAAGGTTCTATCTGGAAATAACCAGTTACCAAAGTCCCACTCCAAAAGTTACACAGATTTTGAAATTGCATATTTACAATATCTTTAGGGTCCCATGTATTAAAGAAATGTGTTCCTCATATTAGATTTTCTTTTGATGGTCAAAACTTTCAACCTAAATAACTAAAAACTACTCGGAAAGCAGATAGAACTCTATAATTCTATAGGGGATGTACCGTAGACGAACATTCTGTTACACATGCTTTTGAGACTACATAGCCTACTCTTTTAGAATGTTTTTTTTTTTTTTTTTTTTTTTGTATGTGTTGCATTAATGAGTTTGACAAACAAACTAAAACAAAATTGCTACAGAATCCAATCAGAGTATTTGAGATTTCAGGATGTGTACCTTTAGGCTGGTCTGATGCAGGTACAGCAATGAAAAACATGCTCTCTTATAAGACACATTTGACTAAAGGAAGCTGGGCTAAGAGAAATGACTTGGTGTTGTAACCCTATTGCTGGGTTTCAGATGTCATCACAACATTCTAGCAATGGATCTGCCATATTTGGGTTCATAAGCAGCAAAATATAATTGAGTAGCATTAGTCACAGTGGAATAAAACAACTCTTTTGTCACTCTTGGTGAATATTTATCCCACACTAATGTGTCAGAATACCTTTGTGTGATAGCTAACTCAAGTATTTTTTTTAATAAATTTTAATAATACAAATGACAATTACAACAAAAACATAATCACAATGACAAGACAACAATAAAAACATTTAGACAATACATGATACAAACAAAAAAACATTCACACACATTCAAACAAACCATTTAATTATGGTACTACTCCATTTTACATAAAAAGAAAACATTTAAATTTCCTTCCTACACTGAAAAAAACAACAACAACAAAAAAAACAAACATATCTACTTAGAAAACCTTTTACTATAGTTGTTACAGTTATATTTACTTGGAGTTGTACATTTCAAAAATGAATTATCAAATTCAGTAAGCTAATATTAAAATAGCTTTAATTTTCTGTTGTAGCATCTATTTAATTTTTGTAATTGAGACTTAATAATCTTTTGTTACATCCATTTGATTTTTTCTAATTATGGCTTTATGATCATTCCTTACATCTATTAGAGTTTTCTCATTCCTGGAAACAATAAGTTACAAATATACAAGGGGACCCTTCTCCAGATCTTGATCAGGACCCAGCTGGAGGATTAGCCTGTTGTGTATGTTTTGAGCTTGATGGGGAAAACCCACCCAGACACAGGGAGAGAATATAAACTCCACACAGAAAGGCCCCACACAGTCCGGGGATCGAACCAGGAACCTTCTTGCTGTGAGATAAGAGTGTTAACCACTAAGCCACCATGCTGTTGATGAGGTTCCTTTTAGAAAGTAATGAAGAAAGTTATGAGTAACCTTGTAATTTAATCAGTTATTACAATCATACTTCTTGATTTCTGATTTTATTTACCTAAATTTACTTCTTATTATACAATTTGTTTATGCTTACTTATTATTACACTCAATTATATTAATTATATTAGTTGGAGTAACAGATATTTATTTTGTAGAGGAAATAATTGTATGTATTATTTGAATATATTGTCATTTTAACAAATGATACAGAATTTTGTATTTCATTTCTGTAATTTCCTTAGTAATATGAGAAATTAGATTACTATTATTGCTAACTTATTTGCTACATCTACAAAAGCTGAAACTCACTTTTTTCAGTGTAGTATTTTTTTTTTTTTTTTCCCAGGTGTGCATACTAATAACTGTTCATTTTTTGTTTCCAGTTCCTCCTCAAAGCTGATTGTATGAATGAGGGGAGCAGATGTTTCCATAAGTTCCAATAACCTGTTTGTTTTCCATCTTCACCTACAATGTCATGTATAAACACAATTCCTCTGTCAATAGCCCTTTCCCAAAGCAGAGGTTCTTCTTCAGTTAATATTTTTGAGTTGAACCATATCATTTGCTGTAAAATATCATCAGGGCTTTTTGGAGTGTGGAGTTAGAAAACACAGCCAACACTCAGGAACTTCCTTTAGAGACTTCCTTTATGAGATCATTTAAGTAAGGCAAATGAACCTTCTCCAGCTCCAAATACATGAACAATCCTTTAGAAAACAGCAAATTATTATTTTCCAATAATATACTTGTATACCAATTTGGATTTTCATACATTTTTTGAACAAGAGAAGCTTTTAATGAGATGCACAATGCTTCTAGGTTTAATCATTCAAAAACCCCAACTTCATAGTTATTATATAAAATGTTTATTTTTATTTTTTCTGGTTTATTGTTTCAGAAAAAAAAACAAAAACTGGAAGAGACATAAATATATAAACAAACTGAGGCACTATTAATGCATTTTTAAGTGTTATTTTACCATATCATGTTAGGGATGTAGTATCTTATCTATTTTTTTTAAGTTTCTTGTCATAGTTAATTTTTAGATCTTCACGCTTTTCATGTCTTTCAATGCCTAAAACATTAAGTGGGCCATCTGTCCATTCAGTTGATAATTTACTAGTCCTAATTCTAAGAACTTTACATTTATCATAATTAAATTTTAAACCAGAGTAAGTTGAAAAAGTTTCCAGAAGTTCCAATAAAGCATGAAGACTGGATCGTTTGGGGCTTATGAGAAAGCTTGTATCATCTGCATACATAGAGATCTTTGCCTTCACATTGCCAATTCTTAAACCTTCTATAGCTCGATTTGATCTAAATTTAATGGCCAATAATTCCATAGCTATTATAAAAAGATATGGTGATAGGGGGCACCCTTGTTTTACTCCTCTTATTATTGACATAGACTTTGAGATGTAACCTTTATTGATTATCTTACACATTGTATTGTTGTATAGCACTTAAATCGAGTTGATTAGTAATTTACCAAAACTAAAAAAATCTTGTGATGACACATTCCCAATCTCAATAGTGAACTTTAGACATAGACATTTAGATTTATAGCATATTTTGTATTGCCAATATTTTACTAGTTTAGATTTTTAAATTAAAATTTGTAAAAAAAAAAAAAAAAAAAGAAAAAAAATGGAAATGGGAAAAATGTAGGCTATTGTTTTTGGAACACTTATGAAGTTTAGATAATAAACCGGGTCAACAGCCTTTTTAGAATGGAGGGCTGTACACTTGTATACTTGAATCCTCCAGCTAGGTTCTCCTGACCAGTACTGGTTCTGGGTAGGTATGGAGGAAGTATATACTCTTTTCTTCACAGATTAAGTCAGTGTGGTGTTCTCATTGTGACCAAGTAAAAGTTATTAAGTTAAAAACTAGGAGACTTTTTGTACAGACAAAATGCACAAAATTTATTCTCTATAAAAATGTTAAAATGACCTCAAGCAAATTCAATAAAATGCAAGATACCGAGCAGAGGCTGAATTAAATTCATTGATGGGCAAGATTTCTTAAAAACAAGGTGTCTGGAGACTGTGCCAGAGTTAGCCAAATAGATAAATGCGAATATAAAATATAATAAAACACAGCAAACTAAACCCAAAAGACGGCCTTAACATGCGGCCAAAAGAACAAATAAAACACACAATGGCAACTCTAACTCAATTCTAAACAACCAAACAATACTACTGGCCCAAACAAAAAATAGAACTCAATAAAAACCAGGGAAAAAACAGTGGCCAGCTCTTAAGCTGCATGAAGTGATACTTTAGCTGTGGAACTATTTCCAAACAAAGTTTGAGGCCTGCAGGTGACTGGACCTTCTTTTGAATTATTTTCTCACACACAGATCTGCTGCTTTTAAGCCTGGCTCCTGGCTCTTACTGCCCTCTCCTCAGACACATGTGGAGTGGAATGAGTGAAAGGCAGAGATTCCCCTCCCACTGCTTTTTCAAATCTTTGCCCCTCCCATCAACTTCCTCTTCCTGGTCTACCCTTTCACATCATGATAAGGTGGAATTACCAAGATATTTCCATGACTCCACCTGTCTGATTGTTTCATTAGTAAGAGAGTTCAAAGAGAGACTGGAAATGTTCCACTCCAAGGAGCTCTCTTTTATTCACATTATCAGAGTGTTAACCTGCTGGCCATGCAGACAGGGAGGTGCCATTCCACAAGTGCCATGTCATCAGTATATATCAACAGACTAAAGTAGTTTTTGTTGCTGAAAATATTATTGGTATACGCAGAGTCAAAACAGTGATAAAACACAGCAAATCATGTTCTTGGATTTAACATGTTAACATGCTGAGATCTATCCTGGAGGAAGTCTTAAATAGGATGAGCGATGGAATGACTTGCAGCTATAGAGGGCAATTGTAGAGGCTGAGTGTGCCAACAGTGTTAAACAGTTGAAAAATCCACAAATAAAATCCTTGTGTGAAGATGTGGGAAGCCCAGATGTTTGCAGGCTGTATCCAGAAGGGTCACACAAGCATCCTCCACTCCAAGCTTTACACTATATAGGCAAACTGGAGTGGGCGAAAATTTCCCACTCCAGTTTGTCTCCTAATAAGCATCTTGTTTCCTTTGAACAGAAATGCTGCTCAACTGGAGCAACAATTGACATGCAGAGATTCTCTTGCTGTATTGGAGTTCAGGCCATGGGCTGCTGAACTGTGCTGCCACTTGGAAGTGTAGCACATCTCATTTGACCTCCATGGCAACTGACACCTTTTGAAATTGGTTTTGTGCTGTAGTGTTCATTATAATTTGAAAAGAATCATAAAGACCCTTTAGTGCCTGTAAACAATATGGCTGCATTCAAATGGTGCCATGACCTAAACAGCCCACAATATATTTATATAAGGATCAGTGTTAGCAGCCCTGTGACTAACTGGCCAAACCAATACGGCCAATACCTCGTCTAAGGCCCATTGTTACTGGAAATAAGTGGAAGAAGATTAATGTATTAATGTACTCAAGATGGTTTTGGAAACTGACAAACATTTAACCTAATGTGTACACTGTAATGCTGAGCCTGGTTAGGAACCATTAGTGAGTGTAACATTAAGCTGTTTTATTTCAAATATAAGAATCAGAAATGTAATAGACCACACACTTTTGCCATCAAAAAACATCTTATTTAATATTTATAGTTTGCTCTATTAGAAAAATAATTGGGAAAATGCTCTTCTTGTCAATGATCTGTGTGTGCAGCTGCAGCACCTTTGATGAGGAGGACTTTGGTTTGTTATGAGAAAAATTGCTGGGTGTCTTTGAAACAGAACTACTGACACGTTTTTATACACACATCTTATCCACCACCTCACGACACTTGATCAACACTTCTTTCAACACATCTTATAGACATGTGTTAACACAGGCTTTACAGACAGACTTCTTTATTGTGGGAGCATAAGCATCAGAGGTGGTACTCAAAATCTGTACTGAAGTAAAGTTACGGTTGCTTTGAAATAATATTAGTCATGCAGAAATGAACAAATAAAAACTGCAAGAAAAGTTCAAATGTAGTGAATGTAAATATAAGAACAAATTAGTTTATATTTTTTAGATATTACAACAAAATACTACTACCTCTCATGTTTCTACTCCTCATACTGGACTACTAATAATACTACTAATATGTATGTATCTTGTAACCACCTAAATAATCAAGGTCAAAGATGCTTTTACTCACTAAGAGATAAGTAAAAAGAAAAGTATGTTAAAAAATGTATTCTTTAGATCCTGTCTCAAGATCTGAAGAAGGGTCCATGGAGCTACTTTATCTTACATCAACAACTTGCAACATACTAGAGTAAAAATATTTTGTTTTTCTCCACTTGTGTCGCTTTAAAAGCCCCCTACTACAGCTGCTTCAATTATTCCTCTGAAATATTCTAGCAGAAAGAACAGACGCCATATTGAAAAAACCCTAATGACCTCTGGACAAAAGTAACTTCAAAGACATACTCTTCTCTTTTCTTGCAGCTATCTGCCTGCTCCCCACTGAGACCTAATTTCCCCTATGGACTATTGCTTTTAGTGATGGGTTATTTGGGAATGTGCCGGCTTATGGCAAATAACGAGTGGAATTTTATTATGATGGGCACACCATGCAGCCAATCACATGTGAGGACAGAGTAGCATATCATAATGTGAAAGCAACAAGGTGGGCTCTAAAGACAGAGGCTGTAGTGGTACAGGCCAGGTACACAGAGCAACAGAGAGAGACAGTAACAGATTGAATTAAATGCAAGCTCGTTGGGAAAAAAAGTTAAGAAATAAGCAAAAATAAATAAATATAAACAGTATTACCTGGCTGCATTATTATTTTACTGGAGACAGCCATGATGAGTACATAATTTTGTAACTGTATTTTGTGCTTGAAAGGCTTTTATGAGAACTGGGAAAATGTTATCAGATCCAAAACTTTCGCTTTTTAAAGCATTCAAGCTGCTCCCTTCAGGGCGTAGGTATTAATATTCAGCCATCAGCAAAAATAGAACCAGAAATTTGTGCCACAGGTGATTGGTACACTGAATAATCTTTTAAGTCTAAATTCTGAATAGTAAACTATTTACCTCTGTGTGCAGCTGGTCTGCACAGGGCAACATCTATTTTACTTTCACAGTTTTATAGCTTTTAAATAACTAAATATTTATTTACCAACAAGCTAAGTGTTTTTTTGTTTGTTTGTTTTTTGTTTGTTTTGTATAGCAGGTGATCTATGAAACTAGATCCAAGTAATGGAATGGCTTGTAAAACCTGTTTTTCTATTTCTGTTTCTATACGTTATATGCTTAGTGTGTAAATGTTTTGTCTTGTCTACGTTAAATTATTTTACTCACTGCAAACCAATTTCCTTACGGGGACAATAAACTGCTACCTACCTAGCAAGATCTCTGATTAAAAAAAAGACCAACACACAAACCATTCATAATGGCTAAATTAGGCATAAATCAAATGCTCTGACTGATACTAAATTAATTTGGGAGCCATAAGAGCCCCTTCCTTTTCTAAGGGAGCCAAGCCATAAGAGCCAAATGTTTGAAAAAAGCCAGACTGCTCATCACTAATTGCTTTATCTATGACCTCTCACCAATCTCAGAATAGCTTAGGTTAAAGTCTACATACAATAAAAATAGTGTTTTATTTGAGCCACTTGAGTGCATATAGATGTGAGCAGCATCTTATATAACATTCCCATCCAGTACATAACTCTAATGCTATGCTAATTACCATTAGTCTCTTGTCTATTCTGCTTTGCTTACATCATGGTGCCATGACAAAACTCTGAGAATCGCAGCTAGATGGAGGTGCTTCAAGGCTATTGTCTCTCCGTCTCTGAGGACCGTGTGCACCATAACTTAGCTCAAATATTCCTTGAATTCTTCATGTATATATATAAAATTGTTGCCTTTTAGAACCAAAAGTGTTCACCTCTTCAAAAGAATATTACTGATGATATTTTTTCTACTTTATTCACTTGAGTTCTTATCATAACAATTTTAACATTCCTCACATCAGTGTTTGTGTGAGAGCCTCTAACTGTGAGTCTGATTTTGAGTCAAGGACAGAGCTGTTAGAGACCAGGAGAGAGAGAAAGAGAGAGGGAGAGAGAGAGAGAGAGAGAGAGAGAGACAGGTGTTACTGAATACAGTTTTGTCTTTCTTCATACCCCCTCTCCATGTCCCCCCACCCCCCCAACACCAACACATACATCCACATGAGCCCACAACCCTCCCCTCCACCCCCAGACCATTTTATTTGAGTTATTTATGTCTTGGTCCTACAGTAGTGGATAATACAAGAGAAACTGACATAACTGAAACAGTATATAAGAGAGCCCTTAGCCACATAGTCATTTTTAGGCTATCTGATGAATAATCATGAAAACATGTGAATTCCACACCAGAAGCTTATATTGAAATGGTCATCACCTGTATGGTACAATTTTATTTAAATTTTAATTGTACCCTTAAAGTTCAATAAAAAAAGTAGGCTTTAATGGAAGTCAATAGGACCAAAACAATTGTTTGTACACAGTGCATTATAAACCAAAACTGACAGATGAGACAAAAAATTGGTAAATTTTTAATCAACACAGACAAACTATTTCAACATTTTTAATAACAAAGTACCAAAAAGATACTAAAGCCAGCAGGAAGGATCAGGAGGAGCAGAGATGGACCAGAATGCATTTGGGTTGGCCTATGTCTTTGTTCATCTGCATTTGTTTGTTTCTCTTATTATGCTAAGGATAAAAAAAATGTCCCAACTGTTGGAAAAATCCAGAACAAAACCAGGACAAATCCAAATGAACCTGTAATGATGTGTGTGCTTTAGAAACGAGTCTACGTAGAGCTGTGAGACTGAACACTTCCACCTCTTGAGAAAAGGACAGGCTCAGCAAACGCAATTACTCACACATAGGGGAGCCTTTAAGGATTCTTCATCATTGTGAGATAGGACCAAAGACTGATGAATAGTTCTTTAGCATTTACAGGTATAAAGGTCTGGGTCTCTGGGTCTCACTTTAAGTATTTTTTTTAATTCTTTTTATTTCAAATGCATATTAGTCTTTACAATTTGAGTTATAGCTAAGGTACATCTGATATACCAATTCAAGTATCAGCAAGAACCATAATAAAACATTGCCCACAATACAACAACATTGATTTGAACTATTTCTCCAAACTTTGTTCCAACATTCACAAAGTCCTTAAAATACCTATTATTTAACTCAAACACTTGGTAACCGTTTGACCCAAAGTATTTTACAATAGGATTAATAATAGCACCACCGTGGACGTCTCATGCCCTTTTCTACAAAGCCATGGGCCACTTTTTGCATTCTAAGTGTCTCTGAAAAACCTTTTGGAGGAAAAACAGCCTCTTCAGTGTGTGCCATCTGTCCTTGTCAGCTCAACCATAAATAACACCAAAAAGTTACAAAGGCTAACTGTTGCTACAAAGATAATCATGTCACTGCAGTGTAATTTTCCTTGTGCACGAATAAAGTTTATCTTAGTCTATTTCTAAAAATGCCTCTTTGGTGAACTGTGAGGGCTTTGTAAATGGAAATGTTGGTAACAGCGCTCCTGAATGGTATAAACACAGACATCATTATCAGGAAGCAACGGGAAACTTTGATTAAAATCTCTAGTGTTTAGATATGATTTGGGTAATACATTCTAGTAGTTTGAAGGTAAGTGTGAATATTATTTTGAAGGTTGAATAATACTGAAATGATATATTAAACAGGGTTGTACAGGCCAATTTGATGCATGTTTTTGCCTTATGAAACAAAACAAAATGCCCTTTTATCTTTAGCACCAGGGAGTTATAGCCTGAGGGTTTGATTGTGGTTTACCTTATCTGTAATCAGGATTGTTTGTCTCATTTCATTAAAAATGCAATAAGACTGGGCCTTCGACCCAAAACAATCTTTGAGTTATATAAGACTTTTTTTCCCATTTGTTTAGTTTATGATCCGTCTGAAAATAAGAAAATATTAAAATATGCTCCAGAGTTTAAAGGAAAAAACTTTTTTTTTTTACTTTTTAATATGCAATGCAAGCTGTTCAGGGCAGTTAGACCAAATAAAGAAAAGTATATATAAATATAAAAGTCCAAAGACTGGTGAACTGATGTGACCATGCTGCTGCCTCAGTTTGTGATGGTATTTAAACCTTAACAAATACAGCTGATACAATATCCTTCAATAATGGAAAAGGTCAGGGTTACATGTAGTTTGCAAGAATGTGAGATAATTTTCTATTTAAAAGGGCACTTGCATACAATTACAAATGATATTGCTTCATCACACAGTCCACAATAATATCAATTAGATTACTCAACTTCATCTTTCATCACACCTGTACAAGTCAACACAATACAGTAACCTCCTTAAGAGCTTAATTTACCAGATGGGAGTACTATAGCAGCCCTGATTCCTGTCCCCACAAAGTCTCCAAAAGAATAAAGTTATTTACAAGCATTTATATTCAAAAGATAAACAGCAGTCCTAGTTTTTTGTCCCTATTCCCTTTGTTTTCCAATTGAGTGTGTAGATTTTTTTAATACACAATTTTGATAACCTTAAGGGGACCACTCTACTATAGACATACTATACAAATGAATAAGAAATATTTATGAATTGTTAAAGTATTTGTGCTCTAGAATGTATAAAAAATTTATTTTCTGAAACAAACAAAGACAACATCACAACCTCATCAATAATAATGCATTTAAATAGTTTATTGTATGGATTTTGTACTCTTTTTCTTGCACAACGTCAGTCCATACAGGCACCCATACTTCTGACTTTAATCTCAGAATTCTGAATTTATTCTCAGAATTCTGACTTTTTTCTCAGAATTCTGACTTTAATCTCAGAATTCTGACTTTAATCTCAGAATTCTGACTTTTTTCTCAGAATTCTGACTTTTTTCTCAGAATTCTGACTTTAATCTCAGAACTTAACCCTCAAAAAAAATTTTTTTTTTACAATGGCCCTAATCCTCTTCCGTAGCGTTCTCCCGAGATTTTTCATGCATTTAATTATTATCTAGATCTATTATACAGTCCGTATGTGTATCAAATCTACAAATAAAATAAATAGAGCTATTTTACTGTTATCCCTATCAGGATTATGTTTGCATAGATCATGCCTATATCTACGTACGTAAAATGAGAAAAAAGCCGTCACAGTCCCTACCCAAAACAAACATCAATAATCAGCAAATTAAAAACAAAAATAAATTATAAAAATCAATCAACAATATGCGTTTAATTCAACAAGCTCATAAACAGACCTAAAGACAGAATCATTCGGGGAAACATGGGGAAACCGAATTTGCCAGAACACCGGATGTCAGTTCCTGCAGTTCACCATTAGAATGTCCACTCTACTCTTCTATGTATCTCTATGGTTAATATAAAAAGTGTATTACTTAAACAGGGCTGTGGCGCGCTCTCGTCGCAGCCAATCAGCGTCACGAAGCCCGATGACGTCACCCGTTTCTCAACTCCAGGAAGCTGCAAGTTTCTTACTGTTAAATACGGCGTCTTGTTGGATTACTTAGGAGTTAGTTTTAGTCCCACAAAAGCGAAACGCGGTTAGAAATATTAAGGATTTTATATATACTGTTTATACGCAGTAGAGTTTTGCGGATAGTTGTTTCGTAAGGAAACGTAAACGGAAAGTAAAGTCGCCATTTATTACTCAAAATGTTAGCGTCCAGTCTCCTGGCTCACTACTCCACAGACCTTCACGATGTACAAGTTCATAAAGTAAGTGCTAATTCAAGCTTGTGTTTATATTTTACTGAGCTCAAACGCTCTAACATGTGATTAACCTTTTGTTTGTCATACATAAAAGTAAAAGATTAGGCAGGCAACCTTGAGAGCTAGCATGGTAATGTCAAATGCTTTTATACCAGCCTCTATTCAGAAAGGTTAATAGCTTAATGCAAAAGGCACAATTCTGCGAAACGTGGGGGATTTCTTAAGTTAATAAGTTTAATTAAAACCACCTGCGGTTTGTTTGAGGCCTGGTGCCATGAAGCTGTCACAATAATCCCACGTACACAAGAGGAAGTCTCCTGGTTTGTCAGATTAAGCGGTGCTACTGAGCTGCAAAACCCAATCCAAAATTCATATTAATTAAACTGGGAAAGGCCACATCTACAGCCTCACTGCAAGCAAATGTGGAGGAGGTGGAAGAGGTAGCTTCAAGTAAAACTCTTCTACTTAAAATAATATTTCTGAAGTAGAAATGTGTGTACTGAAGATTATTACATGAGTAACAGATTAATAATGGATTGAAATACTACAGCTTCCACTACTGTCTCTATTGCAGCTGCTACTACTACCACTAAAAGAGAATAGACGTTGTATTGTCATTGTTTGGTTAAAAAACAAAACAAAACTATGGCATACAATTTTACTACTGCTACTACTTGCGGCAGTTTGAATCTCACTTGGAGTGCTGATACTGTCATTGTGTCCTTAGGCAAGACACTTCACCAACCTACTCCAGTCACATGTGGCTGGTTGCGACAGTAAGAGCATCTGGTGTAGAAACGTGCTAAATCACCGTGTGACTGGTTCACTGTGATGACCCCCAGTGAAAATAATGAGAAGCTGAAACATAAAAAAAAAACAAAAACAAAATTTACTACTTCTACTACTCTTACTACTACAACTATTTTTGTTGCTACTGCTTCTACTACTACTACTATTTGTAAGATGTTATACTACTACTACCACCACCACTAACCCAGGACATTCTGATTGCAAGGTGAAGATGCGACTCATTTTGGCACTGAAAAAAAAAACGTAACACCAGTTTACTTACTTAAAGAAGTTATTTAAAGTAAAAGTACATTGAGACCCACATATAACACCGTAAAAGTATGAAAAGTTCCTATGATATAAATTAGTAACATTTTACTGTTATTATTGTGCTATTAAAATATCTAAAGCAACTAAAACATAATTAATTAAAAATATCTTCAGTTTTAAAATATCTAAAGTAATTAGCAACTCGTATAACTATGCTCTGACTATTTGCAAAAGGAATATTAGATCTGATTGTTGCAGCAGGTATTACATTGATAAGAACAAATTAGATCTGACCAAGACCACTCTGCACAGACACCAAGGCCAGCTCCAGACATGGCTCCTGTCAAACACCTAAAAGCATATTAAATCAAACAGTCTAGTGAAAATTGGAGTTAGCATGAAAGCCAAGGTCATTTTAGTATTAATTTTAGAAAGTACTAAGGAAATGTAGTTTTATATAAGCACATTTAAGTCATTTTCTCATCTCTTTATTTGACCCTGAAGTTTAGGTGAAGTCATGTATGTAAGATGCTAAGCAGAGCATAGAGATATAATAAAACACTAGAGTGGACATTCTAATGGTGAACTGCAGTAACTGACATCCGGAGCGGCCGCCATATTGGGACTGTATGTTCTACCCGAATGCAATGTAAACAAATAGGGAGATGCACTTATCTTCACAATATTTTTTAATACAATTTTGTTCATTTGGCGACTTTTTTTCTTATTTGTGCTTGATCTCATGCACGGTCTTGCAAAAAATGATTTTAAGCTACATTCGCTTTGCCTGGAAAATCCAGACTGATATGTCTCTGTGTTATTCTACAGAGAAATATTTAATTTTAATTTTAATATTTGGCCATACCGCCTTGTGGATGCCCGATCCCGTCAGACCTCGGAAGCTAAGCAGGGTAGGGCCTGGTCAGTACCTGGATATAATAATCCGGTGTATTTACGGCACTAGCTGCCGTAAATACACCGCATATATATATATATATATATATATATATATATATATATATATATATATATATATATATATAATCCCAACTGTACCGTGCATTTTGATTGGTTTATTTAAAGTTACACTGTGTAAGATTCCCGGTCTTGTGCCTCTAGAGGCCACAGGTGCCACTGCACTGTCGCAAAACACTAGGGCCCCTCCTCCTTCTGAAACTGTGCGAGCGTGCATCTATTTCATCATTGTTTCAACTTTAGTTGACCTGCTGCTACCTTTGGAAGTTTGGACTGGATCTTCTATAGAGTTAGCGCTAGCGTTAGCTTATCAACAAATATCGCGCAATGGAAAATAACAACGCTAAAAGTAGCTTCCTGGTTATACCTGGGCCTCAAGTCGTTCCCTGTCACGTGACTCTTCCTCAACAGCGGAGCGCTCCCGGCCAAGTTGCGAGGGTGGTTTCTCAGTACAGAAGCCCCGCTCGGAGCAACAGATCACGCCTCAGGCCTTATAATCGCTCAAAAAATCACAAAAACAAGTCAGTATGCCCCACATATTTAGGAGAAAAGTTACACAGTGTAACTTTAAGTCACGTGTTCTTCGCGAGCAGCGTCACTCGTACGCGTCTCCTCACCGACAACAATCAAGATGGCGCACCAAAGAGCCGAGAGTTTGTTTCATTCAGCGGTATGGTACGGTAATGTTGAAATAACTCTCTCGTTCCTCCCTCGTGTCTTCTCTACTCCGTTTGTTTATTTTCTCACTTTCTTGTCGCTTTGTTAACGTCACGTCCGCCATTTTCTGATTGGCTAACAATGCTGTCCGTTAACTCGGGTTTGCTCCACCCTAGAAATTGAATTGATTTTAAGGCGACCAGACTCATCCGCTGGTACAGCGGTGAGTCTGGAATTTCCAGGCAAACATTAGCTTAGCTTTTTAATACATTAAAAAGCTTAACTAATTGATAATACTGTGTGAAATGAGATCAGTCACTTGATTTATAACTTTAACATTTGTACCTCAGTTTTTAAATGATTACACATTATTCACATAGCCTATTTACAAATATGCATTTTATTAACATAAAACATTTACTTACATTTAGGCTATATTTACATTAAACTTGGATTTTTGTTAATACAGTGTTGCTAAAAATCATTTAAAAAGAAAATTTGAACAGTCGTGCAAATAGCTGTTAGTAGTGTAGCTAGGGATGGGTATTGTTAAGATTTTATCGATACTACTCCTCTTAGTGATACTGCTTTTCGATCCGGTATTTTATCGGTATTCTTATCGATACTTTTCTGTGTGAAAACAAGGAGGGAGAAGACAAATGACAAACTATGTACATGAAAACCTTTTATTTTAGAACAATTAGTTTTACATTGTATGTCGGGTAATTTATTATTATTGAGGCACAATATGAACTTTCAGCCTGTTGATATTATATGATAATTGTTTTTTACAGTGCTGGTAGCCGTATTAATTTTCCCCCTCCTTTTTAATATTTCATGCACTTATCTTTGATAAACAACACTTTAGTTACGTGCTCCATGTGTGTACCGCTAGCATACATACCTGTTGAAACAATAGCGGCGCTAGACGTCTCACTTTGACGGTCAAACACTGTGCAACTTTCCGCTAGAATATGGTGTATGTTAGCGAGGTGTTTGGACAGGTTACTGGTGTTACCGCCCTTGCAAGCCACATTTTTGTTACATTTGAGACAGCGTGCGCTGTCTGCATCTACTTTGGAAAAATACAGCCACACTTTGGACCTTTTTGCTCGTGGTCACTCTGCCATCCCCGTGCATTTGTTGTCACTTGTCAGCGGAGGAATACTTGTGGCTGAGTGAGAGCGTGAGCAGCCCCTCCCCTTTGCACTGGAGCAGGAAAGGAAAAGCAGTGAGAAAAGAGAGAGAGATGGCCCGACTTTTTAAGCCACATCGAAACAAAGTAGTGCATGCCATGTCCGCACTGTTGCCACGCCACTACGCCGGTACCTTTTAACCTTTAACTTTAATACCGTTAAGGCTGAAACTTATCGGTCTGGTAAAAAATGATGACGTGGCACCGGGGCCAAAAAAATACCGGGTTTCGGTACCCATCCCTAAGTGTAGCTATTCTTTTTTTCCAGTTGTTCATTACATTACAGTAATGTTATGTTTATCAGCTTAACTGTACACAACCTATTAATTGTTTTATTAAGGAATTTAATCATTACAATGTACAGTAGGCTGATTATTATTGTACAACATGTTGACAGACACCAGGCTCACTGGATTTGCCCTTATTCATCAAAACAAGTTAACATTTACAATGAGGTATTGCTTAAACACTGACATTTAGGTAAGCAAATATTTGTTAATTAATTGTTTACTGTTATTTCTTAAAAATGTCATTGGGCCACTCAGTTTGTGTGTGACTCATCAGTAGTGCTAGTTCTGTGTGTACCTTCATTCACACAGTCCTGCAGATTCCCACGATTACAATATTCATATTTGCATATTTACATATTTCATATTTTAATCTGATTTCATATTTAGTCACATTGGGAAAGATAAAAGAAGAAGCAGGTGCATTCAGTGTGTGAAGGCATATGGTAAGAATCATTGCCCCTTAAAAAGAACAAGCTTTGTCATCCTGTGTCTTATAGACCCTGCTTGCTTTCTGAGTGCCTTATAGACCTGAAGTCATAAATAAATGATAAAATATTAAACATTATTCATTAAATTGATGTGGAACTTGGCAAAGAGTAAATAAATAATATCCATTCACAGATTTTAAAGTGACTACTACATGCTGATTTTCAAGTGAATTAATATTGGTTTCATTCTGCTGATATATGTGTGAAATAAAAATAGTTGAAATGATCATTTTAGCTTCATATAAAATGTTTCATAATAATTGTTGCCAACCCTTTGTAAACGACATGGCAGTTCAAAAATATATGGCTCTGCATCTTCAAGAAGGCGGACCGTCTGCGCTGTTCTGTCAAAGTCCGCTTCTTTAAAGTGAAAGCTCCAGACACGGTCAAATCTTTTTGAGGACCACCTTCTCATGAGCCATGACCATTGGGCACGCCTTTGGGGGATCTTTTGGAAATGTAGAAAAAAAATTAAATATAGAGAATGTCTGGTGCATTGTTGTGTGGAGCCTGTGTGTGTGTCTTAAATCTACATTTACATTACTGTCTTAAGTGACATTGGAATTAATTTAAGGAGAGTAATGTCACATAAATACCTGTGAAATGTGATTCCTCCTCTTTGTCCAAAAACGTTCCTACAAGTAGCATGAGCACACTCTGTGGGCATACTGATTTTACTGTCTGTAGGCCTACCACTGAGGATCTGTATTTAAAAATTAACATTAGCAGACATGTGAATTATGTTAACCAAATAAGAAATAAGTACATTTTGACAAAAACATCAAAAAAAAAAAAAAAAAAAAGTTTGATTGATCTTTATTTTGAACGTGTGAAACTTACCATTGCAGCTCAAGCAAACAACCAACAAAAAATACATAATGATAAAAACATAACAAAAACATAATTATTATCATGTTTGAAAATGAGTACTTTTGAGTACTTTTTGAATCTTTCCCTAAAAATACAATACACATAAAACAAGTTATGTTTTAACTATAACTATTTATTTTAACAGCATATGAAAAAATATAGTGTATGAAATGTTATACCACAGTAAGTACTGCCTATGGCTTCATAGTACAGCAGGGCTGCAACGATTCGAGTTATTTGAGTAATTCGATTAGTAAAAAGCTTTGATTAACATTCTTTGAACTCGAAGCTTCGTTTAATTAATGTAAATAAGAGTGGCGCATAGCACTGGGAACTTTGTAGGCACAGAACGAAGTTTCTGCATGGTTAATGCACAACACACCAGCGACAGTGAGGCAGTAGTTGGGCTATAAACTGAATAAATTTGAGTTGCAGTTCGTATTTTAAATGTGTATATATAAACTACGTAGAGAACAGCACCATCGTGAAAGAGGTTTTAGAGGAAACGGCGTCCTCCAAGCGTCGCACTGTTTGGCTAATGCTAAAGCTAACGCACAGAGCAGCTTAAATACTGACTCTGGAGACCCTGCAGATGACAAAAACACTAATAATCACAGAGAAAGTATTCTTATTACCTCTGTAAAACCTTTGTTCAGTAGGTGGCAGCAAACTGGCAGAAATGAACAGCATAGTGTGATGTGCAACCCACAGCGGTAACTTGTGAACTTAGTTTATGTAGCTATGTTAATTACCTGTGTGGGCTCAGTGGTGTTTAGCGTCTTTATCAGGTTCCTCATGGTGTATAAATGATAATAATAATGATCTATCACTTTTAGAAGCAGAGAGGGTTACAACCAGAAGAGCCGGATCTTGCCGGAACAGGATCCAGAAACTCCCTTATTTTGACGCAGTCCGATGGGGCAACTGTTTTGCTTGGATCCGGTTACTCAGACACAACTCAGAACAAAGTGTTGACTACATTTCACTCTTTTGACCTCCGAAACCTGTGTTGGCGGTCGAAGGTGTAATTACACAGAAATGCATAGCTTTTAAACATAAAAGCCACACTTCATTTCCGTGTAAACACTTCAACATAGACTGTCCCTGCGCTGTAATTCCTGTCTATAGAGTGTACAGGGAATCCGGTGGAAAAGATCTATTCACCACTGTTAACACCAGTGGTGTCTGCAGTTGAACAGCAGTACGCACTGGGCGTACCTTGAAATGTGCCCCTACCCCGCCCAATCCCTGCTGCATCCAGAGAGCTGCACAGTAGGCTGTGTGTTTTGATAAAAGCGAGTGGAGCTACAGCTGACTGCTGGTCTTTAAGTCAAAAGTGATTTGTTTGCTTACAGCCAGAAGACAGTAAATCTGTTGAGGTTTGTCCTGACTTTGGTTACACGGAGGGGACCTGCTTGATGTGCTTTGGATGTGACGTGTTATTTCCCCACTGTGTCCGAGAGCGCACGGGACATGGCAGTGCCACGTCAGTTTGTTTTTAACTCAAATGCATATGGAAGCTCGAGCTAACGCTGATCGTGGGTCACAGGATGAGACCCGGCGCCCTTTAAACGCCAATGTCACTGTTACATAGCCATAGTTACGCAGGGAAACCTTACGCCACGCGCCCTTGATGTGCGCTTTTTATTCCTCCATTATATCCCCTGTACGCACGGGACATATGTTAAAATATAATTTAAAACTCAGTATAAATGAGCAGTTGCTTGGTATTTTAGCATGTATGTGCGCCTGAGCATTGTGTTGTGTGTACGTTCCGGGAACAGTGTTGGCCTTGTGGACTCTGGTGTCAAAGCGCAATTTTTGTTCCAGCATCGTTTGATTTACAAATTAAGCCCTGGTTACAACTAAAATACTTTTTAAACTGTGAGAGGAATGCACACCTCTGCATCTTTTGCATTGTTTTGTGTAGGCATTTACAAATATTCTGATAAAATTATATAATTAGTATATAATAATATAGCCCAATAAGTATAAAGTATAGTATATAATTAGTAGACCATATCATAATGTATAATAATAAAACCTACATTTACAAAGCTATTTGCAATGTAATGCATTAAAATATGAAAAAACACTTCTTAATGTTAGACTGACAGATTCACAGATGTGCATTAAAATGTGTTACTTTTTAAAATATGCAGACACACAAGAGTATCTCTTATTCGATTACTCGATTAATCAGACAAAATAATTGCTAGATTACTCAATTACCAAAATAATCGATAGCTGCAGCCCTGTCGTACAGTATACAATGAATTAGTATACATAGTATAGAATATGCTATAGTATATTATATTTTTAATACATCGATTTTTATAATTTGGCCAATCAATCATTAGTAAATAATAAATGTTCTAGTGCATCAATTATTATGGCATAGCTAACAGATAATAGTACATTTAATGCTGGAATGCTTGAAGTAATTACAGTTACAGTTATTACAGAGAATCAAATATTATTGTAAATAATATGGTAGCTTATATTACCAAATACATATTAACTTAATTACATGTTATATTTTGATAGTTTTGTATTATAGTCTCTTCATATTGGATTCAGATATCCCAGTAGAACAATACCCTGCCTATCCCTGGAGGCTTTTAAGCCCCCTCTCCCAAATTATCTTGGGGTGTCCGATCAAGGAAAACCATAGCCAAGTCAATGTTTGTAGGTGGACCACAGTGCTGAAAATGAGAATAAAAAGGAATTATAACTAATCATTCTTAAATACTTTAAAAAATAAATAAAAGTCCTTTATGCATCAGAAACTCCGTATTTCAGTGCAAATACGTACTAACCAAGACTTCAAGTGTTCACTGTATTATTATGAGTTGAAAACTATCACTTTATTTAAATTTCTGACTTTTATTTTATGAGACTTTTGTCACTGTTTTTAGGTTACTTACCATTAGCATGAGCATTATCTTACAGTCACAAGAAGGCCGCCGCAATTGCCACCGAAGCGGTTGCCATGACCACTCTAGTGTTTTATTATATCTCTATGAAGCAGAGCGTGTGGCTAATTAGCATATGTAAACAAAGACACATACGTTTGCTGCTGCACATAGCGCCACAGTGTTCGTTTTGGCCAAACTGCAACAGGACATTGCAGAGGTAAAATTACTTCTTTTTCTCTGATTATTAGTGCTTTTAGCGTCACCAGAGTCTCCACAGTAACTATTTAAGCTGCTCTGGAGCTAGCAGCAGCATTAGCCATAACACAGGAAACAATGCGATGCTTGAAGAACGCAAATTTCTGCTACACTCGATTTTACGATTTGGCTATTTTTGACATTCTCCAAAATTAAAAACGCAAATTAATCAAATTAATTTGATTTAGCGCCCAGCCCTACAAGTGAATATGCAAATCACTGTTTGCTATAAATTTGCTGTGGCGACCTGGGAGGAAAGAAGGCTGAGAGGAAAGAAGAAGAAACAGTGAAAGATAGTTTAAACTACATGTACCATAAAGGTAGTAAAATCATTTCAAAAAATAACTTTAGTAAAAGGTAGGTCACAATAAAATGATCAGAAACTGTGTCCCACAGTCAGACTAGCAACGGACCACTGATCCACATAAAACACATATCTATTGGACAGCTCTGCTTTTCATACTATTAAAAGAAGCCGCCTAAGTTTGACATTTATTTAGCCCCTTTTAGACCAGCCTTTTGGTGTAGCAGATTACAGGTACATGCATAAGTAAAGTAAAATTACATGCTACTAAAAGGGAGTCGCACATGTATGAACAGTGTTATTCACTTTAAAGAAGTAGTAGGATGTTCCAAATATTCAATTTATTTCTATGTAAATCCTTTATACAAAAGATTGCCACCATGAATTCTAACTATTGATGGGGTGTTGGAACCAAACCTTGAATTAGATAATAATAATTAAAATGACTAAGTTTAAGATATGCTGCTATCAGTTCATGTCCTTGTCACATTTATGTTGCAATGTTTATAAGTTCACCTGGAGAAAAGGTTAAAGAAAAAGCAATAGGGTTTTTGGTTGTTTTGAGGTTGTAGAATGTGATCATGTCACACTCTCAGATGGGGGGCAGGAGCCAGTATTCCTGTAATGGTATATGTTATTTTCATAAGAAAGACCCAGAGAGAAAAATCACAAATATTGAACCTGATCATTTATTCTGGTAACAAGTAGGGATGTAACAATACATCGATTTGCATCGATGCATTGATATAATTACCCACGATCACGTTGTATTGATGCAAAATGTAAACCTTGATCAATATTGTGCATTCTTACTGTAAAATACAAGGAAAGCTTTTATTTTGAAACTTGCTTTATTTTGAAACTGGTGCACCGCGTCTCTAATTACGCTTCCTGAGTGTAGAAAAATGCAGTGAAGTAATTATTAGGGTTCGCAAAAATTCATTGTTCTCTGGTGTTTTTAAAGTTTAAAGCAACATAGTTCAGAGTTAATTAATCTGCTGTGATGGAGATCTGGACTATTTCAGGATAAAATACTCACAAACTCATGAGCCTGGCCCAATACAGGGATGCACCAGTGAGTCTAAAGCATGTGCTTCTGTTGACATTAGCTGCAGATGACAAATGGCAGCTTTTGTGGGAGTTACTGCATAAAAGCGAGGACTATAACTGAACAATTTACAACTTTATAATTATGAGTATATGTCACAGCATTTTCTTTATATGTTCACTTTATTCTAATTGAATCTGAACCATTTAAAATGTTTTAAACACTAATAAAAATCACCCCCCCCCCAATCATATAGTGATATAATGACTTTATCTGAAACTCACTTGGACAGCTCTATGACTTTGCGATAGCTGTAACTAGAGCTGAGAGATATTCCCCACTTACTTAAAATCAAACTGAAGACAACAGAGAAATTGTCCAAAACAAGTTTAGCTTTATTGATTGATTTCCTCTTGAGGTTAAAGTCCAATCATTCATTCATTTTCTTCTCTGCTTATTCCCATTAGGGGTTGCAGGTGACTGGAGCCTATCCCAATAACTTTGAGCTGTAGGTGGGGTACACCCTGGACAGGGGCCAGCTTGTCGCAGGGCTGACACAAACATTCACTAGGGGCAATTCAGAGTCACCAATTCACCTAACACATGCATGTCTTTGAACGGTGGGAGGAAGCCAGAGTACCTGGAGAGAACCCACAGTAATGGGGGGACATGCAGACTCCATCCAGAGAATTTGTGTGATGGTGTGTTGGTCAGCCCGGGGCTTGAACTCACAATCTCCTCAAACTCAAACCGCTCTGCCACAAGTCAAATAGAAGAGAAGAACTTGTGATTTTGCAGGGGAATTTCTTAAAAGTTGTACTTAAAGTTGCAATTTTTTTGTCTATAATTCACAGGTTACTTGAGCTTTTTTTAAAAAAAAAAAAAAGCTAGAACTGTAAAAACTAACAAAATCTGTTTGTAAACATATATGAGGTGATAATAATCTAATTAAAAATACCTGTATTTGAACAGGCCAAGCGTACCTACTTTTTAAAATGATATTGCTGTGTTATTAGGCTATTTTTTGGGCTATTACTCTGCCTCTGGTTCTGATTCTGCTCCACTCAGATCTTCCTGGTGATTCCTCTGTTGTGTGCTGTAGAACATCCAGTCATTAAAAAACAGAAGATATAGAGGCACTATTTAAAACTAGAGAAAAGTCATTAGTAAAAATAGAGAAGAGCAGAGGACCAAGGCTGCTGCCTTGGGAAACACCACAGTCTAATCTCCCCATAGTTGAAAGGGTTCCATTAAAATACACAGATTGAAACCTGTTAGTTAGGTAGCTCTCCATCCATCTAACTGCATATTCCCTAAAACCATATGCAGACATTTTTCTCAACAATAACCCATGATCAATGCCATCAAAAACCACACTAAAATCTATATGACTCTACATTATATAAATCTGCAAATAGTCTTAAGTATTTTAAATGAGGTACTACAAAGTGAACTGGATTTTATATCCAGCTGGGTAGACAGTAATGGACTGGTTTTAAACACTAGTAGGGCTGACTGCATTATTGTCATACCGCGCTGTTATCAATCCACCCGCATGGGGGCACAAGTGACCACGCTAACTGCAGTTTATCTTTTTAGTGAGACACTAATGGGATGCACAGTTTAATTTTACTGTAAACCATGAAGCATTTAATGTTTACGCACGTATACGAACTCAGAGACACTGGGAGTGGAGAACGGAGGGTTATTGATGAGAAAGGAAAAGGCTTCTGCACGAGCTGTGCCGCCTCATTGAAGCTAACCACTTCCCAAGCAGACGCGGGGCTTACGCATTACTCAGTGGGGGAGCCGTAGACTCGAATGACAGTCCACTCACTTGGTGATTTGATAACTATGTGAGGTTTTTCTCTGCCCTCTTAACTCGCCTGCAGGTACGTGCTCTATAGAGGTGCCACCATAAGGTGAATATGAGGGTTTTTGTAAAGCTACCACATTACATGCACTGCAAGGACATTGTCACTCGTGCCTGACTCGGGTTTTTGTTAGAGCTGAGGCTTAACTATATTTCAATTTATTTTTATAATCAAAATTTGTTTGGACATGTAATTTTTTCAGGTATTATTATTAGCTTATGCTATACTGCTTATACCGCACATCATGGTATTGCGTCGCATATGATTACCACAGGGGAAATTCTCTCACCGCAACAGCCCTAAACACTAGTAATACAAAATGTATAATTCTTGCTTCTAATCATGCATTAAGGAATGTGCAACCTCTGTCACTTTCTTTGAAAGGTACTTTTTTGGAGCAGGTGCATGAGGTTGAGCTTTTCGGGGTAATAATACATAAATAATTGAATTGGTCTAGTCACATTAATAAAATAGAGACTACAATGGGTTGGGCTGTTTCTATTGTTGGAAGATGTGCCTACTTTTTGACAGATTTTTTTAATCAAACAAGTTATACAATCAATAGTGCTATCTCAAGTCATTATTTGGTCATGTGCACCAAAGAAAGATATTCATAAGCTTCAACAAATGCAGAATCAAGGCTGGTTACATGTTGAGAATAAATTATTAAAGAACCTTTTTGTCTTTTTTATATTATTTGTACTAATATGAAACCTAAAATCTTGCACTCTAAAATCTTCTATGTTTATAACAGACATAGCCATTCTACCAGACAACAAACAAATGGTGACATAGTTGTCGCTGTTGTGAGAACATGTGCAATGCAGGAAACAGTTTTTGTATATGACTGCTACTCAGTGGAATAGGTTGCCTTGTTCCTTGAAAGAATCAAATATTATAAGATGTTTTAAAAATAAGCTTAGAGAGATAATACAAAAAAGTCCGGCCTTTTACTCATATAAGCTGTTTGTTTTCATGTATGATAGTACTATACTGTTTTGTAGGTATGTGTGTTTCACATATGTAACACTTTTGTTTTTAAAGGGCCTACATTTTGCATTTTTGTGAGTCTTTTAAATTAATTTAGGAGACCTCTAGATCTGAATCTTATGTTTTGTTGGTCAGAAAATGCAATAAAAATGGCAAAAACCTTATTTGAAGAAACTCATCATTTGAGTCTGTGAGAAACATTTGGATTAGGTCCCTATCACTTTAAGAGCCCTTTCTCCCTGCTGTCCAGCCTCCTGTCACGCCCCTTCAGCGCTCCTCACAAAGCCTCAAGAGCTGTTTTGGCCTCTCACAAAATGTAAAATAATAGAGGATTACTCAGACATGCATGAACGAAACAAAAACACAACTCCATGTATGGTTTTGATGAGGAAACAACATAACATGGTAGAAAGCTCAGAAAAGTAAATTTTGCATAATATAGCCCCTTTAAGCCACAAGGTTATTATGGTATGATTGTAGACCCAGTTGCGAGCAAAAAATGATCAGGTTCAACATTTGGGATTTTCTGTTTGGACATTTCTTTTAAAAATAGTACTTCACCTATACATTTATATAGGCTTCCTATAGGCACTCCACAAAGGACCAGTTATCCACGGACACTGATATGTGGCCAGGTAATCACTTAACATTTTTATGCACCTAAGACAGCTAATGACATCATCACAAACTAAGCAAAAATTCATAGGAAGCATTAGACGTAAATTTGGCTTAATCAATCAATCAATCAATCAACCTTTATGTAGCGCTTTACAACAACCAGCATTGCCCAAAGTGCTTTACATTATTTAAAACCATAAAAAGAATCCATAATTACATAGAAATAAAAAATACATTAAAATACACAAGTACATGTAGACAGACCCTAATACAGAAAATGTCACAATACTATGTGTTGAAGGCCAGCCTGTACAAATGGGTTTTAAGTTTGGCTTTGAACAGAGTCAGGTCTGTGATGGTACACAACTCAATAGGTAGCGTGTTCCAGAGTTTAGGACCTGCCACTGCAAAAGAGCGATCACCCCACTGTTTACACCTGGAGCGTGGGACTTCAAGCAGATGTTGTCCAGCAGAATGCAGAGCCCTACTGGGTTGACAAAAGCTTAAAATCTCACATAAATACACAGGTGCATAGCCATTAATTGCATTAAAAACAAACAACAGAAGCTTAAACTGAATTCTGAACTGCACTGGGAGCCAGTGGAGAGAGCTGAGGACGGGTGTGATGTGGTCGTGATTGCGAGTGTTAGTAAGGAGGCGGGCAGCAGCATTTTGCACAAGTTGAAGACGGTGCAGAGAGGCCTGGTTAATTCCAACGTAGAGAGCATTACAGTAGTGGGCGATGGTAGCGCAGTGGGTTAAGCATTCGCCCAGCAACCGGAGGGTAGCCGGTTCGAATCCCATCTGACATTGTGGTTTGAAATTACTGACCCCAGTGGCAACATGTACAGAGAGTAGAGGACGGGGCCAAGTTTGGAACCCTGAGGCACACCGGAGGTGAGTGGAGCTGAGGAGGAGGAGAGGTCACCAATCCTAACAGAAAAACTTCAATCTAAGAGATAGGATATGAACCACTGCAGCACAGGTCCCTGAAGGCCGACCTGTTGAGCCAGACGGGTCAGGAGGACGGAGTGGTCAACAGTATCAAATGCTGCAGTGAGGTCGAGCATCACCAACAGCACAGGTTTTTTATTGTCAAGGGACAGGAGAATGTCATTTTGTACCTTCAGCAGTGCAGACTCAGTGCTGTGACGACTTCTGAAACCAGATTGAAATTTTTCATAAATATAATTATTTTCCAAAAATAAAAGCAACTGAGTGAAAACTATTTTTTCTAAGATCTTAGAAAGGAAGGGCAAATGAGAGACAGGTCTGAAGTTTGACAGAACAGCAGGGACAAGATTGGGTTTCTTAAGAAGTGGCCTAACCACAGCATGCTTAAAAACTGTTGGGACAGACCCTAACCTCAGGCAGTTGTTAATAAATGAGAGGAGACATGGCCCGATTGTGTTAAAAACCTGTTTGAGCAGCATGGATGGAATAATGTCCAGTGGGCAGCTGGTTGGTCTCAACCCCTGGACCACCTCAGAGAGGAAAGAGAGTGACACTGGCTCAAACACATCAAACACAACAGAGGGCACAGCAGAAAAATGCATGTCAGGCACATTAGACATGTTGTTAATACTCTGTCTAACAGAGGCAACATTGTCAACAAAGTAATGGAGGAACTCCTCACAAGTTGACATTGACACATTTTTCAGAACATTATTGGAAGGATTTGTAACAGACTGGATTGTGTTAAATAACACCTGAGGACGGTTGCTACTGGAAGAAATAACATTAGACAGATACCGACATTTAGCTTCCCTGACAGCATTTTGGTAATCAGAGAAGCAGTCTCTCAGGATACCCAGCGACACATGCAGCTTATCTTTCTTCCACCTGCGCTCGGCCTGTCTGCAGCGCCGCCTAAGGGCGCGGGTGGTGTCATTCAGCCAAGGGCCTGGTTTGGGTTTGGTGGATCTGAGCTTGAGAGGTGCGATGGAGTCTAAAATCCCTGCGCAGGTGGAGTGGAACAATGAAATAAACTCCTCAGGGCATAGACAGGAGGCAAGCACAGCCTGAGTATAAAGTGCACGACAAATGAAGGCAGACGCAAATTCTCCAGCCATGATGGTGTGATGACGACACGCTGGAGTAGGAGATTTAGCTGCAGGAAGAGGAACTGAGAATTCAAATATGACAGGGAGATGGTCAGAGATACAAGTGTCACATATTTCTGAGATGGATACTGGAAGGCCATGGGAGATAATGATGTCCAGTGTGTGACCATGCTGGTGTGTGGGGGCATTCACTGATTACGTCAGGTCAAACGAGGATAAAAGGCCTTGAAACTCATTGGCCAATTGGCTGGACGGACACCAAACATGGATATTAAAATCACCACAAATTAGAAAACTGTCAAATTTTGGTATTATTTCAGCAAGTAAATCTGAAAACTCTAGAATAAAATCCTTATTATATTTGGGTGGACGGTATAAGACAGCACACAGCACAGGACATGAGAATTGTACAAGAAATAACTGTATTTCAAAGCTGCTGTAGCTTTTGCATGACAGAGAGCGACACATGAAGTTCTGATTGAATACTGAAGCCACGCCTCCTCCGCGGCTGCACTGTCGTGGTGTGCTCAGGAAGGAAAAACTGGGGGGGAGGAGCTCGGAAAAGGCGCAGTTATCACCTGGTTTTGGCCAGCTGGATTGTTTATTGGAAATGCCGCGGTGACCACAGTCCATTTGTTTCTCCTCTTTTTAGATTTCAGTTGTCTATCAACAATGTGTTGTTGAATATGTTTGCGAATTTGTCAATTTCACAGCAACTCTCTTTCCCATTTTAGTTGACATTTTGAATATGTGTGTTAACAGGTATCATTACTTGACGTAGCTTTTAAAGCAGCTTTGCCACTCACTGCAGTTACTTCCGCATGCTGTGATGTCATCTGGATACCCTTTATACAATGACTAACTGTAATATGGAGTTAAGGCCTTGTTCTGCATTATATTATGATACAAAGCAGCCCATGGTTCACAGCCATTGCCAATCATTCACTCTTTGCCTCCATTGTTAGTTTTTTTTTTTTTTTTTCCGGGGAATCAAGGAAATTGTATGCATTCACATAGCCTTGCCCTGGAACAGTGGACATAAAGTTAATTATGCCAAGTAGACAATTACTGCTTTGAAAGACTAATTCAGCCTTTTTTGAACCAGTTGCATAGAATACATTTTTGTTTGTCAGTTGTCCGGAAAGGTCTTTCTGGCCCACTGCGAAGCTGTTTTTGTCATTACAAAGATGTCGCTATACAATTATCAATAGAAGTGAAATTACTGTGGAAGTGAGGCACCATTTTGACCCAAGAACCCTTTGTTTCTAGCAGAAACAAATAGTAAAGTATTAAAGATGCAATGAGCAATATATATTTTTTTTATATTTTGTAAAAATTATCCAGGTCTGCCAAGATATGAGGTAAACATGTTAAAATCAAATATTAGTTTTACTGATAACAATGGTACAGCTGAGTTATTAACAATTTAAAATATATATTTATATAATGCCCAAGATGTTTATGTTTACAATTTTTTTTTTGGTTCTAAAGCCCTGCATTGCCGACCGTCTAATCAGAAAAATCGACTGGCAACCTACAGACCATTGTTTTGATTTAGACTGCACTAGTGTTTTCAAACCAGTATGAGCGGATGCTGCTTATAGTACCTTTAAGTTAAGGTCAAAACACAGTTTATTTTTGACAGTCAAATTCAACACGTCTTTCACTTTTAAGTTTTATTTCTTTGTTGTCCGTAATCTCAAAACACAAAAAAAGAGCCACAAAACCCACCAAACACCAGAAACATCCTTTAGTTAGAACTTAATGATTTTAATTTGCAAAACAAAATAAAACTTCAGATCACTGTTACTAAGAATGCAAAGATTTTTGTATTTGGCCAATGATAATCAGTATAAAATTAAATTTTGGCTAGATCCACTGTGACAGATATGTTAGCCACCAAGCACACCGCCCAGCCATTGACAAGCTAAGTACTGATTTATTTATCTCTTTTTATAATTGGGATAATATAGCCACAGGGGTTCACAAGCCAGTGTACCCGGATAAATGGACAAAGTTGTTCAAAGACATATGAATTCAATGACTCTAAATGTTCTTTCGCACTTGTGCTGTTTGCTCGAGACTTTCAGACTTTCCCATTTACTTTGAACCAAGTTTTCACGTGTGAAATCTCCTGCAGACCATGGTTCAGACCAAACAATGATAGTTATCATGACGGCAGTAATGAATGCTTCAGGGAAAGCCAGATTGTCCTTATTTTAAAGTTGTGTGAAACCAAAAATTAGCAAACCAAACAAAAATAATTGAACCGTTTTTGAGTTCTAGGTACAGAACTTGGTGTGGCCTTTAAAGTGTGAAAACGCCCAAAATTAAAGACGTTTTTTTTTTTTTTTTTTAATAATACATTAATACATAATACTTTAGTTTACTTCCTGTCTATTAGAGTTGGATTTCCAGGGGGCATTACAAAAGGACACTGATTAAAGAGACGAGAGAAGTTGTGCCTTCAGATTGTGGTCTTGTATGGGTTTGTGAGATGGTGGGATGTTTGAGTAGCAGTACATAGTTCTTAACTAAATATGAGTTAGATTTATTGTGAAAGTTGTTAAAAGTTTTAGTTTTGGAAACTGGTCTGTATTTTGAAGGTTTTTGTAACTGACGTTGGCGATAGAAATAATCTAGAGTTTGTGTGCTCCCCACCTCAGGACCAAAGCAGCTGGAATAAGCTCTTCTCCCACACTGTAGAAGATTAAATGAACAAACCCCTATTATTGGACGCGCAGTGAGTTTACAAAGCATAGAGAGTAAGTGTGTGTCATCACTGTACTATGAAACATGCAAGAAGGCACGTCTTCAACTGTAGCAGTGGGAGGGAGGATCACACCAGGAAGTAACTGTGCTTGATGAGTAGTTTTATTTTTACAGCTCACCCATCCTATTTCCAAATTTCAATCATGATTTCAAAATGAGGCGATAATGACAAATTAATCACATGGTCTGTAGGGACTTTAAATGAAGAAATTAGGGCGATATGTGTTGGGTCAGAGGTTCAGTGTATTGTTAAGTCGCATTGTGGTGACTGTATGACATTTTGGACACATAATTTATTTAATTTGATTTTTTACAATGTCCTATTGTCTGCCACGCCATATACGGCCTCTGTCTTCTTATTAGTTTACAATATTTATATGGCTCAGTGGTTGACTTGTGGCATTAAAAAGCCTATTGATTATTGCCAAAGTCTGATTATTCAATGTGTCTTTGACAGGTCCTACCCCTCTCAAATCTTCTCACCTGTGTTAATGTTACTCCCTATGAGGCTTGCACAAATTGAGAGTTCAGAACAAATTGGTCTGTGCTTTTTGCTCTAAAAATAGAATTCCAAAAAAAGGTGTGACACTGTAAAATCTAAATCAAAGCCAAATGCAATGATTTTCAGATCTCATAAAAACATATTTTATTCACAGGACAACATAAACAACAAATCAGGGTTTGAAATGAAGTTGAATGATGATTTGAATGATTTACCAGTTCATAAAAAATATTAGCACATTTTGAATTGGATGGCAGCAACACAAATAAATCATTGCACTCTGTCCCCACATTTGTGGGACTGGTCTTGTATAGTTTTTCCTAACCTATGCATAATGTACTCTAAAATTATCTTGCTGTTTTTGAATGTTTCAGGTGGACGAATACCTGCAGCATCTCCAGCTCTCTGATCAGACTCTAATGGATTTGTCGATGAGGTTTCGGCGAGAGATGGACAAAGGGCTGTGCAGAGACACCAACTCCACAGCGGCTGTCAAGATGCTGCCCACGTTTGTTCGCTCCACGCCCGACGGAACAGGTAATTAACCTTTCATGCTGAAAACCTAAAGACAGCAAATTATAGTGAATCTGGAAGTGTTAGTCGACTCTTTTTTTTTTCTAAAACAGGGCCGTACGTGGTGCTTATGGATACTTGGTGCATTTGTCCCTATGAGGAACTCTGAGTCCAGCAGCAGCTAGTGTAATAAGGCTGGGAGAGGAGAGTGTAGGTGGAGGTGGGCCATTTGTTCATATTTATGCTCCCTTATGGTCTGAGAATGAAGGGACTGGCAAAAATATGTTGGCAAGGTCTGCAGTAGAGCTGGACACTATCTTAATCTAATTTTATAATATTTGTCATCCACACTAAATTTTCCACTATGGACAATAGTCTTTAGCAGTGGTTCTCAAACACTGTGAATGAATAATGCACCAAATTTTAAAGCGACTTTGCATGTCTAGAAAAGTGCTATATAAGACTAATGCATTATTATTATTATTATTATTATTATTATTATTATTAAGTTAGTTAGGAAGGAGGAGGAGGAAGGAGGAGGAGGAGTTAATGAGGAATATAGGAACAGTATTCTGCTGTTTAACAGATTTTTATATGCTGACAGTCTCTCTAAAAGTATTTGCCAAATTAAAATAGTCTGGCATTTACAAAATCATAACGAGGTAGTGTTGCTCTTCTGACCCCTTTAGTGAGTACATCTTCCTCTGTTATGTTTTTCTTTTATAACTCATTACAGTAGCTAAGTAAACACCAATTAAACCTGTTTTTGTATTTCTAAACATAAAAGCTTGAAGGGTAATGCAAAAATAATGTGGACTAATTTGTTGTTTTAACAGCATTTCATTGCACAGTGAGGTAGTGATTGTTTTGGCATGTGTGTCCTTACTCTGCTGTTTAAGGTGTATTATCTGAGACAGTGGTGCAGTTGGCAATAATATGATTGTCAGTAGTGCCTAATCTCATTTCACGACAGGAAAATCACAACTGTCAGTCTGAATCCTTTTCTTGAACACATTCACATGGCACACTGAAGAGAAAAGTGGGTGTCTACACTGTTTACTCATTCTTTTATTTTTTTACGGCTATTCCTGCTTATTCCTGCCGCAAGTGGCTACTATGGGCCTTTGGTGGGGTACACATTGGACAATGGCCAGTTTGTTGCAGGGCTAATACTAACAGACAACCATTTACTCTCACATTCACTAGGTGCACATGCATGTTTTTGGACATTGGAAGGAAGCCAGAGAGATCCCAAAGTAACAAGGAGGACATGCAGATTTTAACTGGAGATTGTAGTCGGCCAACCAAACAAACACTAAGTGACAGGAAACTCTTACCTCATCTATATAGTTGTAACTACAGTAACTGATTCACCTATAATAGCATCCATCTCACTAAGAAAACAACACTTTAAGATTTCCTTTAAGCTTTATTAATAATTTCCATGTTTTGCACATACCATAAGCTTCATGCAAAGAAGAAGACTTTGGTCCCTATCTTGCCAACTGGTGCATGCCTGATCTTGGCGCAGACAGAGGTAATTTGATATTGTTGTGGACGTTCTCTCTGCCCAGTTCACCGCCGGCGCAGCCGGAGTGGTGCTGTACAGGTGAGGTGTGTCAGGAGGTGGCTTGTCCAAATCTACGGCATGGTGTGGAGCATGAGAAACCCCCTCAATAAGCAGTGGTTTATTATTATTATTATTATTATTATTATTATTATTATTATTACAAGAAGAAGAATGAGAAGATGAAAGGATGTGGTATAGAGGACAGTGAGCAGAGAGACACTAGCATTCACATGAAACTCAGCAGCAGAAGCTGCAGGTGGTTGTTTTTTGCCTTTCGTCTGCATAAAAGTATTGACTACCCAACACAGTTTACAGCACAGCAGTGAGCTGTCCTCATCCAAATCTCCAAGGTCACAAAGGCAGCGCTCATGTAGGCTAGTTATGCGTAAATCCAGCTTTTAAAATAATGTTATTCCTTATGGTACAGAAGGGTTGTAAACCAAATCTAAAAGACAGATAAATGTGTGCAGTTTGCATAAAATGTTTCTGCGTTTGGTCTTGTTTGGAGAAGGCCTAAAAGCCCGCAGAGGCTGCTGTTTATTATGTGCCACTATTACGCAGGAAACATGGGATTGGAAAGAAGGAATTACAAGAAAAAATTTAGCAAAATCATGTATTTTTTCTGTGCGCATTCAAAATTAGACACTAAACACACTTAAAACTATAGGCAATAAGAAGCAAAGTAAGTATTAATTCATATTTTAACCGGACATTAAGTGACATTTTTTTAATCTCTAAAATAATTGATCAACAAATTAGTTAAGATTTTCCTAGAAAACAAAAAATAAATGTTTAAATATCAGATAAAAATAACATTATAAAAAATATTAACCACAATATTTTTATTAGTCTGTCTTTTACTAATTAACAGCCTGTGAAGTTTTAAGAAAGTGCTTAATTCTGATACTGCTGATCCTCATGCTGCAAGTGGAACTGGGAGAGAGCTGCTCTGATTTAAAATTTAGAGCAGACACCACCTTTGAACTTGTGCCAGCCCCATGAGCCTCTTTAGAGCAAGTCCTTCGCCATCAGGGAGAATTGATTTGGTCACGCCCCTAGGTGCACCGCGTCCATGCCGCCGTCTGCACCAGTTGACAAGATAGGGCCATGTTTTATGAAAAAAGACAATAATGCCATCTCCATAACAGCACTATTTTGGACACGAGAGGGAAATCGGAAAAAAGAAAGACCAAGGATCACATGGGGAAGATGAGCATAGAGTTGAAGAAGATTCAGGATTGCTGGGGTTGGAGATCTGTTATAGAGGTCATATGTATGGGTGAAGATCCCACTATTGAAAGTTAAACTTTCTACTTTTTAAAAACTGAATAAATAGCTAGTAATAATGCAAAGAAAGTGACCATTCTTCTTCCCTCGGCTACAAAGTGCCCAACAGAGCCCAAAAATCAACTGCCGCAATAAAATATTACACTTTTAAAAGTGTGTTTGTAACATACTTAGGGAAGATGTTTGTTCAAGTTGTCATGTGATTGCTGGTGGTCAGACAGGAGATGGACTTGCAAAATTGGAAAAACAAAATGCAATTATCATGTATGTCAGTCTTGACAAATCTGGAGTTTGATTTGACAACACTAAACTTGTAAACAGCTTGTAAACTTGATTATACTTTTGTGTTTTTTGTTTGTTTTTTTTTTTAAATTAAAGAACAAGGGGAGTTTCTGTCACTGGATCTCGGAGGAGCCAACTTCAGAGTCCTGCTGGTCAAAGTGGTGTCAGGTGAAAAGCGCAGAGTGGAGATGGAAAATGAGATTTATGTCATTCCTGAAGACGTCATGAGAGGAACTGGATCTGAGGTACCACTAATATCAGTATTTTTCGTTTAAACTTTTGTTTAGTTTTTTAGTGACAACAGTACAAAAGTTTGCTACGTTTTTCTTCATAGCGATTAGTAACTATAGTTCAGGCACAAAACTTATGCTTATACATGTCTGACCAAGAAAAGGAAAAAGTTTTACCTCATGTTCAACAAGCTTAGTAACACTTCAGTACATTAAAATGGTGCCATAAACTAAGCAGACTACAATACATTTTCAATTGAGAAATAATATACATTTCTTTTTTTATTTCAAGCTGCAGTAGTTACAGAAATGTGGTAAACCACTATAGTTTGTTAATGTAAGCCCAGGTTTAATCTAAAAATTACCAAAATAAGTTAACTTGAAATTTACTATCAGATCTTGGTGCTAATAGGTAGGTAGGTTTTAATTAAGGGTAAATTGTAATAAAAATATAAACAACAGCCATTCATTTTTTTAATGTTTTTACTTCCTTTGTGAAAATGCACCAAACACCAGGTGCTGCCTTGATGATGTTATTTGTGGAAAGATCTATACAATACAAAGTAATGCTGGTTTCTCTGTTATTTACAAATATTAGTTTCAGATGAAGAAGCATTAGCACTGACCTCATAACATACAGATATTGTACAATTACTTTTGAGACCTTGAAAAAGTGGCAGCTACACATTAAAGAGCTGTACTTCCTAAACCCTTTGTCTGGTTTGGATGTGAATACTCTCAAATTACAGCTGAGAGCCTGCACTTTGAGCACATATTAATTATATAACTGTATGTTGATTATGTTTTGGTAAAAAAGCTAAAATAACAAAGCTTGTGTCAGTGTCCAAATACTTACAGACCTAACTGTATCCTAGGAACTACCTATTTTTTTACATTAAAAACAAATTATTTAAAGAATGGAAAGTGTTGTTGTTTAGGGTTTACCAATCTGGGATTTGTCGATGATTACCCATAACACCGATTTTGACGAATTATTACTTTTTGTTAAAGGTTGACTGATTCATCTGTCAGCCGATATATATGGGGCCTATTTTTGCACTTTTTTGTTGAAAACGACCCTAAAAACATGTTTCTCATTTCTCTGGCTTAAAACATAGTAGAACAAAAAATCCAAATCCATTTTGTAGCTCTCCCCAAGCTCTACTTGCATAGCAAGTTTGTTTGAGACTGACTTATTGGTTTGCTCAAAAAACTCATCTTTATTGGTTCTCACTGTCCAGTTTTAACAAAACAACATATTTGTTTCAGTTTAATAAGCATTACCAAAACAATTAATAAGCATTACCAAAACAATTGTCTATACAATATTAATTTCTTCCATAAAATTAAGAAAACCGGCCCTTCATATTGGTCCAAAAATTTGTTTGTGTTTATCGGCCATTGGCTGCTCTGAATTTTTAAAATCTCTATTGGTATCGGTCGACCTCTACTTTTTGTGCTTTTGTGCTATTCTGTTTTTGAGTGTAGTTGAAATAATCCATTTTATTGGCCTACGGTCACTATATTTTATGGTCATATTCTATGGTAATTATATAGTTAATTATCTTTTCAATACCTCTCTGCAAACATGAGGAAATGGTGGATCTGGTGGTCATTTTTTTCTGAATGACAGAGTTAATTAACAGGATTTGCAATGTATTGCAATGACAGTAGAATGAAAATAAGTGATTTTAATGAAAGTCAGTGGGACCAAAGTGGGAGTTTTTTTTTGTCTAGACAGTGGATTTGTGTGTGTATTGAAGCTGAAATTACAAAATTGATAAACTGATTTAACATATATCATCATCCTAGCATAACTGTCAAGAGCAAAAAATCAAGCTTTAAAAGGTTTGCAGGAAGGCTTAAGGGTTAAGAAGCATTTAATAATAATAATAATACATTTTAATTACTAGGTGCCTTTCTAGACACTCATGGTCACCTACATCAAACATAACAACAAAAAAACAAAAAATACAGTCTATAATAGCATACAGTTTAAAAAAAGGACTGCATAATTGTGGTCAGGGGGAGTAAACTCTTCTAAACAGATGGGTTTGCTGTCAAATTATGGCCAGATTGAGAGCACAAAGTTCCGGTCCTTGACACTTGTTTACAGAGCATCTGTCAATATGAAATGTCTGACGAGGCTGGAGAAGAGTTATGTATTTGTTTGTGAATCCACCCTGCTATAATGCTTGTGACTGAGACATTGGGCTCCAGACACAGTTTGTTCAACATGTAATCCTTAAAGAAGCAGAGTTTAGCAGAAGATGTAGTTGTTTGTTTTCTCTTATAAGCAAGTTTCTATTCCAGTCTTTGAGCTCAACCCATCGCTGGCCTCCTGTCAATGTTGTTTTGTTGTGAATGTTTATTTGTACAGGTTTACTTGAGGTTTTTCGTTTTGAGTGACAGATGAGGTAATTCTGTTTAAGTACAATTCTGTATAAGTACAGTTAAAGCAGTCTGTTTTAAGACAACTCATAAATAAATTACATAGTTAATCTTCACATGCTTTTGCCATGGCTACTAAATATGTTTGCTTCATTGTGTAAGAGTACACCAAAACAGAAGAAGAAATGGCATGACGCCATTTTACAAGTAAAAACAATGTGTAACTACTAGGGCTGGGAAAATTATTGCGTTAACGCAGTGTGTTAATTTATTGATTTAATCGCCTTAATTTCAGTTGACGCACCGATTAATTTGATCACAACAAAAATATTACGACGACACTGACAGAGGCAGCAACGTGCCGCAGGTCCTCCAGCGGAGCAGAAATGCACTGCGCGAGCGTAGAAGAACATCAGGCGCGTTCGAGATGAACCAGACCTGCGCAGTTTCGATCAGTGTCGGTCTGTGCACAGTGCACAACAGTTAGATGTGTCCAACTTGCTACCAACTTGCTCTGATGTCACAAGTGCGACGGTCACCGAAAGCTCGTGAGATCCAAACGAGACCAGCGCCTGAGCGAGCCACCGCAGTTCATCAGGAGCAAATGCGGAGGCTGCTTGGCTCAGTGCATGATGGGAAAACTCCCGCCTGTCAGCGGTGAACGGACAGGGGATTAGATCTGAGTTTAGTGCTGATCAGAAACGTAACGCACCAACACAAACTGTCCGACTTTAGTACAGGCGTATTTCCTCTCCTCCTGTTGCAGCTGTGCACTCTCGTTCACAATCCAGGCGAGGCGCAGTTCATCTCGAACGAGCCTAATGCAACAAGTGAATGAGCAAGCTAAAACAACATGTATACTAACAGTTGAATAGGTTTTATTGAATTTTTAAATAAAGACGTGATGTGCGATCGTAATAATAATAATTATTAGTTATAATTATCAGTGCCCGAATAGCTTTATAATACAGTATAGACAGTTTAATATCAAAACTTATCATAATCTCTCTCTGTCCTCCTTTACAGATACAGAAGTTAAACAGGAGTTCCTGTGTAATTATAAAATAAAACAACATTCTCCACTTTTCTGATACATTCATAGTGTCTTGTACCAGTGTATACCTCTACTATACTCATTTAGGCTATGTGTTTGCATCCGTAGTGTCAAGATAGATTACGAGTTTAATCGAGAGAAATTCTCACCATTCACTGGTTGAAGTTATACAACGGTCAGGATATGTTCTTTAAGTGTAAAGCTCACAAAAGCTTAGGACTATCGAGTTAATGAATAGCCCTGAAATTATAAATAGATGATATATTTTGCTAAAAAAAATTAATGAAATCAAAGGTCTTAGGCTTTACTGCTATCTTAATAACTAAACCAGTGGTTTAGTGACAGCCGCTCATCTTCTGTCATAGGAGCGCAGGTGGGCGGGGTTTAGTGCCGGTGCCCTGACAGATAGTTTCTGAGCGTGTGATTGGCTGATAACAGATAGCTGCCCACTGTCTTTGCCTTGGAAAAGTGTTATGGAAAATATGCAGATTTACAAAAATGTGCAAGAAGTACAACAGGCAAATTTTATTTTGATTCCTTGAAAACTGTAGCTGTAGTAAGAAAAAAAAACTGAGTCCTCCCTCGATAGGGATCTATCAAATGCACAATAGAGCCCCTTGGCCCACTGCTTATTGGATATGTTGATGCATACATGATGTCAGAGATGGTGGCCTTGGAGTTTGCCATGTATACATTAAGTCAAGGATGCACATTAATTATCTGACTTAATAATTATCTCATAAAACAATTTATAACTGATAATAACTTATACTAACAAGCCCAGATTGCTTTGATTTTGTCTATTACACCCCAGGATTTTCCTGCAGATGGTAGTTTCTTTACTGTCTATAGTTCTCACTGACTCGCTTTTCTATGCTCTTAAATTATTTTGTTCATTTTATTTACCAAATCTTAAATCTATATATAAAAAAAAGTTGTCCATAAAAAAATTATCCATATTGGTTGAAAAGATAATTATTGTTGATTCCTATTTTAAGAACAGGGACACACTAACCTAAAAGTGGGTTGTGGGGAGGTTGAATATAGTTTCAGTGTTTACCTCTTTAATCTAAATATTGCTGTAAAGACATGAAAAGGATATAATCAGGGATAAAACTGGATCCAGAGTCAGACCAGTTAAGAACCACTGTATGAAACGTCTCCATTTGCAGGTCCAAACTTGGACCAAATCAGATTTGAGTTGTACTGATTGGAAAAAAAAAAATTGGTTTTACAGATGGTAACATCCTGTCATTCAGAGTTACTTTGAATATGAAGATAATTAATCATAATGATTTATGCATATGTAACCACAAAAGTATATTTCTAATAAAAAAATGTAAGTTCACTTTGAAAAAGTTGTGCATTATGAATGTCATGAATGAGTCATTTGCAAAACTAAATAAACACACTTTATGTAGATAACGCATTACATACATTATAGGGATGTCAGGGTAAGTGATGTAGCGGTAAACCGTGCTAAAAATGTTGACAATAATAATTACCGTTTAAAGTTTAAACAATATTATCTTGTCCGAGTCTGTTGAAGTTGCCACTCAGGCGCACTTTGTAGCCTACAAACTTAATGTTTGAACATTCGTACAGTGTTGCCAACTTAGCGACTTTGTCGCTATATTTAGCGACTTTTCAGACCTCCCTAGCGACTTATTTTCAAAAAAGCGACAAGCGACAAATCTAGCGACTTTTTCTGGTGTTGCTAACGACTTTGGCAACTCGTGAAAAACGTGAAAGCAGTTCTCACTACTCTACTCTTCGAGCTACCTGCGTGTCGCCGTGAGCTTCTCCTCCTCCTCCGTTTCGTTTTGCCGCCAGCAGTTGCTACTGCTGTGCTCTTAACTCCGCCTCTTTCCCTCTTCCACATTATGACCAATCAGCACATAGAAGCGGGTGCTTTCTTGGGTTTTTACAGGCCTGTCAGCTGCAGTCAACTCAGAGCAGGAGCTTTTCTTTTTACATTTATTCAACAAATATGTTTATTATATTATATTTTACAGACATTACAGCACTGTTCAATAGTACATAAAACATTTATAACGATAATAATAAAAATACAGAGTATTTTTTGCCAATTAAGTCCCTAATTTGCATGTAAATAATATGCACTTGCCTGTTAGAGCGCAAGCCGACAATAAATATGCAGATCTTTTGAAATATTTGGAGATATTGCATTAGTGATAATGTTTATAAAAAATAATCTAAATAATAAATTAATCTATGACTAAAACACTGCAGTAGTCACTATTTATAAATATCCCTCGCGGACACCTCACAAGCTCCAAAAGGGCTACCTGGTGCTCGACCCCTGCTCTACACACAGAAATACCGCAATAATACCGAAAACCGTGATAATTTTGGTCACAATAACCATGAGGTTAAATTTTCATACCGTGACACCCCTAATACATTATGAATGCAGCTGTATAGACCAGTGCAATGACAGGAAATACTTCAGAAATACATACTATGCCCTAATGCTCAGACCACTCTGAGATCCTAAAGAGCTCTTACTGAAGACAAGAGAGAACAGGTGTTCAGAACATGTTCCCATGTTTTAAGGAGCTCTTGTGAAATGTTGCATGGAAGAAAACAAAATGCATTCATCCCATTTACTGGGAACATTAGTCTGTACTGCATCATAAACAGGTGGCAGGTCTTTATTGTTTAGAGTCCTGTGAAATAATTAACAACAGCCTTGGCCTTTCTTATGGAAATAAGACACCATACATTGCATTGTCATATACAGAGACTAAACAAGTGTGATCACATTTGTTCATTGGAGGTTTCAAAAGAGAAAACTCTAAATTGCACTTAATGAAGTATCTATCTATTCTAATCTGATAGGGTTACAGTTGCAAGAAAAAGTATGTGAACCCTTTGGAATTACTTGGATTTCTGCATGATTTGGTCATAAAATGTAATCTGATCTTAAGCTTAGTCACAACAATAGACAAACACAGTCTGCTTAAACTAATGCTGCAAAAAAAAAAAAAAAAATTATTGAACATTTATGCAAACATTCACAATGCAGGATTGAAAATGTATGTGAACATTCAGATTTAAAAACTGGTTGACCTTCCTTTGGCAGCAATAACCTCAACCAAACGTTTTCTGTAGTGAAGATCAGACCTGCACAACACTTAGGAGGAATTTTGGACCATTCCTCTTTACAAAACTGTTTAAGTTCAGCAATATTCTTGGGATGTCTGGTGTGAATCGCTCTTTTGAGGTCATGCCACAGCATCTCAATCGGGTTGAGGTCAGGACTCTGACTGGGCCACTCCAGAATTTTCTTCTGTTGTTGATTTGCTTCTATGTTTTGGGTCAGTGTCCTGTTGCATCACCCATCCTCTGTTGAGCTTCAGTTGGTGGACAGGTGGTCAATCCATCCAGGCCCTGAGGCAGCCAAGCAGCCACAAACCATGATGCCCCCTCCACCATACTTCACAGTGGGGATGAGGTTTTGATGTTGGTGTGCTGTGCCTTTTTTCATCCACACACAGTGTTGTGCGTTTCTTCCAAACAACTCAACTTTAGTTTCATCTGTCCACAGAATATTTTGCCAGTAGTGTTGTGGAACATCCAGGTGCTCTTTTGCAAACTTCAAATGTGCAGCGATATTTTTTTTGGACACTAGTGGCTTCCTCTGTGGCGTCCTCCAATGAAGTCCATTCTTGTTCAAGATTTTACCCATTGTAGATTTGTCCACAAAGATGTTAACTTGTGCCAGAGATTTTTGTAAGTCTTTAGCTGACACTCTAGGATTATTCTTCACCTCATTGAGCATTCTGTACTGTGCTCTTACAGTCATCTTTACAGGACAACCACTCCTAGGGAGAGTAGTAGCAGCGCTGAATTTTTTTTTCCATTTATAGGCAATCTGTTGTACCGTGGGCTCATGAACATCAAGGCTTTTAGAGATACTTTTGTAACCCTTTCCAGCTTTATGCAAATCAACAGTTCTTACTCGTAGGTCTTCTGAGAGTTTTTTTTTTGCAAGGCTTCATATCAAGTAATGCTTCTTCAGAATAGCAAACTCAAAACTGGTGTGTGTTTTTTATTGGGCAGGGCCACTTTCACCCACACCTCCAATCTTCTCACATTGATTGGACTTCAGGTTGGCTGACACCTAACTCCAATTAGTTCTAGAAGAGGTCATTAGCCTAGGGGTTCCCCATTGACGTATAAGGGGTGGACCCAGTGAGCTAGCCATCCCCCATTGCAATCGACTCCATGAGTGGGAGGCCTATTCAGTCTCCATTTTTTGCCATTTTGAACGGTGCCCTGTTGAATTTATGGAGCCGGAAGTACATATTTGTACAGTAAAGCAGTGTCGCGTCCGCGTTCTCATGGCAACTGCAGAGCCACTCAGGAGCGAGCTTGTTGAAGGTACACGCCCCTGCAGAAGATCCCATGGTGACGTGACCGCGGCCTGAAGTGACTGTAGCCTGGGAGGCTGCTGTCCCAGGGTTAGCGGTGCTCCCTGGCTGCTGTTTAATTTCAGGTAAAAGTTACACTCCTCTGTCTAAGTCTGATTTTATCCACTTTATTCGAAGGTTATTTGTGTTTTACACAAAGAGTGCGTGTTAAAAAAATTAGCTCTCTATAATTGTTAATGTTAGAACTTGCTAAACAATATTAGCAATGGATTAGACCCTGTGAGATTTTAGTTTGGTATCAAGTTTAACAACTGACTAGCTTGGACTAACAATATTGCAGTCAGCAGGGTAATATCATTTTAAGAAAAAAGTACAGTGCAGTGCAGAAAACTGATATTTATTGAGAAATGTTAAATTTAATAGAGAATGACTTTGCTTTTTTTTTTTTTATTGTGCTGACTGTATTGTATTATTGTGTTCTGTTAAGTCAGCGGTGCTTAAACCGTTCCTAAGATATATTTAATAGATATATTTAATTTAATGATATTTCCTTTGGTTATTACTGTGTATAGGAGGGGCAATTTAAAACATGTTTTAAAATTAAAACTTTTACTATTGTCTCCTTCACAGCCTCTGGATCTCCTTGAGAGAATGACATGAAAACCAGCTTTGTCAGACTATTTCAGTATTTTAGACTAATAAACCAGTTTCACAAAGGTTTATGATAAAACCTACCTATGATATGCGGAAACATTAGTTATATTCTGACTGAACTAAACACATAAAAGCTGCTGCATTATGTTATGCATTAACATATCTCTTTAGCTCTCAAAAAATAGATATTACAAATATAACACTTAATCACTTTGTGTCATAACGCTGCATATATAAATCATCTGGTTTAGTAGCCATAATCCCTCACCACAGTAGAAAATAATGTTTCAGTGTTATGTCCGTGGCACCAGGAACACACACAGAAAATTACACATATGTTGGGTACAAAGTTTATTATAACGACACACGAGTAGTGGATGGATCAGGCTATGATATCAGGTGAAGCAGGCAGACTGTGCAGAGGTGTGTCTTCCAAGTCCTATAACTTTGCTATCTGCATAAGAACATGTTATGTAACTTTGTAATTGAAAATATTTTTTGGTTACATTGACTATAAAACTTCACACCTTCAGAAAGCGTGTCTGAACTTTTAACTAGTACTGTATGTATTTGTGCACAGAAGTTATAGATTACGTGATTAACTCACAGCTTCTGAAAAATCCTCTTCAGGATACCACCAAGAAGTGGATGGAGCCTTTTTGCTCACCTCAGCCACAGCTTCAGCCTCACAGCATCTCCTTTATGACATCTGAAGAAAGAGTATTTTAAAATGAAAAGCCTGTAGGAGAATAACAATAAACCATTTTTAAAAAGGTGCAGTGGTGTACATTTTTTGAGATTGATATGTTATTTCCGAGTATGTTTTCTTGTCATACAAGATAGATTTTTGTATTATTATTAGGGCCGGGAATCCATTAAAAAAAATTAACTAATTAATCACAAATCTGAAAAAAATTAATCGCGATTAATCGTATTATGAATTCACGTTCAAACACAAAATTGTAAATTTAGAACATTTATTTTGAATTAACCTTCACATACTTTACTCTAAACTTGTGCAATGCAAACAAAACTTGCAAAGAAAATAAATGAATAGTCTCTTTGAGACCTGTAACTCAGACAAAGTTTGCCTAAATAAGCTACAACCAACAAATACACAAAACTTACCTAAAAAAGCATGTGTAATCTCTTTTAGAACTTAAAAAGTTTAATTCTTCAATTAATAACAATTGTTGTGGTTCACAACAGTGTAAATACTATGAACTGTGTTACTCCAGTGGTAATTGAACTCATCCTTCCATAGACTCATGTTGCTTTAGCTCGTTCACTTGTTGCATTAGGCTCGTTCCAGATGAACTGTGCCTCGCCTGGATTGTGAACGAGATGAGAGGAGGGGAAATACGCCTGTACTGAAGTCGGACAGTTTGTGGCTCAGATCACGCACCATCACGCCCGAAATCCTTCTCGCGTGTGTTGGTTTATCCAGGTCAAAACTGTAACTTTAGTCTGTATTTAAAAAAAAAAAGGTGGGTGAAGAAGGGGAGGAGGGCAGTGAAGTGTCGTGCGTTACGTTTCTGATCAGCACTAAACTCAACCAATCACCTGTCCGTTCACCATTGACAGGTGGGCGTTTTCCCATCATGCACTGAGCCGTGCAGCCTCCGCAGTTGCTCCTGATGAACTGCGGCCCTGGCTCAGGCGCTGGTCTCATTTGGATCTCACGGTGACCGTCGCACTTGTGGCATCAGAACAAGTCGGGAACAAGTCGGACACAAATCTAACTGGCGTGCACTGCACACAGACCGACACTGATCGAAACTGCGCAGGTCTGGCTCATCTCGAACGCCTGATGGATGGAAACTGAAATGAAGACCAGTGGCGCATTGCTGCCTTTGTCAGTGTTGTCGTAATATTTTTGTTGTGATCAAATTAATTGATGCGTCAACTGAAATTAACGCGATTAAATCAATAAATTAACGCACTGCGTTAACGCAGTAATTTTTCCAGCCCTAATTATCCATCCATCCATCTTCTTCCGCTTATCCGGGAACGGGTCGCGGAGGCAGCAGTCTAAGCAAAGATGCCCAGACTTCCCTCTCCACAGACACTTCCTCCAGCTCTACCGGGGGGACCCCAAGGCGTTCCCAGGCCAGCCGAGAGACATAGTCCCTCCAGCGTGTACTAGGTCTTCCCCGGGGCCTCCTCTTAGTGGGACATGCCCGGAACACCTCCCCAGGGAGGCGTCCAGGATGTCCCCACAGCTAGAAGCTGTGTCCGGGGATCGGGTCGCCGAGGCACCCGCCTTCGACTGCTGCCCGATCCACATTGCACCGGTCCCCTACGGCTACTTCTGCGGGTGGTGAGCCCACAGGAGGTCGGGCCCACGTCGCTCATTCGGGTTGTACCCGGCCGGGCCCCGTGGGCAAAGGCCCGGCCACCAGGTGCTCGCATTCGAGCCCCAACCCCAGGCCTGGCTCCAGGGTGGGGCCCCGGCTGCGCCATACCGGGCTACGTCACGGTCCTCGATTTAATTCTCTTCATAGGGGTTTTGTGAACCCTAATTATTATTATTATTATTATTATTATTATTATTATTATTATTATTATTATTATTATTATTATTATTATTATTATTTTTTTTTTACTGGGCGCAAAAATGTCAAAAAACAAGAAAACTGTTACGGTTGGCGGAAGACAGGAGGGATGGACCCAAAGATGCGGACAAAAGTAATTTAATAAAACTTACAGGGGTAGGAACACAGGGGTACACGAAAAAACATGACAAGACTAGACAGGTGAGTATATATATATATATATATATAATTTGCAGCATTAGCAGACTGTTTGTCTATGGTTGTGACTTGGATGAAGATCAGATCACATTTTATGACCAAATCATGTAGAAATCCAAGTAATTCCAACCTTTTCCTTGCAACTGTATGTTTTTTAGCTTTACTTTCTATGCCAAATTGTAGGCTGTATGTTTTTAATGAATAAGTAAATGGTGAATGGCTTCATTTACCTTTTTTACCTCCATGGGCACTCAAAGTGCTTCAGTCTCTTGCCCAATAACACAACGGCAGTATGCAAAGGAGGAAGCAGCGATTGAACTGCCAACCTTTCAACTAGAGGTGCTCTACCTCCTTAGCTACTGCTTCCTGTTTATTTAACTTTTATCCATATCTGTGGTTTTCAGCAGGTCTGACTGTGAGACCCAATTTAATCCCTGATCATTTTTTATTCTAACGCATAGAACAAAAGTTATTGGTTCCAAATGAAAGGTTTTGCTTTCAGTAACATTGGTTTGTTTTGGTCTGTTAGCAAGATAATTCAAATAGAAATGATCAGAATTAGATTTAAACATTTTCAAGAAAGGACAGTAATGGGCCAAGAAAGAAATAATTAGTCTTGGTGTAGATCTGGATCAGAGTCAGGATTTGTTTGAAAGGATTTTTTACCATTGTGAGATAAGGCTCATTTTGTATTAGCAACTCAAAATTCTATTAATCTTTTTCCACTTCCTGTTAGGTCCCAGCAGGGCCTCGGGTGGGGGTACACCCTGAACAGTGGCCAGTTAGTCGCAGAGCTGACAGAGACATACAGACAACCACTTTCATAGTCTTTCGCTAGGGGCAATTTAGAGTCACTAATTCACCTGAGACATGCCTGTCTTTGGACAGTGGGAGGAAGCCAGCATACCAGGAGAGAACCCATGGTAGCACAGGGAGAACATACAGACTTCACCCAGAGAGTTCACGTGACAGAAGGTCCAAGGATTGGTCTTGGTGAAGCTTCTTGGTATAACTCAAATAACTTATAACTCAAAACTTCATTATACTTCATATAACTTATATTTAACCTCCCCACGATCCACCTTTGTGTTTCCACCCATCAGTTGGGAATCACTGCATTAGCTTTACCAAACCAGTCTCTTTATACTAATGGAATACAAATGCCCTATACAATTTACATTTATAGTAATTCTACAGCCTTTAAATCTAATTAACCACATAACATCAATAGGCTGATAAGGGCATCTCTTGACTGTTTCCTTGAGAAAATACAAATTAATATAATATTAAATAGGCCGATTGGAACACTTAGTCAGCCATACATACATATACAGCAACAGCATTAATAATTATCAGGAATGCATAGGCTATGGTAGATAATTTCTATATATGATTTTTGTTCAACTTTATTTAAGTTCAACAAACATCATGTACGGTATATTGGCTGCTTTTTAATCTTGACTAATTACCATCTCCCATGCATCTTAAGCTTGTGGGGTAATCAGAAAGATTGCTATACGCTGATGGTAATCTTTCAGTTGGGAGGGCAGACAAGACGTTACGTTATATTCAATACTAAATTTTGGTTCCACTCTAAATGTAAACTATAATGGTCACAATTAAAATAAATGCTTGAAATATTTCATTCTGTCTGTACTCAATCTATGTAATATGTGTTTTTCAATTTAACTTGAAATACTGAAAATTATTGGATTATTGAAATTTATAATTGCACATGGGCACAAAAAGAAAAAAAAAAAGAAAAGAAAAAAATCCTTGGATCCACACCAAAACCAAAGTACTATTTGTTCTTTAGCCTAATACCTTTTGATGTTTGTTGCTAAAAGACAAAGAAACGTACAAAGAAACAAACAAACCATTTGCTTCCAACAACATATCCCGTTGGTGAAATAATTGTGCCTTGCTATGTTTTGTGAGTTTTAATTCAATACTGATTTTTTTCTGTGCAGTTTTTTGACCACATCGCTGACTGTCTGGCTCAGTTCCTGGAGAAAATGGGAATCAAAGATAAAAAGCTTCCTCTGGGCTTCACATTCTCATTTCCCTGCCAGCAAACCAAATTAGACGAGGTGAGTAAAATTAATACTTTGGATTTCATTACCACACACAGACCTAACCATTCGCTTTTCTGCTATGTGCTTGCTTACCAATACGACGGCCATTAGTGAAGAAAGCTTTGATTTCCAGACGTAGAAAGCTACTAGTTGCTTTTCATCAAATAATCTACTTGCAAACACTTTCTGAACTTTGAGTACATTTTCTGAAACATATTATTTTAGTATGTTTTGAGGAAAAATACTACTCGTTTTATCCTTGCCATAGTGAATCATCTATCTCCTAGCCTGCAGTGATTTGCATATTAGTGATTAATATTATTTTGTACCAGCAGTTCTTTTTCTTGAGCACAGATTTTTCTTCTACCGTAGCTGATTTCTTGACCTTTTTGCCCATTTTTTTTTTTTAAATACAGTATGAACATGCCTAAACCTGACTTGAAGTATTATTGCAGTGATATCAGTGTGAATCCTGTTGCCTTTATAATACACACTCGATCAGGTACACTGCCTTTTGACACCTGAGCTGAAAATAATACAAGGACTTTCGTATCAATCTTCAGCAAATGCATGTTAGACTTGAAGGTGACCTGCCTCATTGCATCTTAAACAAATCTTAAGTGTTTTCCTACTGCATTATTATATGCGTCACACCACTCACACGGTCCTTCAAGGGCCCTCAATATATTCTGATGCATTTGCTCTTTGGTTACAGACCAGAGCAGTGGTTCTCAAATGGTCTTCTGTGTTTCCTTGACTATAAAGAAGCAGCCTACTTTTATATAAAGAAATGTCTATGAAATGTAGAGAATGAAAAAGCAGGTTGACAAAACTTTTATGGCACATATTTTCTAGCCACTGCCTCCATAGCACCGTGATCAATAACAGATGTTTGCTTGTTAGAATAAAATGAACTGCTGCTCCGCGTTATGAACAAGGTGATTTTTTTCATGGTTTAATGCCCCCTTGTAATTAAATCCATAGTTAATTTGCAACAGTCATAATCACGCTTTATTAAATTTAATTTTGTTTTATTTACTTTTGCAATGTAGTAGCCCCAAACAGTTATCTCAAAAGGCAATTTAATATGAAGGGAATGGATTTGTACGACTGAGTGGGAAGAGTTGGAGGTCAGAAGCACAGAGGGGCCAAGCTGAAGTCCAGTTATCAGGTTTTGTTTTTAACCCTTATGCCCTGTCAAGGGAAATTTGTGTAGTTGAGGATGCATATATTGAGATAATTTTGGCTACGATTGTTCAATATCCATGAAAATTGGCAAGGAAGAGTGTCTTGCATTGACTTAAGACATTTCTGAGTTTCATCCATATCTGATGTATTTTGAATGTGTGAGGTGTTCTTGTTATGTTTTGTAGTGTTAGTGGAAATTTGTGTACCATAAACTTAGACCCCCCCCCTTTTAAATTGCCTCCAAATCATTTTTCACCTAAAACAATTTTGATGTGTAGTTAGTGATGTCCTCTTTGAGTCTGAATAGTTGAGGTGAAAAACTATTTTCCAGTAGTGTGTCTGTGTGTAATCAAATCTCAGACACTGAATTCCTTATGTAAAAAAATGCACATTTGTAAACTCATAAAAAGCCATAAAACCAGTATTTTTTATTCCTTGGCCACAGCATCATAAAATCAGGATTTCCATACTGTTTTGCATTCATTTTGAAGATAAGGCCTCAAATTTTATGTTTCCACTCAAATCTAGTTGATTTCTGCATTTTTTTTCCACTGAGTAACAAACACACCTGATAACACAAACAAGAAAAATTAGAATTTTCATAATTTCTGTAAAATGTCCAGATACAGGCCACTGTGACCAAAAATCAAACCATAAATGGCAAATGTGTTATCAAATGGACAGTATGGACTGTTGCCTGCATGTTCAAGACACAACAAGATTGTCTGTGTTGGTTTGCGTGTGTGTGTAATTGGCAACAGTATTTCAGCTAATTGTGCAGACTCAGCACATTATGAAAACTTGGGAAAAAGTTAGAGGTGATATAAATATAGCAATTTTGTAAAATTTTGGAATTCTTTTTAATTTTACAGAATTTTATGGAGTTTGGTGCAGGAAAATATAAAATAAAAGACAAAATCTTTTTTTTTTTCACTTTTAATCAAAGGGGGCTCAAAAAGTGTGTTTTGAATGGAAGTCTATGGTACACAAATTACACACGTCACAACAGTACGAACTAAACATTTTTATTCAACCTGACATAAAACCAAAACAAATAATGCACCAATGTCTTCTCACATATTATTGAGATTGGTCAGCCAGTCATGCTGAATATAATTCAAGTCAAATCAGTTTTTATATTATTGAGTTTTAGTGTATTTTGAAAAAACTTAAAAAACTGTAATTTTTCAAATTCACTTTAACTTTGCAAAATTGTATGCAGTTTGCTGCAGGAAAATGGGAAATAAAAGACACAATCTTTTGCATTTGTTTTTTAAGGGAGGTCAAAAAAAGTGTTTTGAATGGAAGTCTGTGGTACACAAATTTCCGCTAACAGAACAAACATAACAAGACAACTTTTTTATTCAATCTGACATTACACAAAAACAAACAATGCACCAAAGTTAATATTCTAAGTGATTACTGAGGTAGTTAGGCCAGTCATACCGATAACAGTAAAAGTCAAATTTGTTTTTATAATGTGGAGTTATAATGTATTTCTCATAAAAACGTTCAGTTGTACATGTCAAAAACCGGCATCTTAAGGGTTAATTATTAGTGGTGATTAATAAAATCATTATATAAATCAATTAAGAACTCCCTCATTTAAAAAAAGGAAAAAAAATTGGGGAACAATATTTTTTCATCATTTTATTTCAGTTTAAAGTTCAAATTACAAATCTTGTAGTTAACAGTACAAACGTAACTTTTTTTAAAGCAGGGCATAAGGGTTAAAATGCACATATTATTTTTGGAAATTACACAATCCTCTAACACAGTGGTTCTCTACTGGTCTGTCTTCAGGACCCACCATCACCCTATAATGAGAAGCCGTGACCCAAATAAAAAGATATTTCAGCTTAAAAGTATTGAATAAACAGGGTGTGCAGTTTGAACCTGAGATAGTATAATATCAGACTATCACTGTATGCCAACACAAAAAAGAGGAAATATGAAGATAAACCAAGCATGTAGCAATGCTAGAGAGGGAACTATTCCCTTCCACATTCAATTAGTTGCCTTTAAATTTGAAACCACAACTCTTCGCATCAGTAACTTCAGACTTTTTTACAGAATCAATTGTGCTTTCATGCACAAACAAAATAAAAAGTCACCCTACTGTTAAGGAGTGTAAATTAGTGACACTATTATGACACTATTTTGTATTATTTTTTTTGTTTGCTTTTTCTTAATTGTTAACCTGCCTGACTCAGTCTTTTACATATTTAATTTTAATTTTATTGATTACCCTAATGGACCTTATAAACATGTATCTTATCTTAAGAGATTCTTGCAATTATTCTACAGTGACTTTTTATCAGGGATAATTGGAAAATCAATTAATTCTGACATATTATGCTTTTTTCAGTTTAAAAAAAATGTTTTGGACATCTTTGCATTCCTATTTCATGTTTTATAACTTAAAATAATGTATGTTTGGAAAATGTCTTATTTTGGGGAGCTGTTACTTTCAACTTGCCGAGAATGCTTGGATTAGGTCTGTCGCCCCGTGCTGGCATGGCCGCTGTAACCAACGGGCTTGCCTGGGCTGAAGCCCGGGGCCTATGAGAGAGAGAGGGAGAGAGGGCCTATTGCAAATGGATCGCTATTCAGTGCAAAGTTCTCCACTCATGTCTCTTTCTTTCGCTCTTTCAGCTGCTGAAGTGTGAGCACTTCCCCTCCTCACCTCTTGTTTTGCAGACAATCGCCGGTGCTGTTCTCCTCTGATCTCGCAAAGCGACACTTTTCTCTCTCATCTCACACAGACAGGGCAAAGCGCTTCTTAATCAGTCTGAGATGAACTAATAATGCATTAAGAAGACCTGGTCACAGAAGTTAGTTAAGTGTGACAGACTACAGCCTGCTCAGAAGGACTGCTCAGACAGATTTAGAACCACTGTGAACATGTGTAAGTCCCACTGCAAACAAGTGCCAAAAACATGGCTATTATCCCAACTATCCCTACTATTTCTGATTCACATTGTTTATAAAACGGTGTTATGCAGGTTAGACAAAATAGCTTAAGACAGGGACACTTCATGATTCACCTGTAAAGAGTTGACAGCACCAACAATTTAGGAAATTTTGACCATAGCCCAGTGTGATGAGACTGCAGGCTCATAGACTCTGGGTTATTTTGCAGGTGCAGAGCTGTATCAAGTACCTGGGCTCCATGAGCATTGGGGAACCACTAAAACAGAAACTTGGTCAGACAATTACACACAAAAAAGTTGATGCCCAAATAGTTTGATTTATGCTCCAGTCTATGTAGAGAAGCAGCTCATGTTTACATTATAAGAGTTGAATTTTGGAGAAAAGAAAAAACATGAATTGTATCTATATTTTATTACAATGTAGTAAGCTGCTGAAAATAATTTGTATCATCTAAAATGCACCAGAATACAGGAAAGTACGTCTGTTTTGTTCCAAAGTTTCTTGGGAAACTTTGAACTCTTTTTATTGTCTTTAATAAAAACTTGTCTGTTAACACAAGAGCTTCAGTACCCATCTTATTTAAAGCCTAAACATTATTTGATTAAAAGAAACCATGAAACTTTAAAATGGGCATGAGTATTGAGATGCTTTCTGTGTACATGTGTATTTCAAACATGTGCCGGGGGGCCTCCAGAAGCTCTCAGCCCCGGGGCCTACTGATGCATTAATATGGCCCTGCCTGCTGGCAATGGTGAGGAATGCATAGAGCATAAAATGGCTATTTAGCATGGCTGTTAGCAACATGACTGTAACAGATAAATAAGTGAACTGACTACTTTGTAGTGATGGCACTTTAAGCGCAGAAATGATCAGAATGAGCTCGGTGAGCTTTAGCGACGCACAGTAACACTTCCTGGTTTCATGTGTCCACATAGAGCCGTATTCTGCCCAATGACAACAACGATTTGTGACTTTAGGCCATGTTTATTGATGCATTGATATTTTCTCTCATGTAAAAGTGCAAAATAAACAACAGAAACATAAAAAGTACAATTAGTCGCATGTATGCTTAAATACCATTTTCATACCAAATTCCACTAACATTGCTAGCCCAAATTAGCTTATGGATCGTGGCTGATCTAACATAAAAATAATAAACTTAACAGCAAACATTTTAGTACAGAATGGCAGAAAACCGCACAGAACAATGTCAACTTACAGGCATATGCTCCCCGCAGCCCTGTAAAAGACAACTTGCACGATAACCTGGGCTGAAACTCCAGCTCACGCAGAGAAAACGTCTGAATGTCTTATCAAAATAACTTGCGGTGTAGCCTAAACCACACTGGAGGGTATTGTTACCCTTTTTCTCCTTAAGGGACACTACAAGCCATAAGACTGAGTTTTTCCAGCTCTTCAGAAAGGGACTGACTCACTAAACAGGATGACTTAAACAAGTGTTTATTAAACAAAATACTACTCCAGGTTTTTTGATGTAACATAATAGGGGACTTGACGTCCGTAATCATGATTTAGCCTTAGCTTTAAATTATTCTAAATTAATGCTTTGTTTAAATGTAGGTACAGATTCATGACACGAGGCCCTTTCTTTATTATAAAACTGTAATTATCTAATTCAAGGTTACATAAAAAATTGATTTCTTTAACTCTCGCCTTGTCCCTGGGGTCATTCTGACCCCCAATGAAGTTTATTACTGTATAACTCTGTTGTTTCTTCATCAAATGGGCTGAAATTAACAGGGGTTGTTCAATACCATGTTCTTTGTCATCAAAATAAATATGAAGCAATTTGATTGCATAATTAATGTTTTATGGAAAACGGTAACAAAAAAAGTCCTCTGGGGACAAATTCTGACTCCTGCAGTTCTGACTGCTGCTGTTGTCTGATGCTCTCACAGACACTGTAAATACCAGGAAAAAAAATCAGAAATATGTAGATAAGATACATACAGAAGTAGAATATAAAAAAAACCTTCCTGATGTTGATGATCTGTTGTTAGTGAAATGTGGCGTGAAACTCGTTGGGCTTTGTTTTCTGCAGTGAGATGCAGACTGGAGGAAGATGCATCTCAAACCTCCCAGACTACTTAGAGACTTTTTTTTTTTTTACTTTTTTTTTTTTTTTTACAGAAATTACCTCCATAATACATATTTTGTGCCTGTAAATCCTCTGATCACTATGTTCTGCACAGTGTAGTACCCTCTGGTCTGTTAGTGAGAGGAGATTTTGTCCTACAGATGCATAAGACTCTGTTTTATGGTGTTGTCATGTTTGAACTGTGTGTTTTGAGTTTGTCTGAAAGTCAAGATACATCTTTTCTTTGTTCTTTTTTTCCGTGCTAGTCTTGGTCCTGTATTTATCAAAGCCCAGGTTGGTTATCCACAGCCTTTCAGGGCATCGGGCATGTGCTGGTATTCTTCTTTCCTAAGCACGGTCAGGTAACTCCTGAGCTCTGTGCTAGAGTGATCCAAAGAGGAGATCCTTGTCAGTGAAGGTGGGTTTTCTGTAGACGTCTATTTTTAGATTCCCATCTTCTTCAATGACCGCTGCGCAGTCTAAAAAGACCAGGCTGATTCGTGTTTGACTTGCACAGAAAGCTGGATTGTTGTGAAATTTGGGAGCTCACAAACTCACAAAAATTCATCTAGTCAGGCTCTTGCTGACTCATTTGGGTCTGAACCAGTTGTGGTGTGGGCCAATGGTGTGGCAGTTCTGCCATAAGTCAGCAGGGTTTAGGTTTGCAGAGTGATTCTTGTCACCAACATGGCAATGCGAAAAACGTATGCAGCTATACATTTACAAAACAGCAAGTAGAGTGTGTAAGTTTTTGCCATGTCCCCATTGGACGAGAGTCTGTGTCAAATAATACATTTCAAATTTCAGTGGACATTAATTCCATGTGAACATCGCAGAGCCCCGCTTCCTGATCAGTGGCTGAGAAAGAGAGAGAAGGAAGCCTAATGCTACAGACTTCAATACAGAGCCCAGAAGTGGCTCTGCACTACAAACTGGGAGTACCCAGTATTTTACAGATGTTAGAAGTAATAAAGTACATATTTCTTTACAGTTTTTATGATAGCCCATCAGGCAGGGGCAGTCAGATTTTGGTAGCCTGAGTGACAAAATAATTTGCCGCAAGATGTCCGAGTGGTTTTGCGAGCCCTGCATTAAACTAAAGCACATAGATCTGCAGTTTACCTGCGGTGTGAAATGACTATGAACATGAATTTATTTGATCACAGTTTATAAATTGTGATGCAAAACATTGATTTTGGACCATGTCTGAAGAGTAGAAGGAGTAGACCATAATATAATGAACAGAAATGCGTAGAAAAAAAAAGGCTTGTACCAAAAGTATTTCTGTTTGTCTTGCTTGTGCAGGGTGTTCTCATGTCCTGGACAAAAGGCTTTAAACCGACTGGCGTGGAGGGGAAGGAGGTGGTTAGTCTTCTGAGAAAAGCCATCAAGAAGAGAGGTGTAAGTGCATTGCAGCCAATCCATTTTCTTTCTTGCACTTTCTTATATAATTTTACAGTTTGTCTGTCGCTGCTGTCCATACAGGATTTTGACATTGACATAGTGGCAGTAATCAACGACACAGTGGGGGCCATGATGACCTGTGGCTATGATGACCAGCACTGCGAGATTGGGCTCATTGTGGGTAAGTAGACACTATGAAATCACCACACAAGAGCCGCCCAATTCTAACAGAACGGCGAACGGACTTTGAAAGATATAAACACTTGTGAAATGGATGTTAAAAGAATCTAATTTGTTCTATGACTCATTCAGGGACTTAAATGGGTGATGCAACAATAACCTAACAGCAGTCTCTCTAGGCTCTAGTGGTGGGCACTTTTCAAAAATATACAAATAGGAGCACAACACACGAAGGCCACAGCCACCAGTGGGAACATTTTTCATTGCTCATTAATGACAAATTTGTCTGAAACCTTGTTCACAGTGAGATACATCACCAGCATGACAAAGATATCAGTCTAGGTTTTTCTACACAACCAAACTGTCAGTCTTACCTATATTGTGAGACTAATAGCATGAGCTGAAACCTATGCTGCCTTCGAGAGAGACCGGAAATGGAGGTCCCGACTTAACAACAGCCGACTTCTGGAAAAAGGTCCGTTCATGAGATCAGCTCAGAAAAAGGACACGGAACCCCATAATAAGAACATACCAATATTTGCATTTCTGTGTTGTTATATAGAAAACAAATAAATATGTCATTAGAATAGTTTGGTGTGGTGTGCAGACTTATATCAGAGGATGTTTCTTATTTCTAGTTGATTGATGATGATAAATAGCGATTTATTGATAAATGAATTGTCCAATACTTGCAGAACTTTAGCACTAATATCTTTATTAATTATATAGAAAGGTACAATTTTGCAAAGAAGTGTAAGATGTCTTGTTAAAAAACAATCGAGTCCCGATGATTGTGAGTCAGTATCTCATAGTCCAACACTTCTGTACGAGTTTCCGAGCAGAAATCCTGGTGCGTGATGGTGTCAAGGCTGTATTTTTGAGTCATAGGTTGTAATTTCCAACATTCCAATCCGCAGGCTGATTTTGATTTCTTAGGATTGTCTACTCAGATACTGCACAACTTTTTCAACTTCCGGCAACAGGACACAGGGGACATTTATTAGTCATTTTTATGATTTATTTCCACAAAATACGTAAATTACCTTTAAAGCAAAGTCTTTTCTAAATTCACTTGTCAAATCACTTGTTGATGATGTGTTCAAAAATAGGCCAATAAAAATAGCCCAATCTGTTTTAAAGTCCTGCCTAAAAGCAGTGTGATCATTTATTTAGAAAACTGTAGTTTGTTTTCAACCAAAACATTTGCATGTGTCCCATTTAGCTGTAAATCAAATGCATAATACTAACCACGATATCCTGATTCTGTCACTGGCTGTGCAATGTTTCCCTTACCAATTTCAGATGTTGTCATACTGTCAAAATTTCATATCTTCCCTCACTTAATTATTAAAAATAAGCTATGAAAAAAGCCCCTCCTTTCATTTGTACATTTGCACATGAAGAGCAATGGAGTGTGGGAAGAGGCAAAGAAGCATGTGCAAGCAGGTTGGAACTGGTGGTGAAGTGTGTCAGGTAAAATGTTTGAGTTTCAACAAGAATGAATGAGGGACAGCTCATGTTAGTTGTTTTGGAAATAGCCAGAGAGGCCAGAATGAGATGGTTTTGACATGTACAGTAGAGGCACAGTGAATAGGTATGTCAGAACGATGCTGAGGTTAGTTAGGAGGCCTAGAGAGGGACCAAAGATGAGATTTATGGATGTGGATGAAAAAGGGGTATGAATGGTTAGATGGTGGTAGATGACTCACTGAGGAGACCCCCGGAGGGAAAAAGCCCAAGAGTTCACCCTAGCTCTTACGTGTCCTCCTACTGTTCACAGTCAAAAAATGTACGCATTCAAAGTCAATAAAGAACAGTTTTGTCCTTCTTGATCAGAGCGGCTACAGTTTAAAAGCATTTTATACAATTGGTGGGACTGACCTCTCTCCATATCTTTTGTTATCACTCACCATTCATTTCTTTTAGCTGTATGACATTAGGGATTATGTTTTATGACCCAAAAGGGTCTAATTTACTAAAGAAAATTGAAGAATATCATAATACATGATCTGTATTTATAAATGAGCTAAGGGCAGCCTATCTTTTTTAAAATCATATTGGTGAAAATTGTGTCCCAGTTAATTTTTACATGTTGCAACACAGCAGTTTGGCAGACAGCTGTGGGCACCACATATAACACAGAGCGCTGTCTTAGAGGCAGGCAATTAATTTAGCTGTTAATAGCATTTGTTTTTTTACGCTTGTCAGAGAGCTCCACTTTACTTCTGAGGTCGGGTCTGAACCACTGAGAGAACAACTGTAGTCAATATGGAGCTTGCTCTTTTAGAAGAAAATGTGCTTAGTGTTATTAAAGAGTACTGCATTGTTATTTGTCTAATACTTCTTTCCTTTTGACCTTTCCCTTCCGGGGTCGCACAGCAAATCTGTCGCCTAGTGCGCAGTGATTTGCATATTGATTAGGCATAGGTTCGGCAGTAGCTCAGTCGGTAGAGACGCTTGCCCGCTAACCCAAAGGTTCAAGCCCCACAACTGGCAATGCATACTGTCGTTGTGTCCTTGGGCAAGACACTTCACCCACCTTGCCTGTATGAATGTGTCAGTGTGACTGTGTTTGGTGGTGGTCAGACGAAAATAGCAGCCATGCTTCCATCAGTCTGCCCCAGGGCAGCTGTGGCTACAGAAGTAACTCACCACCAAGTGTGACTGAGGATAATGAATGAATGAATGAATGAATAATGCAACAAATTGTAAAGTGACTTTGAGTGTCTAGAAAAAGCGCTATGTCAGACTAATGCATTATTATTATTTTATTATTATTACACACGCTGCCATTCCTGACACAACCCTCTTTATTTATCCAGGCTTTGGTCCGGCAAAAAGAGCACACTGGCTTGTGGCCCCTATGTGGCTGGAATAGGTTTTATGTAATACTAAAATGCTCAAATTGGATTTTTCAAGTAAAATTAAATGTGTGTGGCTAAATGCAAGATGTTAGGTGTCTTTTTTTTACAGAAAGAAGGTCCCAGAGTACACTAGCTCCAACCAAAGTCATACATTAAGCTGTCTCTGATTTTTAGCCCACTGAACAAGGTCATAGCCATTAGTCTCTTGTGACCAAATAGGTGGAAAAGTAAAAAACTACACTGCAGTGGGCAAAAGAAGCCATTTAATTATTGTAACTGAGGTAAATAATATAATAGCTACACACAATTAAATAGTAGTAGAGCAGAAATAAATAATGAACAATATCATTTTTTTACATTTACATAAAAAACAACAATAATACATCAATGTATACATTTGACTGTTATTTCAGAAAATAACTGTTTATAACTTGATTATTGTGGTTGGAACAAAGCTTTACAGAAAAAGAATAAGTTACAACAACAAATACAAAACATTTAAAATAACAGAAATAAAGGAATTGCTTGGATTTTTGCATTATTTGGTCCTAAAATGTAAGGACCATTTGGACCATTCCTTAGAAACAAAACTGTTTAAATTCAGCAATGTTCTTGTGATGTTTGGTGTGAATCGCTCTTCTGAGGTCATGCCACAGCATCTCAATTGGATTGAGGGCAGGACTCTGGGCCACTCCAGAAAGAGTATTTTCTTCTGTTGAAGCCAATCTGTTGTTGATTTGCTTCTGTGTTTTGGGTCAGTGTCCTGTTGCATCACCCATCCTCTGTTGAGCTTCAGTTGGCAGACAGGTGGTCTTAAGTTTTCCTGTATTTGCATTGCATTCCTTGCAAATTTTTTTTATAAACTTGGGAATTAATTTTGCTGTCTATGATAGCAATCCATCCAGGCCCTGAGGCAGCCAATCAGCCACAAACCATGATGTCCCCTCCACCAGACTTCACAGTGGGGATGAGGTTTTGATGTTGGTGTACTGTGCCTTTTTTTCATCCACACATAGTGTTGTGTGTTTCTTCCAAATAACTCAACTTTAGTTTCATCTGTCCACAGAATATTTTGCCAGTAGTGCTGTGGAACATCCAGGTGCTCTTTTGCAAACTTCGTGCAGCAACATTTCTTTTGAACAGTAGTGGTTTCCTCCATAGTATCCTCCCATGAAGTCAATTCTTGTTAAATGTTTTATCCACCGTAGATTTGCCAACAAAGATGTTCGCTTGTGCCAGAGATTTCTTCAAGTCTTTAGCTGACACACCTGGATTCTTCTTCACCTCATTGAGCATTCTAATTATGGATTAGATTTACAAGCTTGGCAAGGTTCATAAAGCGCCTAAGTGTATTCTGCATTCTGCACTGTGCTCTTGCAGTCATCTTTATAGGACAGCCACTCCTAGGAAGAGTAGTAATAGTGCTGAACTTTCTCCATTTATAGACAATCTATTGTACTGTGGACTCATCAAGGCTTTTAGAGATACTTTTGTAACCCTTTCCAGCTTTATGCAAGTCAACAGTTCTTACATATAGGTCTTCTGAGAGCTCTTCTGTGTGAGGCATGGTTCACATCAAGCAACGCCTCTTCAGAATAGCAAACCCAAAACTGGTGTGTTTTTTATTGGGCAGGGCCACTTTAACCCACACCTCCAATCTTCTCACATTGATTGGTTGATCATTGGTTGACTGACACCTAACTCCAATTAGCTCTTGAATAAGTCATTAGCCTAGGGGATCACATAATTTTTAATCCTGCATTGTGAATGTTGACATAAATAATAAAAACTTGAAAGCTTTTTTTTGCAGCATTAGTTTAAGCAGACTGTTTGTCTATCGTGACTTGGATCAAGATCAGATCACATTTTATGACCAAATCATGCAGAAATCCAAGTAATTCCAAAGAGTTCACATACTTTTTCTTGCAACTGTATTTGTGATTGAATCTTTAAATGTTTTTTGTTATCTTATGTTTAAAGGGACGGGGACAAACGCCTGTTACATGGAGCAGATGAGGCACCTGGAGCTGCTGGACGGAGACGAAGGCCGGATGTGTGTAAATACAGAGTGGGGCGCATTTGGAGACGACGGGGCCCTCGAAGATGTGCGCACGGACATTGACAGAGAAATAGATGCTGGATCTTTGAACCCTGGACAACAGCTGTAAGTTAATTTAGACCATCATCTGCAAAGTTAACAATTGTATATCTGATCTTTTATTTGTGACCCACTTTTTCCAGAAGCAAAGTTACTTTTACTCAATAGTCCTTAAAATCCAGCATTAGCAGGGTCACAACTTTTTGTGAGGGTTGTGTCATGAAAAAAATAGGTACGCACATTTGGTTGATTTTCTTTAATCGATTATTGATTAACTGTTAACCACTGGCTTGACGTCACCTATCATTGTTTTATAAAAAAAATTAGGTCTTTAATAAATTCAAAGCCATGAATCGCAATAAGTTTTTTTTTTTTTTTAAACAAAAGTTATAGGCTTATATATTTTAGGAAACAGTTGCTTAATTTTGTTAACTTTCCAATGGTACTGTCGTTTTGTGACTGTACAGCATAACCATTAATTAATATTTCTTTCAATTTTTTATGGCAGTAATGTAGATTACTTGATAAACCAGTTAACCACAAACACCCTTAGAAAACAAAAACATGCCAAATTAAACAAATGTACCATTTACTGTTGCAACCCTGGAAAGGAAAAGGCAAAAAAAAAAAAAGTTTAGATTTTACTGTGAATGACACTTTGTCAGTTTATGTGATCAGCTTTAAAGGTACAATTTGCAAGTTTTGTCTTATCTAAAACAATTGTTCTTTTAAACACCAGATAGCTCTTTTTGCTCACTTTTCTTTATCGCCATTAGGAGGCAGTGTTCAGAGTTGTTCACAAAGGAGTATCCATGTCATCCTCATATGATAATGGGGGAGGTCAACCCATTTTATGTGGCTCTCCTAAAATCATTCCCCCTCCCACTAAACATTGTGTTTTCAGTGCAGGCGCATGTTGGAGTATGGTGTAGAGGTAAAGTGACTACTCCTTGAGTAGCAAATCACATGATCAAATTCCTGTTAGGACACGGTTATCCAGGGACACCTTGTACTTCTGCCTTGTGTGTTGCTGAATAATAATGGATATAAAATTTGAAGTTACATCACACATTTTAGTTAGTATTGTCTATACATTCTTTTGGTAAAAATTCACTTCATTTACAGTGGGTACGGAAAGTATTCAGACCCCCTTAAATTTTTCACTGTGTTATATTGCAGCCATTTGCCAAAATCATTTAAGTTCATTTTTTTCCCTCATTAATGTAAACACAGCACCCCATATTGACAGAGAAACACAAAATTGTAGAAATTTACAGAATTATTAAAGGAAAACTGAAATATCACACAGCCATAAGTATTCAGACCCTTTGCTCGGTATTTAGTAGAAGCACCCTTTTGAGCTAAAACAGCCATGAGTCGTTTTGGGAATGATGTAAGAAGTTTTTCACACCTGGATTTGGGGATCCTCTCCAGTTCTGTCAGGTTGGATGGTGAACGTTGGTGGACAGCTATTTTCAGGGGCCATTCAAGAACAGTTATGGAGTTGTCCTGAAGCCACTCCTTCGTTATTTTAGCTGTGTGCTTAGGGTCATTGTCTTGTTGGAAGGTGAACCTTTGGCCCAGTCTGAGGTCCTGAGCACTCTGGAGAAGGTTTTCGTCCAGGATATCCCTGTACTTGCCCGCATTCATCTTTCCTTTGATTGCAACCAGTCGTCTTGTCCCTGTAGCTGAAAAACACCCCCACAGCATGATGCTGCCACCACCATGCTTCACTGTTGAGACTGTATTGGGCAGGTGATGAGCAGTGCCTGGTTTTCGCCACATATTCCGCTTAGAATTAAGGCCAAAAAGTTCTATCTTGGCCTCATCAGACCAGAGAATCTTATTGCTCACCATCTTGGAGTCCTTCAGGTGTTTTTTTAGCTAACTCCATGCGGGCTTTCATGTGTCTTGCACTGAAGCCCCGACTGGTGGAGGGCTGCAGAGATGGTTGACTTTCTAGAACTTTCTCCCGTCTCCCGACTGCATCTCTGGAGCTCAGCCACAGTGATCTTTGGGTTCATCTTTACCTCTCTCACCAAGGCTTTTCTCCCCCGATTGCTCAGTTTGGCTGGACGACCAGCTCTAGGAAGGGCTGTGGTCATCCCAAACATCTTCCATTTAAGGATTATGGAGGCCACTGTGCTCTTAGGAATTTTAAGTGCAGCAGAAATTTTTTTTGTAACCTTGGCCAGATCTGTGCCTTGCCACAATTCTGTCTCTGAGCTCTTCAGGCAGTTCCTTTGACCTCATGATTCTCATTTGCTCTGACGTGCACTGTGAGCTGTAAGCTCTTATATAGACAGGTGTGTGGCCTTCCTAATCAAGTCCAATCAGTTTAATCAAACACAGCTGGACTCCAATGAAGGTGTAGAACCATCAAGGATGATCAGAAGAAATGGACAGCACCCGAGTTAACTATATGAGGGTCACAGCAAAGGGTCTGAATACTTATGGCCATGTGATAGTTCAGTTTTTCTTTTTTAATAATTCTGCAAAAATTTCTACAATTTTGTGTTTCTCTGTCAATATGGGGTGCTGTGTGTACATTAATGAGGAAAAAATGAACTTAAATGATTTTAGCAAATGCCTGCAATATAACAAAGAGTGAAAAATTTAAGGGCGTCTGAATACTTTCCGTACCCACTGTACTCTGTGAACCAAGAATTATGCTCTGCCTGAAATGACTTTGTCCAGAGAGCAGTCAGCTGCAGGTTCAGGCTGCACAGACAGAGCAGGTGGGGGAGGGGCAGGTGTGGCAGAGCAGAGCACATCTGAGTTCACTCAGAGCTGATGGTCCTTCCTCAGACAGAGGCAGCCGCAGTGACCTGAACACTTATCTCAGCAATAACCTGACAGATACTTACTACTGCTAGAGACAGACTTCTGCTTCTGACCTTTTATTTATTTATATTTAATGTGTTACTATTGCAGAGGAAAAAAATACAAAATGTAAAAGCTGTCCTATTCTGTATATGTTTTATTATTATCACAGTTTTCTTATTGTGCAGAGAGAGAGCTACTGTAGCTCCTGTAGCCTACTGTTACTCAGTAAATCATTAGCTGGTAACTGCCAAAATGTTTTCTCAATAGAAACAAATACATATATGCAAATATTTGTACAAATATCCCCATATTGCTATGCACTGTGGTAAAAGTAGAGACAAAACATGGACTTCTTCCTTCCGATGGCTTTTTGCAATTTATTGGAAGAAAAAAAGACTAACATTATTGGGTATGACGCGAACATCTGGTTGGAGAAAACTTACAAAAGAAACTCATGTTTAAAATAAATGTCTAAATGTAACTGATGGACAAACAGAAGTCATGAAAACAGCTTCAAATGTGGTCTGTGTAGGAAACATTACCATCTCACAGCAGAGATGTTCATGAGTAAATAAAAAATAAAAATAAAAACATATCCAATGTCTCGAGGGGTGCTGTGGTGAAGGGCAGTGTCTGTCAGAGGAAATGTGATGGAGAGATGGATCCAGCTGTTCAAGCTGCACTGAGGAGGAGACTGGAGCTCTGCTCCTGATAAAAACATAGGACACAACATTATTACACCAAACTCCCAAGTGTGTACAAGTAAAGTTATTGTACCAACGTAAGCTTGTGGAACTGTTGACTTTACATCTGACAGACATTATTTACACTGAGCCCCTTGGAGTGCTCCCACAGCTCAGGCTGGAGTATTATCTAAAACAGGATAAAAAACATAAAGTGAATCATTTCATTCAGCAGCAGGTCACTGTACAGATGTGTACAGATGTGCACAGATCTGTGACCTGTCACTGGTTTGATACTAACAGTCTGTGTGAGGTGAGGAGTGGAGTACAGAAGATACTGTACTCTCGGGCCACACAGGTGTGATAACAGTGACTACAGAGGACAGGCTCAGACTGACAAGTTACTAATGTAATGTTACATCTGATTGTGAAAAGCACAAACACAGAACCAGACTGAACCAGAACAGCAGTGTATCCTTACCTGGTACAGAGGAGAGGAGCATCACTCTGTGCAGCTGCTCAGGTGAACAGTTTCCTGTCCACTTCTCCAGGTGTACTACAGTACTGTTTATGAGCATAAATAAAACATCATGTAACTGCAGTAAGAGTATTTCCTCACAGACATGCAATATACAGGCTACTCGCTGGATATTAGTCCCTCAGTGGATCCACAGAGAGGTGTCCACAGTCCTGTCTCTGGAGCATGTATGCCTCACTTTTCTGAATAAGACAGATCACAGATGTGATTAGACAAAGCAACATTTGGCTTTTATAGGGAGCAGCCCCAAATATCTATGACAAAATAACTTATCAGTAACACAATATGGGAAATTGTGCGCTATAACAAACACAGATGACTGTAAGTTTTACTTGTATTGTACATTACCTTGAGCCTTGAACAGGTAAGTTGTGACACACCACTTACCTGACCCAAGGTGGAAGCTTACTGTCTTAGGTAGTACACCGTCTTTATGTGCGACTATTGACTGGCACGTAAAGCTACGACTGTAGACGGCTATCTTTTAGCTGTCTACAAACAGCCTACACGCGTTCTTACTACAGACAAACACGGCATTATTTACATATTACATTTACATTATTTTTTTATGCACTTTTAATAGTAACAATAAAGTTATTTTAAAATGCATTAAAAGCCTTTTTTTCCTGCATAATCTTAAAGGTGACAGTTTTCCAAAATCTTACAAATTGAACCTTTAAACATTAAAACTTTATTCAACCTTCCTATCACTTACTTTTAGGGTCAAACCACCAGTTGGGAAATTTTCTACAAGTTCAAATGTACTATTCTGTATTTTTTTAATATTATTAAAAGTTACTATAAATAGTTAATTGTTTGAAAATAGATAGAAAAAAGAAGGATAGAAGAAGTTTATTTCTGAGTAGCTATGACTATAGTTACCTAGACTGCTTTTATTGTACTACAATCTAAAGATCATTGAATAAAATGACATTGTGACAGGTATAGATTATTATTTGCTCAATTATTTCGGTACATATTTGTGTTAATTCATCAGTGGAAATATTAGGAAAATATTTGTAACCCTGTCATCTTAAATATGACTGTCTTTTTTGCTAAATTATAGCTTGTCAGGTTCAATAGCAAATCTTTTTCATTGAAAGTTGGAAATTAGATGAACTCAAGTAATATAAAGTAGCTCTGCCTAGCCAAAATGAAAAGAAATTAAAATGTCAGAAAATTGCATATTACTTTCACACTCCGGTTTCTCCTCAGGTTGCCTTGCCCATGCTGATCACATATTTAAAATTGTGAGGGGAGCGAGGGACAGAGACAGAAAGGCAGACGAGCGCAGTGTCAACAGTAATGTGTCCAGTGCAGTCTGTGAGAAGGAGCTGAGTCACGAAGCAAAGCCCTCGAATTAGTGTCAATCTATAATGCCACCTTCACCCATTGTGCTGTGATTAATGATTGAGAGGACAAGACGGTACAAGTGGCTGAATCTCTGTCATTTAGGTTTCAGCTGCTGTTTCTCCACTTCAGAGGTGCTGGTTAGGTCAGTCTGTCCTGGATGTCAAGAGAGAAACACACAATGGCAATGTTTTCTCACATAAAATATGTCTCATATCTCATATCTTAAAGAAGAAACATTGGTAGTGTTCATTTACAGTTCCTTTCCAGTTTTATTGAATACTTTGTATTGAACAAGCTGCACATGTGACCCTTATTGGAAACTCATGCTATTGCCTTATCCTCATAGATGGAAAAAAATAGTATGTGGCTATGTATACTTTTGTCTTATGTAGTGATACACATGAAATTGTACAATGTTAATTAGGCCCGAGCCCCAAGGATGGCGTAGGGCCTATTGTAACTGAAGAGCAGTGCGCGAAGCGCACTGCCCAAAAGTGCGCGAAGCGCACCAAAACAGAGCGCGAAGCGCTCACCAATAATCAAACACTAATAGCCACACTCATGAGGTCATGCCGGATCCGGTGATATAGGTGTGTGCCGCGAACGCGGCATATTTGTAATTGTTGGGACAAAATTTCGGCAATGGGCACACGTCCTTCGACAAGGTCAATGACGAGCGCGTTGCGCTCGTCATTGACTAAGGACCCCACAAACAGATTGGTCGTGTCACGCCCTTTCTAAAAATATATAGGTGCGTCGCCTATGGCGACGCTATATTGAAATTGTATGAATTCTTCATTATTATTATTATTATTATTATTAGGCCCGAGCCCCAAGGGAGGCGTAGGGCCTATTGTAACTGAAGAGCAGTGCGCGAAGCGCACTGCCCAAAAGTGCGCGAAGCGCACCAAAACAGAGCGCGAAGCGCTCACCATTAATCAAACACTAATAGCCACACTCATGAGGTCATGCCGGATCCGGTGATATAGGTGTGTGCCGCGAATGCGGCATATTTGTAATTGTTGGGACAAAATTTCGGCAATGGACACATGTCCTTCGACGAGGTCAATGACGAGCGCGTTGCGCTCGTCATTGACTAAGGACCCCACAAACAGATTGGTCGTGTCACGCCCTTTCTAAAAATATATATTGTAATTGTATGAGTTCTCCATTATTATTATTAGGCCCGAGCCCCAAGGGTGGCGTAGGGCCTATTGTAACTGAAGAGCAGTGCGCGAAGCGCACTGCCCAAAAGTGCGCGAAGCGCACCAAAACAGAGCGCGAAGCGCTCACCATTAATCAAACACTAATAGCCACACTCATGAGATCATGCCGGATCCGGTGATATAGGTGTGTGCCGTGAACGCGGCATATTTGTAATTGTTGGGACAAAATTTCGGTAATGGGCACACGTCCTTCGACAAGGTCAATGACGAGCGCACTGCCCAAAAGTGCGCGAAGCGCACGTAAACAGAGCGCGAAGCGCTCATCCTTCACCAAACACTCTTAATCACACTCATGGCATCAAGCACTATCCGGTGATATAGGTATGTGCCGCGAATGCGGCACATTTGTAATTGTTCCGACTAAAACAAAGACCAAAAAAAACAAGTCAATGACGAGCGCAACGCGCTCGTCATTGACTATGGACCCCATGAGTGCGTTACTGGACACGAGTACTTTCTAAATATATATATATTGTTATAAGAAAAAAACACCTAATTGAAATTGTTCCGTTTTTTCTTATTATTATTATTATTATTATTATTATTTTTCTTCTCCCCCCCCCGAACGCAGTTCGGCTACTTGCCACCATGGAAAAGTCACCAAATTTTGCACAAAATTAAAGTTCAGGAAAAAAGAATTTTTGAAATGCATAACATCAAAAAACTCAAAAAATTGGCGCGACAGCGCCCCCTGGAAAATCAAATTACATTGCGCCTATGGCCATAAACCAAAAATGAACTTTGTCGTATCCGAATGAAATTTGGCACAGTGATTGATCATATGATCCTGAACAAAAAAATATATTATGCCGTTGCTAGGCAACCAACCGGAAGTCGGCCATCTTGGATTGTTCATGTGACCTCCTGATTTGCACCCTTTACATTTTAACGAACTCGTCCTAGGGCGTTTAACCCAGCGACACCAAAATCGCTCCACATCATCTAGACAAGTGGGACATTAAAAGTTGTTCAAGGTTTTGTAGAATATTAAACGGTGTTGCCGTGGCGACGCGACAAATTTTGGCGTCGTTTTTGTGGCTCACCGACACCCTTCAAAGTGTCATAGCTCGCACATATCTTGACCGATTTCTCCCAAATTTTAATCGTTGATGGAGTCCCCAGCCCTGAACAGATTACTATGTGAATATTAACAATGGGCGCGATAGCGCCCCCTAGAGAGCAAAATACAAATTTGTATGGGACGATAAAAATAAACTTTATCGTACACTAACGAAATTTGGTACATATATCTGTCACATGACCTGCATCAAAAAAGTCAATGATGGCCCCACCCCATCTCCCATCCTGTTGCCATGGTGATGCCCCAAATATCCGGGTCAGCTAATGGGACGTCCCAGCGCTTACTTTGACGGAGCCAAACGAAATTTAGTACACATGTGCTTCATGTCCATACAAACAAAAAATTATATTGTGGCCACGCCCCCCGACCAACCGGAAGTCGGCCATCTTGGATTGATCATGTGACCCCCTGATTTGCACCCTTCACATTTTAACGAACTCGTCTGAGAGCGTTTAAGTAAATGACCTCAAATTTTGTCAACATCATCTGGAGAGGCGTCTGACCAAAAGTTGTTGAAGGTTTTGTAGAATATTAAACGGTGTTGCCACAGCACAGCCCCAAATTTCATGTTTATTCTGTGGCTCGCTAACAACCCCTAATTTGTTCTAACTCACACATGCAGAGCCCAATGTGGATCAAATTTTAATCATTTATTTACTCCATGGACCTATGGGCATGAACGAAGAAAAAATGCCAATTGCTGCAATAGCGCCCCCTGCAGAGTGAGGCAAAAATACCTATAGAAGGGCAAAAATAAAGTTTATTGAAAATGCGCGAAATTTGGCAGAGAAATCCATCAGCTCACAACAATGAAAAAAATCAATAGGACTCATGCTTTACCTTGTACGGTTTTGCCGTGGCAATGTCAGAAACTCCCCATTATATTCCAGTGGGAATCCTATACAATGGAATCCTATGGAGCCACTGAATTATGTCACATTTGGTCAATTTTAAAGAGCCACATCTAAAAATTTGGCAAGTTTTGGCAAATCTGCCCCAGCTCCGGGCGCGGCAGGCGAGGGCCTACCATCGCCGCTTGCGGCTATATTTATTATTATTCTTCTTCTGACTTTAGAATCGCATTTTTAGGTCACTTGCTGTGGATGAAAAGTCACAGAAATTGGCACGCAGTGCCAGCCCGGCGAAAAATTTGATAATTTAGGTAAATTTCAAACAATGACAAAAAAGGGGCGCGACAGCGCCCCCTAGAGTAACACCCCTATGGAAAGACCCAAAAGTCAAGTTCGTCATAAACGAACAAAATTCAGGTCAATGATTGGTCATGTCGGACCAAACAAAAAATTATATTGAGCTGTTGCTAGGCAACCAACAGGAAGTCGGCCATATTGGATTGATCATGTGACGCTGCACCGGAGGTGCCATTTCCTCCTCTCGTACTTTAACGAACTCGTCCTAGGGCGTTTAACCCAGCGACACCAAAATCGCTCCACATCATCTAGACAAGTGGGACATTAAAAGTTGTTCAAGGTTTTGTAGAATATTAAACGGTGTTGCCGTGGTGACGCGACAAATTTTGGCGTCGTTTTTGTGGCTCGCCGACACCCTTCAAAGTATCATAGTTCGCACATATCTTGACCGATTTCTCTCAAATTTTAATCGTTGGTGGAGTCCCAAGCCCTGAACAGATTACTATGTGAATATTCATAATGGGCGCGATAACGCCCCCTAGAGAGCAAAATACAAATTTGTATGGGACAATAAAAATAAACTTTATCGTATACTAACGAAATTTGGTACACATATCTGTCACATGACCTTCATCAAAAAAGTCAATGATGGCCCTACCCCATCTCCCATCCTGTTGCCATGGTGATGCCCCAAATATCCACTTCAGCCAATGGGACGTCCCAGCGCTTACTTTGACGGAGCCAAACGAAATTTGGTACACATATGCTTCATGTCTATACGAACAAAAAATTATATTGTGGCCACGCCCCCTGACCAACCGGAAGTCGGCCATCTTGGATTGATCATGTGACCCCCTGATTTGCAGCCTTCACATTTTAACGAACTCGTCTGAGGGCGTTTAAGTAAATGACCTCAAATTGTGTCAACATCATCTGGAGAGGCGTCTGACCAAAAGTTGTTGAAGGTTGTGTAGAATATTAAACGGTGTTGCCACAGCACAGCCCCAAATTTCATGTTTATTCTGTGGCTCGCTAACAACCCCTAATTTGTTCTAACTCACACATGCAGAGCCCAATGTGGATCAAATTTTAATCACTTATTTACTCCATGGACCTATGGGCATGAAAGAAGAAAAAATGCCAATTGCTGCTATAGCGCCCCCTGCAGAATGAGGCAAAAATCCCTATGGAAGGGCAAAAATAAAGTTTATTGAAAATGCACGAAATTTGGCACAGAAATCCATCAGCTCACAACAATGAAAAAAGTCAATAGGACTAATGCTTTACCTTGTACGGTTTTGCCACGGCAATGTCAGAATCTCCCCATTATATTTCAATGGGAATCCTATACAATGGAATCCTATGGAGCCACTGAATTATGTCACATTTGGTAAATTTTTAAAGAGCCACATCTAAAAATTTGGCAAGTTTTGGCAAATCTGCCCCAGCTCCGGGCGCGGCAGGCGAGGGCCTACCATCGCCGCTTGCGGCTATATTTATTATTATTCTTCTTCTGACTTTAGAATCGCATTTTTAGGTCACTTGCTGTGGATGAAAAGTCACAGAAATTGGCACGCAGTGCCAGCCCGGCGAAAAATTTGATAATTTATGTAAATTTCAAACAATGACAAAAAAGGGGCGCGACAGCGCCCCCTGGAGTAACACCCCTATGGAAAGACCCAAAAGTCAAGTTCGTCGTAGACGAACGAAATTCAGGTCAATGATTGGTCATGTCGGACCAAACAAAAAATTATATTGAGCTGTTGCTAGGCAACCAACAGGAAGTCGGTAATATTGGATTGATCATGTAACCCGGCGTCGGAGGCGCCATTTCCTCCTCTCATACTTTAACGAACTCGTCCTAGTGCGTTTAACCCAGCGACACCAAAATCGCTCCACATCATCTAGACAAGTGGGACATTAAAAGTTGTTCAAGGTTTTGTAGAATATTAAACGGTGTTGCCGTGGCGACGCGACAAATTTTGGCGTCGTTTTTGTGGCTCGCCGACACCCTTCAAAGTGTCATAACTCCCACATATCTTGACCGATTTCTCTCAAATTTTAATCGTCGGTGGAGTCCCAAGCCCTGAACAGATTAATATGTGATTATTCACAATGGGCGCGATAGCGCCCCCTAGAGAGCAAAATTAAAATTTGTATGGGACGATAAAAATAAACTTTATCGTACACTAACGAAAGTTGGTACACTTATTTGTCACATGACCTTCATCAAAAAAGTCAATGATGGCCCCACCCCATCTTTCATCCTGTTGCCATGGTGATGCCCCAAATATTAAGTTCAGCCAATGGGACGTCCCAGCGCTTACTTTGACGGAGCCTAATGAAATTTGGTACACATATGCTTCACGTCCATACAAACAAAAAATTATATTGTGGCCACGCCCCCTGACCAACCGGAAGTCGGCCATCTTGGATTGATCATGTGACCCCCTGATTTGCAGCCTTCACATTTTAACAAACTCGTCTGAGGGCGTTTAAGTAAATGACCTCAAATTTTGTCAACATCATGTGGAGAGGCGTCTGACCAAAAGTTGTTGAAGGTTTTGTAGAATATTAAACGGTGTTGACACAGCACAGCCCCAAATTTCAGGTTTATTCTGTGGCTCGCTAACAACCCCTAATTTGTTCTAACTCACACATGCAGAGCCCAAACTGGACCAAATTTTAATCACTTATTTACTCCATGGACCTATGGGCATGAAAGAAGAAAAAATGCCAATTGCTGCAATAGCGCCCCCTGCAGAGTGAGGCAAAAATCCCTATGGAAGGGCAAAAATAAAGTTTATTGGAAATGTACGAAATTTGGCAGAGAAAACCATCAGCTCACAACAATGAAAAAAGTCAATTGGACTCATGCTTTACTTTGTACGGTTTTGCCACGGCAATGTCAGAAACTCCCCATTATATTCCAAAGGGAATCCTATACAATGGAAACCTAAGGAGCCACAGAATTATCTCACATTTGGTAAATTTTAAAGAGCCACATCTAAAAATTTGGCAAGTTTTGGCAAATCTGCCCCAGCTCCGGGCGCGGCAGGCGAGGGCCTACCATCGCCGCTTGCGGCTATATTTTGCTTTGGCTTTGTCCTTTTGTTAATGGCAATAACATTTTAAATGTTTGCTTCAAATAGATAAATATCTGCACTGTGGTCTCCCTCTGCTGCTGACATTTGAGCCGCTGCCCTTCTTAAGAGCTGAAAATGCTCGGGTCTCGCTGCTCTACATAAACACATGAAATCTCGTCTTCTCCAGAAACCGCTCCTGCACCATAGTAAAGCACAGACACCATCACCAGACTCAATTCTGCTAACTTCATTGCTTAAATGGCAGCTATGAAGCAGTCAGCTTATTTAACTTGTATATATTGTACTTTTGTTTTCTGTATCATTGTTTGTCTGTGTCGAGGACCCCCTTGAAAACGAGATGATACATCTCAAGGGGCTATCTTTCAAATAAAATAACAAAAAAATAACTATCTGTTAGCTTCATGTTGAAGCGACAGGCTAATCTAAGCATTATCTGCAAAGTGAAAGTTCCCCAAAGTAACGTTTTCAATACATTATTTAAAGCTATAAAATATGAAATGTCAATGCAGATATGCCCAAATTTATTTCAAAAAGCACATTATCTGCCCTTTAATGTAGTAAATAGCATCTATAATTGGCTTTCATGCTAAAGGCTGAATAATATAGGTTTCTGAATCTTAATGTTATCCTGGACAAATAGAAATGTAGTGGACCACAATAGTTTGTCCGTGTTTGCACGGCCCAATTACATGAAAATATGAAACTGATTTTTTAATGCTTTATATGTGCCATCAATATCATAGTAAAGTAATTTTGAAGTTCTGTAAAAGATGGATACATTTGTGTCCCACGTTCAGACCGGTTTAGAACCATTGATTTAGCAGACGCTAACTGACAAAGCACAGTGGAAACACAAACCTTTTTAAGGGGTTACCTTCTTGTGCTCACTTGACTTGTATGTATTACTTTGTGAAAAACAGTTCTTACTTTAAGTCCAGAAATTTTGAATGCCCCCCAGTACAAGTTAAAAGATGTATGGGGGAGGGAGAGGTCTGACTCCTGTCCCCCTTAAATTATAAAACATTAGTAATCATACAGAATGTTGTTTTGCTCATGCCCAGGTTTGAGAAGATGATCAGTGGACTGTACATGGGTGAACTCGTGCGTCTGATCCTGGTGAAGATGGCCAAGCAGAAGCTCATGTTTCAGGGCAATGCCACACCAGAGTTGCTCACCACGGGACACTTCAAAACCAGCTACGTCTTCGCCATCGAGAATGAGAAGTTAGTTTGTGCACTGCATTGTTCTTGTTTAATCAGTATGTACAGAAAGCTAGCAGGCTGTATGTTCATCTACGACAAATACACAAATTACGAACCAAGGTTTTCCATCATTTAAAAGTAACAGAGCATCAAATTGAGCTGTGACATTTTGAGTGAAATTGGGTTTTACATATTCAATGACAGCTCTGCTTGGGCTGGTTCACCACTATCTCTGTAGTCTACATGTCTTCTCTGTGTTACTGTGGGTTCTTTCTGGCTTCCCTATCCAAAAACATGCATCTGTTGAGAATTTATTATTTTAAATTGGCCCTAGTGAATAAATGTGAAAGGGAATGGATGTCTGTCAATGGATGTCCTAAGTGTCAACCCTGTAACTGGCCATTATCAAGGGTGTACCCTGCCTGGGATAGGCTCCAGCCATTTGTGACCCCTTATGTGAATAGAATCTAATCTGCTAATTAATTGATGAAAAAATTTACCTACTAAACATAGGTGCATACAACTGCTATACTGCTCTTAAGGGAACAGGCATAGAATGTTGGAGCCAAACGGGCATAACTGACTTATTTCAAATTGTAAATTATGTATGGTTTAATGTATATTTCAACAGTGAATAAAACCATTGCACATAAGGTCTGTTAACTGGGGCGACAGTGGCGTAGAGGGTTAAGCATTCACCCAGGAACCGGAGGGTAGCCGGTTTGAACCTCGTCCAAACGCATACTGTGGGTTAGGGTTAGGGTTAATAGGCCAAATCACTGTGTGACTTTTTTACTCTAGCAACCCAAAATAAGAAAGGGAGGAGCCAAAAGGAAAAAAAAAAAATACAGTGGCGTGCAAAAGTTTTCACCCCGTTAGCATTTTTTCTTTATTGTTGCCTTACAACATGGATCATTGGGAGGTTTCTGTCATTCACTTTGCATCACATAACAACTATAAAGATGCAAAATATTTTTATTGTGAAGCAAATTAGAAATATGGCAGAAAAACAGTAAACTTGAGAAAGTATTCACGCCCTGAAGTTAGTGCTCTGTAGAACCACCTTCTGAAGGGCTTTCAGCTCCAACTTTTCTAGGATAAGTGTTTATGAGCTTGGTTTATAAAATCACTGGGATTTGTGCTCATTCTTCATCTAAAAACAGCTCCAGCTCCTTCAGGTTGGATGCATTGTACAGCACAGTTTGAGTCATTTTCTTCAAGAATTGTCCTGTATTCAACCCCATCTTTCATTCCTTCAGTTCTGAGCAGTTTCCCAGTCCCTACCACACCAGGCTTCACTTTAGAGAGGGGGCACAGTCAGGCGCTAGGTTTGTGCTATCTTCTGGCCACTCCTCCACACAGCCCAGCTCTGTGGAGTGTATGGTTCAGAGTGGTCCTGTGAACAGATACAACAGTCTCTGCTGTGGAGCTCTGCAGCTCTTTCAGTGTCACCTTTGGTCTTAATGTTGCCTCTCTGATGAGTGCACTCCTTGCCCAGTTTGTGAGTTTTAGATGATCCTCTATAGGCAGGTTTGGTGTGTAAATTGTGTTTTGTGGCATAATGACAGTTGAATTGCAGTCAGGCCAAACTTATCTAATTATTTCTGTGACTTCTTAGGGTGAGTAACACTGGGTCTCATTTAGGGGCCTCTTTAAAAAGGGGATAAATACTTTTACACACTCACGTTTTCTCTTTTTCTGTCATATTTCTCACTTTGCTTCACAATAAAAAATATTTTGCATTTTCATAGTTGTTGTCATGTGATGTAAAGTGACTGACACAAACCTCTCAGTAATCCATTTAAATTCCTGGCAGCAATAAAGAAAAAATGCTAACGGGGGTGAATACCTCTGCACACCACTGTATAAGGTCTGTTAACTGGAAGACTTCTTACAAAGAATCAGATTGAATATCAGAGTGAAGATTTTATTTTAGTGTCCTGGCAAAGTTTTATAGTAAAATGTCACTTGCAAACTTTTGACACAATATACAGTAGATTAGTTGGTAGGTTTGTGTTCACGTTGAAAGCAAAAAAGTCCAGTTCAGTATGTCTTAAATCTTTCTAAACTTTTTGTCCTGTTTACAGTTTAGTTAGTTGTTTACCTGTATTGTACCAGAAGTTTACACCAATTATTTTTCCATCTATTCCCCTGTGTCCTGCAGTGAGGAAGAAGGTTTGGCAGAGGCTGAAAAGGTCCTTCGAGGTTTTGGTCTAGACCCAACAGTCGAAGACTGCATTGGGACTCAGAGGGTCTGTGAGATCGTCTCCACACGTGCCGCCCATTTGTGCGCCGCCACACTGGCGTCCATACTGCGACAGAT